>VCII01000502.1:1344500-2689000 GCA_006030095.1 Triplophysa siluroides | reverse complement strand
GTCCCCACAGCAAATTTCACCAAGCGATCAATAGAGCTCCTCCTGTGATTAAACAGAGCACTGTGGATTGAGCCACAGGAAATTCAAAGAGTCAAATGCTCTTTTCTCCATTTACTTTCACAATAAAATCTCCTCTTACCAAATGCTGCCCACCGATGTCACAGACAAGGCATCCAAATGATCTTGACTTGATTTATGAAGTTTACTCCAAATAATTAAAACCAAGACAGTTAATCGTGATTGATGGTCCAGCAGCAAAAAAGACTGCATTGTAACTCAATTTGGGCAATGCAGTGGACCAAGCTTTTATTTTGAGAATTATAGTTATAATTTGAGATGGGTCATTTTAAATGCATTGAGTGAACACTCTAGAAGAATACTGGAAGTATTACCCCCTTACATAAGCTTGCCAAAATAAATTTAGAGTCTCATATAAGGTTATAGGTGGAGTTAAACCCACCTGAATTAAACCAGCAGTAGCGGGGGTGTTAATTCAGCATATAAAAGCTCAAGGCAGCCTAGGGACAGCTCCAAATGAACTACATAAAGATTAGTGCAGAAATGACTTCTTCCGAAATTAAACCCTTCCCACAATGCACCACTACTGTTACACTCCAACAAGCATAATGGCTTTCGCCTGCTGGGGAACTTTCGATAAAAACAATTCATTGGGGAACAAACTGCATGAGCTCGGAGACGGATCACAGCGGTATAGATCTCAAACAAAACAAGTGACTACATGCGTCGTCCTCAGCCGGAACGAGCGTCTGATAAAGCGGTTACGAGAATCAACGTGACAAGCTCAAAATAAGGAACCACACCCCTTAGCTGGATATAGAAAGACATGTCCAGACTCACCTGCAGATGAGAGTGGCGATGATGACACACCAGGCAGTGCAGCAGCAGTCTGCGTTCGGCTGTTCCTCACTCTTCTTACGACGACAACAGAGCCAGCACGAGTAGAAGATGAGGAAGATGAGGTCCAAGGCCAAGCATGCCAGAGCTATGCCACCCAGTAATAAGAGGGACTGCAAGAGACGAGACAAAAGCTCATTTGTAACGCACATGATGCAGAAAAATGCTAAAGATTTATTGCCATCAACTCCAACTTTTTTTTTTTGATGATTGAATGGGACTGGACAACGAATGCTGACCACTAGCCAACAGCTCAAACAAATGAACATTACTTTCACATGAACAAAAAACAACTGAACATTATTTTTCACATCTACCCACATTATAAATTCATAAGATGTTTAACAAAAAGCAATGAATGCCGCCACATCTAAATGATGGATTTTGTTTCTATTTATTGGTGCTAAACATTTAATAAACGGTATAATCACACTAGACTTTTAGAATACGAACGTTTAAAGCAAATCCCTACATTTATGGGCAGCATGCTGAAATACATTTGATAAATTGGGTTTAATATTTGCACATTATAGATTTTCCCACCTATTTACAGGTATAGTTGTTCTCGTTATTTTAAAGCTGTAATGTACAAAATTGAATCAGTCTTCTATTGGTCACACGTCATCACATAATACAAATTCGCAGCTCAGAGTTCACCAAACTTGACCTTTGGACCTTTTTCACCAGGAGCTTGTGCATATGATCTGTTGCATTTGAATACGTATGAATAGGAGTCAAAGGAACGAAAAGTCTAGAGTGACTGCGGCGTAAGACAAACATCATAATGGGTACACAGGTTTTTTCCTGCATAGAAAAATTGGAGACGGTCGCCTCCGTCAAATTCTGTGCCGCCTCAGTCTCTCTCAAAAATTATGTCGGGAGTCTTCACAAAAAACACTGCATGCATTCTGTCAACAGACTTCCATTTGAAACTGCAGTTAGGAGACGCTTTTGTTATCAGCCCACTGAGGTGCTGAAGAGTCGCAGTACAAGAGCTAATAGGAACTGCTGTGTTTCACGGCTTTTAAGGTGAATATTGTTTGTTTTGCATCCAAGTGCATTAAGTGTATAATGATTTAATTTGTTAACATTCAAAGCTCTGTAAACCACAAGAGAATGCAAATGAGCTTTGCAAATTAATATGACTGGTTCATTTAGTTGGCTATTGTGGGGTGAAAAGTTAGTTGAAAAGGATAAAAAGCTCTATTTGATTTAAAAACATTTCTGTTTGGTTGAATTAAAGTAATGTTAAATATAACTTACCAATTGTCTTTTTGATCAAATTTTTGTTTCAATATATAAAGTGTTTGGTTAAGCCACTTACAACCTCTGCAGTTGTGGCTAGAAGGTATACAGCTACCTCCACTGGGCATGCGCACTTCAATTAACGCATCATTTTTGTCATTCTGACAACAGTTAATTACTACTTTTTGTATCACTTTTGGCTGTAGCTGCATGTCTTCTAGCCACAACCCACCTCCGCTTCATTTTGAGCCAGGAAAAACCCTGGGTACCTCATAACAAATTTATTTCATTACAAGTACAGTGGATGAAATTTAGCACCACCTAGTGGTGAGGATGTGAATTGCAATCAACGGCTTCACCCCTCCCTTTCGAAGTACTACGGTGGCTGACACAGGACTAAGATTGTGTCACATTTTTGCTTCTTTACCGAAGGAGATAACATATTTACGAAACGCACTCTGTAGAGCAGTTTGTCCATTTCGGCTATTGTAGAAAGTACAGAATTGTAAGGCGACCCATAGTGTATGTATATAGTTAATTCTAATGTTATAAAAACATCATGCTTCATTATGTAAGGTCTTTATACACCTCTGAAATACATTGCATTCGCGCCAATAGAGCCTCCAAAAAAGTACACATTGGACCTATAACAATGAGAATAGCGAATGGAACGCTTTAAACAGAGTCTTCCACTGAAGCCCATGTGTCAAATAACCTGCAGGGGAAGTTTGATGCATAATGGGGTCAAAGCTATTCTCGGTTAAGACCCACACCTTACTCTGACAATCTTGTTGTGACAACCACACTGGGATTAGCCACTTTAAGACCGTCTGGACTCAAATTCTTCTTCTTCAAAAAAACGACCCAATTCCTCCCCCTTCATTACCAGTTCAAGAAGTCAAAAACAAAAGACTCATGATGGGCTTGGCCTGGGTATCCAGTCAGTTAATCTCTATGGACCCAGTGAACACATGCAGGCACTTCAAATCTCCCAAATCGCATCGTTTCCATACGGCTTTCAAGCCAAGCCAAGCTGTCAGTCAAACTCACAGCGTGTGATCACAGTAAAGCTAGGAAAACTATTGTGTTGGGTAAAAAGGCTGGAGCAGAAGGCTTTGCCCAGCAAGTCAGACTGGAAGAACAGGCAGATCTTAAAAGCACAGTCGGGCTAGAGGCATAAGCCAAAACATGACAAATTTTCAGTATTAGAGGGTGGTTCTCTATTGGACACACTATTAGCCAAATTATTCTAACACTTCACCAATTATAATTTCTTAATGCAACCAAACAACAGCTCAAACCCAACAACTGTTCAGTTCGACAATAAGAGTGATGTTTTACTTTTTTTAAGGTCTACCATGCATGAGGCAACATGGTACCTTAGTTACCTCAGGAGTTACCACACTTAAAATCAACTCACCTGCTAAGAAATATCTAAATCCCTTGTTTGTTGTATTGACGAGAACATGTTCATCATTTCATTCTTGACTCACATTTTTGCGTGACAGAGAAAAATAGAAAATAATTTTCAAAAAGCAACAGTCCCGCAGGCGAATCTAATTTTAGAAACTATTATCCCTTGCTGTATGGACTTGAAAACGAACAAAGCACAAAGTCCCCTATTGACAGTGGCACATCAAGAGAAATGAATCTTTGGGAGTTCTTCTGAATCTTTCTCTGTATTCACACATCCTATCAACAGCAGCAAAATGACATCATACAAAAATTACATCATAAAAAACAGAATGAGCCAGGCTACAGTCCAAAAACAGAGAGTACTCACTGGCTGGTGTATTCACATTAGATTTATGATGCAAAAGTGTGATCTGCTTCTGTGTGAAGAAATAACTAATTTTTGGGTTAAGTGCTTCTTGAAGGTGTTTGGCACAGACGTGTATTGAGGATAAAATAACAAAAAATAATGGACAACTATCCGAGCAGCACGTCACATAAACTTGAACCAAAAGCATACTGATGCAGTTATGTGTAAAAATGTAAACAATAATCCAACGTTATGTAGTATTTTTTATTATTTCAACATTATTCCAAAACAGTTTAATGAATCATCTCAACCAACTATACTGAATCACAAAATCACAAGCCAATATCACTTCAACCCCTACTGCATCTATTAGAACAATGGGCCCAAGTGAGACATGATCTGCTCAATTGAGGTGTGAATTATGTTGAAGATGGAGGATGTGGAAATCTATGACTTGCCGCCCAGCCTAACTGGGAAAGTGGCCAGTAAGCACTATTGATATGATTAATCAGTGCTTAAATACCCTCATTTACAAAGAATAACAGCTCTTGGACTACAAAGCTGACAACCTCTTATAATGTGTTTGGATAGCGTGATTAACAAACTCTTTGGGCCCATCAAATCATTACAGTATTTCACAGGAAATGCTGTGTCTTTCTACAAAAACTCCTTCACCGCTATAAAATCAAATAAATAAACTGCACCAGTGATGCATCCCAATGAAATTATTGAAAAATATGGACACATAAACACGAAAACCTGAACCAAAACCAGATAATAGCGATTTTAAGATTAGACATTTTTGGAATAAATCTAGCAATAATTTTCTTTAAATGGTTGTAGTAATGATACAATAACATACCATTGAGTCCCACCAATGTCTTGAAAGGACTGTTTATTAAAATACATTTACATGACATAACACTTAAACCAAAGATTAAAATCCTCTCATGGTTTACCCATCCCCATACAATTAATATATTGAAGCATATCAAGAACCAATGACATTCAAAGTTATCGGCAAGTCACAATAATTGAATGTTTTAATTAGGGTTGCTCGACTATGACAAAAATTAAAATCACGATTATTTAGCCCAATGATAAGAACACAATTATTTAACACGATTACTCATTGACTTTGGAAACGAAGTCATTAAATGGAGAAAATATTAATAAATAACTTCAATTTAACTCTGGATTCAACTTAACTTAAACAACATAATAAATGTAAGAAATAGATAAAATACAACATGAATGAATACATTCAACTAAAATAAAATAATACAATTCTTGCAAAACAGAATGCGGGACAATAGGAGGTTTACCTGGATTATTCTGTTTTCATAACTGTTGAAACTGAAATGGATTATGATTAATTCCACAGCTCTAGTCTCAATTTAGCTAAATAAATTCAAAATAATTTCTCTCACAAAGTACACATAGTTTCAATTTAGAAGACATCTACTAACCTAGTAGTCATTTTGATTACTTTTATGATGGATGGATGGATGCGCTTTTTGGAACATTCGGAAACCTGTAAATGTATATTAAGTAGTCATCGATCATTTTTTTTAGCTGATTAATCACATTGTTTCAACTCGCGCTTAAATGGTTTAAAGGCCTTTATATAATCATGGTCTTATTCATATAATGTAACGCTAGACAAGGATGACAAATCAAACGGATGCTGAGTGTTAGTGTTAACATGAAAAAAAAAAAAGACTCTCATGCGTAAACCAGCAAAAAATTGTGTTCAGCTGAAATAAAAAAAGGCATATACTGTACATATAGGAAGGCATGAGGGTGAGTAAATTACACGAGAGTATTCATTTTTGGTTAAACTATTCCTTTAATGTAACATCATGTGAAGTTGTTTACATGAAGAACATTTTACAAACCTTGGTGGTACCCGTAACTATTACTTTTAACATTCTTAAACACAACCTGTTTCTTTTTAACTGATTGGCATCTGCTAAGTCAGCGCGTACATGTTCTTTTTCCTCAAAGAACCCATGCCAAGAGGTCACTGTAATTACCAAATTTCAATCCTGCCACGTTTCTTCACTGCCACCAACAGATTTGAAGCAGGAAAAGACCCAGACTCAGCTTTTCTAAACACACTGTAATCTCCAGCAGATTATCTTAATGGATCTCCTCTTTCCATTTGCTGAACAAGAGCCCAACATGAGAAACCCTTAGGGGCATTACCACTGCCCAAGAACAACATCGGCATTTCAAACACAAGGTCACTGTGCTAACGTGCTCCTGGCTGAAGGCCATTTTCCTGATATTTGAAAAATATGTCCCACCCTTTATTCACGTTTCAGAAAGGAAGTATACAACATACAAGGACGCTTACCGGGCTCGACTGAACAGAGATAAAAACAGCAATGTTTCTCTTCTAAAACTACCGCCTCTCTTGAGGCATTACTCAAAAGATCAGTCAAATGAATCCGGCTTTGTTAAAGGGATAGTTCACTCAAAAAGGAAAATTCTGTCATCATTAACTCACCCTCACGTTGTTTCAAACCTATATAAATGTCTTTGTTCTGTTAAACACAATGAAAGATATTTGTAAGAACGTTAGCAATTTTCAGTTCTATGACATCATCCACTACCATAGTAGGAAAAAATATATTGTATATGATTTTGTTCTGTTGAACACAAAGTGAGATATTTTGAAGAATTTAGGAACACAAACAGTTCTGGGAAACCTTTGATTTCCATTTCATTTTTCCAACTATGGCAGTCAATGATGTCATGTCATGGAATTGAAAATTGCTAACATTCTTCCAAATATCCTTCTCTGCGTTCATTAGGGATGGGTATTTACGATGAGAACTATTCGTAAATTATTAGAAATTCGCACCACTCCCCCACATGTACAGTATTACATACACATAAACCGCTTTATGCTTTAAATCCGTATGACGACACACGGAATCTTACATCAAGCCATACATTAAGATAACGTGCTGAAACATTAATATATAATATCCAAACCGAATGACGGCACTTATTAACCGTACATCGATCAGCATCAACCGCTCATAATGCTAGGACATTTCCTTGTAAAATATGAGCATGCACATTTATACAAACTAAAAAACTGTGATTGGTCCAGGAAAATATATTAAAGCCATAAAGATTTTAGACCAGACTTAAAACGCGTTAAAACATATTTACAGAATGACGGCATTTACTAACAGTCCGGGACGATTTCATGAATTAACAGCTCAAGAGGCTTCCATTTCTATGTAAAAAATAGCATTAACATTAATATCAATAAAAAACTGTTTGATTTATCATGAAAGAGTTTCTCCAGTCTGGCAGTGATCGTTATTGGCAGCGCCACCCTTTGGTTACAAGAACTCGTTACGCGTGAAAACAAGGTGATTTTTTTAAGATCGCACACACTATTAGAAATTCTTAAATTAAATAAACTAATCGAATATTCAAAAATTCCCTAGCGTTAACAAAGTCAAATACATGAAATGACATGAGGTTGAGCAAATGATGACAGAATTTTCATTGGTTGAAGTAACCCAGTTTGAGTTCATTGCTGTCTGCGAAAGACTTGATTCTCCTATGAAACTCAGAGGTTCTTTAAATGAATGTGGGCCGGCAGTCGAACAGAGAGACTATTTCATTCGGTCTGACAGCGTCTGAAGCACAAGAGCTCACTTGTGGAATTAGACCTTCGCAAGAGACCCACAACAACAGTCGAGGACTGATCAGCATGAAGCGTCTGCAAATTACATTCGTTGAAAAAATGACTCAAATGTCACAAGAAACATGACAATCACGTGTAACTTTGATCTGATATTCCTTTTGTATTGTTATTTTCACAAATCAAATGAAAATCTCATGTATAAGGTCTAATTTTATCCAAAAACATGATTTAATTTTCCTCAGGGAGCCATATGGAAAAAGGTGAGGCTCTTTCCCTTTGCGACTGGAAAGCTAATAGGGGCCAAATCTGGGTCAGAGATTTCTTTGGGACACCAGCAGTAATCTGGGGAGGAGCAAGGACTCACTTTCAAAGACAATGTTACAAGCAATTCAGCCTTTGAAGGCAAACGGGACAGCAATAAACCTAGCCACACAAATCAGTAGTTAACACTCAACTGTAAACTACAGAAGTAAAGCCTCAGCAGAGCACGGTCAAAATTTTGAGTTGAATGAAAATCTAAACATTGATATTTCACAAAGGCTCGATTCAGACCATTTCACGAACAACTCCAACGCAACTCCTCGATAACCAGACCATCATGTGATTCATTTCTTGGCCGTGTGCCACGGAAAGAAAGACAGCGTGTGTTTCCTGCCAGGCCTGATGACAGGACAACCTCGTCGGCCTGTGTCGCTTTACGCAAACACGCTGACAAAACAGATAAGAAGTATCCCCGCTCTCATTTCCTGTGCGTCGAGTGACATCCCGGGAATAACACATTGAGGTGGCCAAAATAATTCAACGGCAAACTGGAAAGGTTTCCAGCACTCCCCACACAACACGACGAGGCCAGTCACGAATTTCTCTAGCCTCCCCCACAGGGGCTTGTTTAGTGGGTGTGGGAGTGGGAAAGCATGTAGTTTCTCAGATTTTCACTTCAGGCTGTGCTCCCAAGCCCATATTCCCACAACTAGGAGACAGACATTTTAAGCATTGAGGTTTTTCTGTAATACTTTTAATAATGACAAAAAGACTTCAGAATTAAAAGAAAAAATTTTACTTTTTGCATTTATGCATTTAACATTTACAAAAAATCCTGAACAGAGAATTGGTGAAAAACTGTTAAACGTTTTAACTCCACAGTACTACATTTTCAAACAAACAAACTAAAATGCATGTTTTGTCATAAAATATTAGACTAAATATATCCTTGAAATAAAGGACACAGTTTAACGTTTATGGATCCATAATAGTTTGTTTATAAAATATAATGATGCCTTCCGTTCAACATACTTCACCAAAATCCACTTTGACAGAACATAGCTTCAACCAGAAAATAAACAAATTTTTTGGCATGTTTTAATGAAAACGCTTCTCTTGGTGCCTCAGATTGAACATGACAATATCCCCACAGAATTCAACCCAACGCCAAACACAGCAAACACAAAGCTGTTCTCTGTTTGAGCTATAACACAGTCATGTATTTTATTTTCCCAAAACAATATTGATAATCAACTCATGGCAGTCTACCCAATGGCAGCAGACGGGTTGGCCTTGTATGCCCTTCTCATCCGCTGGCAGGTTGTCTTCACCCAAACAAACTCGGAGCTCCAGTCTCATCCATCATCCCGCTGACTGGACCTCCTTTCTGAAACTGGCTTTGATCCACAAGTCCTTTGTGAGATGCACTGCTCAAACTCCCACAGTCTCAGCCTTAGTAAAACACGCCAGTCATGCCTTTTCTAATGCAATTCCCATTAATAGTCCATGACGAGAGCTTTGGGATGGGAAAAAGTAGGGTTTAGAATATCAGGCATTGACTTTGCTTGCTTGTTTTAGGTTCACAAACCTAATAGTGACTCAATAGTGACAGATAAGCTCAAATTAAAGGTCCTAAATTAAACTAATGACATTAAACTATGTCTGGAGAGGTGTATGAAGACCTTACATAATAAAGCGTTTACAATGAACTTCTACATACACCACGGGTCCACTTACATGGAATTCTCAATTTTGTTTCTACAGTAGCCCTAAACAGACAAACTGCTCTAAAGCGCATTTCACAATATGCTATGCTATCTCTAGAAAAGAAGCAAAAACGTGACGACATCTTAGTTCTGTGTCTCCCACCGTATTGCTTCGAAAAGGAGGGATGGAGTGAGCCACTGGTTGCAATTCACATCCTCACCATTAGATACTGCTAAATGTTGATATACTGGACCTTTAAATGTAGGATTTAAAGTAGGACAAAGTTCACAGTTAAACACATCAAGGAACCCCCCCAACTGAGACATCAGGAGTGAGCTTAACTCCTAACTAGTGGTCAACCAATATGTCTCTAGTTGAGTCCAATCCTGTGAATAAGCACCATTCAGTGAAGAGCAGGTGTCCCCTCTCCCCCATCCTCAGCTGTGCTGTCTGTTTTCATACACTATGTGCAGTCTGACCCCATGACAAATGCTACGGACAACAGTCTGCTCATACAAGCTGTCTGTGCATCTTAGACCCCGCTTTTCTGTCATTTCCAAATGTGTCTGACTACATGGTTATGCGTGTCACGCAAAGCTTCGTAAGCATTAGATGAGTCAAACTCTGAGAAATGATCATTTCAGAAGAAAAATGTAAACTATCTTGGACATTAACATTTGTTTTATTCACTGAAGGAATTGTTGAAAACTTTGTCATACTTTACTCAGCCTATTGTCATTTTAAACCTGTGCGCTTTTTCTTTCTTCAGCAAAACACAAAAGAAGATATTTTGAAAAACGTCGGTCCCCATTGACTTCTAATGTATGGACACAAAACCTATGCAAGTCAATGGGGACCAATGGTTTTCTGTTACAAGCATTTTTTAAATATCTTCTTTTGTGTTTTGAAGAAGAAATTAATCAGCTATTTTATATGATCTAATAAATACATAAAGAAGGCATGGCTACTGTAGGCACTGACAAAATTATAAGGTAAAATCAAGAGGTTAAGAGTCAGTCTCTGTGGAAAGTGAGAGAGGTCAATAAGCGACAATGTGTGAGACAAATACGATGTCTATACAACTGATATAATGGCATCTGAAAGGGAAACAGAAACCCTTTTAGTAATCCTGTACCTATTTTTTGTCTAGATTAGGAATACCACCCACGTATTCTCACGCTGTCTTAATTTCCTTTCTTCTGGGTGGTAATAATAAGGACCACCATAGAGACTCATGAATACCATGTGTGCCATGTGGCGCTTTTTCTGACAAGGTTGGCTGCCACCTGCCAACTACTGTGTCTAAATAAACACCCGTTCTTGCCCTGATTCACTTCTTCAAGACTTTTGGAAATGAGAAGCCAGCCTCACCACCACGTGAACACACAAGTGCTGAAACAACTATTTCTGCGACGACCAACAAAACATCCAAATGTTCCTCTTCATGTTCCTGTGGCGTTTCAGACAACCCGGAGTCGAAGAAAGCAGAAACACCGCATTAAACAAAATGTTAAATGTAATGCATTAAGGTAGAATACGAACAAACATGTAGATGCACATATTTTGTCCGATTCCTACTGCGAAACTAAGCCAGCTGTGCTTCATTTATGATTAGGCAAAAATCTAACAAAAATTACAATAGAGGTGATTATCACCACACCATCTATGTACCGTACAGTCATAACCGAAACAACACCTCATTCTGTGATAAGAAAATGTCTCAATTTAGCACATCAATGTACTATGTTACCAACCATTTACTGAAAACAGTACACACACACACACATCATCATTAAAACACATTGATATTCCCCTTATCCGAGTACCAAAATATTTTGGCCGTGTTCTTATAAACTGACTCTTAAGTTTCATTCTTATCAAACATTTGTCATTCAAAACATGTAGGTTGCATTTGCCTGAGACAGGAACAATTAATTCCTGGCTTCCTCCTCTGAACCAAAAGTGACCTAACACTGTGTAAAGTGAGCCACACGGCAAGGTCTTCACAGAATGCCAAAGATGATTTAAGAGCTTTAATTAAAGGTACTGCCACAGGGCTTATGGCGGTCTTTGGCTTGTAGGCCACATGTCGTCTCTAATAATGAAATCCAAGTGGTTCAAAGGGTGCTCAGAAGCTTACCTTTACCAGCCACGCCTGGGTGTGTTCACAGGAGAGACGCGAAGACTAACAATAACAATTATGAAGCCATCATAAAAGTTGATTTATCTTTATTGCCCCATTAATCACTTTTATGACAGAAGAAATGTGCATAGAATATAAGAAAAACAAAGAGTTATTCACAAGATAAACCACCCGCCCTTATAACGTTGTTTTACCAGACGAAAAGTCATGAGCCATCAGCTCCATCCAATTGATTTAATCCAGTACAAAATGTATTTTTGTAGTGTGTTCTGGTCCTTATTACAGTTAGATTTAATTGTCCCATCCACCAGATAACATCCCACGAACAGAACCCAAAACATTACAAGTAGAGACTCAAAGACCATTATACCAATTCAACTTTCATTTAAAGCTATTAGTATGCACTTTATGTACCTTGCCATTTGGGAAATAAAACGTGTTTTTCTACCAGTACATTATAAAGGTATGTGTATATATGCATGTATATTTCCAACATTTTATAAGAGTGGAGAGCATGTACATGGGATACTCTGTACAGCGCAATAAGAGCTTTCCTATAATGTAAAAACTCACCTGCTGGTATGATGAATCCTCCGGACGAAAATCACTACTGGTCTGCTCAAATCGCAGGTTAAAGTGAGGCAGTCTGTGCAGCAGGTTAACCCACCACGGAGGAGAGTAAATTCACAACGGCTGCCATGATCTTTATGGCAAAAACACAGCAAACATACGAAATCTAAAGCAGGAAGTCGACAACTTACTCAAGGTTCTTACAATCTGACACCTAAAATCCGCATTTCACGCATGGCGAGATCTTAAATCCGACTACTAACAATTGTTTTGAAATAAAAGTGGATTGGCATAGAGCTAGTTAAACGGAGCGAAAAACGCAATTTAAATATCTCAGATGCCTTTCCTATGCACCACCGGCTGTCCTGTCCCTAAACACAAGGGTAACGTGCGCATCAGATTAGCGAGCTACTTCCTCTTTCCAAACTGCCTATTGTTAGGATACACTAAACTACACGCATGAACACCGTAACCCTGAGACCTGCGTGCGTTCAGAGCTAAATCCCTTAGAGGTGAGACACACGCACAGTCCCGGGCTGTTTATTCAATGTGTTTCCTTCGCTTGATGGCAGTCGTTTAACGATATTAATGTCAAGCGCTTGCTCGGCGGTTCCGTCATTCCCATGGAGAAAATCCACAGTTCCTTTGTCCTTATTAGTCCTTAATGACCGGGGAAGGTGTTTACGAAGTCGAATGTCCTTGCGTGGGTTACCGGACGCCACGCAACTCCTCCCTACAGAGAAAACTCGGTGCGATGAGGTGCGATCCGGTGTGAGGGTAGATTTACAAAGCAATGTCGATGCCCACCGAAACAAGCCCACGCTGATGGAGGAGGTTTATCGCAACAGGAGCCAACTGTTGAAAACACCGACCTCTGGTGGTTAGAGACAATACTGCACCGCACTCCAGAACAGTAGCACATATAGACAACACAGTGAAATCCTTTCCTGAAGCAAACCTAAGCTCATTGAAAATGAATGTTTAATGATTTCCAAAGTTTGATTGAAGGAAAGAACTTTCAACAAAAATTAAGCTGTATAAAACAGCTTAACTCTCTAAATGAGTAGCATATCCTTAAAATAAACTGGACTTGTTATGTCTTACTTGTTTAAATTAACATGATTTAGTCCTAATGTATATAATCATTAAGGTAATTATAGTAGTCCTTAAAATATGAGAAATTAAACTTTTATAAGGACACAGTGACTTATAGGAAATGCTGTAAATGGATGAGATCCACTGGAGGAACTGTAGATGGGGACATTTACATTTATGCATTTGGCAGACGCTTTTATCCAAAGCGACTTACATTGCATTATCCTATACATTCATACATAGGTATTTGCAATCCCCTGGGATCGAACCCACAATCACAATCATTTATATTTTTTAACCTACAGAAAATCCCAATATATGTGGGTGTATAATTTTCATAGTGTTTAGATGCTGTTTCAAGATGGGAATTAATAAGTGTTGGCAATTTGAATAACTCAGTAATTAGAATAAAAAAGTTCTCAATACTTTTATGGCGAGTTTGCTTGTGCTTGTGATTATACATTTTCAAGTAACTGGGTGCTATGCCCATTTCTAGTAAAGAGGTTTTATGACGATAACAGCTCACAGCTCACACCTCACTGAAAACTTTTAATTTCCACATTTTCAACAAAAGTTAACACTGCATTAAGTGCATTTATTACTTTGGTCAGCTGTGTATACAAAAAATTATTTAAAAAATATATAATATAAGAATGTTATTAAAGATGTAGTTTAAAAATGCTGCGTGGTTGTGTGTTTTATTAAATCAACTATTAAATCATCTAAAAGGAAGTACAGGTATCAAAAAGAGAAGTATGAAAATTAGTTAAAAGTTTCCGAAATATTCCGCTGACTGCCAAAACAATATTTTGTTGTACATTATAATAGGCTAAATATTCATTTATAAAAGAAAGGTATGGAAACCTCGAATACTTTTCAAAGGCAAGACATCCATCTTTCGACAACAGACTAGTTGTGATTGAAAGATGTGTTTGAGTGTTTAGAGATCACGCTGAACCTGAAGCTCCACCCACACACTGTCACAACCGAACCATGTGCTTTCACACACAACTGCAAGTAGGAAATTCCTTCTTTTTCTTTTTTTTCCACAGGAAATCACATGGAGGTGCCATCACACTCACATGACAGGCTGAACTATGGAAGGGGACATCAATGAAGGCAAGTGAAGGAATTGCTCTTATTTAAGATTAACGTTCAATAAAAGGCAGTTTTAGATAGTTATTTTCGCACTTTTATTGTTTGGTTTTGCCTGCTAATTTTTTACTTTCGACCTACTGATGCTTTTTAAAGAAATGTCCCGTTACAACAAAACGCGCCCTTTTAACGAAAAATCACTTACGTTTAACGTTGCGAATATTTACGTTACGTCTGTTTCATTTTATTTGTTGTTATACTGGTTTCGCATGTTGAGTGAGAACAAGAGTTATTTTATTTAAAGTTGTCACCAGACACGGAAACTACGGTAATAAACGCGAATGCAATACTATCGATAACAACATTTTGCATCGATTTTGTACGAACTTTTACCGGCACAGTTTTATTATTCCACGCATCGTTCATGCATTGCGTAGCCTATATTCTTTCCTATAGGCTTATTGTGGTCACTGTCTCCATAGAGACTGTCAGCGCAGGAGACATGACTTGTTTTTAAACCAATCAAATCAATTTGATCGTGAATATATTTACATTTTGCCGTGATGCGCAGTCGAAATATTTCGCGTATTGCGCAACCAGCCATTCTGCATCCCGATTCCCATTTAGCCTTGAACAACAGTATATTCGATGTGTTTAAAATTAAAATAAGTTCTTTGTCCTCTTTTAAAGTTGATGATAATAAGCAATTTAATTGAAAGTGAAACAATACAATAGCACAAATATCATTCAGTGTCATATATATACTAATATAGTATTATCATGATACCATACAGTACTTGTGTTGTTTACTAGTTGTACACAATCAATGTCAATAAATACAAGCCATATGTCAAGTGTATGTAGTGAATCTTAAACTGGTTCAATAGGGTCAGTCCCTTCATACTATCGTGAAGTACACCTGGCAATCTGCAGCAGAACTGATGAACGGGTGCAGATCAGTGTATTCCAGAGACTTCTGAGCAGAACCGCCCTCTCCATCACTGTTCAGAACCAGGTGAGCTACAACAGTCCAAGACTTCCAGACTAATGACTGTTTCATGACTGTGCAGACATTGCAATTATTTCAATTACATAAATAATCTGAATCAATTTCACATTGTTGTTGATTTCATGACTTTTATTGCACAGAATGAATTTACATTCATATTCTAGATAACTGAACGTGTGAACAGTGCCGATGGATTCCTTAATAAAGTGTCACTGTATAAAGGCTTGGCTCTGATTGCTTTGGCTCAGCAAGGAAAGCCACCCAGTCCCAAACTGTTGGAGAATTTCATACAAGGTATGCTAAGGCAGACACATTCCTCAGCTGACCATAGTAAATGTGTAGCTTAACAAGGTGTCATTTTAAAGTCATTAACCCCGGTTACTAGTCATAAAACTTGTTATCTATATATGTTTCACGTAATCCCAAACTGATTTACATGCAGGGCACATTTAAGTGTCACCATCTGTTTGCAGGGATTCACATGAATAAAGCTTTGGAGTTCTTTCTCTCCGTTCAGTATGCAAAATGCAACACTTTTATATCATCTGTTTTATTCAATGTGCCTAGACAATAGACAGCTGTAAAATCATTTCTGACTAAACGCTGAATTTTAAATTTCTCAAGTTAGATGCAACAGACAGCCTTGGGAGAATTTTATACTATATTTGTTTTGTTCATATCAGCGCACTGAAGGATTCAATCTTATTTAAAGGCACAGTTTACCATTATTTACTCAAATCTGTATAAATTGAATTGTTTTGATGAACACAAGGAAAGATATTTGGAAGAATGCTGATAACCAAACAGTTCTGGGGCACTATTGACTACAATAGCCGGAAAAGAAAACGACTAGTGCCCGAGAACAGTTTGATTTTCCACTTTCTTGAAAATATCTTCTATGTGTTTAACAGAACAAAGAAAATTATACAGGTTTAAAACAACTAGGAGGTGAGTAAATGATGACAGAAATGACATTTTTGAGTAAACAATCCCCTTAATACTTTTTATTCTCGACTTGTGTTATTTTAGGTGTTGCCAGAACGATGGTTGACTTTGCACTTTAATAGTAACGTTTCCTGTTTTCTCCTCTAAGCATGAATACGTTTCCTGTCCATCTCATGCCAACTGCCACCTCAGTGGACATATGTTTGTGTTCCACCAAACAAAACAATAGTTTCTGGTTAGACTCTGCTGAGATAGCTCTTTATGTTTTGCATAGTCAACTTATTTTTCCCAAATTTTCATTTCTGAATATAACACAAATGAAAAGGTTTTTTAGACATTGTTCTTTACTTGTTCCTTCATCACATTCATTGATGACACATGTGGAGGGAGCAAAAACACATCACGTTTATTTTTCATTCCAGTATACATCATATTTTAAAGAACACGTATAAAAAATGTACATTAAAGAACTTCCAAGTGTGATGCCATAACCTTCTTCTTGAGGTTGAATGTAGTTGTCATGCCTCTCTGTTGTGTGTGTAACTTTTCTTTTTAGAGCTCCCGAAGCCTCAGCTGGGAGAACCAAAGGAGCTGCAGAGTCTGAGGATGCAGCTGGTTCAGGAGAATCCTTTAATCTTGTCTTTGACTCTGGCGGAGCTGCTGATGAAGGACACCATCAAAGTTGAGCTCATTCCTGAGAAGAAGGGATTGTTTCTTAAACATGTGGAATATCAGGTGACCAGTGAGGTGAGTGAGTTTAGAGAATTTGAGCTGGAGTGTTTTTGGCACCAGCAGTGTGAACAAATTCTCAAAAAGATTTTTCCAGCAGTTTTCCTAAACACTCCCCCGTCCCATGTCATGAAAACATAGACTGCTTATGTAACATCTAGTAAATCATTGCAACCAAACAAGGACTTCCAACAGCTTTACCAGCTAAAAAACAACAACAGTTAGGTCAAAACATGCATTTTTAGTGTAGACACTAACAAAAGAAAGATCAAAGATGTACTAGTTTTAAACAGGCTTAAGAAAGAATTTAGTCTATAGACGTGTAAGTCATGTTTTGAGTCATTGCACTGCTTTAAGTTGCATTCTTGACATTACGTTTTATATGTACTTTGCAGCGTTTTAAAGTATCGGTCTACAGACGCTACAGTGATTTTGACGTCTTCCATGAGCTCCTGCTGCAGAGATATGCTTACAGAATCGTGCCTGCACTACCTCCCAAAAGAGTGTTGAAAGGAGGTATGGCCTTATTTTATGCACTGTAAAGACTGTTTATGCTGGTAATGAAACCTGTAGATTATAGTGTTAGTCAAGAAAAAAATCACAGCTCTGCCAAGGAGTAAACTTCTCTTTTTTGTAAACCTCAGCAAGTTCAAGTTGCACTTTCATAGTTACTCAGTGGTAGTACCAAAAAGTCCCTCGTCGTGTTTTAATGAAACAACAACAATGTTTTTTTCTCTGTTCTATGGCCCTGCTGCAGTGCTGACCTCTGTGTCAGAACGGGAATTCATTGAGGGCCGAAGGCGGGCGCTGGCCAGGTTTCTGAATCTTGTGGCACGGCACCCTTTCTTCTCTGAGGATGAGCTTGTCAGGACGTTCTTAACTTTCAGTGGCTCGGTGTGAATCTTCATTTCCTCATGTTCCTAACCCTTACGCGTTTCAACAAGATTAAAGGGATAGTTCACCAAAAAAGTAAAAAGGTAGTCATCATTTATCATTTACTCACCGTCTTGTCATTTCAAACCTGTATGACTTTCTTACTTCTGCACAACACAAAAGAAAATATCTGAAGAATGTTGGGAACCAAAATACTGCGATACTCATTCACTTGCATTGGTTTTGCGTCTATACAGAAGTCATTCTTTAAAATCTTCTTTTGTGTTCCGTGGAAGAAAGAAAGTCATAAAGGTTTGAAATGTCAAGAGGGTGAGTAAATGATTACAGAATTTACATTTTTGGGTGAACTATCCATTGAAATATAAGAGAAGAGATTGCTTTAGAGTTGTGTAGTGTTTGCTGTGTCCCCAATACAGACATTCTTCAGGTTCATTAAGATTTTATATATTTTCCATATTTATGCTCCCCAGGATGTCCAAACTAAGCTTCGAGATGCATGCAAAAAGTTGGGTGATGAGTTTATGACATGCAGTTATGCAACGCAGGCCAAGGTTTGAATCAGATATACTTTTATTTACTTCAAGTTTTATGTCGTCCAGTTATAATTCAACAGTAACACAAAAGCAGTGCTGTTGCACGAGGCCTGCTGTACAGCACCACTCCTTTTTTCAACCAATCTAATTTGAGATTTATACATATTGTTATGTATAATGTCACATGACCACATTGTGTTTACTTGTCTGTATGGTGACTTCTGCAGGATTACCTCCCGGCTGATATCCAGGGTCAGTTTTCATCCAGCCGGGAGCTGATCAGAAATATCCATAACAGTTTTCAGAAGTTACGGGACAGGGCAGAGAAAATGGCCGAGCGCTCGAAGGAGAACGCCACAGATCTGCAGATGTTTGGGAAGGAACTGAGGTACCAGCCTAACCTGAGTGTTGTGTCTGTTACTCAGTTTACAGTGTCTCTCTTGTTTTGAGCATATTTATTGAATATAAACTCTAAGAAGTGTCCAAATTGCCTCTTATAGCTTCTGGGATCTTAATGTCTCACAGTAAATAAATGTAGTCAAATGTAGTACAGTCAAAAGAAAACAAAACATATTTTGCATTGGCCGGAAGAATCTAATTGATCTTTATGAGTTGCCATAGCTTTGGTCTTCCAGCTTAAGTTTCTTATTTATCCAGCTGTCTGGGATCAGATGAGACATCTGTGCCTGTCCTGGCATCCGGAAAGAGTCCCTGGGTCGCTCTCAAACAAGCTGTCAAAGGCCTCTCTGTCGAGTTCTCACTTCTGTCTGAAAAAGCTGCGGAACAGGTAACAGCCGCCCACATGCACCGCACAAACTACTCGCCTGTGTTTTGCAGGAGCTAAATTCATTTATTTAAAACAGGGCAGAAGAGAGGAAGACGATGTGGTGGAAAAACTAAATCTTTTCCTGGACCTGCTGCAGTCGTACAAGGTGAGTGTACTTTAAAGTCCGCCGAGGTGAAAATACTTTTTTTTATGTTGTTTATATCGTATGTCTACGTAGAGTTTTTATTATGCTTTAAGACAAACCATGTGCACTTACATTGAACACACACACTGATAAAAATGCATGATTCATGCTTGATGCACTGAAAGCCACTTTGAACAAACTCATCCGTCAAATGCATTTCTCCAAAATTATTTTGATGCCAGTCAAGATGTTTGTGTAATGGAGCTGCTATAGCAGATTCGTTTTTGATGTGTGGTACAGGACTTGTGTGAACGGCACGAGAGGGGGGTCTTGCACGAACACCAGCGAGCGCTTCAGAAGTACGGCGTGATGAAGAGGCAAATGATGAGTGCCACAGTGCAGCCTAAAGAGCAGGTTTCTGTAGAACAGCTGGAGTCCCGCATCGTTCAGGTCAGTCCTCAAACACACACACACTACAAAGAGCTACAACAGCTCACCGGGTAGTGTTACCAAAGATGAACCATTAGCCTGAGGAGCAGTGATTCATCCTTTTAATTTCGTGTCGGAAATTGAGCTTAAGGGCTTGAAACCAAAGCCCTTGAGCAAGGTTTGTATCCCTTATATCCCTCTGGAGATGCCAGAGGCCTCTGAAATAAGATCTCTAGCTGTGGCGGGATAAAAGAAGTAAAAACATTTGCGTGACCAGAAAGCAGCAGCGACTGTGACATATGTCATGCTTGGTAGCCCCGCCCACAGTGAAGTTATATTGATCCAAACCAGCTTCATCTAACTCCAAATTAAACATCAAATGTTCTGATTGGCTGGACATTTGTGCACATCACACAGTATTTTTGCTTTAAATTATTACACAATATTACAATAAATTACACTGACAAATTCGTATCTTGGCTGGCTAGGAGACACTGTATGTCAGGCCATAACAACCAGCTGTATAAACAAAGTACTTATTGGACACATTTAATGGACAGTCAGCAATTACATCACCACAACGGAGAACTTTGCAACTCATATGATGTCTGATCATAAAAAACTATTTGTTTACTGACAAAGCTCATTTTTGTTTTCATAGCCAAGTATTGGCAAACATTGCATGTTTTATACTTTGTCACTTCTTCTGTCTATATGGTAAACATCTGAACAGCTTGATGCAATGCACATTTTAAGATGCATTAACAATTAACCTTCACATAGCATGTTATCATCCTCTCTGTTTCATCATGAACGAAAGCAGTTTTACAAGCTCTTCCCATGTAGAAGTTATAGCTTACAACAGGGATGATGATAGCGAAAAGAAATTCACTTTTATCTCTGACTCACCGCAGCAAGAGAATGCCATTCAAGCCATGGAGCTGCGCAACTACTTCTCCCTGTTCTGCCTGCACCAGGAGAGCCAGCTTATATTCACATATCTGCCCATCACGTCTCACATCCTGGGGTCATTTGTCAACTCCCAGGTGCAAGGACACAAAGAGGTGAGCTTATCTTTTCCTTTTATCTGTATTCAGTTAGGGTATGACTAATAAGAGTCATTTACAGTATATGTGCAAAATGTCTCTTTTAATGACTTTTACTTTTTGACCTAGATGGGTGAGGTGTGGCAAGATCTTCATTCCAAGCTAAAGTGTCTTTTTGGGGACAGTAACGGACTTCAGACTCCACCTCTAAGCCCAAAATAGCCAGTCTTTGCAGTTGAATGAAGAAATAAAAAAGTTATTTCATGCCTGTTTTCAGGGACAACTGGCAGTGGATGTTGTTTTAAAGCACTACCATGAATTGCACAAAAGCTGTGTGACAAGAGAGACCCTGATTTTCTACACTTATGTGCAACGTGATACTAAAATATCATGACTATTGCTGCTGAGGATAATTTTAGAAAATGCTAATATAGTTAAGATGGCTGAGAACTGTATTTCTGACAATGTTTTACATTTACTGTTTATGTATACAAATTTGCAGAAAAATGATAGATGCTATCTTACAGTAGGTCTAAAAATAAATGTGCAGAGACAATAATAGTAGCCATGACCAGAAGTGGGTGTTAAACATTGAACGGCAGTTGAACGTACAGCAAAAAGCTGAATTATGTAGATATTTTAGATATCTATTATTGTAGATAGTTGCAAAGCCATCATATTTTTTTGGCCTTTGCTTTGACACTGAGGTGTTAGTGCCAGATTAAGATTATCTGTTGTTTGTCTTTTTGTTCCAATCATCAGACCTGCACTTAATGTGACTGCAGTTTTGTTTCCACATTTAATATAATAGTCAGTTAATAGTAAAAAAAAATGCTTTATAGTTCTGCGAAATGTGAAAGGTATTTTGAAATCAAACTTTGATGTTTGTTATCTCATGATTTGATTCTGAGACATTAACCTGGTTTTCACAGACTATGGAATTGCCAGACTGCTGTTAAGCTACTATGAAATGTTTCCTCGAAACATCAACAGAATGCTTTTTTATTTTTAATACATAACCCTGTTGAAATAGTATTTCATGCAATTTTTTTGTCTTCATTGTTTAACTTTGTATTAAACACCTGAACAGAGTTTATTATAGTTGTTAATTTATGCTTTTATGTTAACCAGTTGAAAAGTAAAGCAATAAAGATGACTTTTGATGTTAACTAACAAACTGTTGATGTTAACATAATATTGTTGAATTCTGTCCCATTCCTCAAATCTGCCATCTGCTGGCGCAAGAGAGAATTGCATTTTCACCTCATCTCTATTCTATTCTAGCAGTTGTGTTATGCTGCAAACTAATATATATTTGACAGGATATTACAGAAACATTTTAACTTTGTTCAATATACTGTAAATGCACAAAAATAAAAAGTCTAAACACTAAATGGAATTCTTTCTAGTTTCTCCAAAATTTTATTTAAAATTTGAAAGGTAGTTAAATTTGAACAAAATGATATATGTTGTGTGAACTATTGTGGGGTAAACCTTTGTAGAAATGGGGAACAAACAAACTTATATTTGTAAATAGTAAATACATTACAATACCAAAATTATGTATTACAATAATGAAGGGGACCATTTATGTTAGTGAACCAGACTGTTGGATTATTTCCACTGATACAGTGGCAATATCCATTAATAGTGTGACATCTGATCAAAAGTGTTCCACTTCCTCCAGTGTATGCTCCACTATGACATCATGACCCTGGAATTTAAAATATCCCAGAAACTTCTGTTTCTGAAGCATTAACGGAAACCACAAGACATCATCTGCCCACATCTGGCTGAAAGGTATTTGATCAATGTCAAACCACTGAGGTCTCATCTCTGAAAAAGAAAACAAACAGATTCAATGGTATGTTATTAGGTCAAGATATGTGTCACACAAACTGGATTAGAAAGTTGTGCCGAGCTGTATTACCGTCTGATTCTGTTGGCACTCCTTTATAGCTGTCAGCTCTGAAAATGTGAACATCCAGCAGTTCTGTTTCCCCAATAAACTCAAATTTGATATTTCCAATCTTGTGGAGGATGTCAACGGTGAGACCACTTTCCTCCAGCAGTTCTCTGACAAATAAAATGGGATTTTGTTTCAGATGGAAACCAATAAAAGAAGGAGAGATTGAACATGACAAATTGCTGACACCGTTATAGAGTTCCTCAGACGAGTAAATAATACCAACATTCCCACCCATTACAAGGTTTAAATTGTTCAGACTTGATCTTGTGGATGGTCTGTGGAAATATACACTGGGGATAACAACGACAGTTTAAGATGCTTAACAATATATATCATTTAAAATGTGTTTTGTGACAACTGAAAACAAAACATTTTGCTTTTCTAATTCATTGTTAAACTTACCGTCTCGCAGCTTGCTCTATGGTCTCTCCTGGCTGGACTTTACCCCCGAACCCGTTCCATTTGCCCACTCCAAACCCTCTTTTTTTCATACCCAGTAAAATCCGGCTGGGCTCCACCACCAGCACCAGGGTCAGCAGTTTAGAAGTAAACATCCCCCTATACAAGAGTAAAAAAACCTATTAATTAAATTGATTTGTCTTGTTTGAGTCATCATTTATCACATTTTCTAAGCTGTTAAACTGAGTATAACGTTTACATTTATGCATGTGGCATATGCATTAACCCAAAGCAATTTACAGTGCAATAAAACCAATATAGTTTCTATCAGAAACGTTTGTGTTCCCTGAAACCAATGACCTTACGCTGATGCTACAAGCTACAACAGCAAAACAATACATAGTATAAATAATGTATTTTGTGATCATGTTTTAATCACTAAAGTATTTAAGAAGGGTTTTCTCTAAATAATAAATAGCAGATGCATAATAAACAATGTTCAATATCAGCACAATAGTTTTCGTTATAAAGCACCACAGTTTGCTTACTTGTTCAAATGAAAACCGGTAAAGAAAAATATACAGTAATCAAACGTATACGATTAGATGTATGCCGATATACTAGGTTTTATGTTTAATCAACAAGAAAGGCTTTTTCCCGCGTGTTGCTGGGAGTAAGACAGTCACATGGCGTAATGAATGACAACAATGAAGTTAATCATCATAGTGATTGACATTCAAATGCATAATGTAGCAAACTACATCCAACACATATGCCTTACAGATCAGCGGTACGTCATAAACCCCGCCCACTCAACGCCGGTGTGCGCCAGTGAAATGATCTCGACAGAAATTGTAAGCGAAAGGACTAAACAAAGAAATACTCTCAAGAAAGCTCATTCATATTAATTAATCCACAAAAAAACACATGTAAATAAGCATATTTTAATATTAATAAATAACTCGTTTTTAACGGAATAACTTATTTTCGACTGGGCTGCGTAAAGTACGCGCGGTTTTGATGTCAAAAAGCACACCGGTGCCCATGTGTTTTTCTGTACTCGCCTAAACTCTGCATTTTGTTGCTCCCGCATAGCAAGTGTTTGTAAATGATGTGGAAATGTGTACCGAAGTCGTGTATTCACGTCTCGGCGGTGTGTCTGAAAAAGAGTCCGGCAGGTAAACGCTGGCTGGCGCGGCAGCTCAGTGACCCTTTCGTCAAAGCTGCGCACTCTCTAGATTACCGCTGCAGAAGTGCCTTCAAACTCATCGAGATTGACGATAAATACAAACTACTGAAACCTGGCTTTAGTATCGTAGATTGTGGTGCTGCACCTGGTGCATGGAGCCAAGTTGCAGTCCAGAGAGTCAATTCAACAGGAGAAAGTAAGTGATATGTGTAGTGGGTATGTGCCAGAACACCGTTTATCTAAACAACACGTCTTCACAGACTCTTGGAGTGCTGTTAACTTTATTCTTGATATGTCATCTGTGATGGTTTGCTTTGAAACACTATTGAAATAGTTCCCATGTTAAAAAAGCCTTGTTGTTGGCTGTATTGCCATCTCTATCTGGTGGAGCCCGTTATTACTTTTATCTTGTGTATAATGTGTAGGCAGTAAACGGTTCTCTGCTGAATGTATTTCTAGGCTTTAAGGTTAAGTTTAATATCATCAATGAGGGAAGTCAACATCACACCTTTGTTCTCTCCAGGTACAGAACTTCCTAAAGGAAGTGTCATAGGTATAGACTTACTACGCATAGCCCCTTTGGACGGAGCCCAGTTCCTCTGCAGTCATGACATTACGGACCCTTCGACTCACATGGAGCTGGAAAGGCTCCTCCCTGAAGGTCAAGCAGATGTCATCCTCAGTGACATGGCCCCCAATGCCAGCGGGCTCAGGGAACTGGATCAGGAGAACCTAGTCACCATGTGTCTCTCAATGCTGGACTTGACAGAGAGGGTTCTGCGCACTGGTGGCTCTTTGGTTTGTAAATACTGGGATGGCTATCTGGCACATAAGCTCCAGCAAAGACTTTCTCTTATGTTTAAGGATGTGAGAACTGTAAAACCAAAAGCAAGTAGGAAGGAGTCGGCCGAGCTGTATTTTTTTGGCGAGGATGTTCAACAAGAGATCTCTATAGATAATAAAAAACATTGCTTGACCAGAAATGGCTGGTTTTGTTCATTTGGAAAATCTGCCTTGTCCATATGCAGAATAAATAGATTTGTGCGTGTATAAGACTATACGATGTTTGGAGGCTCTGAAATCAGATATGCATATCAGGGTTTCCTCACATCTTTCATAGATTTTGATAAAGTATTTAAGAGAAAGATTGCGTGCATTTAAATTACTTTATTGTAATTCTATATTTAGAGTGTATTTTGAAATAACTCTTTCCTTGAAAAAGCACAGAGAAAACAGTCATAAAAGGCAGAACGTTAACTCATTTGTTTGATGGATTAGTTTCATTTTAGGGTGCTTATTGAAGTCAGTATTTTGTAGGGGAATGTATTCATGTTACCAGTGGATGGCGCTCTTGAGTCGTCAGTCTGAAAACAGCAGTGGGATTTGAAGTGAATCTCCCAGGCTCAGAGACCGTACAGTGTGAAGGGACGGTGTGGACATGCTGTTATTAGGAACATTTTTTCCCAGCTGTTTAAAAGTTTAGCGTTTGGGAGTCCTGTAGTGCACGTTTGTAACCCTAAAACTTTGCTCATATGACAACACATTTATTTTGTGTTCTCCTAACTGGAAAGCTAAATTGTTTGCATGATGCAATGCAATACAAAAATCCGTTTTCCAGCCGTGTAAAAAGATGCAATCATTCTCTCATTAGAAGCCGAGGAGTTGCAGAGAGGATGGATAAGTGTCTTATGAGCATGACTAATGAGAGGCCTTTGTCCCTAAAGCAAAGCAGATATTAGCCTCGCACATTATTAACCCAGACACTTTGGTTTCTACAGTCCAGATTTAGATGACATCCAGCGCATGGAGTCATTTTTCGAGTTTTTACATCAAGGAATCTTTAGAAGTATGTAGAAAAACATTTAAATGGAGATTACAAGTCATGTATTATTAAAAAGTGTTTTAATAATTTATAGAGTTCATCCTTTTAATTAACACTGGGGTCCAAAAGTGTGACATCATAAGTAAAAAGTATATCCACTTCTTTGGTAATAACAATTTCGACTACAAAGGTAAACTGAAAATGATGCTAATTCTTGTTTTAGCATTTGAGAACATTACAAAGAGCTTATTATTTGTTTCATTAGGGAATGTTATACCATTCGTACAAAGAGGTTAACAACTTTGCTTATTTCGTGACCAGAAGCCAATTTTCCATTATAGGTTTTACGTTTTTTTAATCATAATTAACTTTCATTTTTCATGTGTAGACATTTTGTCATGACAATGACATGAACACGTGGGAATCGCTAAGTGTCCTTGATAAACTGTAGATAATGATGTCAGGTTCAGTCCTGGACTGCTCTAAACTTAAACTCAGAGAATGTTAATTCGTGAGACTCAAACGCACCTAAATTAATTCTGCCCACAGCTCTAAGGCTTTCATATTTGACTGAACTACAGAATGTACTGTACAATATGGAAATTCTTGCAACCTTTTAATCTGAGTGCCTGTGTCAGCAACATGTCTTTCATTTGTACTGGCTTGGGTCAATTTGAATACCGTGGTTTTTGATCATCACTCTGACATATTTAAGAAAAAGTAGACTCGGGGGACAAGCCACCCTTGCATCAATGAGATGTCAAAAGAGTCTTGAGAATTCATTAAAGAAGATTAGGGATTCATTTGAGAACTTAGTTTTTATGCGCTTTTTAACAGTTGTAAGAGTGGAAAGTATCTTCAGGGATTCAAGCATATTGAATGATATGGAAATACACAAAAAAGCTTTTGTGGTCCCAAAGTTTTGCCAGAATTTTAAAAGTGCTTTTGCTCTTTAGGGTTTATTGCTTTAAACTAAAGCGTGTCAGGTTAAAGTGTCAACTTTTTAGAGCTCAAAGCTCAGACACTTCCAGTCCCAATGCTATCAAACATTTTAACAGATTTAAGTATATATACTATATATATATATATAGTGGATTATTAATGGCAATATATCAGGAAAACGTTTTTCAAACTTTACCCATTACAGATATATGCATCATTGAGTTAAGATTGTATTTAAAATTCCTATACATTTTAATTGAGAAACACAACACAACAGAGAAGCAGGACTGAAATAAAATGTAAAATATCTGCTTCAAGTGTAGTTTTTTCTTAGTTGCTTAGACATTACAATCCATTCTAATATCCAAATGTTCAGGCTACAAAAGAATAGCATTACAGTTACCTGTGACATGACAAATGTGATTTAATGCTATTTTTTTGACACAAATTACAGTGTATGCTTTCAAGCTAGACATTTTATCAGTGTGTGTGTTTCCTGGCATCAAACGCATCGCTTTACCAAGTGAACCACAGGTACACCGTTTTTCTTTTACTGTTAGGTAATATTTTAACAGTTTTGTTTGAGTTGTCATTCACATTGATTTACAGTTAATTCACTCTGTAAACCCAAATAAGTTTGTTTGTTGTACTCATGCATGTAAATTCCTTTTAATTTTAAACATTTAGTAAGGTATCTTTTTTATTTACAGTTAAATAATAGAATGGTCTTATAAAAACAACCTAAACATTTCAGCTGCATCAACAATTAACTCACAGCCTTCAAAGAGAGTGATGTAACACACACAACCTAAGCATAAGCACCACTATTCTGAACGACGGTAGCCCCAAAAGTAAAAATACAACAAACTCTTCTAAATATCCAATTTAAATGAACATCATTAACAAGGCTTAAGTTTACGCAACGCTTTGAACTATTTAATTACTTTGAACATTCGGGTTTACAATGCAACACTGCAGTATTGTGTCTATTCACATCCAAACGCATTTCCCGGTTGGGGAAAGGCTTGAAGTTTGAATGTTTGCTGAGTTTCAAGTTTAGATTTTGTTGTAGGTTATAGCATTGGCCTCAGTCCGGATTTAAAACCAGTGCTCTGAATACACATTTTATATCTAAGAAAATCAAGAACTTGAAATGTTCTGTCTAGACAAGAGGCCACGATCTCACGGGAGATGAAGCTGAAAGACTTTACATTTGAAGAGCTGAAAACTGTAGAATTTCTGATAAAGGCCATCGTCTAGTGAAACAAAAATGGACACTAAAAGGCTATGTCTACATTCCTAGTGATATACGAATGCACCTGAAGATGCTGTAACATCCAAACACAGTCCAGCTTTGAGTGTCTTATTTGCTTTTATAAATGTTAAAAAGCGCTTATTGTTTTAGAAGTGAAAACCATTGTTAAATAAGTCTAAACACTTTTTTCACACAACGGAATAAATTCCTAGTTAGTTAAATCTAATGATGTATTTATTTAACACCTTAACACCTCATGTTGTTTTGTCCAACATTTTCTTCTGTTGCTGGTCCTAGTGCTACTTCTGCACCAAATTCCTCATGCATCTAATTATATTCAATAAACACACTGCCCCGGGTAACCCTAAATGTATTTTGCATGAACAAATGCCCTTTGAATTAATACAGGTAATGTCCTTGTTGCAAACTGATTAGATCCAACAATTGGGGTTTTTGAAGTCCGATTAAGGCACAAATTTTAATTTGTAAATCTGTTATGGAATAATTTGCATGGATTTTTGAATTTAGAAAAGTACTGTATGGTGGACGTTCCATTATAGCCCTGGATGTGACCAAAACAAAGGCCAGGCAAAGAGACGTCTCTTTTTCTGGAATGACCGTATACTCCCACCAATCCCCTTCTTTAACGTTTTGATCACATTTTATAGTACTCCCATGGTAATGAATGCTAATATATATTCGTATTTAATCAAGCAATTCCCTGGATTTGCCTTGCTGTTTCTCACAGGTGAGAATTGCACTCTTCAATATTAAATGAATCTGTTCCAAAAGCATTCCAGAGGGATGGTGCACTGTCAGGTTAATTTAGTTTTGTAAGGACAGCTGGTGGCTTGTATGTAAATATCAGTCAATTAAATGAAAGGAAATTATATAAAGTGACTATATATACTTGCTCAAATTTAATTAGGAGATTGCAGGATCAACTTTTTAATCTTGAGGCTTTGGGCAAAGAATGGAAAACAAACCCAGGGGAAATAAAGTAAACTTGCTCAAAACTTTAGGTGCTCTTGGATACAGATATTAGTTGTATTTGATGGACTGCAAACGTAGATATGCTGCGCATTGCTTTATATAGAGTCTGAAGCTGCAGTGGCTGACAATGAACCATTCAGATATGAACAGACAGATACTTGCAGCTTTCACTGCTGAACGAATACAAATCTGTCTTCTGTGGAGCTGGAGGAAAGAGATTAGAATGAGTTTGCTTCTTATACAGGTTTGTCATGAAGTCTTTTCGAAAGGGAAATGAAAACCAAAGTGAGATTATTTTGACAGCGTTTCGAATGACTGAATGACACGGACATGGTCTTTCAAAACAGAAAGTGTGATGTTTTTCATTGCAATGATTTAAAGGTTCGTATAGAATTGTTTAAACTTAAAGATTCACTGAGTACATAAATACACATTTTTATTGGAGTGATTTCAAGCAAATCTCATTGTGCTGGAATTTCAGAAAAGATTTATGTTTTTTGATCAACAGGTGGTTTAAAATAAATGGCTGCACTAACCCAAAACTACATGGCCTTCCTCAGCCTGAAGGGATGAGAAATGAGGCATGAGCGTGAATATTCATTTCTTCACAGACATTAGCTTGCTGGAGATGCGTTCAGGTGGGTCTCTGCCTTTGAAGAGCCTCTAAATTGTGAAGAGGTTTTCTAATGAAGCTTCTGGCTTCCCCAAGATTGCGAATGCGCTGCCGGCATTAATGCTTAGTCATACAACAGAACACATCCAAAATAATCAGGTGTGTGTCCAGATCTATTCTCCTTCAGAATGCGAAAATATATGCAACACCATACAATCACCGACCTCTATTACAACTCTGTGACCCCTATGCATAAGAACATGGGCCAAATGTCAGCTGTAACAATCCATCAATCCTTTGCATGCGACGCGGCTTTTAGAGAAGATGAAGGCAAATGTGAGCTTCTCAGTACACATCGTATTAAATTGTCACTTTAATTCATAGATTGATAGTCGTGATCTTGTTCATGATATGTATGTAATGCTGCAATTTAAGTACAAAAACGCTTTCCTCCCCAGAATGTCAATTTTGGGAGAAAGAAGAGAACCGAAGTGAAGACAAGGATGCTTGTCAAAATGGAATAACATCTTACTTGAACTGATAATACAGCCCGTTTGTGATGATTTCATAATCACAGCCCATTAATAAACGTATGGCCTTGATCATTGCCTACCTGCTGTGATCAACTGTACAGAGGCCAAAAACCATACGTTTAGCCCTAACAATAAAATCTCATTATTATCACATAAATGTTGTTTGATGGCCAACAAACCAATAACATGTCCTACAGTATTTGGGTAAATCAGATTGGATGGTTGGCATGACCCTGCTGTAGCAACAGGCAAAAATAGATACTTTGACTCATAGTTATTTATGATTTGTCCATTATATTGTGTTTTAGTATTGTACATGTCAGCAGAACTGACACATTCTGTGCCCAAGTATATGAACATACCCAATCGGACAGCTGAAATCTGACTGAACATTAAATGGCTTATAGAAGTCGATGAAAAACCTCCTTTAACATTTGATGGTTTAACAACCCACAAACTTCTGGGTCCTCCAGTTCCTCTTATGGTTTAATTAACCTGTGCAGGGACAGGTGTGTGCAGGTGCATGAGGTCAGGAAACAGAGCCTGCAGGTGGGGAACAGATAAATGTCTGTTCCCCACAGAAATGAGAAAAGAGGGCAGAATGGCAGGAGACAGACAGATGGTAGAAAAGCTCATTCTGGGAAGTCTTTATTTAACTTCTAACCTGTCAAGCAGGTGGAACTCATCTTGACTAAAGGTGAGAATTAAATGTTTTTGTTAGTTGTGTAGTTGTTTACAAAGATGAACCACAGGGCAAGAAGTTAATTTAAAAAGTGTTTAAAGCTTTTTTAAGAATAGAGAGTGAAGATGGTTAAAGTCCCCATCACACCTCTAACCTTCTGAGATCATTGTGTCAAATGTTGGTGTCAGTCTGCCAGATTGCATTCAGACAAACTTGGAATTCTCCAGCCTCCTACGTGGAGATATGAGTTGAAAGAAAGGACACATTGATCAACCACAATTTCAGTGAGAAGCAACAGAAGCACTTTTTAAAGTCAACCGTGCAGGCTGTTAAACGATTAATCGCATCCAGAGAAAAAGTTTGTGTTTACTAATTTAATATATGTCTGAGTACTGTACACATTACTTTTGTATTCATAAGCACACAAACATATATATTTATAGGAAAAAATATATATGTTTCTATATAATTGAAATAAATATATGCATGCAAATATTTCCTAAATATATACATGCATGTGTACGATTATATGTGTTTTTAAATACAAAATATATGCACAATAAAAACATACTGTATTATGTGAACACAAACTTTTCTTTTGGGAGCGATTAATTTTGATTAATCGTTTAACAGCCCAACACCCATGTTCCATGATCCAATATGGATGTTGTAAAAAATTTTTTTACTATAGAATATATTTATAAATATTGTCCTTATATTTAATATTTATATAATTTATTTTTGTTTTTATTTTTGATGATTATATTAAAAAGGAATGTATTCATAAATGATTTTCGAATTTGTATTACATTTATATTTAGCATTGTATTTATATTTAGCAATTTATTGAACTGTAGATCTAGAACATGACATGTTTTGAAATAGTTTGTAATGTCAGTAATAACAATAATCATCTGAAAAAAGATTATATACAGTATAGCCCTTTCCAACTGTGCCAGACAGGTGCACGTGTATGATTATATTTTTATCCTTTAAAATTTCGCTGAAGCATGACAGAGTTCATCACCCTTACGCTAGCACTTAATTTCAATAAATGATCCCTGAATTCAAACCCCACAGAGTCCAACACATCCACTTAGCATCTCTAGTTCTGGCTGAATACTCCTCTGGGTTGCTTAAGGAGTCTAGATGAAGGCCGGGGAGTCTTTTTTTTAAGCACACGGTCATTAATCTTTCTAAACATGCTGAAGGCATGGTTTGACACGCCGCTGTACTCAGTTCCATAGGGGTCCTACAGAGGGGGAGCTGGGTTTGTCACACAGTGAAGCCATGATACCTCCTGCTTTCAGTTAGGGGGTCTGGCTGTCTATTCAGAACACCTGCTGCATCCTCTAGCATCTCCAGAAGAGTAATCTCACTGCAGTTCTCATTCTCACGACAAGTTCAACCTCACCTGAGGAGTGAGTGTTCAGCTACCAGCAGGGGCCCAAAGACAAGACTTTCTGGTGAAGTGTCTTTTTCCTCGATGGATAACAGTGGGAAATATGCATGGAAGGACTTGCAAACAGTGGGAATGATGCCTTCAAGTCATGTTTGGGTTGTGGTTTGGTTTTTAACTATTTCTGAAATTTTACATCTCATTCTTTCTCTATCTTTTTTTATAGGGACCAAACATTGCATACAGTGGTTGGACAAAATAATGTGAACACAGGCAAAATAATCTATTTTGTCTTTAATACAGCTCCATCGTTATTGAAATATACTTTTCCCAATTAGTATTCATGCCTATAACCATGGTTATATTATTTTGTCCAAACCGCTGTAGGTTTACGAAAAAAGAAATAAGAAATCTGAGTTGCAATTTCAGCTAATAAACTTGTATATAATAAATGTCATTTTTCAGGTATAAGGTTGTTGTATAGTCCAACTGCCGCAGGCGATGCAGTAATATATAAAAACTGTATGTCATAACTCTAGGAACATGATGTGATTATAATACATTAATTCGGAGGAAGTCAGATACCTGTGAGCTCAAATGAATCATTTATCTCTCAACCAGTGGTTATCTGGTCTTATCGTTTTTTAGTATATAAAAGTCAAAGCATTCTATTACTTTGGTGCTGGGTATCTGCCAAAACGGATATAAAAAAAAGAAAAGAATGAAAGATCGTCATTATTCTTTCTAGAGGGATACATGAGAGGACAACTGACATGTTCCTCATCAGACTGCCTGGCATTCATCATGTTGAGATATGTTGTCTATAATGGTTCATTTTTCAAATAGGATTAAGTTGAACTATTGAACATGTCAGTGTTGAAAATGTTTGTGTCTTTAGGAGAACAGGCAAAGATATTATCTCCGACAGCAAGGTGGAGGATGAGAATGAAAAAAGGAAATAAACTGACCCAGTATAGGTTATGTTTAAGATTATAGGCAGTGCACGGTGTATGACAACTTTTCACTCTGCATGTAAGTAGTGGTAACGTTCAAAGGCAAATAAACTTGGACCTGGAACCTGAAAGGTATGAACAAAACAATTTTGTAAAAGAAATGAGATCATTGCTTATCTTCATCATCTAGCGATCAATGTCGTCTTATTACAAGTAACGCATTTTCCCAATTCGGACATAATTAAGTTCAGATCTATACTGCTACTGCTATTTTTATATAAAACGAAGCCTGTATGTGTGTGTATATATGGTAATGGATTGTGCTTTTTGGAAAACCAGTCTTTCATCAATATCAATGCCCCAACTTTGATCGTAACCAATTTAAGCAAAATAGCAAAAAATATTTATTTTCCTTAAATGAAAAAATGTCTGACGCCTCTTATCGCTGAACAAAAATGAGTGTTTGGTTGGAGGCACTACACTTCAGTCTTGTGTGTCCCCCCACAAACAACAATAGTGATATTGAAAGCCAGTCAATCAGCAGCACCATGAAACATGGAGTTTTGTGTTTGGTCATGGACATTTTCATAATGACAGATTCACTGTCATTATAGCCCAAACTAAGCATGGGGCAAATATCATCTGTCAATTATGTCATGGGCCATAGGCTGATGAGGCGGATTCATTGAAGTTAGGTAAAAGTTTTCTGTTCGTTTTGAATTTAGATTTTTAATGGACTCAATCTGCACTTCTACATTAAATGTTTAACATGTTCAAATTCACATTGCTCTGTTCAATTAGATTGAACACAGTTTTTTACTGCGATACTGAGTTTGAAGTCTCAATTGTGTGGAAATGGCTATATTTATTTTGTGGTTTCTCAAAGCCCAGGAGGCACAATTACTGTAGAATCCATATTCTTTTGCTAGCAGTTTTTGCTTTTTTTTTTTACAGTGGCGGGGATGTCATTCAAGAGACCGTCTGAATAAGTGAGGGTCTAGCCTGACTGACGCTGTTTGGAGACTAGCTGGTTCGATATACACTGGATGAGCGATGAAGACATGTCTGAGTTTAGTGCACCAATTAGACTTTAAACAAACTTCACAAGTTTCACAAGCAGAAAATTGAAGCACTTATAGGGATTACCAGTATCTGACGTAATATTTATTCATTTTGCAGTCAAACAACAGCCTTAAAGGCCTTAAATTTTAACCTGAGCTTTTGTTATATAAGAACGAATCGTATTCACGCGAACATCATGTAAGTGTCAGAACTGAAAACGCCCTTGTTACTGAGATTACATCTGTTATTGACACCAGGCCCAGCGAACGCCAGGTTTTGGAATGCACCTATCTATGACGACATTGATTGGTTGAACACCATCCCTTGCCCCGCCTTCTCTAGCCCCGCCTGCTGGTTCGCGCATGACAGAACTGAAGTACCACAAGTGGCAAGGAAGCAGATAGAGCGAGCAAGCAATAAACAAGCATGCCGTCAAAGAAGCTAAATATTGTGCCATCCCTGGTTGTGAAGGACAAAGTCACCGCATAACCTTCCTTTGGATTCTGATTGTAGTGGAGTGGGCGGGGCGAGACCGTGAGTCGAGGCCGGTGAGTGAGTGTTAATGAGCGTCAGCTGTGCACGCACCGGTCTCGTATCACGAAGGAGAGCGGGAGCATAAGAGAACGAGCGACCGGACCGTCACTGAGAGAGGACCGGGCCCGGACACATGTTAAGTTGATTTATGTCATTTTACTACCGTGTTATTGTTTGTATATTTATTAAAACTTTATTTAAATGTTTGCCGGTTCCCGCCTCCTTCCTACCTTTTATTGAACCTTATTACACTGATATTTTTTAAATATCAGGTTAAAGCTTATTTTTAAAGACATTCCAGCTCACGTGGGAAAAACATGGAGAGTCTCCTCGTTTCATTTCTCAGTAACATCAGCTTCACATTCTCTATAGCAACGGATTATTGCAGAATTGTATTGGTTTTGTCAGCATTGATTTACATGTGGCGCCAAGGTCAAAGAACAGATAAATTGATCAGAGATCTCTTTAATTTTGCCCAGTAGTGAAAACATTTTCTTCTGGTCTCAAACTATTGTTGAAAAGATTTTTGGTAAAAAGGTTTATACCTGAATGAATAGAACACAGAAGTTATTTCTGAGGTTAAAGAGGGAGATTTTGTAAAAGCACCCTATTTGCAGACCATCTGAATAAAAGATGAATGCATTTGTTTCAGGCCTTGTGAGTTTTAGGCGCGTTTTGTACGTTATTTGTGAAAACTGCCCTGTACACTGGAAAGGGCAGTAGCATGATTCAAAAAATGATGTTGTATACTTTTGTAGCAAAAGCTCAATGGCCATGAGACAGAATATACCTAATGACTATGAAAAGAAAAATATATTAGTGTTGACATCTCGTCTAAATATGTCTGGTTGGTGATTTGAAAAATGAGATTGGTGTGTTTTGCGATAAAGAAAGGAGCATGGTCTAATGTAAAAACTGAATGGAAATGTGAGATGACGACCCAAAATTGACGGAGAACTCATTCCCAGTCATTCTGTTGTGTTTATTTTTGTTTTGTGGTGTTTCCTGAAGTTTACCTGAGTAGTATGTTTTATGCTTCACACTCAGTTCATGTGTCTAACTTAGGCCAATCATACTTCTTGTTTGAGAAATCAAGTACGTTAATTAGCTTTACAAAGGCAAACAATTTAAACTCATTACGTTAATATTTTGTGGGGTCAAAGCAAGTTATTTTCTAGGTCAAGACATTAGTATTATCAGTATAGCAACAGATGTGAAATGTGTTTTTTTTCCCCGTACAACAAAAGGATCTCTGATGGTCTCCAGATTGTTGTCCCTTGGTCATTCTGAGCATGTTTTCATGAATATGCATTTTGGTAATTAGACCTAATTGAACACAAAAATGAGAAAGGAAAAACATCTAAAATGGTTTACTTCTCACAGGATAGTCCCCAGGGCACAGATAACCTTGTTGACAGGCTATCTTTATTTGGCCTGATTAATTCGACAGTAAAACAAGTTGACTGCCTTTCTGTATTTCTAGATCTAGGGAAAAAATTATAGGAAAAACAAGGTTTTCCGTGGATAATTATGAGACAAAGCCTACAAACCCTCCGACTAGCCTTTAACTGCGATTATAATGATACTCGCATCACTCTGCTAGTGAGCACATCAGCAACAGTTCAGAGCCATTGAGAGAGAGAGTTCTGCCAATGGAAGTCCATAACACCGGAGCGTCACGTGATTCATGGAGCCTTCAGATAGTTCCAGGAAGTTGTGTTTTCTCTTTAAATGCTCTATTTCTTTCATTTTTTTATTCATTAAATGGCTTTCGTCTTTAAATGGGTTAAAAGTTTACCTCAGTTGGTCTGGTCAGTCGCAGCTCCATGTGCTACTAGTTTTCCTTTTGTGAAAAAACTGTTCCACTGGAGTCAACGGAGAAGACGCGACTCTCTCTCTGAATGGCTCTACAACAGTTGTAGTAATGTCTTATTATGACACTACTTTATTCTGATTGGTCAGCCACTGCCTCGTGCACTTTTATAAGATTAAAAAGACTTAATAGTAAATTTCCATCTCAGTAAGGCAATCTAGCTGTCATAGGTAAAGTCTGTAATTGCCACGCTAAGTGTTGTTAACCTCATTCATATGTGCTTATATTTCTAACGTATCATTAGACGACGAATGAACAAATAAATGAAGTCATTTTAAGATCATGTTTCTAGAGAATAACCTACATGAGTTTAACTCGGGTCAGATTATTATGCCACAGAATGTAACAACATCTGTGTATTGTCATCCTTAATACTTGCCCTTAGACCCCGCAGATGCCCAGATTTAATTTCCTAATTACCGCTCATCCATTAAAGCAGGAAATATAATTCCACTTCCCCGTTGACACTGACGGCAGTAGATAATCGTCCAGGTTATGGATTTTCAACTGCGATCAGTTTTAAAAACAGGCACGCAGTTGTGTCTGTAATTTCTGCGGTTTCTGGGGAACGGCTGATGAGCTTTCAGAGACATTGCAGGGGAACCTGTGCAAATGAATTATGTATGCTGTTGCCTCTTGATAGGCCAAGCCAGACAAAAGTTGATCAAGTAATTCAAAGGCTCTTTTTCTGTTGAAGCATGAAAGCAAAATATAATTAGTGCCAGTGTCTGGAATAAACATGATAAAAGTTAAACCAGGAGTGGGCAAACATTTAGAGAGGAGTAAGAAAGAATTCTGCATGACACAATATTGACAAGGGTTTCCGATTTTTCATGCTCCGACTGCGAAATGAACAGCTGTCTGAGAGAAATCAATAAAACGGGCGCTCATTTGTCTCAGGTAGGCCCGCTAACCATGAGAATGTTTTGGAGTGATTAGGCTATCTTGTCTTAAAGGACCTGACCTTTTATTGACATGGGTTCATTAAGCAACCCTCTTTGAATACAATGCATAGGTTACTCATTTTGTGTCCTGAGCATCATTTGCTGGAAAGAAATGGGAATTCTTTGTTGAACGTTTAAACGAGACATGAAAGGAAATCTATAGGCTGTGTTTTTCATTTAATTTTTGCTTCTATCTTTGATGATAGGAAATTGTACAACAGGGAAGTTAATTCAAGGTTTTTTCAATTCGCTTTTTACACAGATTTGCACAGCTTTTGTTGGAGTACAATAATTATCTTGTACATTCCAGTGTTCTCTTTTATGACTCTTTGCAGTGTTGGAAGACATTATTTTCTTTCATGGCATTGGAATTTAAATCTACATTGTACAATGTGCTGCGTAATATTACATCCGGCACATGCTTGTCTAACACATCTTTTATGAATTATTCCCTCTTTCTGACTTTACCATGTATACATTTGAACAAAACAAAAATTAACTTCAAAGTCATTTATAATGCACATTACATACAGTAGGATGCGAAAGTCTTAGTCCACCATTTAAATTGTGGATTTAAAATACATTTTCAAAGGTTTTGTATTCTTTTTGTTTTGTATTATGTTTATACAACTGAACAAATAAAAAAACATTTGTGACACCTTCGTGTAATAGGTCAGATTTCTTCGCTTTGATTGAAGCAAGTTTTAAGTTAAAATTTCAGTTTTAATTCAGATTATGCTATGCTCATTAATATGCTTTGAAATGGAAATGATATTGAAAAAAAATACACCTTTAAAGGCAGACTTTTTAATTCCAGCTAAATATTTTAGCAGCGTGATCTTATACACTAATAAACATTCAAAATGTATTTAATGGATATCATTTACATTTTATTTAAGTAATTTGCTCCCATTCTAGAGTATTGTCATGCGTTACAGATTCAGATGTGTGTTGATAGAACATACAATTAATGTTTAATTTCTTTCCCGATCTGTTGCTTTAGCTTGGACTTAACCTTTGATTTGTCAAATAGTTTGTATCCAAAGCGACTAACAAATGAAGTAAACAATGGAAGCAATTGGAACAACATAAGGACAACAAAAATCATAAGGAGTAAAACTTGTCTCATATTTTCCAGGTATAATCAACCTATTTGATAACCTCCTTGTAATATTTAAGCATGCTATCTAGCCTCCGGCCTGGCAGAGGGCGCTCTTTCTCAAATTCTAGTCACTGACCAGTCTTGTCAGCCCTGACTGCTGTTTTGAGTAGTCATATCTCATGATTTGGACTTTTATCTCACCATTAAAATCTGATTTTAGAACTATTAAACTGTGTACTTTCCACTGCCTGAACTCTGGATAAACCCTTAATCGTTGTTTTTCCCCTAATTTAATCCTCAACGCAATTCTTTAGCTTTCGTACCTGTGCATATCTAACTGACCCATCACGCTGTGACCCATCATTGCATAATTCTGCAATCTTTGTGCTTTTCAATGGAGCCGTTTGCTGAAATAATATTTTCAAGAAGAAATTTGACAGATATCTGTAATGTAACGTCCAGTGATCATTTGGTGTCTATGGCAGCAAACCCACAGGAATGAGCTCATGAAATGAAGTGAGTTAATCACAAGGTGGAGACATTTTGTCCATATTATTGATGTGACACAAATCAAAAGCAGAACAGTTTTAATCATGGCAGTTCTCTTCTTTATTCAGTGGTGAAGTTGCAATGACTGTGCAGTGATTTGAATGAAATTCTTTAAGGTTTTAACACTGCAAATGAATCCATTGAGGTTTTCAGATCCGATCTTTGGGTCCGAGTGTTCGTTATTTTGCATGCAATTAAATCTGATCCATTTGTCCACAGAGTTGTCGATATCCGGCATATCTTTATTGGTTGCCATAGTAATGACGTACGTGTCAGCATGATGCCAAGAGACTTTCTTATATAACAACTGAGAGGAGCTGTCAGTGTGGAGAGAGAAAATGGAAAACTGGAAAGTTTCCCTCGGCTCATGTCGTTCACGACATCTTGCCACAACAGCTGAACAAGGCACATGAGAGAACACGTGACAGTCATTTCACGCAGTCATGGATGCGCCACGTTTAAAACAGCTGACTCTTTCACTATTTACTATGTGAATGGACGAGAAAAGAGTGAGCGATCCAATCAGATGCTATGTGAGTGTGCTGTCTAGAGTTCCACATCTGTCGAACTTTTGGGTTTTTTATTGTCGAGGAAACAACAGGTACCTCAAGTTCATTCTTCAGGCCAAAGAAAACTGGCTAACAGCTTTCCTACAACGATAACTATTGAATGCTCTATCCCATTATGGAAAGTCACAGCAAATCCATGTCTGTCTAGATTAGGCCTCAACCGTGTACTCACAAATTCATTTTTCTCAGCCTGTCAACAAATTAAAGATAAATAACATGATGACAATATGCTGAAGTGGTGTGAGAGCAAAACTTGCTTATCATAATTGTACACCTGTTTTCTTGTTTTGGAAAAACACAGCTTGTAATTATTTGTCTTGTTTAATCTAAATTCTGCCAAATGTTTGGAATAAGGTTTGTCCATATTTCGAGAAGCGTTTGTTTAATGTAAACACAGAATCCATTAGTGTCAGTTCACAACACATGCTCAGCGGGGCCCTCCTTCCATTCCATCATTGCACACACTGTGCTGAATGGATTACTAACACAAATTCACTCAAACTTTTGCATTTGTACATGTAATATTGACATGCAAACGCAAGTTTGGACACTATACTAAAACATTTTCTTTATCACGTTTTGATCTTGTTTTTCAGTTATAGTATTTGAACAGGCATCAAATTAACATGGAAATACAAACTTGTTTTCTGCGAATATATCTTGCATTAAGTTTATTTTACTTACCACTTTAGAAGATTGTTTATAATTCATTTGATAGTATTTACAGAACAATTTTGTGAGCAGTGTTTACATGCATGTTCTAGAAATTCGCATTCTCGCGTGTTCCAGGTGCATGGCTTTTTTTCAGCCGAGACATTGCAAATTGACTATCATCTTGAAAATAGAATGAAATGTCAACAGTGATCAGTACGATCTTGGATTATGATAAAAATGCATTAATATGGAGAATAGCACATGCAGAATGATGTTTCGCAGCCCAGTGGCTCGAAGAGCCGCAAAAGCACCCGTGTTCCTCCACTTCAGATCATGTGCAAAAAAGTGTTTTTGTTTTTTAAATGCCTTGTCAAATATAATATTGTAGGGGGGGTTTGATGGATGTTTTTGTTTGGACTTTACAGCAGAAAACGAAGCGTCACAATCCGTGACAAAATTGAAATGAGCTTAGCCTACATCACAGCACAAAATGTGCAATCCAAGCGCAAAATTGCTAAAGAGCAAATCATTAGGATGGTGGTTGAAACCAGGCTGAACAAATACATTCTCATTGCTACAGGGAAACGCACAGGTGTTTCTGTAAGCTTATCTCAAGCATGATGTGATTGAAAATTTTAAGATGGAAAAGTGGTTCAGTCCCATCACATAAACTGCATTTCGCATTGTGTTGGAATCCTTCTGTGCTTGCTTGTTATGTGGCATGAAATGATAAAGGTTTTTGTAGGTTTATATGTACTGTGTAAATGCTCAATTTTTCTAAACGTCCAAATAATAAATATCTAACATCGTCCCATGATATGAACATAATTAAGCCTTTAACAATGTGATATCGTGTGCATTTCAAAAGTAGAAGTAGTTAATGATTTCCAAATGCGCTCTTTTGATGACTCATCCAGATAAAAACATTCAGATTTATTTGTAATCCTGTCGGGTTTTTTGTGTGGTAATTTCTCCTCTGTCGCCTAAGCTTTTGAGGGCTTTGAAGTACTCTAAAACAAAGCTTCCTAGACTTCAGAGAGATACAGTCTCCTCCAAACATAACAAAACCTTCAGGGCCTGCATAGTCTTGTCTGTCTTGGTAGTAAAAAAAATATACATCGAATGCAAATATATGAAGAGTTTGGCTCCAAAATGAGATAACTCCGCTTTAAAAAATGTCAAAAATCATGTTTTTTAATGTGCATTCCAATAAATAGGCTATCAATCAAACTGCAGTTGGTTTGTTTTGATTTAAGCCATTATAACTCAAAAAAATTCAGCTAACTAAAACAATAAAACATGATAACATAATAAAAAACATGATTTTTGAATGAGTGGTCTTATTTTGGAACCAAACTCTTCATATATAGTTTGTATGGGTTTCAAATAAAAAATTATGTAGTATTTACTATAGTAAACGGCAGTAAAATGTATAGATAGTATTGTATTTTTAATCTTACTATAGGATATATAAAAGTTTGTCAATTTACTATAATTAATTTCACAATGCATATTGTTTCAAGGCAGCTTTACAGAAAATGCATGCATGTTTCAATGTAACCAACAATCTTGAATAATCGTAATAGGAGATGATATCGGAAAGCTTGGCGGTAAGGTAGTAGTATACAGTAAAATATGGTGTGTAAAGTTAGCAAAATGAACATGCATTTTAATGTACTGATTCCGCGATAATAAAATATTTGTATGAAATTGTTTTGTATGATGATCCAGAACTGTGGTTATCTGGAGTCCTTGCACGGTAGGCGTAAATTGACAGAAAATATAAGAAATATATTTATTAACACTGCATACTATTTACAATTGCTAAACAGAAGCTAAATATCATTCGTTCATAACTGTTTTGGTGAATATAATTTTTTTTATGTAGCCTAAGCCACAGGTTAGTTTAGGAAGCACTGCTTTTAAACTTTCACCATTCTTAAAACTTTAAAATACTTAAAAATGACCATCACCATACTTCCAACTGTTAAATGCTAGACCATGACAGTTCAAGCAGTAATGCTTTGACATTGTATTCCCTGAATGGATTCTCAGATTGGCAATAAAGTGGTGACACACTGCCAACTCCTTCGTTTACTTGCCGTCACATTGTCCACAAGTTCTAACAGAGAAGAAAGAGGTCAACATCTTGTTCTAGATAAATTAAGCCTACTTTCAAGTGTCTTTTTTCTTTTTAATAAGCTGCAACTTGCTTGAACCTTTTACCAGCAACAGACATCCCTTTCATAACTGCTGCTGTACATGCTGGGCTGCTTTTTTACTTTATATTGTAAAAACTCCATGTAAGCACTGCACTTGTAGCTCTTATTTCCATGCATCAGGGATGACCGTGTGCACACAGACATCATTAAACAAAAATGACCTGCACTAAGCAGGTACTGATAAAACCAGTTGCACCCTTAGCATCATTGAACTCATCGAAAAAGTTCAAGAAACTTCTCCTCTTTAGGGACATTTACATGGTTTGAATGAAAAATGATGTACCATGCATAGAATGTTAAAGGGAGGGTTCATCCAAAAATGAAAATTAGGTCATCATTTACTCACCTCACCCTCAAGTTATACCAAACCTGAAAAATGTCTTCGTTCTGTTGAACACAAAATAAGATATTTTGAAGAAAGTGGGAAACCAAACAGTTCTGGGGCACCATCCACTGCCATAGTTTTATTGTCTAATATGGCAGTCAATGGTGCCCCAGAACTTTTTGGTTGCAAACATTCTTCCAAATATTTTTGTTCAGCCGTAATGAAATGTACACAGTTTTAAAGCAACTTTATTGTGAGTAAACAACAAATTGACGAAATGTTCATGTTTGGGTGAACTATCTCATTAAAGTTACAACCAGTAACTTCTGCCTCTATATCGCCATCTCTGTTTGAATTCTAAAATTGCAGGTTACTTATTTAGGTTACATATTTATCTTTCAATTTGTTTGCTGGAAAATCGTACCCGACAGCTCAATTTATAAATCATTATTATAAGATTACTGTTGTGAATCAGGGTGAGTCAAAGTTCACGCAAAGTAGAAAATTCTGTCATTATTTACTCACCCTCTTGTAATTTCAAACTTTATGACTTTCTTTCTCCTGCTGAACACAAAAGAAGATATTTTGAAGAATGTTGGTAACCGATCAGCACTGGCCCCCATTCAGTTCTATTGTATACCAATGCAATTGAATGGGGGCCAGTTAACAACATTCTTCAAAATATCTTTTTTTTTTAAGTCGGTTTGAAATGACAAGAGGGTGAGTAAATGATGACAGAATTTTCATTTTTGCGTGAACTATCACATTAAAGAGACTATGAACATCGATCTTTCATATACTTAATCATTTTGTATATTTTTACTAAAAAACGTTGCAGCTTTAACAGGAAAGAATCTTTCCTCTGGTCTGCATTTATTTCTGCCCACTCATAGGATAGTATTTCCTCCATGGTGTTATTGTTAGTAAGACTTACGTTAACAGCAGTTTACGTATGTTATAACAACCTGAAGCTTGTCTTCTGCCTCTTGGTGGCTACACCCTTAACTATTTATAGCTCTTGCCTCTGAGGATGTGTCTGAGCATTGAAAAGCGGTATTTGTCTCCGGGTTTGATTTGATGAAATTGAGCAAGAGCCGTGGTGTTTCATTTTCACTTTCTTAGCTCAATCAGGATATGTTTGTTGCAAGTCAATATCCATTCACTTGATTGTGCGCAACACTCACGCCACAAATAAAGTGCTTTTGGCGTGCCGCGTCTCTTTCCGTCGGATCACGGATATAATCATGCCTTTTAACAATTTGGGTCTGTGATGTTGCTTTGTTAGATCTCATTAGAATCGTAATCAGTTTGTATTTTGTGACTTTCAAGGGAACGGTTCGCCTGTTTGTGTAGCTTTCCGCGACAAGGTTATACATTTGCTAGCTTGTTTTTTCCCGTGATTTTTAAACAGCGCATTATGCTGATAAAGTCGCTCTAGACTCATTTTGCTCACTAAAGATAGTCCACTCTATCAAATGTTTGGCACGGGAATCAATTAATGAATTCTCTTAGCAAATTGCACATCGGCAGACCTCCGCAGCAGGCTTGATTGCGAGGGCTATATTCTAATTATTGCTCACAGTTAAATAACCTAATGTCAGCGAGGTGCCGGGAGTTGTCAAAGGATATAATTAAGAGAAAAGCATTTATACGTTTCCTCACCTCTGACATAACCCTGTGATTAAATACAAGCCGTGAAGAAGAGATCTGAATGTGAAATGCAGTCGAATCAACTATCCGAGATGTTTATGGCTAAAAGCTAAGGTGGTAATTAGAAAGAAAAGACATATTCCTGACGCTTTGAAGTGGAGGGCTCAGTTTAGGCATGTGAAGCTAGAGGTCCAGACTTCAGCAGGAGGTTCGTCTACAACTTAAGGTCACTTTTAATTGTACAACTGAGTCTCGGAAAGTAATTGTGTCTGTTTCCAAAGCCTGAGACGAGAATTTAGTGTCACATTCACATGCGCGGGTCCACTTTGCTCCATGTCAAAAAAATCTCGAGTTCTTTAGATTTGCATACGCATGGATCTGGCTTGAATTAAGTTAGCAGTATGAAAATATGCAGGTGTCTTGGAGTTATGAATGAGGCGGCATGTAGCAGAGTCTGGGAACAGATTGCCAAGCGGGTCTAAAGCGGATTAGAGTTAATTAAAGGGATGTTCCTACTTGTCATATCCATGGATCCACTTTCTATTTACATACTAATGCTGAGAGCGGGTGAGGGAGGTGATTGAACCAACATCACATTGCAGTGCTTTAACAGATGAAAAAAATGGTTTGCATTTCATCAATGTATACGACGTATGATTAAGTGTTTGGTCAGTCTTTTTCATTCGACTTGTACTGTCATCTTCGGATCACAATGCCCTGAACTTCACAGAGGAGGAAACAAAACGGAATAATACTGTATTTGCTTGTTGTGTTATAAGTCGTCTGTGCAATTATTAGTAAAGTTCTTCATTAAAAAGTAATGAAACAGATCTAGACACATTTAATTCTTTGAATTAGTAATGGTTTAACAAATATCTTAATATTCTTAAGAGAACTAGTTTTCGGCATCATATCACACCTAACAACCTAAAACAAATTCAAGTGAACTTTTGAAATAAACAACCAGTTATTTAATTACCACAGTTTCTTTGAAGAAATAGAAACACCAGCCTTACAAATTCAATTAAATGCAAACCTACACACAAGACTAAAGGACATAATAGGATGTGAAGAACTTCCATCTTTGGAGCCTTCACAAACTGACCAAAGCAGTAGACAACCACCGGATTTGGAAGTGCTTTGATGCCTTCTTTCCGCTGTATATTGCCTTTGAAACCAATTTTTAAGGTTTTGAACACCTCATTTCCTTTCACTCTTTTCTGAGATGCTTTGCGCAAATCTGCGTCGGCCAATTAGTGCAGACTGTCATTTTCACAACAATGCTTTGTTTTCAGAGGAGATGTTTTGAATACATTTCCATTTCACGAATTGCCCTTTTCACATTACAGGGTGAAAATAAGAATGTGTGCTCTGTTTACTTCAGTAGTCAACCAATGGCATTGCTTAAATGGCAGCCTATTTAAGATGACAGCCACCCAATGCCTTTTATTTTAATGTTCCTGCTATAAAACCCCATTATTAAACTCCAATTGGGTTGAGACGAAGTCAATTAAGTTCTGCCAATATGCAATCTGAGTGAGACCTGTCTGGCTGTTAATTGGATATTGTTGTTGTTAATGTTGAGGTTGAAAGATGACATGAGAGACATCGGAGGGAACATTTTTGAGTAATTGTGGGTATAAAATGTGCCTCCCGCTTTCGGTTTGTATTATCCAAAGGCATAGCCACTGTTCCTCTGTGCACACTGTTTCAGTTTTGAGCTCAGAACGTATTTAACTGACATATTTGCTTACAATATTTGCATATTGAATGACTGAAAACAGTAATACAGGACCTATTTTCAAATGTAGAAATGCCTTCATTGAGATTTGTTATTATATTAGTCAACTTAAGTGTACACAGAAACAGTTTGCTGCAGAGTGTGTTTGAAATAAGGCCTATTTTTACACAATGCTCTGACTTTTCTTTATTCTGATTGGTCAATTGCATTGCATTGGTTTGCGTTAAGATTTTGTTCCAATATAGACAATATCTCTCATCGCTCAGTAATATATTTTTCCTGACATTGGGCCACATGAATAAATTGAATAAATGATAGTTAAGGAATTAATTATAGTTTTTTTCTGATATTTACTAGGGCTGCTCGATTAATTGTGACTAACACTAAATGTCGTAATGTAAATATAAATCGATGTGATTGTGATATCGCGAATCCGTGAAGCATGGCTCAGTTATTGGTAGGAAATGCTTCTTTAACCATTGTGAGTTTGAGTCGCTTATAACGTCAATTTGAAAAATCACCACCCATCAAACATCATCATTATAAATATACTTTATTATCATGAAAATACCTGAGAAGACTTGAGGAACAGCGATAGAAAGATGCTCACTGGCATTTCCTGGAACTACAGCTGTGTTTGAAACGGCTCCCTCTCTCTTATGTAGTGCACTATACCGGGTGTCCGGCAGTGTGTAGTAGTGTCTAAAACCTGAGTGAACTACTTCATTCCCTACATTCGTTCACTCTTTTTTACCCACAGTGCACTCTGATTTTGAGTGTACATCCCATGAACTTTCGCTCATTCACTATTTCCCATGATACAATACGAGACGACGGCTTGACTAGAATCAGCTGGAGGACACTGACTGTTAATGCCACGAATGTATGATAATACACGTATGTGTTTGTTATTCTTGACAGTTATTTGATACTTTTAAATAATATGCAGATTAAATGAATGAGCTAAACAGTGGTGTTTCGTTTTAAATATATACAATTATTTCATTAAAGGTGATAAATATGCACGGCTGCAAATAAATGTGACGGTTGTTTTGTTCTCTTTATTTTAAATTTATACAATAAACGTGGCAAATAAAGTGAAAATGAATGTGAGTATTTTATAAAACAATCCACAAAGCCAAACAGATGTAATATAAGCTAATCGTTATGTTTATGACGAACGTCTGCGACAGTGTTGTTATACAGTCCTGATCACATTGTAAGGGTTTACTGCGCAACAATTACCATTCGTATATAATCTCCACTTATTGTACCGTTCTCAAAATGTTTTTCACTTTTGTTTTTAGTTACGGGTCACTGCGGTCATTTGTTTATAAAAAATAAGCCCATGTGTTTTTCTGTGTGCTTTTGTAAGTGGTGGGCAGTGAATGATAAACAATCGTTACTGAAGTCTCTGCATTTCAGATGAAAATCAATTCCATCAACTCTCTTTTCTTCTGGAGCTCATCTATTGTTTTGTATGGACACGCTTTTTCTCTGTCATTTGGTCCCAGTCAAGTTTTGGTTGGTATCTGATCTATTTTAAATTGCTAAAGCATAATATTGTTATATGAAAGCCTTTTTTTCCACAAGTGTTGCTATAGATATAATTGTGGTTCTGAACATGGCTTATCAATATCTGATCTGTGTCCAGAATACGATAATTGGTTAGCAGAATATAAAACATACAATCTGGTTCTTAATGAGCTCTTGAAGATAATTTTTTTAATGAGTACTATTAATTCTGTTTTCAAGACTTTCAGTTAATGAGCTTTAATGGTGGTTATAAAGAAGAAAAAAACACCACTCATTTTTCAGAAACATCAATTTTATAACATTAACCAAGCCATTCATTTTTTAAAGTAGTTCACGGTCTATAATTTCCTTTTGTTTGTGGTTTATTTTATCAATTGAAAAGAGAAAAATGACTCACAAAGGGCCAGTTATAAGATCATGCTATTGTAACCCTTCATTAAAATGTGGTTTTGTATGCCGTACGCAGAAAGGTTCCATTAGAAGCCTTACTGAATAATGCATACTGTGTTTCTGTGCTTTGTTGCCCTATATTGAAGGAGATTGTTATTGTACTGTATGCAAGATTATCTATAGAGTTGTAACAAGCAAGTTTTACTTGGGAAGGGCACAGTGTCCTAGCATGGCTCTTTAATCTCTCACTTTGAAACTGTTTCACCCAAGGATGGCTAACTGAAAAGGGCTACCTAGCCCCCCGGGAACAATCACTCATTGCATAGAGGTGATGAAATAGGTTTTATTCAATACAAGGAGAAGTGATTTTGTGCAGTGAAGTATGATAGACAGCGGCGGACTGGCCATCTGGAGCACTGGTAGTTTTCCCGGTGGGCCGCTGGCAAATGTGGGCCGCCACTCAGTACAAAAAGTCAGAAGCCATAATATTACATCTCTTTTCTATGCAGATGGATAAGTGCGTCGATTGTGCAGGCGCCGTGGACAAAAGAGCGTGTGTTTGTGCTTGCGAATGTGCTATGTGCTTTAATGTTTTATTGTTTTATTGACTTTGCAAGGTGGCATGAAAGATCTTAAAGGTGTGATGAACTGTGCTTGTTTATTGTTTAATACTGTTGTATGAGTTCTACCTATGACGTTCGCGTGGTTTTTACATTTAAAAACATCAAAATCAATAAGTACCTACCCGGGTTTTGAGGCTGGCTTGACAAATGATCGGTTTGAATGGGCGTTCCGCCATGAAGACTTGGAAGTTAACGCCCACTGCTAGGATTTCTATAGCAGCTTGCGTAGTAAATTTAGTTGGTGCCTTCTATGAATTTGGTTAGCTCAGGATTGCACATACCTATGTATAAATGTGGAGGATAATGCAATGTTAGTCGCTTTGGATAAAAGTGTCTGCCAAATGCGTAAATGTAAATGTAAATGTATTTGCACAGGATTAGTATTATATGGGGACCTCGTTTGATTTACAAATTACCTCCCCACATCTGTATTTCATGTGGTGCATTCGCACGGGATAGATGAAGCCTGTGATTTTACTCAAATTTACTGACTTATTTCCCGGATGTGATGGAAAGGCTTTGCGTATAGTTTGTATAGCCTATAGTTAACGATTCGCACGGGATTAAGATCCCAGACAACCCCTCTGCAAGTATTACAAATGACATGAGGTCCCCAGGTAACACTAATTCAGTGCGAATAGTGCTCAGGGTATATCAAGCGATCTTTAACAATGCAATAGTGACGCATAGTACAAAAATGTTGTACTCACATAAGATTGCTGCGCCTTCCTATCGGATCCAATATTGACGGCAAAGCACTGCCTTTTAATTTTAGTCTCTCCGCAAATCCATCGTCGACCTCTGCCTTGTTCACAATGGAATCCGCGGTAAGGTTTTACCCATGTGAGCTGGAACGTCTTTAAAAATAAACTTCAGCCCCGCATTACTAATGTCGGAATCCGAAGGAAGGTTATGCAGCGACTGTATTCTTCCACAACCAGGGAGGGATGGCACAAGATTTAGCTTTCTTTAACGGCATGTTTGTTTATTGCTTGCTTGCTTTATCTGGTTCTGCGCCACTTGTGGTACTTCAGTTCTGTCATGTGTGAACCAGTGGGCGGGGCTATAGAAGTAGTCGTTGATATTTTTCTGTGGAGGTGGTGTTCGACCTGTCAATGTCGTCATAGATAGGTGCATTCGAGGACCTGGTGTTCGCTGAGCCTGGTGTCAATAACAGATGTAATCTCAGTAACAAGGGTGTTTTCAGTTCTGACACTTACAGGATGTTCGCTTGAATACGTTTTCCTCTTAAATAACCAAAGCTCGGGTTAAAATGTATGTCTTAAGTCATTGCCCCTTTAAAAAACATTTACATTTAAGAAATATAGTGCTATAGAATGGTTTGTGAATGGTTTGTGCGTTGTTGTGTTATGTTATGTTGCGAGCTGGGGTTTTTTTCAGCAGGAGCGGGTTTTGTGGGCCGCTCCTGCTGAAGAAGTCCAGGGCCACTTTCTACTCCCATTCCGCCCCTGAGGATAGAATTCTGTAAGGGATTCTGCTCGTCTGTATAGTGTCTTACATTGCCCAATAATTGCTATACTTCAACTTGAAGTGACAGTGTAACATGTTTTTTTCTCAACAGGGGTTTAAAATTTATTCAAACAATGACACACATTGTTGTTACAAAGCTATGCGTTAATAAAAAACAAAACTTGCGACTGCATGATCATTTTATTCTTTCACATCCCTCCTCCCCATTCTACCTTTCCCTGCATCTTCCTGGATGGACTCCTGCAGTTGGCCTTTGCAAATGGCCCCGAAGCTTTACAAAAGCCAAGTTAAAGCTCAACCTGTTGTATTCAATGTGTGCCGAACGGAGACCAAGCTATTATTCCATCCATTCCCTGCCTTTGAATCTGGTGACCTATTCCAGTGAAAAGCAATTTCAATAAAGGTCATACACATGACTAGGTAAAGGAGAAATGCCCATGAGGCAAGGTTTGCAAAGTCTTTTATCTTTTTATTGTTGTGAAGCAAAAATCATCTTTGGGTGCCATAAGAGGTTGTATTAGGTGTTACCAGAATGTTGCAAAAAATACATGGACATCATGTTGCACACCACAACAACAGCCTGAGTTTTTTTAGAAAATGACTAGTTTGTGATGTTTAATGTAAAGTAATATTTGAAGTTTGCATTTGTGAAGTCTATTGAATATTATGTCGGTTGGAAAAAGAGTCTGTTCACGCTAATATAATGTACCTGTGCAAAGTAGTGACCTCTGCGTGATGGGGTTAATCTAGGTTAAGCTGGTTTGCTGGTCTCCCAGGCTTATCAGGCTTGTCTGGTTGTTGGTTTCATGAGGGTTTTGAAAACCAGCCTGGCCAGACCAGGGGACCATTTATAAGTGAAAAAAAAACATGTGAAAATCTGTTTGTGAACACTTTGTTTAGCTTTTCATTTCGAAACATTGGCAAAACTATGCCATTCCTCATTTTTTACACCCATCTCGATTGAAATGCTTGTTGCCTTGCCATCTTTTTGTGAGGACTTCGGTTTCCTAATTGGGTGTTTTTACTTGTTTATTCAGTTGACATATTTTTGGAACGACATTCTTCGTAAAGTCATGAGAAGCATGTTAACCAGCAGGTTAGAAAAGACATGTCTCCGTGAAATACATTTGTTGACAAAATTTGATTGTAGCCAAATAGAGGACCATCTTCCCCTTTTTATAAACATGAACCGTACCCGCACCATAATTAGTATTAAGCACAATATCCAGACCAGTTGTAGCATGTAATGAAAGTTATTAAACATAACATCTGATGTTAATATTTGAGGAGGCTGACATCTGGTTGAGAGTCCATCTGTTAGGCAGACAATGTGCCCCTGAGCTCTCAGCTTCTTCCCCTCATGTAAAATGCATACAGGCGTCTGTTGCTCCCATTGAATTAAGACCCCGGAATGGATTTTAGAACACCCTCTGAAACTTCTCTGTAAACGTCAGCTTTCTTCTACTAGACTGTTCCAGCAATGGTGTTTTTATGTTTAGATTTGCTGCCAGCACAGCACTTTGACCTAAAACTGCATTGGCTTGGAAGTGGAAAACCATTATTGAGGCTTGTTGCCATTGTTGGTGTGGTGCTTTTGTAAATGTTTTCAATGCTGATATTAATTCTCCTTCTGTTGCAATGCTGATTATTACCTAGTTTTTGCTAAACTTTTATCCAGACCAAAGTAATTTTTTCATTTGCATTTTCTTTGACAGAACAGATTTGGAGTGAATGCATTTTCCCTCACACAGAATAACATGTTGTTGTCTAATATATCAGCACATTTAGAACACCGACTAGACAATTAATTAGATTGACTGTTGTATTAAATTGATACAGATTAGGGCTGTCACAATATAAGATTTTCATTATATGATTTTCGTGACCAAAATAATTCACTTCAGCAACATTATCACAGTATATATTGAAAAAATAAGATTCATCCTTAATATTGTTTATTTCTTGTGTTGTCTTTTAGCCAATGAATCTTACTTGAAATTTCACGTGGGGGGAGGGAGTTTGTAACCACTTATGGCAAAATGATAAATGGGTGCAAAACTGTCTGTCGACTATGTCATATGTGTAGTATTAACAAGCGATCAACAATCATGATATTTGATATCACGGTTATTGTCAATATGTTGTGACACATGATACAGGTATCACATTTGTAATTCATACTGCATTTCTTGCTATACGCTTTGATCTTTCCAAGATTCTGATGGATCACGTTACTTAATTCTCCAAATATCGGTATAAGTCATCTGGGATCAGAGCGACCCTTCAAACATTTATAGATTGCAGTTAACTGATGAGTCTAATGGGAAGAGAAGAGATACTTAATTATTTGTCAGGAGGTAAAGGCGCATTAGCAAGTTGCAGGAAGATGACTCCACTTAAGCTGTTCTGCACACCAAGAACATTTTAGACAGGTAAGTCTATTCCTCCTTTAATTTGATTAATTCCTGTCCTGTTGCATAACGTTGTATGGAATTGATAAAATATTACACTACATTTCCCACAATTATTATTCCTGTGAGCAGATACTACACATTCATTTGCGAGTCATCTGCGGGTGTGTGCGAAACGTGCAGTTTCTCTTTACCGGTCTCACAGCCCAGAAGACGCAGAGAGATGCGACCCTGCGCTGGGTCATAGCCAGACCTCGCGCTCATGCGCCAGGGGTTTGGTACCAAACCCTAAAATCTTGAATCTGGCTGATTTCGTTTTCTTATTTTTATTTATTATAAAGCTATATTCTGCTCTAAAAAAATTCTGTAAATGAATGTTTGATTGTTTTTTTGGTGCATTAATGTTGCGCTGCACTTTGCGCTGTAGCCTTGTTATAACCACAAACCACCTGGTGTCGTCCCCACATGCATGCATGCACGCGTGGGGGCATACACACACGTTTTGACTATCAGTCGACTATAGGCAAGACATGACAATTCGGATTCGACAATGCAAATCCTTAGTCGAGGACACCCCTATGAGAAACGTTGTTAAAGAGGTCATTCACCCCAAAATGAAAATGTTCCCTTTATTCATTCACTTCCTTCGCCTGAACACAATACTTTGAGGAACGTTGGTCATTTCTCAAAATATCTTCTTTATGTTTTCCACTGTAAAAAGAGTCTTGGTGAGGATTTGTAGGACAGGGTGAGTGAATGTTGACAACATTTTCATTTTTGGGTGAACTATGTCTAAGTCGCATTGCTATTTTTAGTTATTCCCCACCTCAGTGTTTGATCATGTGGTATTAAAGAGCTTTCTGTTTAACCACAGTGTTAAAAACACAATCCACAAACAACACGTCACCTTTTTTCCCCACACCGAACTCTACTGTACTTTTAAAACCTGCCAACTCCTTCAAAGCCTGCTTGTTTTGTGCCGAGTTGTTTACACTGTCACATATTTTCTTTATTTCTTTGAGAAGAGTCTTTGTAAAGAACATCTGAGATCATCTCACCAGAAGCGCTCTACACCTCTACAGACGACGTTCACGGTTTTATTTTCAGCATTTAGACATACGGACGATTCCCAGCACGTCCTTCACTTCATATGTTCAGAAGTGAAAAAACTATGTGACGGCAAAGTATGTTAAAGTAGCATTCAAATCGCGCTATTTAACAAGCATCCATCATTTACTTACCTACTGCTAAAAGACAGCTTGTCCCCACAGAACGCCTCGGTAATCGGGCTGGGATAGCTTTCACACCTTACATGTTATTGTTGTTGGCAGACTTATGCATTAACAACAAGTATGTTGCACCAGGTTTGTTAGATACGGAGTGCTGAGAAGAGGATAGTTAAAAGGCAGAATCTGAATGTAGATTTCTGTTTTTTCGCTATTGATTCTTGCTGTCGCGCGGCTGTTAAACCGTCTGTGGAAGGACAGATAAAGTGATGGCGCTCTTAGGCTGGGAATCTTTGGAGGCCCTGAGAGCGAGACATTAACAGGAAGTGTTTTGTCTGAGATGTCTTTTAATGTCGCCTCCCTTTTGTATAGTAACGTTAGCCTCTATTTAAGGATCTTGCTGTTATGAAGAGCTTCCCGCTCTTAGCTTTTAATGAGCTCGGGGGAAGTGCAGACAGATGGAAATGTAAAGACTAATAGATTAATTTAGAATAGTGTAGCTTACAGCTCTGCCTCGAGTTCCCTAAAACAACCAGGCGATGGTTTTGGAAAGTATACGTCATGCGGGGGGCTATTAACATATTTCACAGTATAATTCAATTCAATGCGAGATGGGCTTCCTGGTGGATTGCAGAAGCCATTGAGCTTTTCTGGGTGGTACGTGAATGAAGGGCTGAACGTCATGGCTGCAGTGCCCGATGGCTTTGGAACAGCATCAAGTCAGTGAGTGCTGTGGAGAGATCCAGGCCTGCCAGGTTGCCTCATTGTTCTGCACTGCAGACCCACAGTGATCCGAAATGTTGTGAGATTCGCTCTTTGACTATTGACTGACAGAAAACCGCAAAAGGAACGATGTTGATCTCTTTTGATATGGAATGTGAATCAGGCTGGGATTTTTCCCCACTGATTTGCCCCGTTCGATACTTATCAGTGTAACATTAAAGCAACATCACACGAGCAAAAATGTGTACATCAGCACGGCTGCAGGTAATCACTGCCATAACAGCATGATTTAATGCATTTCAAAGTACCATTGGGTAAAGACTGCAAATTTGATCTGAATGGAACTTTGAACTGGATTTTTTTGCAAGAGCACAGCTGTGCTGTTGGTACTCAGCATAAGAAAAGTGCTCTTTCAGACAGTTCTCATAAAGGTTAACCACAGTCAACAATTAAACAATAGAAATTGGCATGCCAATATTATCAGTATTGAAAATTGCCTGGTATGAAAAGTTACGCTGATATGCCTTGCCCATATTGAGATGCTGATATGCCTTACCCATATTAAGATTTTGATTATGTGAAGGCATCCGCTCATATGTCAGTAAGGAGTGATAGCTGTCAGGTCAGCTAGGGTGTGTGAGGAAAATCTTGAACGGTTAAAATAAATGAATCAGATTAAAACAAAATGATTCCCAATACATAAGAGGAGAAAAGACATACAACTCTAAAAACAGTTGTTAAAAACAACTCATGTTGTGTTTAGTTAGGTACATGTCACGATTTTCACAGGGAACAGAGAACCCAGGTGCAGGCAAGGGATCACAAAACATAAACTTTTATTAAACAAACCAAAATCCCACGGTGGGCTGAAAACAGGAGCAAAGCAATATATAATCAAGAAAACAAACACTTCCCACAGGGGGCAAAAACAAGAAGACAGAATAACTCGACTTACTAATTAAATAATGAAGACACGACAATCTAAACACGCAACCTCAAACAAGGCACGGAATCCAAAACGCTATGGTATATTGACAAGGCACGGTACAAGGACGAGAGCTTGACATACAAGCAGATCAAACTAAACGAATTTGCACAGGACAGCAAACAAAAGGGCATTAAATAGGGAGACTAACAAAGGATACTTAACAAGGGACAGATGTCGGGGATGAAACACTGATGGAGAGCTAAACGAGGAACGAGAGGGCGGGAACAGAGACGAGACCGGAGAGAGAGTATGGAAGGCCGTAAGTGCCAAAATGTCTCTCTCCACATTAAACAAGGGATCATGCCATGATTCTGCCACAAGACCAAGAAAGCCATGACGAGCCAGAATCATGACAGTACAACACAATAAAATAACTTTTTACAAATTGAGTTGCCTCTTTCATTTATTTAACACAAAAAGACACACAGTGTGTTATAATAATTAACACATGCCTTTTGAAAGTGTAGGCTTATATCGGTTTCGGCTATCGGCTATATGAATTGGAAAATTTTCAATTTGGATAACGGCCCTATTCTTTTTATTGATAAATGTCTCATTTCAATATTTATAGCTGATAACTTCAGTAGTTATAATATGCTGTATGATGTGGTCACATGGTTTTGGAACTTATGTGTGAATCTTAAGTAAAATGCCATGTGAAATCTGTGGGATCACATGTGATATGTGTGTTAACATTATTATTATTATATTATTATAATACATTTTATTTATGTGCACCTTAGTAAACACTCAAAGACACCTTGCAAAGGCAATAAACAGGTGAGTTTTAAAACGAAATTTAAAAAAGATTTCACTGTTTTCTACATCTTGTGGTAGCGAATTCCACAGATAAATCATATACATTTCATGTTTATTTTCTGTAAGGGAAACTATTAAATATAGCTCTATGTGGTTTTTATAGCACACTGTGTTTTGCTGCAGATCCCGGAGCCTGATAGCGTTGTAAGAGAGGCTTTCTTTGATTCAACGTGGCTTAAATGACAACCCCGATGGAGCATGTAATCCTGTATAGACCTGTTTTCACCCCGAGATGAGGCGCGCTGGAAAAGCAGCGCAGAGGTTTTCCTAATCAACTAATTTGTGCGGCTTCTTCCTTCCTGCAGGCAGCACAGCGGATTATCAAAGCCTGCAATGCATAAACACAATAGCAATCATGTGGCAGAATGCTTGATAGATTCAGAGCCCTGGGATGTAAATGACTCCGCTCATGATTGCAACATTTCTGTTTCTGACTCCCCGTGTTTTTAGACAACAGGCATGCACTGCTTTTGCTGAACGATACCGAGCCTTAAAATCAATCTGTTTGGTTTATTACAGCAATAGACTGATATCAGAAAAATGGTGAAACGTGAGTTTACATGTGCAAAACACACAGATACGAGACAACCTAACAAAGGATTTATCAAACTTGCAACTAAATGCGTAAATGCTAATGCATGGATTGGATGAATCCAAAAGTTTCTACAAATGTGAATCTAGCAAAGCCCTACAAATATTAATGAAGCCCCAACTCATTTTGCAAATGCATGGACGTGGTAAATGATATATCTCGAGTGAAGTTAAATAGCTTTCATAATAGAAGACGATATGCTCCTCTCAACCTTTGTGCTAAATTAAATTCCTATCAAGTGAAGCATGGACAATAATGTACACAATTGACAGGGATGGTTGCCTGCTAAGCCTTTGGTTAGAGTTAATCTAATCCTTGGCACTCGTGATTGTGCATCTAATTATGTTGTAATGATGCCAGCATCCAACAAGTCTAACCAAATAGGAACCCACCCAGAAATGATTATGCATTCTTTGTTGATCCAGGAAATCTCTTGAGTGTTTTGTTTTAAGCATTTTCATGTTTTGTTCTTTGTGTCCAGAGGCTTCGGAGGAAATATTCGAATCGTGTTTTAGCACTTCAGAACTTCCCGGGTAGACGTCAAACAGACTTGAGGACAGAAGCTGGTCTGGGTACGGTTGACATTTACCATGAATATTAACGATTGCCCTCTGCTATGCAAGTGCACAGTGCATTTACTCTCCTGCTGGAACACTATGGTCGACAGCAGCATCACCTCGGGCCCGCGACTTGTTTTCATGTCTGTTTGAATCCCGTGTTTCAGGTGAAAATCCAATTTGAAAGCCAAGTGGGGAGTGAGGGCCGGACAGGCCCTGGTGCCTGACTTTCTGTACTGACCTCTCTCAGGTGAACTTTTCCTGTTGCAAGGTCACCCGGGGCTTGGATTGCTTATCACCTTCCCTTTAGCTATGGGCAGAAATCCGCCACACGATTAACCCTGCTGCACATAAGGTCAGTGCGTGTAATGTTCATCCAACACTGTAAAACAACATGTTTGTTGAACAGTTTGCTTTTTATACGCTTTAAATTATGGGATTGTCCACCAAAAAATTACAAATCAGTCATTTATTCTCCCTCAAGTCGTCACCAGTCAGCGTCATTGGTTTTGTGGTCATACGATGGAAGTCAATGGGTGCCCGATGTTGCTCACCACCGTTCTTCAAAAAATCTTCTTTTGTGTTCTGGAAAAGGTGTGAAAATGACTTTCATGACAAATTTTTGGGGGAACTATTGTATTGCCAGGCATCCGAAGCGAATTTGTGTTGTTGAGTTGTTGTGGTTGAAAGACAATGGAGGACAAGTCGCCCTCGTGCCAGCTGCCATGATGGAACCTGGATGTCGACGGCATATGTGCTCACTGCAGAAGCTGGCGTGTCATAATTTTTCAATTGACTTCCGCCCCTGCAAATCTCTCATGTGTCAAAAGCCTCTCTGTTCGCCCTCCCCTGAGATCTCAAGCAGGTGTCGTTCAATCAAACCAGGTGAACACGCTCCTGCATGAGCGCAACAGCTGATGATCTGTCATTGTTAAAAGGTGACATCAAGTTAACAGAGAGGTCGGCAGGCACTTCAATAACCTGCTCGAGAGCAGCAGGCGCAGATCCATATTTGTCGGAGCGTGGCTGTAAAGTCATGCATGGCTGGGCTCGTTCTTGGCCATTGTTTGGCTAATGATAGGCGCTATTGCTCATATGTTGTAGTTTAGAAACGCAGCTGGAGAACAGATGATCGTTACTGTCACCAAAAACGAAGGCGATGAGAAATTCCCACATTATTTCCACACGGCACATTCCAAAAAGCTCAACTTAATGTGATGCTATGGCCTTACCCTATGAGCCAGATCAAAGCAGGCTGATGTGAATTCTGTCTGTGTGACGCTACTTTTGAACGCATAAAATATAGTCTAATAATTTTGCTGACCTCCTTGTAAATACACGGTATTATGGTAACTAATTGCATTTATGTTATCTGTGTGTATTATACTGGTCTGTAGTCAGAGAGAAATCAGAAAAGCGGTCCTTTAGCTTGCTGTGGAAACAAAGCTTTTACGAAATTGGATGATAGAAGAACATATGTTACACAGTCCAAGAACCGCTGTCATGTAATGTCTATAGACTGAGCGCTGAATATGGATGGTTGTGTTGATGGATGAAGAAGCTGAGGGCTCTGTGGATGTTTTGTTATTTATTTAATTGGATTGGGTTGAAAGGATTTCTCAGGAGTCTGTGCGCCTCACATGAGTTGGCCTGAGATTTTGAGGAAGAACTGAAAATATCTATAGCTTGCCCTTCTGTCCTAATGAAACGCTGTCATGTGATGTTCGTCCTTTCGAGAATTGCTCCTCAGATGTGACTAGGTCTTAGACCATCTATTAAATGTGGATTTTCTAAATTAGGATGTTTAGTGATTAGGTGTAAAACTCTGGGCCTGTTTGTTTTCCCCCAGCAAGGAACCCATTAAAATGAGCCGTATGTGAAGGTAAACAGATTACAAATAAAGAGCTTTGTTGAGATCTGCTAGTGGGTCTATGATTTAACAGCAACTTATCCCATAATATACACTTAATATTTTAAGCTTTACATATGCTAGAATTGCACGGCACCACACATATCCGTAATGTTTTCATCTTCGGAAAAAGGAGCTTAATGTTTCTTCTGTATGTCCGGTTGATTCTCGCATAGACCTACAGTGATGACATATAAAGAACCATTTTTGCTTGCATAGAGAACCATTCAGTCAAAGGTTTTTTAAAGACCATCTCTTTTTTATATTTTTATATATTATTTGCCACAAAGAAGCTTTCTTCGGGTGTTAAATGTTTTTCATAGACAGTTTCATCTTAACAACATAAACAAACGTTACTGCGCACGTGCACTTTTGTGACCCCAACTGAACTTCCGGTACACATTCACAAACAATAGAGTGCCTGTAGATTATTTCTGATAACAAGCAAAAGAAACCGAAAAGAACCATTACTTGGCTAAACTTGCCTCTCCAGTATTTTGAATTTAGACTCCGATACCAAGCTCAAACGCTAGATGTCAATGTACCATACAGTTTGTTTAAATGCGACCGAAATACAGGCTCCATTTAACAAATTGTTCATTTAATAAAATGAACATACAACAACATTTAACAAATTGTTTATTTAATACAATTATTATACAGTAAAATAATAATACATATTAATATTAACATAAACATAAACAGTTATATCATTAGAAACCATCCAAACAGTAGGATGAAACTGTCTATATAACCATTTACAGTAGACAAAAAAAGGTTATTCTATGGCATTGTAAAGCATTGCATGTACCTAATAATTCTGTGCACATTTTACTAAGAGACATTTAATTTTAAGGACACTTTGAGGTCTTTAGCCAGCACTAATCTGTTCTAGAATATGGTTCTGAATAGTACATCTGTGCATCTTTAATATCATACTGTTAAATTTATAGATACAGTGACATTGAAAGCCAAATCTAATAAAATGATAATTGAACGTTTAATGGCTTAAATCTGATTTATTAAAAGGGCCATTGAAATTTGCATGTGTACCTGTCATACCACATTAATCTTTCAACAATCTTATAGAAATAAAGGCTCTTCTGTTATTCTGTGAGAGGGGAGAGAAAAACCAGAGACCTCTATTGTGCCAACCATCTGGGAACAAATTTCTTTGTGAGAGCCCAGATTGCACCCAAGGTTTCCTTTTGTCCATGTGTTTTGTTAACTGGGTTCGGCAGGCAGAAAGGCAGCGAGTGAAGGGATGAGTGTTGTTCACTGTGAGATGTGTACTGTCAGTGTGGGGCCTTTAGCTTTGACCAGTGGGGAGCACATGAGGTCTCGCAGTGTAATTCATTTATTCAGAAATACAGATAAAAAAGTAGACACCCTGATGATTTGGAAGCAAATGCTATGTCCTATTTGTTAAATGTTGTTGAGGGTGTGTTCATTGTGGCGGAGATGAGCTGTGTAAGCGGCCCTGCAACGGTGTTTCATGCATTCTGACTTCTTCACAATGTTAAACGTGCTGTCTTCTCATGCTTAACATGGTCAACTTGTCAAAAAACGAGTTGGGTGTATTACGTAGTATTTCTGTGCTCGACACATTCCCCCAGCGATCGTACAGGTTTTCCAAATACGCTAAATTTCATACACTGCACCTTTAAGAAATACATTTCTGTCTGGGACTAGGTCTAAGCCTTTCTGTGAAACCTCAATGTGGGCCTAAATGTGTGTACCTTGATTTATTTATTAAGTATGTGAGGAGCTTATTAGCGGCATTTCACTTGCCAGATATGCTTTACCCAGTTGACGCTTACATAACCATTTGTCTTTAGGAATCTGTAAGGTTGAGAGAGGTATGAAGCCATATTGAATGGGAAAACAGGAAGATTGGCCGAGCTTTTATGCTAGAATGCTATGCGAAACATGTGACATTTTTACAAATAGTTTACCCATCAACACGATGTACAGTTTAATCTTCAAAAGAGGTATATATCGCTTGTTAAAATAATAGGGAAACAACATCCAAAGCTGAGCTGGGAATGGATCATTTATTTTTGGCTGTGACCGTGATTCTTTTTAGTTGTAAACCTACATAGCAATTGTGAAAATTCAATTTTGAACTTTGAGGTCTGATAAAATAGATCTTCTATACAGACTGAACTGACAGAATATTGCTGGTGGGATCTGAAAATGGTTGCCCATCTATTAGGATATCAAACCTATTTTTAATGAAATTACAGTTGTCGTAACAGTCACAACAATCAACTTAAATCAACTTTTAAGCCTCTTTTAAATGGACCTTTACCAAGCCACTTCCATGAGGCTTTTCATACAATATATTTAAATTGGGGGCTTACTTGTCATTTTATTAGGGATAATTCACACACCATGCACCTATACCACGAAAGCAACAGCAAAATTGCAACAGCAGGCAAGCATTTAGTTTTCACACTGGCAGCGCAACCAAATAAAATATAGTGAACTAGCACAATTAGCTTGAAACTTTAAGTCATATATCATTCACATAAAGAAGAAGACCACATAGATGTAATGGTATTTATTTACACACAACCCAATTCCCAAAGTGTATCTGTACTCTGTATTCTTTATTAAAGTTTAGAATTTGTTCACTGTAACTTTGCTTTTCCAGTAGCTCGACTGGTAGAGCATGGCATTAATAACACCAAGGTCATGGGTTCAGTTCCAAGGGAATGCAGATTCTGATAAAATGTAAATCCTGAACGCTCTGTAAGTCTCTTTGGATAGAAGCGTCTGCCAAACATGTGTGTGTAAATGAAAGCGCTGGTGTATGCCTGTACCTCCTTGTGGATTTTGCGTCAACCTGACACACATTTCTTTACACAATGGGTAATAGCTGACGCCATTATTTGTTGCATTGTAAAAGCTTTTCTAAAAGTTGCATCGACTCAATTTACACTGTGTTTTCAGCAAAGGTGGTGTGCAGTGTATATTCTGCATCCCGCTAATAGAGCTGTCGCAAGAAATGTATAGTGGCTTTGTGTTGCAGACGAATGATGTGTGAAACAAGCCTTATGGTCAGAGTTGATTGTTTGGTGTAAGTCTTAGGTATATTAAAAGAACTACTGAAAATTGAGTTTCGTCTCTGGCTGCAGGGCAACGTGAGAGCTCATTGACCTGTTGGATTCGGAAGCATATACACCACACTTTAACTTGGGTTTCCATGTGGATCTCATCCAACTCAGACCAAACAGCATGGCTCTTTTCCCGTAACCCTCTCTCACTCTTCAATGCAAAACAAAAGAAAAAGAAGAGGAAAAACCTATTACGTTCTATCACTGAGACCCACATGCCTCTTCTCTGTTAAACAGCCAGTTAAGATGCTTGGTTTCATCTCTTTGCCAACCCAGGCTAATCTACTTATCTTGCTCTGCAACCTGATGCACAGAGACCCAAACACTCCCAAACGTCTTCAGAGTTTATCGGCTATATAGTGCAATATGTTCTCCAGAATTGTTGTACACGAATGCTGTGTTGGAGCTGGATGGCAGCCCTGTGATAAAACTGCAGCTTTTTAACCCCCGAGACGATGTGCACAGACTTGTATGAAGCTATGGGCCAATGAAGTCAAGTCAACAGAATGGATACTGAAGGGATATGCTAATTGAGCTTTATTTGACCCCAGTTGAGTCTAATCAAGATGCGGTAATTGAAGTCATCAATCACCTATTTTTAATTAGGCTGTCTGCAGATTGTTTGTTTGTTTTTTATGCCTAAAATTTGCGACGGACTAATAAAATTAAATTATTGTGGCATTAGCCTTAACAACAACGTGATATGCAAGTATATGGTGCTCTAAGCATACCCAAGCTGCCGTCGGCAATAATATCCTGAATTATCAGGAGAATGTATGTGATGTTTTTCTAAGTGTTATTTTACCAGCCTATAACTATTTTCCCATTCATGTCCATAGTCTACTTTGGTCGGTAAAGTGTTGTTTAAGCACATACATGTTTGTTTCTTCTGTACACTTTCTCAAATGTTCTGTCTGTGCTTGACAAGCTTAAAATAACTAAAACAAGTTCCAGATCAAAGCTGCTGTATTAGCTTTTGCCTCTTTGTACTGGATTGACTTTTAGAGAACTGGGTTCCATTGTCTTTCTTCCGAACTGCCGTGCAGTGGTTTTGATAAAAATCTCTATGGAGATTTGTTACATTCATGGTTGTGCCATACAGTTCTCTGCACTCACCCACATCTAACATTGACCCTGCATTTGATTTGTCTTCCTTGCCTTTTATCCCAGCCCACGTGATGCACCCTTCCCTTTATCTTGCCACTAGTGGCGTATGGGACACCACCCCCTTCGATAGGCCCCGTCGCAAATGTACCTATTTATGGGTAGCCTTTGGGTTTTTTTAAAGTCTGGGTAAACCAATATTCAGAGTCGGTGACTGGGTGCAGAAATTGATGTTTAGTGTGGCGCAAGGCACTCCGTCGTGCCCCAGAATTGTTTAAGTTTTATCAATTTACTTTGTTATCAGTGTTTACATTTACATTGTTAATCGCGGGATACTGATCTACATGTACAGTATATGCAACATAGTAACGAAATCATGCTTGTAAAAGCGGCACATTCACACATTAAGTGTGCAAAGAAATCCATCTCTGCGTGTGTCAGTCGTGAACTATCTATTCATTGATTAACGTATTTAACTTCAACACTGAGTAAAAATAAAGTAGAATCCCGCCCACCGTCCATCAGGGGTAGACTTTGAACTTGAACTCAGGCATGCTTAATACGTGTCCGATACAAATACCTGCTTATCGTCCGGTGCGTAGGCCTACTTGCGTTTTGTAGTCTCAAGTTGAACAATTCTAAATGTCAATTTCGAAGACAGCATTGCATATTTCGGATAGCAATTTATACAGCTAATAAATTTAACTGATCTAAAGCCTGCTGTATGAAAGACACTGAAACTGAAAGGCAAATTTAAATGCTTATTAATATCAATTTGGAGGAAAGCAAATGTTGTAAATGTTGTATGACGTTTTGACAAAAAAAACTGGAAATACATAGATCATACATACAATTCAGTAGAAGTTAATGAATGAAGATTATTCATTTAGACGGGTGGGTCGAAAGCAGGCTTTGAAGAAAAAGTGATGGAAAAAGCAATGGGGGACTGTTCAGCAGTAGAGCTATACGTCCGTTTCTTGATAAGCAGTGCAAACAGAAACGTTGCAGGTGGACTCAAGATGCTTGACATGACATCACTGCTGGTGGGAGGGGCCCCATCTTGCGCTTTGCGGGAGGCCTCACGGATTTGCGGTATGCTACTGCTTGCCACCCCATTTCATTTGAGCGTGCAGATGGAAAGTGTCAGTTAAAAATAAAACGGATTACTGTTCAACAGCCTTCAGACCATCTCTGATACCATACTTAAAAGACATTAAGCACAACAGACTATCTCCAGTTTCCTCCAGAGTATTGCTTGCAATCTTTTTGAAAGCGAGGAGAGATAATTTTGCATGGAAATCTTTGCATTGTGCTTGGGTGATTCCAGTGAAGTTTATTAGTCATGCCTCAAATGGTATGAGAAAAAAAGCTGCTAATGAGTCTGGTGCGTCTTTCATCACCTTCCCATATTGTCGCGGCCGTGATACATGAGCCAGGGCTAACTCACGACTCTGTGCTTTATCTCTTGAAATGGCTATTGCAATTTTTAAAGAGCCAGAGCGGAGAGCCTTTGACAGTGAGAAATCCCACTGGTGTGGTAGAGTAATCCTTTTAAATATATATTTTTTTAATATTCTCCTGAAAACCTACTTAAAATGATTTTCAGATCATCTTACATTTGTATAATAATTTCATGTTTAATATGCAGAATTGATTTTGTTATTTCACATCTTGTGGCTCATTGGAGCCGTTTTTCTTGCGCTACAAGTGAAACCCCTGTGTCCATTGGGAAATAACGCATTAAAGCTGTTTAACATTTTTCTATAGTAAGTGTATGCACTGGTTGTACTCCCCTATGCTATTACACTGTAAAAACATTAAGTGTGAATTTACAGTCTGTTGGTGACTCCAAACAAAAAAGTTTACAATGTTATCCCATAATAGAATATTTATTTGTGTGCTTTCATTAACTTGACATGTGTTGATGATGTGTGTTTTTATCTTTAAATGAGAAATGATAGATCAATATGATAGAGTCATTTGATTGCGGACTTTGGTGTCTGACGCCTTATTAAAATGTATTTCCTAAGCTCTAGAGTAGACATGTGAAATGACAATGGTCTGATTCCTGCGATAGACTGGCCATCTGTCCAGGGTGTATCCTGCCCTCAGCCTAAAATGCTGTAGGCTCTAATAAATGAAATTTGAGAGAAGTATCCATTTAACAGTTCTTTAAATGGATTTCAAAGCCTCACAATGTGTTTATGCCAGACTAGATGTTGCGTAAAATTAGAAAAAGTATCTTTTCCATGTTGTTTAGAGTTTTGAGTTTTAATGGCTTCTATAATGTTTTATGTCACACGTTGTGTGTCGCATCTGGTGTAGACACGGTGTCAAACTATACATTTATACAACAATGATTCCATTTCCTTCGTGTTATTGAAGTTTCATATACACATGAGAATGTTGCCAAAAAATTCAGGATTAAAAACACATACATGCCAGGCCAGCGATGTCACTTTGTAAACAAACACTATGTGCCTGTGCATATACGCTTAGGCAGGTTTAACCCAAAAGAGCTTTTTAAATGCCCTTTGACTGCATGTTTTTAGAATCTCTGCTAGTCGTAGTGGTGCAGTAAATCCACTTTTGGCAGGAGAAACATATGTTGAGTACAATTAAAACACATTCCTGTAGGCCACAATAGTTCTTTAACTTATGCATGCCGATAGAGTATTGCAGGCATGATGTATTTTTGTATGCAAACCCCAGAAGTTAGTTAGCATTTTAGCACGTCTGGTTCCATCTCCCCAAAGTCAGTTGGTTTTTCAAGTTTTATTCTATGACATAAAAACACACTTTTTATCGCTTGCTCTTAAAGCTTTAATGTGTCTAAAAATGGCGGTTTCTAACAAGCTAAAATCGACTACAGTCATTGTTGGGTATGATGAACGTCGAGGGAGCTTGCGCAGCACTAACTTCTGGGTTGGCCTAAAAAAATATGTCATTCCAGTGGCAATGAACACGTAATACACATCATGTCACCATTTTCACAGATTAACGTTTTTGTGGTTCACCTGTTTTCAGAAGTTTGCGTTTTTAGGCCCAGTCATACAACGAAGAGCCAAAACACATAAAAGTGTTTATTTTACTTTTGTAGTTGAAAACAGTGTAGTGTCGAGACACGCCTGTCAAAGAGAGAGATAAACAGCCAGTGTAATCCTGCTGTGAGGTCTGTGTAATCTTAGAGAGCTGTTGGTTGGCCTTCCCTTGTGGAACAGGAGGAACGTGTCACCGGTAAGCGGTGAAGGACTGACGGCTCCCGGAGAGCCACACGCTCAGACAGGGCCATTCACCAGCTATCTGACACGGACGGTCTGTCATAGACGTCCTCCTGCACAAGCGCCCAGCTCTCCAGACTACAGCTAGACCTGTATCTCTGTCTGGCAACATAATGTTTGAAAAATTCCTCTCCACAGAGAGCTCGGCTGAGATGATCTAGGAAGATGTACGATGACATTTTCACTTACCGAACTTACACAAGGAGGAGATGAAGATGAGTTTGACAGCTAGGGGCTCAGGCATGCGGCGATTTCCATAAATTATTTTCATCTCACTATTTTGTTTGATGAATGCTGAAAGGCAGTTGAGCTGAGACCAATTACGCTACGTAAAATCTTTGGAGGCAGAAAAGTTAATTGAACCCCCCCAAAAATCGTGAAAAGCCATTAATAGTCACACAGGCTTTTATGACTAGTGTATTAAAGCGATGAAGCAGAGGAAACTTGGAATCACAACTCTTTCAAAGAGAGAACTGACAGGAAAACCCATCGTTGTTTTAGTTTGTTGCATTGATTTATTTGGTAACACTTCAGTATAGGGGGCAATTCTCACTATTAACTAGTTGTTATTAGCATGCTTATTATTGGCTGTTTATTAGTACTTATAAAGCACATATTCTGCATGACCATATTCTACATCCCTAATCCTAACAACTACTTTACTAACTATTAATAAGCAACAAATTAAGAGTTTATAGGGGAAACATTCATAGTTAATGGCTTGTTAATAGCGAGAATTGCCCCCTATACTGAAGTGTGACCATTTATTCCTGTTGGTCTTTTTTTGTGTGTTCAAGGCTGGCTGGATAGCTCTTAGTATGGGAGACCGTTCTTTGGCTTCAGGCTTTGCACCTCAGTTGATCGATGAGATCAGTCAGGAGTATTTGTTCTACACAATACTTTCTGTTTGCAAGATAGGCTGAGTATTAAACCCCTTCTTTTTAAAGGAAGTGATTATCAAATAATTCCCAGCATTTGTTGTGATACCAGAACCTTGATGATGGATGATTGATGATTTCTGAACTTGTAGTAGTGTTCACTTCCAATGTCGGATTTAAAAAACTTAAATAGTTCCAACTATCTTTTGTGTTTGCCTGAAGAAAGTTTTGGATAGAATGAGAGAGAGTAATTTATGACTGGCTTTCTGGGTGATCTGTTCCTTTTATGTGCATGTAGCAGTACAAATCCACCCGAGCCCCAAACAACGTGCTGCAAATGCCAATGGTCGAAGCCTTTGGGCACATGCTGGCAATTACCCTTATCTAAATTACTGTGAAACAAAATAAACAATAAATAGCACTTAAATAGCACAAACAGTCATTGTGTGTGTTTATTTTTTGAGCTGCCCTCTGTGCTGAATGCAGGTTTGTATTTTATTCATAAGATCAGTCTGAGGCAATATTGTTTGCAATCACAGCTGAAATAATAGAGCGATTATTTGAAGAGGTTATCAACACCCACATCAATCCACATATACAGTTGTCTGCAATTGCAAACCATACAGGACTCTACTTGTTTTATTCTGAAGGGCTTCGTGTTCGTTTGCTTTCACTTTTTATTTTTTACCGTGGACAAAATCATTATTTTGTGCCTGTTTTGCTTGTGCATCACTGCTATATAATTGTATAAAGCTCCTATAGAGTAACATGGTGTTTGACATTAAAATGAATTAGGTGTTGTATTTCTTATATAACAATAACACATTTTTATGTATGTTTTAACACTTATAGAGTTTTATTTTAAAATGAGATGAAGACACTATAGATGGCTTGTACAGATCTGATAAATGGAGAAGCCATGTGGCTTCCTTTCCCCAAGGTATTTTCAGCTTGGATATCTGAAAATCTTGGGACATCTAAAAATCATGGAATCTTATTAGACTTGTTTTTTCACCTTTCAGGTATTATTATTGGATTTTCACAAATGAAAGCAATAAAATGGTGTGTGGAGGGGGTGGGTGTAGGATGGGTAGGTGTCGATTTGGGGTTTGGAATGAAGAATCTAACAGCAACAAGGGAGAATATTCAATATGGGATGAGAAGCAGAGAAAGATGAATGGTTGAGGAAGGCAAGTCCATATGTTTGTAGGTGGTGTTTGGCCAATAGGATAGTGTGATTTTCTTACGTGTCTGTTTATAACAATGCCAAATGGTAAAAAAATTAAAAGGTACAAAAATAGGCTTTGACAATAATAAATCAATTGCACACTAGTCGTTTTTGATAGTCTTAATTCCATGCTTCAAATGCTAAAAAACAAACAAACTAAGTCTAAAGAGTATTTATTATGAATCAACCTACTAAAAATTGCTTTTTTACTTGGCTATTTAAAGGGGTCATATGACGTGAATACATGTTTTGGTGTGTTCTAATGCCAAGTTCACACTACATGATTTTAAGCCCGATTTAAGCCCGATTTGCAAGTCGTTGAGATCGCTGATGCCTCGCAGACCCCAGTCAAATATCTAGCATGATAAATATCTGGAGCTGTCGTCCGACTCGATATCATGTGATGTCAAGTGATGCGGTGAGCCACAGCCAATGACAGCAAGCCATGGATGAGGTCACCAGAACTGCCACATATGCTAATCAATTTTTTCACCCATATGCTTTGATTTTTCCTTTTTTTAAGTTTTTACAAGCAGATCAAACAGATTGAAGAGTAAACTTCTTTCCGACGTCCATTTTCATATAAACAATTCCTGTGTCGCAGTTTTTTCGTGACAAAATGTGGTTTGGGGAGCGGATTAAGTCGCTGGGTGACGGAATTGTTCACAGCTCGTGTAGTGTGTCACCTCAGGAATCCAGATCATTCACTTAGTGTGAACACATTAACAACTTTAAGGCTCCAGACTTCACAGAGCAAGTGATGTAGTCTCAACAGCTCAGCGATCGGCCGACGTTTAAAGTTGTTAATGTGCATTTATTAGACATGTAAAATTGCAAAAATTAAAGTGTGGGAACGATTAAAGATTTTAAAAGCGAATGCTCACCCAGACCTGACCGAAACGCCTCGTGTAACCACACCCCCACAAATCTACGTCAGTTCGTGGGAAGATTTGACTAAGACCGCCCAAATGTATACGCATGTAAGATGGGTGTACCTGTCAGTACAATTGCTTTGGCACCTGATGTTCCAAATATAGTATGAAGCATTACATTTCCGTCACACGCTTGCAGTATTCGACCAATCACTTCGCAATGGTTAACTGGCCAATCATAGCACACCTCACTTTTCAGAGCGATGAGCTTTGTAAAAAATCTGAGCGTTTCAGAGAGACGGGGAAAAGAGGAGATACAAACATGCCCGGTTTGTGGAAAATACAGTGCTTTTGAACCTTAAATCATGTATACACATTGCATTACATCTAAAACAAATTATAATATTAATTTTAGCCATTTCATATGACCCTTTTAATATATAACATGACAACGTGTTACAGCGACATGGAGAAACAATAACTCTAAATAACTCTAAATAAGCGTAATGTTATTTGGTAAAAGGGGAAGGGATGCTAGACTTTGACCCTGTGGGTCTGTTGCCCTGCCTTGACAAGCAACCCGTTATTTAATTGGCCAAAAAGGAATAGGAGATTAAACAGCTCAGAGCCGAGCACTAAAACAAGATATTTATGATTCAATTTGGAGAAGACCTATACTAGCATTTGTGTGTGTGCTTGTGCTTGCTGGGATGTGGTAACATTTAATTTTTTGAAAGCTTAGTTTTGATAAGTGCCATACGTCTCCCAAGACACACATCTTGGATGCCGGCATTCAATCGATGCATTAAAAAAATAATGACTATGTTTATGTTGGGGTGCATTTTTTTGTGACATTTGCAATGAATAATGCAGAGACTGAACTACCTGCATTCATTGTTTTACTGATTTAATAATTCATAGTCTTTGGCTTTTGGGTGCACAGTGGGGCGACCACTGTGTGTGCAGCTTTTGAAAGCTAAGTGCCTTATTAATATCACAGGTGATGGACTCCTGGGTTTTAATGAGGCTTACTGTCAGCCTGAACTTTATAGATCAGTTCAAGGAGGGTCTCAGGGGGCTTCTAGTACACACCCGCGAGATTGTTTGTTACAATCAGGGTGCAGAGAGCCTTAAAATTCAGACACGCTGAGCTAACTGCACCACAGATTGTTTACAATAGCATGCGCATCATGCAAACTGCGTAAAAGGACATGCAATTTCTTATAACATCGGGCTGCTGCTTGACACCGGACTATTACTCCAACAAAACATGATAAATTGAAGAAATTTCCATAAAATAACTGTCTCCCAATGCTTGTTTGTCAACAGTTGAACCACCCTTCATGATAAAGTGTAATGTATAGTACAGAATGTCTCACTTTTCTATGATGCAAGTACAATAATGCTACATTAAACTGACATTTTTTTCGGGACTGGTAAAACGAGAATATTAATCTTCTTTGCAGGATGCATTGTCAAATTTCAATATAAGGGTCTGTTTCTACTTCTGCTTTAACATGTGCTATAACATTTTGTTGGTGTAACCTAAGGAATGGTTTCCGTTGGAAAAAGTTTATAAGATGAAGTACCGAAGATGTACAAACCCCAAATGGCTCATTTACATTTGTGTATTGTAGAACAAATCCACCATGCTGTGTAATTCTATTTATGTTTTCCCTAAAGCTATTGTTATTAGTTGAGCATTTGAGAACCAGGGTTCTTTTCTGCCAGATGGCTTTATGGGTTTCACCTCTTGTTGACCAGATCTATTTCATACTGAACAGAATTGATCTGTGCAGAGACATGCCTGCTTTGCTCTAAACTTCAAATCATTTTGAAGGGCACATCATTCACGTTGCCTACAGGGGTTATTTCTCGATGGTTTCATTTATTTATCACTGCATAGCAACTTTGCTGCGCTGAAATAAACAAATTAAACTGAAATGGATTAGATTGCTTTCTTATTATCAGAGAAATGAAAAACAAGAGAAAAAATTATGAACTGTAGTTTGTAGGATAATGCCTTTTCTTTACGAAACCATTGGCATTTGGGGTTTTTGACAAGCACAGTTGTTTGAGATGAAAACTGGGAAAATGTATTTTTAGAATAGTCTAAAGTGTAATTCAGAAACGGATGTTTCCATCATGTTTTATAAAAGTTTTTCTGTTAACATCAAGAGAACGCTATTGGTATTTTATAACTCATACTGTACCTATCACAATGGTCTGAGCACTTAGTACTGAAGGGACAGTGAGATGCTGAACACAAGTCATGTGATGTGGAGATAATTATGCCCGCTCTGAACAATCTGGAAAATTGCAGTAGTTTTGCCAAGATGACTGATTACAGTGCTGAAGTATGTCCATGGGGTGCCTGAAAATAAGCCAAGCAGGATGTTCCCGGTACATTTTGTCTGAGTCGAGCTGGTGCGTTTAAGAACAATAGCAGTTATGTGCAGCCGTCATGTTTTTCTCTCAGAAAACTTTGGCATTCAAAAACCCAACCGTTGTGTTTTTGAAAGGCCATTAACACAAAAAGGAAAATACCTATTGGGACTACGTAATATTACAGATGCGGTTAAAAAGTATTATTTCATGTTGATTTAATGACTTTTTCCTGTCATTCTTTGTAGAATGTTTAAGCTTTATTGTATTGACTTACCTGCTTAACATGCCTTTTTTCCCTGAGAAATGAAATGTGAGTTTAGTAAAGCTAATTTTACAGTGATTATAAATTTGTTCTCGGTGGCTTGAGAACAAATTGGGGCTAAACATTTTATTCTACCCCGAGCTGCTCTCCCGGCTCTCACTGTGCTTATTACATTATCAAACCAAATGGGAAATAAAGCTGTAAAGAAAAATTACTCTCGGCCCACTGAGCAACACAATTACAAAACGAAACAAAGCAAAGCAATAGGCAAAAAAATAATAATCCAACAGGAGGAACCAATGCAAACAGAATCACATGACACAACTTTTAGGGGCTGTATCCACCGAGGCGCTTTTTCGCGGCTGAAAATGCCAGGAGCTCGGCTGAAAACGCCCGCTGCAGGTGCAATTTTCTGCCTAAAGTTGAGCACCAGCGCTGAGCACGGAAAAAAACGCCAGCTGCTCGCATATGCCGGCCGGCAATTCTGTAATTCTGTTGTTCAAAGAGCGAAATCATATTTTGAACATATGGTGAATGACAGATTTTTATTTTGGGTGACCTAAAGATTAAATTCAATATTGCAGTACAGGATAATGTATAGTGTGCTGCACAGCCATACAAAACAAAAGAGTTTTCAAGCAAGTCTCACGTTTTTTTATGATTACAAACTTTTACATTTTGAAACCTCTTTTGCATAAATAATTTAACTTTTTTATATTCACAAAGTGAATTTCTTAACTTGAACAATACATTGTTTGTACAAGGTAATGCTGACATTGTTGTAGCAATAAATCTTGTTATGTGCTGCTTTTCACATAAATGAGTCAATTTTGGTAATGATTTTGGACTTTACAAGCTGTTATATTTGTGCTGGCTTGTCTTAACAATGAGGTTTCTTCGACATAACATTCTCTCCAACATTTGTTAGCAAAAAAACGTTTTGTTTACATTGAGAAGGAGGTAGGCTTATCACAGAAATCAATTTTCTAACACAGGGAATGAATGTTTATCAAAGGGTTTCTTTATTTTGTTGCACATTTCCAGCCAGTAAACTCTTGTTATAGTACCCATTTCTTCGGAAAATGTTCGATTGACAACAGAGGATACTTTTATTTGTCTTTATCTTTAATGTTGCATAATGTTAAATTACTGCTAGAGAAATTCTGTATAAACAAATCAACATGCTTTCTTTTTAAGATGGTGGGAATATTTGGGGGAAATATAATTGGTAAACACCGTGTCTACACCGGACGCGGCACAATAGAACACAATAGAACCTATTATAATTTGAAATTTTGTCCAAACTGGATGCCGCACGGCAATCCCATTGTCCCAACGGTTGCATCCTGTGTAGACACGGTGTTATGGTATTAATATGTACACAGAAGTTCATTTTAGTAGTTTCTGTGACTCAAAAATACTCAAGTGGTCTCAGCATACAAATGTAAAATGTATGTTAGTCTAAACAGGTGAATACACCTGTTAGCCATATATGTTTTCACGGTGTGTGAAGGGATTTGTTTCAGAAAAAAATGTTTCAGGGTATCACAAATCAGACTTTGGTGGACCGAAATAACACCGTCTCAAATGCTTCTGCAGTTGATATTCATTCTAAAGTTGTATTAAGCTCTTTCAAAATGTTATCTTGAGAGGATGGACTGCGAACAGTCGATATTACTGCCAGACCAAAGAGCTGTGCATTATCACATGCAGTCACATCTTCTGTTTATCCATATTTCCGCTACGCCCGACTGTTGTCCTGTTGGCTCTAGCTTTTTGTATTATTATTTTAGATCAACAGTCTCCGTTGTATAACATTTACATTTAGTCATTTAGCAGACGCTTTTATCCAAAGCGACTTACATAGAGTTTAGGGAGCAATAAGCGATATGTCATACAGGAGCCATAATACATTATGTGCCAATAAAATGTCTGTCAAGTATTCACAGAAGATATGGGTTTTAAGTAGTTTTCTGAATGTTGTGAGAAATGTGGTTGACCGGACCGAGTTAGGAAGAATGTTCCACCAGGAAGGAGTTGTGAATGAAAATGACATAGTTGCACTTTTGTAGAAGCTGTTGTGTGATTACCGTGTTATGTTACTAATATATAAAAAATCGTCAACACTGCTTCCCAAACTGTGAACTATAAATCTTGTTTTGAGTCCATTTAAACAACAGCATAATAATGAAGTGTCTTTCAAAATGAGGGATACACAGAAATTAAATCAGCAAACTCTCATACACAAACTTTCACAACTTCATTTTGCTGACACCATTTATTGTTTATGTTTATTAGTATTGATCCCAGTGGCCTAATTTAGCAGTAAAAGCCTCAAGAAAATGACGATGTATCTGCAGTTCTGTTTGTTTGCATATATTCATGTTAAAAATATTTTAACTTGTTTGCTGCCCCATGAGAAGACCCGGAAAAAAATATGTGAACATTTTACATTTCTTTTAACATTTACCGAATTCTGTAATGGGGATTTATATGTGGTAAACTGTGATAAACAAAGCTAAAAAACACACTTTTATTTATAGCCGATAACACAAATTAGACAAAACACCTTAATATGAGGTGCGGGGGATGTCTACAACTTGTCACCTCTTAAACCAAACGAAAACTGTGTGGTCAAGAGGGTTAAAAAGTTCAGGTTATCTGGCATTCTCCTGATTAATGATTTTACACTGACGTAATAACAAACCTCTGCTCATTGAGGGAGACAACCTTCTCTGACACTTTTTTAGATTTCAACATTAAATGATGCCCACGGCAACCCATTTTGGCATCAAACCATCCCAACATCTCCAATTAGCTGATGCAGTGCCTACGTCAGGGAATTGTAATGAGTCATTGTCTATGGGATTTATTTACTGTCAATTGAACTCCTCCACTTTCTTCTTTTAAATGATGGATACTTTTGGCTAAGTTTTTGTATTTCAATACTAATAATCTTTATAAACGTACATGTAACACATGCAAACAAATGCAAAAAACACACACCAATTTAATTAGTATTTCATTAGAAATAATGATTTACATTAAAAAAGCTGTGGCTAGAAAGCTAAGCTTTCTTTTTTTCTTTCTCTAATAATTTCTAATTACTTATTTTCATCCAATCAAGAGTTAAGGGAGGTGCCTTACCTTTTAAGGCGTTGGTTTGAAACTAAATATTAAATGTTTTCTGTTTTATTTATTTTATAAAAGTTAATCTCATATACAGTTGTGTTCAAAATTATTCAACCCCCAATGCTGTAAATGGTTTTAGGGAATTTAGTGTACATTTGTAATTGTATTCAGAATGAAATCCTACAAGGACTTCTTAAAGAAGCCATATGCAACTAAAATGACATCAATTAGTTTTGTAATACAGTACTAAATGTTTCTTTTGTGAATTCTTCATTGACATAATTATTCAACCCCTTAAAGACTACCACTCTGAAGAACAGAGGTTCAATGAAGTGTTTTCAATACCTGTGGATATCAGGGAGCAGCAATAAAGCCTAATAAGCACCAATTAGGCAGCTTTAAAATGACTGTGATACTCAGCTCCTTCTAGACATTTACTGGTGTGGTTACAAACATGATGAGGTCAAGAGAATGGTCCAGGAAGACAAGAGAACAGGTGATTACTCTTCACAGGAAGGGCAATGGCTATAAGAAGATTGCAAAGATGTTAAACATACCAAGAGACACCATAGGAAGCATCATTCACAAATTCAAGGCAAAGGGCACTGTTGAAACGCTACCTGGTCGTGGCAGAAAGAAGATGCTGACTTCGACTGCTGTGCGCTACCTGAAGCGTAGAGTGGAGAAAAGTCCCCGTGTGACTGCTGAGGAACTGAGAAAAGATTTGTCAGATGTGGGTACTGAAGTTTCTGCTCAGACAATACGGCGCACCCTGCGTAATGAAGGCCTCCATGCCAGAACTCCCAGGTGCACCCCTTGCTGTCCCCAAAGAATAAGAGTCGACTGCAGTATGCCAAAAGTCATGTGGACAAACCACAGAAGTTTTGGGATAGTGTTCTGTGGACTGATGAAACAAAATTAGAACTGTTTGGGCCCATGGATCAACGCTATGTTTGGAGGAGGAAGAACAAGGCCTATGAAGAAAAGAACACTTGCCTACTGTGAAGCATGGCGGGGGGTCAATCATGCTTTGGGGCTGTTTTGCTTCTGCAGGTACTGGGAAGCTTCAGCGTGTGCAAGGTACCATGAATTCTCTTCAGTACCAGGAGATATTGGATGACAATGTGATGCAGTCCGTCACAAACCTGAGGCTTGGAAGACGTTGGACCTTTCAACAGGACAATGATCCCAAGCATACCTCCAAGTCCACCAGAGCATGGTTGCAGATTAAAGGCTGGAACATTTTGAAGTGGCCATCGCAGTCACCAGACTTAAATCCGATTGAGAACCTCTGGTGGGACTTAAAGAAAGCAGTTGCAGTGCGCAAGCCTAAGAATGTGACTGAACTGGAGGCTTTTGCCCATGATGAATGGGCGAAGATACCCGTAGATCGCTGCAAGACACTTGTGTCAAGCTATGCTTCACGTTTAAAAGCTGTTATAACTGTAAAAGGATGTTGTACTAAGATTGAATGTCACTTGGGGGTTGAATAAAACTGATAATGATGTGAGCTCAGAAAAGACATTTGTGGTTATTTCATTATAAATGCTATGTTATATTTGTCTGACCTACACGTGCCTCTTTGATTTAATTGTAAGCAGGATGACTGAATGATCATAATCAATGTCAAACCGACCAAAACAATCAATTTCAGTGGGGGTTGAATAATTTTGAACACAACTGTATCTGGGATCCTCTAATGCTTAAAAGGAATTGGTTGCCCAAAAATTTTAATTCTGCATCATTTACCTTCGAGTTGTTCTAAATCTGTATAAATGTATTTGTTCTGATGAACACAGAGAAAGATATTTGAAAGATTGCTTGGAACCAACCAGTTCTTGGACCCCATTGACTACCATAGTAGGAAAAATTACTTTATATATTATTGAACTATCCCTTTAAAAAAGCAAAGCAACATCAAAGTGGAAAGTGCAGCCTCTTTTGTTGTCAGGGACTGTCAGCCAAAAGTCCAGAAACGGATTGTTCTAGATCATTCTAACTTCCAAAGAGACTGCATGATTATCCTCCGCTGTCTTTGCAACCAGTTCTTCACTGTCTGCTGTCTCCGTAAAACATGATTTAAAAGATATTCCAGCACATTCTTTTTCTTAATCTCTTTATATTTTTGCACCTCGTTTTAAAACCTTCACACTGTCCATGTTCCCCGGTGCATGACAGCCCACAGAAATGTCACTCTTTTTTTTAACAATTGCTACAAAGGAAAAAATCACTAGGCTTTAATCTCCAAAAACGCATCTGTATTCTTTTATTGCCAAGAGATTCAAGGTCTTTCCATACTGGTTGAGTCAAGCATTTCACAAGCGTTTGACCCTAAGGTTTTTTTTGGTTTTGGCTGATAGATGAATTTAAACAGAAGTAGTGCTTACACTTAATGCTATAGCGCGCAAAGACAGGTAATAGCCATGTTACCACGTTGCACCTCTCTCATGTGTCTGATTAGTCAGTGGTCAGTCTTGTCTTGTACCTGTCAATCAAACACAGACTCAGCACCACCTACTCTCACTCAAGGTCAAGGACATGTTTAACACTAATATATTCCAATACAGGAGTGCTTCAAGAACATAAGAGAGCTCGTCTGATGTTATACAAGTTTGGATGTTGAAACAATGTTGTAGGGTGTTATGTGTTAATACTATGGCTTCTTTAGTGCTTCATATAAAATAGGAATGCATCTTCACCTTCTGCTTCATGATTTTACTAAGTGTCTTGCACTTCTTTAGATGTGTTCCAACATCTAAATAAAGGACATATATTAAATTGATGACAAGATTTTGAAATTGAATGGACTTTTAAGACTCTTTATAGCCACAATTAAGCTTCATCTTCACAGGCATCAGATTAGTAGAAGGGTGTCATAAAATATACTATATATACTGTATGCTGTGTTACATCATCAGATCTGAAATATGATCTATGATCTCGGTAATGAATCAGAACCCAATGTGTCACAACATTATACTGACAGCACCACTGCAGAGTGGTCTAGTGGACGGTGTGATCGCAAAGGACTTCTTTCCCATCAGCCACCATTAATTTACACCATAGAGATTCCTCATGCCTCTTGAAAGAAATTAATTAATCGCTGGCAGATTGGCTCTTGTAATAAAGCAGCTGTGGTCTGGTTCCCCCCAAAGGAACCAGTGATATGAAATACAACCTCCCTCTTCGGGTCCACTTTGGGCAGCTAATGAAAACTCTAATAGAAACTAATGATACGGGCTTTGATGTAGCCATTGGTACAGCTGTCTATGTATAGCCATCAGTGCTCAGCTATTTGTATCGGTTTGTAAAGATTGTACCTGGAATTAATGAATGGCCTTTTTGGCATTTGTGTAGTCAGTGGCTTCTAATTTGACCTGAGTGCGTGTCTCATAGGCATTGTTAAGTGTTGTCAGTCATTCTGCTTCGATAAAAAAAACGTAGTTACATGGTCTGAGAAGCAGAGCGTTTACTACTTGCATAAACGGATGTTGTGAACAGAATTCCCGCTTGTATTAATTCACACAAGTGTTTGTGTCTGAATAGTCGTCAGACACGACCAGCATTGAAATGGATCTGCTTTTCAGTCATTCAGATTAGCTTCTGGAGTTATTGTGGTTTACCCGTGTTTGTGTTGTGCTTTTATTAGCCGATCTGAAGCTGAATTTCATGCTAGGAATATTACCGAAGCAAAGAGCATGTGTTTAACCGTATCTAATGAGGTCTCTATCTTCTCATCCGATATTTTGGACTTGTTTGCTGAATTGATTACACAGTTTATCTTGCGTATTGCAATTCGCATTGACTTTTGTGAATATTGTAATTGGTCTACTGGGGCCTTGATTTGGTAAGCAACACATTAGCATAAAGCTCTTCCTAATGCTGAAGTATGTCATCGATTTGTTGTTAAAATACTTTCTGTACCAGTTTAATATGCAGAGATAACTTTGAGTAAGCTATTTGTAGGATGATTTCCCTGAGTTCAGTTTTGTTCCATTCTGTCAGCCACTGACAATATTTATCTCAAATTCCCAACACATTTTTTTTGTTTATTTGCTCAAAGTTGAAACAGGTCGAAACTGGTCAAAAAAAGGGCTTGCAGGAAGGTTATTATAGTTTGCTAAAACTTAAACTATTTAAATATTTCTTTTCATTAATTAAGTTATAATGTACATACAGTACAGACGATTGTTATCGCAAGAATAAACCCGATAATAAGCTCATGACCCGGTGCAAAGCGGAGGGTCTTGTATCACACTGAAGGGATTTATTCTGTGATACAAGAAACTGTCTGTACATTATCCTGCTTATTACACGGCTGCTTACCTCATAAGTTAGGTATTTAAAATTAAAAAAATGTATATGAAACATTTTATTAGCTTAGTACGAACAAATGCAGTCAGCCTGTTTACTTTTGGTTTTAAGACACAACATTCATATACCAGTAACAGGTAATTTGGTTAAATTATCTGTAAAAAAATATGTCATATATGTTATTAAAGGACATATTTATTTATATATTTTTTAGATATTAAGCTGTGCCTGTCAAAATGATTTTCAGCGTCCGGGTTACTATGTGTTATTAGTTTTGAGCGGTTGGAATGTCATGATTGGCCAATCAGAATCGAATATTTCAGAGCACAATGTGATGAAATCAAATAAAATATTATACAGCAACAACAAAAAATACCAAATAAAAAAAAGTGACAAAAGCACATAAATTATAAGTCTCTTAATTCTAGTCTCTTATTTTTTCCTCAGCTGTATATTTTTCCTATACGAATGAAGGGTGATAATTATAATTATAATATTTGTAAACAGATTACTTTTATTTTATTTGGAAAATCTGTTCGAAAACGATCATTATTTTTGGTGACAAAAATTTTAACTCTGATCAGAATCAGAAGAGCTTTATTGCCAAGTGTGCACACACAAGGAATTTTCTTTGGTGTTGGAAGCTTCTAGTACAGACATTCAACACAATGACAATACAATATAATAAGATTTACAGTCTAAAAGATTCTAAAATATGCATATATTAAATAAAAAGACTATGAGAAAATGGGCGATCATAATATAAGAGACATTGTGAAGGGTAGTATATAGTAGAATATACATATTAATAGATTGTATGTACACTTGTGCAATAGGATAATGTAAGTAGAGGTAGTGTTATATACATGTAGAAATAAAATGTGCATATAATAAGGCACTATAGTGCACACTTCTGTAGTGAAGTGGAATATTGCTCTTAAGGAGCAGTTATCTGTTCAGGAGGGAGATTGCCTGTGGGAAGAAGCTGCTTCTGTGTCTGGAAGTCCTGGTGTTTGGTGCTCTAAAGCGCCGGCCAGAGGGCAACAGTTCAAAAAGTTTGTGTGCTGGGTGTGTGGAGTCAATGATGATTTTTCTTGCCCTGTTTTTCACTCTGGATTCGTACAGGTCCTGAAGTGTGGGCAAAGGAGCACCAATAATCTTCTCAGCACTACGAACTATACGCTGTAGTCTTCGTAGGTCTGATTTGGTGGCCGAGCCATACCAAACAGTTATTGAAGTGCACAGAACAGATTCGATGACCGCTGAGTAGAAGGGTTTAGCTCCTGTGGTAGGTTGAACTTCCTCGATTGAAGGAGCAAGTATAACCTCTGCTGGGCCTTCTTTACAATGGAGTCTATGTGGGACTCCCACTTCAGGTCCTGAGATATGGTGGAGCCCAGGAACCTGAATGACTCCACAGTATCCACAGTGCTGTCCAGTATGGTGAGGGTAGGAAGTGATGGAGGGTTCCTTCTGAATCCAATATCATCTCCCCTTCTTAAATTCATTCAGCTCTAGGTTGTTTTGACTGCACCAGGAAGCCAGCTGAGCAACCTCCTTTCTGTAAGCAGATTCATCACCGTCTTGAATAAGGCCAATGACTGTGGTGTCATCTGCAAACTTCAGGAGTTTGGCAGAAGGGTCTGTAGAGGTGCATTCGTTTGTGTACAGTGAAAATAGCAGTGGAGAAAGAACACATCCTTGAGGAGCTCCGGTGCTGAGGGTACATGTGCTGGATGTAAATTTTCCCAACCTCACTAGCTGCTGCCTGTTTGACAGGAAGTCAATAATCCACTGACAGGTAGAGGTTGGCCCAGAGAGCTGGGTAAATTTGGGCAGAAGGAGGTGTTGTGGATTATGGTGTTGAAGGCCGAACTGAAGTCTACAAAATCCTGACGGTGATCTCCTCTCAAATGACTTCATGACCACACATGTTAAAGCAACAGGCCTGTAGTCATTAAGTCCATCGATTTTGGGTTTCTTCTGTACAGGGATGATGGTGGAGCGTTTGAAGCATGAAGGGACTTCACACTGCTCCTAAGATCTGTTAAATATATGAGTGAAGATGGGCGACAGCTGCTCTGCACAGACTTTCAGGCAGGAGGGTGAGATATTGTCTGGGCCTGGTGCTTTTCTGATATTTGTTTGCGGAAAAGTTGGCACATATCCTCTTCGCAGATCATAAGTGCAGGTTTATGTGTTTTCAAAGTTCTATGTTTGTTATTTGAGAGTTCAGTTAAAAAATAAATAACTTTTGGAGGTTGAATTTACCTTCTGGCACGACGGTTAGTGGTAAAATGCCTCAGTCTGGATTGAATCCTTAAGGCTGTTTGACATCAGGTTTTGATACCCGTCTCTGAGCCAGAGTCTGGCTTTGATCTTCACTTGTCAGATCCAGAAAGTTATATGTGACTGGGAGACTGCACCTGCGACCTGGCTGGAAAGATTATTCTGTGTCAATATTCATTATCCCTGGGCCATTTCCATCAGTATACTCAGGGCTGTAAGTGTGACACTTTATCTACAGGGGACACGGCAACACGGCTCCACATTTCATTTTCATATTTAAATGGGTGTTCTCTCAAATGCACCCTGTTAGCACTTTTAAATCGTAATGTCCTACTCGGCTTGTTCTGAATATGGGGAAAATAAAACAGAAGTGCGTGTGTTTGCTCTGCGATAGAAAACAATCTGACACAGTTGCTGCTCTGCAGGTTTTCAGTTGTGGACCGACACTTATAAACTTTGATTATATATAAAATCATTTCACAGTGTTTTTTGGAGGAGTGTTGATTTTATTCTTGAGAAGATAAAGAAGGTGCCTCATGAAAAGAGAAAGAGGAAATTAAATAAAACGAAAATAATATTTAAAAAATGTGCATAATAATATTAAAACCACAATTTTAAATAATTGTGTCCAACAGTGACGTAAGATACATACTGTGTACAGCCGGGGAAAAATTCAATCATTTCAGAGACTGTTTTTCTCATTTTAAAATGTACTATTTATAGGTATGTGTTTAGGTATTCTTGTTAATATTCTGTACTAACAATATGTCTCCCAAATTCCAAATAAAAATATAGTTTCTTTTTGCATTTATTTGCAGTTTTCATGTGTCTTGTCATGCCGTCAGTCATTCACATTGCTGTTGGATGACTTTATGTCACTCCTGAGGTTTGAGTTTGTTGAAATTCAACAAACACCGGACTAAAATGACCACAATACATCTAGACATGCTGATTTGAAAATCAGGAATGGTCCCTTACTTTTTTCCGTGGCTGTAGAGATTGAAGTAAAGCAGTGTCTTTTGATGAACTTATTGAGCAAACTGTGCTAAAATTATAAAGTATTTAACTTGTATTTAACTTTATATCATTATAAAGTATTTAACTTGGTTCATCAAAATGAACTTGAACGGAGAGTTTTGGGTTAATCGTGTTCAGATCATTTAGATTTAAATTGAAGTTTAGATATTTATGTTTATTGTTTGTGTTCCATATACTGTAAAGCATCAAATGGAACTGAAACACTGTTTCGTAATACAATAAAAAATGTCATGTCAGATCATGTTAATCACGTCCTCGACTACTCTGTCCATATGCTGTTGGTATCTTGTGAATTATTGAACAGGTGGGCACTTAAACTAATGTGTGTGCACTTTAACAATAAACACAGCAGCTTTTAAAAACGCCACCTTTAGTGGGTGGTTCTGTTTTTCCACATGTTGTAGATGAAAGAATCAGCCTTTGGTCCTGGAGAATACAGCAGAAGAACACCAATTCATCTTTAACGACAGGACCCGCTTAACCTCTGCGGGGCTCAGTAATTGCCTCTTTGGCCTACGCACCCCTTCAAACATCAGCAGTTGGGAATCTGGGTCGAAAATGTATATGCGCCGACAAAATGGTATTTAGCATCGGATTGTTTGGCGTTCAATAATCGAGCCCTTTGAAAGCATATGAAAGACAGCGAAGGGAAGTGGTTAATCACGGGGAGCTTAATGCATCGCCTCGTACCTCCAGATTCCTGCCAGGCTTTGACATTTCCACCCTTCAGCCAGCCCCCCCATCACCAGCTCGGCTAATAGACACTGACACAGGCAGTTAAACATCCCTGGAAACTGACTGCAGCAAGCCATGGTGCCCATACCTTTCCTTTCCATTTCTATTGTTAAAGTCATGCAGGTTCAGTGAGGAAAGTGTTTGTTTAAAGTAGATATAAATCTGTTAGGTCAAACTCTGCGGGGGTTACAAGCCCTGGTCTGACAGTTTACTAGGGCGTGTCCGTGTTTGATAGCTCAGCTTTCTGCGGTCACTGATTTTCAGCTTTAAATTAGCTGAGGCACGCCAGTAAACCAGTGGCCATGGACTGCTGCGGGCCAATCTGAGCCACGCTTTCGCTGTTTGAAAGTCATAAAGAAGAGAATTACATAACACTGTTTGTGGTCCATATGCTCTGAAGGGGTTGTGTGAGTTTGGAACCTGTTGCTTTGTGTGACAGTGTTTCAATGAAGAAAAGATGAACGTTGCATGTTTTTCAAAGGCTAACTCTTTCCTTGTATATAACGTATGAGTCTGTTGTTTTTTAATGATAAACTCTGCATTTTTATACATGATCTGTGCAGAACCGTCAAGGTTGGGCAAAATGTTGAATTTAAATATTGGCTACATATGAACGGTTTGTTTCTAAGATGAGAAATTTCAATGAACATTTTTCAAAAATCATGTTTTTTATTATGTTATCATGTTTTTGTTTTGTTTTATTGTGTTAGTTAGCAGTATTTTTTGAGTTATTATGGCATAAATCAAGACCAACCAACTGCAGTTTGGTTGATATTAATTGGAATCAGCCCCAGACTGGCCATTGGGAGAACCAGGAGGATTCCCGCTGACCTGATGACTGATTTGGCCTACTGCCAGCCAGATATGGCATTTTTTTACAGACAAATGTGGAGAGCACCAGTAAAAATAAGAATTCTGTCAGTATTAACTCTCCATCGTGTCATTTCAAACCCGCATGATGTTCTTTCTTCAAAATATCTTCAGATATGAACAGATTAGAAATGACAAGTGGGTGAGTAAACGATGACAGAGTTTTTATTTTTGGATAAATTATCCCTTTAAAAACGATTTTCCGTTCACAATATTCTGTTATTCTATCTTATCTCCTTAACAATTCAAATTACAATTGCACATCCGTGCTAGCTCAATTCAATCTGAACTCTGCACAACTCTTCTCTTTCAGATTAGAAAATCAGACATGGTCTGTGTGAACTACTTAGTAAGGCGATTGATTGTGCTGTGTCATCACCTTCTATAGGGCTGCTAATCAACTTCGTCTTTGATAACTTTAGCGGCTTCAATCAGAAAAGTGAAGCCAATCGATCCGGACAAACAGTCCTTGAATTCGCATTTGGAAAGCAACATGAGGCAGTCCGATTCTTCTTAATGTTCCAGATGTGTGTGTTGTGATTTAATGGCTTTAGTTTCATGAAGGTAATCAGGGAGCATTAACCGTTGCTTCTCATCTAGCAAACTTCTAACCTCAGATTTACTGCGCAGTTTCTTCTCAGAGCAACTAATGCTGTGTTTTTCCAACCCCTTTTTTTCTTTCATCATTCACTGAGCCGAGACCAAAAGAGTATTTGGATTTAAGTTGTTAATGTGAGGCTAGCCGAGCTTAAATGGGTGGCTGCCTTGAGAAGCGATCATCCGTAGAAGGGCAGGCAAATTGGTGCCCTAACCATGATGAAGTGCTGGTGCTGTGTGACTGTTACTGAGCTGCTGGAATCCCTGCTGGCTGAAATTGGTCAGAATGATTAACACCTGACAAGTTTGTCTGTAATGTTGTTATAACTGGAGCTGTGGTTTGTGTAGGGCTGTCAAATGAAAATTTTTATTTACAGTAGTGTAAACAATATATTAAAAACATACAGTAAAATATGTATACACACTATATAATAAATATATCGACTTCACAAGCCACTTTTTCTATTGTCAATTCCATGCTGTATCTGCTGCTGTAATGCAATATATTTCTGCTTATAATGTGTGCTAAAGTGTTATTATAGGTTTATAGGTGCTTGTTTGTCCTGCATGTTTAATGGTGCTTAAATTCAGTCTGTGCTGTGGAAACCCAAACTGACTTTATGTCTGTCACTCATAGTTTGACAAGCTGTGACTGAATGTTTAGCAGATCAGACATATTTAAGGTAATGAAGATCATGAGACTTACCTAATAGTTCATTGTGAAGAGATTTTTGGGTGATGCTGACAACATATTATGAAGATTATCACGCTGTTAATCTGATAATTAATGAAGCATATAGATTTTCAACAGATTGTTTGTCACTCTGTTAAAAATCCCATTTATTTGTTTTTCTAATAAATCTTTGTTTGGCAAAACCCAACAAAAACAACTGGAATGAACAGAATGAAATAACTACTGATAAGATTGATGACAATACACATGGATAGGATTTAGCATAATGATGGTTGAAATGTTTAAAGGTCCAGTGTATGACATTAAACAACATCTATCGGGAGCAAAGAACAAAGATGTTGTCACATTTCGATTCTTTGCCGAAGGAGATAACGTATTTAAGAAACGCGCTCTATATCAGATTGTTCATTTAGGGCCATTGCAGAAACAACGTGGTGAATTCCAAGGTCATAGAAACACAACGCTTAATTATCTAAGGTCTTTACACACCTCTAAAGACATTGTTATGTATAATATATTGTATTTCTGTCAATAGATCCTCCATTAAATTACACACAGGACCTTTAAGTTGGTGATTTGACTTGTTGTCAGGCAATCAGAAATGTCTCAGATAGTCCTGTTATTTGAAATATTAAGATTTTGGAAAGGAGCACGGGAATTCAATTATAGGACCAATCAAGTGAAACAGAAAAGCTCAATGTGCAAGTCAAGATTGAAATTTTTATAAAAAAGGAATTTATATTTTTCGAGCTGTCCAGCATGAAAGGCTGTTATAGTACAGTATATGTGACATGGCTGAAAACCAGGCAATTCACAGGTAACCACACGCTCTTTCACAAACACACTCACAAACAATTTTATGGTGCTTACAAACAGCCCAGGTCACTGTTATTAGTTCTAAAGTGACATTTTGTGATGAACAAACATCCTGTTTGAATAGCAAATGCATAGAGGAGAAAACTACATTTGTCCTTTTATGAGATTTGTACTTTGTATATATTAACCATCACTTGCGTTAAATATTTGAATCTAGGTCTTTGCATTATTGATTTTTTTATTTTTAATGATTCAGTTTTTTTTTTTTTTTATTCCGCTGACAGCCAGGAGGGTTTAAATTCAGTTTTCATTCTGTAATGTGCAATATGTTATTGGGCTTTTTAAAAAACGCCTGTGGTGAACATTTATATTAATGACCTATAAACTTTCATATTTACATGTGATGTAGTTTCTCTCAATTTCTTTGGTTAATGATGTAAGTTGCTGTGATCTCAAGACACCCCATTATTTCATCCTTTTTGTTTACAGAACAGCTTGCAAAAATGCACTATAATGAGCAATCACTGCTTTCAACACATACAGATCCTTTTAAAACAAATTCCCTTGTTCATATAACCTTTAAATAATAATTCGTTTTCTTTTGACTGAATATGAAAATGCAGTTGACTCACCGTATAGAGACTATATGTAAGATTATGACAAGTGATTGAAAAATAGCGAGTTAATTTTGCAATCTGTCATAGTCACGGCTTCTTGGCATTTCTTAAAAAAAAACGTCCACAAAATGTCATGCGAGAAAATTTTGATTGATTTTCTTTTACATTATGATAAAGCCTTGTCATGATGTCTGACAAAAGTTTATTGCAATGACCTTGAGGAGATAATTGGTATCTTAAAAGACAATTTTCAATGGTTTCTTTTTTGTTGGGCCATTACTCTTCAGTGGACACAGTTTCACTTGCAAGTAAAAAAACACATAACCCCTAGTGACTACATATGCAATAAAAGTATTTTTCTGTATTTTACTTATAGCTGTGTTAAACCAAGCACAGTGCAATTTTCCACTGTCTCAATGCACCAAAGCAACATGCCTTACAACAGAAATATCCATAATGTCACCAAGAGTAATGACTTGTGAATATACTGTATGAAGAAAAGCTTTCATTTGATTTACTTTCACAATTGCAAACCCAACTGCAAGACTCAATGATATATATTAAAAGCTGATCTTCTCAGATACATTCCTATCTTTAAGGTTCCTTAGAGTGAGTTTATCTGCAGTGCCAAGATGAACATGGGCTTTATGAATGTTCTGTTCAAGACAACTATGCAGACTAATTGCTCGGTGAACAGGTCAAGCCACCGTAGAATGACCGCAAGTATCCCAAGGGTATTTGTAGAGAAATAGGGGAATGATTTCCCTGTGCACTCTGCTGTGGTGTCCAGAGACCTGTTACCGACTCATCCAAGCCGAGGAAAGTAATAACCCTCCAGCTGTGTTTGCTTTTGGGTCCGGCTCATGTGAAATTGAAGGGAAGAAGAACATTGATCCGTGCAGGGATGGAATGACCTCAGAAACAAATGTCACAAAAAGTCTTAACCCTTGAACTCCTGCTTAAAAGCCATTTTTCTTGGGCTCCCTGCCCGTCTGCGAAGAACTAGCTCCCAGTACAATGTTTCAACTCCAGGGGCTTTGGTTGAGCTCGGTGCTTAAGCAACAATAGGAACACGGTCGATGTGCAACCTTCCAGAATAACATGTCTGTCTATCAGGCCTTTCTATCTCTTGGGTCTTGGTGTCGGACTTACACGGACATATTTCCTTCCTTTGAACCCTTCTCAGATAAAAACATGAGCTTCAGAAGCAGGGGCTGATAAATCCACCTCTTTGATTCATTTTTGTGCCGCTTCATTCTGCCACTCTTAACTGGGACTGTGTCGGCTCTAGGGACACAATATGGATCAGCAAAGGCGTGAAAATGCAAACGGCCGCATTAGAATTCCATTTGAATTCCCCTGCTCCACTGCACAATGCTATTAGGTGTGATTATTTCCGGCGTCCGGTTGAAGTGCTTTCGCTGGTCCATCTGTCGATCACGGTAGCGGGCGCAGCGCAAACACTTACCCGACATGCCACTCAGATTCGTTGCTAGATGTTCTTTTTTATTTATTAGGTTTGATTCTTGGATTCCTCTTTTTGAATTATGTTTGATCCGATGGGTACGATAGTTTGAAAGCAGAAATGCGGCCTGTGGGCATCTCATGCGTATTCCTTTCCAAAGCATCAGAGTCTCGCCGTGGATTTATCTCCTGCATACGACTTTGCAGGCTTTAGGGAGCCGGCATTATCATCAGACATCTTGGCTTGAGCACCTTGTTGCAGGCCACTGGAAGTCCAGCTTTGTAATGATGAGTGTTGTATCAGCAGGCCGCAGATGTCGGTACGGCAGGGTGTCAGAGAGCAAATAATGAAACCTCTTATATGGCTGCCATAAAGGAGGCCATGGTGGTGAGTCTAAAGCTACTTTTCTTTAATCATGACCATCCTGTGAGACAAGGCTTAGCTTGCGTTGCATTAACCTGCCAGTTGGGCACTTTGATAAAGAACACGCTCTGCGTAGGGCCGCGCTCCTCTTAATGGGGTCTTTTGGGCTAACCTTCCACGTCCAGCTGTGGGTGTAAAAAACACATTCTCCTGATCATTAATGGAGGACTTTTTTCATGTAAAAGAAGGCAGCGATATGTGCCATGTGAAGTGCGCGCTCGTCTGGGTCGTTATGAGGGTGGGAAACAGCGTTTCAGGGCACATTAAGAGCCCAGTGGACATGGCCGTCCTGTTGTTTGTTCATTCGGCTAATGTTCCCACTTATTGTACATCGGTGGAGCCGGAGAGAAAAAGTCGCAGTGCTCTATTATGGCGCTTTCAATTAATCCATTAGCAGCCTGTGCAGTCGACCAAAAATATGGCTAAAAAGACTACTCTGAAAAACAGACTGAATGTAAAAATAAAAAAGGCATAACATGTTCTCTGTGTTCATATTGCATAAGACTTTTAAAGTTAACCATTGTTTGGCGTTATTGGGCAGATCAAAGCGGTTGTCAACTCTTGACACAGAGTTTGATTAATACATTTTTTTTATTTTTTGATGCATTTGTGTCCTCTGTGTGCCCAAAATAGCAACCTATGTGTGTAATATCAGAGACGTGGAGGAAATTCTGACTCGAGAGAACAGACATCAGTATTTGAGTATCTAATTTATCCACTTCAGATTAGTTCTGTATCCTCAGTTATACTCTCAAACCTTTATATTGCTTCCTTGGGGGAATGGCTCCTGGTTCAGTGGTATTTTTTCTATTTATGATGGCAGAGAGACCACAACACATTTGTGTTTCAGAACCAGTGTTGCGTGTGCAATGCGAGACCAGGTGGCGTGTCTGATATTCGCAAAGGTGTTGAAGTTGAAAGAGAGATGTGGAGTCTCCTCTGTATAATTAATTCCCAGTACAGTTCAAGCACCATCGTCATCCGGCATAACTCTCCTCTCTCCGGGTTACCTGCACACCCCGCCGCTCTCACATATTACTCTCCAGCGGAGGTGCAGCTGACCTGGCATCATTGCCTTTAATGTGTGCTGTGAGATTACAACGTGCAACAACGTGTAGCAGAGTGGATAACGTGTGCCTAGATGGCCTGGTGATTCCACTCATCAGGGTATATAAGTGTGAGAGTTGTTCACCTGGGTGTGCGTCATTGTTGATACCGCCCCTTGGAGACGTCATCAGCTGTCGCCGAAGGTAGGATACTGTTTGATTTTAGCTTTTGGTTTCATTCTTAATGCATGAAAATTTAAATAATCCGTTATTAGGAAGCGCAGTGTGTTTGCCCACTGGCCGACTCCTGGCTGTCAATTTCTCCCATTAGCCTCAGACGTTACGCTGCTGCCAAAGTAACTGCCATGAATAGCATGGGTTATAACATCTGATTCGGTACGTATTAATGAGTTGTGTTTTACTTTTATTGAAGATTAACAACTACCATAAACTTTGCTTCGTGTCCGGCAGGTTTACGAATGTGCAAAAGGGGTTTTGATGACCCTACAGAGCTAAATGCTATGCGACGCGACTACACTGGACTTGCGGCGCTCTGCTGTGCCTTTGTGCTGCGGTATCTTTTATGAACACAGAATCTGTTGCTGTTCCTGTGCCATGCTTAGGCAGGCTCCTCGTGCGGCTTACTGCTCTTCTTAATCCAACATTTCGAGGCTGTAGCTGTGCATTCCTGCTAATACGAACTTTTCTATTCTCTGCCGCCATTGGCTGCCCTGTGTGTCAGTGTATTTATATATATATTTTTCGTTTGTATACTCTTCTACTGTATGAGCAGTGTAACAGGAGGTGAGCTCGTGAGGTAAGGCCATTGTTTTCGTTGTATTTTCTTAGGTTGAGTTGACGTTTAATTTCTAACGTATGTGTAACTTTTGTTTATAAATTTAAGTGTTTGTCTTTTTGTTTGGTTGATTTGGGGGCGGAGAATCTGGACGAGGTTACACGTTTTTGTTATAATCTTGGGGTTACACTCGGTGTTGGGGGTAACGCGTAACAAGTAACGTGCGTTACGTAATCAGATTACTTTAAGTAACGAGTAATGTAACGCAGTTACTTTATACATTTACATATCAATACTCGAGTTACTTTGTTTTTTAAGTAACTCAAGTTACTTTTCAGTCAGAAATGCAGAAGTGAATTTCTGATTTAAAAGTAGTGTAGACATTATCGATCATGCTTGCGCAGAAACAGTCGCTAGTCAGACATAGGCAGTGTTGTCATGTCTGCATTGCTGCAGTGTTCCGGCTTTGTTTTGTTACGCAAACCTGTCAACCCTTGACACATCGATGGGAGGCCAGAGCTAGGATGCGGCGCTATAGTTTGGCCGCACTCGCCACCATGGACAAAATGCCTGCAAATGCCGGTCATGCTCACTAGATAACTTTCAGATCGTGAAATTAGCACAAATCATGACACACAACAGCAATCAAAGGTCTTATGCCTCGTGAATGTAAACATAAGCTGTGTTCGACTTTGCTGCACGCACAGACAGATCTGAAGATTTAAATGTGCATGGTCTGAAGAAGGGTTGGGGAGTGGGCGGAGCACAGGAGAAAGAGAGGAAACAACCAAATACAAGCATATATACAACATATTATGTTAAATGTCAATTTCCCTTCAAAATAATATATAATATTAGTTACATATTAGATTAATCATAATTTTGTATAAGCCTATTGAGTTGTTTTGGCTCAGCAATGCAAAGAGGATCTATCATACCGCTTATACATTACTTTTTTAAATAAAAAAAATAAAAAAACATTTTTGCCGGCCAAAAATCCTCCTTTTCCCACAGAGTGCTCTACGACCAGAAACTACTCTGCCGACTCTGCCGTCCCAACTAGCCGTGCTGTCAAAACACAATAAATATGGAGCGTGACACCGAAGTTAGCAGTGTCAACAGTAGGCAGAACTCTGATGAGGTGGATGACTACTGTTCAGGAAATATTTGAAATGTGTTTTTTAAAGAAAATAACAGCAAAGTTGGGAAAAGCATGAGTATCAGTTAGGTGAGAAAAAGTAACGCAAAAGTACTTGTTACTTTCCACAAAAAGTACCCAAGTAATGTATTTAGTAACTCAATATTGTAACTAGTTACTTTTAAAAGTAAACTTTCCTAAACAATGGTTATACTGAATGCTGTGATTCTTTTGTTTCTGTGTGTGTGAGGAATTTGGTTTGAGTATTTTCTTGTTGTTATTGGTTAGCTAATCAATGCCTCTTCCCCAATCACAATTATCCTTTTCTTTTATAGTTGTGTGTTTCGTACCTGAGCAGTCCAAATTGGCAACGGGACTAAATGTTACTTTTTAGATATTTAAATAATTAAGACTTAATAAAGATCTTCTATATGTGTAACCACGTCTCTGACCATAAATATTTTTTCTCTGGTATTGAACCTGTGTGCCCTAATTGGGTCTGATTCCCCATATTGTGGGGTGGCGCAGTCAAGGAATTATAAAACTTAGTTGTATTATCTCTAAATAACTTTTGAAAGGTCTTGGGCTGGGGTTACAAACGGTTAAAGTAGCCCAACATGGTCCGATACGTCTAAGGATAGGTGCATGGGAAGATGACTTCTAGGCATGAATCTGCTTGTAAGGAAATCCAATTACATGTGTTCCCTGTATACTGTATGTCTGTGGGTTTGTAAATGTGTCTTGGTCTTTGTGTCACATATGGCTTGTTTTGACAAGATTGCACATGGTTGGAATGACAGAACAATCGCAATGAAGGCAATAAAGCGGTTTCACTCAGTGATTGATAACATCTCACTCTAGTGATTCCCAGCCGGGTGTATGTGTACCCCAGGGGGTTGATTTTCGATTTCACTTGGTTTAAAGTTATGAAAGAGTGACCAAAATATTGAGCGGACATACATTTTTTTGGTTCTGATTGGTCAATAGCTGTGTTTATTCATGTTATACTGTAGCACACCTTTTCAATGAAATACTAAGTATTATTATCATCATCACTGCACAGCATTTGTTAAATATAGCATAACATTAAATTATGAATGTTATTGTTACAGTACGTGTTAACTATATTGAAGCATTATTAAAACAATCATATTTTATATTGATAATAAATATATATCTTTTTAATTAAACATTAAAATACTGTGATACAAATATTATGAAAAAAGTATAAAATGTATAATTCTTATATAGCAACATAAAAAAGAAACAAATAAACATTAAAAATGACAGACGCATATTACACTTGCTAAACACTTTTACAACAAAACAAAATTAATATTATATAAATATTTTATAACAGACTTTAATTAATAATGAAGACAAAACCAAAAACCCACGAGGGGGTAACATAACAAAACAGGGGACTATAATAACATGACAGGACGAAGACTAACTACACTTAAACAAGACTAAAGTTAAACATAACTACAAATATCTAAACTAGACCAATCAACAGGAACTCACCCAAGAATGACAATGAACCAGCACAGGACAGAAAACACAAGGGCATAATAAGAGATCAAAATCATGAGGGGACAGGTGTGGGTCATGAAATCATAATGAGCACTAACGAGGAAACAAGAGGGCAGGAACAATGACGAGACCGGAGAGAGAGCATGTGGAAGACCAACTGGGACCAAATGCCTCTCCCAACACAAACCAAGGGATCCTGCTCTGATTCTGCCTCAAGACCAAGAAATACCTGACTTGATGAGGCAGAATCATGACACGTAACTAATATAAAATAATAAAGACTATCTTTATATAAATATATATATATAATATATATACATAAAAGTATTTTACTAAAATGAACATAAAAATACAAAAAATCTGAAATGAATCGCTAATTTAAAATATTAATAAAAACTAAATAAAACTAAAATAAAACATATTCCTGCTATGATGTCATATAGATTGGGCTTTGACATCATAGAAAGACGTAACTGCATGCTGCTTTCCTGAAATAAAAGTTTTCAAATTGAAAATGATCTCCTGAAAAATCTCAATTTCACCTCTGCAAAAGATCCCACATTCAGTGTCTGCCGAGTCTGTGCTGCTGCAATGAGAGATGAAGAAAATGTGTGAGAGACGTTTTCTTGATAAAACAACAGAGCACATGTGTGTTTGCCCTTTGGGGCAGCAGGTGGCCTCTCCCAACAGATGAATTAGTCTGGACGTGGTTGTGGTCTATCACATTGCTGGAGCAGGTGTAATCGCTCCGTGCCCGTGTGCTGCCATGCAAACAGACATTGGAAGGACCTCTGTTACAAGGAGAGATAAAGTAAAATACGATAGATATCACTGCCAAATGGATAAAAGAGAGAAACAGGCAAAGATTGAAACGTGGACACTCTGAAGACGGCTCAATTATTCAGCCATCAATCAGCTGGGCTCTGATTGGTGCTGTAGACAGGCCAGGAGTGATACTGTGTTGGATCGATGTTTGACTGGTTTCTCTCTCTCGGTCTCAAGCGACTAACCCACCCACCAGTTGCCCAAACAATGAGCTCTAGATGATTAACAGGTTATTCTAGTCACTGTTGAAGTCTTCATTGTGTGCTTCATTGCACCTGAGGGAAAGACTGCTTCATCCTATTAGACTTTATTTACCACAGCTCAATGACTGTCAATTATATGCAGTGTCTGTTCATGAATGGTATACAGTGTTTAATTACGATCTGTATTTTTTAAATACTTTCTTTTTTCCTCTCACTAAACCTAGTTGCTTCCCACCAACAAATGTAAAGTCATAATCCTAACAGAGAGACTCTTTGAAGGCATTCGAATTACAGTGCCTTCTACAACAGTGAGGCTTTTTTCTTTTTCCTTTATTTTTGCCACATACAAATGGTGAAGTTCAGGCCTGGTACCACACTGGCTTTACTGGTCATTATTAAATAGATAATACAAATAAGCATTTCATTTTTAATTAAGGGAATTTTTGCAGGGGGCAATGCCCTCCTAGCCCCCCTAAACCTGGCCCTGGTGGGGTTGAGAAAATGTGTTTACAAATGTACTACAGTATATATATTTTACTCAAAGTATAAATACTGTATTGTCACATCTCATTTGCAATGGACTGTTTGACATTACTCTATGCATATTTTTGTATTATATACTATTGCAAACCACTTAAACGTTTTAGCAGTCCATATGAAGAGCAACATTGCTGTTGCACGTTTGGGTGACGGATAAAGATGATTGAAATATACTGAAGAAAGAATACATATTGTGCAGGGCTTCTGATTTAATTCTATATTGCTTAACTAAATGTTTTGCCCCATCATGGTTTGTATTTATAAAAGAGAAAACTGGCTCATCGTGACATATTACTGAGTAGCAGCTCCACCATAGATACCAATTTGAATCTGCTGCGATCACAAACACTAGGCTCCCTCATCCATTTCTTAAGTTATCCATGCTCCAGCGATGACAGGTTTCAAAATATCAGACCCTGTCTTGTCTCTCCTTACATTACAGGAGAAACATGTGCTTAAAAGCTTTAATAATATGCCGTGTGCCACATTTGATCATGGCTTCAATTCTATAGCCCTTTGATCCTTTCTCTCTCCCTCTCTCTCATCTATACATCCATCTATAGCTTTCTTTCTGCCTGACCAAATATCCCTCTGAATCTTGTGACCGGGTCTCAATCTAATCACAAATTGCGCGGAACTTCCATGTCTTCATACATTAGTCATTGCCGATGCTTTTAGTCCGAGATGGTTTCATCAGTGCCAGCTTGAAGACCCTTGAAGACAGCTGCCAGCAGCTTTAGTGTGAGGTTTCAAAGAGCGATCCTTCATCATTTTCCACCCGCACACTTTCAGAATCTGATGTATGGAAATACAAGTAAAACTCATGTAACATACTGTATGCAGTACATGTTTAACATGGGTCAATGAAGTGTAGCTACCATTTATCATATGGTATGACCAAAAACTCCAATAATTGTATTAAATTAAAAATAAAATGTAATGTATTGTTTGTGGCCGAAATATGAATCTCTGGTACATGATGCTCAAGGGATTTTTAATTTTTTTAAACATTTATATCAGTTATATGTAAATGTCAGGAACAAAACATGTTTGTTAGACAAAATTATAGAACAAAAATGAGATGATTACCAAAACTCAAAGAAATGCAAATACTTTGTTTTTAAACACTTTAAATACTAAAGATTTGTAAAAAAATTAAAGTCAAGCGTGTCAATGAAATACATTTTAAGATAAATCACATGACATATTTTAAGGCTATGGTCAATTCATTGATAAAAAACACTTAAAATCACCTAATTTAAATTTTTAATCTATATTTATGAATACACCATATTCTTAATGTTTAAATATCTGCAAAATATATTAGTATGTACTTGTATTCATAATTGGAATGCCAAAAATCCTTATAGCCTACGTTATTGACCTATATACATGTGCAAGTATTTCACTGATTTAAAAATGTAACATTCATGTACTGTAACGTATAATTTGTCTGTGCCGTTGACATTACAGCACTAAATAAGGATAAATCATATGAGAAGAAGACAAAAAGGATGCCAATGACTGGACATGTACACTTTCTCTAAGTTTAATTCGAAAGCAAAGCAGAAAATCTGGTCAAAAATTATTCATTGCTCACATCAGAATGTATGTTTTACTAATGCATAATTATGATTATTTCTTATTTAGGGCTGTGACATTTCAATCTCAAACATGCATCTGGTATTCAAAACTCACTACTCCATGCAGTCAAAGGCCACTTTTGTAAAGAGTGTTCCTACATACTTTACATGTTCACGTACTTGTCTTTATTTCGGTAAAGAAAAGTCAATGAGGCATTTTTGTTCTTAAAGTAGATTGCAGTGGCCCTGAGGCACTGAATGCAACGATAATAAGGACAAACAAAAGTAAAGACCATAGCAGCAATACGTCACAGTACAATAACGTTCCTGATGGATTTCAGAAAACAGTCAAACACTAACTGTAACACAATCCAATAGACAAAACAGCATCATCGGTCATTCACAGTATCAACAAACACATGGACAGGCGTTTGAAAAAAACATTTGAAAAAAACATGCGCTGATGGGACTCGAGCTGCTTATTTTGAAAGAGTTCTGGATCACTAGCTGTGCAATGAGGAAATGTTCGAATTTTCAATGGAAATACAGAAATCACTCCATTTACAGTAAATGTTGTCAACTCTTGTTTGCTTTCTTAGTGCCGTAATTTCACCCCCCCCCCCGGTGCCACCGGAGTACCAAAATAACACAATATATCTTCATTTGACGGCAGGCGATTAGTGGGGTTGGTTGCCTTGTTGCGGTTTTTGAAACCAACGAGGGCTAAAAGGCAAAAGCCTTGACATTTGATATGATGCTCATAAGTGTTCCTCCGCAATTAACTTGTATCATAGCTGCAGGTGGTTCGGAAATGTGCCTCTTAACATCCGTAACAATGATATCAGTCGACTTGTAATCAGTAATCAGGCCAAATTGTCCCACTAATCAATGCAATACGGAAGCATGAAGGACTGTGATTGCGCGCAAGGGTTTAAGCAGACTGGTTTGTAAGCATAGAGTGCCTCCTGTTATTCCGTTCATTCACCCTGAGACAGCTGTTAACCCAACATTGCTGAAATGGGTGTGCGTTGTGTCATGCTGAATAGCGTCGCGTATCTTGACTACGTTGTTCAGTATGGCAACGTGAATAAGAAACCTTGATTATGATGAATCATAGAATGCCACTTTTGAAAAACGTCCTTTAAGAGAAAACGTGAAACGGGAGCAGATGAAATAACCCTATTTATTACACAGCGCATGGGAACGCTTGATTCTGATTGGTCATTTGCGGCATTCTGCTGTCATGTGTTGTAGTACAATGGAAGCTAAACTGTACATTTGACAGTTGCCCTACATCTACGAGGTGTTACTTTTATGTCTGGTATTCGGTCTTCACACATGAAAAACTAATTCAGTGGTCGTCAGCGTGGACTTTGTGCCTGAATGGTCCCATCAAGGACTGATTTTTAGGTACATTTAGTGTCTTCATGCCCAGGGTTCAAAGATTCCTATTACAATAAAAACAAGACATTTAGTGTTTATTTACAACAAGCTAATGTAATAAACAAGGGTGTATGCGTGAATTTTTACCAAAGTGGCTGTAAACACTTTTATTCATCACTGGAGAGTGAGGAATTGTGATGTTGAGTTTATGTGTTAAAGTGTTAAAAGGAATAAAGATGTGGTCACAAAATGAAACAACTTCAATATTCACTTAGTATTTTTTTTCTCGTTAAAAAGCAGCAAAGCTCATAAGCTGAGAAAGTTGATGAAATAAAAATGACGCCATGTTGGCATTAACCAAAGCAAAACTGAAATTTTGGCTCAGGACATATGTTTAAAGACATTGCGAGTAAAATCTTATTATAAGAAATATTTTGCTTTCAAGAGTCTTGATTTAATAACACACTTTAAAATCACACAAGCTATGATAATATTGATGAAAATGTCATTTCTATCAGAACCACTACCGTCCAAGATTCAAACAATAGCAATATTGAGGAAAGGGGTGGGTTTTGAGAGTGGCATGGCTGAACAGCTAGAGGAGCTGTAAGATGGCAACTTAAATAGGACACATCGGCATACTATCCAATCAGCATACTATTCTTCCTAATAGTAGCCTATTCAAAAGTAGAATTAGTATGTCCCAAATCGTAGTATGTTGAAAATAGTATTCCAAAGATTCCCGGATGGTCTACTTCTTCCGGTATAAAATTCGAAGTGCAGAATGATGCACACTATAACGGCTGAATTTAAAAAAACAAAATGTAAGCCTAAAGTTAGCATTACATACGAAATAATAAATGAATAAATACCTTAATGAGAAGAGCTGTATTTTGATTTGTGTGACACTTATTGGCCACAATGTTGTCTAGGTAACAAACGGCCACTTCCGCTTCCTGTTCGTATGTCCCAGTGTGTGCAATCTCTTTTGCCATGAAATTAAAAGTACCTACTATTCCAACACAAAAAGAGTAACTACTATTAAGGCTAGTATAAGTAGGCGAATTGGAACGCAGGGACAGTCTAGTATGTGTTGCATCACTATTGGTTGACACCGATTAGCTGCACCTGATGACATCAGCTGAGCAAGCTTGGCTAACGTGAGCTGTGTCCCAATTCAGGGGCTACAACCTTTAAGGTCGCAGGTAGCCTCAAAAGTCCAACAAGCGAAAAGGGACAAACTGGTCAGAATAACAAATAAAAGTGTTTGCAGATCTTGAAGAATCTTGAAGAAAACAAGATCATATTCATGTTTAAACAACACAATACAAAATGCTTTTATATGCATTTGTGGATGAGTTTAAAAATAATTTATGATGGAATAAGGCTTTTTACACACTTTAATGTGTCTTTGAATTCTCTCAGTCTTTCACATTGCTGTTGGTTGACTTTGTTATTTATTAGGTTTCTTTCTGTTGAAATTCAACAGACACTGTACTGGAATTGTCACAATGATTGAAGACAAAACTGGAGTTCTCTCTTATTTTTTCTGTGTCTGTGTATTTGTTAATGTGAATTGCCATTACGTATGCCATGAGGGCGGTAGTGCTTTTCCATGACCACTACTTCCTGTTGTTGTCACCTTTGACATTGCCATCGGTGGTGCTGAGTGCTGCGCTCAAGTCGGCCCCTCATTGAGACTGGATGTTGAAGGGAGCCCACATCGTCCGTCCTTGCCATTCTGCCATTTTGTTCAAATGGCGTTCAGGCAAGCCACATTGGCATTCGGCTAATGTGGTGAGGCTGCCGTTCTCACGCGTCTGAGATTCATTGATGCGCGCACAGTTGATGCTTCCCGAGCTTAGCCTTGGAACATGGCCATATGCCGGTGACGCACAGCCAATTCATTAAAGACTGGCTGCCTGCCCTGCGTTCAGTGCACTGGCACACCTGTGTCGCTCTGAAGACGTCTGTGCCTTACTGAGTTCGACAGCTTGGATGTGGGGGGATGGAGCCACAGTCACTTTACAGTTGCTCGTAGTTCACTTACACTGATTGTCTGAGAGTATTACTCAGACTTTCATGCCACTGGAGTTTCTCATAATGGAACTCCATTTCTGCTGCATAAGCACAAGGCAAATGAGCATATAATACAAGTTGCTCATACTAAAAAAGCCAAAAGAGGAATGTTCGTGTCAGCATAAATTTACCATGTATTTAATAATATTAATGTATTAGGCATCAACATTAAGAAAGAAATGTAAAATCAGAACAGACAACAATCGAATATACAAATGTTCCTATGATCATATATAATGTCTCTATGATATATGAATTCATTGTTTCTTTATGTAAATGTACACAATTTGGAGAGAATGAATGAGTGGGTATAGCCAAAGATTCACTAATGGCTTAAAAAAGAAAGCATCTTTTAAATAGCCTACAGAAAACTCTGAAGGAATATATTTCTCCATTTTTAGATCTGAAGGCAATAAAAAGTTAAAGAATTATATACAGTAATCATAATAATGTGTAGTCCTCACAACTGTATGAAAATTGTTCAAACAAGATTTCATGATGTCATGGTCACATTGTGTGCAAGGTGTTTATGATATAAAAATGATAGCAGTCCACTTTATTTTTATTTATTTATTATTTTGTTAATTTACTTGTAAGTGGGATCATTTAGAGAAACCCCAATATGCAAAGTCGAGAGTTCAGTGACCATGCACTGACCGCCAGCTAATAAAAATGCAGTGCCGTTAAAGTTTATGGACTTGTGTTTCTGAGTTTCATAGTGAGTGAGAGAGATTGTTCTTCATACCTCTATGCATTCTCAACTAAAAGTAAGTGCTCTGTGTTGTTGCTATAGTTACTTGTAGTAGCAAAGAAGTTAAGACGGAGAGATTTTAGCGGCATCTAGAAGGTGAGGTTATGAATTGCAACCAATGGCTCACTCCAACCCCCCCCCCAATTCGATGCACTACGGGTGCTCTCACAGAACATGTCGTCACGTTTATGCTTCTTTGCCGAAGGATATAATGTATTTTCTAAACACGCTCGGTAGAGCAGTTTGTTCATTGAAGGCAAATTTAGAAACAACATGGTGAATTCAATGCAAGGGGACCCGCGTTGTATGTAGATAGAAATAGCTCATTCTAAGATAATAAAACAAAAAGCTTCATTGTGTAAGGTCTTTATACACCTCTGAAGGCATTACAGACATTACACTGTTTTACACTGCTAATTGATATTTCATTTATATTCATTTGTTTATCTGTATTGATTTAGAATGATGCATGTTTATTATGTTACTTCTCGGTTCTGTTACAAGCAGACATTTTTGCCAATGTTTATGTAGTTCAGTGACAATCATTTACTTACTTCAGTTTATCATTTGAAAGTCTTCCGTTCCCTCTTTGTTAGACAACACACCCCCTGTCAATATAAATGAAGAATATTAAACCCCATGGTGACAGCCACCTAACCTGAATAAGTAAGCACTAACGTACATACAATTCTGTGAAATAAACCTCTTTAAAATGATACAAGATACATCCCGAGTCCTCATCATCTGGGCTTATTCCGCAATAATGGCCATCTCACTATACATTATTCCTTCCATGTAAGTTTAATTCTGTTTCAACAATTCATCGCACTGCAAATGAAGTTGGTGAGTTAAGTGAGGCACAGGGATATTGCACTCATAAGGCCAAATGCAATGTGCAGTTGTCAGGTTCATCGGTAGAATGGATGTGACCAGCTCTTGGTCCTGTAGCCAATAATTGCATTTCACTCTAAGTGATATTTACAGCAAATGCCCGTAAGTACTCGGCACCACAGCAACAAATGTAGGTGGAAAGCGTGATATATTTGACCACAAAGGTGTATTTTATTTCTAGATCAATTACGCATTAGTTATCGGAAAATACAATTCACTCCAGAGCCAAACAGACCTGTCTACTGCCCTAATAAATGTTTAAGCAGTTGCTGACTGGACCCAAATGGTGAGAGTCATATTTACAAAGTTCTTGAACTATTTTTTAAGTTTGCACTTCTCTGGTCTCATTTAGAGAAACATAAATTTTTGTATGTGAAAATATTGTTTAAATATTTATACAGTTTATTGACAAAATGTTTCAAACCCTGTTGATTTTGTTTGTGTAGTCCCTCATAAGAGCTACAAAGATGAATGAATGTATTGAAAATGACTACCTTCAAATGTACTGTTAAAAGGGATAGTCTACCCAAAAATGAAAATTCTGTCATGAAATATTCACTCTCTTGTTGTTCCAAACATGTAGAAATGTATTTTGTTTGGTTGAACACAGAGAAAGATATTTGGAAGAATGCTTGTAACCAGTTGTGGACCCCGTTGACTACCACAGTAGGAGCAATTTCATTGGTAGTCAAACGTTCCCCAGAACTGTTTGCTTTCCTAAATTCTTCAGAATATCGTATTTTGTGTTCAATAGAACAATTACGATTATAAAGTAATTTTTCCTACTATGCTAGTCAATTAGGTCCAAGTTTGGTTATAAGCATTTTCCCAAATATCTTTCTCTGTGTTCATCAGAACAAAATACATGTATACAGATTTGTAACAACTCAAAGATGAGTAAGTGATGACATGATTTTTCGATGAACTTTCCCTTTAATATCTACTTTGTGCAGATATTTTTATTTTGTTTTCCCTGTCATGCAAAGGGAAGTTTGTACGTCGCTTTAGCTAAACTCTCTTGTAGAGTTTATAACTTTACCTGTGATTGATGCCGTGGCCTCAGATTACATTCGCTGGAGCTAGGCAGGTTTCCTAAAGTTGTGGTGAGCAGTTTAACTTTTTGGCCTATCAGTTCTCGTCGAGACAGCTTGTTGCCCTCTCGCTGTCTAATTGACATGTGGGTGAGCGACAACTTACAGTAGAGACTTTCGACAGGCAGTGCTCCATGAGGAATGCCAAGGAAGGCTAATCAATATCGATAGCAACAGACTCAAATTAGAGGAGCTGACGGTATGAACGAACTGCTTAACAGTCTGGGCATGAGTGCTACCGCTGGATTGGTAACACTGAGATTTTTAATAGCTGGCAGTCAATATTTGCTGCCTGAAAACCACGTAGAGTTTGATATTGGATGGATAAAATCAAAAACAAAAGTAGGATATGCAGTGGTGTGGGAAACAAAATCTCTTTTCTTCAGCGGAGCCATTTACCCTGAACCGAAATCTGTCTGCAGTGCATTAAAGATGTCGAATGTTTATCCAGTCTTCTCTGAACAGCAAATGGGTGACTACAGCTTTGGATTTGAGTTCTCACTATAACAAAATGTTATACGACACAATTTTGACATGGTTTGGAAGTGCAAGATTACTAAAGCTTAGTAAGAGATCAGCAAGATCCGATAAAAATGTTGCTTTAAAGGGATAGTTTGCCCAAAACTGAAAATTCTGCCATCATTTACTCATCCTCACGTTGTTCCAAATCTGTATAAATGTCTTTGTTCTGTTGAGCGCAGAAAAATCTATTTTGAAGAATGCTTGTAACCAAAGAATTCTTAGCCACCATTGACTACCATAGTGGGAAAAGTTGCTTTATAAGAAGATATTTTGAAGAATGTAGGAAAGCAAACAGTTCCAGGGCACTTTTGACTACCGTTGTCATTTCTTTAGTGGTAGTCAATGGTGGTCAAGAGCTGTTTGGTTACAAGCATTCTTCCAAATATCGTTCTCTGTGTTCATCAGAACAAAGACATTTATACAGATTTGGAACTCAAGGGCAAGTAAATGATGACAGGATTTTCATTTTTGGGTGAACCGTCAAAGCGAGTTGCTAGTCGTAAAAACCTTCCCAAACAATGCAAGTTAGCACAGCATCAGTATTCAGTACAGTGAAAAGTTGTTTGACAGTTTGCGATGCTTGCCAGATGGATGCAGGTTCTGCCAGCACCTTTGATCCAGCAGTTGATGAACTTTCCAGGTCTGGCACACACATGCTGTCCACTCCATCATGCCAGGCAGTGCGTTTCAGACCATACACACTGCATCCCCAAACATCCAGAAGAAAAGATACCCTGCTTCTGTTAACACCGTGCTGGGGCTGTCAGTGTTGATAAAGGGTCTGTTTAACAGTTAAACAGCTATGGCTGAGAGGAAAATGATGGATGTGGGTTTGTTTGTACCCCAGTGGGCATCCTAACAGTGACATTGCAGGCACTGCATATTTCTTCTCGACACTAAGGCATTCTGTGCAGCGCTAGCCTGTGAGGCTTTTCTAATGCTGAATTTGTTTGAAGACTAATGCTCACAGGCTTACTTGAGGTGCTCATTATACAAAGGCTGGATTTTAAAAGTTCCTTGTTAGCCGGCTCTGTAGTGCACCTTTGATGAGTCTCCTAGCTGTTGTGGTTAAATTAAAACACCGGCTGGAAAAAAGGCCTTACTATATCCGTTGTGATTTCCCAAAGGATAAACATGCTTTGCTCCACAGCAGCCCGTGCATTACATTATTTCTGGGTGGTAAACTAGATACATAGTGGATTTTACTGGAGTAGTTGACGTATGGAGCCGGTTGTGTGAGCTGTGTTGCCGTGTTTGGTTTCTCAGCTGTTGAGTGAGATACACCTCAGGTAGGGTCCCATTAATCTTTCATAGAGAGCTAATAATTGCTGTCTCGCTCTCACAACATGGCTCTGGCATTCAATACTTCTTGTTTGATGTGGAAATAATTAGCAGGGGGCCTGAAGTTCACGAGGCTCTTCAGTGTTTGTACCATGAGGAGCAGTTTTTCTAATCAGCGACAAAAAGTTAGCATTGGCATTCAAAACAACATGATGTTAGCAGCAAAGATGATGTTTACTCCACAGACCACCACCAGTGGATTTCATTACAGGGTTTCCGTCAGCTTATTTTTGGTTTTGAACATTGTACCACAACTGTACCTGTACATTCTAACATGGTCTGACACAATATCCAGTGAAAGTATTAACACGAAGTAGACAAAGCTACATTTTGGTTTTATTCAAGGGAATTCCCTACGGAGAAAAGATGATAGAGGTTGCCTTTATTGAAATTTTATAATGTTCCAAAATCATCGATGCATGATTTATAATGCTATCTGTCATTCTGACGGATCAAAACAAGAAGGAAAACTATTTAAACCTAGCCTAGACAATGTTTTGTTATGCAGCTCTGTGAGTCAGTTGTCAATATTTTAGATCTTTGTTTTTAAGGTGTGTGTTATTTAATTGTTGTCTTAAACATAGAATGCAGTTAAAAAGTGAAGTAGGCCTGAATAACCACAGTTAAAACACAATTTACATACTACAGTATATCCCTGCTGAAAAAAACAATAGAAACCATGTAGAAGTTACAATGGTTTTCAAAGCATTTGTATTGGTTTTAATGGAAAGTGTAATGGTTCTAGGGGTATGTGATGGATTCTATTGGTGGGATGTTGAATCCTACTGGAATAATGCCCAAAACACTGCAAAAAGGAATTTTGTAATGGTTTTAATGGAAAAGGATAATGGTTCATAATGGTATTCTAATGGAAACCATAAGAATTTCTGTAATGGTCTCTATTGGGTTTCTGTTTTTTTTTTCAGAAAACAAAAACTTTGAACCCTTAAGTTTTTCCCTTAAAACCATTGCAAAATGAATCTGCCATATAACACCACAACAGTAGACTCTAACACATACCAGTAGACACCGGTAATTAAAACCAATACAATTTCAGTTATATCCATTACATTTTCTATTGTGTCTTGGACATGGTTCTATTGTTTTTTTCCAGCTGACTAGTCATGATGCAGCGCACAATAAACACAGAATGAGGTCACTTTTGCCCATTAAATATTCCTCAATATGTTAACATACACCAAATATGAGGAAACTGTGCTTCATTCAAATCCAAACTGGTCCATAACTGTCTATTGTGGCCTTATGTCAGCTTTAGGTGTAGGGCAAAGGTTTATGACAAGAATTCTGATGTTGGCCAACAAGCAACGCGGTTAAGGTTCTATGGTTAAGACCTAGTGGAAATTGATGCTGGGGAGTTTATGATGTAACGTAGATTTTATGGCTGCACAGAAGGTCACCTCATCAGATGCTGGTTTTAGAACGGGAGAAGAACCTCGGGGGGTAATTTACAGGAAGACAGATGGCATCCTCTGCAGCCCAGCTGCTTAGACTCCAGCTCTGAAGGTCTATCGGTAGGTTTGACAGCTTTCTGTGCACAGCAGGAGCTCCTGAAGTGCCACAGTATGTTTCCAGGTCCCATGATGCATTTTTTGTCATCACTTAATAAACATGGCAAATATGTGATAACTCGGAAAAGAACCGGCGCGTATTCTGAAGAGATGATATGACAGTACTGAAGTGCATGAAAACGCATTCTGTATTTGTATTGCTGGTTTCTCTATATAACGCAGCGTTTCATAAAACGCTTGGCACAATATAATTTGTTTTAGTGGAATCGAGTGTCAAATAGTTGATGGATCCATGGCTTGACAGATCTATTAAAGATTTATTCCAGTGCTATCACACTTTGACTGCCTATGCCTTTATTACATTTTGCAGTCAAAGAGTCCTTGGAAACGAACGGTTTCTTGTCATCTTTGCAAACCGCTTGCTGGGTTTCAAGCATATTGTTTTCCCCTTTTTTCTTTTGTTTAGTGGTGTTGTTTTTTTCTTTTTGTTACCCCAGTGAGACGGGACAGAGCTTCTGTTTGAAATCTCTGAAGAGCATTGATGTCCTTTCATGCCGTTTGCATAAAGAGAATTGGCTGCTTACTAATCCCTCTTTAATTTTGCATTATTTAGGCAAAAGCAGCTGGAATTAATTGAACATTTTTGGTGTTTAATGTTTAATGCTCAGATTTTTTTTATGTTCAAAGTGTCTTTTAGAAGTTCTTCAAAACCATCCGATACCGGAATGGCTTTCTAGATCAGACAGCAGTGTGACACAGACTCATCAGATTTCTACACTGATAGTGTAGTTCCGGTTGCGCCACGGTATTTCAGCACAAAATTCAGTTTTATTTGCACAGCCCATATATTTGTGGCATGTTTGCATAGTTAGTTTGTATATTTACTTAATTGGATGTAATGCAACAAAGACATAACTTATTGAGTCTATTAAGTGTTTACAATTTAAACAGTCAATTTTCCCACTAAATGTCCAACACACCTGTTGTGATATAGGTTTTCAAGGCAATACAGTATCTGTCAGAACAAAGGTTTAACATTGTACCTTTTCTGTTACTTGGGGGGTGGTGCCCTTAAAGGCTCCTTTTTGTACCTTTTTCGGTATTATGGTATCCTGAGGACCTATTGTGTACCAGTTAAATATTAGTGGTGCAAAACATTTTACTGTACCCTTGGAGGTATACAATAGGTCCTTAGGGTACAAAAAAGGTACAACATTATACTATCTTGTTCTGTATACCTGTAAAGGTACAAAAAAGAACCTTAGCGAGATAAAAGATAAAAACAATTTTAAACCTTTTTTCTGACATGAACATGTTCATATATTGCAATAATTCAATTAAAAAATATATACTTTTTCTGTTCTGAAATGACTGTATCCCCGTGTTCAAGTCACTGATGGGTTTGGGTGATGAGTGTTTGGCTCCATGGTGTTCAGCTGGGTTCAGGTCAAGTTCTTCCACACTGCACTAAATCAATCATTTCTTTTTGAATCATGCTTTCATGTTGAAATAGTAAAAGAGCCTTGCCCAATATCTTGCTATACAATTAGAGGAGATATTTTTTTGAATATCATTATATGTAACATATGTGCTCACGTAAATGACTAAAAAGTAAAATCTGTTCATTAGAATGGGGCGTCCCAATACTGTTCTCCACATAGTGTATTTACACCTGAGAGTGTGCTGGACTGGTTAAACGACTGTGAAACTTCTGGCAACCTACAACTTTCTGTGGAAAAAGCGAGTGAATCAGACAGGCTCAGGAGACAGGAAACAGCTTGCTCTACATGAGGTGTGCTTTGTTTTTTAACACACCACAGGCCTAAGAAAAGTGAGGAGTCCCTAAAGTCCATATAGGGTATGACTTGCTCGGATGAGCTTCAGAGACTAAAATATAAACTAAAATTAGTTTGATGGATGAAAACTTCAGGACTTTCAAGTTGTTGCGCTTAAAACAGTTTTTAACTAGCAATCGTCTAATCTGTACATAATAACTAAATCTATGCAAAGTGGATTTGTATGCCTTTACAGGAAACGCCTTGTGGCCATAAACCGATAAAGAGGAAATTTGACACTTTTATTATATAGATTTAAAAATTCATTGAAATGGTTTCCACCAGAATAATCACTCTCCAAGATATAACTCTTGTAATAGCAATTCATACAATAATAATCTGTAATAATATTGTCTAGCTGCTCGGTTCGTTATCATCATTAAACCGTGATGCACAGAACTGGTGATAGATGTGTAATTTTGCATATGTAATTAGGGAAACATGATTATTTCCCATTAATATGGGGAGCTAAACAGCCCTGCGGTGTGATATTGATTGTGCCTGCTACTTATTGGCCGTCTGAATTAATGGGCGGTGCTGCCGTGCTGACTTCTGATCTTTTAATTTGATCTCTTTTAATTGTCTGGTAAGGGAGAGATGACGGCCATAGACATAATCCATTACTCTTGTGCTCGCACAAATGGTTTACAAAGACAGAGGAATTGTGTCAGACTTTGTGTTTTTTTACACGGCGGATGAGTGTGTGAGGTGTTACTGCGTGATATACGTATTAAGGACAGAATAATTGTCAGCATCCTGTGCTATATTTGGTGCTGGGAAGTGTGTTTTTAGAACAGGGGTGACAATTTTGTGACAGCATCAACAGAATAATTTACTTTCATAATGTATGTGCGCAGCGGATGATGATAGAAACTTGTTAAAAAAACACTTTGTAGCTGTTGCCATGACCCATTTTGTACAGCAAACATGGAGCATTTCAATCGTTTTTTCCTCATATAATGAGAGTAGGCAGCAGTGGCGTAATGCAAAAATCGCATACATTTTAAGGCCGTACCTCAGAATCAATGCAAGAAATTGTCTGGGAACTGAGGACTTTAATGCTGCTTCACCTGACCGAGCCTTTTAAATACATCATCGCACAGTGAATCCAGTTCTCCTTGTCTGCTGTTGTAGCTGACTGATGTGCCATGACCGATTTGGATGAACAGCTGTCCCTGGCAACATATAGTTAGAGATCAGACGCTGTTGAACAAATAGTGGCAAGACATCAAACAGTCTGACAGTTACCTGTCATCTTGCTCCTAACAACCATCAATTAGGTTCTAAGCAAGGCTGCTGGGAAGAGCTTCGCATCAAGAAGGCAGGTGCTAAGGTGATGGGATTACATTACTTCACCGCTTTAATGCTCGCAAAAGTGTTAAAGAGATTATGTACTCTTGCAGAATGTGGAGAAGCACGCAAGCTGCATCTTCCGCAGGAAGGCCGATAAATAAATATAATAGTTTATTAAACCAATAAGTAGGTTATTGAAGTCCGCTCTTTACCTAACCCATGGGTCGCGCTTTGCAATTTTGAACAAAGGACATCTATTATTTATTAAATAGACTCCTGGGGAGATGAGCTACATTGTAATGTGTGCTCATCTTATTAAAATTGGCCACCTTCAAAGATTTACAGGTTTCATTTCACACGAGTGTGGGCGTCAAGCAGGGCCGGACCAAATGGAATAGATTACTCGCCGCTAAAGCAGACAGCTTCGAGGTGCTACAGGCTGTTTCTATAGCTCTTTTATATCTGAGACCTATGCGAAACGTGCAGCGGCGGCTGTCAGCATCGGTCTGGGGAGGGACAAACTCTGAAGTGCTTTATCAGATACATTGACGTGTCTGATAAATTCACTTTACAGATACCATCGGTTTTGTTATCACATTCACCTCATGTCTTTTATTTTTCATCCGTCTCGCCAGTTCGTCATAAACGATCAAGTCTTGCTCTGCGTTTTGTATTAATCATGACACGGTCGGCTTGATCTGTTGACTTAGTTATTTTGTTAATGTATTTTTGTGATGTATTTCTTACACCCGAGCTGACTGCGTGACCCTCACAGTGACAGCGAAGTTCGGATACCAGGAGCTGTATTTTATAGTTGACACTAATCTTTCCTCAAGGCTGTGATTTCTCGTTCTGTAATCCAGGGTCACTTAAAGTTCTCCGCTGCCTTGACTGTCATCATGGCGCACTCTGGTTCATAGTATAGACTGACCCCTGACCTTTATTCTGTGGCAGGCGCTTTAAAAACATGGTGGGTTGACTAAGAATGGATGCTGCATGAACTGTAGCAGTTTTCTGAATGAGATTTGATCTGCAATGAGCCTAATTTACATAGAAAGGAGGATAAAAGTAACGACAATGACTTTTGAAAAAATTTTTAGTTCTGTTGCGTATTTCGTGAAGTTTCTGCACTTAAATACTGCACAACAGAATCCATCTATATCCATCAAGAGTGAAAGAACTTTCTTATTCAATGCTTGGGGGCGTCTTGAGAGATAACTAACATGAGTCATGAATCTGTAAAGTTATATGAAAGCATATAAGAGGAGCCTTAATCAAATATGCTTATGATTCCGTCAATGGAGTTAAGTGGTAAGCAATGGAAGAGTGAATTCTTATTAACGCAGCTGTGGTTCGAGTGGTGCGTAGGAACCTCTTGTATAGGTTAATGGATTGCTTTTTTCAGGCAAGAGAACCGTCTATTCAAGGATAAGGCATTTTAAATGATTTCAACCCCGGAACCCTTATTAGCATAGACTTTACACACAACTTATGAAATCCAATTATCAAAGTAGAAGTATATAATTTGCACATTTTCTCTATAATTAGTGTATTCTGAAATAGGGTCTAAGTGATGGCTCTGTCCCCGGAGTGAGAAGGTTTGAGACCTTTCAGCACCATTTCATGGTAAAAAAAATCTGCATTGCTTTTGGATAACATGTTTTGTGTTTTGTTGCTCCTTGTCAATGTATGGGTGTGTTTTGGCGTCGCCGCTTAGATTTTCAGCAAACTTCACCATCAAGATTTCTTTGTATAGTCAGCTTTTAAAAAATACAGTGCTGGTTGTCCAATGTTTACATTTATTTTCTCGAATACATCTGACATACCTTCTATTGCTCCAACACTCCCTTTCCTCCTCGAAGTGGTCGCCTTTAACACTCAAGCAATTGTATGTAATTTTCCAATAATCAACACAGTAATCACACAAACAGTCCAAATCTGTGAGGAGATCTATACGCCTGCCACAGTCGCCATGTCACCTTCGTTGCGGGAAATGGAGTGCGAGCTGCCCCCCGCGCAGACCGAGGAGCTTGTTTTCACTCAGCAGGGGTGGCAGCTCCTCGTGGCGGACAGGAATTTTTCTGCCGTGTTGTTGAAGCGCAATTACCGCCGAACAGGAGCTCAGACTACCTGCTCCCCAGGTAGCTGCTCACCAGCCGAGCGAGGAGCTCAGCCCAGTTCTCATCAAACCCCACACGCACCACTACAGTACTCAAATAATTTGTTCAAAGCTGTTTTTTATCTTCACTCATCCATTGAGCACGACTTGTTCATGTAGAACATCTGGAGACTAATCTCCTAACGCTAAAAAAAGAGCGTTCCTGCAGAGAGGCTGATGTGGCATGTGTAAAGTTACATTAAGAATGGCAACCAGCAGTTGCTGGTGACAAGAGCGGCTTGTTGATGACAAAATATACTGCCTGGTTCTGTTAAGAAAGAGAGGGAAAGTGTCCCGGCGAAGTGTGTGTGTGTGTTCAGAAATCAATGGAATGATGTAACGGAGGATGGACTGGTGGCATGACCAGCGTTTGAATCTTACATGATGTTGTTACGTCTGTCAACCATGACTGTCGGGGGAAAACAGATCTGGTTTGACTCTAATGCCTACTGACAACTTTGCTACATCCTTTCATTTGCCTTACTGCCAAGCATATGTCAGCTGTCCCACGGCAGCACGGGCCAAGAAGTCTTGTTTGGGGCATTTTTCATGTGTAGCCATGAAAATGAAGTATTAAAGGAACTCCAAGACCCTCAAGTATATGAGCTAGACAGATTCAATTCCAGAAAACTGGAAACCATTATTTGTCTGTATTTTCCTCTTAGTTGGATTTGCTAAATAAATAAACAACAATGTAAGAAAGAGTGAGTCATGTAGAGACTAAGGTTGACTGAACAAGTTAGATTAGCCAGAGGGAAAAACTCACAAAATACCTCCAGCCGAAGGAGGTCATTGAAGAATTTGCAAACCATGGTGTAAGACTGATGATGCTCTGTCCTGAGTGCAGCCACTGTGAAGGAACCTGACAGTGTATTAATATCTACATGGCTTAGATCTGTTCTTGTGAGATGCTGAGAGTACAGGCGTGGGTGGAGTGGCGACCGAGTGGACTGTGAGGTTCAGAAAGGGTGTGTGACCAAATAAAAAACTTTGAAAACTCTAGAAGTAATGTTTTGTTGTTGTGTTTGGCCAAGAGGGCAGATATCAACTACTTTTATCGACAGAATAAAGAAAAGTAAAGGTTTTTATTGTCATTTATGTTTTTAACATTTTGCTAAAACAGCTAATTTAATAATATGCATTTAACTGTATTTAAGGGGATATTTCACCAAACAAATAAAACTCACTCTCTAGTTGTTCCAAACCTGTATACATTTCGCTGTTTGGTTAAACACAGAAAAAGATATATGGACGAATGCTTGTAACCAAACATAGGAAAAATGACAATGGTAGCCAAAAGTGCCCCAGATCAGTTTTCTTTCCTACATTCTTCCAAATATCTTCTTTTGTTTTCAACAGAACAAAAAATGTATAAAGTAATTTTTCCTACTATGGTAGTCAATAGGGTCCAAGCACTGTTTGGTTACAAGCATTCTTCCAAATATCTTTGTGTTCATCAGAACAAAGACGTTTATACAGATTTGTAATAACTCAAAGATGAGTAAATGATGACAGAATTGTTATTTTTGGGTGAACTATCCTTTTAATTAGTGATGCTTCTTCTTATTCCACTCTTTTTTCAGATTGCTACTTGTCCCGCAGCTTTTGTCGAAGACCCATGAATGAATAGTCAAATCAACGGGCCTATTTGGGAATGGTGTGCTATGACTTTTATAAGCGATCGGGTGGGGGTGTTTATGCGATAGGGGGGCGAAAAATCACCCGGAAAATCCCCTTGACTTAAAGCGGCTCTGCCTTGGTGTTTCATGCATGCTGTCTTCTTATGCTTAACTTGTCAAAAAACGAGTCGGGCGTATTACGTAGTATTTCTGTGCTCGACACACTCCCCCAGCGATCGTACAGGTTTCGGAAAGTTTTTTTCGAACATATAAAACTGTTTCGAAACAATTTTTTCTTAGTCCCTTATTGGACAATTTTCCCGGAAAAGCAAGCGGCCGCAAGGAGAGCAGGAGAAGGAGCATGAGGAGACCTCACTTTCACTTGTGTGCTTGAGAGAGAGATCATACATTCGTGAAGTTCAGATCTTTGTTTGTTCACTGCATTTGGGTGATGAATGTTATATAAACGGTGGATATAATGCTGCATTTGGAGATCATTTGAAACTGATATATGTTGGTTTGTTTCACTCACAGGTTAGAGTATTATTAATTGCAGATGCCAAGCCACGCCCATATCAACCAAACATATTAGCCAAGCAACCGTTTAGCATCAGAACATCGTAGAGACATGGGGGTCGGTTAGATTCATTTGTGGCTTAATGTGTTAACATCCTAGTGCCCAGTTCCGCGGTTTGCCACGAAAGCATCACTCAGAATACTCAGAATTGTATGTTATTACAATTATTATAATTTGTTTTCATTAAAACATCAATTAACCTAATGTTTCACTTTTAGTAGGATTATTTTTACAGAAAAGTATCTTTATCACATATTCATTAAAATGTAGCTGCATTAAAATTTTACTCTATAGCATATTTCTCCAGTAAGCCAGAATCCTCATGAAATCAGATAGCTTTATTTTAGTCACAGCGCAAACTCGCCCTCAAGGTTGTCTGTTTCATTTGTAATTCTGTTCCACCATTGTTTCTCATTTTAAATGTAGCAGAAGGTGAGGAGGTGAGCAGCTATATGACAGCCTATACACCTTATATCTGGAATTCATGGAGAAAGAAACTTTGTCATTGGTCATACTGCAAGGCTCTAAATATAATGTTTCACAAAGTCTGTGTACTTGTAGTCTCCTTGAAAGGGTTTTTAATGGCCCTGCATGATGAGAAACAGCCTAGCTAGTGCACATTAAGTAAGTTTAAGTAAATAGCACAGCAATTTACTAATGCACGTCTGGATGAAGCGAGACTCTGATGTGCGGAAACCCGATTAATTGTGATTCACAGCAGCACCATACCGCCTAAATCTTACAATCTGAAGGTTTTAAAGTCAGTGAACAGAGTAGATGTGCCTTGAAGCTGTAGATCACAGGTGGTTGATTTGGAGCGTTGATAAGGTGCCTCATCACACTTGATGGCAAAGCAAGCGTAAAATGAACCGTGCGCCCGGTGTCACAAGGGCATTTCAGAGAGGCAGTCATGCGCATTGGCGTTTGTCTTCTTATATCTGTACACTCACAGATTTCTCGCTCTGGGGTCTAAGAAGCACATTGTGGGGGCTGTGATGCTTCTGATATTTACAATGAATAGGACTGCTGAGATTATGTTATGTTAACATGAAAATAAGTTGAATCCAGTGTTTGCAGCCTTTTATAGATGCAGCCTTGGGATCGCAATTGTGATCAGCTCAGTTTACTTTGAAGGGAAACATGCAGGATTTGCAACTCACATTCTAGGAGAAGAAAACCCCTTTCATAAACCAGAGATGTTCTTGGTTTAAAGTGAAGTGATAGTTCACCCAAAAAGAAAAATTCTGTCATCAAATTCTTGTCATTTCAAACTTGAATGACTTTCGTTCGCAGAACAAAAAAAATATTTTGAAGAAAGTTGGTAACCGAACAGCACTGTCCCCAATATCACCTCTATTGTATGGACACAAAAGCACTGCAAGTGAACGGGGGCCAGTTAACAACATTCTTATAAATATCTTCTTTTGTGTTCTGTGGAAGGAATAAAGTTAACAGGTTTGAAGAGGATGAGTAAATGATGACAGAATTTTTGGGTGAACCATCACTTTATGATGAAACAGAGAACTAGAATCTGAATCTGTAGTCTTTTTCTAAAGCAATTTACCTTGTTATGTTGAGCTGGAAAGTATCTTTGGAATTTTACTCTTCTTTTTTGGATCCAATTTATGTCCGGCAGCAATGATTAACTTTAATAGTTTTTTTTTGATAACTGTAAGTATGTCAAATAGTAAATTTATATGTATGCATTTGGCAGACGCTTTAATCCAAAGCGACTTACATCGCATTACCCTATACATAGGTATTTGCAATCCCCTGGGATCGAACCTGTTAACACAATGCTCTTACCACTGAGCTACAGGAAAGCTTAAGTTTTTCAAGGCATTTGCAACATATTGTCACAGTTTTAGTCTGTTTTGGATTTGTATTCTGTGTTCCTTTGCCTGGGTTCTTTATTAGTTAATTCGTCCCGCCCCTGTTTCTGTTCTACCTGATTATGGTCCTCGTGTATTAATAGCCCATGTCCTCCTTAGTTCATTGTCCGGTTTTTGTATTTGTGTTGCGTGTTTGCTCCTGCCTCTTCTTTGGATTCATTAAATAACTCTATTTGGATAATTTCTTCGTCCTTGTGCGATTATTTATATACATGCAATCCCATGACAGAAAACCGGGAAACGTATAAGTACGTTTATTGCACTTAATCGTTTATTGACTTTTCTCCATACCTTGTGTTTTTCCCTCTTCCTGGATGGCTTCATTGTCCGGTTATTTATTTGTGTTAGGTTGCGTGTTTGCTCCTGTCTCTTATTTGGATACATTGAATAACTCCATTTTGATTATACCTTCTTCGTCGTGCGATTATTTATATACACACAATCCCATGACATCTATATGCTCCTTCAAAGATCCTCCCATTTTGTTTTACTAAGTCAAGTTTAGGAGACTATTGTTGTTGAGTAAAATGCTTTGAAAACACAGTTTAAACACCACATTAAAGCCAAGAGATGGTGTCTGATTGAAATGCAAAACGCACTCTGTGAGCTGCACCCTCTCTCTTTCATACTTGCCATCTGACTCTCAAGGAAGAGTGTGCTTTAACTGTAACTTTCAGATATCAGATGAGACTTTTATTAGTTCACTTTTTGATCCCTCAAGGTTTATTTTGAAAAAGAATTCACAGGCAGACTGGCTGCTATATCTTCTCACTTACCAGCGCTAGAAATTGCTCATGTATGAACGCATATGATCTTGGGGACTGAGATTTCGCGATTGTCGAAAACCAATTGGCTCGTTCCAGGAACATGAGATCATATTATCAGCTCTCTCTGTGAAAAATGCACCAAGTTCAATTCAGAAGTTATTAATCCTCAGATTTCTCTCCACATGACACAGCTTGGGGAGTTTTTATGGCTGTGTTTATTTGGCAGGTAAATCAGAAAGTACAATTATAACTGTTCCCACAGGGCCAGGCTTTTATCAACATACCGTAACCATGTCGTAACATTGACAGGTTATTTCGGCTCTATTTCATACTTCTTGTGATTTGTTAATAATACAATTCCGGCATACAAAGAGTGCAAATGTCTACTTTTTTATCTTGATTAAAACTTTTAATTAGTGAACTTTCTTCATATTTCACTGATGATTTAGCTATCCACTCCGGGGTTGTGTCTGAATAAAAAGCTTGTTCACATGCTGTCAATTTCAGTCAGATTTTTAAAGATTTGTGCATACAGTACCACATAAAAATGTTACATTTTATTTTTCATAAGTAGTTTGATATTCAAGGGGCAATCCTTTTAATTAATTCTAATCATTTTTGCATAATTGCAAATGTACGAAAACTAACAAGGTCACCCCTCAATGCCAGAATCATCTGTAAGGACAAAAAACTATAATTTACCTTACACAGCTACAGGTTGATCCTTCACTTTCAAAGTCCGAGCAGGTATGGCATGAATATCAATATTAACATAAGAGAAAGCAAAGATAAAACGCTGCAAAACAGTGCTCTCCGTCTAAGCTCCTGGCTCACCGAAATATGTTCTCATAAGCACTTTCATGCATACGATTTGAAGGTAGAGAGAAAACAGTCTGACAAGCAATTGCTTTCAAGTCTGCAGTGCAAATCCCCAGCTCCATCCCCTTCAACTATGGGTCTGAGTAGGAGAACGACTTCTTCCGTCTACAATGGCTTAATTTCCCTTTTTATACCCTGCTGATGTGAGTAGACCTCAGAAGGGATGGGTACTAGAACAATTTACAAGCAGCTGGCACCCAACAAGGCCTCTTGAAGGCCCTCTGCATTCTAAATATATGCCTCTACTGTAAATAATATTTTGGAGACGGATCCATCATTAGTGTTTATTGTTCTTGCCACTCCAGAGAAGTAAATTGCAATCCGCTGTAAACCTCCATTTTCATCCTCATGGCCTGAATGGCTCTAAAAGAAAGGAAGAATGGTATTTACCATGCAAATAGATTCTCTTTTGATTCGTTTTGACTCTTCTTTAAATGCAGATTCATTCACGCTTGTATTCTATAGCACACCCATCTATGCAAACCTAGACCTATTCATACTAAATCAGAGTTATTAGTTTTCTCTCGGTGCCCACGTACGTATTATTCAAGGAGAGATTTTCTGACAGGGGGCTGTGTGGATTGATGCAGTAGATCCTGAAAGCATATCCTCTATTCTCTTACTTTTTGTCTACAGCGTCTCATTAGCATGCCAGTTCATACAGCTGCGTGTGGTATTACACTGGGGTGCATTTACTAAAGAGTTCCATTTGCATGATAAAACAAGCCTGCTGATGACACAAAGTAGATATGGTAATTACACCTTTATAAGCACAAGACCCTCGTCTCACAGAGCGTCTCCATGTAATAATAGACGCAGCGCTGAGAGCACTTCGATGTTTTTCCGTGATCGTGGATGGTTTGGCTCCGTATCCCACATCATTGCATTCAGTACCCAAATGCAGTCGACACCAAGACAAATAATACGGACGCCAGATTGTCATCAAATTGTTGTCTTTTTCTTCATTCTCCATTCAAGTCCACAAAAAGACACGAAAATCATGAAATAAGATGATTAAGTGCCTCCCCATATAGGGCCCTATGATTTCCGTGATGCAGAAAACGCGGACGGAAACGCGAAATCCAGTCATAAAAATGTAATTTGCTGTATAACACGGAATGGCACGGAATCTTGCAAATGTATTACTGCTTAACCAGAAAGTAGCGCTGAACAACTATGACTAACACAATGCAAATTGTGCTATGAATAACGTTAGAATTATTGAGATACAGTTTAAATGTTGCGTGTCTGTATTAAAAGTGGTTAGATTGCGTGAACTGCACGCGTAATGCTTGTGTGGCGCTTTCAACTGCATTAAAGCTACTGTCAAACAACCTCTGCGGCGACTAGTCAAAATAAAAGTTACAACACACACACATTTAACCACACCATCCCTCTTATTTTTTTTTATAATTCGACCACTTAGAATATTATTTACTTTAGTAAATGGAAGTTAATGTGTTGGTAAAATTATAAAAATAGTACTTTACTTTATTAAAAATAGTACTTCAATTTAAGTAGACCTGAAAACAACAAAATGTACTGTTAACATGGTTTAGTAACATAGTTCAGTACATTATTTAACAGATTTTTTTCCTTGTATGGTTCGAAGTATCCACTTTAGGTTTATTAGTTAGTCATAGTTTACAAGTGAATATAGTTTACTGAAGTATTTTTTCATGTGGGCAAATATATTACTTACTATTGTACAGTAAAAGACGGAAAACACAGAATTCAGAAAAATGAAAACGGAAAAACGGAATTTGGGACGGATATTACAGTGCCCTACCCAAACAAGCATCTGGTGATGTATAGATAATGACTACTCAATTGCCTCATCTAACCAATCGCTTCACAATGCACCGTTTTGTTACATTGAAAAATGTCACTTGTCTCGTGTAGTATTTTTCCATGCTGTTTGGAAGTGTCCCTTACCACCACGAATAAACAAACCTTCCCCGATCATTAATGATGACAATCAGAGGTTGCTAGAGCCCCTCAGACATCCTGATTGAACGTCAGCCACATGAGAGCATGTCAGCTGACAGACGAATCAGACTGGAGATGGACTGGGGGCAAATTAAACAGCACAGCAATCACCAATGGCTCCTCCAGGGCCAAATCAAAATGGTGATTGCAGGGATAGATTAGTTCGAACATATCCATACTCACTTGTTAGAGTTTGAAGCCTGTGTGCTCCAAGTTATCATACTGCACCTGATAAGGTAACCGAATCTGTAATTCAGGGACATATACATGTGCTCTTGTCTGTTCTGTATATCGATTATGAGCTTAGAGGTGTTGTGCCCGCCAACAACACGGGCGCTCTCAATCTATAACTCCAAGTTCCTCAAAACAGCTCCTGAATTTTAATGGTTAGGAAGTGCAGCAAACCTTGATGGACCTACAGCCACGAAAAAAATAAAGAGACCATTCCAAATTTCCTTTATTCAGGCTTTCTAGATATATTGTGAGCAGTCCAGTTCAGTGTCTGCTGAATTTCAACAAAATCAAACCTCAGGAGTGACAAAGTCATCCAACAGCAATTTGAAAGACTGACAGAATTAACATTTTCTAAATGCATGTACAAATATTACTGTTGTATTGCTTACAAGTAAATATTAACTTATTTTATTAGCAGTATTTGAGGTCTAAGAAGATACAGAGAATCTGTTATAATTACTTGTTTCTCCAGTTTTCATTTTCTGCAAATAAATGCAAATAGAACCAATTTTGTTTTTTAATTGGGGAGAAATATTGTTAGTTGTTCACAGAATGAACCAAAAATGATAATTTCACCTAAATACATGTAATAAATAGTAAAAAACTGAAAATACTGTATTTTGAAATGATCTATTAATGTTTCCTGCGGCTGTACACTCTAAAAAATGTTGGGTTATTTTCAATATAAGGGTCAAGAATGGAAAAAACCCTTCTGTTGGGTTAAATTAACCCAGATAATGTTTATATTTGACCAAACAATGAGTAAAAATAATTAAACAGAGGTAAATTTATAACCCAGCTGCTGGGTTTGTCCATTTTTTAACCCAACGATGTATTAAAATAATTTAGAGTGTATATTGTGTTCATATCAATCCTTCAAGACAAGAGGTGAACTGTCATAAAACAAAGGCTGCACGGATTTAACCTGAATTCATCTTTATTTAAGTAAAATGTAATCATGAAGTTTTAATGTTTGATGTTAGTTGACAATGTTGCAATATGCGGATCTTCTGAAAAAATCTTGTCTCAATGTGAAGCAATGCATGAGAAAAGATACTATGTTAATGTAATATTTAAAATGTCACATGCACACAGACCTCAACACTTACAAGAAATATGACAAGAGTACTGACTAACTGATCATTTTATAACAGAAACAAACGTCTCAGTTACGACTGTAACCTTTGTTCCCCGATGGAGGGACTGGGGTTTGATCTTGAGAACCTATCATCTCCGAGAGGAATTTAAAAATGCCAATGAACTTGTGAAGGGCACGTGCACGCCATTCTCCGTCCCGCGCATACGGGTATAAAAGGAGATGGCGGCGTCCATTCATTCATCTTTTTGGGCTGAGGAACCTGAGAGACATCTAGCGGTCGCTGCAGCGGGGTTACAGTCATAACCAAGACGCTCCCTTTCAGTCTGTCTCTCGATGTTGTGTTGAGAGACAGACTGGGGTCCTATACGACACGCCACAGCGCTGAGCCGTATCAAAAGCTCAAGCGGAGCGACTCTGACTGGACTAGCGAGTCACAAGTGAGCGCTACCACAAGACGTAATCTTCCAGTGGAATTGGTAACTAGTAGCATTCTTGAGAGACTCATACTGACGGCCGTCACGGGCAGTGACGTTGTTTCTCTGTTTTGCGAGATAGCCGACCGGTACCGTAAGGGAACACTGGGAAGCACTGCTCTTTCACAGGTTCACCGACAGGGAAACCAAGAGTGAGGAAGTAAACATACGGAACGACCCTGCAGGGCAGTCACTATGTATGGGGCAACAAATCCAAGTATAGGGGTCCACCTAAATAGGGATGACTCTACCACTACCGGACTCGCCTCAAAACCTGCCCGGGAGAAGGTCAGGTGTGGCCAAGGGGTGAGGGTGCCTCAGCACTGAGCTGTGACAGTGATATACCTGGTGCCAGTGTGCCACGCCCTATAAGGAACTTGAGTCTGAAGCCAGTGCTGAAGCAGTCGCATGTGCATCAACCCGAGCAGGATAAGCCCTGCCGAGGACACCATATGCCCCTGGAGCCTTTGAAAAAAGTTCAGGGAGGCCGCTGTGTGTTGCAGGATGTGCTTAATCGCCTCAGACTGCTTCTTCACAGCAGAGAACTGCTGTGACACATCCTCCACGTTGTTTCCAAACAGCCCAGCTTGCGAGATCTGCGCAAGGTTGAGCCACAGATGCCCTTCTTCTACCACTAGTGTGGACATCGTTCGACCTAGGGCGCTCGTGCATGCGAGCGGGGTCGGCCTTCCCATCATCCAGGTCTTTCAAAGCCTTGGCCTGAAAGACCTAAAGTAGCGCCATAGCGTGGAGAGCGGAAGCAGCTTTACCGACAGCATTGTAAGCTTTCGACACGAGTGTTAAAGAGAGCTTACAAGCCTTGGAAGCAAGCCTTAGTCGAACCCTCCAGGTGGCAGCTGTCTGTGGGCACAGCTGCACCGCGACTGCACGTTCCACCTGGGGGACCTCGAAATAGCCCTTAGCCGCCCCGCCGTCCAGGGAAGTAACAGCACCTGAGCGGACGGGAGAGAGCTTGGCATGCACCTCCGGGAAAAATGAAAGAACCACGAATCCAGCAGCGAGCGTTTCGGGGAGAAAGCCGTAGCGCACTGCAACCCCATGCTTGAGGCCGTCCTGGAAAGCATGCCCGACATCTCAGTGTCAACCTCATCTTGGGCTCGACAGCCCGGGGGCGGGAGCTCCAAGGGGTCTTCCAGGCGGTAGCTGTCCAATGCAATGACAGAGAGTTCGTCCTCATCTCTCTGTCGAGTCTGCCCACTATGGGACGGTCTACCGCCGCCCATCGTGGAAGAGCCAGGTGAGTGTGCCGAGTCATGGGTGATCCGTGAAGCCGAAGCTGACGGAGCGACATCCATGGGAGTCCCCAAATCACCCTCGCTGCTCGTTGAACCGGTCGACCTCGCCGAAGCGGTGGTCGACGCTCGAGAAGAAGACGGGGTTGAGGCAACGTTCTGAAAATACGTAGCCAGCCGTGACCGCAACACCTTACTCGACATGTTCTCGTAGACGTAACATGTCGTATCGACAAACATGCGACGCAGGTGTCGTGCCCGTCTCAGGGATGAGTCTGTCACACCCAAGAATACAGCTGCGAGACATGCCCGCAGCTGCGAGAAATTTGCTCTATTAGTGCTCTGTGGCTCACTGCCGAAACGCCCTGGGGATTTCTGCTCGAAGAAGGGGGGAAGTTCCACTGCACGCGTCTTCAATCCAGCAGTAGTGTAGCAGATGTATCGGAGATGAATTTGCTTGACATGTAGTGATGCAGGTTACGAAGAACAAATGACGAATGAATGGACGCCTTCATCTGCTTTTATACTCGTATGCACGGGGTGGAGAATGGCGTGCGCGTGCCAATTCGCCATGTTCATTGGCATTTTAAATTCCTCTCGGAGATGATAGGTTCTCAAGATCAAACCCCAGTCTGTCTCTCAACACAATGACTGAAAGTGAACTCATGCTGATATCTCACCGGTAACATACCGTAGCATACCACTTGTTATGCTTTCAAAAAAAGATCTGCATCTAGGGAAAATATTTCCTTATGTATTTGACCCAAGAATCATATTTCAGTATTACAGAAATTAGTTTTAAAAGGTAAAGTAGCATTCAGCAGACACTGTAATGAAATGGCACTGAAGTATGAACGCTTCAGCTACAGTATTCCTCCTCCACCCCACCATCTCTCTTTGTCTCTCTCCCTCTCTCTCTGCTGTTTCATGTCCTTGCAAATTAGTACTTTTATTCTTAAACATGGAAAGTGAAAATGTTTTATCTTCACATTCACAGTCACAGGGACGTATTCACCTCTGTATCCAGTGGTAAGCAAACTCATAAAACTACAAGAAGGAAATAATTAAAGCCTATCTCTTAAAGGAACAGAGCTATTGATTTTCCTCTCTATCTTCTTCGCCTGTGCGCTGCTGTGATCAGAGGAGCCTTTGTATGGTGGGGTAAGAATTAAAGGGGACCACAATGGGGATGTAAGACAGCCATGCTCATTATCAGTAGAAACAAAAGTTCCTGAAAAAACTCCTGTGAACTGTCTGGGAAACACTCCTTATTGTTCCTCCTTCCGCAGTGTCAGGGTCTTTGATACACTTGCGCTTTTATAGCTTAATGAGCAATATGCTCTACACCTGTGGCATGCTCAGCAGTAGAGTCTGGATCTCTTATGTAGCTGACTAAACCTGTGACCTCATTCTGTCCCGTTATTATCAGAGGGGGGTTTGCTTGTTTTGGACATTTCTTGTTACACGCTCATTCTGCTTGCTCTTCAATGGCTTATTATTGAGATGTTTCTAGCTCGTCTGGTGCTTTGGACCCTTATACTTCAATAGACCCCCTCTAACTGAGAAAGGTGGTTGGTTTTTCACACCCTGGTCTCATAGGAAATACGCACCTTTGTTCACTTTTTGAAGTGCCACAAAACAGGTACATAATACAGACGTATTTTGTGTATGTTTATTATTTCGTTTGCACAATGAGGACGTACTTGAGCATTTATCACGCACGCCCGCGCCCCTAAATCAAACAGTTTCCTTATTTGCGGCCGGAACGTCAGCTTCGACAGTGAAATGGCATTGACTCTCGTGTGTCTTGTGGCTAGTTACTTCATTACGTTATATACATACTACATTATGGAACGCACAGTTGGGTTTATTTGTTTGTATCTAGCCTCTCATTGCTTATGACTGATAAATGATGTTTTCTCATCCCTTTTCACCCCATCAGGATATTTCCAACTGTCCCAACTGAACCTCATCCGCCGCACACTTGGCTGATTTTTCAGTCTGACAGTTCAGTGACTGACTGCTTCTGTGTAACCTAAGGACTTGCATTGAAGTATATTCTTCACCTAGACAGCATGAAAAAGGTCACTGATGACTCTTAAGTGTTCAAATGGTTTTATCACTATTCATTAACCGGAGAATTGAAAAGGAGTGAAAAGATCAAGTTTGAATGTATTTTCACTTTGGGTTACCTCTATACATAAATATAAAACAATTTTAATTGCATTCATACCCTTCAACACATCATTTTTAGTTGTCACACACAACTTTGTATTGCAAATGTTTAAATGAAATAAAGACCTTTGCATTAACCTTCATTTTCCTCCCAAACAACACAATTACGTCTTTCTTAATGATGCTGATTTCCAGTAGTTTAAGGTTCATTGCTTTATTTTCGGGATCATAATGTCTGTGTTTTAAATTATAAACCTTACAACAATAGACTTACAGCTCTCACCCTTTACTAGAGTTTTTTTCAAAGGTCGCATTCTGTTTACATTAATTACTTTTGTATTGTACTAAATGTTCCCAATGTCAGATTTTGAATATATGCATGCTGCTCTTTACCAATCCAGTTCACTTTTGTTTTTCAATTGCAAATATTTAAAAAGAACATACTGATTTTTTATTTTAGAAAAGCTAATGCCATTCCATTACCCTTTTGCCTTTTAAAACGACTGTGAGAAATCTCATAGACTTAGTCGATTTAGCACTAAGGTAGGATGAGGACACACAGTAAAATTCATTATCTCTCAAAGTTTTATGTTTTTTCTCTATGTTTAGGCTGATATTAACAGCAACAAAGGCTATTGAAAGATTTATAATTGGTCCTGGTTCCCTGAGCAAACGAGATAAAGTACAACCTTGTCGCACAAAGTCAAATCTATGGTCCCTAAAATAGTAACCATGGTCCAACATATATCTATCCCATTAAGTATGAATCTGGAATATTTTAGGAGGCAACTTTGTCTGTACTTGCTTAAAGAAAAGTTTCACGCGGTTTTACACTGCAAACGTAAGCAGTGCGTAATTTATTGTTATGCTTATATGAATGAGGGGACAACGATTGCATTATGCTGTATGTGTACTATCTAAAGCCCACTGTTATCATAACCTTATGAAAAAACAGATAAAACTACATAGACATTATATGCGTATATTGCGTATGTGTAAGAGAAAACCGATCGCATCACGAGTCAATCACTTTCTCCTATGGTGAGTAAAACTTTTAGTGACTTAAATCGTAAAATGTGCAGTTTTACTGTATGGGGGGGGACATGTCCGGTGAGTATGCTGGTCATGCAAGAACAGGGATATTTTCAGCTTCCAGGAAATTGTGTACAGATCCTTGCAGCATGGGGCCGTGCATTATCATGCTGCAACATGAGGTGATGGTCGTGGATGAATGGCACAACAATGGATCTCAGGATCTCGTCACGGTATCCCTGTGCATTCAATATGCCATCAATAAAATGCTCCTGTGTTCGTTGTCCATAATATACGCCTCCCCATACCATAACGCCACCACTCGATCCACAACGTTGACATCAAAGCCGCTCACCCACACGACGCCATACGCGCTGTCTGCCATCTGCCCTGTACCGTGAAAACCGGGATTCATCCGTGAAGAGAACACCTCTCCAAAGTGCCAGAAGCCATCGAACGTGAGCATTTGCGCACTCAAGTGGGTTACGACGACGAACTGCAGTCAGGTCGAGACCCTGATGAGGATGACGCGCATGCAGATGAGCTTCCCTGAGACGGTATCTGACAGTTTGTGCAGAAATTCTTTGGTTATGCAAACCGATCGTTGCAGCAGCTGTACAGGTGGCTGGTCTCAGACGATCTTGGAGGTTAAGATGCTGGATGTGGTGGTCCTGGGCTGGTGTGGTTACGGTTGTGGTCTGTGGTCCGTAGTCTGCGGTTGTGAGCCCGGTTCGATTGTACTGCCAAATTCTCTGAATCGCCTTTGGAGACGGCTTATGGTAGAGAAATGAGTATTCAATTCACAGGCAACAGCTCTGGTGGACATTCCTGCGGTCAACTTGCCAATTGCAATCTGTGGCATTGTGCTGTGTGATAAAACTGCACATTTTAGAGTGTCCTTTTATTGTGGCCAGCCTAAGGCACACCTGTGCAATAATCATACCTGTGAGGTGGATGGATTATCTCGGCAAACAAAAATTTTGACAGATTTGTGAAAAATATTTGAGAGAAATATGCCATTTGTGTACATAGAAGTCTTTGATCTTTGAGTTCAGCTCATGAAAATGGGGGCAAAAACATTGTTGCGTTTATAATTTTGATCAGTGTAAATGACTGGATTGCTCATGACGTCATTACACTGAAGCTACCGCGTCCCCATGTTAGTATGTCCAAACGTTCTATTAAATTAATGGGGAACTATCACATATTAATGATAAAACAGTAACTTACCATTCCCCGTTTTATATATAAAGTCTCAAAGTACATTCTTACAACGCAAATGTCTTAAGCATGTACATGGTTAATTATTTAAAGTCTGCAATTTTCCTGTCTTATTAGATATAGAGTGAGTTAGGTTCATTTTCATTACAGTACATACAGTACAGTACATATCAGATCAGCAGACTAACGTGACACCTCAACATTAGGCAAATGTGCTTTTTCTGAAATCCGCCAACAGGCTGTATTTAAAGAGTTTGGTTCCAAAATGATAACTCTAAAAATTATGTTTCTTATTAGGTTATCATGTTTTTTTGTGTTAGTTAGCTGTATTTTTTTTATTATGGCTTAAATCAAAACCAACCAACAACAGTTTGATTGATATTAATTGGAATGCACAATAAAAAAAATATATATTTTTGAAAAAAAATTAAAACAGAGTTCTCTCATTTTTTAACCAAACTCTTTATATGTTCTTTAAGACATGACGCTTTATTTCAAAACATATTTCTTACACATCTGCCAATACAACAGTGTGCAATACACACTCACTTTCTATACATTGATTTCTATACGTCCCGATTCTGCCCTAAATAAACATAAACATTGGAAAAAAACATCAGTAGTAACTATTCATTTAAACGCACATGTGAACTAAAAACTTATCGCACGCCTAATAAGCAGAATTAGATTGTCATTTTGACTGTAAGTCAATGGCACTCTCTGTCAGTTGGGCAATCCAAGATGACCTCCTGACGCTTGTTTACCGTTCTAGGCGCAATCCAGTCATTTATATAGATCCGTGGACCCACTCCATTGCTGCGTCACTGCTGTGAAGAATCTCAGCACTTCTTATATTTTATTATTTATATTTATATTAATATAGTCCATTTGACCAAATTCGTCTGTTTCGTATCCAGCCAATCACCTTTGTCCAATTAAACTATATGTCTCAAGGAAAGTTCTGGAACTTCTGAAGTCTTTTTCACAAACTCTTTAAGCCAGTCAGACTCTCTGAGCTCCAGTCACGCTCTGTAGACACCTGATTAATGCTCTCCACACCATGTCCGAGGAGCAGGGGGAAGCTGATCAGACTCCACCTCCAAACACCGTTCCACGAAGGACAGATGAGCTTAGGTTGTTAGCGGCGAACACATTTACAGTATTTTAATCACTGCACCCGATTCATCTGCATGCCCCTACAATAAAACAGCAAAGGGTCTCCTGTCCCAGCGCTGTTCATTTATTCAGCATCCCTGGTGTATGGATGAAATTGGAGACAATTGATTTTTACTTGCTTAAATCCCCATTGCACATTTTTTCATTCCCTTAGACCGTAGGAACATATATACATATATTCCACCCACACCGAGGGATCTAGATTCAAAGTAAAAGTAGACGATCGTTTAAATTGCATTCAAATATAATAATAAAATACATTTACTTTTCAAATATCTTAAATTTGTTAAAGCGATAGTTCACCCAAAAATCATCATGTGCTCATCCTTACGTCATTTCAAACCTGTATGATTTGTGTTGGTTGCCAAACAACACTGACCCCCATTGACTTCCATTGTATGGAAACAACACCACTGAGACATTTCTCAAAATATCTTCCTTTGTGTTCCACAGAAGAAAGAATCAAACACAGGTTTAAAATGGCAGAATCATGAATACATGATGACAGCATTTTTTGGGATAAACATCCCTTTTACTCTCCCTTTCAACATGTTTGGTTTTGAGCTTCAGGTCCATTGTCCAGCTGTGGGTGAAGTGTTTTGCCCTTCTGATTGGATGTTATTAAAATTCTGTGTAAAATGTTATTATAATCTGTGTGCATGAATTATTCAACCCGGAATAACATTTATCCTTAATTTCATCATAGCGTTCATCCGATAACTGTCTTTACTATTTTTTAAATGTCATCTGTCTTGATTTCATGTCTTGTTTAACAAACTACACAAACACCCACACATACATACATACTTATTCACTCACCTGAAAATCATAAAACACACATGTCCTTAACCCCCTCTAATTGGCTGCAGTGGTTAGTGTTAGTTAATTGATATGACTCATAAGTCCTCATGGACCTGTTCCTCTCAAAACCATTTTAATGACCTTTGAAAGTTTTGCCAGAAACAACTCATTAATTTTCATAGATGGAGATCAGGGGGTGCTAATGCAGTCGTGTGTCACTGCATGATTTAAAAATGCAGCCGGGCTGCTGTGTAATCAATGACTCATTAGACAAGTAGAAAGTGTTGTCTGCGAAACTCCAAATGGCTAAATTGGTCAGTCTGGATTTTTCCGACTTCACCTGTTGACTTCTCAATAGATTCTTATAACCGATGTAAAATTAAAACGAGTTAGAGACTTCTGCAACTTATATTGTTCTCCTATGTTCTGATCTGTCTTTATACCAAATTCTGCAAACAAAAGTCAGAGATTATAGTCTTTAGATATACCTAGAGAATACTCTGAATTAACAAAATTAACATTTACGTATTTAAAGTAATGTAAAAAGTCTTCTTGGCTATTTCTAGCATCCTTGAAAGAACCGTTTACTTAAATGTGTCATGAACTGCTTTTTATAATGTTCTCTAAAGTCTAATAACGCTATCAAGATTTGTACATAAAAACATCTTCTATCTTGGTTCTGACTCTCTTTTTGAAAGAAGCTGTTTTATGCATTCAAGCCTTGACGTTTTTTTAAATTAAAACGATGCTGTGATGTCTAGTTTATCCATCCATCCATCCATTTTCTACCGCTTGTCCGAACTACCTCGGGTCACGGGGAGCCTGCGCCTATCTCAGGAGTCATCGGGCATCAAGGCAGGATACACCCTGGATGGAGTGCCAACCCATCGCAGGGCACACACACTCACTCATTCACTCACGCACTCACACCCTACGGACAATTTTTCCAGAGATGCCAATCAACCTACCATGCATGTCTTTGGACCAGGGGAGGAAACCGGAGTACCCGGAGGAAACCCCCGAGGCACGGGGAGAACATGCAAACTCCACACACACAAGTCGGAAGCGGGAATCGAACCCCCAACCCTGGAGGTGTGAGGCGAACGTGCTAACCACTAAGCCACCGTGCCACCCATGTCTAGTTTATTTTGGTTAAAAATGACATCATACTGGGACAAAAGCATTTTAGGCTGTTTTGTATTGAAGCGTTTAGAAACAAAACCCTCTAAAAACCTTTGCAAAAATGTGATTACGATGCAGAGAGAATGCATTCCACACATAGTTCATCTAACTAACTCAAATAATTTTGCTTCAAAACCCACAAAAAACCCTTCTGGTATTGCTGAAAGTAAAGTAGGAGCCTGATGAAAATTAAACCAAAAGTCTGACGGATGTAGAGGGTATTGCATCTGAACGCTTATGTATCAAAATATCAATGACAATTAATTTCTTAATGTGTCACATTTTTATGTCCAGAAATTCCAGACAGCTTTTTTCATTAAATAAATGTGCTTATCCAGAACAACCAAATAAATGCAGTGTGAGCAAAGGCATCAAAGACCTTGGTAAAGAGATTCTGATTATAACGTGGTTGATTTTAAGATGTCTGGATGTCTGGAGGTCTGGCACTAACAAGATGCCAAGCAGCTGTCACTGTCTTTCTGTGGAGTTATCACAGCTTTTCACCGATCTGGGTCAAAGCTGCTGGCAGAATTACAAGAGAAATTGGGCCAAATTCTGCATTTAAACACAAAGAGGATGATGATGAAGCCTAGTTTGTTTCATGTGCCAGACATTTAATAGTTTAGTCATCTTCTGAAATGCCAGCAAAGCGTCAAAGATGTGGCATGTGTGACACATTTGGCATTACATTGTAAACATTAAACCTCTTATATTGTTCATTTTAATGAGATTCCTCCTTTCATTTCACTGACTGAACATTACAAAAATCTGAAGGTTTTATTTAATTTACTCCGTTAAAGCATTAAATTTAATATTTGTACGTCGCATATGCCAACTTGGCAGTGTCATTACCCACATTTTCCCATTCAGAAGATATAAGAAGTGATGATTTGGGGAAAAAATATGGGTGAGTGCAAGCAGTTATCTGACATCAGCAGAAATCTTATGTGCGAATGCTGCTCAAGGTCAGTCTCACGAATGTGTTTTACCATCACCATTACACCATTACCCTTCACTCCACCATTCTGCATGCTCAGCTTAGTGTTCCAGCTTCCTGTCAAAGCTTCTGGAGCGTGGGTCACGGTTTCCTCTGCCAGGCGTCTGGGCTCACCCTGGGCTTTCTCCTTCTCTCCCACTCCACCTCACTATTTTCCATTCCGTCAAAAACTCTCAGCCTGTCTAGATTAAAGATGGCATGAAATTGATGCTTCGATGTTTTCAAAGGGGTTTTGGTTTATCTTATTTTCTGTAAAGCCTCAAACCACACTTTGCACCGTTATCAGTACTTCCCTGAGTAATCTTGGATGGCACTACCGTATTTAATTTTTTGTCCTAAATAGAATATCCAGTGTATCTCGAGATCTGTTGAGGTTTTTATCTCTTTGATTGTAGATGAATAGTGACTGTTTCTGAACATAAAAGCAAACTTCAGTAATCCTGAGTCATACAGGGAAGCTAGTTGAAGCATGTTTTACTCCAGTGAGTCGGTGTACTCTCAGATTAGATTTATGTATGTGTTGTGGTCATACCTTAAAGCAGTAGTGAACTGTAACGTTTGAGCCTTGCAGGCCCCTGACGTAAGAACGCATTCGACTTCTTGCAGCATGCGCAGGCTGCGCAGACAGCGAATGACTACACAGAACTGCGACTGCTCTGTGATCTTGAATTACTCTCGTGAGACTTGTAAATCTCACATCGATAATATATATATCGTATAGGGAAAATTGGCCAACTTTTATTGAAAATAATATTTTAACGTTTTCAAATATTCTTTTTTACGATAGTTTAGGTCATCACAGAGGGCCCTGAGGGTTCGCTACTGCCTACTTTTTAAAACTTTCTGCACTTTTAGTGTACGTTGTGTTGCTGTCTATGGGGTGTCAGAAAGCTCCCCGACCTCATCAAAACAATATTTATTTGTGTTTGGAAGATGAACGAACACTTTACGATTGTGGAAGGACTTAAAGGGATGTTCACCCCAAAAGAAAATCTGTCATAATTTACTCACAGTATATAAATATAATTATAAATGTCTTTGTTCTGCAGGCACAAAGTAAGATGTTTGGAAGAATGTCAGTAACCAAACAGATCTCACACTGCCATAGTGGGGAAAATAAATACTATGGGAGTCAATGGGGGATAAGATCTGTTTTATTCCTGTCCTTGTCTGTGTGTACCAGTATCACACTGTGAATTAAAATCATGTCCCAAAAGCAAAGCAAAAACATTTCTTAATGTCGGATTCGAATAGCAGCACCTCTGGATGTTAACAGCTTTCTCTAATGAAACGATTATTATTCAGATGTGCAGGGCCCTCTGCAATCATCTACTATGCAGAGTCATTAACATGAAAGTAAAGCCTGTGCATGCATGAGGTGCATTCAATTAAAAAGACTTCGGGATGGAAGAAGTGTCAGGATGAGCTCAGGTCTCAAAGTCTGTAAGAAGATTACCCAACAAGTGGCAAAGTTACGAAACCCTCTAACTCTGACGGACAGAGCAAATTAGACACTCCAGGTTAAGCAAGAGCAATCTGATGTGAAAAGATCTCACCAAAGTCATTCCATTTTTTCGTCTGGTAAAGCTTGAATAATTATAACTTGCTTTGGAAAAAAGGTGAATGCCAAATCAATGTATATACTTTAATAGAGAAAGACTAACTTGTTTAACACAAATGTAATGAGATTTGGCTGCAGTAAATAAAAGTTTATAAAATATATATTCAAGAATCAGCTATAGACCTTAAAAGTTCTGTTAGGTCTGTGGAAACATTTGCACTTTTTGATATTCGGGCAAGTATTTTAAATCCTGATTTTGAAACATCAAAGTGGAAAAAGAAACTGTAAGAATGCCAGCTGGCCTGTTTTCGCAGCTAGAATCATTCTGATGGAAAGCGCTATTGGATAGCTTCCTCTCAGGAGCAGCCAAATCATCTGAAGAAAATAGCAGAATGATATTTAACTCTATTAACAGTATGTTCTATCTGTAGATTAATGTATTTTAACCAATAGTTGACCCAAAATTGACACATTGGTCATTATTTACTCACCTTCATGTTGTTCCAAACCTGTATGGCAAGTTTCGGAAGGAATATTCACACTATGCTAGAAGGAAAAAAGTTGAGCAACAAAAATGATGGTAAAATGAAACGTATCTAAACCCATGCTGTTTATCTAAATTACAATTTACTATAAATAAATACAATTTATTATAGTATACAAGTTTTTATTATCAATTTATTTGAATGAAATACATTTCTTTATTCAAATTAATTAAATGAAAAATAAATAGTTTAGTTTCACCTTAGAATTATAATATATGTCATTATGCCATGCTTTTATGCTTGATGTGTTTTTAACACTGCAGAGGGTTTTCATGTGTCACTTTGCCACGTGAATACCACCTGTTTTAGTCCCAGTTTCTTCGTTTCTCCTATTAAAAGCAGCCATTTTGCTGAGTGTTTTACCACTCAAGGCAGCAGGTCCCTTTGTGTCAAAGCATACCCTCTATTTGCATAAGAAATAACAATTAATTTCTCTAAAACTTTTAATGGGAAATCATTCAATAACAGCAAATTCAATAAACATTTCTGAATTGTGAGTTACATTGGGTCGTGTTCACAAAACTCTGCACAAAATTGCTTAAAACTCGGAATCAGACTGAAATGATCGGGGACAATGATAAAAAATAAACTTCAGTTGCTTGTTGCTAATGCTGGGATGCTTTGAATGGAATCCAGGATAGCAGCTGCAACACACAGCGAGAAACAGCACACGACTTGGCAAACCTTCTATAATTTTCACTCATTAGTTTCTCTCATGATTAGAAAAAGAGGTTGTTATTGTATTCCACCCACCTCTCTGTGACTGCATGGGGATTTAAAAAATCCAAGGACTTTTTTGCATTCTTTACCCACATGTAATGCACTATGTACATCAAAAGTACACACAGAGCCTATGTATTTTTTATTAGTTATTACATGAATATGCTTCTAACCCAAACTTTAACTGTAAATGTTCTTAACAAATATTATTGAAACAAGGCATGTTGTGTTTGCCAACGAAGTTATTAAAATCCTTGTAAATGTATTTCACCTTGAAATCTAAAAGACATGGCAATAAAATGATTATAGACTCATCCTTAAGAGAGGAGAAGGTTACTACTTCAGAACTGCATGGTAGCACTTGTAGTAATTCAGCACAGCGGGATGATCTTCAGGTCGTAAACATTTCAAATCAACACACGAGCCATCATGCTGTTGTGAAAACAGTGAATGCAAATAAAACTTAGAGCTGTGAGGGGTGAGATTTAGATTTTTAGTGAACAACCACTGTTATCTGTTCCTTACTTAATCTGTTCTCTCCTAGTACAACCTTAAACATAATATAGACCTTATTATTTGGTAAGAAAGCACAGCAAAAAAAAACTAATCTTATGCCAAATAATATAAAGGCTTGTAAGAATATGGATTATCTCCAATGGTGGCAGAAGGAACACTGTGAATCTGGCTGCATCTCCTCTTCACTCCAGTTAGACAGATGAGAGGAATACTAAGAACGGTGCCACTACACAAGTGGCAGCTGATATAATTCAGCAGTAAAACACCCTTAAATTCAGCAGTCCATCCAAACCCTCTCAATGCTCCCACTCACAGTTGATCCATTTAGGGGTGGGGAGTCCATGAACTGTCCACCAAACATGACTGGATTAAACACCTTCCACAACCTTTAGATGCTGAGCAACAACATTAACTCTCATTATAGAACTCCATGGAGACCTCCTGCAATAACCAGACCTTCTTGTGGGCAGAAGTACTGTTGGATTAGAAGATGATGGCCAGGTTAATTCTTGTATTGGTTTACCTGTTAACGTGGATGGCATTAGAAGCAGAAAAGCATAATTTCTTCATTTTAATTTTTAACAAAAACAATATTTTTTTATGTAAAGTTGAAATGGTACACATTTTGTATTGTCAGCGTGGGTGGAAAGCTTTTATCTCCAAAACAAGAACTTTTCATAAAATTGAAAATAAAAATACTTATTTTTTTAAATAATTAAACATTATGTTGTCAAACTCCTTTTAATACTTTTTATTTGTTAAACACCGGCAGGACCCACAGACAAACTTAAACAGTGACCAATTTTAATGATATTAATAAATAAACAAATAAATTGAGATAATGAAATATGAAGATACAAGGTTTCTGACTGAGAGCGACAAAAGGTATATTCAGTTGATCTTAAATACTGTAAATCAGGGGCTAAAGTGTAAAATATTTTGCGTTACATTTATGTAGAACAACAAGTAATAAATATAATAGAATATATTTGAATCATGTTAAAAACATGTCAGTTTCATTCATTTATTAGTACATAAGAATTGTATTACTTTCTACAGACATAAAAAATAGACAAAAAAAGTTTTTGTTAGTGAGAAATTATGCATTCATGCAATGCAATTTTCCTATTTTTAGCTTGCTTTTTCATTCACTATAATATTACTGACAGGTTAAAAATATTTTGCATTGATGGGACTAAAGACTTTTGGGGTTTATCGAAAACATCACACACAAAGTGTGATTTCTGAAAAAGTGTTATTTTGTTTCGAACATATATGTGCTTCCCAGCAATTTACTGTGATGAGCAAAAATATTCAAATCTTAATGCACTTTTCACTGCTCTGTAACCCTTTGAGAATACAAGGATTTATCTTACAAAAGAAAATATGGGTTATTAGAAAAAAAAATGCATTTGAAGAAACCTCTCACCATTGGAATGCCTGAAGTCAAGAAGGAACACATAATGTTACATTCACCACACTTCATCTGGTAAGCATTCATGCATACTAGAAAAAAAAATAATTCGCAGAATTATAAAATTGGTCGGAGTTCCAGCTTTAACTCTCATAATATAAGGTCAAACTGTACCTAGGATTTGGGATTGGGCCAATGCCTTAATCTCTTAAATCAGTTCATAATACGTTTCTCATTTTAGAACAGTGAAATTTCACACATGAAAGATCTTGCTATTGAATCATCAATACTGTTTTAGTGTCTCCTTTAATGCAATGAAGTTAGATTCAATTTTATTTTAGTGTGCTTCTGTGCTAAAACAGATGGAATGATCAATTGAAGTAGTAAAAAGGAAGTTGCTTTATTCCATAATAAACTCTTTCTCTAACTCTTAAACTCTGAACAGTTTGCAGGGCCGACATATGTAAACAAGGCTTGATGTTTGCACAAAAGATATTTACACTTTAAAGAAAAGGAAGAGCCGTTTTGCTTCACATTTATGAATTAACTGGTTCTTTTGAAGAAAATATTGTTTAATGAGTAAACGTCAACCTGACATTATTAGGTTACACCATCAAAATGATATAGATTAGATCAACTAGAAATACATACTTTAAGGAACAGTTCACAAAATGAAAACTCCCTTCATGACTCGTCCTCAAATTGTTCCAAATCTGTATAAGTTTCTTTGTTCTGTTGAACACAAAAGAAGAAAGTTTGCAGAATGTAGGAAAGCAAACAGTTCTGCGGCCCTTTTTACTACCATTGTAATTTTTTACCGCTATGGTAGTCAATGGTGGCCAAAATAACTGTTTGGTTACAAGCATTCTTCTAAACATATTTTTGTGTTCATCAAAACAAAGAAATGTATACAGATTTGGCATGACTCAAGGTTGAGTAAATGATGACAGACTTTTTATTTTTGGATGAACTGTCAGTTAAAGGTACACACACATTCACAAGAGAAAACATATACCAGTGGACTCCAAAAGAATATTATCATGAGAATATTGAGAGTATGGGTGCACCCTTTCCTTTATTTCACAGTACTCTGTCTGAAAGCAGGTAACATATTATTAAGAAGTACAAAATAACACTCATTGTGCTCTTGTTTGAATCTGATTCCCCATTCACAGATTTACCAACAGATCTAAGTTGAATGAGATACAGGAGTGCTACACTATGCAATATAAAAACATATAGGTTACTCGCTAGATTATCTATAAATCTGACAGCTCTTGAAATCTACTGAAATGTTTTGTCTTTTTAAAAAACAGATGAAGAACAAATGAAGACTTTTCAAAAACATCAACATTTAAAAAAAAAGAAAAATACAGTTACACAGGTCTTTTCAGAAGTTTAAGGCGGTTGAAATAAAAAAATTGGACGACCCAGTAACTTCCCGTAACTCGGTTCAGCTGATCTAGTGGCAACAGTTCAGCTGAATAATGTAGTCCTTTTCTCTCATGTCTCACCCTCCTGGTCAGCGCTGATCATTTCCATGTCCGTGCAGTGGCGTTCAACATTTATAAAAGCATTTTATACCCGCCAAACAGTAGAAAAGCCTAAAACAATACCCTTAGATTTATAAACTTTTTTCTGATTAAATATTATAGACAGAAATGAGAAATACATGAAACATAAAAGAAGAATAAATATTACTCGGCAAACAGCATAGAAAATGGAAATCAGGTGGTTAAAAAAAACTAGCTGCAGCTGAAAGGCTGCTTTTTGTTAATATGTATGTAGTACATTCATTCATTGGGCTGTTGGCTCGAGATGGGTGGAAAACATCTGCAGGAAATGTGTGATGAGCTGCCAACCAAGCACTTTGGTTCACGATCAGATAACCCTCACTATTATTAGGCATCTTAAGGTCGAAGCAGAAGTGTTTTTGTGGAGTATTACTGGTAAACAAATCAAAACAAACTGATTTTTTTCTGTTTTATCTCTCTCTACTTTGACACTGCAATCATTTATGCAGATGTTTCATCTACACCATCCCAACCAAACTGATACACTTTGTGGTCAAGATTTACACAAATTTAATATTTCATCAGCCTTGGTGTAATATTGTGCGGTTTGATCAATGGCGTGGCTTAAGAAAGAAAATTGGCAAAGCAGGGTTGCGTAAACCGTTGTCCAAAGGAAAGTATGCCATTTCATTGACCAGTGCAATGTTTATCCATCAGGACGGTAAACATTCATTTAAGGACAGAAAATATCACAGGAGCTTACTCCAAAATCCATGGTCTAAACCTGAATCATACACATTATAGATTCTTTTCCATTTTTTAACAGCAAACGTTGCAAATATAGAAACAGTATCTGTACATAGTTAATTTGTATTTAGAACAACTCAAATATTGGGAGAAAACTGTCCATAAATTTCAGTGGTCCTGCAAGAAGAAATACTAAGATTTCAGAAGACGTACAGTATGTCACTGTTGGATTCTTTTAAGTCTCACAGTACACAACAGCAAATCCACTGTCACAGGACTTGGCCATGCGGAAACCGAATAGTAAAAATCCATTTTAACATACATATATATATATTTTTATATTTGCAATATATTCTCCTCTTGTTGCTTTAAGTAGCATCTTTTGGTACACAAACCCTTTTCCCTAAATTGTCATTTTTTATCCACATTTCACTAGATTATTAGGATTAATTTCTGTCCTGTTCTTTGTAGTCCATCAAAAGTGAAGAAGACACAGACGAAAACTGAATTAAGATTTTTGTTGAGCTGACACTCCCTTCCAGTAATCTAGAATGTCATGCAGGTCTTCATCCTTAGCAAACTGCACTTTCTTCCTCAGGGCGTGGCCTGCGGCCATATACTCCTCATCTTTGTGGCGCTTGCGATGGAGTTTAAAGCGCTCCCAGATGCTGTGCGACGGTTTGCAGTAGTACTCAGGACTAGACGAGTAACTGAGATTGTGGTAATGGGGAGAAAGCTGTGAGTAAGCCAAGTCTCTGGGCCGAGGCCTTGTCAGGGGCTCCAAGATGGAGGTTTTCCGGCTGTCTGGTCCCTTCCAGCTCTTCGATTTGGTGGGAATCAGGGTAGGAATGTCGATGCTCGCTATACTGGCGAATCTTCTCTGCTTCTGCCCTTAGTATTGCAGCTGCGGGTGTGATAGTCAGAATGGTCTCCCCAGTGGGTGAAATTTTCTCGATGTACTTCGACTCTGAGCGATAAGGCCTTGGGCTCCGAATGGGACCACCGGTGGCTGTACTTGGGCGCTTTGGAGAGGCATCTGATATGTGATGTCTTTTGTAAAGAGTGGTGGTAGCTGTCCTTGTAGACAGGTGAAAGGAACCCAGATTTGCTTTGAGGCTGCTCTGAAATAAGGACTAACTGAGGTTCTGCTGTTGACACCGCACCAGATTTCGACCCTTGGAAGGACGTGGACTCTGATTTTAGAGCATCTATGCAATTGTTAATGATCTGGTTGACCTTGTCCACCTCCTTTGCAATTGTTGAGATCTCTGCAACAGAGCCTTGGCTGTTGCTAGGCATTGACATCTCGCATTCCCTTCGATCTGGATGCTCCCCTGTCCTCACTTCCATGTAATTCCCTTTGGCCATTTTTGGCGTGTCGGTTATATCTTGCAATTTGTATTGCTCCATGTCGCTGCCTGAGGGTAGATAGGGCATCCGGGTCATGCTCTCCCCAGCCATCATTTGCTTTTGGGACATCCTGGAAATTGTCCCACCTTCTAGTTCCCCGCCGTATTTAAGCTCAATTATGTTTTTCTTCAAACTGCCTGCCTTTTTGTGCTTTTCGTCTTGCTGTCTCTTTTTCCGTAAGCAATAATAGACAATGCCTAAAATAATTACCATACTGAACAGACATCCTAAGATGGTCATTATGTAGTGAGTGGCTGTTGCATTGCTAACTACTCTCTCTTTTCCATTTCTAGGCCCTGTGGATAGAGTCAAACAGGTGTGATTAAAACGCAAGGAGTTTCTTATGGAAGCCACACAGTAGGTGTAGTCGGTGTGGGGTTTCAGGTTTCTCAGTTCAATATCTTCCTTTTGCCGTTTAAGATTTTGTATATCAGTGAAGAAGCTGTTGTTGTACAGAACAAGGATGTACATTTTCTTGTAGGGGTAAGGAATCTGAACAGTGATTACTGCATTTGTGTGAGTCACCTGCTTAAGTTTCATGATTGGTTTCACATCTAAGTCTATGTAAGTGGGACTGATGCTGATTTCCTCTGGCTCGGTCCCAGACGGACAGTCTTCCAGCCCACACGGTGTTGAGTCTGGAGGTAAAGTAGTGGTCTCAGGAGGCACAGTGTTGTACGTAGTCACATAGTCTTCCGTGCACACAGTGGACATCATATGAAGAGCATTACTATGCGTTTTATTGTTTGGGTTCTGGCTTAGGAGAATGTAGCCAGAGAATTCGGTAGGAGAAGCGCACATCATCCGTTCGCTCGTTCTGTTGGGAAAGACTGAGAGCCACTTGACGAACCCCCAGAGCTCACAGGAACAATCGAAAGGATTGGTGTAGAGCTCACAGGTGGTCAGCTTAGTCAAGCTAGTGAATGTGGACCCATCTAGCACCTGGATGCGATTCATGGAAAGGTCAATGTTTTCAATATTTGGGCACTCCCAAAAGGCATTGGGTGTAACAGTTTCAATCAGGTTGGCCTGGAGGTAGAGGTACTGCAGCTTACCCAAACCCCTGAGAATCCCTTCTGTTAAGTTCCGGAGTTTATTAAAGCCCAACTGGAGAACTTGTAGATTGAACTGGGCTGAAAAAGCCCCATCTTCAATATAATTAATCTCATTCTTTGTCAGATTCAGATATGTTAGGTTGGTAAAGCGGCTAAGGGCAGAGTACTGGATGCTTTTGATCTTGTTCTCATTCAAACGCAGGTCCACTATGGTGCTGTTGATGTGCTGAGGGATAGCTTCATACGGTGGCTGGTTTTGGCTGCAAATAGCCAGCCATACAAATCCCTTTTCTCCTTCTATAAGCCAGCAATCCCCCTTTACTCCAACTATGCGAGTCAGATAGATTAATGCCACAGACCAGAAGAAGGCACTCTTCAACATGCCTCCATTAAAAGCTCCTGAAGCCCTCCTGGAATCCATGAGCAATACCAGCTTGGGGTACCACTTGAGTTTTGATAGGCTGGATGGAACCTCACAGTATTCTGGCAGCGTAAAAAACCCTATCCCTTGATTCAGTCAAGGGATGGAAAAGTCCAGTGTCTGGTCCAGATAATTATTTCACATGAGTTGAGGGTTTTTGTACTGAAATGTCAAGTCTTTTATTAAAGACCATAGCTTATGCATTTACAGGTTGGGTCTCCAATGGAGAGCTTTTCACTATAGTGGAGTGGTAGAGCTGGGTCTTAGTGTTTCACCAAGTCAAAATGGCCTGTGCTTATTTCCCCAGAGTACAGCATTGTTGATGGCTTTCATCCTCTTGTCTCGTCTTCTCATCCACCATTTTAGTCTCATTTATGGGCCCAGAGGTGCACTCTGGATAAGAGAAAAGAAGAAGAAAGCAATAGCTGATGATCACAAAGTCTTTACATTTGAAAAGCAATATTCAATATGAAGTTTATACTCCTCATACGGCAAACAATACGAAAACCCTGTTATATATCATCCCGTTATAGTTTATTCCCCAAATATCTCACCAATACATCAATCCTGTTAAAATGTGGAGAGAATAAGCTGATATCAATATATTTTGTACACAATTTAAACAACTCCCTGCAGTTCCTGTGACATATTGCTATTATCGAAAACCATTGGCCAATTATCAACTGACAGCCAAAAGAAATCAAAAGTGTCATTAACTCTGAGACTGTCAAAGTGAAAAGTATCAAGACTCAAGAACTAAAGCAGATCAATTACACTTTGTCCTTTAAAATGTTCACGTGAAAAAAAGGTGACTTTTGAGACCACTTTCTTAAGCATCCAAATAGCACAGTTAAGAAGGATTTAGCAGTGCTCAATTCGGGGAGAATTTTTCCCCTCTGGACGCTTCATTTCATACTGAAAGTTAATTAAAGTTCTAAAGTAGTTTTGCGTGAAGGGACACGCCACTGAAAAAGGAAAATTCTGTCCTGAGTTACTCACCCTGAAGTCGTACGATAACCCTAGGGCCTCTTCTCTATAGACAGCAACGTAACTGATATTCAAAGCGCAGATTTGTGTTCTGAAGATGGACAGAGCTCAAAGAGTTATCGTACAACTTCAGGGTGAGTAATTCATGACAGAGTTTTCCTTTAACGGCGGAGTATCCTTCAAAAAACAGATCAAAGGCCAATAGAAGACAAAGTATGTGAACGTAAATTGTCAAATATTTGCTAGGGTGAAATTTTAAGAAGTATGAGAGGAATTCTGTACTTTACAAGATGCTTTAACTATGAAGTTTTTTGTAAGCTTATTCCCATTACTCATTTATGTTTAAAAACAATGACATGGGAATGGTCTTTCTCTGAAACACACTACCCTAACAAAGAGCAGGTAAGCTCCCCAAGGCAGCAGATACAAGGGGAAAAGCTTGCTCCAGTTTACATTTATCCCTGACAGGCTTTGAATCCACATTGAGACAGCTATAAGCAATGTCGGTTGTATCACACATCATTTTGTGAGTTAAGAAAGGATGGAAACTGGTTTGAAAGCAAAGTTTTTTTTCCACTGCACCTCTTCTCCTAACAATAGATATAATAGGACTTGTTCAGTGTGTGTGTGTGCACTTCCAATAACCTGAGTGCTATGAATGATCCTAATGTAGCTTTACTGCCAGAGGAAAGGACCGATATATTGCCCTGTATCTAAAGCCCCTTTTGTCCTATTTTAGCATCACAGCAATGTCAAGTAATGCATGTTACCAACATTATCCAACTAATATGAATACAACTATAACATAATACAGAACATCCAGGGACTGCATGTTAGAAAAGAACACAAAATGCCAGCACAAAATGAAAGCCATTCATTATAGTGCTGTGTCTCCACAAAGCTGGTGAAAGCTCCTAAAAGCCTCTTCGCTAGATGGAGGAATTACAAGCAAAGACTGGCGCAATATTGAATTCTTACAGTGATTTCCATAGCGGTAAAACTCATTTTAATTGTATCTGCTTGACCCCCTGTAAGCCATGTCAGGACATAACAGCTCTGTGAAAGCCCCAATAACTGAAAGGAGGAGAGCATGTCTTGCCATCACTGTGAGGCTGATTTGCATTTCACTCAAGCCATCCACGAGTGAATTATGCAAGGACGGCATGCTTTCATTGAAGAGGAAAGAACCATTTCCCATGTGCATACATGTGCATGGTTCATAAAGCTCTCTGTGGTAGGCAGTGGATCAAGGCTTGGCTTTTACTGGGTTACGCCTGGGTTCCTCCCAAGAGATGTGTTAGGTCTAGGCGTAAGATCGTGCTCTGGTGTAAATCATAAATGACGTGTCAGGAAAACTTCTGATTAAAGATGTCTTAATCAGCATCACTCACTGGAAGTGTATGTGGGGGGTTTCATAAGAGGGGCTGCAAATTTATGTTTGATGTCATCATCCTTTTTGTGGATAAAATTATTGTGTGTTATGTAATGTACAATAGAAAAAGTCAGCTTCAATAAAACCTAAGCTAGCTGAATGTTTCACACACAAAACATATTTTGAAGAATGTACAGTAAGCAGCCAAAGCAACGTTGGCTCCATTGACTTCCATTGTATGGACACAAAATAATAAGTCATATATACGTTTTGAATGATATGAGGGTGAACAAATTAATTAATTATGTTGAACTTTTCATAATGAGGCCAAAAATCTTTATGAGGCCAAAATCATTATGATTGTGGCTAATGGCATAAACAAAGACATTGTAAGCTTTTTGTTCAAACAGTAGTTGCTGTGTTGGGACACCACTGTTTCCGCTTTGAGACTTAATACTTTCAAGATTCTTTCTCCGTGTATGTTCATGAAATTACATTAACATTGCAATGATTTATTATTGATACATATTGCCTGTTTCATCAAACTGGGAAAGAGAACTTTCATAATCTGCATGCATAAATTCGGAACTGGAGCAGCAGGGTGCTAGCAATGGCAAGATCAAAAGTAAAATGCAATGGCTGGACTGTAAATGCTCTAAAAGTTGCTCTGGATAAATGTGTGTGTTAATGTATTAATGTGAATGTACACTTTAATGTATGTTTTCTCAAAACACTAACCACTAAACTGCACTGAAATAAGAATTTGACTTTGCAAGTGGTTAAAATTATAAACACTGTAGGTACGAAATAAGAGTCCAACACAGCTAGCCTGCAATTCCATTAGATTGCCGATGTCAGCTGTGTAAGGCAAAGTCAGGCCACTGTAAAATACCACAATAACAGAAGTTTGAACAGTAGGGAAAATGAGGTAATTGCAAATGTCCTTAAAATATAAGACCTCCCCCCGAGAGCTTCTAATATTTGCCGAGACTCAGCATATCTGCTCAAAAGCACGCTCAAAAACATTAGCGTGATCCAAAGTACCGCACAACCTCCTGCCCACGGGCCGTATTTTCTCCAAGACTGTTTAGAAAGCAACAGGGCAGGTATGCGACTGGCTGATATACAGCTTCTATGTGTAGCACTGCCTTTTGAATGGTATAATCCTAAAGCCTGTGCTGCTATCCTGCTGTCCAGAATGGCAGCCGCTGACATGAGCGTCACAGAGGTGTCACAGATGCAAGAATCTCAGCAGGTGGATGTGTTCTTTATTGGACAAGAAGACCTGAAGGACAGCTTAGTAATGGAAGCTACAGCATCAATCAATCAACCAATCAGATCCATCAATAGCATTTAAAGGTCAGAGGTCATATTCTTGGTCAGCTGACCTTTCACTGTATGGTCCTTCTTTTCTCGGACAGCAGAGGTCATGTCTATTATGAGGAAAGTTAAAGTCAGATGTTAAAAAGATTTGCACCAACACAACACACATCCTCTGATTTCTTTAAAGCAAAGGAATTATTCCTCTATATTTTCCTCAAAAAAGTAAAATCCCTAATCATTTACTGTAAAGGTGCCACGGTAGATTAGTATGCTTAAAGAATACCATGGTAAAACCCCTTATGGAAAGTTTCTTACTTTTAACACATATTAATATTCAACAACATTGTTATTCATATTTGGTCCATTCAAAGACGTGCAAAGGTTTTATAACTTAATGTATTTATCATGAATAATTAATGAAAGCTAGTAATAGTAATGTAAATAAAGCTCTTTCAAATTCCATACACATTCAACCCTATTCTCCATTCATTTGCTCATTAAAGGACTAGTTTAACCAAAATTCACTACACAAGTCGTTCTTTAATCTTCAGAACAAAAAAGGAGATTTTTTTCTCCGTAAACAGTGACCACAGCTGTCAACCACAAACGGTAAAAACAGCTGCAGATTAAATGTACAGTATAGCTTGAATGCACTGTAAGTCGTTTTGGATAAAAGTGTCTGCCAAATGTAAATAAATCCATGTTGATTTTGATCGCTAGCCACTTGTAGTGAAATCTTGACTTCTGAGTCAAAGAGTAGCCGCTGTTTCTGCGTGTTTTGTCTGGGTCTGAATGAGCCCTTAGGGGGAGATTTTATGGAATTGTTATTCAGCCTCGTCTGTTTGGCATTCGCTGTGAATTGCGAACAATTCACAACAAAATTCACTATACTGAACTCAAACACTATGCCAAGCTGTACCGTCTCCCCTCCCACATGTTTCTGCCTTCTCATCAGTCTATTCTGCATTTTAATCCACACATATTAATGACCTCTCTCTGCATATGCCATTAGTGGCTGCTGGCAGGCGTGGATACAGAAATTGACTTTGTTTTCAGGGCGCCTGAGGAGGAGCACACAGAGCCATGTGTTAGGAGCTGCTTGGCAAGAGCTATTGGAGGGATGTGAAATTGGTTGGAGCGCAAAACCTGCGTGGATGTGACCAAAGCCCTTCACATCAGTAATGGTGATATGCAGTATCAAGGCCATAGTTTGGGTTGGACCGGCTTTTGAAGTAGCACCCTCTGAATAGATAAAACAGGACGATATATACTGATAGATACTGAAAAAAGGATGAATAAAGCAAATGTGTTAGGACTGAAATTCACATATGACAGTTTTAGTCAAAATTATAGTGACACTAAAGAGAAGAAGATGGAGACTGAGGATGCGGATTTGGCATTGTGAGAAATAATAACAGATTTTTTTTCCATTGATCTAAATTCAAGCAGTTTGCTATTCTTTAAATATTGCGTGCAGTTTTCATACATTATATTTTTACTTTATATTTTTGTCTATATAGTTAATACTATAATATTTACTAAATCTTTTTGCTTTCAAAATTCAAGTGTTTTTTTACAGTTTAAATAGATATGCAAATACTATATGGACAAGGGATAAGTTCACCCAAATAAGGGACTATAAGGGATAGTTCACCCAAAAAATGAAAACTCTGTCATCATTTACTCACTCTCTTGTCATTGCAAACTTGCATGACTTTCTTTCTTCCGCAGAACACAAAAGAAGATATTTTGAAGCATGGGCGCATGGGCTAGCACTATTTATACGGGGCCCGATTGTTTGTAATCTAGCCCCGAATGTTTCGGCCTGGAAATATAATAATAGGAATTCAGTAACTGGACGTTTAAAATTTGCTACTGGCGCTGTGTACACGATGTTGATTGCAGCCTCTCTCCCACACCCGCAGTCTGACACACACACAGGCACACGCACATACACACACCACATGACTGAATTCAACCTATCCCTAGAACATCACCATGCAGTTGAGCTGCTCGACAAAATAAAACATAACAGTGTGAGGGCAGAGAATACTACAGAACGGCAATGGCTTGTGCTAAAAAACAAACAAATCTTCTTTCATTTTGGCAGAAAATGAAGAAAGGCATTAACTTTAGTGTGCGAAAATGTACAACTATAACTCATGATATAAAAAAGTTTTTCGTGATTCTGCTATTGCGGTATATTCTTAATCAAAATCAATGCAAAAAATTCATCAATTTGCAATGCATTCTTTTTACGAGGAAAATGCACAGATGATCCCTGTCACTCATGTGTGGTCAGTGAGTGATCTGTGTGAACCTTTCTTTACCTGGCTGCCGCCTCACATAAGTGCCAAGGACCGGGCGAAGCAATAAAATCCATATATGACAGCGTAGTGATGCAATACTGTTTTGTATTCTTGGTAAAAAAAACATCAATCTTGAAGAAATGCTTCCCGCCAGCGCGCAAATCTTCTCTTTCAGGCTTATTGGTGGAATGGTAAAATTCACATATAATTATGTCAAAATGTTACAATTGGGTATAAAAGTTTTGGGGAGAAACTTTTTGGGACGTGTATTACTGGATCCGCGCTTTACAGCAAAGTCTTAAAGTGCTAGCAGCTCAGTCATACCAACAATTATTAGGCCATTGGCTTTTTGTGTTTACTTACAAATTTACTACAAAACCTTTCATTTTTTATTTATATTAGGTTAAGCATTATTAATTATAGTTATTAAGTATTTCTATTCATATAAATACTTTTAGTGTTTAAGTTGTAAAAAACATTACAATTATTTACCCAATTAACAAACAAGGAAAAATCCTTGAATGAAATCCTACAGGGACTGACTGTTAATTTCATGCATTATTATCGCCCAGTGTGAGTGCGTGAGTGAATGAGTGAGTGTGTGTGCCCTGCGATGGGTTGGCACTCCATCCAGGGTGTATCCTGCCTTGATGCCCGATGACTCCTGAGATAGGCGCAGGCTCCCTGTGACCCGAGGTAGTTCGGACAAGCTGTAGAAAATGGAATGGAATGGAATTATCGCCCAGCTCATAAACGTGAAAGTATAACGCATTACAAACATTACCATATGTTTTTTTTTTTCTCAAGTCAAGTCTCAAAGATACTCTCTGATGATTCCACCATCAAAAAATGAACAGGCAAAATACATGGATAAAAGAATCAATAAGAACTTTGAAAAGTCCACAAGAAAATACAGTAGACATAAGTAGCTAGACATAGATAACAATAGATAGACATAGATAAAAAAGGGTCAGATCAGATGTATAAAGTTATGATTATTTTGTGTTTGATTATATATTGCATAAATGTGTTCATGCAAAACATATTTTTCTTGAGAAGAATACATTCAAATGTATGTGATTATTTTGTGTTTGCTAATAAACTATAATGCATTTAAAAAGTAAGGAATACCCCTTACAACCTAATCCAAATTCCCTAATGTTTTAGGCTCAGCCCCTGATGGTTTTATATCCTAGATACGCCCCTGTTTTGAAGAAAGTTGATAACCGAACAGCACCGGCACTCATTCACTTCTATTGTATGGATACAAAACTAATGCAAGTGAATGGGACCAGGGTGAGCAAATGATGACAAAATTAAAGATTTTTGGTCAACTATTACTTTAAGTCTCCCAGCCCAGTGGGACTAATTACCACAAAAGTGTGACAGTGTAAAAGAGCATTACTATTTTCATCAATCTCTTCATAGTCATCTCTCACCCTCACATCCTGCTCATCATCATTATTTTAATCATTAGTTCTAGTTTGAGATATTTGTAGTTTGAGACACTCTGGAACACCAGGAGGGTTTTAAAGTAATGAAGTTTCTCATCGGCTTAGTCTCCAGCTAAGCATGAAAAGAGAAAGCTCCTTCTTTAAAAAAACTTTACCTACCAAACTCAAACATCCATGAAATGAATATGAGAAGTCCATCAATGAAAAAAGCGTGGTAAAGTGATTGATGGCTTTAAGAGAAATAAAAACAGACTCCTCTCCAAAGTCCACTCTCCTCAGTCTGTGACCGTTAAAGCAAACAAAATGTCAAAGGCCAGCAGCATGCATAACCTCACCCATGATTTCTCTCAGCAGGATGTGGAGGTGGGACCTCCTTTAGGTCAAACAATAGACTAAACTCATTAATATTACATGGACAGTTTATCCAACTCACTTCACAAACCACAAAGCTTGTATAAATCAAATTAGCCACTTGCATTGTTTAACTTAAAACAGAGCTATAGTTACAGTGTCCATGGATAAGACATCATCTATATTCAAAGCTTTTACCCAAGCTCCTTAAAAACATACCGCATCTCTCGCACCTTTTCATAAAATGGCTCCCATCAACAACATGGGCCTGCGATTCAGGTAAACAGTACTACCCCTTGAAATGAGCTTTAGAAAGCAATCCTAATAGTGTCTATAGAGACCCCACTTAGCTCCCCTCTCAACACTGTCCGTTTCTCATTAACCTGAGTTTCTATGGTCCAGCAGAGGCTATGTGTGTTGTAGGGTCTTCAAACTCACAGCTGCTCTCTGGTCTGGTTGACATTTTGGTTTGGCCTGCATGCAGAGCAGTGATGGCTTGTCTATTGTTCTCTGTGGACGATCTAATGAGACAGTGTTAGATAAACTGAAAAGGCTTCGGCACACATTAAGCGTTTATGAGGTGTTCATTAGTTCTGGCCATTTAGGGCCGTGAGCTTTCATTTGTAGCATTTCCTCCCATAGGAAAGAAAAATCAAACGAGACCCTTTGAAATCTCATTTGTTTCTCTTTGACAGCAGTGAGATTTACTGAAGATCAAATGGAGAGGTTGATTAGGATTCTTCTTCTGACAAAAAACAGCAATATTCCAGCAGCTATAGGCTGCCAGAAACAAAACATCAAATAAAATTTAAGTATAATAAAAATGTAGATGTTTGTCATGTTATTTGGTATGTGATAAATAAATGTTATAAATAATACACTATATATACCTGATGTAAATTTGCAGTCCATCCATCCATTTTCTACCGCTTGTCCGAACTACCTCGGGTCACGGGGAGCCTGCGCCTATCTCAGGAGTCATCGGGCATCAAGGCAGGATACACCCTGGATGGAGTGCCAACCCATCGCAGGGCACACACACTCACTCACTCATTCACTCACGCACTCACACCCTACGGACAATTTTTCCAGAGATGCCAATCAACCTACCATGCATGTCTTTGGACCAGGGGAGGAAACCGGAGTACCCGGAGGAAACCCCCGAGGCACGGGGAGAACATGCAAACTCCACACACACAAGTCGGAAGCGGGAATCGAACCCCCAACCCTGGAGGTGTGAGGCGAACGTGCTAACCACTAAGCCACCGTGCCCCCCAATTTGCAGTCTATTTCTGTAATTTGACAATTTTACCACATTCACATTTTTTTTACAGTGTGCAATCTCTTGTGTAGCTCCTCAAGTGTTTTAAAAGGAATCTCAACAATTTCTGCACACTCTTAGTAGGCTATACAAAAATACAAAAGCTAGTATCGATTTTGTGACTTCAAACTATAATTGCAAGGTCTACAACTGTCTCAAGTGTTTTCATTCTCATGTGTCTTAAAGCGACAACTGTCAGTAGGGTTCAATGTTGTTTGGTTACCAACGTTTTCCAAAAGATCTTCTTTTGTGGTTTGCAGAATAAAGTCATACAGTTTTGAAATATCCTGATGGTGGGTCAATTATGAAATAATTTTTATTTGTGGGCAAACTAACCCTTTAAGGAAAACTTTTGAGGGACAAGTTGATACTGAAGTGGCACAAAAGTAAGAATTTATTTATGTCTTCTGAGTGTCTCATGAGCAATACAGTTTTTCTTGACCTGTGATATTTGCCAGCATGTGGCTTGGCTCTGGAATACTAACAACTGGCACTGAAATTATCATAATAACATCTATACATGTAAGGATCTGAGTTTCAGATATATGGTGTTGGAGTGTGTATTTATTGTGTTGCTCGGTGAACTCTTTTAGTAGCAGGAAATCCTGTTACACCAAAGGGAGTAGAATTCGTCTGTGCTCCTAAGTCGAGCCCTTGGGGTTCTACACTCTGTGATGAGAACATAAGTCTAAACAAAGTGGTGCTTGTTGGTCCTCCACGTAGATACACTGACTACAACGATCTCACCACCCAAGACTTGTCAGATTACATATCACAACCTCCCGGTTGTTGCCTCTATCTGCCCCTGTAAGCCCCTTTCTCCGCCCCTCAATTACCTAAGTACCCCTGTCCTCATTGTCATTTTCCTCACCCACCTTTCTTTCCGCCTCCTCACTTTTCTCCTTCTTCAACATTCTGGAGGTGTCTGTGTTCCTCTGAGGCTGTCTCTCTATGATGTTATCCGGCTGCTTATTTTGAAGTCATTTCCAATTCATACGTGTGTCACAGGAAAACATAAAAGAGAAGGGGCTCGGAGGTGCCGAAACAATTCAGTCGTAATGAAACCGGCTCTCGTGGGAAAGGAGGACATTCGGAACATCGAACCCTTGAATTACTTTCGAGTGAGAGAGAATTAGAAGCAGTCGGGAGGCGTGCTTCATTTGTATCAGACGGTATTAGCGTTGCACGTTAATTACGGGAGAAGATCCGGCTGAAATTGAGTGTCAATGGTCCTGAACCTACCAGACCCTCACTGTGTGCGGGGAGCTGGACTTTCATGACAGGAAAGACGTAATTCCAAGTCCGGCTTTTAAGTTTAGCTCCCAAAGTCGCTGTCAAGAACGCAGACAACCTTGGGGCCCTGCACACAAATTATCTGATCTAACATTACCTTGCTTATAAATGAAAGGCGTCATGCCGAATCAGGGGCTTTGGATTCATTTGTTTGCAGGACAAAGCCTTTTATTTCCTCATGTCCATTGGCATCGCCTGAGAATGTAAACTGAAGGGCAACGGATGACTTCGTCCCTATGGTCTGCTTAAAAGTGACCTTGTGATATCGGTATTAACGCATGCTCTGGGCCACAAGGATATTCGGCTCAGAACACAAAGGGTTCAGTCCCAATTGCTTACCAACTAGAGGATGTGAATATTTAAATGCTGTATTTTACAATACTTTTCAGATATCACTAGGGATGGGAACCGAGAACCGGTTCTTCTTTAGAACCGGTGCCAAGTGAATCGATTCCTTGGAACCGTTAGCGTACCTGCTTAACGATTCCGCTTATCGGTTCCGCTCGTTGCAAATGTGTCAACGCGCTGCGTTGTTTTGGTTACGCAGCAAACATGTCATCGAGGCAGAAGCGATCTAAAGTGTGGTTATATTTATTGTGAATTTTAAATGTTTTCCCGCTGGTCGTCAGTATCACTAGCAACTTGGAACCGAGAACCGGTTCTTCTTAGAAGAGGCAGAAGCGATCTAAAGTGTGGTTAACCACTAGAACGTTACATGGGCCTTGCGGTCATTCCGCATCGGACTTTGCCGCTCGCGTGGCTTAATTTGGCAAAGGGGGTTTAACCTTTTGGTTATCATGCAGAAACAGAAGGATCCACAGTTAGCATTCGCACATTAGAAACTTGACGCCAGGACTGTTGCGGTATTTGCTTACGTAAACAGCAACAATCAAGTAGGAGTCAAGCAGCAGCGGAGCTAAGGGACGTCATCTGCGGTATTAATGCCTACACTTCCAATCATGTGCCATTTTCTTTGTGTAAACTTTTACTTATATGAACAATAATCACACTGTCATTGTCTAATCAAATTAGATGCCTGCCATGCACGTGTTTTCGCAAAATTCATTTTATGAATTTTTTTGCTCTGGGCCAACTGTTGCGAGTTTTACACTAACTTGCGAGTCACAGCCCCAACAACAAGTTTATTTGTAGCTCACTTTTAGCGTTTAGTTCTGAGGTTGACTACCATGCTATTAATGTATGAACTCATGTGTGAGTATGTTTGCTAATTTGCCTTTTTCTATTTATTCTTGCATCACTTGTTTTTAGTTTTTATACTTACTAAGCGCGTTAATTACAAACAAACAAATTTTGTACTTATTCCTTTTCCTCACCCAATGATCGCCGAATGATAAAATAAGGACTTAAACCATCGTTTGTTCTCGACCTTACGCAATATCGATTGGATGACTCGGAATCGTAAATGTCTTCTCTTATTATTCTTCCATCCCCTAGCTATCACCATTTTAAAACTGTGTTATAAAACACAAGCTATTAAACATAACTTACCCACCTGCCTGCAACAGAACCCTTCGTATTAGCCACTATTCGGTATCGTATAACTTTTTATCCAACCACATCACCCTGTTTTCTCGATTTTCATCTGTACACAAAAAAACCAGGGGGGTACCTTTAAACGAAAATGTCGTAAAACTTCATATTCGTTCTGATACAATGATCATTGTCGAAATACATAATTTTGACCGACCTTTCTGAACGCCACAAATGTTATTTATTTGTAAATTTTTAAGTTTCCTTGCAATCTGATCGGACAAAAGATGCCAAACTAGTATCAGCATTACTGTTTTATTTTACCAGAGATTCAATGCGTGACCCCTATTCATTTTTACAGGTTGAATCCCCCCAGCAAACCGTGTTACAATTAATTGACCAAACACGATTACCTTTAGTAGTTCACTCCTAGTGGCAGTAGTTTCCCCAGTAGTTTTTTATGGGTCACTACAATAAATTACACACTTTACTTTTAAACGCAACATATTGGCATTTAAAATTACTCTGACAGCTCATAAACATTTATGTTTTAAATCCACCAAGTCTTTGCAAGCAATGAAAAATCTTTTCAAATGAAGCCAAGAAAACAAAACCTTGAAGGGCTCGGCTCCTTTCAGCAAAGTTAATTAAGCTTAAGTATATGATGGTAGTCAGGATGTAAAGCACCTATTTCTCCACAGAAACGTTGTCAATCCATAACTAAACTAATTTGATTCGGCGCATGAAATGAGGGTGATAGACAGAAGAGTAAGACCTGCAGTGTTTAACGCAATTTTCCAGACCATCAAGCCAGTGCTCGGTGCTGTGGCCTGCTTCCAAGTTGGAGCTTCCTTTCATCCTCGGCAGGACCACAGCAGACCATCAGCATCCCAGGCTGGTATAAGGATGGAGAAAGGATGACACTCAGCTTGATAAGTTGGCCCTGTGCACCTGAAACAGCCTTGATAAGAACTTTTCAGTGAATGTAAGAACATTTTATGGTGCAGATGGGTTGTTTACTATTTGGAGAAATTCAATTTTCTACATTCTCAGAAAAAAAGGTGCACAAGCTATCACTGGGACGGTACCCTCTTAAAAGGTCCTAATATGAACCTTTTAGGTACAGATGTGAATACATTTGGGATCATTATCTGTACATACATTGTATTTACCATATGCATTCTTTAGGTGCAAATGTGTTTTTGAAAGGGCGCCATCCCAGTGAAAGCTTTTGTACCTTTTTTCCAAGAGAGCAGTACATTTTAGTGATGGGAGTGTGAGTAAGTGACTGATGGACTGACTGAATTAAAAGAATAACGTTATTATTTTGACTATTTTAAAAATGCTAAGAGAAAATTAGGGCTATCAAAGTTTACGTGTTAACGCATGCGATAATATTTTTTCAGATTAATGCGTTAAAAATATTTAACGCAATTAATTCAGCATCCGTCTGTTTTGTCATCCTTTGTCTTGCGTTACATTTTATAATCATGCACTTAACCATGTACAGGCCTTTAAAGGGGTCAAATGACACAGCTAAAACGAATATTATGGTCTGTTTTAGATATAATGTAATGTGTATACACGATGTAAGGTAAAAAAATGCTGTATTTTCCACATACCGAGTGGTATGTTTGTATCCTCTTTGCCCCGCCTCTCTGAAACGCACTGATTTTTTACAAAGCTCATCGCTCTGAAAAGCGAGGTGTGCTATGATTGGCCAGTTAACCAGTGCGTAGTAATTGGTCGAATACTGCAAGCGTGTGACGGAAATGTAACGCCTCTTACCATATTCGGAACATCAGGTTCAAAAGCAATTCTACTGCAGGTGATAAAATGTCATCGGTACTTCCTTATATCAATTCGAGCCCGAATCTGATGCGGAAAATGAAGATGATCAAGACTCATCAACTTTTCCAGCGTGACTTGAGCAGGATGTAAAGGATTGGTAAGGCTTAATAAATAACGCAAGATTTTTTTTTTGCCCTTCTTGATCAACCAGTGTTACGCCATGTCTCGTCGCGACTCAACAAAGACAATAAACCCCATTTTAAACACAACATTTGTTGTCTCGATTGGGAAATTATTACTGATTATTAGGACTTAGGTTGTCTTTTTCACGTTGCGCGCGTGTCTGCATTTGCAGATCACAAGCACACGACAAACTCAACCCGCGTTAGTCAGTAGCAAAGTCTTTTACAATGAAAATATACTTACAGGCTGCGAATCTGAAGTGCTGCGCCAGACTGTCATTGCAAAGTTTTAATGGTTGGAATGGCCCCACATTTCACCAAAGCTTTCGTGCATAGCCGGTCTTGACCCTGGTTCGTGAAGCAATCTTCGCTGAAATGCGCTGCACAAACTTGAACATTCGGATTGTACTGTTCTGGAAATAAAATGTAACCATTCGTTTTTAGTCGTCTCATCTTTTGACAGGGCAAACAAGGATTCTTTCTTTTCGCAACGAGACACACAGTGTCTCCGCGACATGGCTGTGGCGGTGACAATACAAGTATGCCCACTTTACTTGCGTTTAGATTTGGGCGGTCTTAGTCAAGTCATGTTACGAAGTGACGTACATTCGCCGGAGTGTGGTTACATGACTTTTACGTGTCTAATACATGCATGGGTAACTTATAACACACCAAAGAAACAGAAAAACACATATTCGCACCATATGACCCCTTTAAACCATTTAAGTGCGATTTGAAACTTAGCTTTTTTGCTTTGACGCAAATAGTAGAGCTTCTAGCTGTGGGACGCAGCACAACGCAATGCGACGGCGGTCCAGTCTGGTGTATACAGTAAGTGTAAATGGATCTCTGTCAGAATCTGTCAGACAACGCAACATATTAAGTTCCAAAAACACACAAGATTATGTCAGAAAGCTTGTCGTTTGTTCGTAAGCACTGACTTCAATGTGTTAAATAACATCTTAAATGAATGCAAATAGTTGTGAAAATGCGAAAGGCGCCAGATCTGCATAGAGAAACAGCTCTTAATGGGGCTGAATTCTTAAACCTGCTGCTGTGACTCCTGTCATTAATGTTAATCAAAGAACAAAAGCAAAGAGGAATTATTTTGTGTTTTGTAGCTATAATGAGAATTCTTCTGTATTTAATTTAGAATTTAGCATTAAAGACTGTAAAGTGTTCATTCAATTTCTGTATATTTCCTACCTGTTAAACATTTTAGCCCTCAATTATACTGTACTTCAATGTTGAATGGCTAAAATCAATGTTAAAATAAAGAAAAAATACAACATTTAATGGATACATCAGTTGCAGTACTAATATCAGAATATTGGCTTTCATTCATAAAATGATGCTATTAAAGAAATCTGTTTCTACATTAATTTGGAGATTAAATGTGAAATGATTAGAATGAAAACGTCTATTTAAAAACATTAATGTTATGTGCGATTAATCGTGATTAATCACAGAAAATAAATGGATTAATCAGATTTTTTTTTTAAATCGATTGACAGCACTGCAGAAAATTATTTATATTTATTTATGTCAATAAAAACATTAATGTTTAGATATCAGAGTTAAAGGTTTAGGTTACCCAAAAATTAAAATTCTGTCATGAATTACTTACTCTCAGTTGTTCCAAACCTTGTAGTCAAAAGTGCCCCGGAACTGTTTGCTGTTCTACATTCTTCAAAATATCTTCTTTTGTGTTCAACAGAACAAAACATTATAAAGTAATTTTTCCTACTATGGTAGTCAATGGTGGCCAAGAACTGTTTGGTTACAAGCATACATCTAAATATCTTTCTCTAGGTTCAACCTTAACATAAAAATGAATGGTTTGACCAAATTCCCGATCGCAGTAGCTAGACCTGAAAGAACAGAAAAGTAAAAAAGTGCATTTCTTTTATTTGGAATATGAAGCAGCATACGTAAGAAAAGTTATAATGTGTTATGAATCCTCTCTCATATATTTTTCCTGTTGTGTCAGTTCAGTATTGGTTTAATATGTCATACAGTAGGTGAATTTGCTTTGCTCTGAATGATTATGTACGGTGGTTGCCAAACCATTTGAAGTGCAGTAAATGGTTTGTTAGAACACAACCTTTTACAGCCCTGTAGTACTGGACACTAGGGTTGCACGGTGTAACGGTGCTACGGTAGCATCGTGATGCTAATGCTTCAAAATACCCGCGATGCCTCTCTATTTTTGAAACGGTAGTACCGTAGTTAATGTTGCATATGTGCATAAATATTCATTTGAACTAGGGCAGTCAAAAGATTAATCGCGATTAATCGCATCCAGAATAAAAGTTTGTGTTTACATAATATATGTCTATGTACTGTGCATATTAATTATGTTTTTATAAATACAAACACATAAACATGTATACATATTTAGGAAATATTTACATATATTTATTTATATTTACCAACAATTGAAATTATATATAAATGTTTCATAATTTTTAGATTTTTCTTAAATATATGCATGGATGTGTATGTGTTAATAAATACAAAATTATTATGCAGAGCACACAGATATATATTGTGTTAACACAAACTTTTATTCTGGATGCGATTAATCGCGATTAATCTTTTGACAGCCCTAATTTGAACACTTACATCTGCCTTTTTGCGGTGTTTATCTCCTAAATGAATGTGTGTTTTGAATGACTCGGACGAGTTGATGATTCAAATTGGCGTTTTGAACGAGTTGGTTAAATGATTCACTAACTCAGTGGAAAATGTACCCCACCTACTGGCCGTCTTAGTTCTGCATTTAAAGTAAGCCTAATATTTCCCTTTAAAAAAACTGCTGTATCAATGAAAAATCAATTTGTCCCAAAGTATAAAACAGTTTACTATAGTAAATACAAAATGTTTCATATAAATCTGTTTTTTGTATAGATTTGAATAATATGGCAAAGCATCGTGATACTAATTGGCATCGAGATACTTCAGCTGGTATAGTATCGTAAGACATGTTTATTGGTACCGTGACAGCCCTACTGGACACAATTACTGAAAAACATAAGGAACCCGCATAAGGAATCCCTCTTACGTAAACATGACACGGCAGAAAAGAAAGCAAAGGCATTATTCTGCTGCCATGGAAACATCTTTTAAAGCCTCAAAATCGCCAAGTGAACTCATAATGGGTTGTGGGCAGAGAATCTGGCTATTTGAACCCATGTATATTGTTAGCATGCTCTTAACCACAACAAATATTCACCTCAGATCAGCATCAGTACAAACGAAAGCAGCACCATACTGCTTCTACAATAACATCTGTTAAGTATACATATATGCATCCAAAGTGACTGCAAATAAAGCCTTAGGAATAATTCATATAGAATATAAATTGATTGTATTTTCTTTATTAAGTGGTCCATTTTACTCTCTGCCAAGGTAATCCTGTATGATGTTTGTATGAGAGCTGTGTGCTCGCTGTGTTGAGATGTCTTACAACCCCCGGCTGTCATGTCAAGGATAAACAGAGATGATGGTTTGAGAGCTCTGACGTGAAGAGATGAAGATGCATTAACATAAGGCCCCACAGGTTAACCGATTCATGGGTTTCATTTCGAATTCTGCAGTGCTTTCATTTTCCTATAAAACATTGAAAACCAGTCTACATGATTCCTTCTGCCATTTTCTGCTGCCTGGCTTCCAACAGGAAAAAAGACAGTATAGTGGATTTGAAACACTTGCCAAAGAGGAGAACGCAATCAGTCTTGTACATTGTTTCATTTGACTTTACTGTGTTCCATTTCCTTCCTGGTGAAAAGATACAGTAAAGGCAGCTAAACAAGAGCTTGAAAATGGCAGCACCTTCAACACAATGTATGATCTATTTCACTTTAATTCAAGAGATAAGCGAAAAGACCATTTCCCCGAGCAGAGGAAATATGAATAGCAAATGACGGCGGTGAGCGGAGGAATGATGCGAAGACGTTGGGGAGGGGGGATGTTGGATGGCGAAATGGAATCAATCACGCAGAGAATTCGGAGGCAGTGAGGACATTGGGCCTGTCAGAATATTCCAGCTCCTGCGTGCATGATCTATCCGCAGCGACGTAGCGACTGCGGAGTGGAGACCGGAATGGGAAATTGGATGGAGGTGGATAGAAACATTGAAAGCTGTCCTGCCAGATGGCTGTTTTGGAAAATAAGGTTGTTTTTTTCTCCTCCCGTTTTGAGATGAAATCATTTGACATGGCATATTCCTGAGGGCAGTGACTGAAGAGGAGGTGAAATGGTACCCGGAACAATAGAACAGGGATGAGAATGTAGCCAAAGAAAAGCATTGTTTGTTAAGCAAACTCCCTCGCCGGCCATATTGGTGAAGGCCATTTTTCGGTCATGCATTTGAAAAAGAAAAGAATCAAAATTGCAAAGCTGTAGGTCGAGGTAACATTCCAGTAATATTTCAGATTAGGAATGAAAAGCAACATCATCATAAAGTCTGCTCCTTTTTTTTAAATAGCACAACTATAGCTCTAATATTTAAAGGGACAGTTCACCCAAAAATAAAAAATCTGTCATCCTTTACTCAAGTATGTTGTTCTAAAGTTGTTCTAAATCTTTATAAATTCCTTTGTACTGATGAACATAGCGAAATATATTTGGAAGAATGCTTGTAACCAACAGTTCTTGGCCACCATTGACTACCATAGTAGGAAAAATTACTTTATAATGTTTTTGTTCTGTTGAACACAAAATAAGATATTTTGAAGAATGTAGAACAGCAAACAGTTCTGGGGCACTTTTGACAACCAGGTTTGGAACAACTAGAGAGCAAGTAATTTATGACAGAATTTAGTTTAAAGTTTATTTCCAAAAAGAGTCTGTTTTATATTTTTTCAAAATCATGTTTTTTATTATGTTTTATTGTGTAAGTTAGCTGTATTTTATTAGTTATCATGGCTTAAATCAAAACAAACCAACTGCAGTTTGATGTTGATCTCTTTTTGAGGGTGAGTAAATGATGACAGAATTCATTTTTGGGTTATTAACAATTTCTTTCATTCATATATACAGTAGCATATAAAATGGACTCGTCACTTTATAATGCATGTCATATAAAGGCTTATAAAGATCTGTCTATGATTTTAGTGTCATAAGAGTTGTGAGGCAGATGTCAGAGGAAGTTATTGCTCCAAAGCAAAATAGCAAGGAGAACCAGGCGGTTGCTAACACATTTTGATAACGGCTGTGCGAGAAACTTTCGAATTAGCATTTTTATTGCTGTTGCTTATTGATGTTTTTAAAATCAGATAGGGCGTGAGAAAAAATGTCTTCAAAGCCAGGAGAAGCATGATGAATACAAAATTTGCCACGCTCATGATATTCATTAAGTTTGAAATGTTTTTGAAATGTGCTGGCCACCGTCTTCCGTCTGTGGGAAATCATCTTTCAGGCCCTGGTAATTTCCATCAGAGAGCCCCTGACAGGGCACCTTGGCCAGCCCGCCCTCTCCTCACATCCACCGCCCAGCAGCCAACCCCAGGTTCCATCCTCCTGCAGAGGTGTCAGTCAGCCAACCCCCCTCGCAGACCGCAGCTGTTCCACTGTCTCTGTGCTTCCCCGGGAGACTTCGGTCGCCGTTCCTGCCCAGCTGAGCTCGCACCATTACCTCCACAGGCACTTCTTATGCTCACATAAGTAAGGCAGGAGTCTCGCTCGCACGCGTATTCTCGCCTTACCAGACACCTAATGAGAGAGGCACAGCGATTGGAGGCACTGCTTGAAATGCTGCTTCCTAAGCGCTCGCAAAACAATACATAGCAACTGCAAAGACACTACAAAATTCTGGTTTAATTGCTATTTCTATCTCGCGTATCGGTATAAATAATGAGACATTTTAAAATCAGTAAACTTGTGTGAAATAGGAATAAATGGCCTTTTCCCTTAATTGTTTTACTAATCTCAATATTGTAGAAAAATATTGAAATATTAATTTGTGATATTTCATTATCCAAAAATAGCTTTTAATATTGAACAAAATTTTGCTTTTCAAGTAATTGTATCTGTTTTGAGGACGTTTCTCAATAAACACAGTTTTAAACTGTATGGGGGCAATTTATGTAAATCTTTATGAAAGATCTGTTAACCGTGTGTGACAGGTTCTTTCAAGGCTCTGTCATTCTTTTGGATATTGTCAAAAGAGTTTGTTAATCTCCTTTTTGTTCATAAACAGTCAGCTACACTCAGATTATGAGCATGTCCATATCAAATGACAACATCTAATCAAACTCATCCCTATTTCACTTCTGAATAGCTGTTACGTTTGTTTCTTTGTCATTCTTTAAATCCTCACAGCCGTCTTGAATTCCAGTAAGACTATCTAAATTGACTTTGGTCTTAGTTGGATCAGCAGTCACATTACACTTCGCCGCTTCATATCTTCGTGTTTTTTTTGTAGTGTAAATAAGAAATGTACAGTAAGATATTGGGTCACATTTTGATGGAAGGATGCAGGATCAGAGGATTCGTTCAGAATCCACTGCAATAAAATATACAATATAAGCATAAGAATTGTCGTGTCCATCAGCGCATGTATTTATTTTCTGTTGCTTGATGTGAATCATCAATCAACTCTCAAGTGTTTTATTGATTGTTTTCTGCAGTTCAAAAGTAAACTGACGTTTGTGTGTCATATTTGCTGCTTTGCACATACGAGGGAATATGACATACATACATCAGCAGTAAAAAGTCAAAAGTACACTGTAGCTTTTCGAGAGATAATAAAGACAGTAAAGTTACTAGAGTAACTTTTTTATAAGAACTTGTATAACATTTGCCTCAGAATTGTGAACAAAGAGTATTTTAATTCTAAATAATCACTATCAGGATCATTTAAGAACCACATATTATCTAGAATTATTATGCTACCCATTCCTACAATACATCATTTTTTTAAGGACAACATTTAAACAACCTGTTATGTTTTGGGGACAAATTCACCCCAAAGCAACTTTGACATCTTCTTAAAAGTATCCTGATTGTATTTTTAAACCTTGAGACTTGAAAATAATAGTTGTATGAAAATAATAAAAAATTATGTATGAAAATAATGTTTTAAGTTAATTTAGTTTATTCTTCTCCCATGACTCATGAACTAGAGCTGAAATTGTGTGAGGAAAGAATATGAAGCATCTATGAGAACTCAAACGTAAAATAAAATATATACAGATCAAAAAGTTAATTTTATTTACATACTTAATATTATAATTAATTATTTTTAAATTAAATTGGATTACTTGTAATATTCTGTTTAAAATATAATATATATATATATTTTTTTTTTAACTTTATTACTTTATACTGTATACTGTATAAACATATTTATTTAAAATATTTATTACATTATTTTAACATATTATTTTCAGTATAACTAAAATTTGCACATACTGTAACAGAAGGGTTAATCCACGAATATACTGATGATAAATTCATTAGCAGTCAAATTGTTATTTTTTCTCAACACAAATATCTGGAGACCAGGGTAACAGACAACCAGTATAGTGCCTGTATGTACATGGTAAATGGAATAATAACAAACACAAATGTTCCAAAAAAATGTATACCAAAATTCTCTAATACTTCTCAAATGTAGATCTTCTGAAGATTTAAGTTGACACACTTGATACTATCTAAATATTTGTCTCATTATATGAAACTGGAATAGTTTGAAATAACCATCCCAGAGTCTTCAGTGACTTTTGAAGTGCCTGCTTCACACACCCAGCATTGCTAAGGATGAGCGTATGGCACGATAATGTGGCAGCCCACGATAATGTGTTTTTTGATAAATCCACGAGAGACAAGCTGTGATGAAGTGCCAAGCAAGATGAAAGAGCAAGCCTTTAATGCCACTAGATGGCACTTTGCACACTTCACACAAAGCATGCTATTCTCACACCTCTCTATCTCATGTCATCACTGAGATTACTGGAGGCATTACACAGCTATTACTACTGCATCTCATGTCTGAAAGAACATACTCAGCGCCCCAGCTGCCCAAATGCACTCCGTCCTCTAATCCGCATCTATGGAACGTCGACTGTGAGACCATTCGGCTAAAAACCTGCACTGCCATTCCAGACCCTTTCAAGAGATCATAAAAGCTTGCCGCATGAATAAATGATAGTTCGGAGGAGAGGGTTTCTTCAGAGTGTAGCGTGAGTTTGATGTGGGTGCTGAGAGCTGGTTCGATTTACGGTATAAAACGATTCCTGAGTTCACCTGCCCAACTGGTCATAATGAAAAATGGAAAAAAATGAAGAAGGAGCTCGATCCTGGGGCATTTAGTTACAGAGAATCTTAAAACAGGGTGCAGAAGGGAGGCAGTTGGTTGTATTGCATGATGATCGACAGGACAGTATGATCAGGTCTCTATTTAGAAATTTATAAAAATACATTTTTGTTGATCATTTTCTCACCCTCATGTCTTTCCAAACCTGTATGATTTTCTTTCAATTGCACAACACAAATTAAGATATTTTGTCCAGTCCAGTTGGATTGCGTAGTTTTAAACCACAGGTTAAGTACAACCTTGTTGTTGTACAGTACTGTATGTGTGCCAAAATTACCTTGCCCTTTGAGGATTACAAGAGATTATGGTGTGGATGGCTTAAATCGGTCTACTTTGCCTCTTACTGTTTGTACTCAGTTCAATACAGCAATACTGCTTGTGAGTGTGTAGGTGTGTGTCGTAAAAATCGACATTGAATGCATTTGGCAGATTCTTTAATCCAAGCCAATTTAAAGTGCATTCCATGCATACATCCTATCAGTTTGTGTGATATTATCATCTTATTCCTGGGGTTGGAACCCCTGCCCCTTTAAAACAATTCCTGATCAGCTAAGCCAGAGGAAAAATACTACGCAAGTTCATGTAAAGTTTATCCCACAACAATGCCAGTAGAACAGCTTTGTGCGTAAATAGCAACAACACAAAGCAATGGCATGGTCACACATCTCTGTTCTGAGGTTAGTGGCATCAGTCTATAAGCACAACAAAGGTTTAAACCTAAGACAAGGTGTTCTCCCGAGCCTCAAATCAACCCATTGTCCCAAGACTACAGCGTGTATCAGCATACTAAAAATGTGCATCTTTTGACTGGATGAAAGGTGAGGTCTAAGCAGATTTTTTTTCTCTCATTAAACCAGCAACTTAATATAGCGTGTCGTTTTTTTCCATGATAAAACACTTTTCACACCTTAATATGCAGATACAGGTTTATTTGCACATTTTTGATTGACATAGGTGTGTAACAGTGGCGGCTGCTGATCTTTTAAAGAGGGGAAGCTCATTTTCGGCCTAAATCATAAACAACACATCCATGAGATGGTTTCATCAAGAGACATGGCCAGCAGTACATTTTCTTTTTCACAGCACTTCCAGTCAGCCAGCTAACTTTGTCATACCAGGAGAGCTGAAAAGACCTGTTACTTTTCCCTATCTTTTGCACTAAATCAATCTTAGGTGTTGATCTGCCCTGCTGTTTAATTCTAAGTTTCTCCTCGTAAGGAAGACTTTCTAATGGCTTTGCCAAAATCAGGTCGACAAATATTAGCACTGTCTGCCATCGTGTGCAGTTTGCTAGCTGGCTAGTTCAGACTATATGAATTAATGAACAAGCGATCTAATATATATATATATATTTAACTCAACGGGAGGAAATGTGGGAATTATGTTAAACTGAAACAATGAATGTGGTGTGAAATTGTGTGAAATATACGATGAAGGTTGCAGCAGTTTGTCTTTCGACTACACATGCAAAATCCGCGATGGGACTGAGTTGGAAATGGAGACACAGAGTGATACGCGTCATAATCTGAAGACCACGCCCACGCCCACACCAACCGTCTCTTTGCATTGCGAGAAGCTGCCGCCTCCTTGTCATTTATGATTTATAACAAAAAAAAAAAAAAATGTCTAAAAGCTGATATGTGACAATGTGTATAGCAAACAAGCTAAAAAAAAACAAGAAATACGTTTTTATAAGCTGTCGACCCCAAAAAACGAGCGTTTTAGGACATAAAAGTGGATTAAAAAGAGATGACAGACCCTCCAATCATCACGCAGACGCTCGGAGTCCGGGCCAGCCCACTCCTCCATTCATCCCAGAGACGCTGAGCGTCCGTGGGCGGGACATAATCGCAGCATTATCCAATGACCGTCTTGTTTCTAAGCACTGAAAAAAACTGTTTAAAGCAGCCCCATTGAAGTCAATGGACGCTGGGCTTCAACAGAGTAATGCACTGTACGCTACGGGAATGAATGAGAAGGAAATCGAGTCAGCCGACCTAAGTAGCTGATTCTGAACGAAATTGTTTTCGTTCGAGATGAACGTGTTTAACGCATTTTTAGTCAATAAAATGTTAACATAATAGTACATATATTTGACCATTCATTTTTTGACAATTATAGGGGAAGCTGAGCTTCCCTTGCAGTCTTAAAGAAATCGCGACTGGTGTGTAATGTAAGCGTTTGTGGAGTTCTGTGCAGGTCATGCTGAGAGGACAGAGATGAGAGATCCTGTGCCTTGCAGCATCAGCGGCGAGAAAAGTCACACCCACTGTAATGAACATGTGACAGCTGCATCTCACCCTCCACTCCACAGATTTCATCATCATTATTACCTTTCTCAGCCCGAGTGAGCCTCGATTAACAAGCAAGCTGTAATTTACTTTCATTATTTATAGAGCAGCAGAAGCATACGTTTGACTCATTTACATACAGTATTCTTGCGGATGTATTGTATGGGGCTATAAAATATCCAAACGATTTCACAGTGCTCTTCTATTATATGTTATCATTAGCATGGAGCCCAGATCACAAGGCCGTCTGCTCAGTCATGTCATGCCTTCAGCCCTTCCTCCGGTACACATTTGAACCATTCGGAAGGCTGTTGCTGGGGAACAGACCCACGTGAGAGCTTTGGGCTCCACAATAGATGACTTCCCGTTCTCTGCAAAGTGTGTTATTAATTCCTGAATGCAATGCAATGGGAGAGTTGCTTTGTGGTCAACTTGAAATGACATGCATTCTAGCAAAGGCTCTTACTACAGTAATCCATTCAAATAAGTCTAAGGATCAAGTCATTAGACCTCCAGTCTCAGATCGCAAAATGGTCGATGTTGCCATAAGAACCACCCACTGTGTTTAAATGTGAAGAAACCATCTTACCGACATGTAACCAGTCAGTCACAGGTCTTTTTTTTTGTTTACATGTTGGACAATAATAATAACTGTGAATCCCGTCTGTTTACAGATTTACTAAACAGAGCAAATTAGCGTGAAAGTGCAATTTCAAAAAGCGCTGATGGGAGTAGGAATGTCTGAGGGGGATTTACTGACAAGGAGCACATTAAGAAACACAGGTGCAATATCACATTTCCATAATGACTGACACAGTTTACCAAAGCCAGTGCAAATAGCATTAGGGTAAAAAACATGCTTTTTTGACCGTTACATAATCCCACAAACACCAGTAAACTGTGCAAATGTTAGTAAATCATGTTGCGTGATCCATTTAAATACTCTCCTCCCATAATATTTTTTGAAACAACATGGTGAATTCCATGTAAGGGGACCCGCAGTGTAGATAGAAATGGCACATTCTAAGGAAATAAAAACACAACGCTTCTGTACCGAGGAAGGAGGGACGGGAGCTGTGGGGCGGGGCCGTTGGTGTGAGTGATAGTGGAAATCAGCTGTGCGTTGCACCGGTCCCGCATCTCACACGGATGAGTTCGGGAGCATAAAATGACGAATCGACAGGACTGCTGACGAGAGAGGACCGGGCACGGACACATGTTCAGTTTGTGTTTACGTTCTTGTATATGTTCCTTTTACTTCCGTGATATTGTTTGTGTATTTTGATTAAAAGTTTGTTAAACGTTCGCCGGTTCCCGCCTCCTTCCTTCCCTTTTATTGGACCTTGTTACAGCTTCATTATGTAAGGTCTTTATACACCTCTGAGCACATAGTTATGTAGGTATATTATATTCCATTTCTGTCAATAGATCCCCCAAAATTATACATTGGACTTTTAACACCAAAAGTGGTGCTTGCACTAGCCAAAAATGTGACTAAATCTGGCCTCAAATGTGATAAGTACAGACCTCACAGAAGTGTTTCGGAGAACAAAGTGAAATGTACAGTCCTGCTCATGAATATCATGCTCATAAGTGCATCCAGCAAAACTCTAACTATCTTTCAATTGTGTGATGCCACTAACTTGGCAAACATTGTCAAATCCAACAATTACTTAATTCTCAAAGGCATTTGTTGTAACAGGCAGTGTGCACTTCCATCCCAAAGTTGCATATAGTAAGCCAATTACATTAGAGCTTGCCAAATCAAATAAAGTACTTTCCAGTTTTATGTGTAAGATGTATCAGACGATCAGATAAAAGACTGTGGGAGGTTCGTGGGCGTGCAATCTGAGGTCCAGACTGTTAGACATAAAACTAACTCTATGAGCTGTTATGACAGCTTCTCCATGGTTGTATTTCCCAAATGACAATGAAAACATATATATTGTAGTGACATGTATGTATCCACACTACTAATGTGCCCATATGTAGTAGCAGATATTAGCAGCACTCGAAGACATTTGGCATCAGAAGCAGGAGAGATTGTGGATTCTCCCTTAAGGTGAAGAGAAAATCTACCAGCAATGTTATTTATAATGCATGAACTATTTATCTCATCAGACTGGTTTATCAGACACTTCCCATCAGAGGGGTTCATTGGAAGAGTCGTTTCTAATGGGCTCTCTGCCGTGCGGAAGGTTGGGAATTGCATGTGTGCTGATAAGCTATCACGTCCGCCGTCGGTTTTGGATGTGCAATTGGCTTGTATTAATCCTCTCCGCTTTCAGCATTGCAGCTAGTTTTTTAAATGTAAGTCATTAGAGATGAACAATCGCTTTACGCTGATGCAGCACGTTGTAGCTCTTTTTCATGCCCCATATAGATGAAATGATTGTACGGTGGAGCTAATGGCCATGGCTGTGGGAGGGATGTGTCTCTCCTCAGCTGGAAATAAAAATGATGACATTTAGGAAATGCGACCGACTGATTCGCTGAGAAGAGAAACATTAGCGGCGCAGCGGAAATATATTTACCTATTTCGGAAGAGACGTTAGGCTTCGGGGGTTTTAAAAAAGTCACACGACGAGCCGGAGCTGATGGACTTTTCTTCTTCATGTAGTTCCACACCAAAAACACAGTTTGGTGTGTAGATAGTGGAACGACGCAGAACATTCTGGAGTTTCTGCTTTTCTATGAGGAGGCACATGATGTGGGAGTGCAGGGTGAGACGAGGGCTCAAAGGCAAAACTTTAAAGGATACATCTATTAAGGCATTAAGCCAACAGAGGCTGTGCATTGCAGTGATTTTAGAAAAACAGAAACAAAATGAAAAATGCAGTTACATTTATTAATCACCATAATTCGTAATAAACTATATATCCCTCAATGTAACATAGTTCATTAGCCTAACTGTAGGCGGTATACGGTTACCAAGCAACGTGGCAACTTGACACATTAATGGATTTTTGTTCAACTACAGGCACTTTTATGTCCCAGGGGTCGTTATTCTTATTTGATTTTTTGATATTATTTTGTTCTTATAAGGTCGTGAAGGCCGTTTAAAATGCATTCAAGTGTTTTGTCAGTGTTCTTCAAGTTTGTCAATTTTAAATCTATTCACTTAGGGTGGCGACAAACGTGTCGGTGTAAACATACTTGAGATCAAATATGAGATATGTCATGTGTAAAAAAACAAAGAAAAACGAAGTATCCTAGACGGTCTAGCTGTTATTTTGTCAAATTATGCAAAATGTGTGAAAGTATTATTTAAGTGTATGAATGTAGGATGAAAAAACTAGCTATAAAGTTAGTAGCTGTTCTGTTTCCTGTGCATCATTTTTGTGTTTTTTTGTGAACAACTATTTGCATACATTTTTTAAAACTTAAAGACCACTTCAGAAGACGTAAACAATGCTGTTCCAGAGGAACTTCCTGCTTCAGTTTTTCAAAACTGCACAAACGTTTGAACAAAATACAACCAACAGAACCTGTAAAACAAATATCTTTGGTATTTAAATATGTACGATTTTCACAACAACATGTGAAACTGAAAGTGGCGCTGGACCAGTGTTTACATATGGCAGAAAGATCTTTACATCACATTACATATTTACACAGTTCAAGAAGTGTATAAACATCTGAGGTTCCTTGTTAACAATAACAATAAACAAACATACAAATGACTAAATGGTCTTGGTTTCAATCTCTTTTAAAGTGCTGTTTTTTTTAAACTGTTTGTTAAACATGGCCACACATTACCTACAACAACAGCCTTCTGGTAGTGCAACTGGTATATATGACACTAGCAATACCAAGGTCATGGATTTTAATTGAATAGGCTACTCATAAATGTATGTCTTGAATGCACTCTAATTTACCTTCGATTGCCTTTTTTTCTTGCATCTGCCAAATGGGAAAAAATGTCATATTCATTATTCCCTATACATACAGAATGTCATATTTTTTCTTTAGGTACAAGAATTGAAAGATTTAGAAAAAATATACAATTTGCAAATACTTGAAATTAATTAAAAGTTCTGGAATTCAACACACAAGCCGCATATCTGCCTTAGAAATCCAAAGAGTGGGTCTCAAATGCTTCGCATTATACAGGGACTTTCAGTCAAATCAAGCTGTCTGGCTTTACAATGATACATCACTGAAATATCTCTCCTATCAGACTGTCTAGTCAGTTGGGTTCTTGAGTAACCCGCAAAGACTCGCTCAAACAAGCTGTCGATAGCAAAGCTGACAGCACCAGAGTTTGAAAATCTGTTCACTGGTACAGTAAAATTCTTCCCCACCATGTGGTTTGAGATGCTTGTATGCTGGACTTCATACAGAATATAGAGAAAGAATATCATCAATAAATTGCCTATGACAGGGATTCAAAGCTTTTAATCCGGTATAATAATTTTCTTTCTCTCAATGAGCACTAGCTGTACAAATCCATAGACGTGATTGTCAAGCCCAGTTTTTTGTTCTTTGTTGATGTATTTCCTAAACGACCGATTCTGTGTGACATATCGAGGGATTATCCCCTGTTTTATAGAAGGACATTTTCATTCTAGAGAATTGGACAAACATCTGTGCAAGATGAGTCATCAGCATTATTGATCCATTTTCAAATCCATTTATCTGTTGCACCATTGGAATATATTCCTTCCTTCTTTAAGCTGATTTTTGAGACATTCTTGACATCGTATCTCTGTATCTTAAATGTATTAATAAAACAATGTATATTTGCAGAGTATAAGACTCTCTCAGCTTGGTTCTCTCCCATGAAGACAAGCAACTGAAGCAGCATGTAATGACTTTGCCATTGCCCCACCGACAGTCTGTGTTGCATCAGCCAGTGTAAAGTAGAAAGAATACTCCAAAACTCAACAGACAGAGTCAGCCGAGTAGTGCACACATGTGGCTGTTGCTGGCAAAATGCTGCAAGTGCACGGTGTCCAAAAGAATATCCAAAAGAACCGAGCAAATGAAACTCCCTGGGCCGTTCACTATGATCAAATATTAAAGCGCTCTCACATTTGGCACTTAATATGATTTATAAGGACACATCAAAGGATCGGCCGGTTCTTACTAAAATTGAGTTGTCATAATGGTATCTGAGAATGTGCATGTCATCGATCTGTAGATGGGGCAGAGGCTGTCAGCTGTAGATCTTCACTGAGATGATAATTAAAGTGTAACTGACAAAGACGATTAAAACAAGAAGGAAAATAGATCTGAGAGTGTTCATCCTTTATCGTCCTCTACAGTATGTGCCTTTGGAATATCATACTGTGGCGCTCTCAGTTTTGGAAGTTTTGGAACATTCGATGTGAGACGCGGCAATGATTAAGTCTTTGTTTTAGGGAAGATTGTGAATTTATTAATAGCGTGACACATCATTCCCATGCATTTTTTATTAATATTTTATTAAACGTAGTTATTGTAAATGAAATGATCACAGACAACAGCTTTGATATACTCTGCCTTACCGAAACCTGGCTAAAACCAAATTATTATTTCGGTATAAATGAGTCTACCCCACCAAGGTACTGTTATATGCATGAGCCACGTCCAGTTGGTCGAGGTGGTGGTGTCGCAATACTTTTTAGAGACGTTCTTACTGTAACTCGGAGAACAGAGCATACATTTAAATCATTTGAAGTGCTTGCGCTGAACGTAATTGTTCCAAACAAAAGTAAACAAACATTACTTTCTTTTACATTGGCTGCTGTGTATAGACAGGCCCTACACTGATTTTCCGAAAGAGTTTGCGGACTTCAAATCGGACCTATTGGTTAACGTTGATAAAGTACTGATTTTAAAATCCACGTAGATAGTGCTAATGATGCATTAGCAGTGGCGTTTACAGAGCTACTACACTCTTTTGGAGTAACACTATACATCAATAGACACACTCATCGATTTAATCATACACTAGACTTGATTATATCTCACGGATCCGAGCTAACCAATATAGATATTATACCTCAAAGCGACGATGTCACAGATCACCATCTTATAACATGTACACTGTGCCCTGCAGAAATCAGCCATATAACTTGTTATCGACAGGGTTGAACAATTACCTCATCTACTAAAGATAATTTTGCCAAGAACTTGCCAGATCTGACTACTTTAAGAACCATATCAATAAATACAGAATCGCTCGATGACATGACCAGACCAGAAACATGGGCACTATTTTCTCTAACACATTAGAAGCTGTTGCTCCTATGAAGTCAAAAAAGATGAATGAGAAAAACAAAGTACCATGTTACAATAGCACCACTCGCACCCTTAAAAGAGAAACACGTAAACTGGAGCGCAAAATGGAAACAAACCCAATTAGAGGTTTTTGAAATTGCATGGAAAGAGAGTGCATCCTGTTATAAAAAGGCACTAAAAGCAGCAAAGTGTGAGCACCATTTAGTACTGTTGCTAAATTAACAAATAAACAGACATCCCCTGACCTGGTTATTCCGCCGCACATTGGTAGCAATGAATTTATGAAATTTTACGAGACAAAATAGTAAACATTCAACCTCCAAGTTTGCCCTATGAATTAGTATCAACCATCGCCGCAAAAGATCCTATAAAACAGGAAGATTTCATTAAACTTATTTCAGCATCCAAACCTACAACATGCTTATTAGACTCCATACCAACCAGATTATTAAAAGAGTTCCTACCTGTTGCAATTGAGCCCATTTATAACATTACCAACTCGTCAATGAATCTAGGTCCCAGGACCCTTTAAGCTGGCCGTCATTAAGCCTCTTATCAAGAAACCAAACTTAGACCCCAGTGAACTAGCTATAGACCGATTTCAAATCTCCCTTACCTAGCTAAAATACTAGAAAAACTAGTGTCCATTTTATTCCGGCTTTGTTTGATACTTGAGACCATAATATACTTTTAGATCGCTTAAACAACTATACCGGTATTCAGGGACAGGCACTACAATGTTTCAGATCTTACTTATCAGACAGATATTAATTTGTCCATTTAAATGGGGAATCGTTAAATCTAATGCAAGTAAATTATGGATTACCTCAGGGATCAGTTTTAGGACCCTTGCTTTTCTCCATATACTGTACATGCTGCCCCTTGGCAACATTAGTTTCCACTGTTATGCAGATGATACTCAGCTATATATCTCATCAAGACCAGATGATTCCTTCCAGCTATCCAAATTGGCAGAGTGCATCCAAGATAAAAATCATTGGATGACTAGTCATTTCCTTCTTTTAAATTCCAATAAAACATAAATATGACTTATTGGACCAATGACACGTCAAAATAATATTTTGGATTATAACCTGCAAATTGAAGATTGCACTGTTACTCTTACAAATGCAGTTAAAGATCTAGACGTTATATTAGACAGCAACCTGTCAAATGGAAATCACATCTCAAATGTCACAAAAACAGCCTTCTTCCACCTTAGAAATGTTGCCAAATTATGAAATATTCTATGTGTTGCTGACGCAGAAAATCTTATTCCTGCATTTCTGACCTCAAGACTTGACTACTGTAACGCACTACTTAGTGGTTGTCCTGCATCATCAATAAACAAACTACAGTTAGTTCAGAATGCACCTGCCAGAGTTCTAACCAGGTCCAGAAAATACGATCAAATAACCCCAATGTTATCTTCCCTTCACTGGCTATCTATTAAGTATCATGTTGGCTTTAAAGTTATTTTAATTACTCATAAAGCCTTAAACGGTTTAGCCCCTACCTATTTAACAGAGCTTCTATCACACTACAACCCATCACGAGCTCTAAGATCTCAAAACTACGACTTTTGATAACACCTAGAATAACTAAATCCACCAAAGGGGGTAGAGCTTTCTTATACGTAGCACCTAAACTCTGGAATAGCCTTCCCGATACTATTCGAGGGTCAGACACACTCTCCCAATTTAAATCTAGATTAAAGACACATTTTTTCAGCCAAGCATTCGCTTATATGTAAAAATAAACAAAAATATGAATGAACTGCAGCTACGCTAATTAGTCTCTTTCTGCCTTCCTCCCCCGCCAGAGATTACGCCAGGCCCAGATGAATGTCATATTCCCATCCCAAACTAGAGATTACGCCAGCTCCAGTTGAACATCCCATGCCATCCTCCTGCGAGAGTCTGCAGACTGACTGAACATCCCAGCACCTGTTTCAGGCAATTCCTTCACCAACCAAGAGCAAAGTGACCATATGACCATCCCAGCTCCAACTCAGGCAATTCCATCAACATCAAGAGCAAAGTGACCATATGACCATCCCAGCTCCAACTCAGGCAATTCCATCAACATCAAGAGCAAAGTGACCATATGACCATCCCAGCTCCAACTCAGGCAATTCCATCAACAACCAAGAGCAAAGTGACCATATGACAATCCCAGCTCAGGCAATTCCATCCCCAACCAAGAGCAAAGTGACCATATGACCATCCCAGCTCCAACTACAATACTTAGTATTTAATGCTAAACTTACATCACATGACAGCAGTTTGAAGTTATAGCTGCTCTGCATTTTCCCTGCTTATAACATTACTCTGTTGTCTGATATCGATCATAAAATAAGACAAAATTAGACCTGAAAAGTTTAAACAAATGAAATTTCCTAACAAGCTCTCCCTATTTTTCATAAACATTTACTCGGTCACTTTTATTGAGGTTACTGAGTGCAGCTGTGACACATCAGAGGGGACCTTGCCCTCCCGACTGAGACTGGTTTCTCGTGAGTTTTTTTTTTTTTTTTTTTCAAATAGTCTATTAATCAAAATTAATCTCAGTTACCATAGTCACCATCAGGCCCAGCTCCACGGGGGGGCCAGGGTGGCTTTGCCCACCCTATCAGAAGCTTTGCCCACCCTGCGTCCACCCAGAGCCATTGAGAGAGAGGATCCGTGAACCGCCATTGCGGGACAGTCTTAGCTCATTCACTTTTATATATATATATATATATATATATATATATATATATATTGTTTCCCCCCCTCGGCCTCCGCCCACCTGGAAAAATCAGTTGGCCCACCTTTCCTCTCATACCTGGAGCCGGGCCTGGTTACCATATGGCCATTAAAAAACTTGCCTAAACGTTGTAGTGTTTTTTGCATGGTAAATAAAGCAAACAATACCCAACCGTAATTTCTCATAAGCTGAATAAGATAAGCTCTAATATGACAACAGTGGATTCAGGCACATCAGTGACAAGATAATCACAGAAGCCTGTGGCATGTCTCGAGCAGACCTTATTTTGCCAATTTTATTACAGCTAAAATAATAAATGAGGAAATTCAGTTTAATGAGATTGCTTTTTCCCTGAGTAAACCAAAGCCAGAGTATATATCTATGGTGCATTACTGGCTGTAACTGTGAGACTGAATTTAAAGCTACAGTTTATCAGTTTATATTGATACAGTATATATTATGGTCAGAGTGCAGCGGTGGTTTTTCAGTACACCAAAAGCATTTACTAATTTATATTAACTAACATCTATTTTCATATGATTCAACATCATCTCTGAATTGCTTGTATTTACTGGTAGAATTCAAAAAGTCATCTTGCCGGTGTAACGAAAAGTCCTTTCCTAATTATTTTTTATTTCTTGTGTGTGCTTAATTGTTTTTGAATAGCTAAATCCATCACATTTTCTTAATTGCAACAAATTTTTCTCTACTATCAAAGATTCTATCATGACTGAATAAAACAGGTGTGATGCCACAGGATTACTGCACAAGCTAGTTTAATTCGCAGATGTTATAAACAGCATAAACTGAAAACATATAACATTGTAACTTAAATATGTGGAATATTTATAGTTGTCGAAGAAAAACGTTACATTGTCGGTTTAAAACTACAAAATTACAATAATGGATTAATGGGAAAATGTTGCTTATCAATAATTCATGTTTCCAACCATAAGAGTGAACTTTTGTACTATCATAGCAATTCAAACTTGAATAATTCAGGTGCCATCTAAATGCAATGATAGTTTTGTGAAATAAGCAGTCAGCCCAACCCCGAATGCTTCGGTAATAAATGCTGCCGAACTACACTTGCTCTGCCAATAGCAGACAACACAGAATGGGAAAAGAACAGGTCACACAGAACAAGTTCTTGCTTTTAATAACATCTACAGAATTGAACAGAATGTAGTGGTCCTTGCAATACGCAGATGTAAAAATTGGCTTCTCATTACAGGATGCTAAAAAACAGATCTAGAGATGTCAAAAACATCTGCAGACAGGCCAGCTTTTACATTTTTTTTAAATAACAGATAAATTAAAAGGAAATATAATGACCTTTAAATTAATTGACCGTTTATAGTGTCTTCAATACTTGCCACAATATTGTAACATCTTTAAATGATCTTAATTTGAATTATTTTCTTTGGAAAATATTGCATAATGCGACAATGATTTATTCAATTATCATTTATCTCATAAGAATGTAACTGCTTTAGAAATAAGTCGTGCCATTTTTGCCATCACTTGTAACAAGTATCTGTAGAACTAAAATGATCTGTTATCACAGTTTTATCATATCGGTGCACGTCAAGCATCAGTATACATTTGAACGTCTGAAAGCTTTTAAAGATGTCTGAGAGATGTCTGAATGTGAAGCAGATTGAAAAAAGGAAAGATCCAATCAGAGAGGAGAACACAGGGGCTTTAGAGCCATCTTTCATCACACTATTCACAGAGCTTTTTAACACCCCTACTATTCAGGTCATAGAGCCATTCCAAAAATGACTTACCCCGACTGATCGGGTCAAACTGTCCAGTGATCACACACATGTCTGAGATCCACCATCAGTATCTGGCCTGTCTCTGTGGGAAAAAAACACTCAATTAGAGAGATACAGGCAATTTGTATGTTTGCACATTTGAATTTAAAAGATATAATTACACTTATCGATTTCAAAATATCAAAAATTGTTAACACAAAATGTGAGACAGACTTTCATTACAAGCCATTGCCAATCTTCCTAAACTGTGTGACAAAAATGAATTATCAATAATTAAGCAGACGTAGAAAGCCTTATATTACAAAGCATCTCCAGCGATGATAAAAAGATTATTTTTCATGATGCGTGGTTTATCCCACGATCATTTCTCTATTTATATCTTGCATTGCTTTATGCCATTTCTAAATTAATATTCACTGCTCAGAAGATGCAATGATATGCTATGCAAATAAGATGACACTAATGAGTTACCGATTATTAACACTCCATTAATTCAGTACGTCTTTTTCTGTGAGCTCCATGCATATCAGCTGAGAGTGCTAATGAATGTTCAGCTAATACAGCAATGTAAAGACATAAAAGCAAGAATTTTATACTTCTATGTTTAAATGAATGGGTCAAGGTTTAGCTGGTTATATCGTATGCTATTGCTACACCGTGTGGCTAAAAACAACCATCTTTCTCTTTCAAGAGCCATTCAGAACTGTCTGTTATTTCTGGTAAAAATTGCTTTCATGTGGTCACAACCTAACAGCAGTCATACAAGGTCAAACTGAAATATTTTTTGAATGACTTAACCACGACCGAAGTGTGTTAGGTTGTCCGCTATTCTCCCCCACTGTTTCAACAGAACAAGAACATTGTCTTGGTATGATAAGCCTAAGCACATACAATGACATTCTTTCAGAGTCAGACCGGGTGTGGGTAAAGCCTTACAAACTATGGGTCCCTAGTTGGGAGCAACGAGGTTAAAATGACTTGTTCAAAGCCACCAATGGCAGCAGTTCGAGTGGGACGTTATCGGTTGATTTGCCTAACAGCTCATGTACAATGCTCCCACTCAGATGGAAAATTTCAGTATGTGCCACAACGTTAATTCTTTACGGTTAAGCGACAGAGGATTAAATTAGCCATATCAGAGATGGGTGGCCCCGCACACGTCTCCTGTCACGTAACATCTGCTGCATCGTATAAACCTAGACTCTGTCCATTGATCTCCATAAGTTTTAGTATTCAAGAGACAGATCTGTCAATGATAAGCAAGTTAGACCAATTAATTGAGCACTTTTTGCTGATAAGACAGAAATGAATACTCTGCAATCCGTCTGAATGACATAATGTGACTGCAAATGAAGATAGATAGATATTAATGACCATCTGCTTGTCCTTTGGATCAAAATAACAAACACACCACGTATATTTTGTCAGACAGCTACGTCACATTTCATCTGTGCTTTATCATTAGCACTTTTTATCATTATGGGGCGACATGTTGACTCGAATCTTCTCATTAGGGTTGTGCAACTGTATTGGCTCTTTGTAAGTAATTGTTTTTTTAAATAAGTTCATTATTAAATAAAATACGTTCTGTCTGGATCACTTTTGTCAAAAATGATTGACAATTAGCATACAGTTAAGATTGGCAGTATGGTTCTGTTCTGGGCAAAACTCCCTGCCCATCCATGCAGCCAGCATGAATAAGAGCAGAGAGAATTATGTGATAAACGTTTAGGTTTCACACATAATTAAAATGTAATTGAGACTTATGAAGAGGAGTATCAGAAGGTCCAGACCTGATTGAAAATATGAAGTGGAGTTAGGGATGGAGGAGGGTAATTCGCTTGTGAATAACACGATAAACTGCTGATAGCTGAATGAATTTAAAACGGAAGCGGTGATCGCGTCATATATCTTGATTTTTAGCTTCAGTAACTGACATGTTTGGCAAACAGTGAATAAACAATTGGTTATGCGTTCACTTGTATAAGACAGCCTTTTAAAAACGCAGAGGTGACCTGAGGCAAAACGTTTTGTGCTCCACCTAAAGCCCGTCTGACTGATATATAGAGTACAGTAGAGCAACCACACTCAGTTTGTTTGTTTATTAGTATTGATTATAACATAATAAAACTCTGCCGCAAAAAAATAATTTAAATAATGACAAAGGCAGACAAAAAAAAAACTTGCACTTATTCTGTAAAAACAGCCATCAAATTAAAACGTGCAATTTTAAGGCCAAGATGTAGATGGGCCTTTGGCCATCACCAGTTTTGTTTGCTACTATATCAGATGATGTGCAAACATACTGTGTCTAGAGCTGACACAAGATTAATTTATAATTCCAATAGTTGAACACGAAACTAAATTGTTTTCCATGTATATTCTGCAGTAACTACTGTGTATTTTGGTGAAGCGGGGAGTTGTTCATGAACTGGTCTCATGATCTGACCAGAAAGTCATTTGCATTCCGGTGAAAGAAGTGATAGTCAAAGGGCTATAGACAGCTGCCATACAGCACAAGCCTGTGAAAGCCCCAAAGCAGCGGAACCCAGAGTTTAGCAGAGGCAAGCTTCATGGATTTCTGTCCTATTCTTTTAGTTACTCATCATAATGACTCCATTTAGCTGTTCAATGACCCATTTAATGGCACAGAGCAGGCTTTGGAAGCACTGTGTCCTTGGCAGGGCAGATTTTGCAGCTGCCCTGGCGTATGCTACCTTTAACCCAAACTGCGGTCCATCTACACCGTCACTAAAAGCCCCCACCCATCCACCCCCTCCCTACACCACTAACACACCCCTTTGCATCAGCAAGTTATCGGGGACCAGAAGCAGCACAAACTGGGAATCCTGCATCACCATTGTACACCACAAGTGCATTTTTCATCATAAATGAAGCACAGGCAGTGGAGATCTTGTGCTGTATACAAAAAAAACTAGGTTTCACTACACGTAATGTATTTAACAAATAAAAAGCACATCACATACAGTAACAGCTATTAATGCTCTCTTCATGTATAGTTTTGACAAGGCCCTGACTTACATGTGATGTAAGCATAACAGAGTGAGGCGTAAAGGGGACGTTGCCCACAGGAGATTTGGACCCCATATGGTCCAAAGGAGCATATCACACACACACTGACCATGACCACCACTGTGCCCCTTGCATCCCACTCCCTCCACTCAGAGATGATAGATCGGCGCTGCTCAGCCGCTGACAGCTGAAGGAAGCTACACTTGGGAACGTGGGCAGAAAAACAGCCTTGTCGTGGTCCACTTTGATTCTCCAACAGCTGCTTCACGAAAAAAACTGTCTTTTTAGAGACCTGTGCCTTTTGAAATGCAAAATGGCATTGAGCACCCCCTCTTCAGATACTGGAAACCATCCTTCTTCACAAGGCCACTGAGGATGTGTGTATTTCAGACAACTCATTCAAATTATCGATAGAAATGCTAATGACATGTTATCCAATTGGACAGCTTTTGTCCCATAAAGGGATAAAGGATAGTTCACCCGGAAATATGCATTATTTTATTGTGTACTCAACCTCATGTCGTTCCAAACCTGTATGCCACAAAAGTAGATTTTGAAGAACCCGGTATACTGTTAGAAAGAATGGTCATAAAATGTACCAACACTGGGTACATCACTGGGGTACATCACCCTTTCAAAAAAAGTACACCTTTGCTGTGTTTTGTTTGACATCTTTTCTGACAGTGTACCAAAACAACATTGGACCCCATTGGCTTTCATTGTATTAACACAAAACCACTGAGACATTTCTCAAAATATCTTCTTGTTATATACAGGTTAAAACAACATGATGGTGAATCAATGATAACTGATTTTTATTTTTTTGGGTGAACTATACATTTAAGCGCGATATAACTAAATGGTTTAAGGCCAATGTTTCTTTATGACTCACATAGGATCCTACAGTACCTATAAAGCGCTGAAGGGGATTTTCCCTGACACGTAAGCATTAGTCACAGAATTTAAAATGATTTCAAAATAATCTCATTACCTTCGGCACCCTGGTGCTCCTGACCTTTCAGTTGTCCCTACCGTCTGGAACTTGTAGATGCAAAACTACATTTTTTAACAGAATCGTCTATAAAGTGACCAATATTTAACACTTTTTCTTTTATATAATAGCAGCCTTGGATCTTTTTCTCTACAGTTTTCTCTTCTATTCATCATCCCCAGTATAAACACGCCTTTGGTCTACAAATAAAAGAACACGAAGCACAAGAAGAATGAAGCAAACTAGGAACAAAAGGAGACTACGAAGGAGACGTTTTATTTGGACTGAACTGACAAGGCCTTTGTGTTGTCAGTGTGTGTCAGTCTATTTGTTCCGAAAAGGAGCCAGACAAACCCAAACATCGCAGAAGAAACACACTGGCAGATGGACTGTATTGATTCCACTGTTCATTCCAATGATGTAGAGCTGCATGTGGCTATTATGAAATTTACAGAATGTCTGTTTATATTGGCAATATCAAAACATTAGAAAACACAGGAACGACACTAATTTTGTTACCCTCAGGACAGCTGAGTAACACTACAAAATAATGCTTTACTGTACGAAGACCAAAAACATTCGCAGGTGGATGGAATCAGAAATGATAAACGATTATATTATACATGAGTCATGACTCATCTTCATCTTCGGTTTTAATGATTCTCAGTGCTTCTATCATTTGAAAAATACACTCTAAAAACTGTGGTTTTAAAACAACACATCTCTGTGTCGAGTTAAATGGATAGTTCACTTTCTTTCTTCTGCAGAACACAAAGAAGATATTTTGAAGAATGTTGATATAACCGAACAACAGCGGCACCCACTTCTATTGTTTGGACACAAAACCAATGCAAGTCAATGGTGGCCAGTTAAAAACATTCTTCAAAATATCTTCTTTTGTGTCCTGCAGAAGAAAAAAAGTCATACAGGTCTGAAATGACAAGAGGGGGTATATAATGACAGCATTTTCCTTTTTGGGTGAACTATCACTTTAAGGGAACCTATTTTGTATTACTTTAAACTCAACCTTCTGTTGTCCCACTTATTTAACACAAGATCAACACACAATGTCTCAGAAAGTGTTGAAAAGACATAATCTTATAAAATGACATAACACCAAATTGTTAATACACAATATTACTTTGAATCTGAACGTGTTAGTTAGTGCATTTTTGTTGCAAATACATTTAACTCTGTACATTCATTAGTTTTTATTTCGTTTTGTTTTATAATGTTTATTTCGTTTTCATTTTGGTCTATAATTATCAGTTAAGTGTTTATTTGAATGACACTAAAACAGTTTTCACTTCATTTGCATTTTGTGAAAATGACTGCTTTTAGTTTTTATGTATTGCAGTGTAGCCTGAGATTTCATCCATTATAACAAAGCACCCCAAATTGCTACACTTTATCAGTAACAGCACCATATTCAAAACAATGCCATCGTAGTTTGTGTTACGAGTTTTGTTTATAATGAAGGAATAATGAAATGTGCTACAAAAGTGCCATTGTTGCTGAATTTAGCAGTAATTGTGACCGACATTACTCTGGCATCTCTAGGGCATTTATGAATCACCAGCACGAACTGAATCTGCCCAGATCTCATGTCAGATCGGATAGCTCCTGAATTTACTCCACCGCAGAAAATATCAGAAATATATTGATGGGTTTTGAATGAGGCTTTTAAAATTCCTTTTGTGTAGTTTTCGCAGTGATTTTTACAAACCCTGTTTTTAGTTTTGAATCTTATTTTCACTGCTATTTTTGATAGCTTTGGTTGAAGACAATGCTTATTTTTTTCTTATTTTAATTAACGCTGAGAATGTTAAACTTTTTGAATATATTAAAATAATTTTTATACCGGATATGTCAACGCATCCAGCAACAACATTAGCTTAAATTCCCCCCAATCCAGAAACTCCACGTTTAAATGTTGTTTCACCATATCTGTGTGTCAGAAGTGTGTATACAGAACCACCCTAGAATGATAAAAATTCACCCATACATTTTTTTTTTAATCCCCAATAAACCTCAAATGTCCTCTTGAGTGAGCTGTTGGCATTCTCACAACATGACGTCACATTAATTGAACCCTGCCTATGACTGCTTACAGTCTCCGCCCTCATCGAGTTGTACACTGTCCGCCATTGTTTTCACGCTGGACACCTTACAGGTGAGCTACAAGAATGTTTTGCAAACAAACTAAGTGTGTTGTTGTTAGATGCAAGACTGAACATAAGTCTTCATTTACTCCTGACATCAAGCCTCTGAAGACGCTGTGGTTTAGTTTTATTTCTCAACGGAATGTGCAGAAGGCATCAGGTGAAGTCACTTTACACTGGGATGCTTCACACAGGAATGTTAGTAAACGCCAATTTCCAGTTTTTATAGATATGATGTGTTTGTCCAGTGTCACGTATAAAACAATGTGCACGTTGTAAAGACATAATGCGAAGTGCATTCACTCAAAGAGAGCATGTTTTCAGTTTTATAGATATGAAGTGTTTGTCCCGAGTATTGTCACATATAAAAACAATGTGCATGTTGTAAAGACATAACGCAAAGTGCATTCACCCTGAAAACAGCGTCCTCAGCTTTTAAAGAAATAACGCGTTTGTCTTATGTACTCTCACTTATACAAAACAACGTGTTTGGTTTTTAAAGATGAGACAGTGTTTCTCATTCGCTTAGTGACCATTATCTTCAGTTTTGTTGTAGTAAGCACCGGCTCACACAGCCCTGCGCTTTCTGCTGGAAAGGGGGCGGAGACCAGCAGCTCATTTGCATTTAAAGAGAAACACACCAAAACAGCGTGTTTTTCCTAACAGGCAAAAATGGTCATGTAGGGCACAGTATACTACAAGATGTGTTGTGTATTTTGAGCCGTGACTTCATAGACACTTTCTATGGACTCCAAAGATTTATATTACATGTTGGAAAAGGGCTACATTTGGGGGCCTTTAATAGGGAGCAGAAAGTGAATGTCTGAACTTTGAATTCTTGGCAATGAGAACCAAATGCACTGAGAATAATCACAGAAGGATTGAGGCTTTGAAGCCGCACAGTATGTGCAAGTGTCAAGGGATTGATGGGGGTGTCTGACTGAAAAGATGCCTTCGGCGAGGACTGATGGCTTGTTCTCTAGTGGCCCCCGATGCTGATTTTAAAGTTATTTAAAGACGGAAAAGTCACGGGGCTCATCTCTTGAGCCTTTCAGAAAATCCCTTTAATGCTCAGACGTGGTATGTACAGATGCACGAGTCCAGATATGTGTGTGGCCCCTTGAACATATGGTTTTAGCCAACATCTTTGCTGCAGATCCGCAGGGACAAAGAGACACAGTGAAGCTTAAAGAAGCTGTTTGTCTTTGACAGTGATGAAGCGTAGCGCAAATTATTTTGACCACATAATAAATATGACTTTAATTTGGATAAAAAAGAGAGGCATTGTAGTATTGTGTTGTCATTCAGTGAGATATCTATCCCCGGCACTCGTGGGATCATACGCACATGTGCCATGAAGAGAATTATAATGAAAGACAGTGTGATTTCAATGCAATCTCATTCCTTTATGTTGTGCGATAGGAGGCGGAGAGAACAACAGAGGGGGTCTCTGTAAACTGGATTTCACATTTGTGCGAGTCTGTCTCATTTGGGCCTGGAGGTAGGAAAGCTAAAAACATACTGTTTGTTTCCCCCTAGTGAGACGAGGAAAGAAAAGGTTGAACTGTTGGACCTCCAAATAGCCAGAAATCACTCCGACCAAAAATAAACGCATAAAATGTACAATTTGCTTCATTTCTGAATTGATTTTTACGGACGGGGGCTGATGGGAAGCCTTTACACACCTCAGTTTTGGCATACAACCAAGACATTTTCAGGGAGGGCATATGGATTTCTTAGATGTAGAAGATCTGTTTGAATATTTTTGCACAAAATGAAGCCTTCACAGAGTAGTTAAAAGATGTACTCTCACTGTCAACATTTGTCTCATTTGATTTTATCGCTCCTTAGGAACATTAGTATTTACTCTTAAGATTGAAGCCTTACTACATGTCCCATTACGAAAGTCGAGTAATGTTTCACCCCTGAATAATCTGCCTCAAAATACCAATGATGTCTGACATTGTTCTCTGGATATTCTAATTGGTCTCTGAGGGCTGGACTCGGTGTAATTGTGATGTATTATGCGGATGTTCAACCATATGCTGAAATGGATTTCTCTCTTGTTATTTGTAGTTCATCAGACACAAAATATGGTGGCAGATCTGCTTTGGTCGGGTATTACTCACAGCAGATGTACACATTTCATTGTGAAAAAAATTGTGTCTTCTGGGGGGCTATTTGCAGATTGACTCATCGGGTTATGCTAATTCATTCATCATGGCCTATTATGGAGACAGGTGGTGTTTGATCAGTTTTGGCATTTCAATCTATTGCAAAATATTGTATGTAGAAATAAAAAAAAGGAAGCAAAAAGTGATTTGCTGCTTAGAACAGATTGCTTAGAAATCCTTTCAGCTGTTTAATGTACTGTATATACATCATTTCAGGGGCGATTCTAGGATTTTCATTTAAGGGGGGGCTCTATATAAAGGAGGGTATAATAGTCAAAATAATCTTTGACTAACAGGGTAGGATGGCAAACTTATTGCAGCATTTCACTGTATTGCATAACATTTGAGAACTGAACAAGCCAAATACGAGTCTTCCTGATCAAACACACACCTATTTGCTGTATAAACACAACATTTTACTGTTTGCATTTCTAGTGCAAACCTCTTTCTATGTTCAAGTACAAACAGAAAAATGTACAGGTAACCAGAAAACAACATATAACTTTAATCTTACATTTACTATCCATATTAGCAATATAAACAACACAGATGAGGCTGGAGTCAGTTAATGACACATGCACTGTAACATGTTTTATATTGAAAGTTAAGTTTTCAAATGAAAACATTAACAATATGATTTGTTTTACAAAGTAGACTATACGTTCATATGTGTTAGGCTTCATTTTCACTTGAGGAAACAGCTGCGGTGTTACGAGAGGTGAACGCAGCGAGAACTTACAAGAAACCGATTACTCCTCCATGACATTTTGTAAACTGTATTTATGACAAAGAACTGCAGAGATCCAGATATTATAACAATCTATCGAAAAACACAAACCTTGTCTTGTCCTCTGATCCTCGCTCTGCTACTGCGGATTGAAGAACGCGCTGAATGGCGAGGAGGAGCCTTAGTGTCCGGTTATTTCATATGAAATTTAAAAGGGACTGAGGCGATCACAAATTTGTGTACAGTTTATGGAGAATCTCAGAATTTTTAGGGGGCTGAGTAGGAATGTGCATCATTTCAATGAGAGAGAAAAGTCTTACATTTGTTTCTGCTAGAAGAGATTATTTTGAGAATGATTATAAAAGCATGTGCATTAAGTGAGTTCCATTATTTTTCTTGACCGACCAAAGCAATTTTACTTTTCTTTTATACACTTTGTATTGCATTTGATATTTTTAAAATGAACGTTTAGTTGTTCATACCAGGCGGAAATCCAAACATTCCCCATACTGTATAACCAGGTTGTTTGTCTCCTCAGGATTTTTAGACCTTTCACATATCATACACCTGGGTTGTGAGTCTCTCAAACTATATCTGTATATTTATAAATGTAATGCACGTGGCATTTGCCAATTTTTACATCCTATTTTATACAGTCCTTTAATTTACCATCCAACAAGATGGCATTTACACATGGTACACGTGAAACATCAGTCTAGTTTTATGTGAAATATGTCATTATAAAATGTAATGTAGCTCAGATAAGATATTCCATTATGTAAAGTTACCTCCTCCACCTGTCAATATTACAAATGTCAAACACGACTCACATCACTTTAAAGTTGTGCACTTAGCGTTCGCTCTATAAAAGCACACTGCAGATTTGCAACGGCAGCGTAAGACTCCTTTTGTTACAGGCACTTATATAAAGTACGAAACCAGTGTAAAGTACGAGTAAGCGTTGGAGAATGCAGAGAAAGCCAACATCATTGTGACTTGCCATGTCTGGGTTTTGTGGCGCTCCTTGCTCGAGGGAAATCATTCATTTATCAGCTACGTTCTGCCTCTTCATGGGAAAATTTGCGTTGGAATTGTAATATATTCCAAAGAATGGCCCGAAACACAGATTTGTGACAATGAGATTAATGTACATCCCTCCTATTACGGCACTCAAGGATTATACAACAACGGAGCTCTTATAGGCCCCACTGAAGCTCCTTTAATGACTTTTGTGCCTAATCTATGGAAGATATCTTGAGTGACAGAGACAGTAATTAGTCTTTGTATCGAGTATGTAGGGTGGAAGGATGAGCAGGCCCGTTCATCAAAACAATTTCTTGGCTTTGGTCATGGCTATGAGCAGTGTCTATTCACAGCATATGGACTTCTAAAATGTATTCACGATAAATAAGTCATCTAGGATTGTTTTCTGGAGCATGACAAAGTGCTTGATCATTGCTAACGTATAAGGGACTTCTTTCAGGAATGCAGGACGGGTCACTATGAAACCACAAGGACATTCGACTGTTTACGGCTGAATGCACCCTAAGGAGCGGTGCAACGTACACTACATCATTGTGATATGAAGAGAGAAACATACAGTATAAATATTACACTAGCCAGTAGAATCGATTAACCTCTGAGCTCAAAGACATCAAAGGCTGTGTTTGCAGGTATCACAGAGCCTTATTCCACACGAAAACTTTTCAAGTGTTAATGAAACAAGCCTATCCTGTGTATTCTCATAATGCACATTTTCGATAACACAGCATGTAACAAAACAGATATTCATAAAGCGGAGGCTTAAGAGATCAACGATCACCTAATAAAAGTGAGCGCGCGCACAGTTTGATGCTTTACGGCTATCTATTTTTGGATCAAAACAGCTCTTGATGTTCGGCTAGTTATTAATTAAACATGGCCCCGTATCATATTTTAGTATGTACTGTGCTCTGTGGAAGATTCATTTCCTCCGTATTCTCCCTTACGGTTGTGAAAGAGAAAAGTACGGCACGTTGGAGTCTAATCAGGAAAACGAAAACAAAAGGGGAACTAATTATCTCCAGTCCTCGAGGATGCAGGTTTGCTCGGGGAGTTTGTGTTTCTCTGAGCTTAAGTAGTCAGGAACGGGGAACTATAGTGATAACCTTTTAACCAAAGATAGATGCTTTTTCTGTTTGCAAACACGAGCCACTGGTTGCTGATGTTACAGTTATTACCAGGGGCGTCATGCATCTTTTGGCACCAAAGTTATGTTCACTCTAGTGCTTTCGGCGAGAGAAACAAAGGTGGAAATCCTTATTAAAGTGTAAGTTCTGTTGGTGTGCGGGTACAGTTTTCATTAAGGGGTAAGGGGACCTTTGTTCAAATCCCAGTCTAATATGGAGGAAAGACAAGAGGTAGTTCCCACATACGGAAGTTGTAAATATTCCAGTAACTATATGGCCAAAAGTCACAACAGTGTGTCCTTTATTGAAATTCAATGTCCAGTATAATTTAAAAATGTAAAAATGATTGTTTGTAAAAAAACTGGAAAAACATTTTCACAGTTTTAATGTGTTATCACATTTTTATTGTGTTGATAATCTGTGTTTTTGTTGTTGTTGTTGTTGTTGTTGTTATTATTACTTTATAAAAAACTGCACTTTGATTGATATAACTTGAAATGCTCAATAAAAAATATTTTATCGGCCTTTGCAAATTAACTCCTCAAATAGTAAATATATGTTAAGTTATGACATTTGTTTAGTTTTTTTAAATATCTGTGATAAACACCACGATAGAATCACACAGCCACACATTAACAATATAATGAAGCTTAAACAAACGTTGCCAGGACAAAAGTATTAAAGCTGCATTTGTGTTTCAATTAAAATATTGGTTATATAAAATATTCTGGTTAATGGCAATTTACAGTATAGTGTGATAATATGCTCCACTATTGCCCACAAAGGTCAGTGCATGTTCAATGAATCAAATCTGTTTTACTCTTGGGAATAACACAGAAAATGTTTTTTTTGCATCCAAGACTTTAGGGTATCTACCTATACAGAAATTGTAAACCATAAAAATAATCCTCAGCAAGATTTGCTAAAGAACAATTTGACAGCCAGTAATCAGCTTGAATTGTCTTTGTATGGAAAACAGTAGCTTTGACATTTTGATAAAAGCAACAATTATGAGAAAAAAATCTGTTTAAAGCAAATGATATGTGGAATGCGCTAAACAAATTTAGATATCAATGGTGAACAGTGATTTCCTGTACAACATTTTAGACAAACACTTGAGAAAAACCCTGAGAAAACAGTAATATTCCGTCAGCAGGAGCGACCGAACAAATCCTATAAAATGTTTTTATTTTGATATTTTCTTTTATATATATGTTTTGATATGTTATTTTACACCCGACATGCACATTTGCAGTCTATTTCTGTAGTTTTTTGCAGCATTACAAAAATACATGAACATTTTAACAGAGCGCAATAATAATTCCACTTCAAAAACATCCTTATTTTGGAAATTGCTTTCAATCTGAATCAAATCCCCTCTCAATGGATCTACTTTCTACAAAGCACAAATCTTCTTTGTAAATTCGACAAAGATTTTACACAATCCCACTAAAGCTGTATCAAGCAAGGAGCCCTAAAGTATCCAGCACTCCTACAGCTAGAAAGGCATCGGTTGACTTCAGAATCACGCCGCAGTCTTTGAGCGAGCGCGGAGAGCTGGGAATCCTTAATGCATCTGTTCGTGTTGCACGGCTCCGGATCAATCGCTCTGATAATCTCTGGCTGAGAATGAAATGAAGGCCTGCAGTGTGTCCAATCAGGCGACTGACAGCGCTGCCAGGAATGGATGAGGGATAAGTATTGTCATCAGGACCATTAGTGTGACTGGACTCTAATTCAGCTGAGGTAATTCCACAGACAATGAGTAAGACCGCTGGAGCTCTGTTGAATAATACGCCGCTGCTGAGACCATCTTTTTACACGATAACATCTGAACATCCAGACTCTATTCACTCCCAGTGCACAATGCTCAGCTCCAGAGAACAATAAAGCCTCTTTTAACGAACCAGAATGAATTAGCGCTGACGTTTCATAATATCAAGTTCTGCACAAAATAATACTGAGCAGGGGAAACGGAAAACGCACGATTCAAACGTTTTTCTCCGCTCAGCTGACAAATGGAGCGCACCGTCACCGACAAAAGACTACTTTGTCGTGCCATTGATGAATTTATGATTAACGTAGTTCATTTTGCTATCGTCCCTGTCAATCAAAGTCAATTTACGAGGTGCTTGCTGAAGGGGAGGGATGGTTAAATGCATATGGCAGAGCCGTCTCATCTCTAAAGCGTCACAAGGCCACCCATTAGACCCTATCTTGGTGTTTGGGGTGGGTCGAATGGGCAAAAATTTCACAGCAGCACTTTGCATGCTGATGCCCTTTGGTTAAACAATTCCTTTAAGCCAGCATCATATGGAAGGTGGGAAGAAAAAATGCAGCTTTTAGATGCAAGGGGTCACCCTCAGTATCTCACCCCAGTGGTGCTGTAGCTTGTTCGTGGGGAGAGGACATGGCCCTGGCTGGTTGTTCGGCACAGAGAACATTTTGCTTTGCCCTGCAGGAGGCATGATGGGAGTGAAACTGCCCAGCGAAGCGTTCCAGTGTGTGTTTAACAAGCTTCCTCTCACCTTCCATAATGTGCAGCTCATATGCTGCATAACAGCACCAGACGACTCTCTCCCGTGCTTCATCTCTAAGGTTACGGCTCTGCGAGCGTAGCGTGAGAGAAGGCTATCTTCCAGCTCTGTCATGCATTAATTCCTGTCCATTAAAAAATTCGCCATTGATAAATGTGGAAAATCAATTTGCCGGTGTTGAATCTCATCCGCCGGCTGCTCATTAAGCCTCTCGCGAACCTGTTTCCATCAGAGCACATTGTGCCTGTGCAGCTTAATGGCTGATGGAGGTTTGGTACATAGACGTGGGCACACATGCCGTGTCAGCTTTCCCTTCACCTTTTATGGGTGGATAGAGGGGGTATGACCCCACTAATTAAATCGCAAACCTTTCCAAAGGCTGGCAAAAGAAACAGTTCAAGCGATAAGTCACGTGACATTTACGGCTCAGGGGATTGGCTAAACAAAGAGAGCCCCCACAAGCAAGGATGGCCGCATGCAGGTCGCGTACTTTCTGGAAACCTGTGCCAGCAGAGCACTGAGCTGCCACCGTGATGAATGAGAACGCTAACGGATAGCTCTCTACAGAAATTATAGACCTCCTTGGCTCAGACAAATACATTGCAATTCTATTTGGTGCACAAATTACACACTTCACCTTTAATAGTCTGAAATGAAGTTACGAGAAGAAGGAATCCCGAGGAATCACGTTCGGTCAACAAGGGCGGAATTCTGACGTTATCACATGTTGAGATCTCACTAGCCTTCCGAGAGGACGTGTTATCTTTCCTGCACCCAAATAAAACATGGCACTTAAAACTGCGGAAAACGTCCAAGTCTGAGGAATTCCTCGATCGATACTGGGATAATTGCATGCAGGACTCATGCAGACTGTTTGGGCTGTTTACTTGGAGAACACTCAATAATGGAAAGATTCACTTGCGTAGTGTTTGCTCTGAGGGTATTAGTCAACGTCTGGGTATTGATGGGTCTTGCCACAGTTGATTCATTAAAGGGACCTAGAGGAACTAGTAATGCACTTGTGGATCAGATTAAGCCACAACGCTGACACGCAGCCAAACATTCGACAACAGAGAGCTCAGAGTACGCGCCTGCCATCAGACATGCATACCGCACACGCAGCAGAGTTAACACGAGCAGCGCCCTGGACCTCACATGCTGTGTCCATGCATATAAAATACACCCGGACGCGTCCCGCTTGAAATTAGAGAGAGACTCCATTTGAACTGAGACTTATTTCAATATAAATTGAAGTTGGGCTGTTTAAATTAATCAGCAAAACAGCATGAATGTTATAGTTTGGAGGATGCTGTTTTCTGGGAATTTGTGCTAATATGTCTTTGTCAGGTTGGCACTCCATCCAGGGTGTATCCTGCCTTGATGCCCGATGACTCTTGAGATAGGCGCAGGCTCCCCGTGACCCGAGGTAGTTCGGACAAGCGGTAGAAAATGGATGGATGGATGGATGTCTTGTCATTTAACGTTCAGGTATTACTTCTTTGTCCACTTTAATGACAACAGTGTCAAAGAGCAGATGTTCTCAAACTGGGGGCCCCAAGATGGATCCAGGACGGCCACAGATTTTGTGGCAGTTTATAAAACATAGAAATGTATCGCTCTTTTTATGCCAACAAACTTTAGAAAAATAAGACCATCAGCCAAAAGAATTGATGTTTCAGCATTGTATACATGAATATGTTTTTGGTTTGAAGAGTAAATATTAATTGTCCTTAAAATGACATTTCATGCTGTGTAATGTTGCTGTGTGTGAACGTAAGCTGTCTGCCAGTTGTAAAGCCGAAAGTGAAAGAATAACAAAGTTATTGGTTTGGAAAAAAAGTAGTCGACTCTGAATCACGTGAACGAGTCATCTGTCGCTCGAATTTCAGTTTTTCAGTTTTCCGCCTACGTTCCATTTGAGACACTGCATCCGGTAAACCAATCACAGCCGACTAGACCATCTGACCAATCAGATTAGAGTAGGCTGACAGGGTTAGACGGATGAAATGCCGAACAAATCATTTGGGAGTCAGTCAAGTAGAAAGGTAATATTACCTTATTATTGTTTTTACACTGTGCGTGTACTTGTTTTTGGACAGTCCATAAACCAAAGTAAGGCCTTAAAAATCACAAAATATTTACTCTTTAAATAAATTCTAAGTTTAAGATTCTTACAGTGGCGACTCCTGACAAATTTCTCAGGGGGGGCAACTTTTGCGATTATGGCTAAGATGATGGTCAAATAATAATGAAAAAAAGTCAGATAGCTAACTTGACAGTGTTAAATTGCGTTGTTTAATTTGGTTTTCCCATTAAACCACTACATGGCAACACAGACATGAATTATACATACTGTACAGTATTTTTGTAAAGCTATATCAATTTTATTAGTCTCAAATACAATAAATTTGGTTCCACAATAAAACACTTCCACCGTGGCCATCAACAGATACATTGTCATCTACTAGTTAAATCTCTGTTAGCACAGTCTACAATTTATAGCCATCATGGATGCCATAGCGATAATCAAATCAAAACATATTATACTATCATCAAAACTGTAATTAATCAAATCTTTCCAGAACATATATATTTGGCTATCATATGCAATCAATACAACTATTTACAATTCAACATTTGGAGAGTACAACATAACACAACATACCATTTAATAACACACTCACTCATCACTTGTATTGAAATTTTGAACGGTAATTCCCTCAATGAAATAATGGAGTTGCTGTTGCTAGCGATGTCGATCTTGCTGTCTCACTACGCTTTCGTGCGCTGTGCGTGTCGTCCGAGCACGCATCAGAGCGTATGACCAAATCACGTTGTGGCGAGCCCCCCTGAGCCCATAGAAATGCATTGTAGGGTCCAAAATAAAAAAAAAAGAATCTCAACATGTAAGTCTGTGAGAGCGCCTGGGGCGATTTTCAATCTGACTGAAATCGCCCCAAGGGGGCGGGGCTACTGGTTGGAGAGTGATATTCAGGCTGCTGATTGGACAATATTATTAAGAACTTTATACAGTCTATTCTTAGTGTGTATTTGGGGGAGGTTGCAAAGTGATGCACCCTACACAAAAGGGGCCTTACAATGAAGAAAGTTTTAAAGGATTAAAAGGATTTAGCATAGCTTTATTTAAAATAAAATTCATTACCGGCCAATGATTCTCAAATAATACTTTATGTATTCATAGCACGGTGACTCTTATCTTTGCGTTTTCTGTTTGACTTAATAAACCGCAATTGCCGGTGGCAATCAGTCTACTTCATTTAATTCGGTCTGCGCTACTTCATTTCATTCAAATCATTTAAATCACTAGAAATGCATTGTGGCACAATGAATACACTTTTTCAGACTTTCAAAAGGAGGATGGGCAATTAACGCTTGTCGATTAAGCCCGTGTCAGACAGAATACATCTCAAGAAACATGAAAACACTCCCTCAAAGGTGATATCTTTAAATGAAAACCTGACATCATTAGACTTGATCAATTAAATATATCTGAGTAGAAAATTAGAGCCCTTTTCAGACAGATTAGCAGTGAAATGACAGCTGTAAATAGCATAAACAATGCAACAACATTCATGCTACTCGGAAGTACTACAGACTCAAAAATATGTGGTGATTTTTACCTTTTAGATCATGTCTATAAGCTTTGAAATAGGTTATGCTCGGATACTCCTAAATCGTTGACAAAGCAGATTAAAGCATTTCAAATTAACCATAAATGTGACTTTACACAAGACAAAATGTTGTCCTAATGTCCCACCCAGACATTCTGTTTCAATAGTAAATCGTCAATAGGTCTATTCATTTGGGCCTTAAAACAGGTCGCCAAGTCGTCTAATGCTTCAGGAATGGCTTAAAAGTGACAATCTGTAACCGTTTTGTGTTAAAAATAAACAATAACCAGTTATTAGACAAATACATAAAAAATTCAGTGCTAAAAATCGTCTCCTTGACATCATTTGCCACGGTAAGCTTATAAAAATCATTTATAATTCTAGCTGTTTAGAACGCTTTCACATGAAGTGTCAGATTGACATCATTTCACTTCAACCTACGTACAGATACGTATACAAAGTAACCTGCAATTTAACGTTTCAATAATGGCGATAATGAGGCCAGAGTTACAAAAAGCAGTGCAGCTTTAAAAAGAAAAAGGAAATGAGCCTAGAAACAGCAAACAAGAAACCTGCTATGAAATCGCAGTGCTTGCCCCCCCGGCAGACAGTCTCTGCTTGCCATATTGTTTACGTGCATCTACGCTAGGTCCTCCTCATTAGAACGGAGCGGCTAAGCTAATGGAGGCAGCGCCAAGGCAGGGACTCCCACCGTGTCTATCATGGCCAGGGCTCCGACGATCCGACAGCAATGACACGCAAATCAATGCTTCGGGAGAGATTGATGAGCTGTGACTCTAAGCTAGCAAAACCGTCGAGGAGACCAAGTCCCGATCTATTCACAAGATGAGATTCAGCTATTCTCTGGTAATCCTGAGCCTTGTATTATCAAAGTGATTCATTACACAAATCTAACAAATGAGAATTACACTGACTGAATAAATGGCCATCAGCCAAAGCCAGAGAGAGCCACTGCGCAAAAAATGCCTCGTCATTTACCACGATGGTTATAGATGTGGTGACGGGCGGCGAAACCACAGTACATCTGTGAGGGTGAATGTAAGGGGCACATTAGAGAAAATGTGCTTTGCCTCAAAGAGTGACAGAGTGACATGCGCAATACGCATTTAGAACCCCCGCATATCAATTATTTTTTCCATTGTTTACCTCATTTGTAAGTCGCTTTGGATAAAAGCATCTGCTAAATGACTAAATGTAAATGTAAAAAGACGTTCTGCCCTTTACACATCATTAGACAGTCTTATCTACTCACTGCTATTCATCAAATTCTCAAATGTAATTTTTTCCTTAAATATTTTTGCTTGCGAGTGCGAATGTAACATGGTTTTGGCTCTCCTGCATGCCAATTCAGACTGAAGTGGGCAGTTCAGCAATGCTGAAAAGACAATAGAACCCTGCCCAAAACACAACAGGGAAAAATTACAGAAAATGATTGTAATGGGAATTTTGTTGGATTTAGGGGAACTATAATGATGTCTATTGGTATGTGATGGATTATATTAGTAGGATGATGAAATAATCCCCAAAACACACAACAACAAGGAAAATTTGGATGGTTCAAATTGGTATTTTAATGGAAACCATTAGATTTTCTGTGATGGTTTCTATTGTTTTTTTTTAAATTAATATTACAAATTCAAGTTAGGATTTTATTCTAGGTTCTTGTGTAAATTAAAAGTGTGCCACAATTATATCGTGTCAATTTATTTTATTAATTTAATTAAATTCTAAATGGTTGCATTGTTGCAAAGATAATTCAGAAAATATTTTTAAAGAGTAAACAAAATGAGGAAACTATAAAAAATTTAACAAAACAAATAAAACGATGCAATAAACAAGTGATGAATTCCATGTAGTCCTCTTCAAACACTGTGAACATAGTTTATAATAGGAACTATACATAACATACCCACAGAACATATTTAAAAAAATGTTTTCTACTTGTTGTAGTTTGGGCCAGGAAGACGGCTTTACTGCCCCCCTCAATAAAACAAATAAATATGTATTTTACTTGTATTCAAAGTGTATATTATATAACCAGCAGTCACGTAAGACAAAAACGTAATGTCGAAATCTGAGGAATACGTAAAATGTCATAAAACAGCACAGGCAGGTCTTGACTGTACCTGTGTATTGTAGTTTAAACACAACATTTGTCAGAATGGTAACGGAAACCCCCAACCCTCCGAGAATGAATAATTTACCTGAGCAAGTCATATCAAATGGAACTTAAAAGGTATTTGTCTTTGCTCGAGTAATCCAAATGTTTTTCTTTCGCAGCAAATGTATTATTCATCGAGCCTTTAAAAGCCGCAGTAGAGATTGTGGGCACCTGAGTGTGCTTCACAATACAGTAGGATCTCAGCGCTTCCACATTCATGCTGTTTAACATCACACTTCCTCTCATGGTGACAAATACCCCCTTCTCTCCAACACTCCTGAAAATCACAACAGAGTTGGACACCGTTCAGATACATCCCAGGCGAAACGGTGTTGCGCGGCTACTGTGAAATACGCCGTTAGGTCCTGTGCACTATGGCTTTAGATAAGACTTGAATGTTGGCCAGATTGCTTGTAATGCAAGATCGCAGTGAAGGATCTGTCTCTCTCCAGCTCCAAGGATTTAATACCACTATTGATTTCTCCATTTTAAGAGAGAGCTTTTCAAATGGCATCAGCAAATGAACTTAGAAACTATGTCCTCCAGCGTGCCTTTGAACTTTGGGGGTTGATGAAGAGCTGCTGCTCATTGTACATGAAATAAAATTTTAGCAGAAATGCTCTCCGAAATACAAATGCCAAAGGTTACGGTCCGAGGAAGCGCACAAGAGAAGCCAGGGGATGGAGGACTAGTTTGTGCTCATATAGGGACAGGTCAATCACATAGACAGCTCCCGTGGGTTCGTCTGGAGTTTACAATCTGTCTCGTGTGACGTGATGTGGTTTTGATACAGCTGAAGCTTTTGATGATGAGTTGTGTGTTAGATGGTATCATTATCTCTACTCAACTGCCAGCTGTCATGGATCAGACCATTCATTCTTTTAATGCTATTTACGACATTGAGAACTTTTTTCTGCCAAAGTTAGACAAAGTACTGGCAACTCTTACGCATTTTTTTTTTATAGAGGGGTTTTTAATGTACTCTACTATACTGATATTTTAATCCTTCCGTTGTTTCCTTGATTTTAACAGTGGTTTGGCCATGCCAGACTACTCTGACTTTTATAGTTTGTATGCCTCTTCCTTCATCAGACTTTGACATCTTTGATGGATTTTGGAGTACCAGTCACCCTCCTCTTCCTCCAGATCTAATGGGAATCAGTGATACCCTGTCACATTGGTCTCTTCAGTAATGAATATGTTTGACTTTTTACTGTTTGCCTTCAGAATGTCGCGCTCGGTGGGAGCCTGACAGTGATTTGTCACTACACTGGCACCGGGTGGCTTTTGCCAACTTCATTAGAACAATGAATCCACGAGCGAGCTATTCCAGTAGGAGCCAGAAGGACGCTTGCACGCCCAAATGACTCGCTTGCCTAATAAGTGCCCGTTCACAGTGTCTTTCGTTTAATTAGTTTTCCATGCCTTCAGTCAGTAAATAAGTTTGAAATTTACACACCCAACTAATGATGCTTTAAATGTCCCTTTCAAGTTATCGTTGTCGGTGGTTGTAAGAAATGAATTGTATCTCTGCTGTTTTTCTTCCTGAACGTTTAGAACCGATGCATCCCTTCATTTACATCGCATTTAAAGTCAATGTTAAAAAGCCATTTTATTTCTGTAACCTGATGCATTTCAGAGGGATATTGAGCGACATGATGTTGAATTAAGAACAAATTTGGGCAACGCAGTCAAAATAAAGATCTGTAATATACATTAAGAATGTAAATACAGTAGGGTTAAACTTGACTCAACATTAAAGAATTAAACTAATACAGTATGTGACCATGGACCACAAAACCAGTCACAAGTAGCACGGGTATATTTGTAGCAATAGCCAACAATACATCGTATGGGTCAAAATGATAGATTTTTCTTTTATGCCAAAAATCATTAGGATAATAAGTAAACATCATGTTCAATGAAGATACTTTGTAAATCTCCGATAAATGAAAACAATGCAAAAAAATATGGCCGAAAACACGACCCACAAACTTCTGCTTTTCAGGTTCATCTACTTTCCAAAACGTCATTACAGCAGTAATTCAATAGAGCCTTAAAACAAACCTGTTTCTTATTAGCAATGACCTGCTACAGTGCCTCTGATGGACAACTTTAAAGGCATTTTTTCAATATTTTGATATCCCCCCCTTAGATTCCAGTTGTATATCGACCAAGTATGTCCTTTCCTAACAAAACATACATCAATAGAAAGCTTTTTTAGCATATAGATTAGGTATAAAACTCATTAAAAAAAATTCTCCCTTACGACTGTTTTTTTGGTCCAGGGTCACATATTACTTATAGCCCCACCGAAAAAATGTATGTAAAATATTATTAAGCATCGATATTTCCCTTACGCCACAATATTACAGGTTTCAGTAGAAAATATACCCTACACCTGTCCTTATGAGGTTAAAACCTCCAAACAGCTCTATTACTACTTAAAAATGAACAACATACCTTTTTATTATGCTTGGGTTGATGTTTGGGCATTTTTTCTCCCCTGGCTCTCTTTGCTGTGAGTCCCTTTCTCTTTTATTGGGCACAATAGTATGTATGTGATGTAACACAGGGGAACCTTTTGAGAACAACAAAGGACATCTGTCTTTTTAACTGATAAGTCCTACGGCAGCATCCCGGCTCGAATGAAGAAAAGATTTGTCAGCTCAGCTCTTTCTTCCAAAACAAAGACTTTCAAACTTTGCAAAGTCACCACAGTCCCCTGTTCCTTTAGACATGCCTGGCATACATCACTAGCAGCCCAATCATTACCTGCGTAAATGTACAGTGTACTGGGGGATAAAACTAGTCCCTGACTAACTTAAATGGTAAAGGTGTCTTAATCGAAAACAACTTAAACTTACATATCTTAATATAAATTATCATTGCCATTGTTTTGTCTGGAGATGCACCCCAGTAGGCTTATGTTTTATGTAAGGTATGTTTATTAAAACCACTTAAATATCCCAGTTTATCTAAGGCCTAGTCCTGGCTTAAACTAATCCCTGTCCGGGAGGGCGCCCCTTTGTGTCTTTACACATGCAATAACACAGTATATCCAAGATAGCACAGATACGTCTCAAAGATGTCTGCTAAAGATCTAGAAAACGTGGTGTGGGAAAATTTCTAATAAACGTCTTAGAAAAGGCAGTTTTAGAAACATTGATTTGATTGTATTTAAACACAGTGGGGTCAGACAATGATGATGGTTGAAGGGATCCGGCCTGTACCAATCCATCCCAAAGATTTAGGGTGGGATCTGAACTTGTGAAGTATAGAGATCTTCCACACCAGACTCATGAATATTTTTTTCTAAATGCACATCACTTTTTGCACACGCTGTAACAGAAGAAAGCCCCTTAAGAAGAAAGCAAACCGTTCCCTGCAGCATTACCTGTAGATTTGTCTTTACTGAAATCAGGGGGGCTTGCCGAACTAGGGGGGTGTACACATACTTTTGCTCCTGTAGTGTACTTCACGTTCTTCTCTCAGCGTAGTACACTCAGTTTGACAGGTAAACAGTAAGGTGCTGAGTTCATACAGTGCCAGTGAGTGAAGTTTCTCTACCTCTCGGTTTTGCCTGTTTGATTTCTTGCCTGTCGATTCCATTAAGCAGCCGAGACGTGAGACAGCAAATTACGCTTGCATGTCACGTCACTGATACGAGCTGTCTGACACACGTCAGTCAAAGTAATGCTCTCAAAGAGCGATCGTGGGATACCCCGACATGTCTTCTGGCCCCGCCGTGATTGACTGTATCTCCCGCAGCGAGAGGAAACCAACTCGAGTCTTGAAAGTGGACGTGGATCTAACTGTTGTTGTCACATTCATGGAGCAAAGGTGCCCGGACTACAGGTCGGTTGAGTTATCGTCTTATTTGTGTACTGTGCTCAGAGTCCCCCCGCACCCCGCCTCTTTCTCACTCCGACGGGTGTAAACAGCACAGGGGCTCAAACCCTACTGTGACAACTGCGCTACGCAGTCAGACAGGACCTTTACTGCAACAGCGCTGACATGAATCTGTGCCAGCAGGGACAGGGTAGGGTGTTTGCTAACAGCAAAGAGCTCGTACGTCCTCTCATAGCAGCTCTCGGCTGTCCCTGCGTCGCGCTGCGCTGTGTAAATCACACAAAGCTCACACATCACGAGCGCTTGCTCTCATATTATCATTAACAACATACGAGAAACCATTCCAATGATGCATTCTAGATATAAGAATCAATATCTAATTTAAAAGAACTGAACCAAGTACATGACTGCAATTTCCTCACGGCTTACTTTATCAAAATGAGTAACTAAAAGTAGCAATGCCACCAACCAAACTGTGGTTTGTGATACATTTTAGAACAGCGTTTCTAGTAAGCTACATTTTACAATGAGAATGGTTTTAGAGAAACTGAATGCTAGCACACATTTCTGATGAAGTATTTCCCTGCTTAAACAACAGAAACCATAATAGAAATGCTAATGGGTGAAGCAAATGACTGCTAATGAAGCTAAATTCAAATGACTTCCATTATTACATCATTAAAACCATTAAAAAAAATTTGTGTAGTGTGTATTTCGCCTTATTCCATTATGATTTATTGGTATTCTATTGGTTCCCATCAGCTAAATAACTACCCACCAACAGAACCCAACACATTCTCAACAGAGACCATCCAACCTGATCTCACAGGTAACTATTTTATGAGTAGGAAAATTCGTAGTAATTTGTACGATGTGAATCCCCCTAACACCACCCCAAAACTTAATAAAGTCAAATCGCATTGAAACATACAAATAAGATTGAACAAATTCATGCAAAAAAATTAAGCACAAATTCCTTTGAGATTGTGTTGACCCATCAGAGACCATTATATTTTTTTATATTATCTATTAAATTGCAGTTTTCAGTAAAATCAATTCAAACCCATTAGAATCCGTGCTGGTTTTTATTTTTAGCAAGGTTTCCACATAGACTAAAGAAAATAATAATGTTGGTCTAAAATACCAAATCTATGTCATATGAAAACATATTTATCATTTTTGTAAACATGTTAAAATAGGTTGAATTAGTTCAAAAACTGTTTTCTGTTTCACTGGAGTCCCATGTGTGTCTCATGGTACGAACATATTGGTGTATTCCGCAAATTCATGGACAGTTCCACAAAGTCCATTTTTTGACCTATAAAGATACCTATTATATATTATCTTTAAATTTATTTTCAGTGTCAGGGAAGGATTTGGTGTAGCGTGGTTTTTTATATAAGTTGTATGGGTTAAAATAAAAAGTCTAAGGAAAAAATCAAAAACATGTTAAAATACAAGAAATTTCTGTTCACTGGAAACTCATGGTACGTTTGGTGGGTAGTAAATGAAATAAATGTGGTGTTAGTGAATGATAATTTTGAATAAGAATTGTGTTATTGTTAAATTTTGTTGTCACTATGTTTCACCTCAGTTATATCAAATGCATCATAGTTTTATTATTGGCAATTGTGAGTGAGTTTAATTCTTCACATGATTCTTTTCTGAAGAAAAATATTGCCCTGATCGGAGAATTAAATAAAAACTTTGAAATAAAGATACATCCTTTTAATGGGATTGTTCACTGAAAAATGAACGAAGGTCTTACGGTTGTGGAACGACTTGAGGGTGAGTAATTAATGACATAATTTTCATTTTCATCAAACCCTTTAAATAGCATGACTGTAGTTTAAAGTGGTAGTTTAAAAATTGAAATTCTGTTATCATTTACTCACCCTGTTGTCATTTCAAACCTTCAGGACTTTCTTTCTTACGCAGAACACAAAAGAAGATATTTTGAAGAAAGTTGGTATTTGAACAGCACTGGTCCCCATTCACTATGCGACTCAATGGGTGCCAGCTAACAACATTCTTCAAGTATCTTCCTTTGGGTTCTGCAAAAGAAAGAAAGTCATAGGCTAGAGATGACAACAGGGTGAGTAAATTATGACAGAATTTTTATTTTTGGGTGAAATGTCACTTTAACTATATGAAACTATAACTGATAAAGGTACAGTCGACTCATTGCTTAAAGCAGGCTCTCGAAAACTCTTGACAACACACTCTACTGTAATAAAGCACCACCAGTCGAGCTGTAATATAAGAGAAACCCTCCATCACAAATGCGTTTGTAAAGCGCCAAGACTGACACGGAGTCATAGCCTATGACAGCTTTTAAGAGAACAGGACAAGCCCATCACAGTGAGTATGCTATGCTTGAAGAGAGTAGCAGTGACAACCCCAGGGACTCGCTTTCAGCATTGGATGAACGTGCAAAAGGTTCAGTCGTCTCTGATCAGATATAGGCACCCACTAAGGCCCCCAGCACTGTTCTCAAACCTGGCCTGATCCTCTTCCCTCCTAAACTTCCAATACAAACCCAGCTCTTGAAGCATGACAAATAATGGATTACGGGGATTAGAAGCAAACGAACCTGAGAAGAGCCATATGTTTTGAACCTCCCCCTGACCTAGATGTATGTGTATGCGAGCGAGAGATAAACCGGGGTGTGTGTGCGTTGCCAATCGCAATTAAACGGCAAACTGAGAGAGGGTGGCGCCGCGGCCGCCGCGTCCACGCACACGTTCAGGGTCAGACGCGTTTAGACGCGTAAAATTCATTTACAAAAGCTAATTGTACATTTCCGAAGGGAAAGGAAGAGGCAGTGAAAGCAATAAAATAATGAGTCGACATCGCTATGCACAAATGGCGTTAATGAGGACGGTGATCGCGACTAAATGAATCCAATTAAGAAGCTGTTATTCTCAGCCCTCATGAATCTCTGTGTATTCCTCAGGGACATACGGTCACCCTGGAAAGAAAACAGGGACAGGACGGCCAACCCGCAAATTTCTAATAAAAACATATGTCTACAAATGGGGTCCTTACTCTAGGATGTCTTGGGCATCGGAGGAGCATCTGAAATGCCCGGTAACGCAAAGCCTCACGGGACTGGCATGGGGAAATCGGTGGGATTACCAGAGGATTAAGAAGCGATAAATGCGGTAACAAAACCACTTTAAGATGACACTTTAATTTCACTGTGCCAAGTTTGAAGGCAAGACGATAAAGCTCTTCAGTCGAACCCCTGTGGGAGCGAGTGGGTTATAAGCAGAGAATAAAAGCAGAAGAAGTGGCCACTGCAGGCCTCTGATTAGCAGGAATAGGATGAGGAACAATAGCACCGACTCCTCACCTCCTGAGCCAATGTGAATTAGAGCGATGTGGCGCTTCCTGTCGTCTGCCTCCACTGGCCGCACTGTCACTCGCATGTTTAAACCCATTCATTCTCTTCCAGTGCCTGCTTAGTTTATGAAAGCATTAATATGCGGCTAAAACAGTGACCACTGTGGGATTGCTTAAAGGTCCCATGAGTAGTTTGTTAGAGTATCTGTTGACAGAAATGCAATATGATATACATAACTAAGTGTTCAGAGGTGTATAAAGACCTTACATAATGAAGCGTTATGTTTTTATTTCCATAGAATGAACTATTTCTATCTGTATACACCGCAGGTCACCTTGCGTGGAATTCGACATGTTGTTTCTACAGTAGCCCTAAACGGACAAACTGCAGAGCGCATTTCGTAAATATGCGAAAAGGCAATGACATCTTAGTTCTGTGTCAGCCACCTTAGTACTTCGAAAGGGATAGGGGTGGAGTGAGCTGTTGCCGCTACATTGATCCTTTAAAAATATTTTTTTGAATGTAGTAAAATTTAGAGCAGCCGTGCAACAGTGTTTCATGCATTCTGACTTCTTCACAATGTTAAACGTCTTCTTATGCTTAACATGGTCAACTTGTAAAAAACGAGTAGTATATTACGTAGTATTTCTGTGCTCGATACACTCCCCCAGTGATCGACTTTTGGAAAGTTTTTTTCAAACATATAAAACTGTAAATTAACAATTTTTCTTAGTCCCTTCTTGGACAATTCTCCCGGAAAAGAGGCCACAAGGAGAGCAGGAGAAGGAGCATGCGCAGACGTCACTTTCACTTGTGTGCTGGAGAGAGAGAGCATTCGTTCGCGAAGTTCAGGTGTTTGTTTGTTCAAGGCATTTGGGTGATGAATGTTATATAAACTGTGGATATAACGCTGCATTTGGAGATCGTTTGAAACTGATATATGGAGCCGTCCCAGCGCTAAAAGATGCCGGACATGAATCCGCATGCGGTGAGGGAAACTGATGTCTGTGTTTTGTTAACAATGGGTGCGCACATGCTTTGGTTCAGCCTACCCCTCCCCCCGCACGTGCCGTATGTTTTCAGAAATAGTCGTACAGCTGTGTCTATGTTTTATAAATGTGTTCAAACGAAATACTCTTCAAAGATACGAAGTATGCAATACTACTCTATAGATACTCAAGATTAATATGAGATTGGCAGAAACCCTGTGTGTTACGGCCGCTTTAAAACTGGACCTGAGAAAAGATATTAATGCTGGAAATATAAAAAAGCAACAACATTTTGTCATGGAAATCATACTGTATGTGAACCAGACTCAATGTGAACCATTCAAAAAATCATTTATATACTTTCTGGTTGTTTATTGCAATTCACGCAACATTCATTTGTTTTTTCATCCTTTGTCTAGCGTTACATTACATAATCACGCTTCATGTAAAGGCTTTTAAATCACTTGAAACAGTTGCATTGACTCGTTCAGTGTAGATAGACAGCGTCTAGAAGTGGAACGCGGCACAACGCAATGCGACAGCGGTCCAGTCTGGTGTATGCAGTCACGGGCTAAAGGCTGCGTCAGTGAATCTCTGTCAGAATCTGTCAGTCAACGCATCAGTATTAAGTTCTATTTCGAGCTTGAAAGAACAAAACTACACAAGATTATGTCAGAAAGCACGTTTTGTCTAGCATTTTCGTAAGCACAGACTTCAACGTGTTAAATAAAATCTTAAATTAATGCAAAGATTTGTGAAAATGGGAGAGGCGTCAGATCTGGGTAGAGCGGCAGCGTTCTTAAACCTGCTGCTTTGACTCCTGTCACTAATGTTTATCAAAGAACAAAAGAAAAGAGGAATTCAATTCATAAAATGATGATGTTAAAGAAATCAGTTGTTTCTTAATTTGGAGATTCAATTTTAAATTATTTTATTGTAAAAGTACATTTAAAAACATTAATGTTATGTTCAAATAATCGCGCATAATCACAGAATGTTTTTTATTAATCAGATACATTTTTATCGATTAACAGCACTAAATAATATATATGTTTGAAAATATTTAAATAAAAAAGTTTTTAAATAAACTAATTTAATGTCTGAAGTCCAGTTTGAAGTGTAAGATTATGACATTGTTGCCATCTGAGTACCAAGATTTTGGGAGTCGTAAAATATTTATTTGGTTGTAGGCTAAATGGGCAGCCTTTGATCATTTAGTGTGCCAATGGGAAATTAACTGTCTTTGCGATGAACATTAGCCTCTGATGATGGTCTGACAGTGAGAGAGACATTGACAGAAAGAGTCGGGGACATTCATTTAAAAACATAATCCAAATTGATTCTTATTATATTCACCAAAAATATCTTGTTATTCTGCATTCCCCTTCATAAAATCTTACTTTTAAAACTACCTCATGCTCACTTTAAAGACATTTGGAGGACTGTTTCAGTGGTGCATGTCAATGAGGATAACACAATGTGACGCTATCGATCGCTCAGTCAGCAGTGTCAACAGCCACCCATGACAAGTCTGTATATCTTACAGTCTGAGATAAAAGCCTGTATATGTCACAGTCTTGCTTAGTCTTTCATGCAAAATCTCAAGACCCTAAAGTCTGCACTCAAATATGTCTTTGAAGTGCAGTATTCAGGGGTTCTGGTAATGAGAGATGGTGTGAAGCAGGCGGGGATCTGAGAAAGGAGTAAGTGAACCAGGCTAACAGAGTCTACCTTGAAATCTTGGGGGGGCACAGATCTGGTCTAATCCTACAAAGACCCTTGGTGTTTTATGAGTATAAAGGCCTTGAAGCTGCAGAAGCATGATGGAGAGTCAACAGGGTGTAGTTTACACAGCCACAGAGAAGCTTATCTCGATTCTAAAGGCTAGAAAATCTAAGATCCCATTCACGCACAGTCCCTCTAATCAATGTGGACAGGTAATTCAGATGAGAGCATGAGAGAGCTTTCAGCTCGGAGCTGCTGCGTGGCAACCGCGAGGCACACAAACCCACACGCGCGTAAACACACGTCTATACCCGCAGCAATTTAATCAAACGCACTTGGAGCAGGCAATAACAACAGGTATTATATAACATAATCATCCACATGAGCCAAGGCTGAGATTACTAATAACATGAAGTGATGAGCAGAACAGTGTTTAAATACCCCCATATTCACTCCCTAATTATTCTAACCTGCCAGAGATCTCCGCGGCGAAACCCCTGAGAAAACACAACAACGGCTCTTTGGCACGTGAAGCAGGAAACCAAGGATGACTCAAAAGAGCTCGAACCATTTGGGCAGGATTGGTAAGTGAATTCCCTTCCAGACGAAAAGAAAACAAGCATATTTGTTTCTGACTGTGGGCACTGGGTGCACACGCTCTGAATGCCACTGGATGAGTCATCAGCATATCTCTATTATGGCCATCAGCTGTGGACCGAGCAGGTGCTTTACTGTAGAGTGTAACGCACCACGCAGGGCACCGCCGCTGTTTGGAGAGGCTCGGCCTGGCCTTTTTTACCTGCTTCTGGCTCTTCTCCAACATTTACTACAGTACTGACCAGCTGGTGCAGTATGCGGACCACATCGGTGCTGATGAAACCACACTTTCTCAAATGCAACATTCTGTGAAGGGAGCTGCAAATGAATAAATGGGCTGCAAGTTAAGCAACAGTGCTTTACAACAACAGAGCACTCTAGCCATGCAAACAAATTGAAAAAACGTACACTCGTGCATGAGACATAATCGCATGATTCTGTTATGTCGGGTTTGAATATTTAAAATTCTGTCATCATTTACTCACCCTCATGTCATTTTTAATCCTGTATGTCTTTCTTTCCATTGCAGAACACAAAAGAAGATGTTTTGAAGAACGTTGGTAACTGATTAACGGCACTACCCATTGGCTTGCATTGGTTTTGTGTCCTCGCCATTGTTCAGCAACCAACATTCTTTAAAATACCTTCTTTAGTGTCATACAGAAAAAGGGAAATCATACAGGTTTGAAATGACAAGAGGGTGAGTAAATGATGACAGAATTTTCATTTTTGGGTGAACTATCACTTTAAGTAATGTTTTAATACAATTTTACATGTACTGTATACTAATACTGATATTTCAGTATTTTTTGCCTTTTAGTATGAATATGTTAGCCTTAAGGATATCTGTAACTAGTCTACTCCAAAACACTGACAAAATTCATATTCAGAAGACTTCGCCAATACAGATCAATGATTTTTATGATATCATTCTGCACTGCAGGTTGTGAGGTAAACAAAATACTTTTGCCCTTATATTTTTTTGCACTTATATTTGGGGAGGAAATACTCCATATGTCTTGTCCTAAATAGCTTTTCAATGGGAAATCGGTCAACGCATTGAAAAAAGCTGCGAATCTCATGGCACTTCAGTGGGTCTTTAACTTTTTTATTTATCTAGTTACCATTAAATAAAAGCACTAGAGCGCTTAGATATCATATACTGCAATATTAAAATAGATTAGATTCTATATATCGCCAAAAGAGACCACAGGATAACAATGGCCTTTAGCTGTGAATATATTTTCACAATATAGCACAGCGATTCCTATCTTATTGCTTATGAATGAATTGCACCCACTGAATGCTTTTTGGATGTGCTATCTGCATTGCTTTAGCATCCAATTCACTAAAGGAATTATGGAAATCAGGTAACACTGCCAACAAGCCTACAAAATTTGCAATTTGCACCACCGCGATCTGGAGCCGAAACAGCAACACTCCTCCACTGCGTTCCAGAAACCACAACCGGTGTTGTATCAAAATCCGACTCCCCGTGAGATTACGACTCCCCCTACGAAGGTTAGGGTTAGGATTAGGTGTGGGGCGGGGGCGGGATTTAGAGATAGGGACCAATCACAAAGCAGCATCCTAAGTGAATGAACCAATCACAAGTAGGTGAGTCAAAATCTCACCGGGAGTCGAATTTCGTCACAACAACGTCACACATTCACTTGCTTCAGATGCAGACCCCGCCGCACATCTGGATAAATGCCAGGCCATAACACTCTTATCATCATTTGATCATAATTTGATGAAAAACTGCACTTATGATGTTTTGCTCTCAGAAGAATGACATTGACTAAAAGATGTTGCAGTGCATTTAGCACCTGCTTGAGGTGGATTTGTGAATTAGAACGTTTTTGAGCCAAAATAACTGTAGCTCAGAACGTTATATTAAATAAAGCAACAAAATATCTAGTCTGCCATTTTAAAATATAACAGGCAATTCCACAACCGTCATAGACTCGGCTTTCAAAAGTGCTTCTGTCTAGCTTTACACTTAAATTGAAAATTGCAGCAAGAATGATTTGTACAATTCAATGAGCTGTGGCATGGTTAAATATCCCCAGGCTCATTAAGCACGAGTAAAACAGAGAGGAAACAGTATTCTGCTTTCCGCAGGCATAGTCTTTCAGTAAGTCTTTTGACTGTTCCTCTACGTTTCCTCCGGCTGCACAGCGCTTTTGCAACACTCCTACCAGCGGTCATAGGACATTTGTTTGCATTTGATGTCACGTCAACTTTTTTCAGGATTCATTTCCACTTGGAGAGTTAAAAACTGGCATACAAAAGCCGGCTCCTATCACTGTAGGCCAGCACCGAATTTGCTTCATTATTCAGAATCAGCAAAGGCAACCAGTTCTCCAGGCAATACAAAAAAAAACAGGCTGTTCCATTCATATGAGTTTTTCTATGTGCCAAACAGACCAAGCAAGTAGAGATCAACTCTAGAGGTCATACCGATGTGCAGTCTCTTGTCTAGTACAGTAATGTTACCTCTGAGCAGATCAAAGGTCTCCTACAGAGTCCATTGTTCAGAGCCCGAGAGGAGTGAACGCAGATGTGCTCCAGCATGAACATGGGCATGACAGAGGCGGTGGTAACCTCAGGGCCCACTGCCAGAACCTTTAGACTGTAACTGTACACCTGGTGCCAAAATATGTTGCCCACACATGTATATACTGTGCAAGCAAATGTATACAAGCTAGCACTATAGAGTATAGCTGTCCTATATGTTACATAATACAGAATACAGAGTGTTAAAGTGATAGTTCATCCAAAATATTTAATTCTGTCATCATTTACTCACCTTCGAGTTGTTCCAAATCTGTATACATTTCTTTGTTCTGATGAACACAGAGAAAGAGATTTGGAAGAATGCTTAAAACCAAACACTTCTTGGACCCCACTGACTACCATAATAGGAAAAAATTATGTTGAACACAAAAGAATATATTTTGAAGAATGTACTGTAGGTCAGCAAATAGTTCTGGGGAACTTTTGACTACCATTGTCATTTTTCCTATGATGGTAGTCAATGGTGGCCAATAATTTTTGGGTTACAAGCATTCGTCCAAATATCTTTCTCTGTGTTCATCAGAACAAAGACATTTATAGAGGTTGGAACAACTAGAGAGTGAGTAATTCATGACCGAACTTTCATTTTTGGCTAAACTATACCTTAAACGTTACTGAAGATTCGCACCAAATACATTTTTCCAAACACACTAAATAAATTGCCCAGCAAGAATGGAATGGGATGCAGTTGTCGCCACTAGACATCTCAACTAGATTAAATAGCAATATTACTAGCAGGACAACAAACCACTAGACAGACCAGCACCCAATCACCCATTAAAAAAAGCATGCTGGTTTTCAGCAGGGAATGAATCTTCATGAACTCTTTCGCTTGGCTCCTTGGTACCTCTCCGACTTGCTTAATATCTACAATCCATCCGGATCACTTAGGTCGGGTGACCTTGGTTTGCTCTCTGTTCCTAGGGCGAGGTTAAAACATCGAGGTGACAGAGCTTTTGTAATTGGCCCTTGACTTTGGAACAGCCTCCCGGTAGCGATCCAAACGGTGTCATAACTTTCAATGTTTAAAACAAAACTTATTTACTTACTTTGGTTTTCTCAAATCATTTTTTATATTTTATGTTTTAGTTATGTTGTCTTACCATGCTTTTTTTGTATAGCACTTTGGTCATCCTTTGTTTTATAGGTGCTTTATAAATAAACAATGAACTGAAAATAAAATGAAACAACAAGTCTCACATGTTGTACTGCAAGTGCAACGATGCGTCATTTCTCTGTTTGGAGAATAGGCTTAATTGTTTAGATTCCAAATGATTCATTCAGATGTGTAACTTTAATTCAGAGACAGCTCTGGATGTGGTCTGAATGGCTTTGGTGTGAAAATGAGTTTGCTGCAATATTACGCTACGAGTTTTTAGTCGCATTGGATTTTGTGTTTTCTCTCTAGGCTTAATGCTGCCTTGTCAATGCAAGAGCCAGTGTTATGAATTAACATTTCCATTAAGTGTATTAATGATGTCCCGGTGCGAGCAGGGGACTGTATTGATTGCCATTTCGAACAGCAATAAATGTTCTAAATTAAAACAAGCAATAGAAGCAATACTGATATCGATTAAAGCTCACTTCCGATATGGACTACGGAACATTTTCCGGCTGTGAAGGACGAAAAAACACACTTTAGCCTGCAAAGGAATTTTGGGAAGCACTTCATTTTACAGTCCTGTTTCCCATGTACATGCTGTGTACTTTGTAATAACTGGGTAATAACTAGGTACTAACCCTGAACCTACCCCTAAACCTAATTATACAATGTAGTTACCTTATACTACCCAGTACTTTCCTAAGTATGTACACTGTAGGTACACGTACTGTAAAATAAAGTGCAACCGAATTTTTAGCATTACGGAAATGGATGTATGAGAAGCGACAGCAGCAAGTACGTGATAAAGGTTTTATGCGCTACTCGACGCAGCTTAATTTACTGCACAGCCGATTTGGGATATAAACAGAGGTGATACTACATAAGCTACTTTACGTGCGACGAGGGAGTTTTTGAGAATGTGAGAGGAGAAGCAGAAGCATTCCCAGGAATCCAAGGTTCAAGTCCTTGGGGAACATCCAACAGCAAGGTTTCCTGCATAATTAAACATTGCAGTGCTCCGCTGTTCTGCTTTTCTCCATCCGCCTCCTTTGTGTAGGAATACGGGGGTCCGAAAAGCGTGTTTGTATTCTTTTTTGTAAATACATTACCGACATAGGCTCTACAGAAGCCTGTGACTTCTGAGGTTTCTGGAGCCCTGAGAGTAATGAGAGCTGAAACAAAAAAACGCCCTAATAAAAAATACATTGGGAAACAGCGCTAAGCACCGGATTTAAGCATTTAACCATGAAAATACGATCCGACAGTGAGGCATACAGATATTTGTTTGAAATCAAATAATCTCTGTTTCTCCTTCTGAACATCAGAACGTGAATTTATGTGCTGGTCAGACACTATTACAGTTTTAATCGGACACAGATCTTATTGGAATATCAAATAGAATTAAATGGATTTTGGGGCTTTTTATAATGTGATTAATGTTGCCATCCTCACCGTTTTAAGCAGCTGGGTGCCTTAAGAGGCTCAGCGCTCTGTTATGCTTCCACCAGCACGCTTGACTCTCACTGGTGGAGAGGAGCAATAAAAGTCATGTTCATAACAAATAAGGTTGACAGCGTATGAACTGAGTGGGTTGATTAATTTAAAGGTCATAAGTCATAGCTAATCTAGAGAATTGCGTAATGTTAATCAAATAAGATTGGGTTTGGGTTGCCTCAGGAAGGCTTGCACTTCTGTTATTGCCTAGCCTATTACCCGTCACATCCTTTGAGAGTTTCAGAGAGCCTTATCACATTAAAAAAAATTAAAATGAAAAAGAAAGAAAAACTTGTGTGTGTTGAGTGGTGGGTAGGTAAACACGGTCTCGGATGTCTTGGGTGGGAAGAACTGCGTGTGAAAAAGAGAATTTACGTTTGCAAAGAACCTAAATTTGTTGTATAATTCGTTTTGCTGAAAATATAACCGAGAGCATTTGCTCGCAGCAATTTGAAGATATTTGCGAGGGAAAGATTTTCAAGAAAAGGCAAACAATCCAAAACTAATGCAATGATCCAAATATATCCAAAGCTCTTTCGCAGAAGATGTAACTGTTTTATTTAATGTCCTGATGGCTTTTCTATCTGAGACCAAGATGGAAACATATATATACAGCATATACACACACCACTGACTTGTTTTTTGTTCCTGCAGAAACAATATTCTCTTCTCCACAACAAATGTACAAGCAACAAATGAAGCTGAACATACTTTTACCATTTTTTTATTTATCTGACTGTATATTATAGCTTGTGTGTTAGATACAAACTACTAATCATTTAGTATTTATGAAAGCAGAAAATACTTTGTTTCAGCACATTGCACGTGGTTAAACTTGTTCTGTGTCATTTTGATTCCTTGCAGCACAAACACCCTTTCATAAATACTATTAAAAGTGCCTCATTCACAAAATTCAGGACCGTTTTCTGTAACAATTAATGGTGAAACATGCATGGGCATTTTCTATTGATAAAATCAGCAAATGGTGATCAAATGAAGTGTTAGAATCTACAATGTAAAAAAGAAATGTTGTTTCAACTTAAAAAAATAAGTGATCTGGCTGACTTAAAATTTTGAATTATTTAAACTAAAAAATATTAGTTAACACAACAAGTTTGCATGAAAAAGTAATTACTTAACTAGTTTTTTTAAGTTGAATGAACTCAAAATGTTAATGCCAGTGAAGTTAACCCTTGTGAATTTTCTGCATTTTAAAATTTCTAAAACCAGGTGCCTTAAGTGTATAGTAATGCTAGGCCTATCATAAGAATAAATGATAACACCCGGCGGGAATAAGCTGTTGTACTTGCATCTAAAACCTCTGATGTCTTTAAAACTAGAGTGACCCTCTGCAAACAGGTTTAAATCTACTGGACATTTTAACAGCATGTACACTTCACACTTGGGGAAAAGTGGTGGCGTTGAGTAGAAGTAAATACCCACGGCACGGCTGGATCACGTTTTACTTTTCCCTGCTTTTCTAGTCAAGCACAGCCCAAATGAGACCCTCTTACGTCTTTGACTCGCTCCCTGCCACCTGGCTCAGGTGGTCAATCGTTGAAGTGAGAAGCTATAATTGGCACCCAGAGCTTCCTTGAATATCCATATTTATCTTCGGTATAGCGCTTCACATGTAATATCTATTGTCACAGTGAGAAAGTGGTTTTCCTTTCCGTTTCTCTCATTCTCGCTCTCTATCTGTCCCTTCATCTCTCTTTCCTCGCCTTCACAATGAGTAATCAGCAGCTCATTCTGATTGGCTCTGAAAGCCGGTGCTGTTTAATGAGAAGCGAGGGGCTTGTGGGTAAAGAGACAGGTGGAGGTGGAGCAATGCAGCTGCAGGCACCTCTGTTTCTACCAGCTGTTGGGTTTAGATAATAAGCATTAAAACCACAGGCCTGCAAATCATCTTCACAGGACACAAGCACGGCTGGCGTGAAGGACTCATTTGGCTTGAACGTGTCTGACGCGAAAATGAGAGACTGGTTTTGATCATTTCACGGCATCACCGTTTCGCCGCGACCTGCCAAGGCAATTACTGAAATCCACCTGGACTTTGGCTAAGCATGCGAACAGACGGGGAGAAAAAGGCGTATGAATGAATTTCGGAATGTAATCCGAATTGCGACGCGCTGGTCTCTGTAAAGGCATTCTTTAAATTTGGCACGGAGCGAGGGTGACTTATTGCTAAGGGCACGCAAATATAGTGAGGTAAATTGATTTAATTCAGTAGGTGTTGCTCTGTGAAGCTGTTGCCCTGACAGTCCAATGCTATGTCCACCTTCATTACGCCGCAATCCATCATCATTGGAGCAGCCGCGGTTGTGGAAATGACTAGGCAGAGGTCTACATGCCTGGGCAAAACAACAAGTGACAAACACGAGCACTTTTTTAAAAGGTTGCCAAATAATAACATGTTTTTAGTAAAGGACACAGTGCCTCAATAATGTTGTAGGAATGATAAACCACAATTGAGATTTCTCTGTTGCTTTTGATAGATGGGAATGAGATAAAATTGAAAGTCTTCTTTACTTTGGAATTCGTAACTTCCACACACATCTCCTACAGAGTTCTAGAGACCATGAGAGATCTCAAAAAATGTTGTGCTTATATTTTCAGAAATACAAAAATCCCAAATTTGAACCTCAAAAAAGTGTTGCTTTTTAATACAATATACAGTATGCTGTACTATATACATTTCCTTCCTGTCGCTTATCATCATCTCACAAGAATTTTTTGAAATACTTAAATGAAATATAGCTTTATTATTCTATCAGGTCCCCTCAGACGGAGATAACAGTGAGCAATTACATTTTCCTCTGGGATGTCTTTGGACGGACTTCATATACACTGTGCTTACCAAATTACTCAATTATTAAGGCAATTAGGATTGACACCTCCGCACTAAAGAGCCAATGCATGTCTGTAAAAAATATACACAACTGGTCAAAAGTTTGGGATCAACACAAAAGTGTTTCTCCTGCTCTTAAAAATCTTTCATCTGTATGTTTCAATGTTTGAAATTACTTGTGATGACAAAATATAATTGTTCCAATTTAATAATTTCTTTTTAGGAAACTAATTTATATATTTTTTAAATGGATTACTTATATTAAAATAATGAAATAAAAAGCAACCAATAAGAGTTCAGCATAGATGGAAATTCCTTGCAATTCCAAATCGATTGCAAAAACCTTTACTCATTCGGTTTCCCTGTGGTGGAATGAACTGGCAGCCTCCACCCGAACTGCAGCATCCTTCACAACTTACAAAAACAAGTCAAAACATACCTGTCCCGCATTTATTTGACTAACCAATAACTGTCTATGTTTTGTGTCTAATAAAAAATATTTAATGTTGTTCATTTTCTCCACTGCTTACTCCAAATGTAATCCTCCTAATAGGCCTTGTAAACTAACGGTACTGTTTAGCATGTTGACAACATGTTATATGTTCTCCTACTTGTAAGTCGTTTTGGATAAAAGCATCTGCCAAATGAATAAATGTAAATGTAATGCAACGTCCTTCAGAATTGTTTAAAGGCGTCCCAGGTTAAGACATCAAGAAGCTGGCTTATAAAATGGCAAGAGAACAATTTAGCTAATTCTAGTCATAGGGTTCCTACTTTGAAGGTGCTAAAATAGAACGTTAATTTATTTTTAATGGTTGTATTCACAGCATAATTCCCACAGTTACAACTGTATTATTCCATAGTTTTGATGAGTTTACAACTTTTCTAAAATGTGGAAAAATAAGCAAGAGTGAGTGATCCCAAACTTTTGACCAGAAGTGTAGATATGATACTAAAGAATTAAGCTTCTATAAATTTCATTTCTGAATGAATTTGGAGCCCTTCTAATTTTCATTTTTATATTCTTTTAATACTATAATGTCGTGATATTTGTGTTTAAGAAGGTGCATATGCACCTTTCAATGAAATGAATGTGAGATTTTATCAAGCGAGCAAAGGTCCCATCCACCATGCAGTGAGACAGTCTAATTGGAACGTTAGCGCACACACAGTGTCCAACAAACTGTGTGAATATTGGCACATTTTTAATAAGTAGATGCTAGTACTGTATGTTTCGGCAACTTCAGGATAGTTTCTATGGTAACTGTGCTGTTTCTCTCCACACTGCAGGGGAATATCAGTTGATTTTCCAATGATTTCTAATGAAAGTAATGCTCTTTAATCATTCGACCTCCTAAACAGGCATTGGAGGAATGATTCAAAATAATCCTCAGCCCTTAATTACGGACAGATGCTTGCACTGAGGTAAGAACAAAGCGCATGTGAGCCAAAACTCACTTTATGGTCCGTCTTGGTGGAAATGCTTAGGGGCCCTTAAAATCTGTGAATTCATTAAACCATGTTGGCAGCTGGTGCAATCTGCAGTCGATAGAATTTAAAAGACATTTTACTTAATTACCTCCTGAACTTTGAACAACCATATGAGTCCTTAATGGAATTCCGGAAACAGGGATCAATGCTTCACATTAGCAACCCACAGCAGGGGCCGCGTGGAAGTTCTGCCCTTTAGTTTTGTCATGCTGTGGTTCCATTTAGTGACGTGATGTGTGGAAGAACCCTACTTTACCTTTGATAGTACCATTACATTGTTTGTTTACATTTACAATACATATTTTTTTCCATTTCCTGAAAAACAGCTAATTTGGACCACCGAGGTTAACAAATTAAATTACAGTTTAATGAAAAGTTACATGTTACGCTAAAAAAATGCTGGGCTTTTTCTACCCATTGTTGTAAACATGGATAAACCCAGCTGTTTAGTGAAAAATTCACCCATGCTGGGATTGTTGGGTTTGTTCATATTTTACCCAACCATGGATTGAAACAACTCAACTTCTTTATATATGAAGTGCTATTTGATGTAAACAAATGTTTATGCTACACAAGTGTTGTCATGACAACAACAAAAACAAAGCTCACAAACGACACTTTCTCTAAAAGAGCTTGCGTATATTTCTTTGAATATAGGCGATGTTTAAACTTATATTCATCAGGAAAACACTTGAAAGTTTATTTGAAAGATAACTTTTTAGCTGTAATATACTGTTGTGCACACTTAAGTAACATATTATGGAATCAATAAAGTTATCTAATGATGTAATACACTGTTAAGAGTGACATCATTAATATATAATGGAGAACTGTCCAACTTGATCATCTCTAATAAGTATCAAAGGTATTTGAAAAAAAAACAGCAGAGGAAGAGTCTAACTGTAAGTATTGCTTTGCTGACACTGTGGTGCATGTTTCTATGGGTTTAACACATATTTTTATACAGAATGAATGTTGTCTGTCATTTAAATGTCCCCGCTGTGTCCTATCACTTGACCAACAGGTTCTCAATGGCTGGCAATATAAGCTAACAAAACAAGCACTTTCACCTGCGGTGCAAGACTGCATTACAGAAACACTTGCTCTTTCAACCGTTTCTTCACATTTATTCATCTGCCGCCGAGAGAAGTTCAAATTTTGTGTAAAATGTCTGAGTGGCACCGAAAAAAGAACAAATACATGTTGTCTCAAAGGAATAGAAAATATTCGATATCTACTATGAAATGTCGCCGTTTCGAAAGTGCACAGTTCATGTCGCCAGCGCGTTTGATGACCCGCCCCGCTCTTTTCTTTGTGATCTTGTCAGAAAAAAAATGTTCTTCTGTACACCTCAGCCTGAACAAGATAAGTCTGTCAGAAATAAAGAAAGGCGAGCTCTCTGTACACGATATGGCTCTACAACCAGCTAGATTGCCCCACAGATTCAATTGAGGTTCTGGGGAGGAGGGGCGCTGTCATGTGGGCATGAAGTATTATTTACTGTGATGAACAAGTCACACGGTCAGATTATAAATGAGGTTTTTCACAGGAGAGGGTAAACAGTGACACGGCTGACACAAAGACAGACACCGTGTTTGTTTTCCTCCTCTATAGCCATATGTACAGCACCATCCGATGAATGATATCACCTTCCATTTCATTTCCTCAGAATGTTGTCAGTTTACAGATTTTCTCAATCTGTTAGAATTGTCTTTGTTGAGCAGATGAAGACATTAATCAGATCGGCAAGTATGAGACGTTTTTTTTTTCCGGTGGCCAGCAGCATTCCACGGCAGATGGTAGTTTGGATGCTTCCTTGTACCGGCACCTGTTTCTCCCAATTTATTCCTGCACGTTTTTCTTGTCTCATTTCAAATGTTATCGCAGAAATAAGCCCAGACAGTGTGATCAGGACCTGACGCGAAGCGGGGGGTCTTGTATCACACTGAAAGGGCTTATTTCGCGATAACAGCCGGCTGCTTGTACATTATCCCGCTTATTACATGGCTACTTGCCACACAGAAAAAAAAAAAGGAAATGAAATGTGAAATATTTTATAAGCTCATTTTTACCGAATGAAGACCTTCCACGAGGAAAAGCCGTTTACTTTCAGTATTATTTTTGGCAAGGTGTGTTTGTAAAAACTACTTAACGTCCTTATTTAACTAAGGCCTAGACTTGGCTTAATATAATACCTGTCTGAGAAACCGCCCCCTATGTCTGGGGCAGTACAAAACCTTCAAATCTTCTGAGAGAAACATGTTTTTTTTTTTTAGAGAAAGTAGAAAGTATATTGATCATGGTGAAAGAGGATTGGGGCCTTTGTACTTTTCGATGGTGGAAGTTATCTTCCAGTCATAAACCTGAAACTGCACACCACTGGACTCTTTATGCCTTATACTTCATGTAAAAATTCACCAAAATTCACTCAGACTGAGAAGCATTATGTTGGCCTTTGGCTCATCTCTGTTAAGGGCTTGTGTTTCCTGTGTGAGCTAAAAACAGTGTTTGGACTGTGGACGTTTCTTTAGGAAGACATCGACAGGCCATCTGCATTCATGTGATTAAATAGCAATACTACAGAAACACGTATTTTCATGAGCACACTTCGATCTCTTTCTTGTTTAACCTTGTGTCATCCTTTCATTGTATTGATAGACCAATGCTATGGTTTATGCAGCGGTATGATTATACCGACCCCGTGACCCCAGAAGCACCACAATCCAATTGCTATATCTGCACCGTAGGCATATGCTGACAAACAAGTGTGATCAAATAAGAGAGAGAGAGAGAGAGAGAGAGAGAGAGAGAGAAAGAGATTTACTGTATAAAGAATGGCTGGTCATTCCAAGACTCAATCAATACAAGAACTTCGGAAGTAAGCATGGAGAAGCCCATTGTGTACCAGCAGTTTTAATGGATTCTCATGCACAGGTATTCTTCAAGTCAGGTCTCAGGCCTGAAGGTACAGCCGTCCCACACGTCTAATTACTTTGCACGGGGGATGTAGAGGAAAAAGGAGGGGTGATGTTCAATATCCCTTATACTCTTGAATGCGTAGTACCCTATCACCAGACGTTTTTTCTCATAATAAGAGTGCCAGCAGCAACCTACATAGCTTTCATTAAGTCATTTCGGGCTATGGAGATTAATAGCACAATGTTAGCAAGTAGAAATTCAACTCCAGATCAGATTCAACTCGCATGCAAGATTTTACAGAATTTTTAGTAAGCATTCCCAACATGTCTAATTGAACTATCGGTAAACCCCTCCACTCGAACGCAGATGAGCCAATGGCAGTTGAATATATAAGCTGCACGAGGACCGGAACACGGACAACAAGGTTTCAGCGCCATAGAGAAACATTGTAAGACCCGAAGCTCTCATCGGTTTTATGGTGTTTATGCAACAAAAATGATCAAACAATGTGCCTGGGGTACTTGTAACACTAATGCCAGGTGTCCTGGGAGCATGAGGAATATAATTTATTGTATTCAATTTCCTAAACCCACACAAAAGAAGCAAAACGTAGGCGCAGTAACCCGATTCAACTCCAATCCCAGTGAAGACAAAAACGTTTATTTTCTGGTTGTCATACTTTCACTAAGTTATAGTTTTCATCTGCTCAAGCAGATCGGTAATGTCATCTTGTGCTCCAGTATGGTATCTCTGGATAAAACTAGTTAATGTTAAAGTTAGTGAGTCCATGCTAACCAGTCGCGATTTCTTTAAGACTGCAAGGGAAGCTCAGCTTCCCCTATAATTGTCAAAAAATGAATGGTCAAATATATGTACTATTATGTTAACATTTTATTGACTAAAAATGCGTTAAACACGTTCATCTCGAACGAAAACAATTTCGTTCAGAATCAGCTACTTAGGTCGGCTGACTCGATTTCCTTCTCATTCATTCCCGTAGCGTACAGTGCATTACTCTGTTGAAGCCCAGCGTCCATTGACTTCAATGGGGCTGCTTTAAACAGTTTTTTTCAGTGCTTAGAAACAAGACGGTCATTGGATAATGCTGCGATTATGTCCCGCCCACGGACGCTCAGCGTCTCTGGGATGAATGGAGGAGTGGGCTGGCCCGGACGCTCGTTTTTTGGGGTCGACAGCTTATAAAAACGTATTTCTTGTTTTTTTTTTAGCTTGTTTGCTATACACATTGTCACATATCAGCTTTTAGACATTTTTTTTTTTTTTTTTATAAATCATAAATGACAAGGAGGCGGCAGCTTCTCGCAATGCAAAGAGACGGTTGGTGTGGGCGTGGGCGTGGTCTTCAGATTATGACGCGTATCACTCTGTGTCTCCATTTCCAACTCAGTCCCATCGCGGATTTTGCATGTGTAGTCGAAAGACAAACTGCTGCAACCTTCATCGTATATTTCACACAATTTCACACCACATTCATTGTTTCAGTTTAACATAATTCCCACATTTCCTCCCGTTGAGTTAAATATATATATATATATTAGATTGTTTGTTCATTAATTCATATAGTCTGAACTAGCCAGCTAGCAAACTGCACACGATGGCAGACAGTGCTAATATTGTCGACCTGATTTTGGCAAAGCCATTAGAAAGTCTTCCTTACGAGGAGAAACTTAGAATTAAACAGCAGGGCAGATCAACACCTAAGATTGATTTAGTGCAAAAGATAGGGAAAAGTAACAGGTCTTTTCAGCTCTCCTGGTATGACAAAGTTAGCTGGCTGACTGGAAGTGCTGTGAAAAAGAAAATGTACTGCTGGCCATGTCTCTTGATGAAACCATCTCATCACACTGGTCAAGTCACTGGAAAAGACGCCTAGTTGGTACGACAGGGTTACAGAGCATTTTCTTGAAAAGGAACGTAGGGCAGAATTTACATATAAATAAATGGACAATGTTTATGATTTAGGCCGAAAATGAGCTTCCCCTCTTTAAAAGATCAGCAGCCGCCACTGATGCTAACGTACAAACCTAAACATCTAACTGTTCTAACAGCATGTACATTTATAGGTAATAAACAAAGGTCTTCATTTCAGTGTGTATGAGTGGTCAAATGTAAATTCATTTAATCTTACCCTGTGGTACACGAACAGTTGATCCTAGATGTTGTCATCTGCAAAGACATGAGAAACTCCGGTCGCTTGTCCGATTTAGCGACAGTAACCAAGGGGGGCGGGGCTTACCGATAGATCAATTGTTGCATTCACCCATGTATTAGTATAAGCCAACCGTTGAAAATGTTGTCAATGTTTAGACTTTCCTAAGTGCTTTTAAAGCATCACTTGTGTTTAATGCACCTGCAGCTGACATCCGCAGCACTAAATTGCAATCTCCAAAGCAAACTAAACCACGGCTGAGAGTGGGCCATACCGCTTGGTAATCACAAGCCGTACGGTTAATGACTCACACAAGCTGCTGATCCAAGGTGAAGGTGTTAATGCCATTTGTATGCTTTCCAAGAGATACAATCGCAACAACTGTGCAATCTTTGCTTTGCTAAATTGAAATAAAGCAGCACTCAAGGGCAACGGCTCCGAGGACATCAGTTCTGTTATTTCAGTCTTATCTGCAAGTTCCAGCCACTTATTTGAGGCAGTGTTGAGACCTCCGGATGCTCATCCAAACCACCATTTTCTACATTCTGAGCATTCACTTCAGATTATAATTACTTGTCAACTGCAAGCCGTCCCAGGGGTTTGACACTTACTGTCGGACTACATACGAGATCTACCTTCTCGCCAATGCTGATACTCACAGTCATTATGTTTCGGATAACTAAAGTAAGAGAATACCTCTGAACTTTCGTGTTCACTGTACGTATTCAAGGCCCTACACGTGTAGTCAAACCCACTGCTTGCAGTTTCTACTGAACATAAGGGGCGTTGCCACAGTGAAGCTCGAAGGTTACAACATCTCCATCAATTTCCAATCAGAAGACAGCCATCTGGATTTGTAAACAAGAAACAAAAAGGACATACTTCATATCGCAATGGAATCTAAGCCCAACGTGCCACTTTAGCCCAACAGCCTCTCCAAAGGTTTTCAAAACCACAGACAGCCCCTCCTTCCCTTTTCAACATCCTCTGCCTCGGTTCAGGGATATACAGATAGAAAAGAACCCTTCCAGTGTCATCTAGCCATCTCTGCGTACTGAAATACACATTGGCTGTTTATAATACAGAACAATTTTTATCTCAGCTACGTAGTGATTCGTTGCTAATCTGTAACACTCCTAAAACATAACTGTGCATCAGAAGAAGAAATTACTTTCAGATGCATGTCTTATATGAATCTGTACAACAAACAAGTAACTATTTTTCTTTATTCATGTTTGGGTTTTAAACTCGACCATAGGCCTATACATCAAGAAAAGAAACGTGCACATACAAAAACAAACTAATTGTAACAAAAGAAAAAAGAAAAGTCGTGCATTGCTTATTTTATTGCATTACTTTAGTTTACTTAAAAAAAACTCCATTGGACTCAGAGATGAACTGGACACAGCAACTTATCACTTGCTTTAATCAGACATCTTTATCATTTATTGCTCTTTATGTGCAAATTTTATTTCAATCAACGTCTGTTTTACCTTACTGGCTGGCGACTTATCCAGTTCTCAACAGATTAGTCTTTATCCATTATCTACACACTCAGTGGCGCTGTAAAAGCATCAGATAACCTGCACTTCTTTTTATGGCTCTATGTATTAAATGAGCACTTTGGGCAGCAGAATTTATCATTTGTGTCTTATGAGAGTGCTGCATGCATAAAGGATGTATATACACACATACGTAGAAGCACGATAATATTATATTAGGCTAATATAAATGTCGCCACTGGTTCATAGTGAAATAGTAGGCTATGCCCAACAACGCGAATATAGAATCGGACCTTCTCTTCACACCCATCTTGCCATCTCCATCTCTGTTTGTCTCTCTCTCTCTCTCTCTCTCTCTCTCTCTGTATACGCGGCACGATTGCTCTCTCCTCCACAAAGAGCCTGGCTCAGACACCTTGCATACAAAACAGCTGACTCAATCTTCAAGCTGCATAATCAAGATAAGAGGGAGAGAGAGACGCACGCACGCACGCCTAAACATCTTTTAGTTTTTCGGAGCCAGCGCACTCCTTATTGAACCTTAGGATATGTTTAGGGACAGATGCCGAGTCCTTCTCGACGGATCCTGTTCTCACTTAGCGTTTAAAGAAAGGGTGGAGATCCTCCGTCTGTCTCTGCGTCTCTAAGAGTGTCGTTCAGTCTCAGACTCAGTCAGCTATTCCCAGGTGGAAAATCTGTGTCGACCTTTTAGTAATCGATCTTTAAGGAATTAAAGATGCACCGAGATTCGCTTAACATCTATGTTCGGGTTGCTTAGGGCCTCCACAATAAGACTATTTGCATGGTACATAAAATAGTCCATTTGTACTAGTTTGGGGTCTTTACAAATGCTTCGATATGACAAACAAAACCCCGATTGTGTGTTTGTCCTGGCAGACTTGTTCGTGTCTTTGGATGAGGATAGGTGCTGTTGTTACGATCTGTGATGCCGTCGATCCGTGTGCCGATCTAACAGTTTCGTATGACAGCAACTCGTTTCTTACTTTATGAACTGTGCGGGGTCTCTTTGCTCGTGCGTTAGATAAGCTGATATGCTTATTATTTTTTATGAGGGTGAGTGTCAAAGGCCATAAATGTGCAGTTCTGTAGGTCAAGTGACAAAAAATGTAGTCAATTGTGTAACGCAATCCAATTTATATCGCGGTTAAAAGCACACTTAAACATTTCCATTTGTTTTGAATCTGACGTTGTTTCGTTAAAAAAAAAACTTTTAGCCGTAAAGTTCTTAATCTAGACAGACCTATATTTCAGTTTTAATTGCGTATTATAAAGCATGTTGTGCGTTATATATTCAATCTTATTACAGCTTTGATTCAAACTCAATTATTATGTCTCTGAATAATTTATTCTCGCGACTTCAAATGATTTCTTAATTTAGCAATCCATAAAGTCAAATTCTCAGAGAAACACTCCTGCGTTGCCTCGCACCGCACTTATTTAACACAATGCATACAGTTAGTAAGCAATAATGATGAAATTGAAATTGCAAATTGATGAACACAGTTACGACGATAGAAAACTTTCGGGGCTTTGCTGGTGTACACGGACACGGAAGCTCTGGCAAGTTAATATTCTATGCACAGTTTGTACCTCAGTTTGTTTACTAAAATCCTGATGACTGAGAAGGTAAAGAAGACTATCAAATGACATTTTAATGGCTGAAGGCGAACTCTAGCGGCAAGCGAAACCTCTCCGCTGTCCAGGGTCCTGAAACATTTGGAGACATTCTGGGGATGTTGGCGCTGCCCTCAAGTCGCACAGCGCAAGATAACTAATCGAGATCGTATTATATCTTTCCGACACGCGTTAGAGTTTAATAAACTCATAAACTAAACATTATAGAGATATTAATCCGTTAACCAAGTGTTTACTTTGTTATTGCAGGCTATAATGTGTCCGTATATCATTGCACAAATGCATCATTTCAATATCTCTCATGTAAAACGAAAAATCTTCCCAAAAAGAAACGCGCTCCCAAACCCTTCATTCCCGTTTAGTTTTGCAAAAACGTGGATATATGTCACGCAAAATGAAGCGCATTCATGTTCATTTTAACTCCGTTTAGATGCACTGTCAAACTCAAGACATTAAACGATCCGTTTATAAGTTAGACAAGTCCGACAGAAGCATACCGAGGCATTTGTTGCAAATGCGCGGATGCACAATACCCAAATGGATAACTTACACGACATAATATTCTATTGCCGACAACACTTCCGATCCTTTCAAATCCCGTCTATCAACACGTTACATTTACCCTTAACGACGTCTTTCCGTAGATGCGACAGAGCTACATTCCGAAACATATTCCACTCACCTCTTTCGCGCGGCGAAGCAAGAGCCCCGTAGTCTCTCCGTAACCAAAAGCGGGGTCCCTATGTCACCATGAACCCCTTGACATTTTGTAAGAGGCAGTAGATATCGGACGGGGGAAAAACACAAGGTTCCTCTTGGCCTCGGAATACAAAGAGCTGCAGCTCCTCACTGCGTCAAGTGCGATCCTCAAAGATCCATTAAAGAGCGAGTGATTAATTCAAGGCAGAGCCTTTATGTATTCCGCACAGACAGAGCACATGGCTGAAGTTCCCTTTAAACGCTACACGACAGCTTTGCCTGTCTCAGAGCAAGTTATAACTGTTTCCAGTGATTTATTTGTTGGGTTACGGAGCGGAGCCGGAGCACCGCTCATCCACGAGTCCAGTTGGGGCAAAGTTAAATCTCATAATAAGATTGCTGGTTACGCGAGGCTATAAATGGTGTGGGTTCAACACTGAGGGCAAGAGGGCTGTGTGCCACGTGAGAGAACTCTTTAGTTCAACATGTAAAACGTTAACACGTCATGCTAAAAACATACCAACTTGTAAATTTCCTTTTATTTATTTTATAATAACAATTTATGATATCATTCAAAATAATTGATATGCAGAATCCAACGTAGCTAAAGTTTAATATTAAAAATTAAATTTTGCGTGTAGCATTGAATAAATATAATTTTGAGATTTTCTGCTTGAACAGTACATTGGAAAAAAGGAAAACAGAAACAAGTCTGGCATCGTTTGATATTGACTTTACGCACTCTTGGGAACAGCAGATATCCACAGCATCCTCCGGATGCACTCAGTCACAATTTAAGGCTGGGAAACTTTTTGAGGTACGATTGACAACCATTCTTCATACTTTGTAAGCTTGTCTCTCTGGAGGCAGCACTTGGAGAAGGGGGCAGGGGTCCAGGAGAGAGCTGTGGGCTGCTGCCTGTAAGTGTTTGGCACAGGATATATGCATTGTGGAGGCTGAGGTTCCCTACAGCAGCTCATAAAGAGGCATGCAGGCATTGAGTGGGCATTCGACTGCAGAGAGGTGCTGGTGATCTGGTACGTTACCCATGGAACGGTTGGGCTTGTGTGTGCGCCTCTGAGTGATGTGCAGCAGGAAGCCTGCTGAGGATCACGGGTCCGCACAGCTGCAGGGCCGGGGCTGTCAGCACTGACTGCTCATTAGAGTGGGCACGCTGATGTGACGTCGCAAGGTTAAATGCTTGCTATTCCTGATGTACTGTAGGTAGCCGTCCATCATGCTTAATCAAATGGGGGGCAGGACGGGGGGATTGCAAGGGTAAATTGATCTCATGGTCAGGTTTATGCAACACTGTAAATGTCGCACAGAATGTGTTAAGCCATGTTTCACGTTGCACAATTTTGGACTTGCATTTGTTGTTCTCTAAAAACAATACAATCTAATTTAATGTTAAGTAAGGTTAACAAGCCTGTAATTTGTATTTGTGCTTATGAAATTGATGATTATTAGAGGGAGCATGACTGCTTTTGTTTAGTAAAACCATGGTTGTACAATATGTATACAGTTTTATCAGTATGTGCAGTTCATTTTAGGAAAAAATGTGCTACCTGTAGCATTTTTGTATAGATTCAGAAATCTTAAAGAACTGGTATTTTACTTCAGATTACATTTAGCGCCATCTAGCAGTGAGGTTGCGAACTGCAACCAATGGCTCACTCCACTGCTCCCTTTCGAAGCAATACGGTGGCTGACACAGGACTAAGATGTCGTCACTTTTTCTATTCTTTTGCCGAAGGTAACATATTTACGTTGTCCATTGAGGGCTACTGTAAAAACAACATGGTGAATTCCATGTAAGGTGTCCCGCGGCGTATGTAGACAGAAATAGCACATTCTACGGTAATAAAACATAACGCTTCATTACGTAAGGTCTTTATCCATCTCTGAACAAATAGTTATGTATATTATTGTATTGCGTTTCTGTCAATATATCCTCCAAAAATGACAGGACCTTTAAATATGGATTTCAAAGCATGAACATATCACAGAGTAACTGAAATCCTTGAATCACAGTGGCACAGATTAGAAACCTCAGTAAGTTTATTTTTAACCAGAAAGGGCAAAACAGATGAAACTGATTGATTAAAAGTGATTGCCGTCTGAGAAGGAGAAGATGCACCTAGACACGTTGTAAATTGCCTATTCACCTACAATCAGTCTACAAATAATGAATATGAGATTTTATCATATTTGCTCTGAGCTGTCTCAACTGCAGCTAAATATTTTAAGTGCCTGTCCATATTATTGAGAGGGGATTCTAATATCCGTAAATGGCATTTGTTAAGAAGAGAAGACAGTCTATGAGGTGAATTATTGGTTGTGATTTATTCAAATCCTCCATTTATTTGCTAAGCCTATTAGATGGCAGGGCGAAAGAGGAGGCTAGTTATAATTCTGAAGAGGAAATGTTTAGTGGCAGTCGATATAATGGAGCATCTGCCACCCCCGAACACGGCAGATCCATCTTAACATCTGGACTGTGGGACTGATGCCTGCAGCAATCCTCCTATTGGTGGGGCTGTTTCAGAAAGATGGGATACTATTAGGTCCAGGTTTTTTGTTCAAAATGTCTGCTTTAAGTGCTTAATGGTAACCATTTGTTTAAATGGCTCACCATTTTTCCTTCATAGCAGATGTTGGTGATTGCCGTTAGTGGTTAGTGTCATATTCATTGATTACAGATTTCCCTGCCGTATGGCTCCTTCAACATGTTGTTTCTTTACAACATATTTCATTATATTTTCATATGGAAAATGAAACCTTCAGTTTGAAGGAGAAAGCAAAATATGTCTGTTGTAGTTATTATTCGTTTTTTCTTATTCCCTGGTATTATTGTCGAAATAGGATTATGCAAATGTTTCGAGGATTACTGTATTTAGAATGTGTTTGTAAGTATTTAAGACTGGTTTTCCCGTCCAAATAACAAGTCTCTGATCCAGGCTGTTTACACCGTTGTTTTGCATGCATCTGTCTCTTATGCTTCCATGCCACATGAAAAAGTGGCAACAGCGCATCCCTTTACCAGCATTGCTATCATAATAAGCATGAGAAAAATGCCAGATTGTCTTTGATAAGTGGTTTGTGATGCCACTCCCCCAGATCTAAAGGTCTCATGAATAATGTAACAGTATGACAATGACAGCCTGCATAAACATTAGGGAATGTACGACTGTACATGTGTAACACTCCCTGTGAGTTCGAACCAGGAGTGAGAGGCAACAACAAAATTGAAATCAAGGCTTTTGCTAGCAAGTACATGTAGCACACAGCCAGTGGAAACAATTACACAGGTTATCATGGCTGCAGATGTAGCTAAAGCAACAGCAACAGCCTCGAATTTGAAGAGTTTACTCTTGAAAAGTGTGTTTTGTTCTAACAATTGAGAGAAACCTTTGCAGAGTGGTCTTTGAGGTGTGTGATGTGCTATCATTTACATAAACACGCTGAGTTCACTGTTTGAGGTAACAGCAGTTCATTACGTAGGAGTTGCATTTGCATAGATCTGAATATGCAGTGACACTGGACAAGGTACAGCCTGCGCTTCTTTTGAGACAGTTTAGTACATCTCTCTGTTAATTTGTTTAGCTTATCCTACCAGTCATATCTCAAAATGGGGCCATTTCGTGTTTTATTATGAATAAATAAATATTATTTATGAATCGATTAACTGCTTTAGAGATCAGCTCATACAGCAGTATTTGAACTTAAAAAAAAAAAAAAAAAGTATTCACTTAAAGGGATAGTTAACCCAAAAATGTTCTATTCTATCATCATTTACTCACTCTCTAGTTGTTCCAAACTTGAATAAAATTCAGTTTTCTGACGAAGAGAGATATTTGGAAGAATGTCGTAGTAGGAAAAATTAAAAGGGTAGACAAAGGTGCCCCAGAACTGTTTGCTTTCCTAAATTCTTTAAAAATATGTAAAAATATTTTTTCTACTTTGGTAGTGAATTATGTCCCAGAACTGGAAATTGCTAAGGTTCTTCCAAATATTTTTTCTCTCTTTTCAACAGAACAAAGAAATCTATACTGATTTGGAAACACTTGAGGGTGAGCAAACGATGAAAGAATTTTCATTTTTGGGTGAACTATCCCTTTAGTATATAAATTCCCAGCATTTTGTTTAGACATATAATGTGATTGGTGTCTATGTAGTTTAAAAAAAACAAATTACCTTATTTTACAACACTGATTCAAAGCTGATTTTTATATTTAGTGAAGAAAGTGTGTGGTGCCAGACAAATTACACAGTAGTGCAGAGGCAGATCTCTCATACATATGAATAAGGAAATAATTTGTTTATGACTATGCCAACTATATTTTATAAGTGACACACAGCCTAAAGATATTAATTCATCATTTCAATACCAATATGCCAGACAGTTGGACATCTGTGGGCAGAGAAAACGTCTTTTAGGCTTTTTGTCTTGTGATACTCTTGTCCAAAGGGCAAGGAACTTTGCCAGGCATCTGATCGAGTCACACTTTGCTATATTTATATCATGAAAGAACTGGTTCAGGCATATTGTAGCATCACATTCACAAAATCTTCATTTTCAGCACATCTCCCCAAAGAGCCAAGACAGAAAGTCAAGAGAATAGCTTAAACCCGGCACTGCCACGGTGTTTCATGCATTCTGACTTCTTCACAATGTTAAACGTGCTGTCTTCTCATGCTTAACATGGTCAACTTGTCAAAAAACGAGTTTGGCATATTATGTAGTATTTCTGTGCTCGATACACTCCCCCAGCGATCATACAGGTTTTGGAAAGTTTCTTTCAAACATATAAAACTGTTTCATAACAAATCTTTCTTAGCCCCTCATTGGACAATTCTCCCGGAAAAGCACGCGGCCGCAAGGAGAGCAGGAGAAGGAGCATGAGGAGACGTCACTTTCACTTGTGTGCTGGAGAGAGAGAGAGCATACGTTCGCGAAGTTCAGGTGTTTGTTTGTTCACTGCATTTGGGTGATGAATGTTATATAAACTGTGGATATAACGCCGGATTTGGAGATCGTTTGAAACTGATATATGGAGACGTCCCACCGCTAAAAGATGCCGGACATGAACTGCATGCGGTGAGTGAAACTGATGTCTGTCTTTTGTTGACAATGGGTGCCCACGTGCTTTGGTTCAGCCTACCCCTTCCCCCACACGCACCGTATGTTTTCGGAAACAATCGTACAGCTGTGTCTATCTTTTATAAATTTGATCAAACTAAATACTCTTCAAAGATACGAAGGATGCAATACTACTCTATAGATACTCAAGATTAATATGAGATTGGCAGAAACCCTGTGTGTTAGGGCCGCTTTGAAAGAAAGTTAGACAGCAAGAAACAGTGTTTTCAAGGGGGGGGGGTTAAATGTATTGCAAAAACATGATTGACAGTTCACCCAAAAGGGACAATTCTCTCATTATTTATTTCACAACTTATGAAATCTTACAAACGTACTGTATGAACGCATGACTTTCTTTCTCCTGCAAAACACTCGATATTTTAAAGAAAGTTGGTAACAAAACAACAGTGACCCCCATTGACCACCAATGTATGGAAACAAAACATTTCTCAAAAGATCTTCATTGGTCTTACACAAAAGAAAGAGTCATATACAGATTATGAACGAAATGAGGTAGAATAAATGGTGACATAATAAAAAAAAAATTGAGAATTTACAAAAAATCTTCTATCATAAAATCTTTTTAAAAAAAAGTGTAAAATTTTCTTAAAACATAAAGGGATTCTCCACCCAAATATGAAAATTCTTTCATGAATTATTCACTCTCAATAGTTCGAAACATGTTTAAATGGCCTTGTTTTGTTGAACACAAAGAAAGATATTTAGAAGAATGTTATCCACTGAGATTTCTGAGGTCGTCAAAAATTGTAGTCAAAGGTGTCCCAGAACTGTTTGTTCTTCAAAATATCAAATTTTGTGTTAAACAGAACAATATATATATATATATATACAAAATAACCTTTTTCTTAGATAGTAGTCAATGGTGTCTCAGTTGCTAACATTCTTCCAAATATCTTTGGAACAGAACAAAGAAACAAAAGATCCAAAACAAAAAGAAGGTTTGGAACAACTTGAGGATTTAAATGACAGAAATACAATTTTTGGGTGGAGTATCCCTTTAAGGTGTGTAAAACCACTGCCATTGAAAACAAGTATTTGTGCGATTTTATCATGTGAGCCGTTGTGACAACTACTACTGATACCCCGAAACCGTACATATCCACACGCACCACACAGCCAGCCTGCTTGCTGGAATAAACAAACCACCTATACTCTGAAAGCTTTACAAAAGAGCTACATCTCCACCAACAGTGACACGCCTCTTTGCACCCAGACTGCTGAATGAAGGGCTTTATTTGCCCCGGTATTGAAAGCAGAGTGCAACGGCCTGACATGTGTGTGCTTTCAGCCGCTGCAGCCTTCCAAAGCCCATGCTGGGGTTATCTCCCTGAGGACTGCCCTACTCCAACGCTGTAAATAGTGCTTGACTCAGATTGATACACTTACACGAAACAAGCGTGCAGGGTTATTTGGACAGCGGACGCATGGCATGCATAATTAAAATTGGCTAAGTGCCTGTGTGCCGGGCCTGGGTCATTTTTGCCAACAACTTGTTCCTTCTGCATCAGCTAAAGAGGAAACAAATTTCCTGAAATATCCAGAGTCCCTCTATAGCTACTGTACGAATATTGGCTCATATATATAGAACGTCTACAATCATCTATTCAGAGCACGTGTGTCGCTCTCTTCATTGTGTACTCGTCTCCAGTGTTCGCATTGTCACTTTTGTGTCCATTGACGCCCCTGCGAATGATTTGATGACTCTGAATAGCTTAGGGTGCTTTGGCAGTTTCTGAGATCGCTCGGCTATCTGGTCAGCAGTCAGCGATATTATGCTCCAGACAATGGTAAATTACAGGGTTTGAGTGCACAAGAAGCCTTGTGAAAGAAGGAGTTTGACCGTGAGGCATTTCAATTCATTTCAATTCAGCGCATGCATGGGAATAGGGCATCCGCTTGCTGGGCTGGCAACGGGCCTGCTAAACCATGGCCGCCTTTGACTCCCTGCCAGAGCACTCATTTATGCACTCAACAATCTTTTCACCTGTCTTCTGCCTCTCTGCATCTACCTGCGGAGGACAGGGGAGGATCTATAGCTGGGCCTGTGGCAGGACATAAAGACGACATAATTCACGGCTGTCTCTGGATAACTTATGAATCATTATCGATAATATAAACATTCACCAGGATCTGCCCTGCTCTATATCACGGCCATGTCCAAACGTAACGACCTGATTTCATTGTTCATTAACCGTCCGTATGCTGTTGTGCTGTTCAATTAGGCCTAAGGAATCAAGCTGGAAACAACAGTGCGTGTGTGTGTGCATGTGTATGCTTGAGTGCCTTTGTGGAAGTGCAAATCAATTGAGGAGAGCATTTTTTTATAAAGCATTGATGTTCATTTTTTCTGTTATTTTTAAAGTCTTTATGGACTGGTACTTGTAAAGGGGTCATGGAGAATTTTTATTTTTATTATAAATCAATCAATGAGCACATACTCCATTGGAATGCCTACAGTTTTATAAATGGTTGTGGTGTCCGCATACTTTTAAACAAGTGAAGGATTGAGAGAATGATGTCATTTGACCCCCCTAAAGAAAATGTACATCTGTGCATCGATCAGTTTTACTCCCTCCTGTGTTTTCCTCCCTTCCCTTGGCAGAAGTTTAGGACACTCAACGGGTCGCCCACTAGTCTGCAGCTGTCTGTGAACAGCCTGCCAGCATGTTTTCCTCTCTCGCTCCCCCTCCCCATCTTTACCGGCCCTCCCCAGCACTGAGGCGGATTCCAGAAACCTCTGTGACACCGCGCGGGCTCTGCGAGAGCAAACACAGACACATCCGCCCACGCCTCGCCGTCAAAGTGATCCCCTGCTCACGACGCCAAGGGGAAAACAGATTGAAAAGTGAGTGTGTGGGGGGAGCAAAAAAGAGCGAAAAATACCTGACTCATTCCCTCCTCTGCCTTTTTCTCTTACAATTATGTCTGCCTTCCAGCTGGAGATGGAGGAGATAATGGGCATCTCTGATCATACTAACTTGGCAGCTTTTCCGGTCAAGGCAGAGCCTCGGCCTCTTCGCGTTTAAACAGCTGGTGGGACGTTTTTCGGAAAATATTGCGTAACTGCGGTGCGGTTGGCTTGAAGTGTTTTCAAAGATACCTCTCCTAAAATGGTTTGCCGACACCTAACCTAAAAGCATTTTTAATTTCCAGCAACAGGACTGCAAATTTCAATCATACATGAGCAATCTTGCCAAATCCCTGAAGGTTAAAGTGATGTCTTTGAGGTTGGAAACGACTAGCGAGGTGCGCTCACGACTTCATCTTGACTACACCTACAGAGGCAATCGACTGACCACTAGCACTATAATTATACTACATGTGTTCCCCACCGTGCTCACTGCGCTACTTCCATTTCCTCAGCGCAGCCATTAAGCAAGCTGTACATACACCTACGCAAGCACAGATGAGCGTGAAGACATGTCTCATACAATGCTCTTGAAACACATTCAATAGAGCGATACTTTTGTTTTGGAACATTAATTATTCCAGAGGGCTGCCGCCGACTGTGGCAAAAGTTTAATCAAAATCGCACTTGTCCATTAAAGTCTGTGAATTCCTCATGAGTCGATTTACCACGCTACAATAAGACACAAATTGATTCAAGAGGATGTATTGGTTGGTGTGTCCAATAATAATTGTTTTAAGTCAAATGGAGCGGTGAAAAGAAAATATATCAAGATTGTTGGGGTCATGAAGAAAATATATATTTTTATAAAAATAATATTTGACGTCTGCATTTACATCTGCAAGACATATTTTGGGTGTTAGCTCATCCGCAATACACTCTGAGAGGTTTCCTGACAAATGTAATTTAGAAGATGTCTTTATGATTTAGAATATATGCAAAACTGCCTTTTCTAAGACGTTTATCAGATGTTTTTACAAAGCATATGTTTTCCAGATCTTCAGATTTTTAGCAGACATTTTACTGACGTACCTGTGCTATCTGGGAATGTGTTAGAGGACATTATCTCCAGAACAACTAAATAAAACAACCCAGTTTATGGACCTGCATGAAAAATCAGCTGCATCATCTTTCGGTGCAACAATACTTCCATCCATCCATCTTCTTCCGCTTATCCGGGGCCGGGTCGCGGGGGCAGCAGTCTAAGCAGGGACGCCCAGACTTCCCTCTCCCTTAACACTTCCTCCAGCTCTTCCGGGGGGACACCGAGGCGTTCCCAGGCCAGCCGGGAGACATAGTCCCTCCAGCGTGTCCTAGGTCTTCCCCGGGGTCTCCTCCCGGTGGGACATGCCGGAACACCTTCCCGGGAAGGCGTCCAGGGGGCATCCGGAAAAGATGCCCGAGCCACCTCAGCTGGCCCCTCTCGATGTGGAGGAGCAGCGGATCTACTCTGAGCTCCTCCCGAGTGACCGAGCTTCTCACCCTATCTCTAAGGCATCGCCCAGCCACCCTGCGGAGAAAGCTCATTTCGGCCGCCTGTATCCGGGATCTTGTCCTTTCGGTCATGACCCACAGCTCATGACCATAGGTGAGAGTAGGAACGTAGATTGACCGGTAAATCGAGAGCTTCGCCTTGCGGCTCAGCTCCTTCTTCACCACGACCGACCGGTACAGCGACCGCATTACTGCAGAAGCTGCACCGATCCGTCTGTCAATCTCCCGTTCCATCCTTCCCTCACTCGTGAACAAGACCCCCAGATACTTGAACTCCTCCACTTGAGGAAGGAACTCTCCACCTACCTGAAGTGAGCAACAATACTTGGACGATGTTTTAATGTTTTAACCGGATGTGCCTCACACTTCCTGAACGACCTCCAAATCCAGCGTTATATCCACCGTTTATATAACATTCATCACCCAAATGCAGTGAGCAAACAAACAGCTAAACTTCCATCAGCCGAGTGAAGCCCTGGGCGTGCTCTTTCTCACGCTGGCTGGTTGACGCGTGGGCATGATCTTTCTCTCCCGCTCGTGCCCTTTCATTCGCTGGATATCGCGTGGGAGTGCTTTTCCGGGAGAATTGTCCAAGAAGGGGCTAAGAATCCTTGTTACGAAATAGGAATCCATGTTCAAAAAAAGCTTTACGAACCCAGGCGGAGTGAATCGAGCACAGAAATACTACGTCATACGTTCAACTCGTTTTTTGACAACTTGACAATGTTAAGGTACAGTGTAAGTAAGTCAGAATGTATGAAATAGCATGTTACCTCCGCTTTAAATAAGTTTGGTTTCAGTCAGTTACAAGATATTATAAAAGCGGTGCGGTAACATGATTTCTTCGTTTACGATTGAGTCATCAGGGAATATGGAAGGGACCTTGATACCGCGCTCCACTTCGTGCTCACTACTGCGTAGACTCTGGCTCCAACAGATGTCAATGGCTGTCGCAACTATAACTCCGACGTTTGGGCTTCATTTTTCTACAATGGAAGTGAAAGGAAGCGCGTCGTCCGTATTTATTACAGTCTATGGTTTTAACAGTAAAACGTTTAAACTACAGTATACACAAAGAAATCAACAGAACGTCACATGAAGCAATATTACAGACAAGAGCAATTTGTGCTGAAAATGAACATTGAAATGAATTAGCCCTAGGCTTTTTCCTGTAAATACCAATTCATCCTGTTTTGAAAATTGCTTTTATAAATGAAAAAATAGAAAATCTGGTGCTCACCCAAGCAAAAATCTGACTCAAAGAAAGCAACAATTACATTTATTAATAGAGAGAGAACACTAAGCCTTAGAAAGTTTAACAACATTCGATCTTGTCCGTCAGATAACAGAGAGTATCAGTCTCATGGTCATCTTCAGCTCACACGCCCACCCTCCTCAATCTCTATTTCTCTCTCTCTAAGACTCTATGAATGGCCTGGCCAGAACCTCATCAGTTTGGAGGCTTACGTATGGACGTAGCACTTGGCACATCTTTCACAGCAAGCACGGGCAGAGTACCAGTGAATCCGTCCCCGTCGGAATTTCTGAACCCTTTCAGGGATTGAGCCCCTGGTTGACGTCTCTGAGAGATGTGAAGTCGTATAAATGCTTCAGTAGTCACAGCCAAGGGCTCTCAAGGATGCATGAGTTATTTCCTGCCCGGCCTGTCTCGCACATTCTAATACATTTACAGACCCAACATGTGCATATATTCATTTAAGCAAAGGTGCACTTGGCTGCATTCTCTCAGACCGTCACATGCATACTGTTATGTTGCTCAGTGCCAGATATCATGATCGTAAAGCATGCCAGGCTGAAGTATTACTCTACCCTCATGACATGATGTGACGTATCTATGATAAGATGCCTTTTTTAGGTGCTTGAAGGCTCACGGTGTGTACAGATGTACACCACTTTTTCCAATCTGCATTGCTTGACATTTTCATGTTTACCCACCTGGAATTTAAGCCATTTAAGTTATTTGTGGACATTGTGTTAAATAGAAGACAATGTGTAGTAGGCAAAAACACGTGCCTATTGACATTATAAGACATACATTCATTGTAAAACGTGCTGTTGTTTTGCAGCAGGTTTGCCAGTAGTTACTGTAGATTTAATTACTACTTAATACTACTTTCCTATTCGTACTGTTAACAATTACTTTAATCAGAATTAAAACAATTTGACTTTTGAGATTCAAAATGAGCAAGAAGAGACTGGTCTCATTACTGGCATTAGCACAGCAACACCGCAAAAATTACATTCTTCCTAAGCATTTTTGACTTGTTTTGTATGAAACTATTTAAAACTTCGGCCACACTTTTTTTAAGGTCCAATTATCTGTATCAATAAGCCATTAACTAAGACTTTTGCCTCAGTAAACTCCTAATGTGTTGCTTTTTAATAGTTAGTGAGGTAGTTGTTAGCTTTAGGTCTTAGGGAAGTGGAATATGTTCATGTAGAATATGTGCTTTATAAGAACTAATAAACAGCCAATATGCTAATAATAGGCATGCTAATAAGCAACTAGTTTATAGTGAGAATTGGTCCCTAAATTAATACCAAAACTTCTTACATTACCATACATTTACATAACAAGAAAAGTGACCTAAGATAGTTATTCTTGTTTTATCAAAGAAAATATAAGACATAAGACAAATTTATGTTTAAAACAAAATTGTAAATTAAATCTACGGTAAGGTACTGGCAACCTGCTGCAAAATTACAGCAAAGTTTTACATTTACATTTAGGCATTTGGCAGATGCTTTTTTTCAAACCTACTTACATTGCATTGGACTATACATTTGTTTCTGACTATGTTCAATCCCCTGGGAATGAACCCATGACCTTGGCATTGCTAATGCCACGCTCTAACCACTGAGCCACGGGAAAGATTTACAATGTTCTTTTAATGTACAGTATATTAGTACATGTGTGTTCAGCTAAAAAGAAAAGTTTAGCCAAAAAGTCTGCCATTGTTTACTCACCCTCATGTTGTTGCTATCCTCTGTGCAGTGTTTTCCTATAAAACACAAAAGGAGAAGACTTTACATCCTTGACACTAAAACATCACTGGGTTGTAGTGTCACACTCCAGCATGAAAGCTTTAACAGAGGAGATTATATATATATATATAATGTGGCAAAGATTATCGGAGTACTCAAAATATATAACATAATATGCATTTTTTTCCATGATAACTTTATGATCCTCTATGGTCTCTATGAGCAGTGGTTCTATCTATATGCGGCATCTTTGAAGAATCAGAAAATGTGTTGTGCTTCACAGACACAAAAAAAAAATACAAGAGCGACAGGAGGGTGATAAAAAAATGACAGAATGTTTATTTTGGGTGAACTGTTTTATAAAATCGTAAATGTCTTCAGGAAATGTGTGACAGCTCAGTGTGTGTTGTAGACATCGTTTGTATTGTCTTTATCACACAATTATATGACACATTAACCTATAATCTACAGTTTGCCTGTCTCTGTTTGGAGACACATTGAACCTCAAGACAGATCAGTGATTTTGAAGTTTATTTCGCAGAACGTTCCCCAGGCAAAAGGTTCAGTATGTTTCCTGCATAAGATTAGCCAACCTGATAACAGTTAAATAGCTACTAAGTTTGTAAATGTAAGTAGTTGAGAATGTAGTTAGTGGGTACTGTGGTAACCCCATAATACAAATTCAGATAATTTTTTTATAGTACTGAACTGTTTAAACAAAGCATGCCCATTCATAGTACAACATTATTGTCTGTCTTCAACATTAAGCTTCCTACTATATTGATTAACCAGTGATTTAGGCAAAACAGCAGCAGGGATATAAACAAAATCAATAAATTAATTCATTCATTTAAATGAAGAAAGCCAATTACAGAACATTGCTAATGCTATAACGCTTTGTTGGCAAACAACATTAAATAACACAATTGGTAATGTATGTCCAATAGAGACCTGCAGATGTCAACATAATCGTCTGGGTGTAATTACAGAGGCAGGGAAGGCACATTCTGTGTTTCACTTCCCAAAAACATTTCACTGCATCGTGACCCAGAAAACAAAATGTTTGCTGTACTTAAAATATTACTTGGATTGAAATGCAATATTTACAACATGGCTTTTAAGGAGCTGAGTGATTGCATTGTAGAAACTAAAGAGGTCAGCAAAAAAAAGAAAAAAGAAGTGTGTTTCTAAATGCACTTACAGGGTAAACTAAGAGTTGGTCATTGTAGCATATTCATACAATATAGTTTACTGATCAAAATCCAAGTAGTTGTTATTTAAAGAGATAGTTCACCCAAAAACCCTCTTGTTATTTCAAACCTGTATCAGCTTCTTTCGCATAAGACAAAAGAAGATATTTTGAAGAATGTCTGTTAATGAAACAATGGTGGTTCCCGTTCACTTGCATTGGTTTTGTGTCCATACAATACAAACTGGTACCGCAGTTGTTCGGTTACCAACATTCTTCAAAATATCTTTTGTGTCCTGCAGAAGAAAGAAAGTCATACAAGTTTTAAATGACAAGAGGGTTAAGGATGACAGATCATGCCTCCAATATAAGGTAGACAAAAAAATTCTCAGATCAGCAATAAATACTAACATGAATTGTTAGTGTGCACTACATATAGATAATGAGCTGTCCTGGAGTGCGAAATTAGTAAGAACACGCAGAAAATTCAATTAAAGTGGTATGAGAGCAATGAGGTGGGTCATTCTCTCTATGTGGTTCCTTTCAGTCCCTGAGGGAAAAAAATGTCTAGTGCATTTTAAGTCAGGATTGCAGTTGCTCCTAAGAGGAAAGGATTAGTATGTTAACGTCTACAAGATCACAAAACACGTTTTTCAATTATTTGACAATCTTGGATAGAAAGACATAATATTACAAAAGCCATAACCGTAGACAAACAATGCTGCCATATTGTATAGGGCAAGACTGCACTATAAACACAGACAAGTATACAGGGGAGCTATGTATTTTCTGAATATAACGTTTACCGTTCTCAGTTTATTAATGGCTTATGATCAACATGGAGTACAAACAGGTTTTGTCTCCAGTAATTTATAATCTTGATAGCTAAGCAAGTTAAAACGCAATCAATCAATCATTTATTTCGCTTTTTTTGTTTATAACTGTGCCGACATCCCTAATGTAATATTATTTAATCACATTAGGGATATGCATAATAATACAGCAGATGGCAACATGACATGACATGATGTGAAACAAAATAAAACGATCCAATTTGATACAATACGATACAATAATTTGTGCATGATATGATATATCGCATATATGATACTATACTGGGGAGAAGCAGTTTGTTGCAGCTTAAGAATCAACAGAAACTCGTAAGTGTAATTAATTAATCGTGTCTTATTGAGTCTAGCGCAGTTCCGTTGCTTTGTTGCTTTGTTTACAAGCGCTTTGTCACGTGCTTTGAGTTGCGTTGGCTCGCGTGTGATTGAGAGATATTGGAAGGCGTGTCCTGCTGAATTCAATTGCGTGATTCAGAAAGGGTATTTAAGTGGGATTAACCACCGCGTGCAGCGGTCGCGTGCAGCCCTCATCGTGTGAAGACCGAAGAGAGTAAAGACCATCGACTCTACCTGTGCGACTCCACCGAGCAAGGACACCGACAAGGCACTTAAATATTAAGGGTTTGCACTTCTATTTATTCTGTTCTTGTTATTTGTTTTTCTTATTCCCCGTTTTTCACTATGTGTTTTCAAATCCCTACTGTCACTACAACTCGTAAATCACCGGTATCACGTAGAAGGCCACGCAAGGCTAATGTTAATAATCTGCGCACTCTTTCAGCATCCAAAACCACCTCAATTACACTTCCCATTGGTTTATGGAACTGCCAATCTGCTGTTAACAAAGCAGATTTCATCACAGCTATTGCCAAACATTCTGGTCTTTCTCTTTTAGCACTTACTGAAACCTGGATCAAACCAGAGAACACTGTCACACCGGCTGCCCTCTCCAATAATTACACATTCTCCCACAGGCCACGCATATCAGGGAGGGGGGGAGGAACCGGTCTACTCATTCCTAACGACTGGAAATTTAAACAGTTGCCACCCTCATGTGACAACATCTCATTCGAGTCTCATGCTGTTTCTGTCATCTACCCTGTTAAAATTCATGTTGCAGTCATCTATCGTCCCCCAGGTCAGCTTGGACTTTTCTTGGAGGAGTTTTATGCGCTTCTGTCATCCTTCGCCGAGGATGGTACTCCTCTGGTGGTACTTGGCGACTTCAATATCCACCTTGAAAAACCGCAGGCTGCCGACTTCAACAACCTGACTGCGTCGTTTGACCTCAAGCGAGTGTCCACATCAGCAACCCATAAATCTGGTAACCAACTTGATCTTATCTACACACGCTACTGCTCCACTCATAACCCCCAGGTTACCCCCCGCTGCACATTTCGATCATTTCCTAATCACTCTTGATCTCGACCTAACCTCTCCAGACACTAAACATCCTTCCCCACTGGTCACATTCCGGCGCAACCTACGATCACTCTCTCCCTCCCGCTTATCCTCTGCGGTCTCTGCCACGCTCTCTCCCTCTGACCAGCTCTCTCTATTGGATGCCAACAGCGCCACATACACTCTTTGCTCCACACTAACCTCCTGCCTAGACAGCTTATGCCCTCTTACATCCAGGCCATCTCGTGCATCCCCTTCTGCCCCCTGGTAATCTGATGTTCTCCGCGAGCATCGTGCTACGCTCAGGTCTGCTGAGAGAAAGTGGCGCAAATCTAATGAACCTACTGACCTCTTGCTCTATCAGTCTCTCCTTTCTTCATTCTCTGCTGATGTCTCCTCTGCGAAAACCCTGTACTACCAAGCTAAAATCAACAACTCTCCTGACCCTCGTACTCTTTTTAAAACCTTCTTTGCTCTTCTTTGCCCACCTGCCCCCTCACCTCCATCTGAACTAACAGCTGATGATTTTGCAGCTTTCTTTGTTAAAAACGACCACCATCAGCAGTCAATTCTCTGCGCCACTGCCTCTTTGATCACGCCCGACCCCTATACACATGCTCGCTCCCCTCTTTCTCTCTACTTTCTGAAGACGACGTTTCCAAGGTCATTTCTTCTAACCACCCGACTACCTGCCCACTCGATCCCATCCCCACTCATCTCCTCCAGGCCATCTCTCCATCGGTTGTTCCCACTCTGACCCACATTATCAACTTGTCTCTTACCCTGGTACATTTCCCACACTCTTCAAAGAGGCGCGTATTACACCACTACTGAAGAAACCCACTCTTAATCCTGCACTGTTAGAAAACTACAGACCGGTATATCTCCTCCCATTCATTGCAAAAACTATTGAACGTGTTGTATGTAACCAGCTCTCATCCTATCTCACCCAGAACAACCTCCTGGACAGCAACCAGTCTGGTTTCAAGAGTCATCCACTGAGAGCTCTGTCATTGAAGCACTGAGACTGGAAAAGCTACCTCAAATTCATCAGTTCTTATCCTGCTGGATCTATCTGCTGCCTTTGACACTGTCAACCATCACATCCTCCTGTCGACCCTCAAGGCTATGGGTGTCTCTGGAGTGGTCCTAGAATGGTTCAGGTCTTACCTCTCAGGTAGGTCATTTAGAGTATCGGAGAGGTGAGGTCTCCGAGTCCCAACATCTTGACACAGGGGTGCCTCAGGGCTCAGTGCTTGGTCCGTTGCTATTTTCTGTATACATGACATCCCTAGGCTCTGTCATTCGGAAACATGGCTTTTCCTATCACTGCTACGCGGATGATACACAACTCCACCTGTCTTTTCAGCCAGACGATCCGACAGTTTCTGCACGCATTTCAGCATGCCTAGCCGACATCTCGCTCTGGATGAAGGACCATCACCTGCAGCTGAACCTTGCAAAAACAGAACTGCTTGTAATCCCGGCTGACACAAAGACTCATCACAACTTCTCTATTCAACTGGGCTCATCAACCATCACACCCTCCAGAAAGGCCAGAAACCTGGGAGTGGTCATCGATGATCAGCTTAACTTCACAGATCAGGTTGCCAGCACCGCAAGGTCCTGTAGATTCATCCTCTACATATTTCGAAAAATTAGACCCTTCCTATCAGAGCATGCTACGCAAGTCCTAGTCCAGGCCCTTGTTCTGTCCAGACTGGACTACTGCAATGCGCTAATGGCTGGACTCCCTGCTTGCACAACCAAACCTCTACAGATGATCCAGAATGCAGCGGCAAGAGTGGTCTTCAATGAACCGAAGAGAGCACACGTCACTCCTCTCTTCTTAAAGTTACATTGGCTCCCTACTGCGGCTCGCATCAAATTCAAATCCCTCCTCCTGGCCTACAAGTCCACCACTGGTTTGGCTCCCTCTTATCTTCTTTCGCTAATACAGACGTATGTACGCACCAGATCTCTGCGCTCTGCAAACGAACGACGTCTTGTGGTGCCATCCCAAAAAGGCAAAAAAATCGATATCACGAACCTTCTCTGGATCGGTACCACTTTTGTGGAACGATCTGCCCGCGGCAAGAAGATCTGCAGATTCTGTAGCCATCTTTAAGAATCGCCTGAAAACACATCTCTTCCGTCAACACCTTACCGATTAGTCCTGACTTCTATCTCTTTTCTACTCTTTTCTACAAAAAAAAAAAACTCTAACTTAACTTAGCACTGTATACTGTGGTAGGCTTTATGAAGCCAGTTTTATTGATTGCACTTTTGCTTTTTGTTGTACTTGCGTTGTCCGAATTGCTTCAATTGTTTACCCCATCTGTAAGTCGCTTTGGATAAAAGCGTCTGCCAAATGACTAAATGTAAATGTAAATATGATACTGTAAGATATGATTTAAAGCAGCATTTAAATTTGACCCAGCCAACCATTTGCAGCATGTCATGACCATAAAGAATGACCAAGGTGATAGTTTAGTCTTGATTCTTGAATGGTGGTATGCTGCAGCTGCTGCAGTTACGTATTTCAGCAGTTTGATGCAGACATTCAAAGATAAGCTGACTGTATTTCGGTCCATGCGTCATTGTTTGCAGCACAAAAGCAGAAATGATTACGTGGTTACGTCACAAGTGCTGTAATTCTTCAGAGCTCCAGCGTTTCATATTTTCTTCCCCAGCAAATGTGACCTCAGTGAAACAATGAGTCATTCAGTGAAATCAGCTTGTCTATCAAGAAAATCTTGGACTACTTGGTTTTATATTTGCTAAACAGCCATTTAATCTGCTAGTACCACCATACATCGAGATTATATGCATTAGCAAAACACTGAAGCGTGCTTATTAGTTACTGTATTTATGTAGATATGTACATGGAAATGTGTCGAAGCAAATTAAAAAGATGAATAAAGTTACATCATTTGCATTTTAAATTCGTGTACTGATGATATATTACTTGGTCAGCTCAGGCAATGACCAACATGTACAGCTGCTATTTGAGCATGAACGAAAGTTCATAAATCAATACGCAAGTGAAATGAAATGGATTTTATGCTGCACTAAAAATGGGTTATTATGTGCTCAAGTACCATAATAACACATTTTATTTCACTAACCAATTACAATGATATAAATGAAAACCCAAAGTTGTATGCATCTACACCGTTTAGCACATTATTTAGTGTTTATTGTATTTCTCAAGCGCATTTCTCGCCGTACACTGTTGCGAAGAAGCTTTACAGAAACGTTGCAGTACACGAAAGCTATGCAAAAATGAAAAAATCTGTTTTGTGTAGCAATGGCTGATCAAACCTGATACCACTCCGCATACGTAAACTTCAGAACTTTCCATTTACTACAAACAATGTTGCAGACATAATTAAAACTTAATGGTCCTTGTAGTTTGTATCAATCTTCTCCTGGATGCGATTCAAAAGGCCAGACCCTCTTGAGTACACAGCGGGCCATGCTGCGAGAAAAAGTAAATATAGTTTGACCTTATGCCAGATAAACAGATGGTCTTTTGTGATTGGTTTTTCAAGCGATTGGATGGGTCATTTCACTGATAGACGTGAAGCATCCAAGCCTTCGACGCAAAGTATTCCAACAATTAAAAGCAGACCTTGAATGGATAACTCGTGGGATTCGTTGACGAAAACACGTCATCTTAGATGAACGAAATGTGAGGGAACGAGGCAGCACGGAGCGGCGCTTCTCACGGTGACTCAGCAGCGAGAGCAACAGTCAATTAAATCTCCTCGAGCCTAAGATCCTGTTAAAATTTTCCGTGCCTGATCGGACCTGATGGTTTAGATGGTGAAGGGTCTATTTGTCAATTATGTGACCTTTAGGGAGAACAACTGATGAGGCTTCTTGGATGAAAGCCACTCCGAGCTAGATTGATGAGCTACACGGCTGATGTTTTATGATCTACAGGACCGACGGATTAACAGCACGGGTTTGCTGGTGACAAGAGCTCTCATCGTCTGGAGCTAACCGTGCGTGTCTGCAGTGTTTGCTGATGGCAGTGTTTGCAAACAACCGTATGTGATGGTCCCAGCAAAATTTTCCCCATTATATATTGCTAATTACAGCGACGACATGTCAAAGCTCTCTTGTTTAGAACTTGAAAAGTTAAATGAATGATTACTTGCATATCGTCCACGCTAAAGGATACAGATGCCTATAGGCTGCCACTGAATTAGTAAAACCGTAGACATGCGCTAATTAAATGTGTATCAGTTCACCCAATGTCACTTGGGAAACTAATCCGACCTTTAGAGAAGCACATCAGATCTGCATTCCCGCTCCGAGATGCGTACATTTTAATTGATAGGGACAAACTTCACTGCTGGGCATGTCTGTATAATGTCATGCTGCGAATGCTGTCTTCTCACCCGTCGGCATGATCGTATCTTTGATTTCTCTGCGTATCATTTGCACTGTAATGTGCCGATGCGTCGCAACACGGATCACCTCCTGCGTGCTGCCGGGGAGCCGCTCTTTCACTCTGGCCTTCAACAAATATTTGCATTAGGAGACAATGCAAGTAATTAACATAAAAGACCGAACAGCCAGACGCATCAACTTGCATTCAGAGATTAACAAAGTGACAAATGTATCTCCAGCAACCGGCCCCCTTCTGCCTTTGAAACTTTTCTTCTTGGTTGTTTACAGCAATGATGATGCAGAGACCACACATATGGATTGTGAGTACAAGGAGAAATCATCTTGAGTACTTATAGGGATGGCTGGTGAGGGCACAAATGCACTCTACCTTTTCCTTTACTCACAACGTAGCTTAATACAAAGTTGCAAAAGTCCATTTACAGTCTAGCAAGGAGAAAGAAGAGCCATTTACAGAAAAGTTTTCAGCTGACTGGATGCAGTGAGAATACTGATACAGCACGGTGATCTGCCACACTTTGCACTGTACGCTGTATATCATCACTGCACCACTGCGGTCCAGCCAACGGAATCTCAAATGAGTCTGGGAATTTCTTAAAAATGACGAACTATATGACACACAAACCCGTAAAAACAGGGCACAATATACTGAATAAATATGAAGGAATTTTCGGTAAACATTTTTGACAGTTGTTTTACCTATATTTTGCACTGCATTAAAATAACATTTTAGCATTAACAGAAATGTCCGTAAAATAAAGGGAAAATGTACTGGTAATACATTTTTTAACTGGATTTTTACAGTGTCAGTTGTCATAATGGTGGTTAAGATACCCATGTGAGGTCTCTCTCAGTGTTTAAAGTGATAGTTCACCCCAAAAAAAATCTGTCATCATTTACTCACCCTGTTGTCATTTCAAACCTTTATGACTTTCTTTCTTCCACAGAACACCTAAGAAGATATTTTTAAGAATGTTTGTAACCAAACAATGGCGGTACCCATTCCCTTCTATTGTTTAGACACAAAACCAATACAAGCGAATGGGTGCCGTTAGCAACATTCTTCAAAATATCTTCGTCTGTCACTTTAAAGCATGATTTTTATAGTCAGGTATGTAAGTGTCACTTTCCGAATTCTGAATACTGTCACATCACAACAGTACATATTCCTCATAAATGGGCACAAGAAAATGTAATACAATTACTATTTAATGGTTTCTAAAGAGCAATTCCTTCTCTATTTGATCCGGTTTGCGCATTTTAATTCACAAAAATTCTACAAATGATCTCATTCATAATGAACATACTGTATATTTCCCTCATCTTAAACAGAAAACGTGTGTGGACTGATTTCTCTTTCTGATGTCTGGACTCAACAGGGGTTTAGGAAAATAATCAGAAAATGCAATATATTACTAATGAATACGCTCTGTGAGAGTTTAAATGTAAAGTTTTGATTGAAAATGTCACATCCATAACTGTGAAATTGGCCTGAAACTGCTTGTCAACACGGCACATTTAGATATATTCCTGACTATAAATCTCTACTCCATTATTTTATTACAATTAAATGAATAACTGCTACTATTATTCCATTCCATTTTCTACCGCTTGTCCGAACTACCTCGGGTCACGGGGAGCCTGCGCCTATCTCAGGAGTCATCGGGCATCAAGGCAGGATACACCCTGGATGGAGTGCCAACCCATCGCAGGGCACACACACACACTCATTCACTCACGCACTCACACCCTACGGACAATTTTTTTCTGCTACTATTATGAATAGCAAATTTACACAAACATCTTTTATGAATTAAATTATATTTCCAGAATAAATCATGTACATGGAATGGTGCCAAAATAATAGACAAATGTTCTTGATTCTCCAACTAGGCATGATTAGGCTGAAAAGAATGACAATTACCTTATTTCTAAATGTGCAGCACTATTGTAGCATATATAGTGCCTGATTGAGCTGGTTTATGATGAATGAATTAAACTAATGCGCTGAAATAACCGTGCACAAAAGTGGCACTTCTGTTTAGTAAATTCGCCCTGCGGTAGTTCTGCCATTTTAATTCCACCTCGTTTGTTTTATTTGTCTTGATTTGACATTTATAACAAGATTAACATCTGGGATTAATTTGACTAATCATATGTAGAGTCAAACACCAACCGGAGTGAAGAACATGTTGTGCTCATATTGTCTATCATGACTCATGCAGTCCTGCCAGCAGTCATCGAGTACGGTTGTTTCCGCATGAAACAACTCTTCAGCTATCCGTCGTCTATTCTTTTGTTTGCCAGATGCGTGCCATTTTAAAAACATTGCAGATGTTCCACTGGCATGGGATGGAGTTGATGGCATCTCACACATGTAGCCGCGCCCCGGAGACAGAGTGAGTGTGGGGACAGGTCCACTGAGAGCAGATCCTGTCCTTTCTCAGGCCCCGTGGCTCTCATGTGTGAAGAATGCAGCATATGGAAGCAGTGGTCAGAAAAGCCTGCCGGGCACCTGAGCGAAAATGACACATTGAGTACAACTCTCTGTTTGCACCATGGTAACATGAAAGTAGATCAGCGCATCACTCTTTTATAGGCACATCAGCCCACCGTGTTCCACAGACGTCATTCTTGTTTGTGTGCACAGTAGGCGCGTGTACAGAAACGCAAACAATGCCGTATTTTACGATCGGGGACGTGAGCAACAACTAATTTTCATAATCGACAGGAATAGAAGATTTTGCCACCACATTGTTCTCATAGCTCTAATAGATAAGGAAACTGTGTGCATATCTAGCTCACGACATCATTTGTCCAGGAATAAAAGAATGAGCAACAGAGTGCAGAAATAAACCTGTGGATTCTGTATAATAACCGTAACATTACTCACAACAGGCGATTTGAAGTCTGACAGCGAGCAGTGGAGCTTTAAATGATTGAAATTAAGAGTCACAACTGAGGGAGGTTTTTCCTCTGTTGAATATGAGCACAGTAAAGCACAGCATGTAAAAACACTCTCAGAAAAACAGCATCTCACAGTTGTTTGAAAACTGTGTCTCAATATAAAAGCAACATAGCAGAACATATAAAATTCCCTTCAACTGCAGTAAACTGTCTTGGTAGAAAGGGCACGAAATGAAAACCCACTGTACTTTCATGATGATGCTTAGGCAGGATATTTTAAAGGTTTCATCCCTTTTACCTTTTAATGTAACAAAAAGGCCAATAAAAAACGCTAATTTAGTTGCGTCACAGTCATAAACCTGCTAGTTGGTTGCAGGTGGTATTAGCAGGAGGAATACATTCCAGAACGTCTGATTGGACAAAAAAATCGTTATTTTTGCACTGTCATCCCAGAAGAGAAAGATTTTGTTTTAAAGGGACAGTTCGCCCAAAAATCATAATTTACTCGCCCTCTTATCATTTCACACCTGCATGACTTTCTTTCTTCTGCAGAACACAAAAGAAGATATTTAGAAGAATGTTGGAAACGAAACTACCTTAAACACACTGGCTACATTCCACAAAACTCTCATTCTGATTTCATGGTGTTTCTAAAGAAAATTTTCCATCAGAACATGGCTGGTTAGTATAAAAGCCAGTTCCCTTGGTACTTTAAAATCTTGTCATCCACCACCTATATAACACTGGATCAGAATGACTCATGCTGGTTTGTTATTCCTCTAAAGGAGATTTTGTAACAGTAGTTTCGTTGCTTACCTGAAAAGTGCAGAGGCTGAGCACCGATGGAGATCACAGGCAGTCAGTTAAGAGTGCTAATCCCTATAGTTTTGTATTATGTTGTTTGAATGTCATGTAAAGTGTGATAGAAGCCAGGGAATTTAAAGGTTCAGCCATGTCGAGGGTTGACTAGGTGGCATGGTCCAATTAACCCATGCTGGTAGATGCAGTGAATATGAGGGCCAAAGGAAAATCTATTCTGTTTGAAGAAGGCATGTTTGATGCTGTTGTAAAATGACAATAAATCTTTGCATAGCAAACTCTGGACTGACAAAGTGCTCACAATTAAAGGTTCACCCAAAAATGAAAATTCTGTCATCATTTACTCATCCTCGTGTCAATTCAAACCTGCTTGACTTTTTTCATCTGCAGAACACATAAGAAGATATTTTGAAGAATACTTGTAACCAAACAACACTGACCACAATTGACTTCTATTATATAGAAACTAGGGATGTAACGATTCACTCAGCTCGCGATGCGATTCACGATACTGATCTCACGATACAATTTATTCACAATTTGTTTTTACTAAATGAGTTGAGACAAATTAGAAACTGCCCTTTTAATATTTCTCCAATGCTGCACATTTCTTTGTAAAAAAACAAAATAACAAAGCTAAACAGCAATTTCAAAACAAATGCCAAATCAAATAAAAAATCAATAATACAAAAGTCTCATTAATTTAAACAAACCAAGAGTTTGTCTGTGCTTTTCTTGGATCATTTACATTTAAGAAATATCAGCATATCAACGTATTCCAAATTTGCAGTAAACACAGTGGCCCCTGCTGTTCAAAACATGCATTGCGATTCAAATAACATCTCAACCGGCTTGAATCGTCACATATTAATCGATTTTCAACCGGCTCACGGTGAACCGTTACATGCCTAATAGACACATAACCACAAAGACATTTTTCTAAATATCTTCGTGTTCCACAGAAGAAAGACTCACATACAGGCTTAGGCCTAAACATCAAATGTCTCTTTCAGTGCTTAAAGAGTCTGTGCATTACAATAATTTGACGACAGGTAAAGGGGTTTTAAGTAATATGCATCATAAAATCACAGAAATGAAAGGAACTAAGTAGCCTAATGATTTTTTCTCCTTTGACGGACATTCAGAGTAAATACCATACATTAACATTAACAGCGCAATTCATTTGCTCAAAAACATCTCTGAGTGCCTATGAGCAAAGATGTTCGAATAAAAATCACCAAACACCCAAGCACCTGCCACAGAGATGAATGGCATCGCTAACAAACGGCTCTCTCCGGATATTAGACCACCCTAAGACATACAATCCCGACATCTTTTCGTTTATGCACTATTACAATGCATGTCAGGGTTAATGTTCTTTAGACTCTATCAGGCGAGAACAAGGCGCGTGTTAAGTATTTATTGATCCATGTTTTCCGTGATGGAATTTTTATTATAGTTTTCCGTGCCCTTGTCCGAAAGTGTTGCCGTAATTGGCTTGACTTAGTAAAAAATAAATACCAAGAGTTCATTAGAAGTCTACCTGCAGTATTCTGTGGTTTTATGTACCCGGTGGCGTGGCCCTTTGGCTTGAGGTGATGCGAGCGAGTAAACGGCACAGCTTTGTTTTTCCAGTCCATCAGAAAACACTGAGAACCACCCCACAATTTCGCATATGACAGACATATCGTTCGGTATCAGGGGAAATTTGGGTCAAGCCTTCTGGTGCCTGATGAATAGACAAAGGTCAAGAGGTGATCAATCCGGTTCAGTAATGCCAGTAGCTTGTGGGAGGTCAGTTCAGAACAAAGCTGACCCCTCATCTTACAAAACCTGGGGGTATTGTTCAACCAACATACACCTTTCCTCAATACTGTCAGCCAGCTGGATCCGTGTTTGCTTCTGCTTGAATTTTGTATATTTTCAAGGTCAAACAGTTCCCCCACGTGCAGAAATGTGCAGTGTGATCAGAAACTAATAGTGTTTGTGGAGGCTGTAAAGAGGTCACAGATGTTCATCTGATTTTGATGTTAAAATGTATGGCAAGCATCATATCATTTCCATTGTTTGTACAGGACAATGACATTTTTTGCTCATCCGCAGCATACGTAAACACCTTGTGCGTACTAAAATGAAAACAATGCCATAATTGTTATTCACCGCTCTATTAAGATGCACTGCAATAACTACAAGTCTATGTTTAGACCGTACAAGCCGCTACACCCCTCACCGCAGCTGTGATCATTAATGACAATGTGAAATAGCTTGTTGACATAGATTAAAAGAGGATCATGCACAAGAAAGGTGGCTTTTATTATGTCCATGACATCTTGGTCATAGCAATGTCGTTGGCTGTGATTTAAACCCATATGGCAGACGCAAAACGCGCTATCCATTTCAAAGATGCATTATGCTTAAAATATTGTGCATAACACCATGAACATTACCCTTCATTAATATGCAAATGTATACATCGTACGCTTAATGCGCTGTGTATGTGCACATGACAGTGATTAAGCATCTCCACCCAACCCAAATATCAAATGGCAAACACTTCAACATTAGCCAGGTTTTCATTACAGATCTGTGCAAAACATATTTGATCTAATTATCAATTAAAAAATATTGCAGGATGACGGCATTTCCATTAAACGTTGTTATGCGCGACTGAAGCATATTTTTTGTCCTTGCGTTAAGCAATTCTGGCCATACTTCTTCTTTTTAGGTGTAATAGGAGGTTGCAAACAAGGTGCATATTGCCGGCTCTCCTGTTTTTGCCAAGTGGTTGATATCCGTAGGACAACATCAGATTTCAGAAATAAGTTTACAGTTTATTTTAAGTTTAATCTTCCAACCAGGATTAGATCCTGGTGAAAGAGTGAAGAGAAATGTCTATATTTCCTCATATATTTTTATATTACCTCACTGTTCCTAATAAAACCCCATACTGCACTCACTCGTTTTCCAGCATTTGGGCCATCATATATGATATTACTTAGGGCCCTATCGTACACCCGGCGCAGCGCAAGTGTTTTTGCTAGTTTCAGCCCGAAGCAGTTCTCATTTTCCCGTCCTGCGCTGCGTTGTTTAAATAGCAAATGCATTTGCGCTCATTTGTGTGCCCATGGACGTGTTGGTCTAAAAATGAGGTGTTTCCAGGCGCATTGTTGGCGCGTTGCTATTTTGAGGAATTGAAAATACACTGCGCCACAGACCATTTCAAACCTGGTCTAAAGTTAATGGCGCGATATTCTTTTGTTATATCACAGAGGGAATCCCAGCAGCACACAAGCATGCCAAATATAAAAAGAAATGGAGTACAATGTAAAAGATGATTATCGTGGACATAAAGATAAAAATCCGGCTTGTCCTGTAGATGCCTTTCCTCTCTGGAGAAGCCTGTCTTTGCTCTTCCAAAGTCCGCCGTGTAAATAGCGAAGCCGCCATGGCGCGAGCGCAACTGGGATAAGAATCTGATTGGTTTACTGCACGTTACGCCCAAAAAACACCCTTTTCTCATTAAGAGAATCGGGACAACCCGTTTAGACCATGAGCCCGGGCGCGCTGACTGTCGTTAAACTAGCAAAAGTGGATTCGGACACACCCTGAGTGCACTTGCGCCCTGCGCTTTAGACCATGCGATTAGATCCTGAAAATAGGGCCCCTAATGTGAATTCCTTACATCGTATCTTTCCAAATGTGAACAAACTGCGAGTGGTCATGTGACTTTTTCAAACACCACATGACCTGTAAATATGGCAAAACGTGTTTCCATTGGAGTTTTGCGAAATATGCCTTTATCGTATTGCATGCGCGCGTGTAAACTTTTTGCCGATAAATTTACGTGTTTCCATTGGGCATATTTTCAATGCATTATTTCAATTTGCATTTTTGAAGGGTAATGGAAACGCAGCTACTGTTTCAACGTGCCTCAGTCAACATTTCTCTGTCAATACAGTAATTGTGGGCACTTTGACGGCCACAGGCATTATTGTCATTCTGCAGTCAGAATCGAATGCAAGGATTTGCAGATATTGTGATTTGTGGATAAACAGCTCTGTGTAAATTTGAAAGCGAGAACCCAAACAAATGTCAGGAAAGATTTATTCACATTCAAAGAAAGAGGCCTTCCTTTGCCTTTCCTGCAAATAAAAATGAGCCAGACCCAATATATATTTATGTATTCAACAGCTTCAAAACTGATAGACATACAATCAAAAAGTAATAATAAAATCAGAAGAGGACAGCTGAAGCCCCCTGTGAAATTGTTTGTCACGAGTGGTGTTTCTTGTTGATACGTTCCTCCTTTTTGAAAAGCCAATTTTATTTACATTACAGCCATCAATGTGATTCGATTTTTTGTATTGTCAGAAGTAAACGTTTTAACAGGCATGAACATCCGATTTGTACAAATGAGTACAATATAAATATTGAAACTATAAATGTTAAAAATGCACTTATCTGCTCAAAGTTAATTCAGTCTTAATCTTAAAACCTCCAAATGACCAGACACAGACTAAAAGCCTTGATTTAAGGAGGGTCAGTAAGCAACACTATGAATATCTCAATCTGTCCTCGATTTCTTTATCTACACACTTCTTGAGAGTCAATCAGACTGTCTGTCTCACACTTTCACAAGGATCATTATTACACGGGACTCAAGTGGCTGAAGGCCAGCAGTTATGGCTATGCTCATAATGACTTCATCAGATTTCTTCATCTGCATACAATCACACGGTGCAGTCAGCCATTAAACCGTCCAGAGATCAGGACAACCTACAAAACTGATGAGGAGTCGACACCCGGCAGAACACCCTGGCAGGAAATTATCAGCAATGGAAAAGAAATGACACCACCGTCTGGTTATCATAGACGACCTCTCAAACCACACGAACCTCTTCATGTTCACCAAAACAGCCATTATTTAGTTTTCTTACATCATTCGAGCACACTCGAATGAGAAATAATAAATATAATCAGCTTCTGAATGCTCAGAAATGCAGACACAATTGATCTCATTACTTCATCTAGAAACAGATGGTGTGAGGCCAGTTAGTCACTGAATTTATATATTATTAGTATTTAAGATTTTGCTGTTGGCTGCAGTGGAATTTCTGGATTAGGTTCATGCGTTTTGCTGCTCGGCTAATGACGTTATCTTAATATGTAAAAGGATAATGTTCTCCCCGAAGCTAGACTGTCTAGTGACTTTTACACCTTTTAAGGCTTGCTTTAATTTGTTATTTGTAAAATAAAAAATGGCTGAAAATAAATGTATTAGATACTCCGCAACAGTCGATTCCAGTGAAATTCTTGGAATTTTTTGTTTGAAATGAATTTCAACGGCTTTCGGAAAATTGTGGTCAAGAATGTACTTTTTTTGTAAGTGAATCTAATACTTTGGCTGCTTCCAAATACCCCTACTTGCGGTCTTGGCCACTTGAGAGGGCGTGCACGCAAAAGGAAGGAAGAGTGCAAGTGTATCCAATGTCTTAAAAATGCCAAAGGGCAGTGCGCTTAACGCACACTAAACCCACACTAGCTTGAATACTGCTTTGGAGCGGTATTAAGGCTAAGCGTATCCCATCATGCATCGTGTTCTGGATATATAAAGCGCTATAAAAATGTATCTGTATATTTATCTATATAATTAGATATTACATATAATTTCGTAGTAAAACGTAGTGTTACATATTTTATTGGTGAAAATTCCAGAGTTATGTATTTTGAAAAACTGCTTTTTATCTCATAATTAGAAACACCACATTAATTAACGTTATATGTTTGCACTTGCTAAGTGTGTCCCATCGGGTTAGAAATGCTACATGCTCACTTGGGATCTTCACGCCCACTAGAACACTAGGGCCAAAAACTGGAAATACGTCATGAAAGTAGTCCAGTGGTCAAGTGCAAAGCAAGTGGGGGTGTTTGGTAGCAGCCAAACTGACTTAGATCTTTTTGTGTGATATGAATAAAAAGTGGCGGCTTAGACCTGAAATTTGGAACAGTGTTCCTTCTGACACAACTTAAGAAGCGGATTAGAAAAGTGCAATACTGAACAACATGACGACATGTCAATAACATTCCATGCAAGGAGACCCACCCTGTGTGTAGATAGAATGAAGTCATTCTCATTCAAGAAACCTAACGCTTCCTTATAGGTCTTCATACACCTTTGAACACATGTTATGTATTTTATATTGCATTTCGGTCAATAGATCCTCCAAAAAATCATCCACTTGACCTTTAAGAAATTGATTGCAAAAATGGCACCATGATGCTGGGTGGTTGCTATGCTGTTATTAAGATCTTTTGTTTGATTTGTAGCTTTAATGTACCGTTGCCAGGGTGTTCTAGCTTGTTGCTAAGGAATTGCCAGGTGATTTAATGGTCCGCATTATCCAAGAGCCCTGCCAATGATGTTAATGACATTCTGGTCCCTAGATATTGCTAATGTCCCTCTATCAATGGATGTTTTTCACCTGCCAGGTGAAAGCCATATCTGCTTCCTTTAAAAAAGTGCAGTGCAGCTCTCTTTAGCAACCTCATGAATCATGCCTGTAGCACAAGGAGTGTGAGTCACATGGCAACATTTTATACTTTGTGGTCTCAAGCTTCAAGCAATAGAAAGTTATGCTTACCTTACCAAGTGTCACTAATGACATGCCCACAGCTCCAAACATCTATTCTTCATGTAACATCCACAGATCACAATCAATTGCAATCTATCATGTATGGATTCATGTCCATTCCCGTCACATTTTAGAGTCCACACAGTCTAGTCTCTGCAGCCAGATGTAAAACCCAATCCTTTCCTACTCATTAACCCTGAAGACTAGGCCGAAAACTTCTGTTTAATGAAAAATGACACGCCCACTAACCTGGAACATGCTCTTCCTCTACTGCCACACATTTGTTGCACGACAGACAACATCCCTTCAAGAATACCTAGATAATTAGATAGTTATTCAGGGTCCCCTGCTCTCGCTGTAATTGCGAAATTAAAATTCTCTTCATGTCGGCACCTGACCTGTGGAATTGACTTTGGCGGTTGTTTGTCAGCTCGCCTTTGCCTGAATAAATCCACGAGTAGTTGTGAGAGAAAGTTGATTAAGATTGAATTGGTTTGAAATTAAGGTTTATGCTGCTGTTAAAGACGAGGTATGATTCAAAACAAAATCAAAATGCTGAAATTGATCCAAAATATTCACAACTAGTCTTTGCAAAAGACGTAGAGTATAAATGTGAAGGACAAGTCGAGTGTTTAAATGTGATGAAAATTTAAATGTGAATTTGAGGGCGTTTTCTTTTTTATATATTTCTTAACAAACACCAGGATGCCATCTTGAAGTTTGAGAGGTGAATATTTAAACATTATTTCTAGAGACTACAGAGACTTGCTGATGGTGAAAAAAGCAAGAAAAGAAAGCAAGAAAGCAAGCAAGCAAATAAAAAGAAAGAAAGAAAGAAAGAAAGAAAGAGAAAGAAAGAAAGAATAAGAAAGAATGAAAGAAAGAAGAAAGAAGAGAAAGAGAAAGAAGAAAGAATGAAAGAAAGAAGAAAGAAAGAAGAAAGAAATGAAGAATGAAAGAAGAAGAAAATTGAAAAAAGAAAGAAAGAAAAGAGAATTCTTTATGTTCTCTGAATTGATTCTATGATCTATCACTGTTTTCATCCATACTATATGAATATCATGAAATTACATTTCTTAATACATTTCTGAGATGAAAGATTCATGATTCGTGAAAGAATCATACATCATTTATACCAAATTTTATATCCAAATAATAGCTCATGGCACATAACCTTGTAGTCAATCTTTAAAGCCGACTGAAAGATTCGAGCCCATTCCTCATATAAATCCCAATTGTCCTTTGATTATATGTCAAAATAAAGTGAGACTGCTGTATCGTGAGACTGCTATATCTTGACACACCAGCAATTGATGGCTGCCATAATGGTTAAATTAAGAAAAGGACCTCCTAACCTCGCCACAAAAAGATCTTATTATTGGCACTTTAAAATTCCATGGACATTTACGTTCTTTGGAGAGGGTCAGGAGGTGAACGTGTCTGTGAATATGAGGCATTCTGAATGGTAATTTTATGAGGAAAATATGGACTTGAATAAACGAAGACGATAAGCTTATGTGCTTTTTACACGCCCGGAAAAGTACCCGAAGTAAGTACATTTTCCCTCCATAAAATCATTAAATGTACCCTCAAAGAGCGCATCATAAATTGCAAAAATGGCACGCGGTTGAGTTTATGGACAAATGCGGTGTGTCCCGCAAGTCAGTTTCTTGACCCATCTGTGGCATGCCTCTACATATATCTGAACAAATGAATGGATTTGACAAGCTCTTTGCGATGTGAGGGCCAGCTTTCCTGTATTCAAAATGAAGGGGGTAAACAATGAAAAACAGAAAGAAGAAACATCACAAACTTCTGACGCAACAGAGCACATCTGAAAGCTGAAGCGGTGTTGGAGGAGCCTTCCTTTGCCTTTGATTCAGGCTTGCACATGAGTTAATTTAATTTCAACCTGTAAGCATGAAATCCTCACTTTGAACCATGTGCTGCTTTTGAGATAAGGGCCATGTTGTCATATTACGTCAGTAGAGGCAGTCATTAAAGAGCTGCCTTGTACCTTCACCTCTTAAGTAATTATGTCTAATGACCATCATTTGAGGGGTTTAGCTAGTTATCTATCAAAACCTGATTTAGGATGCAAGGTGCTCTGCAAACACTCACTGCCACAACAATCACAACCAGCCTGTGCATGCAAAGTATACATTTTTGACAAGGGCTTTTGGTTTGGTGCAATGCTCTACTGTGCCTTATACACTTTAACGCACTTAAAGTGAAAGTTCACCCAAAAATAAAAATTCTGTCATCATTTACTCACCCTCTTGTCATTTCAAACCTGTATGACTTTCTTTCTTCCGCAGAACACAAAGGAAGATATTTAGAAAAATGTTGTTAACTGGCCCCCATTCACTTGCATTGGTTTTGCATCCGTGCAAAAGAAGTGGGGGTCCAGTGCTGTACGATTACCAACTTTCTTCAAAATATCTTCATTTGTTCTGCAGAAGAAAGAAAGTCTTAAAATGACAAGAGGGTGAGTAAATGATGGCCGAATTTTCATTTTTGGGTGAACAATCACTTTATAAAAAACACTTTATTCATTTTTTTCAAATGAAAACCCTAAGCATAGCTTTGGATGTTTTCCTTTCTGTTGACCACAAACGGCTCATTTGTGCTAAAGAAATCCATTGAGGAAATGCACGATCGCCCTTCAGTACATCGCGTCATCTCCAGTTCATTGGCAGATCTATAATGTTCCCCTTGATTTGGTGCGGCATCAATCCCAATTAAGGAGTGAGTGAGGAAGACAGTGTGGCGTGTAAACCATATACATCAACAGCAATATCTACAGCTACAGGATCCCTCACCGTTTCTCAGACGCATTAAGCTTTCAGTGCTGTTCCTCAAAATGTCCCACATAATAGATTTGGAGCGTTCGGCCTGTCAATATTTACTCAGTCATAATAAATGAAACGTTTGTTTGAGATGTAGTTCATGCATTTTCTTACGGATGCTAATTGGTGGTAATGTAAGATCCTCTAGTCGATGTGAAGCCAAGGAGGGTGCGCGGTTTGTTGTGATCATTTAAAACTTGGTAATCGAGCAACAGAGAAATTGGTGTGATGTTTTCAATTTAGATTTTAATAAAGTTACAACTGAGCCTATTTGTCCATGCAAATGAAAACGTGACGTACATAAAGAAAACAACAGAGCTCATTTCCCTCGTGCCATGACTTGTTGTCTTTGTAACAATTACTGACTAACTGGAGATCTGTCAGGTTACAAAGAGTTCAATGCAAACTTTTCCTCAGATTAATATGGTTTGAGGTAAATGGATTGTATTTGGTAACACAATGAGGTAATGCATTAGCTAACATGAACTAACAATTCTACAGCATTTATTAATCTTAGTTCATGTATAATTTCAGCATTTTATTAATCAAAAGTCGTATCTGTTAACATTAGTTAATTCGCCATTGACTACCATAGTAGGGAAAAGCTTTATTAATATAGTTTTTCTGTTGAACATTAAATAAGACATTTTGAAGAATTTTGAACAGCACACAGATTTGGGGCACTTTTGACTACCATTGCCATTTTTCCTATGGTAGTCAATGGGGTCCAAGAACTGTTTGGTTACAAGCATTCTTCCAAACACTTTTCTCTGTGTTCAACAGAACAAAGACATTTAAACAGATATGGAACAACTCGAGGGTGAGTAAATGAGTATACATTTTTTGGTGAACTGTCCCTTTCAATACACATTGGTGGCTTGCGATGCATGGGAAGAACCCATGGTGGAATGCTGTTGTGTCTCACTGGATTCTCCTCTAGTGTAGCACAAGAAAGGGAAACTAAATGTCATCGTTTCCCAAATCTGTAATTATTTGCTTACAGGCCTGTGATTAAGATCTGACTGAAAGCTATGATTATGGAATTTACAGAATGTTTAACACAATGTCCAACTGAGCACAATTAAACAGCATTACACAAGAAAGAGTGCTGTTGTCATCAATATCAGCAAGGCTTTGATTCTGATGCAGCTGTGTGGATATTCAGCACAACAGCATGTTTGAGCAATACTATAAACATCTTTTGGTCCAACAAAAGAAAAAATCGGAAGTTGCTTGTCCAACCAAATGAGAGGACCAAAACCAACTGTTGCATTAACCATTGTCCGTGATATATCATTCCTCTTCACTAACCGGCATCAAACACAATCACACAGACCACCAGACTGCATCCCGCGAGAAAGACCGCAAGCATGAAGGATTAGTTGCTTGGTTGGTACGTCACAGAAGATGTCCAGCCCTGACATGTCCAGTTCCTCTGGGGGTGCTTTCATGTTTTTTAAGTAGCCGCAGCGCTCCCTCATGAGAAGAGGTGGCTCATCTAATTCTCTCTGCTAAACCAAGGGGCTGCTCTTTGTGACACTTTGAGTTTGGATCAGGTAGTCCATTCAAGGACAATTTTCACCTGCGCCCCTCTCGACCGGTGTCCGGATCTCTGTGGGAAGCGCTCGCTACGTCCACAGTCGCTTAAAAGGTGAGACGTTGCTATCTGTCACTGATTTGTTAAGAACGTCAAGCGGATTTGCATAATGACTGCCTTGCGCAAGTGCATGGGAGAACATAAATGCGTGGGGGGCTTCTGTAAAAAGAAGCTGCGATCACATTCACGCTTATAAACACCATTGAGTTTTAAACTTTTCAGCACAGCAGTTTGACATCTACACATCATCACACTATTGGAGGATTTAAAATGTTTGATGTTGGTTATGAAAGGTAGTCATTATGAAAAAAGAGACAACGGAAAAGCAAACAGTGTCGGTTGCAGGTTTCATGGTAAAGGGTCATTTGATATAGCGGACACAAAAGATCATCGGCAGCAGAAAAGCATTCTACTTCAGAAATAATAACATACTTGTATTGCTTCTGTAGTATGTACATTTCAAGCACTAAGAAAATGTTCCACATGCAAAAAAAAACAATTGGCCAACTATATACTGTAGTGTGGCATACCAAGTACTCTATCCCTCTATACTAATTTGATAATATGTGATCAGTCTGCCAAAAGCTAAGCCATTTTACACGAAATTAGATTAAAAAATGTCATTTTTTTCCAAGAAAGTGGACACCGCTTGTTGAATTTACATGTAATGTAATCAGGTCATGTTTCGACAGTGTAGCATACTGCAGTTTGAAACATTCATATTGCATTTTGTTTTACATACTTTTTTAAATTACTTGGCAGTATAATGTATATTTTGTGCAGTAGGCAGTTCGTTATTCCAATCTAATGTCTATTATATATGTGTGCTGGCATCCTTTTCAATCATTCTTCTCATATGCCAACATTAAGATGATATACTTGTCAAGCACCCAACTGTCAAGAATGTCTTTAGAGACAATTAAATGTAGTCGATTCTTTGAAGTCTGGTGAGTTATGCATTCGCAAGAACATTTGTTTATTATAGTTTCAAAGCATGCACATATGTGGCTTAATTCCTTTGGCACTGACATTTGGTGGGGTAATGTCTAATGTGTTTTGTGTTCCTCATTACCCTGCGTACAGGAATCATTACCAAGTTGCAACAGAATGATGCTGTGAATGTTAATTTTGAATCTCTCTTTGCTGTTATTAGGCGTTAGGTTCCATGGTGCAATTCCATCATAGAAACATGCTATCGGGTTTAAAGGAATAGTTCATCCCAAAATGAAATTTCTGTTATCATTTACTTACTCTTGTGTCATTCTCCAAAACACAAAAGAAGATATTTTGAAGAATGTTGGTAAACAAAAACCGTTGGTCCCCATTCACTTCTATTGTGTGGACACAAAACCAATCCAAGTCAATGGGGACCCAACAGTTTTCTGTTACCAAGGTTCCTTCAAAATATCTTCTTTTGTGTTCTGCAGAAGAAGGAAACCCATACAGGCTTGACATTGCATAAGGGTGAATAAATGATGACAGAATTTTCATGTTGGGGAAACTATCCCTTTAATAATCCACTTGTGTTTGTCAAAACAATGAATCTATACGTTGACAAAACCATCAGTTTGGTGAAAAATTAACAAAATGAAAACCTCTCTTCATGCTCATATAAGAAATGGACACCAATATGAAAAAAGGTAATGACAATTATTTTGACTTATCTCTTTATTCTATGCCCAGGTGCGGCGATTATTTTTTGCACATTTTAATAACACGTTGCTTCGGCTTTTCAGGACGCGAACAGTGATTTTGACAACTTAATGCGCTTCCCATAATTCTCCCAAATTGTTCTTTTGGATTACAGCCCAAGAAACCCACTGAGGCTCATTAAAGTACATATTACATTAAAACTGGGCTTTAACCCTTTGGCACTGGTAAAGGTTATGCAATACCTAATCATTCTGAGTGCTGGGGGTGGGGTTTATAAAGGATATTTTCTTTCCTGAAATAGGCAGGGAATGCAGGGTCAATGAGACGATGGAGAGTTTTAGGATGTTTCCTGTAGCCCTTTTAATGGACTCAAGATGGGTGATGTCGCTCTATACACCTATTTACAATTGTGATCTGAAATATAAATATCAAAGTCCAGGATTCCAGATAACACTTCAATCTGTCATACGTTCAACCTGAAATTGACATTTTCTGTCAAAACCTACACTGATTAATGTCGCAATCAGATTATCTAGTCATGAATAATGCATGTTTTCCATACAGTATGTTACAAGTGCCGTAGAAAGTGTTTAACAGCAGGCACCCAATATGTGTGCGCTGATCTTTGTTCGTAACAGAAATTTCTCTCACTGTCTCACATAGTCGTTTCAACAAATAAAATATGCAGCTATTCTCAAAAAAATGAAACAGCGCATAAATCATAAAATGAATCCTTAAAACAACAGACCCTTAGAATGACAAAATCTACCTCCTTTCAACTTTTCATCTAAAACTTAACCTGAACCAGCTGTTGAGAAAAACTCTACACTTGATTTCATAAGCGCTTTTTAAACACTGTATTCAAATGCATCAGGTTTATGCATAACACGGTATGACAAACGCTTCCGTGGTCATAATTATTTTCTTTCTGACACATGAATTAATCAAATGATTAATAAAGCATCAAGGTAGGTTCAACATGATGCATAATTCTCACACTGGATTGTAAATAAAACAACACTGTGAGTTTCGACGTGCGATATCAGTTGTGACTGAAGAATTTTCTAACAGTGCCAAAGCTTATTATTCCACCATAGCTGAATGCATATCTGGGAATTAATTCATCAAAACATATGCTAGTCCAAGGTAAACTGATGCTTGCAACTAACACAAATACAGGTCCCATGTTTGTTCGTGCAGAGAAACAATCTTTTCTGATTTGTAAATGCAGCGTTTCTCAATGCAATAAAACAAGACTATCAAGCTATGAAAAATGTTAACATGCCTGGGCTTTCAGCACTAAGTAATTGGCTAATGGAAATACGTTAAGTCAATCCTGAAAATGTTCCGTCTCTGACAAGAGAAGTTATAAATAAATGCATCTATTAATTTGCCTTGCACCTTTCTACCCAGCATTGCTCTTCGAGAAGAATGCATCCCATCTGATTTACAGGATTACCACTGTGACCTAAGATGTCTTTTTGAAAATCCTTTCACGACAAAGCAAACAAAACATTGCTGCCAGGATGCACACGGCTTTCTACCCGACATTTAGAATTTGCCATTTATAACGTAAGAGGAAAATCTGAAAATCATAAAGATTGGCTTGTGAGGATTACTAAAAAAATGTCGGGGCAGGGGGTAGAGAGGACAAGCGGCGGACACCATTGTAAATCCTGGTATGATCTGAATCAATATTTTGGTTTGTTTTGAGGGAGACTGAGAGAGGATAGAGAGAAGCATGCTTCAGTGCACAGGTTCTAACTTGTCTCTCTTATTTGTAGTGACAAGTTACCTAATGCTAACACATACATCAGTCTCCTGAGCCCTCAGAAAAGAAAAATCATCCATTACCGGTGGGCAAGTTTTATTAGAAGGTGGAGCGTGATAGCGGATGTGCAGATACTGCGAAATATAATAAACATTACTGATGGATACCTTGTGGCTCTGTTGTCTTTTCAGTTACAGATGAGGACGGCAGCTGAAGAATTATTCATGACAGTGGCATGTTTGATCTGATTCTGTCATTAAAACTTGGAAGTTACTTTGAAAAATTTAGACATGGAGTCGGGGCGCCATATCAAACATAATCGTGGAGAAATAGGGGAAGAGAACACAAGGATATTACCGGGTTTGCACATTTTTAAACTCGCAGCTGAAAGACGTGCCACGTTTGAAGTAAATTATGCCAAAATGGCAATATATGAAAACATAGATGCTCTTCACACAAAGCTAGTAAAGGGTCTCTGAAGACTAGTTATATAAAAGGTGTCATATGGATTGCATTTATATTACTTTTTGTGGTGCTTTTCATTGATCTATATATTCTGTTGTCTAAAAAAGAAAAAAGAAGCACCCACCTTTTTCTTTAGTGTACAGTTATACAGACATGTATATAATAAAGACATGAGGGGAACTTAGAAACTCATGGGAAACAAACCCATCTGGTTTAAGTTGGATGTGATATTTTCAATCAAAACTTGATATATTTTCAGAGAATGTATTTATTACCAAAATAATGAATCATACTTTTGTATTTTATTAAACCCATGATGATAGAGTCCAGACATAAAAAAAATCAGTCTATTTATGTGTTTTCTATTTTAAAAGAGGGGAATATTCACGAGTTCAGATGTGACAGAAAAGACGCATGTTTTTGAGAGTCAACCTACTTTGAGGCCTATTTAGAGAACGTACTTACTGTTTGAAAGATTTCTTGTGCCCACATTTGGGAAATATGGACAGTTTAAGAAACAGTTCACCAAAAAACATCTGTCTCATCATTTACTCACCCTCAAGTCTGTATAAAAAAAATTATGTTGTACACAAAGAAAGATATTTGGAAGAATGCTTATAACCAAACAGTTCTTGGCCACCATTGACTAAAATAGTTGGAACATTTTGCTTTATACACTTTCTTATGCTGTTGAACACAAAATGAGATATTTTGAAGAATGTAGGACAGCAAACTGTTCTGGGGAACTTTTGACTACTATGGTCATTTTTCCTACTATGGTAGTCCAAGAACTGTTTGGTTACAAGCATTATTCCAAATATCTTTCTCTGTGTTCATCAGAACAAAGAAATTGAAACAGGTTTGGAACTCGAGGGTGAGTAAATGAAGACAGAATTTAGCTTTTGGGTGAACTGTCCCTTTAAGAATGTGATAATTCATTTATGGGAAACTATGCTTTAAAAACACAATAAAATGCTTTAATAACTTTAAAAGGGTACCACTAAATATTGTCGTCTGTGCTATCAGTATGTTAAAAACCTTGTATTTTATGTACATCGTGATTTACAGTATGTAATGTTTATTATTTACTCTCTCTACAACGCTTTTAAGTACATGAAAACTACAAGGCAGTTTCTTACACTGCTGGCTTTTCAGGTTAAATGGACAAACAAGACCACACATACGGTACACTATAAATGCAGCACACATAACATGTGAACACACACATTTATTGTAGTCAGTCTCCCTGGGGCTGCTCGGGGCCACAGCAGCGATAATGGCAAGATTCTGTGCTGTTCTGTTATATCCGTGGGTCATACACAATTTTCAATTTACCGTCTGGCCATATGAGCGAAATCCAGTTCCATGACTATGACAAAGCAGTTGTAGCCTCTGAGCTCGTAGGCTCATAAGAGCAGTGATGAACGACACATGAGAGATGCAAGTCTGCACTATGCCATCCTATAATTTATCACAGGAAAAATGAATGTCAGACGTTTGCCAGCCCATATTGGAGTTGAAGCTTACTGGCTAAATGCAGTTACTCACACTTGACAAAAATATGTACTGTATACTGTCGGAGGGAAAAAGTAGAAAAAGGGAGTGGAAAAGTACAACAATGTTGAACGTTATTGTGAAAGGGCTTATTTGTCTTTCATCTATATAAAAATAAAATGAAGACAGCTATAAATAATTATAAAAGCAATGCATTGACTGAATTTTACACAGAATGTTGGAAACCAGCAGCTTTTGGGTGTTTTTAAGGCCATGAGGCCCTGGAATGCCGGGGGAGAATTCAGTTAACGAAAATATTGGAAGACTGATAGTAAAGGAAGACCATTTATAGTGTCTTGATGAATGGATTTATCACGTTCAAAGGAAAGAATACACTGTGAAATTTCATTCACGGTGCTACATGCGTGTCTAAAGTGGAAGGCATGATAAATGGCCGGTCATTTGAGGAAAACGACAACATTTGAGGCACCTTCAAGAGGAAGTAAATTAAAGCCTGAAAAATCGTGATGGCTCTGTGGGCCAGATAAGAACAGGTGAAGTCAAACATAATGTTCCTGCTCAGTGGGCACATTAAATTGACAGATTTATCCCCCTTCTGTCAGGCAAGGTCTGGACACTAAGTACACTTGAGAAAACCACAGCTCGCTGTGTTCAGCTTAGCAGAGAATCTTTCCAAAACAGACCCCTGACTAAAGCAAACAGTGCGCATGTCTGCCACACAGACCCCGGCGCTCCGCACGCACACACTCGCAGATGTCCCGATCCTTTTGTGGCCGACAACAAGCCGTTCCAAACCGCTGTAGTTATGTTGTTAATTTACTCGAGCTACTGGATGCCGAATAAAAATCAGGCTTCAGAGGGGCCGATTTGCTGAGTTACACAAATTTACACCATCCCAAAGGAAAGATTGTGCTCATTCAGTGAGTTCACGTATGGAAATGATGCACTTGTACATCTGGAATATGGGATTTCGGAGCGGTGGGCTGTAAATAATTTACCGTTAGATAAACACGGGCCAAGCAAATCCGAAACGCTGTTCAGTGGCCAAAAAAGCCGTCTGCGACATCTCTGTAGATGTGGTCTGAACATGTGCGATTAGATGGTGGTATTCACCTAGAGGAAGCCGGGCTTTTTGGTGCGGAACTTCACGGTGGATGACATCTGTGAAACGTCTTTATAGCAGATGATAAATAGCAAGCCTTTATTTTCACGTTCACTCATTGGATTTCTTGGATACATTTGGAACATACTGAATCAGCAGTTGACTGAATCAATTTGGATGAAGGAATAAATGAGAATCGAGTCGAGCCGCTCCATTAGCAAGTTCATCAACGTTGTGCGGCATGGGCGGCGAAATTAATTTCTGTCAAGTCATTAAGACTCACGCCGAGTCTGATTTAAAGTCAGTCGCAGTCTTTTGTCAGATGGAGCCTGAGGTGAAAACCTAGAGTTTTAGATGGGAAGACAAGTCTCGGATGTTGGGAAATATTTCTGTGCTGTGGTCCCCAAGAACTTGGAGGTGCACTGTGGATCACATGGATCTCTGGGAGCAAATGAGGACAGGGTCATTCATCTCCGAAATTACATGTCCTGGGAAAACATTGGCTGCACTTTATTTCAATCAGGACCCGAGGATTGTAAACAATAGACATGAAAGCCAGCGGTGATAAATCGTTGTGTTCAGTTACATATGACTCCAGGCCTGTTAGGAACGCACGGCTTCGAAATTTCAATAGATGTTGCCATCCCTCTCCATTCTATTGTATTTCAAGTTGTGTCATTTCAGAGTGGATCCAGATGGGTTTGAATAAAATATGCAAAACAAGTGTTGCGAGCTTAAAACTGGCTGCAGTCAAGCTTTTTGTTTAATGTGCAAAGACATAAACAAAAGTATCTAACTATTGAAGCAAGAAAAGAAATCATTTGAGCCATAGTTTGAACTGATAATTTGAGGGCTTCTGAACAAATAAGCATCTTCAGAAAGGGTCACGGCATTAAACTTTAGCAGATACTTTTACGCTAAACATAAAAAAAGAACAGAAAACACTTTCATTTTATTTAAATACAAATTGTATTTTACCCTCATAGGTATGGCACAGAAACTTGTATATTGATTATTGTTTGTATCATCAATTTATTAAGATGAACATGAATTAATGCACCAAATGAATATTAGTTTCTAATGCCACGTGCTTTTGTTGACAGCATTATTTTCTTATCTCTGCTGTAAACTTGCTTGTGCAATAGCTTATGTAGATAGAAATAGTTCATTCTAAGGTAATAAGAACATAACACTTCATTATGTAAGCTCTTTATCCACCTCTGAAGACATAGTTGTGTATATTATATTGCATTTCTGTCAATCCTCCAAAAAATTACACACTGGACCTTTAAAGTTACTTCCACACTACATAAATGGCCAATTTTTTTTCGAAAGCTTCATCAAACACCTCTCTATACACCTATCTATACAATATTCAGGCTAATGTTACTAGTATATAGAATAACCTGTCAGGTCAGGGCTCTCCGTGTGCCAGTAAGACTGACTTTGCAATGTGAAAGCCCAATAATGTGATGGAGAGGCAATTTACTGCGCCTCTCCATCTTTCTCTATGACCTTTCCTCAGATGTCTGTAATGTATGTGTGTGTCTCCCACCACGGTAAATAATGCCATGCTGGAATCTGGGACCTTTTAGCTAACCTGTGCTCAGCATCCGCCTTGCTGCTCACATCATCAGCAGAGAGAGAGAAAGAGATTGATGTCCAAATTCAACTCAGTCCGCCCACAAGACATCACTGCTGCTGCAAAATGCAGAACCCATTATTTGCCTCCAAAATAAACAGATACTGCAATGGATTCATCAGGTGGTTGATAAATGCCATGGATGTGTTTCACCACGGGCATATCTTGGCAGAACGGCCAGACGATGATCAATATCGAATAGAATCATAATGTTTTTGTATATTTTGTCATTTGAATACAATTTTATTTTTAACAGTGTTGCAAAGTAAAAATGTTTTAAACTAGTCAGATTAAATATAGATATAAGTAGTAATATATTGATTATGAATTCCCTAATAGTCACTTCTGTTCATTATTGTGCTTTTATTTAATACATATACTGTAAATAAAAATCCTGTAAAAAACAGATAATGGCAGAAAATGACCAGAACATTTTCCTTTAATTTACTGACATTTCCGTTAATGCTAAAATGCAAATTAATGCAGTGCCCTATTTTTACTGATTTTTTTTGAGTGTACTGTACTTGAAGTATTGAACGCTTTTACAGCTTATAAACATTATATAAATTGATAATTGTCATCCTACTCACTGCTCACCAAATATCAATAGTTTTCTTGCACTGAAAAACAAAAATCTTTCATTTCTCTCCAATTTTGGCAGTCACATTCTCTTTAACAAAAACTATCTTCAGTAAAAAGCTATTTTAGCTAAATTCAGTGTTGCCAAGTTGAACAGACAACATAACTGCTGCCATGTAGTGTACACGAAAACTAAATTGGGATGAGCAGGTTACAAGCCACAAAAGATGCATAAAATATAATTTAAGCATTTTGATCCTCGTCCCATTCTGAGATTTCACTTGGAAATCACTTACAGGACAAATGGATCTCCTGAACCAGTGAAGACTAAAGAAAGCGGATGAATATTTGATGCAACCTCCACTTTACTGAAAACCTCAAAAGTCATCAGACACACTCTCAGGTGTTGAATTGATCAAATAAAACAAGCTACATCCGTATGGACGTTCCTTCAAGTTTGTCTCAATTTGATCTTTCCTTGCCTCGTCTTAGCACCGTTTTCGTGTGAGCGTGAAAAAAAATCAGGGAACAGGGCCACTCCACGAGCGGAAAAGTCCATTATCAGAGGACATTTCAAAACTGTTCATTTCTTTGGCTTGTTCTGCAAGTGGCCATCCGGCCTGCTCTTTATTTTCTAAGAATAGCGGGCACAGGAGATGAGGAGCTGCAGCTGTTCCCCCTGAATCTCATTTACCTGCTGCCATGTCCCTGCTCTGAGGCCACATCAGTAATTAATAGGGGCCTTTTATTCACCGGCATAATCGCGGGAAGCCCCTACGACCACTTTCCTGATGGGCGGCGGGACGGGTGAGACAACGGCTGCTCTCTGGAGACGCTTTGGCGAACGGAGACTTTGAGAAACCTCTGAAAAATTGAAAAGAGCACGGATGCTGATTTGGTCTTGAAATTAGAAGCGCCCAGCCGGCGAGAAGCCAGCAGTGTTGTTTTATTCATTGATTGATTTGGAGCTGCACTGTTGTTGGCTGAGCTCACCCTGCCATTAAAAAAAGAGCTCCGTGCGCACTGTAGCTTCCATAATGGGATCCTGAGAAAATGCATTCTTCATGGGACGCAATCAGATGCTTACCTCCCCTTAACAGTGGCACGATTTCGGAGCGATGTGCCGTATGAAGTATGCATGATCCAGTCCATGTGTTTTGAACTTCGGTCTCATGTGAATTTGCTGAGTGTGAAACTTTCGGGCTCGATTGTGGTTAATTTGTAGCTGTGGGTCTTGCATTTGCATTTAAGCTACTGGAAGTCAGTAGTTCAGTGGAATTAAGGAATCTATCCTAATTACAGCGAGAAGGCGAATGAACCCATTTGCATAGCACTCTGTATTCGGGATCACCTCTTCCCTGCTTTCTCCTGAGTCCCGAGTCTCGGCGTGTTCAATTAAAAATCAAAAGTCATTCAAAGTGTAGTCACCTTGAGACTGCCGAACAGCAACTAACATTGTATGCTTTGTGAGTTTCAAAATGCTCTTGGAGGCTAAGATAAAGCTTTAAATTACTAGCTGGAAAAGTAACAATTGTGGTAGGAAAAATACCTTATGATGTAAGGCTGAAGGCAACTTTTCCTTAAGATAAATATAGATGAATCAAGAAGCCCTTATTAAATAGACATAGCCACACTCTTAAAGTAAAGGTTACACAAGGGATCTTTGTAGGCATATTCAATAAGCAAATCTTATCAAGAATGAGTTTCACTACACAGCTGTTGGTTCTGTGTGGCTTACTGAATATACTGTAAATGATATAAAACTTATTTTTGTAGGTTCAGATCATTGTATTGGTTATTAGGTTTCACTTGTACTCGGTGGTTTTCTAATGACTTAGATAACACCACTTAACCTCGTCAGTTCTGATGCAAATTTTGGATTTTTCTGCCTGACTTTAATTTGACAGAAACTATAAAACTATAGAGATCCTTGTTCAAGCATTTAATCTTGAATGAACCACATGCAATGTTTTATCCTGCTTTAGAACTGATTGTATTTAATTCTTGCAGTTTTATCAAACAACAAGACATGCCTATTCTAATATGCAACATGCTACTCAAGGTTGTAAATCCTCTGGTTTAACTTCAGCAGAAGCTCCATCCATCCATCCATTTTCTACCGCTTGTCCGAACTACCTCGGGTCACGGGGAGCCTGCGCCTATCTCAGGAGTCATTGGGCAATTGTTGTTACGAGTTACGAGAAAATTGTTACGAGTCAAGATAGGCAGATATTTCCTTGGTGAGTAGGAGACAAAGAACACATTTCATCTTGTACGAATCCTTATTCACTCCACTACTTGAAGGCCACGGGTGCTCTTGATCCTGTGACGGATTTTGAACTGTGTAAGCAGCTGAATCGTGTTCTTTCACTGGTCAAGCAATGTGCTGTGCATTGTGGTAATTGATGTGACATGACGTCACCTCAAAAGGACCACTGAACATGTCTGGCCAATTTCATTGAATGTTAAAACAAATCTTAATTCCCGGATAAATAACATCTAAATTAAACTGGTTATCAGCACAATTCTGCAAAGAAAGTGAGTCTCCAAAAATGAGTACTTTTTAAATATAAATAAAATTGTATTCTCATACTCATTTTTTATTGTACTCAAGTAAAGTACAAATCCCCAAAAATAATACTTAAGTAGAGTAATCAAGTAAAATTACTCAAGTACTTTACACCTCTGGTTTTGTGCTCTACAACTTTGGACATAAAGTCCACAAGATTTGATTATGCAATATTGGAAGTCTAAAAGCTTAAAATGTTTCTCTTATAATTTTCCAACCTGTATATACATGGCTATATCTACTGCTACACACACTGTTTTCTTACAGCATTTTTTTTTAGGGGGGGGGGGGTTGCTTTATTACCTAATATGCGCTAAAGTTCATATCAGTTCTCATATTTCCCAAATCTCATCAGCGCAGCTCTGTTCATTTATAGCTTCTCATTTATGCATGCGATGAGGCTGGGCAAACACAAGACAACAGGGGTCTGATGGAGGTGCGTTCGATTTCATTTGATAACAAGTTATGAAGGTTTTGTTTGAGAGAGGAACTCGCCCCATGCCTCCAGATATGTTCTCTTACACACGATCAATTTGAATGATATCATTTCTTATAATTTTCTGTATGAATACACAGCGTGACTCAGTGGCGGCGTGTAGCATGCAAAATATTTCCGTGCTTTATTTCTTCTCTCACAGCTGATGCAATAATACTGTAGGTAATGATAATGATAATAAAAATAAGTCTTGTTGCTCTATTTTCAATTAGAGCCAACCACTGGTCACAATGGAGACAAATGTGTTCCACTAAATGTCACTTATTGTCTTAGAACGCACCAGATTGTGGTTTCTCTTTGTGAACATAAATAAATAAATGCCTTGATTAAATTACAATCTATAAATAGTGTATTGCATTCAATAAAATCAGCATACTGTTACTATGTTTCATTTAAATGATGTGTGCGAATCATATGACCAAATATCTATATACACTGAAAAAAATAACTTGTAGAATTTACTTTTGTTACGTAGAATTAAATCCTCGTAACAATTTGCACTAAATTTAAAGTAAAGTTAAATGTGCTGCTATGATTCAAGTACAATTTACTAACCAGAATAAAGTAAATTCCACTTATTGAAATACATTTAGTTTCTGTTAAAATAAGAAGTACATTTTACTTAAAGTAAACAACAACAAAAGATTGCACTGAATATAAACATGTGTCTAACTCAAACTTCACGAGTCACTTGCTTTCATATTGATATATACTATATTTTACAACATAGATGGTCAAGTGAGAAGAGTTCGGTGGTCTCTGTACAGGCATTAGCACAGTTAATGCTCTTACAAGGAAGTAATATCTACAAAAATGATTTATGTAGTCTCAACACAAAATAAATAAGTGAACTTAATTTGATTTTAAATGGGTTTAACATGAGTAGAATTTCCTTAATAATTTGTTCAATTAAAATTACTCAAACAAAATAATCAAAATCTTAACAACCAAATTTAGTAGATTTTATTCCCAAGATTTTTACATTATTGTAACTCAATTTTTTTGTTAAAAAGGAACATAGTTATATTAAGTGTATTTTAATCATTTCTTTTCATAAAATCTACTAAGGCACAAAATATTTTTTTCAGAGTAAAATTGGCTTAGCAGAAAGGCTTCCTCAGAATCCCTGAAGTTGCATCGTTGTACAATAGAGTACAAAACATTAAAGAAATCCTAATGGTTTAAATCAAAACGCATTCATAAACACTTATTGATTTCGTCCAATCACAAGATGGGCTATAATGACATAGAATTCTATCGACTGAGATTTCAATTTTCATAATGGTGCCTCCAAGCAACATATAAATGACTGAATGATAGTATTCCCAAGTTGTTTTCAATCTTACATAAGCAGAGATTGTTCAAATGTTCATGATTGCGTACTTGCCCGGAAACCAAGGCTACACAAAACACGCGCACAGACAAAGACGGCATTAAAGTAAACAAAGCGGATGCCTAATAATAGCTTAGCGTAACGTAACCATGTAATTAGCGCCACAAGAGAGACAGAACAGGCAGGAACATTGCGGGACAGAACACAGCAAATGGCAGAAAGCTCCCAATTGTAAAAGGGATGGAAGGAACAAGCTGTTGTTTTAAAAAGCATGTCTCTATATCACAGAAGTGCTCCATAATGCATCCCCCCTCCCATGACACTCAAAGGAACCAGCCTCCGTGGACCGGGAAACAGTGACACTATGCTGTAGCTGATTGTCAACATCCCAGTAATGAGGGGGTCTATTGGCAGACAGCACACATGGATGCAGGCTTTGATTATTCAGACCTCCGCTGGTTTTCTCTCGTACACTGACCAACAAACTAATCAGCCAAGCAGTTGTGTCTGCTGTTACCATCCACACTAATACACCCCCATGCACAAATCAATATATCTATTTATATTCGCCCTGAACATGCAGGAACATTCGTCCTGTGAGGACTTACCATGAAGTTATTCTGAAGGAACATGTGCAGCCAGAAAGAAAATCAGGTCTTGGGGCTGAGAACCAGATCAATTTGATGAATGAAATCAATAAGTCCAAAAACTGAATCGAACAGCTCAAGCAAAAGTACCCACATCAAAAAAGAATACATTCATTGTATAGGACTTCCTAACTCGATTGCAACTCTTTTAGTGAATGATTGATTATTAGTGAATCATGAATTACATTTAGGTCTGATCCTCACAAAAAGCTACCATGCTTTTTAGAGTACTTGAAAATGTAATGCTTTGTCCTATTTGGAGCTTCCTATGAGAAAGAGAAATCACAGATGAAAATGAGATCTCTTTAATATCGCAACTATTTCCCCTACATGTCAGTGAGAGAAAACAGAGAGCAAATGAAGCTTTTGAGACACAAGTCACCCGTGTCTCAGATATTTCTTCTGAGGAAAAGATCCAAAATGTCACAAATGTCCCCATTACAGTTTCAGAAGAGAATTCATCACTGTCACAAACTGAGCTCAGATTTGCCTAGTCTGCATTCAAAGTCAAAATATCTTAATAGGAGTTCAAACATTTCTCATCAAATTTATCCACATCCAGATTATTTTTCTAATACAGTCTACATCCATTCTACACCTCCATACTCTTCATGTATTAAAACAAAACGTCTCATTTGATTCTATTCATATTTCTATTCATAGACAATGATACTTAAATGAAACGCAATGAAAAGCAATAAAATTGACACTTGTGGTCACCATGAGAACAGAAAAATAGCTATGAATATTTCACATTGCGTAGAAAGAACGAACAACAGCATGTGGGTTTGGAAAAGAACGACGGTAAAGAAAATCATGACTAAAATTCTGCATAAATCTAGTCTGAAATCAAAACAAGCTGATATGATGTATGATGATATCTCGATTGTTGATCCCATGTTTTGCCTTCAGTATGGCTCATGTTAAATGCTGCGTGTGCATTTTTGTGGGTGGGGGCATTTTGTATGACAGGAAGGAAAACAGTGTTTTTGGGCCTGACCCATGTGGTCAACAGGCTTTACTCGCAGAGGGATGGCTGTGACTTGGCTTCATGGAGCTGAATTTTGCAAGGTCAGCCAGTAGAATGGGAGTCGGCTGCCCCGCTCTCGCTCTCTCTCTCACTGCGGATGCTCTTAATCAAACCTCTCCCTTCAGTGGGTCCACATGCACCTCCACTATTCCTGCCCTCCATCCTACTCTAACTCTGTCCCAATCAACTCACGCCACATTAGATTAAACCAGTGATGCTTTATTTCGCCCATAGAGTAATATTGCACAACCACTTTTACTTTCTTTAAAAATTGGACCAGCAGTATTATTTTGTCCTCTTTTGCTTTAGTGACAGCATGCACTTCCACCAGCTTGTAGAAAAAACGTGATGATGCGAGATTTCTCAGCATGATCTGAGAATGATCCAACGAACAACGTATGTGCTTCAATGGAAATCTGACCTTTTAAACAAAAGAATGACAACCAAGTACACCTAGTGACCCAAACACAGCAATATCTCAATATTTATTCTTCATTTTGTCATGCAATTTTGTTGCTGTTTCATAAATCCTACAATTGAATCCCAGATTCTCCATTTGTCTCTAGACTTGGAAAACTTGCTAAATACTGGGTTATATTTTTCCAATGGTTGGGTCAAAAAGGGACAAACTGTTGGGTTACAAATTAACCTAAGCTGGGTTGTTTTAGCTCAAATTTATCCTTGGGTTAGGTGAAATATGAAAATTGTCAGAGTTAATTTAACCCGCCATGTTGGGTTTGTCCCTTTGTTTTTGAATCTCTCCAGGTTACACACATTTATCATTTCTTGTAAGAACGTTTATTTAAAGCTAAGCTGATGTGCGTTTGAATCATTTATCTTGTTTACTTGCACTGGTGTTGATACTAAAGCTGTTTCACAACTACTTTTAACGTTGTTTGCTTAAAGCCTGAAGATTCACATCAACTTGGATTTGAAGAAACAACCTGCCAACTGTTCCATTTGGACTGGCTTTTCCAACAATCTTTAAATTATAAATGAATCTATATAAAACAAACACGATTTTTCTGTTTTAGTGTTCACATGAATCTCAATAAGTTTACAAATGGTTAAAAAAAAATCAAAATATGTACCTTTTTGTCAATTGGGCAGTACCCTTTAAAAAAGGTCCTATTATGTACCGTTAGGTACAGATATGTATACATTTGGTAACAATATGTTCCTTTGTAATACAAATATGTACCTGTTGGGTACTAATGTGCACTTTTTAGGTGCAAATGTGTACTTTTTGAAAGGGTACTGCCCCGGTGACAAAATGGTACATGTTTGACCGTTTTTCTGACCGATACAACTATTAGTGTGCCCATCAATTCTATAAAATGTCTGCAATGTCTATAAACAATTCTCATTTACACTAAAACATTAAAGAATAAGCAAAGTTGCAGCAACAATTATTCAAGAGCATTTTTGTAGGCTATGTCTATCTTAAAATAATAGAAAATCTAATGAAAATATCTCCTTCATATGTCTCCAGGCATTTAAGATCACACATGGAGTGTTTCAAAACTCACAGGGTTCTATGTGCATTATGGGAAATTCATAGTGTGAACTTTGCTTGAAGATGACTACACTTCAGTCAGTGTGTTTAACTAGCTTCACACACACACACATACATTATTTTAATGCCATCTGCAATGCAGCACAGCACTCTAGTGGTCACTTGGGGAATGTGTGTATTACTGTTCAGTGTGTGTGCGTGTGCGTGTATGTTTGTGCGAGTGTGCCTTTGTTGGTACACTAACTTCATGAATGAGCCCCTGACATAAGGCTCCAGATGGTAGAAGAGCAATTTTCATTAAATGTATTGTTAAGCTCCACTCACATCATGAATCTAGCCTTACAGATCGACATGAATCAGATGCTAAGCAACTGAGACGGCGATGCCGCGGATGAACCGGTGCATTGACTCTTACTCAAAGAAGGCTGATGATGTATTTCATGTGACGTAGATGCACATGAATATGCGTATATGGGCATTTATGATAACACTCAAAGCAAGAGGAAGGAAGTAACTCCAGTAATTGTTGTATATTTCAACGACAACTTGAAAACAAAATTGACCCGATTTACTTCCTTAATGCACTTTACTGGTTGTATTGTGCATGAATCATCATTGCATGTTATTTCACAGAAAATCTTCCATTAAAATGTACTAATTTGCTGTGCTTACTGGATGTTACAGAAAGAAATGGGAATCTATTGATTCTGGCTTGGCCTCCAAATTTGACTTAATGAATCTTAATAGTTTCTCAAGAATTTCATTAATGAGTCCTCTAGTATACTTGAGGAAGTAAATCGAGGTTGTCTTCACATTAATGGAAGAATGCAGACTAGTTAAAGTATTCAACAGTATTCTTTCCGACCAACTGTTATACAATGAATTCCTTCAATAACCTATTTTGCCCAAAAATGCATTTCACTATTAAGTAGTAAAATGTGTTGCAAATGCAGTTTCATTCTGACTTCAGTCTATATACCCACCAAGGACTAATGCATGTTTTGTGTATGTGTGTGTGTTGGACTTCCAGATAGAGCTGACTGCTGCAAGGGGTGGGTTGTCATATTAGTGGAGCAGAACGTAATCTGTGAGGTATCCGACCCATGGCAGCTCTATTTAACCCCTGGTGAGTGCACTCTTCCAAGACAGCTTTTTTTTGTGTAGGTTCAACAGAAATATACCATCATGAAAAATAAAGTTACGAATAAGTTACGACCATTAAACGAGGCACAGTACATTAAATGATTCATACATCTTATCAATTCAGTCAATCGTAATAATGAGCAATATCATCAGACCTAGCGGTTCAAGAGGGTGGCATCTGACACCGTGTCTACACCCGACCGGACGTGACGCAACATGACAACCTGCTTGTTCTAAATGGGTTTGTCCACGTCCGGTGTAGACAAAATGAAAAATTATAATTGGTTCAAATGCGTATCTAATGTCTTTTGTTGTGTCGCATCGCGCCGGTCGCGTCCGGTGTAGACACGGTCTAAGGCTAAGACTATGGACAGGCCAAACTCAATATAAAATGTATAGCATCCAACCTCCCCAATAACTTCCTTATCCATGCCAGTTTACTTTGATAAAGGTCAAAGATTGAGGTAAGTTTTTGTTAATGCGTTGGATAATATCGCTGCTGTCCTTCTGAAACCTTATGATTTTTATTTTTTTCCACCATATTATTAGTTGGCTTTTATGTTTGTCAATGGGTTTCACACATGTGTTTTTTCTTTTATTGAGTTTCTTATATGAAATAATACATTTAAGTTAGTTTTAGATATCATACACTTCTCTCATAGCAAAATTGGTCAAAGGCTATGGGCCTCATAGGTTAAAGCACCAAGCAGAACCATTAGGCATCTGCCTCGCATTACACATACACATACGCTTTGTACACACATAGAGCACATACACTTTGTAGGCATTAGTTGGTTCAACTATGGTTCAAGAATATGTTTTGAAACACAAAGTAGACAGTAGTCTGTGCATTAATATACTTTATTGCACAAAGTCACGAAGACTGGTGTGTTCAGTAATCTTTTGGGTTGCACAGTATCCATTTCACCATGAGCTCATTGTAATCAAATCTACATTAAGCAAGAAAAGGTGACAAACATGATATACATTTGACTGTTAAAAGGAAGATGTACACTTTTCTTTTAAGAACTTCAAAAGGGTTTCACCACAGTTAAGTCCTATAGCGTAGTAAACCTGACATATAATCGTGGCAGGTTAAGACCTAAGTAAGACATAATGGTTGCGACTGGACTAATAAAAAAGGTGATATCATGTGAAACCTGATTGGTAGAAGAGGATATCAGGCGAAACATGATTGGTTAAAACTGTGAAAAACCACTTGAGGTTACTGTATAAAAGATGGAGTCAGATATGTATTCGTTGGACATCTTCAGATGAACTCTGTGTGTCTCACTTTGCTTGCTCAGGCAAACAAAGATTGAAACTCTTGAAACCTGGCTCCTTGGTCTTCGTGAGTTCTTTCTACATTGGGCGATCGATTTTGCCACGACACTTACCAATAAAAAGTGCTTGTCAATTTCAAGTATCAAGTGCTTGTCAATTTCAAGTATCAAGTGCTTGTCAAGTATTTCATTGTTTAAAAGTACTGTGTTTTTTCCATTTCCTAAAACACTGCAAATTAGGACACCCAAGGTTTTTGAAGGATAGATGACCGATGAGTTGTGTAAGACTGGATGGATGCAATCCCCTGAATCAAAATGTATAGTACAATGCAATGTAAGTCGCTTTGGATAAAAGCATCTGCCAAATGCATAAATGTAAATGTAATGCAAAATGATACAAAACATTCAGTTACTGACAAAGACCCTGTAACATGGGGTTTACTGACATAACATAAGTACATGAGTAGTGTTCAGCTGACTCTACATTCATTAAACATGCAGTTCCCTTTCATTCTTTAGGGCTAAAACTTTACATTACAAAAATGTACTTTTAAATGTTAGGAGTTTTGGCAACACTTGGTACCTTGATGTTTGCCGTAGACTTTTTTTTATATCAAATCAACATGGACAATTATTAACAACATCAATAAAACAAAAGACTCAATTATCGCGTTTGAAGCCACGTCTCCTAAACGGAATAATGGATGTCCATCATGCAAGTATAATACTCTCGTCATTACAATCCAGAACTGAAATGAAAGAGTCTGAACAAAAGACTGCAGGTATGTGGCAAAATATGGGACTAATGCGGAGAATAAAATGTACTTTCAATGTCCTGTCAGCCAATCAAACCGCTTTTCCTGCTGTGGGAACAGAAAGAAGCCAAACGACATGCATAATTCCACCAGAAGATTAAAGAGATATTAAAATGATAGGCCTCTGCTGTAGGAGGTGTTCCTGAACAATGAATGTACTCGTTCTTTCTTTTTATATTGGGCATGATTGGCTTTCTGCCTGCTCCAACCTCATTTCTCCCTTTTCCTCCAGAGCACCCAAAACCCATAAAGCTTCAGACCGGTGCCTCTTTATAGCAGTTTGAAGAGCAAATCACCTCTCAGCATGTTTATTGCACGCACGCCCATTGTACCTAATGCTAACAGCTGTGAGAATGATTACTTAATGCCGCATTTCACAGTAATGTCACTTTTGAGATTTGTTTTGGCAAATGAGATTCACTTTAGATGATAGCAAAATATTGTGGTGCCATCATATTTCATTGCGCAAGACCTTCCGTGTTATGATAGAACAACTGGTGATCTGGAAATTATATCACTATGCACATGAGCCATACTGAAATAATTTTTAGGGTTCGAGCCCGAAGGGCTAGAAACCTATTGTATTTGTCTGTTTTATTATTTTTCTCCCCTAAAACTGCTAGTGCAGCCCAAACCGTAAGGCCGACAGAGCTGAGACTTGGTCAGATGGTAGTAGTCTTTGTCGCTACTCAGATACAGTGACCCAGCCAAATCGGCCCATAGGTGGCGCTACAGCGATGAAAAACGCGTTTGCGCTCGTTACTCCTAAACCGTTTGTCGCACACCCAAGTGTTTTATATCATTGTAATCATTGGCTCAAAACTTAAAAAACGTATATCTCCGATTTCATTTCCGGTATGCAAATTTTCCCGCTAATTTGCATTTTATGAAAAAAAAAAAAAAAAATAGTCCCTGGATTTTTGCCCGATCGGAACCAAACCAACGCTGATGAATTCTGTGGAGTGTGAATGTAAATAATTATCGAAAAAAAGTTGATTTTCCATTCACTAGGTGGCGCTAAAACGTCCAAACCGGAAGTGGCATATTTAGCTAAAACGGCCATAACTCGTGAACCGTTTGAGATATTTTCATGGGGCTTGGTACATATACGTAGACCCTCAGTCTGAGGTTACATTAAAAATAAGCGGCGATCCGCCACTAGGTGGCGCTATAATAGGAAAACAACTCAAAAATGGCTATAACTAGGCAACAGTTTGCTCGATTGACTTATTATTTGGTATGGTGTGTCTTTGTGTCATGTCCCATGACATCAAGAAGGACATTGGCGTATCTCAAAAAACATGGCCGCCATTGGCCGATGAAGTTTGAGCCCTCATTAGACCAGGTTAACAAAGGCTGATCGAAACGACACTCACTGGGCTTATTCGGCTCATGGTCCTGAAGGTCTGTAAGAAATATGAACTTATTCGGCCACCGGGGGGCGAAATAACGCTTTTGGAGTGCATAAACAACTGTGTATCACGTGACATTTGACATATACCCAAACTATTATATCATATGATAGATCTCTTCATTCTGAGCAACTTTGCCTCTGGAACACTTCTGTCGATCGAACGGTTCGTGAGTTATCTCTGATGATGTCAAAAACCTACTTTTGCGAACTAGTCGTTGGTTTTTCGACGATCGGAACAAAACAATGCAGATGACTTCTGTGGAAAGTGATTGTAAATAATTATCGAAAAAAGTAGAAATTTCCTTTCACGGCCGCTTAGGGGCGCCAAAATAAAAAAATGGGCGGAGCCTATCACATTTAAATGGCCATAAATCCAGAACGGCTGAACATATCATCATGGGGCTTGGGGAATATTTGTATACCATCACTCCGATGTCACATGCAAAAAACGTGGCGTTTGGACACTAGGTGGCGCTATAACAGTAAAAATGGCTAAATGTACATGTCTTTTGGTGGCCTAGACAACTGTGTGTCACGTGACATTTGACCCAATACACAAACTATTGATATCAAACGATAGATCTCCTCATTCATAACAACTTTGCCTCTTGAACCATTGATGTCTATCAAATGGTTTGTGAGTTATTGGTGATGATGTAAAAAACCTACTTTTGCTAACTTGTTCAAGGAATTTCAAGCAATTTCAAAATTTCCACCACAGTGCATTTCTTTGGACTCTCTAGGTCAATAATCATCAAAAACATGTTGAGTTTTTTTAGTTGTGGGACCATAACAGGGTCCTTTATTATATTAGCGTGAAACGAGTACGTTGAAGGTCGCTACTCCTTAATAAATAATCCAACTGACTTGCCATTAAGAACTATTATACATATTATGCCTCAAAACAAGCATGCAAAATGTTCTCATCGGAAGAGGCATGCCTTCACAACAGTCAAAAAGGTGAATTATCATTCATTTAAATGGCTTTTTTATACATGTCTTCTAATAATCTTCTAATCAGCCAGTCACATAGCATAAACTCAATCCATTTTGGCATCTACATGTGGTGAACACCACTTGCTGAATTTAAAACCGAGCATCAAACTGGAGAAAAATAAGCTATTTTGAAGAATGTGCATTGGATTAACAAAAAAGACCTATATATCTGCAATAGAATGTCATAGAGACACAGGGCTTGGTTCGTTTCACTTGTGGCTTAGTGTGTTATCAATTGACAGGTGCCATGCCACACCCATAGCGACTAAACAAGTTCACTTAGTGACCATTAGGCTAGACCTATATATCTGCAATAGAACATCGTAGAGACACTGGGGTTGTTTCGTTTGACTTGTGGTTTGATGTGTTATTAATTGCGTGCTATTCCACGCCCATGGCAACCGAACAGGTTAGCTTAGCAACCGTTTAGCAAGATCTATATCTCTGCACAAAACATCGTAGAGACATGAGAATTGGTTCATTTCACTCGTCCCTCGGGTATTATCGGTTAACGCCTGTTTTTGCATACGAGTGTAAGCATGCGTGGTCCGTATTAACCGTTACAGACAATTTCTGTCATTTTTCTTGGTGTGGGAGAGTGTCATCCGTCGTGGATGTGTAACGGCGTGATTCCTGAGCCTAGTCGACGACGGCAAACGTACCTTGACTGCTTAGACTGCTCGAACCCGATGATTGCTGCTTGCAGCTATATTTATCATTACTTTTGGGGTTAATTGGAAACAGGTAGGTGCAGGAGATAATATAATATAAATGGCTAGGATGAGAAATACTGAAAATGAGGTGTAATAATAGAGCATTACTGACATTTTAAATGACATTTAACAGACCTAATCCTTCAGTCACTTATTATAGCCAGGTGGTCTGAGAGAGAGAGAAAGAGAGGGAGAAGGAGAAAGAACGATTCTTTTGCTGAGAGAGAATTAAAGAAACCTTGACACTTTTAGTCAACCTAGTGACAAAAGTGCAAAGATGGCAATTTCTTTCAGACTGATGTAAAGCTCAAGCACTCTGCAAGAGTAGTTCAGCCTGGAACACAAAGAGCTGAGCAGCTTCAGTGAACATGGCACACATTGTCAAATGGACTAGACTCAGCAAAACTATGACACATACACACAAGAACCACCGACGGGGGCGAGGCGACCCGAGGATTAAGTCATCCAGACAAACAGAGGGCAATTATGAATATTTTGAAATACATGTCTGCAGGATCTACAATTGTCTGTACGCTGTTTCTTAATCTAAATATTTAGATGAGGAAACCATGCACATTTCGCATATTGTTTCAGCGTGTACAAGTCAGATAAAACATGCTGGGTGGCAAATGACTACTTAATAATTCAATAATGAAAAACATCTTTGTAAGGCTACATATTACTCACTTAATTGTGTAATGTGATATTATAGGCCTATGCATGTGTGTAGAGGCTGACACACAGTTTAACCCAATTTGGGACGTTTGAAGAATATTATCATGCAAAAAAGTTTTATTTTTTTAATAGATTTAGTAGATATTAAACTATAAATTTGAACATAAGACGTTTATTAAGATAATTAATATGCATGTTGTATTTTTATTATATAACTTTATAACGTACAACAAGTTTTATTATATACCTTATAACGTACAAAAACATATATTTTATCATTTGATTAGATAATATTATGTACGTTATTGTAAAGACATTACCTTTTTGTGGAATAAACAAAAACTACGATACATTGTTTTGTTACAGGTGCGTTAGTATTTTGAGGCCTTTTTAGAATCTTACACAAATGTTGAGCATCAGCAGTAATCCAGAGACAATATTATTTTTCGATTTAAACGTTATTAAAATTAATTGATTATTTGCAACGTTAAACCTTTAATCAAAAGTGAATTCAACAGACTTCAAACATCCCACTAGCTACATCACAGTTCACTCACCTCAACTGTGTATGTGCGCAGCTGCAACAACAACACTGCGCATGCGTTAATCCGATGAGAAAAAAAATCATAGACTTCCTCTAGTTCAGCCAGAATAAAACTATTTACGACTTTAATCTAACGGTGAGTAATTACCTACGTGTTTTAACCGCTTGTATGTGCTTAATGCATTCTGTAGCGAATTGTTTCTGTGTTATATCGGGCGCTATCCGCTTGGCTTTGAAGCCTCGGCGTTTCCTTATCTTATAACCGCTTTTCAAAACCAGATCCCAGTCACAGCGTGCGGCCTACTCCCGCAGCTCCGCTACTGCGTGGTACTTCTGCATTAGCATACAGAGCTAATTGTATGTGGTGTGTGGTATGTGTGGATACAAGAATAACACTAGGGCTAGATATGTATCTGTGTCTCGTTCGTATTGGCCCTTTCAACCGTGTTTGTAGATCTGTAACGTTAGTTGCAATGCTGTTTGTGCTACTACACAGTTTCTAACTTAGTTTCATTTTACAGGTTGAAATAAATGATGGCTCCTCAACCTCTCATCAAATCAAATCAAGCAGAAAGAACAATAAACGGACTCCCAACTCAAGTTGTATGCACAGAATTCAGCAACTACATTTTCATCGTGCTGACACAGTATGGAAAGATCGGGACGCTTGTGTCTGTAACACCAGACACGAGGTCTGGTGACATCAGTGTACCCATGTACACATCCAGAGTACTTTTAGGAAAAGATGAGGTAATTCATTACAAACAGCGGACGGGGTTTTGTGGGATTATCAATATGTGAGAGATAAAGTCATATTTGAGTGTGACCCATGACTTTAATCTTTGTTTCCTTGCAGCCTCTTACGCACGTCTACGCCAAGAATGTAGCAACGTTTGTTTCACAGGAATCAGGCAACCGGCCGGTTCTGTTGGGGCTTTCACTCAAAGACAACGGCGCTGAAACTATGAAAACTATTAAAGATATGATCAAAAGCTGCCAAGTCTGGTAAACATGTTATATGTGGAGGTTATTTATAATGTCCGCAGACTCCATTTAGACGAGGACAAGTGACGAATTATTTTTTTAACATAAACACTTGTTTAAGGTAAACTGTTATTGTGACGTATTGTGCATTGTTGTGAGTTTGAATGTTAGCTCTGAAACAAAGATGACTCAATTTTCCTCTGTCTTGTGTCACGTCCTCAGTATCTGTGTAACAGATTTGAACTGTAATATTTATCAGATTAAAGTTATATTTTCTTACCTTCAACCTTCATACCCGCATCACAGCCTGACTTACTTTTCAGCGTCATGCGTATGTTTATTTAATATACATATTTTGCAGTACACATGTTACAAAATATTATATTACAAAGTTATCATTGATGTGTTTTTATATCACTATATGTTTTTTTTATTATATATCTGCATTTACAGTTTTGCTACTTGAATTCATGAACTGTATTTGTAGGTGCGTAATATTTCTTTTACATTTTGTGACGTACATATCGCTATGAATTATTAAGGACATTTGATTTTGTAGTATGTATATATATAAGGCCATTCTATTGTACTACCTTCGTCGTCTTGTCAACAGGTGCTTTTCTATTCCTTTTGCGTCATGTGACCAAGGACGCCTATCGAAAGGTCACATGACCTGGGTGTGTGCTATTGTAGGAAAGACGGTACACCTGCCTAATTTGTAATATACGAACGAACTTGTTGTTGTGGAATTAGAGTAAGTTTTTAGGCAAAACAACCCTGGATATACTTAAAACAAGAAGTTTATGACGATCAATTAAGTCGGACTGAGGCGGTTGACCGCGGAATAAGCTGACCCGACTTCGATCGGACCTGTCAATAATAAAACTAGGAAGTGAGTGGGACTCGGTGTCGTCGCGCGGCCATCTCTACCCACGGCTACATGACTTACATTGATCTGTCTTTATAGGTGATACGTGTTGTGTATTTGTATAAACCTCGTTGCGATGTATAGAGTTAAGTGAGGTTTGCGATAAAGTCGTTTGATCGCTGGAAGACTGAACTCACGCAGGTGTTGACACGCGTATCAGGGTAAGTTTCACTAGTCATCTAAGCCCATCTAGCCTTTCTGTTAAATATATATACTTTACGGTTGATAGCTGTTTATGTAGTCTGAATACTTGATAAGATTTACTTTAAAATACCTTTTGATAGAAAATGTGTATTTATATAAGTTAAGAAGAACATGTAATTTTATGAGATGTGATGTGCGATAATGGTGTTCGTCTCACAGGTTTACCTACCCACACAAACGCCAAACACAGTTTACAAATAAACATATTTTTTTGTCTGTTTGATTAACTTATTTTTATTCATGACCATACCAGTTACCGTAGATTTATTGAAGTAAGGTAGAAATGTTGAAGTAAAAAACTTTACAAGGAAATTTACCATGATGGGTGTGCAGGGCTTGAAATGCTTGTTTGTTTTTTCTAGACTTGTAAATCTGTTAAATTGCATATAAATACAATAGGTTTCTATTATATTCAATGATATTGACCTAATAATGTTAAAACAACAATTTCGTGATAATTTATTAAAGGTATATGGGCAATTCCAGCGTTATGGACGTGACATAATAATGCTCAGAGAATGAATTTGTTACGAATAAATTGGATCATCTGTTTATATTTTACTAAACCTTTGTTGGTAGAGTCTAAACATCAAAAAATGTAAGTCCATGAACACATTTTTTATTTTAAAAAAGGGAAATAAAGATGCGTTATGGTTGTGACAAAAAAAGGACGAGGTTGTTGGGAGACGACAAACTTTGTAGGATTTCTGTGAAATAAAATGCACAATCCTGAAGCAATAATACCCAATGAATGGAGAAGGGATGTCTCTTTATAGAACATGAAATAGTTACTTTATTTTATTTTCCATGTGTCCATTTATGAGGAATATGTAGCGTTATGGATGTGACAATCCTGAAAATGGCACTTACTTGACTGAAAAATCGTGCACTGAAAATAAAACAAATGCTTTACAAATTTGAAGAGAGATCTCACATGGGTATTTGAACCACCAAATGTTAATATCTGTGCTGTTACTATAGTAAAAACAGTTGATATTTTCATGGAATTGCCCATATGTCATTACATTAGATTATTTGAAAGTTATTATTATTAAAGTTGTTGCTTTCGTTTATCTTCCACAGATGAATGACTCGAGTGAGGGTTTCAGTACACTCTCAGTGGATTTGGATAAAAACATGAACGATTCAGCCTCTCTGTTGTCATACTCGATGCTAATGTCAAACACGACCGACATGTCTAACCTAACAGTCATCAGGACCGGTAATAGGACTGAAATCGTGGGGGATGATAAGATCTTCCTCAACACCGCCACTGCCCAAGCTTTGTCTGGAGTTTTCGTTTGGTCGGCGCTCCTCATCACCTGTCACCAGGTAAATCATTTAGCCGTTCATTTCATCTGAATTTATCTGAGCACTTTACAGGCACTGGCACATCCAGCACGTTTTCCATGAAACGATTTAGTACAGTAAGTCTGAGCACCGCTGCTTTTAAACCAGTGCCAGCACAGACATGTGAAAGCCTATAAGGTGAGCAACAAAATCTCAGCATTACATGGAGAGGCTTTGTGGCCTGGGAAATGCTTGAGGCATAATAGCTATGGTTCATTTAGAGCACACGCAAATAAAAGGAAATTGTCTGGGTGAGGGAAACACGAGCTGTTACGCACAGTCTCCACCCTCATACCTGACCGCAGCATCAGCTGCAAACAGAGATACTGCCATGTACTTTTATAAAGTCTATCTATACCACACAGTCATAAAAAGCAGCAGCCATTAACTAACACTCCCTGTCTCTCCAATGGTTATCGATCATCAGAGATCAATAAATAACTGCCTGTTTGCGTTGGGCAGCCATGCTTGTTTTCCTTGCTTTAAATGATCCATTATCCTTTCAGAGCACTGTTAGCTGTCCTTGACCAGCCTTAGGTAGCGACAGTACTGACTGGTGCTGATAAGAGCGCAGTGTACACACAGAATATGGATTTGGTGGTCTCTGATTCTCTAATGCGAAGACACGTAACTGTTCTGCAATGTGCACTTAAGCTTTGGCTCAGCTCTTTCATAGTGACAGAAATGTGTACTGTCATCATTTACTCACTCTCTAGTTGTTCCAAATCTGTATACATTTCTTTGTTGTGATGAACACATTGAAAGATATTTGGAAGAGTGCTTGTAACCAAAAAGTTCTTGGCCAATTTTCCTACTATGATAGTCAATGGTGGCCAAGAACTGTTTGGTAACAAGCATTCTTCAAAATATATTTCTCATTCTCAACAAAGAAATGTATACAGATTTGAGCTCAAGGGTGAGTAAATGATGACAGAACTTTATTCTGTTGAACACAAAAGAAGATATTTTGAAAAATGTAGGAAAGCAAACACTTCTGGGGCACCATTTACTATCATTGTTATTTTTCCTACATATGGTGGTCAATGGTGTCCCAACAAGATCTGTTTGGTTACAAACATTCTTCCAAAAATTGTTCTTTGTGTTCATTAAAACAAAGACATATATACAGATTTGGGCTTAAGGGTGAGTAAGTGATGACAGAACTTTATTTTGGGTGGAATGTGGCGGGGTGAAATGTCCTGTTCTGTTGAACACAAAAGAAGATATTTTGAAAAATGTAGGAAAGCAAACACTTCTGGGGCACCATTGACTATCATTGTTATTTTTCCTACATATGGTGGTCAATGGTGTCTCAACAAGAGCTGTTTGGTTACAAACATTCTTCCAAATATTGTTCTTTGTGTTCATTAAAACAAAGACATATATACAGATTTGGGCTTAAGGGTGAGTAAGTGATGACAGAACTTTTTTTGGGGGGGGGGGTGTCCCTTTTAATAGATCTGAGCTTTTGTTCAATCCTTGGCAGTATTTCACATATTTGTGCTTGAAAATGAGATATGAATGCAGCAGGAAGTCTCTTGGCAGTGTCGCGGGTTTGTGCGAACGGCTTTAGAAACCTCAGCGAGACTGACGTTTGTGCACCCAACCCTTGTTTATACAGGAAGTTGTTTCACGGCTGATAAAAGAGCATCATTCACTAACCTTTACACCAGCTGTGCCAGCAAAAGCGATAAGGGCAGGCTCTCCAGCTGTCAGACTGTTCAATATACTATTTATGCTGAGGTTTGATCAGTTTTATGGGTTTTAAAGTGCTTAGTTTGCTCGGTATTTTCTTTCTTTTTTTCCATTTATTATAGATTAGAATATACATTTCTGTGAATAGAGCTGGCTGTGTTGCCTAGGGAAGTACGTATTAGTTTTAAGGTAAAGATGAAATCAGCTGTTGTGTAAAAGTAATAGTCAGGTAAAGGGCCTCTGCACAATAGGAATATACTCCTCTTGCGTATCAAAATACCAATTATATTAGCCAGCATTGTGGATATTAGTTCAGTTTTGTGGAAGGTTGAAATCTAATTTCCTCGCCCTTGGTGGTATGTTTTTTAATCTTTTTTCATCACAGCCTATATGACCCGTGATGAAATTTAATATAGAATATGTTTCTCAAGCATCTGTTATGTAATTGAACTACTGGGATTTTAGTGATGGGGAGCAGGGGTCAGAAACGATATTTCTTCTGCTCTGAATTGCGGTGCCCGCAATGTGCCCAGAAGACTTGGATTTGATTGCCCTTAAAGTGTCTTGTGCGCGGCATACCAAAGCCGATACCTCTGAAAATCTGACGCTTCTAAAGCAGCCGAACAACATCGCAACGGTATATGGTGACTGGAAATGAGTCCCTGTGTAGTGGCTTTCCTCTTCAACCCATAATCTAGTCAAAACAGTGTGTGTTTTTTTTTGTCCCTCGGCATAACAGCAAAACGTCTCATCCACCGCCACCTCATCCGTGGCTTCGCAAATAGCAGCCTGCGGAGGATTGGTGGAGGGTTGCGTGAGGCAACATATGTAAATCCTGAGGAGATTAAAGGAGCCCTTAGGATTGTTTTAGTATTTCAGCGCCTTTCTCGGCTGGGCTACAAAAGATTCTCCCAGTGATGTTGCTCTTGCGCTCCGCATACTAAAGACAGAAATTGAGATTGCGTTACTAAAAGACCCTGTTCTGAAGTTACTGATTTGCCTGCAAAACTTTCCCATCAGTGCCAGGAACTATCAAAGAGTCTTTGAAGACCAGCTATTTGAAACATAACTACCTTCTAGGCCAGCCCTTCTTAAATCGAAGTGAATTGTTATATATTGCATTGACAAGGTGCCCGCGGCGCTGCTTGGTCGACCTTTTTTCATCACTCTGGTTTCTCCAAGCTTTATTGTCTTAAAGTTGGAGCTGCCCCCGGTGATTCACTGGCCCTTCGTTTTGGGACCCCCGGAGCGCCAACAACAGTTCCTCTCGTTCAGACAGGTTGTAATTAGCTTTGACTGGGTCTCTGCGACAGCCAGCGGACAGTCAATGGCCAGAGCCATTACCACGAGCACAGATCCATCTCATTGTTAAGTTCACATTATAGAGTCTGGGACACAATGAACTTATTTCCCCTGCAGGCTGGGTGAAATGGAGGACATCAGTTCAGAGACCAACTCCCTTTGTTTTTCAAGAGCCCACAAATACATCAAGCTTCCATCCGTGGAATGAAGAACTCAAATAATGTGATTTTAAATGATTGATTGTCCAAGAGTTTGAAAGTCACAGAATATTGAGCCCCCTCGCTAATGCAGTTTAAGGGACTTTAATGTTATGGATGAGCCACTCGAACTCCATAGTGCATTCAAAAAATAGACTATAAAATAGTTATTTCTGACTATGAAACCTGATGGGATTAGATGTGTTCAAAGCGGTTAAATAAGCCTATGCTGTACACACTAGTACACACTCCTGTGACCTCAACCTGTCATCAGATGAATTAACGATAGCCATAAACAGCCTACACTTCATAAAGTATTACTTGGTGGAGAAATTGTGTTAAAACTGTGTTGATTTACTTAATGTTCTTGATTTCACTAGTTTTTTCTGTGCTCTATGTAGACTTGGACCAGTATTCGGTAATAACATTTATTGTGATATTCACAATATTGTTACTGTTTACAGTTTCAGAATACTGTGAATAATATTAGAGAACAGATGAGAATTATTGTTTACATATTTCTGAAATCACAGTTGCTTACTTTTTATCCGAAAGTCAAGATTAGGAATGTTCTATCCTAACGCAACCCTTGCTCAGGGCCGTACCAGGATTTTAGAAATACCAAGTTCCAACATCTCAGTTTGTCGCAAATTTATAATGTAGACTCGATGATCTATATGTGCAGTTAAGGACGTGCAAATAAAAAAAACAATCGCTACAACCAGGGGCGGACTGACCATACTGTGGCTGCTGTCGCATCATCCAAGTGGATACTGCATACTGGTGGTGGGAGAGGAGAGACCCCCCTCATATGATTGTAAAGCGCTTTGGGTGTACATCAATACACAATAAAGCGTTATATAAATGCCTCATTCATTCATTCATCTGGTGTTCCGGGAATTTTCCCGGTGACCGCTAACGTATGGGGCCGGAACGGACGCTTGGGATGGAAATCCCACTTAATTTGGAAATGCTGAAAACACGTATGCATGATACCCTCCCGGTCGTCAGACTAAACCAGGGGTATTCGATTAAAGTTCCAAGAGGTCCAGTCTTTATATTTTTTTTGCAAACGGGGGTCCAGACAACATGTTTTTTGAAAATAACAAATAATAAATATTTAATCAATTTAGCCCACATGGATATATATATATGATATTTTATCAGTCAGTTTGTTTTATATTTTGACATCCACTTAACAATATTCGGTTAAAATGAAGCGCGTATGGCGCTAGATAAAGATATAAGAGGATATATCGGCAAAAGATCAATTTACATAAATGTTCCTGAGAGCACATGTGATGTGATTCTCTGTTGTGTAGATGCGACTCAATTCAAAAAACGAAATAGTCACATTTTTAAATGGTTTATTTGGCTATGTCTCGCGGTCCGGATGGAACCAAGCAAAGGTACGGATCCGGCCCGAGGTCCCCCTATTGAGGATGGCTGGACTAAACCATGCATCCCCCCGTCGACAGAAATGGTGGAGGGCGGATGTGGGCCAAAAAAGCCAGGCTCGATTTTTCTTCCCAGTCCAGCCCTGGCTACAACCATGTCTGTTTTTTCATGTTTATCAGTTGATGAAAGTAAAACCTGGTCAGTTGATATTTTTATATGAATATTACCAGATTCAAATACTGTACAGATCTGTCTTGCATCAAAGTTTAAATTTTTGAGTGAACTGGGTAAAGTTATAAGAATATAGAAACAGAATTAATGAACGAGAATTCATGTAAAAGTGATGAGTTTGAAATGTTTGCTTATTATGTTGTCTAATCACAAACACATCCACTGTCAAAGCCACTGTCAAGCCACAAAGGCTTCTGTCAATAGCAACTCTCGCCTTCTTTCATTTGAATGGAAAGTAGTTCTCGCTTTCTATCATTTGATTGGCCAACTCAATCAGATTGACTTGGAAGACCGCTGTTAGACAGCTGAGGTACACCAGATCTGAGATCAGTTATCTTGGTGTTTTCTACAATATTGGCTGCACTAAATACAGTTTGTCCTATTAGCTAATTGTTTCACTACTTTTATTACACACCATGGAAAAACTACATCAGGACCGCAATGATGGGTACTGCCATGCCCTGGAATCAATGGGTGTCATAATATACCATGTTGACAATAACTGTTATATAAAAAAAACACAATTATCATCAATATTGTTTATTCTACACTTTCTGTAAATAATTCAACCCTGAGATTTAGCCACAGTGGTTAAAAACTCTCTTTCTCTCCACTTCGCTCCATTTGTATTTTGAGTTATTTTGACCAAATAAAAGACAAAAAATGTAATCATAATATCGATTTATAGCATCAATTAAATTTTTTTAGAAAACCTTTTATTGGATATTGCAATAATATTGTCTTTGTAAAAAATTTTTGACTGATAATCGTGCGAATATGATATTGTGGGACAATCCTAGCATGTATCTTTTTAAGGTGAAGTCTGTTTTTATGCTAGTCTTATTTTCTTGCAATGCATAAATGAAAAGCTACCTGGCATCAGTGTTGTTATTGATGACAGTAAATATATCTGACTGATTTAAATTGAACATAATACACCAAAAACAATACTGTATACTGTCCTTGCAATTGATGTGAAGATGCCTACATAGACATGTGTAAATTATTTTAATAATTTATCATGTCTATAACATCCAGTATTTTAGTAGATAAAACACATTGAACGTTCCATACGGTCTTCATTTACTCACCCTCTTGTCATTTCAAACCTGTATGACTTTCTTTGTTCTGCAGAACACAAAAGATGATAATTTGTAAAAATGTTGGTAACAGAACAGCACAGCCCCCATTCACTTCTATTGTAACCAATGCAAGTGAATGGGGGGCTGTTTACAACATACTTCAAAATATCTTCTTTTGTGTTCTGTGGAAGGAAGTAAGTAATACAAGTTTGAAGTGACAAGAGGGCGAGTAAATGATGACAGAATTTTAATTTTGAAGGTGGACTTCCCCTCTAATATGTTTAACTGTTGTGTTTGTTTGATTTACTTAGTTTTACCGCACAGTCATAAAACAGTTAGACTATGGCCCTTGACGCTGTACTTAATCAATTATTATCCATCTTTACTTTTTTGCAGTATACCGGTTACTGTTATCAAACTCACTGCACATGTAAATGACTTTCCACACACCTGCTACCATAACCGAATTCTTCATGTTTTGGGTTTTTTTGATCTTCTATGCAGCTTCTTGCCCCAGGGAACACTCAAATCATTGCATTTCCCTCTTTTTGCTTTAAACTCAAATTTGTTGTCATTTATTATGAACTGCCAAACAGGCATGTGCAGCTGAGCCCTTTTTCGTTTTGCTTAACAAAATCTTTGTCTTTCAGATCTACTCGCACCTGAGGTCTTACACTGTACCCAACGAGCAGCGCTACATCATCCGCATCCTCTTCATCGTCCCCATCTTTGCGTTTGACTCCTGGCTCAGCTTACTGTTCATCAGTAATGACCAGTATTACGTCTATTTCGACTCTGTTCGAGACTGCTATGAAGGTACAGTGAATCGGAGCCACCCTCTTCTCCCCATCAAACCCTTTTCTTCTTTCCCACTGAGTGTAGTATTACTCAAGCACAGTGTCATGCTGGTGGGATGACGTGAGCTGTTGTTCGGAAGTCAGGCCTGCAGTGAGGGAGGAGGACGTGCTTTATTGATGTTGGGTGGCAGGTTTCAAAGACGTAAACGGATAGTGTAACTGAACAAACCTGTTTGTTGTGTCACAGTCAACTATTATGATGGAAAAAGAACACAAAAATGCCCTTTCTTCATTTTTGAGCTGTCACCATTGGCATAAAATGCATCAAGGATTCTTAAAATTAACAGATTTACTAACAGATGTACTGATCTTTGTGTAAAAATAATGATGCTGGCATATTTCTCATGTCATTTTTTACACACTATAATATGGCTCCAAATTTCAGGTGAATATTGTCATTTTTTACCTCCCTCTATAAATGAATTGATTACTTAATAACTATTCACCTGTGGCATTTCATATATTTTTAACATCACTCCAGATGTTGGTCTTTCCTCTGTAAAAATAGAAAATATATATATGTATATAAAATATAAATAATTTGGTTGATTTGACACGGAATGACCCTTCATTATGTAAGGTCTTTATCCACCTCTGAACACAGTTATGTATATTATATTTCATTTCTGTCAATAGATTCTCCAAAAAATGACACACTGGACCTTTAAGAACAAAGGAACATTGTGGGCATGTTTTCATGGATCTTCTGCCATTTTACTTAAAGGTTTTTTTTCACATTAAACAACTGGTTGTAGTTACGAGAGAGAGATAGAGAGAGAGAGAGAGAGAGAGCCAAGGAAGCTGTCCTTAAATAGCAGCATAAGATTAAGATGGATTTTCTGGATGGAAAAGTTGCACGGTCAACAAATTTCCTTTGCAATATCTCTAAAAATCTTATTTAGATAACAAACATCCACTGCAAACATATATTCATTTATAACCGTGGATGTGCAAACAAACAAAACCTGAAACCAAGCTGTAATATGTCAGATGCCCATTTTTCAAGACATTGAGGATAAATCAATATAGAGGCAGGTCTTGCAGCTGTCAAGCCTGGTTTTGTAAATTAATAAAGTTAATTAATAACTTAATTCATTTAATGAAGTCATTTATTAAAAGTTTGCTTCACCAGAATGTCCAGAAAAAAAGAAAATACTAAGTGTGTCATGATTTATTGGGAATTACTACAAGAAAATTCTAAATAGATAGACACACACACTTGTTTTAAGAAAAGATGTTGAAAACAATGTTATGTAAATGGGCTAAAATGAATGTGTCAAAGTTTCAGCTCTGCACATAAGGCATTGCAATCTAAACGCGTCTAAAAATAGCTCCTATTGAGGTTAACCAGTCCGTAGTGCAGCAAGATGGAAATCTGTGTTTCCATGTGTTTGAACCTCCCAATGCATATTTAGCAAAGTTCAGCTGTCATGTGCGATTGACTTATGTTGATTTTTCTGTTTTGCGTAAACAGCGTTTGTCATCTACAACTTCCTGAGCCTGTCTTTTGAGTATCTTGGAGGAGAGAGCGCCATCATGACGGAAATAAGAGGGAAGTCCATTGAGTGAGTGTCATTTGCATCTGTTTTTAAGACGGAGTCCAGTTAAACTCTCTGGGTCACATCTCTTACCGTGTAGCTTTTCTTAAAGGAGGACCTTAATCTGGCGGTGTCAATTTTTCTTTTATTATATCCATTGTCTAACTGTTACCATGACCGTTTAAAATGGAATACTGTACAGTCATTTTTAAGGCTGTTCTCGATATTAGGATTGTCATAGTATCAAGAAATGGCTTCTTTAAAAAATCATTTATCCACTTTAGGTCCAGTTGTCTATATGGCACGTGCTGCCTTGTAGGAATGAGTTACTCCATTGGCTTCCTGAGGTTCTGCAAACAGGTTTGTAATCTGTCTCATAACTGTATGTCCTATTACCGCTGCAAGTCTGAACGTATATATGTAAAAGCCTGTACAGTAACTCCTGTCTCCTCGTGTTTGACCTACCTTTACATGATCTGTTGCGAAGTGACAGCTGTTATCATCGTCTGCTTTCCTGAAAAGCTCCAGTGGTTAAAGCGGGATTAAAAACAGTTGGAAGCAGGTGCAAGTGGCTCGATAATAAACGTAAAAATAGCTGTTGCCGTCAGCCCTGCCCTGTCTGTGCAGCAGCTGAGGAACCTATTCGCACTTTGAGAATAATACTGATGGAAATTGGATTTGAGAGCACCAACCTGAAAAGGGTGAAAATAATGTGAACTTTTTCTATAGAAAGTGGAATTTCAAAACGCATCATTCTTTAGGACCGGATGCCTGCGTGTGGCATTTTCAATGCGTCATCTTGCCACGTATCAGACTGTAGCGGAGACAAAAGTCACTTTTTTGAGATGGATTTTCAGACAGACATCTTCGATTTGAAGCTTGAATTCCACATTGATAGATTAAGCAGCTGATTCACACTTGCTTTAAATTAAGTTGGGGAAAGTCTTCTCGGTGTTGTTTTCAATGAGTGCTTTTTTTGTTTTGAACATTGTGTTGGTTATATAAGAAACAGAAACTTCCTGTCAGAAATAAATATGCAACATTATCATGTTATTAAAACATAATGAGGACAAGTCTTATTTTGCAAACAAAACACACTTGTTGAAATATGTCATGTTGAAACATGACGCTGGGTGGGACATAAGGAATGGCTTGTTCCATTTAGTAGGATGACCTATAGGCTTTAGGTTACATCACTTTTGTGAACATGATTTAAAGGGATAGTTCACCCAAAATGAAAAATCTGTCATCATTAACCTCAGATTGTTCCAAGCTTGTATACATTTCTAAACGCAAAGGAAGAAAATTGGAAGAATGTCCAGATGTATAGGCAGTACAACATGAGTCATTAGTATGTTTATTAGATGTCTCAGAAGAGAGAAATGTTTATTTAACTACTACTAGCATATAGATAGTCTCAAAGCTGACAGGTATGATCTAAAAGCCACTCTTATTTTGATTTGGTTTTGGAAATGAATTTGTTTCCGTTACTAATGTCATCATCTAGGCCACGCTGCAGTTCTGTGTGGTGAAACCCATCATGGCCGTCATCACCATCCTCCTCCAGGCTTTCGGCAAATATCACGATGGAGATTTCAAGTGAGCTGCCCTTTCGTACATGCGTTTCATCTCATATCAACTTCCCATAATAACACATGAACCTTTATTGATATGAAATGCATTGACTTGTAATGTTTATCTTTGTTTAGTGTAACCGGAGGTTACCTCTACATCACCATCGTCTACAACATCTCTGTCAGTTTGGCTCTCTACGCCCTTTTCCTCTTCTACTTCACCACCAGTGACCTGTTGAGAGCTTATGAACCTGTGCTCAAGTTCCTCACCATCAAGTCTGTTATTTTCCTGTCGTTCTGGCAAGGTGAGTCATTCAGCAGACTATCAGAGCGGACTCCATAACTTATAACTTGTAACACAACCAATGGTATGAGGCTGGGGCGGTGCTATCAGTTTGATTTACACGTCTTTATATATTTCCCTGTATGAATGCAAGGATTGTTTGTTTGTGTTCCCAGGTATGGTTCTGGCTATTCTGGAGCGTTGCGGCGTGATCCCTGAAGCTCTGATGATAGATGGACACGAGGTGGGTGCTGGAACAGTCGCGGCCGGCTGGCAGAACTTCATCATCTGCATTGAAATGTTCTTTGCCGCCATCGCCCTCCGCTACGCCTTCACCTCCAGCGTGTACCAGGAGAAGAAGAGTCAAGCACCAGGTTAGAATGCTTTTAAATCTGACACTTACAAAAAGCACAACAAAACTTTGTAACTTGTTTTGTTCGAAGAAACTTCAGGCGATCTTAGAAACATGTCTCGGTGAGCCTTTATGAGGCAAGTGAAAGTTGTCTTCCTCAGGAGGGTTATGACTCAGAGCTCTGCTGGAATGCTCAACACGTAGAAAACATCAGTTTGTGAGAAACTCAGACCTGTGGCAGGTCAAATGGTGCCATTTCAATTGAAAGCCAAGTCTTTTTTCTGTATTTTGAATGGAATAGTCTGAAGAGTATGTTCCTTACACAAAGCTATAACGTGGATTCAGAGGTTTAATAATATAGAAGTCATACATATTATTTTTATAGCGCTTGTGTTCTTTTGTACACTGATAGCCCATGGCCACTGCTGTTTTCATTTCATGGGAAGGAATTGTGTAAACATTCTGCTTGTGTTTACCCTCGTAGGTCACAAAGAACGCAATACAATACTGTGCAGGAAACTGTTTCCTTAACATAGCCTGTGGGCTAAAAACTCACCCCTCATATATTAGTCATATTGTGCTGTCCCTGTGTTTAGGTGGTGAAAAGCAGTTCTATTTCAATTACCACCAACTGATGTCACTTCAGCAGCAGAATGTTAAAAGCTGCATTAGTTTTGTGCTCTGAGAGCGAATGCAATATAACCGCCTGTCAGTCAGATGTGCATGTTTCAAACCTCGTGTCATTTTGAATTGTTAATCTCCCATCTCAGCGCCAGCTGAGAACGTAGACGCGTTCTACTCGACAGTTACAGGTAAATGTGTGAGGGGATCGTAATTGGCTTTCAAACACCTCACCGTACTGCTGGCATACAAATGCGTGGCGGTCTTTTGTTTCGAGCGGCGTTTAACGCTGAGCTCAAAGGGTGAAGCCGCTACTGGTTTCGTAGCCTTTCGCTGTTGATAAAAGGTCACAAATGTGTGCCCAGCTGACGCTTGCTTGGCAGAATACTCCTCTGAGACCGCCTCGACTAGTGTACACGACATCCACAGCTTGGTGAGCCAATTACATTATAGTTAAAGGGATAGTTCACCCAAAAATGAAAATTTCTCACTCTTTAGTTGTTCCAAACCTGTAATCATTTCTTTGTTTGGTTGAACACATAGTAAGATATTTGGAAGAATGATTGTAACCAAACGGTTTTTGGACCCCATTGACTACCATTGTAGGAAAGATTACAATGGTAGTTTGCTGTCCTACATTCTTCAAAATATTAAAATAAAGTAATTTTTCCTACTATGGTAGTCAATGGGGTCCAAAAACCGTTTGGTTACAAGCATTCTTCCAAATAACTTTCTCTGTGTTCATCAGAACAAAGAAATCTATACAGATTTGGAACTGTATGACTGAATATTAATTTTGGGGTGAACTATCCCTTAAAAGTTTTTTCTTTGTGGACTATTGTAGTGTGTTTTTTGTTATTTTTCTGTCACGAGTTATGGCGTGAGGCCGGGGCTACTCGTTTCTGCCCCTCCCCTCTAGCAAAATGTCACTGAAAAGATTCAAATCTGCCTCATTTTGTTAGCAACATACATTACGATAGGGAAAACAGTCAGTCGCGACCTCCATTTCATGACAACTTTAAAAGGAAGTTCATCCAAAAAACGATAATTTTGTCATCATTTACTCACCCACATGTTGTTCGAACCCTAATGGCTTTCTTTGTTTTTCTGGACCAAAACACTGATTTTGTTTCTGTTCCATGTTGTGCTGTTCTAAGTTATTCAGTTTACAATGGGAGTGCCTCTTTTTAAGCTTCCAAAGGATGCTAAAGCATTATGTAATAACTCCAATTATAAAATAATAAAGGCCTAATAATTCCACGCGACTCATCTTGAAGTATTCTGGAGGTATATATTAAAATAATAATCCATTATTTGAAGTCTTGACCTGCTTCTCTCTCTCTCTCTTTTTCTGTGTGTGCATTCTCAGTGCCTAAACTCAACTGCGTTGTTTACGCCGTTTTAAGATGTTTATTTTAGAGCGTAAATAATGTGCAACAGCCAGAACAACAGTGATCCTCTTACAACAAGAGGTAAACATTTGTTTGCGTTTACTCGCGCATGAAGATAAGAGGCACAGGTCAAAACTGTCATCAGATTATGGATTTTACTTAAACTGTCACATATTGGATTATATTTTACCATCCAGTCATAATCCACTCCAATTGTAAACACAATTATTGTTTATGATGTCACAATGTGTGGGCAGGGCTTATTCTCATTGCTCGCCCACAAGACATGACGTTTGCCATTGATGGCCTTATCTGCTATGCCAAACGGTTTACAACCTGAGGGACATTATGTTGATTCCAAGTTTTTACCCTCTATCCATAAGAGCAGGTCCCAAAACACTTTCCTCTTAACTCCGGTTTAAGTGCCACGTCTGAGGCTTGCCAGAACAATTCCACGGTTCCTGGGCCAGTGTTTGAAAAACACAAATACCTACAAGCACGGTTTAACTGTGTCTTAAACAGAAGGTTGGAAACTACCGTGCCTCTTGTGGCGGCCTGCTATCATGCCTGGCCAAGTTCTCATCCATCAAATACAGGCTAGATGCAGTTTGCTGAAACTCATATTGCAGTGTATCAGGCTGTACTGTGTAGCCTCATTTAATACATCCTCGTCTGAGAAATGTCTAGAAACTCTTGGATTGTGATTTTTCTTGCGTGCTGCCTAAAATCCTCTAGTAGATAAATGAAGCAGGAGAGTGGTTTGCAGACTGCGCCAATCGAGCTAGTACGCTTTTTTATCTTGGTTTCTATTTGCAAATAGCTGGGCTGGTCCTTGGCAGTGCCAGTGGCGGCATGTTTACAAAATGTAAGGGTAGTGCTATGATGGCATTGTATTGGAATGTCATTGGATATTACAGATTGTGTAATCCAGACAAACACGTAACACACAAAATATGATATGCTTTGTGTTGGTCTGCTCATCATGACAAATATTCCCTTGAAGTTGGATTACATTAAACCCAAGATCTAACAAGGGCTTCAACGGTGACCGCATTCTTTGCTTGTGATGTCATTGGTTTACAAACAAGACTGTGTGAAAATACATTGTTTCCTTTTGTAGAGTGTTTTAGTTACTAATCTACTAAACCCATATTTAATCTTAAATTTCACATCCCTCTCATATCTAAAAGAAAAGATGCCATCGAAAGTATGCCACTTGTTATATGACGCTTTGTCCATTGTTTTGTTTTGGCAGAGAACGTAGCACCCATGCACAGCATCTCCAGCGGCCTGAAGGAAACCATGAACCCTGGTGACATGGTCCAGGACGCAATACACAACTTCTCACCGGCATATCAACAGTACACCCAGCAGTCCACCCAGGAAGTCGTGCAGCCCAACGTGAACGGCAAAGCAGGAGTCAGCACCACAAAGAGTTCAAAAAAATCGGACAAAGTGATGCTGATCGACACAGATGATGAGTTCTAGTTCTTCATCAGTCCTGATCTCTGTATTTAATCCAAGAAGCCAAACATGACTCATTTTGACTTTAACAAAGACAGTAATAATGCAAATCTGCTAATGATTCTTCGAAAAAAGAGCTCAGAATGAACGCTTTCTGAAACGGTTAATTTCTCACTCTCTGCTCATTGTTTTGGATCTCCGATGTACCCCCAGATGATCCGGCCTTGTAACGGAGAGTCCCTTCTCATTCCAAACCATTCTTATGATGCATGCCGGATAAATGTGAGCCATCGGGTGCCGTTCAGACGGCATAAATCTGGGACTGCCAATTTCGAAAGCCGTTATTGCGACTGCCCGTTTGAAGTATTTGCTCAGCAGCCCTTTGCTGGGTCTCACGACGAATCGAACCAGCTTTCACAGACTTTGGAACTCGCACTTCAAACTGTTGTCTGTGGCTCTTTGAATGCTTTGTATCCGTCGTGCCATGCAGACGGCGATTGATTTGGCGACTCATTCATTTTCACACCAAGCCTTCAAAGTGTGCAGGATCTGATGCAAAAAAGGCGATACTGGTCTCATCGTGTATTTAAATTGCAAATAAATCGCATTCAGCCATTGGTTAACCATCAGATGGTTAAAGTCTTAACTTATGACGTGGGGTTTTAATTGTACAGGTTTAATGGGGAGCGTAAATATGTTAAATTATGTTTGGTTATCGACTGTTTAACAATTAAAGGGCATTTTTATATAAGCCACATGACGTGATAAGCTACCTTACGATATGTTTCTCTATACAATCTTTTGGTGTTTTCACATCATTTAGTGGTTGAAAGCATTAATATACCATCAAAGTTATGTATTTAGTAAAGTATCACACAGAGTTATTGAAAAGTGTATATATTTACTACTTGAACAACGTGTAAAGTCTTTTTCAGTCCTTCAAAAAAAATGTAATGTGTTCTAAAATTTGAAGATGACTTCTGAATTATGGTTATGTCTGAATACAATTTTTTTTTCTTAATACTGATATTCTTTTGATATGTGTAAGTTGCTCTCTTCGAAATTCACTTATCTATAAAGGAGCCATGTATATCCCCTATTGAAGCAATATTAGAAGGTGGCATTACGTGACTCTTCAATCTAACTAGTAAGACTTTTGCTAATGATTGCTGCCTTATAAATGTGGAGAAAGGAAATGATGTAATAACGTCTACTTTGTATGTCCTGACCTGTCATCTGTCAAAATATAATGCATGTATATAGATAACTGAACTTTTTAACTATGAATAATTAATCGTGTTTGAAATAAATTCTAGAATTTATTCTATAAAGATGATTTCTAAACAAAACATGAATACATGAGAAAAGCTTTATTTAAAAGTACAAAACAAACACTGCAGACTTTTTACAGGAATAATTTACCACCTTATATTCAGCCAGAATGGAAAAAAACAGAATGATTTTATTTGTACATGAGGGTAGTTCATTGAAAGAAAACAAAAGATACGTAAATAAAATAATTTAGATGTTGAAAAAATATCTAAATAAATATCCAAGTTCAACGTAGTACAAGCAGATTAATGTGGAGAATCATGACTATGATTAATCCAAGCCTATGCTTCGCTGCCTTTCATGTTGTCCATATATACAATTGCCATTTAATATGGAACGGTTACAGCTGAGAGATCTAGCAAACAGGCAAACATGGTTGCGTATGGAAATATGATTTTGCAAAGCAACCACGCCCATTCATACAGTACTTAAAAGATGACGAGCTCAATGTTAAAGGCACTATTTTTACTACAATTTACATTACTACTTCCCCCAATACCTTTACAGTTTCATCATAACATTGACAAATATAAAGTAATAATTTGGAGCAGCATACTTTATATGTCATGGAGACGTTTATAGGCAAGTGTGTTTTAAAGAGCATTGGTTAAAATTCCTATGTGCGTTCATGGTAAATAGCTTTTAAGGACTGACGTAGCACATTTTATATACTTTGAAAAATATATATATTCATGTGTAAAATATAGAATAATTTATCCTATTCAGCCCAAAAGGCCACATACAGCATACATAGAATAAAAAGACAGAAAAAGGTACCCACTTAATTTAGAGACCATCTTCACTATCCAACTGTGTTAGGAGGAACGTTTACTGCACTATTCGGAAATCAAGAAATGTCAACAGGCCTCAATCTAGCTGAGCATGAGATGATATCCCTGGTGTGGAGATACCAGTAATGCCTGATCCTCCTTAAAAAAAATTAAAAAATGTTTACAGCTGTCACTTTTCAAACTGGCCAAACAAACACTGGCAAAAAATTACATATTCTGTCATCATTTACTCGCCCTCTTGTCATTTTAAACCTGTATGACTTTTTTTTACAAAATAAGATATTTTGAAGAATGTTAACTGGCCCCAATTCACTTGCATTGGTTTTGTGTCCATACAATGTTTTGTGTTCAGTGCTGTTTGGTTACCAACTTTAATCAAAATATCTTCTTTTGTGTTCTGTGGCGCAAATGATGACAGAATTTTTTGGGGGGTAAACTATCCCTTTAATCTGAATTTGGGCATTATGACCTGGCAAGCGGAGGGCATTTCATTTACGATATAAATAAAAGAATAAATGAATGAAGCACATAGACTGGTTATGGCTTTGGTGGCAGCTGAACAGAACATTGCAAAGCAAAAAAGCAATGCCAACAGTCTAAAAAAGACAGAGCAGATCATCAGCTTTCGATCACAGCATTTGAAACAACACAGAAACACAGATCACCACCAGATGTCAGTGAAAGCACAGAAAAAGCTGTTTTGTCAAGTCCTCTTGCACAGAAAATCCATTCATGTACAGCTTCCATAAAGAAGAAGTGATTTGTAGCACTTCCTTTCAGGGGGAAAACAATTCCTCAGAATTATAATATAAAGAAGTATCTCAACGGAACTGAAAATAAGGCCACATTATGACAAAAGGGAAATTTCTGGGTTTTTCTCCTCCTCTAAACGGCATTTGTGGCGTAAGGGAAAGTGAAGATGGTAGTTTTAAAACCATTACGTCCAAAAAACAGGATATGTGGTCACTTCAGAACAGCACATCAAGTCTAACTGTAAAAACGGACATCTTGACGTGGTTTGAAATGCTGACTGTAGGTTTGATCGTTCACCATAAGAAATTATGATAAAGAAAAACAATGCCATAGAAATGATGAATACTTAAATAAGATGTTTTTAAAATCTCAAAATAGAAATCTCTCTAAGCCAGCACTATCATTCACTGTGAACACTAATAGTGTGCTGAGTGTATATAGAGAAACAGAGAGTAGGGGCTTCTTTCCGCAGAACGACTGATGGAGAGACGTGTAAGAAAATGACTGCATCTGAGTTAAATAAACCACTAAATTAAAGACAGTTACAAGGTCACACCACTCTGAAGAATTCCTGGATACATATAAAATACAAAAACAATGCAAAATATTTCATTTGGGGATACGGAGACATGTACAACACTCGTGGAGATATAAAAAGTGTGATAAAGGAACATCATGACCCCTAAAGGCCGGGGCTTGCAGTGGGCTTCCCAGCAGCACAACATTCTCCTAATGTTTCCTGCTGTGGTAGAACAGTTATAGCCACTTAGATAAACACAATCCTGACATCCTGATGAGTTTAGTGAATAACAGCATAAATGCTGTACATATTTTCCTTTTTTACATTGAACTGGTTAAAAATAAGACATCAGGTTTGTTCTTACCCAAGAGTCCGTGTCAAAATATCAAATATTAGCATTTCAAAGACGTACATTTAGTCAGGGTTACCAACACCGGCAGTGCCACCTTTTGTGACTTAGCAGTAGGAATGCTTTCTGATCGGACGGAATTTTCTATTTAACCACGTCGGGAGCTTCAATTTGACATCTCAGTTCTGTAATATACAGGTTATATTTTCAACTGCATTTGTTTGTCAAGCCAGCTCCTGTTATCGTTTTATCCAATATGGATTACCTACCATTTTATGGTGTCGTATAAAGACAGGAAAGGTCAGGAAAACAGTATATCTTTGAGATAGCTTACGGCACAGATGTGCCGTTTATAAGTCATCATCAACCTGTCATAAAAGACAAAAAACACCATCAAGTGCGCTTTTCCGAAGACTCGCTTAGTCTGTGATTTCCATCAATAATATTTACATACAATGTCAGTCTGCTTTGCAAATGCTTCATAGTATTATACTGAAATAAAACAGTAATATAAGTGCCATTTTCCTATTTAGAAATCCTATTCTGACTAAAAAAAGACGATCTCATTTTCCAATAGTTAATTTCCTCCCGTTTATCAGTAACACATAACGCTTCAGGATAAGGATTTACCCTTGATACAGGTATCATCGTCCTAAACTTTGGACTGTGTTAATCACACCTGGCTGGTTTATCACCCTCTGGTCTTTTACAATATCTGATAATATTTTAAAGTAACGCCGTCTTCTACAAGTGCAAACTATTTGAGATAATTTGGGATTTTTTTAAATGACGCAACATTTCGTTCAGTTTCCGATATAAATGCAATATGCCACAGGCATCCGAGCTGTCGGACCAGCGCTGCCGTGGCAGGTTAAATCAAGTACTATCTCACACTTAAACAAATGTTCATCTCTGCTAAGTCTCAGCCTGTTGTGAAGCAGAAAGAGCGGATGGTGTGCCATGCCGGTGCCGGAAGTTTATAGCACAGTGCACAGACAATATAGACTATGTTGTGTGTGTATAAGTGTGTGTTCTGTGAGAGTGTAAAAAACAGAGATAACAAACAAAACAGATGCAGCCTGTGGTAGTCCTTCACCCTCCCTTCAGTCTGACCACTAAGCTGCCAACAGGCCAGTCTGGGTATAAGGCCAGGTTGGACCAGAAGGAGCCGGGCAGGCAGGGTCCACCATCACTATGAATGTGCCGAGAAGGGGGCGGAGCTGGGGCTATGATTGGCGGACTTGACAATAGTGATGACGCTGGTGGTGGCCACCTTACCAGGCCCACGGGTGACAGTCCGGGCAAAGCACTGCAGGGCCTCGTACTTGGCCCGGAGCGCATCGAGCTCCAGCCGCATGCTGGCATTCTCACGGGCCAGCTTGTCCACTTCCAGTTGCAGATCTGTTTTTTGCCGTTCCAGCTCTTCTTTTTGCGTGACGCGCTTGATGCGGCAACTGGCCGCGTAGCCGCGGTTCTTTAGCGTGCGGCGGCGCTGTTTCAGCCGGACCATGTCATCCTTTGTCAACCCGCGCAGGTGCTGGTTGAGCTCCCGTACCGACATGGCCACCAGTTCGTCGTCGCTGAGTACAGGGGCATTCTCACCTGCCTCCTTCTTTAGCTGTTGCAAAAAGCAGAAAGAGAACGTTTTTATAATGAAAGTCTATGGAGTTTTTAATGTGAAAGGTTAAGGAAATATGAAGGAAATTCTCTCATAATTTCCTCACCCTCATGCCATCCCTGATTCTTATGACTTGAGTTGAACACAAACATTTTAATAGAAATATGTCACTTTGTATATATAGGTCCCAAAATGTTGAAGCTCTATAAGCATACATATAAAAACTTCTAAAAAAGATTTTAAAAAAAATAGCTTATTTAGCAAAACTGTAACCAAAGCACATGGCAATTTTATTTTGTTTGTGGTTTAAGAAGCTTCAACATTATGGGACATATATATGCATGTGATATTGATATAAAAATAGTGTTTGTGGTCAACTGAAGGAAAAAAGTCATACATCTTGGATGGAACGAGAAAATTAAATGATCATTTTTGGGTAACTATTCCTTTAAAACATTCACATTATACACAAAGTCTGTTACATTAAAGTGAAGGTGTGGCATTATTATTACAATAAATGTTTTAGTTATAAAGAGCAAGGTTATTTAAGTTTACTAAAATTAAAACTTTAAAAACTTTTCTATTCATCGTCATCAAATCATACATTTTTCAAGTCTTGGAAAAACTTAACTAAAGGAAAATTTGAAATGTTGCCTAAAAATAAACTGAAATATATATATAAATAAGTTCAAAGAACTAAAATTATAACAATAAACTAAAGCTCAAATAAAACAAAAAATGATATCTAAACTATTAATCTTACATAGCAGAATAAAAAACAATAAAGCATAAAATGACAAAAGCATATATCAAAATTGCAAAAACGTTAATTAAAATATCAATATATCAAAATAAACGCTTATTTAAAATATTAATAGATTAAAATCAAAACTATAACTCTGATAGAGACACATGACATGAAATAGTAGTGCAGAAGTATGGTGTAACATGTGCAGTACATGGAGGAGCTGTCTGGGATTTAAGTCTCTGTGAAAGTGAATAATAATAGATATAATACCAGTGTCATGTACAGTGACATGGTCTTACCTTTAAAGGTTTGTTTGCTTTAAAATGAGTCGTCATGCCCTGCATACAAGCAGCTAGTCAGAAATCCTCAAAATGTGTCTATAAGAAAATACCAAAAAAGCATGCTTTACAAATCTTAGTTGGTCAATAAACACTTTCGTGTCATGAACATTGCACTGAAACTGCCGCGTTAAATGAAGTTACCGGGAAACGACCAGCAGATGTCGCTAGAGCACCACAGCACTACCCGTTTACTTGCTGACGTCGCTCACTAGACCGTTACAAGAGCGCAATAATAGCAGCAGGTGAGCTCTCGGCACGGGGCTTTGTCTGATCTCTCGTCTAAGCGGTTCATGAAGCCTATTTTTGCCGCTGCGCTATTTTTACAAATGCCGAGTACGCTCGAGCTCATGGACTCGAGACTACCGCCAAATGCGAAAAACGGTGACAGACGCGCGCGGGGGTTACGTTTCAGCAGCGCTTAAGTCAGCATCAGAATGCGTGAACGCTGCTCGAGACCGTTGCCATGGAGACCAGCGGCACATGGGTGTGGGGAGGACATGTCACACGAGCAGAAAAATGGTAAACAAACAAGCTTCATTCATCATAAGCTCGGTAACTTACACAGGAAGACCACGTCAAAAAATAGCTGAACTACAAACTAGCATGAAACTCATGTTGACACTGTACAGAATCAAATAACTGAAAAGGCAAATAAGTCAAGTAACAAAATTGCGTCTGGTTATAAAGGAAGAACTATATCAAAATATATTATAATAACTATTTGAGTTTCTAGCGGGTTTTCTGAGAAACAAAAGTGAAACCCCAACTACTCAGTTGCTACTCGGATCCTGTGATGTGATTAAAACTGAAATACACTAATAACTATTCTGGCTCCCCTTACAAAAATGAAACTTCTGTCATCATTTGCTCTCCCTCATGTCATTTTAAACCTGTATGACTTTCTTTCTTCCGCAGAACAAGGTATTTTGAAGAATGTTGTTAACTGGACCCCATTCACTTGCATCTATTGTCCATACATTTAGTCATCCAAAGCGACTTACAGATGAGGTAAACAATGGAAGCAATTGGAACAACATAAAGCATAAGTGCAGTAAAAACTGGTCTCACACAGCCCACTACAGCATACAATGCTAAGGATTTTTGTCTAAGGATAGAAGAGTAGAAAAGAAATAGAAGTCAGTACTGATCAGGTCAGGTCAGGTTACAATAGAAGTGAATGGGGTCCGGTTACCAACTTTCTTCAAAATATCTTCTTTTGTGTTCTGCGGAAGAAAGAAACTCAAAACGGTTTGAAAAGACATGAGGGTGAGTAAATAATGACAGCATTTTAACTTTTGGGTGAACTATCACTTAAATAAAAAAATGTGTAGACCACACACAAATAATGTGATGTTGAGTTTTACTTATGTCACGTCTGTTCTTTGCCCTTCAGTAAATGGAACATTCCAGGAGGCAATCTGTCACATGGGAATAGTTTCCCTTAAACGGTCACTGTTATATTTATGCTTTTAGACAATGTTCTTTATCAGGTTTTGGACTGTGGCTGAAAGACTGGATCCTGTTACACTAGGCTTCCCTGGCTCATTTCATGTCCTTATTTAACTGTGCTTGTTATATTTAGCACAGAGTGCTGACACAAACCTCCAGTTGCCAGTGACACAGTTTCGAGTGGAAATGTTTCAAGCGACATCTCATTAAAAAGGAAAACACACGTGGAATTCCCAATGCGAGCTACTATTTACCTGCATGAGAAGGATTATTCCTGTGGCCTTTTAATCTTGTAATCCAGAATGAAACACGCATTCCATATCTCTGGAGTTCAGATAGCCCACGTCTTGTTTCTCCTGTCTAGTCATCTGGCCCTGAACTCTCTGCGTACCTCAACCATTTTAAGTGCATGTTTCATCCTGGTGGGAATTCTTTGGTAATGGTTACATTAAGTATCATTGACAAGTGAGCAGATTCACTGCCTGTGGCATGATTGGTGAACTTTGAGTCATCCAGTGGAGTCTGTTTTAGTGAACCACACCGGACGTGCATCAGTTGCTGGTTTAAAGGTTTTAGTTATGACAGGATAAAAGACTATAGAACCGAGCAGTTGAAACCAAATACCACCACGAAAAAAAAAGAGATTACTCAAAGCTTGATTCATACCATCTGGGCCTTGATGTGAGGGCTACATGAACAGCCCCTCATTTTGTTTCAATCAAACTGGCAACAAGAAACCTATGTTATGCATTCGTAATTGAGAAAGTGAACGCATATATGTAATTGTGAGCAAGCAAGTCTGGGTTTTCTAAGCCATTCTTTAAAATAACTGATTGAATTACTTTTCTTTGTTACCAGTCCTGCCTGGCAAACTTTGTTTGAAAGCGAATCTGCACTGTTCCCATGTGTTATCTAAAACTGCGACAAACAACACAAGGCCAGCTCTGACAAGAAGAGCTTTCCTAGACAGCAACTTGGCTTAGAACGCCTGGTTTTAAAATTGCTGTGACAGGGGAGACCCTGTCTTTCTTTCCAAGGAGGACCATGGAATCAAGTTAAAAAAAAACGCTTCCCTCTCTATTCATGGGGCCCACAGCCTTTCTCTTTCTCACACACACACAATTCCTTGAAATTCTTTCGGTACGTGGTCCCACTCTCCATGTGCACAGAGAACTGGGATGAACTGACAGGGGACCCTCTTTCCTGCTCAGCCCTCACAGAGAGGTAAACCCTAATGTTCCAAGGCCATGTTTTCATGGTTTCCTGGGCACAGTTTATACGATTGAATGCCACCTTTGATGCTTAACGTTTGACAGTCAACCAAAAAATGAATCCGTGTAACAGAGAAGGGCCCTGTGGAAGCCACAGAGGGTTCATGAAGTGTGGATAACAGACACATTCCACACACATGCTGAAACTGAGAAAAGCAAAGGGGCCCCACTTCCCATTCATAGAGCTGCATACTTAATACTACGCATTATGTGTACTACTAATTCATTCTACAATCTACACTACAACAATCTCAATTTAACCAGATTATATAGTATATAAATGTTAAAGGGACCCTTCACCCAAAATGAAAATTCATCCTTTACTCACCCTTAGACTGTTACACCTGTATACATTTCTTGATTCTGCTGAACACACAGGAAGATATTTGGAAGAATGTCAGATCTCATTCCCATTGACTCGCATAGTATTTATTTTCCCTACTATGGCAGTAAATGGTGGGTGAGACTTGACATGCTTTCAAATTTCTTCCCGTGTTCAGCAAAAAAAAGAAATGTATACAGGTTTGGAATGATCTAAGGGTGATTAAATGATTACAGAGCTTTCATTTTTGGGTGAACTATCCCTTTAATATAATTCTTTCTGAGCCTTAAAAGGAAAATGTGAAAAACAGCTTTTCATTTGAAACATTGACTGCAGACAACAAGATGACATTTAGTTATTATTTTCCAAAAATCATGTACCAAGTCCACTTTAGCCTAAAGGTTCTTTAACTTGTGCACTTTTCTGGTATAATTGTTATTATTTAATAGACGATTGATAGATTCTTCCAGTACTGTACTGGATTTTAACTGAGCAGCATGCACCTGATGTGGTTCAACTAGAGGAAATAATCCGTAATTTATCCAAAATATATTGCCAATGGCTGACATCATGCATCCTTAAAAAATAAGTGCATTTAACTCAAGAAATAAGCAGGATGATGAGTACTTCATAAAAACTTAAAGCCATACGGCCATTAATCAACATAGTGCTGCATGCAGTCAAACACACCACTCGGGGAGACAGCGAGTCTCATATTGTGCCTTTATCGGTGTATGTTAAAAAAACATTTAAACAATCTCCATCTAAAACATCTTAAACAAGGTCTGTCTTTATGTATATTTTCTCTAAATTACTAAATGATTATTACGGAAAAGCTCTCCCTTTTTCTGCAAGCACAGCATTTTGGCCGAGCAAGACAATACAGATAAATCTGCTTGTAAATGCTGTAGGGTGGTGAGGCATCACTTTATATATGTACAATATGGTCATAAGACAGACTGAGGACTAAAAAGGAAGTCACTTGAAGGAATAGTAGTAATACTGTAAAAAAAAAACGCCCCGTTGCCTGGGGTAATGCTGTCTAGTCATATTCAAAGACTAAAACATTTTTAACATCACTTGGTTTACACACCCCTACATCACTGACTAAAACTGCTGTATGGAAAGGGTGACCAGAAGAAGAACTGAAAGTATAAATGTAATCACAATGTGAAGCTGTTCAGACATGTCAGTGCTATCATTGAGATGTTGGTCACGATGCTGAATCCACAGGTAAAAATAAACCATGTTTTCATTCATACAGGCAGATCAACTTTAAATTCACGCTTTGGCTTCTCCGATGAAGTGGAAAGAACTGCCTCGTCAAACTGTTCAGCCAAACATTGTAACGTTTTCCGTCTAATACAAACCATGACGCAAACTACAACAAATCTAAGCGTCATATAACTTACGAATAATGACTTCCAAGACATCTGAACCCAATAAAACAAACAAGGCAGATCACTGACTGACTAAACCTCTGGCGCACAAAAATAATGTTTACTAAGTACCTCATGCAATGGCTGTTACAGGGATGACATTCGTTTTCGGCTCCCTATGCAATACGACTAGGTCCCCGCATATTTGAGCCTTGAGATTGTGAACTTTCTCCGAAACAATTTACTAAGTACCTCCCTTCTTATGGAATTTGACGCTGCAGTTGCCGTGTTAGCACATGTGAGATTTTCTTGTTTTTACCGCTTATGAAAAGTAGTGAATTCAGACAAGGCCTTGGGCTAAGCCAAACAACACTTCAAAGCCAAGCGTGCTTGTGTTCCAATGATAAATGGAGCTCTGACTTGGCCTTCTTTTTGTTTGTTTGCCTCTTTTACTCCACTGGTTAAACTGTTTGGGCTCGGCACATAACCGACATGCTGCTCCACATCACGGCCAGCTGCTACGTTCCTGCGCGAGCGAGCTGGAGAAAGCTTCGCTCAGGGACTCGGCTCTGTTTTTCCACAGGGAGCTCCATCTCCTTTTGGTTCCAGCCCACTGTGTTCCACAGTGTAGCGGCACTTTCACAGGGATATTATGTAAAGGAAATGGAGAGCATAGCAGAGCCGTGAGTCATGGTGTTTACTGGTAAGAACGAAAACGATCGGCAGGGAATCACACCCTCCCATACTGACGTTTCCTGGAAAATCCTGTTGTTTCGTGGGGCGGAAGGAAAAGTACGTGGAACCTTGGGAATGGTTGGCGGTACCGCCGGAACTTTCTGCGGACTGGGAGGAGAAGCAGCTATAACAGCATAGCTGCTTTCCACCTGGGGACACAGGGATTCGGAGGAATGTCAAGTATGTGCAAAGCAAAGGCAAAACCGCCCAGTATGTATGACAAGGAAGACAACGCGCTGTGGTTATTTAGCACAGAGGTATCATTTTTGTGGATTGAACGTGACCACCCACCACTAATCGTAACGCATATCTGACGTTACATCACCTCTGGTAACTCCACCCTTATGTGATCAAACATTTCAGTTTAACTAGTAGCCTTCAGCAAACAGGACAGAGATGAGGATTGCGCAACGCAGAATCAAAACATCCAGTTACTCAAATCAGCTCTTGAGAAATAAGTACCAGACTGCTCTTCCACAGACCTGACCACAGTGTGGTGAGGTCACTCCTCTTTCATCCAGAAACTGGTGAAGGGCAGGGTACAGCTTTGTGGTGCAGACTCCCTATTAGCTTTTGACTTGCACAATATACACCAATGACATCTACTACTAATGAAATACATCACATGTGTGAGTTTCCTATATTCTCTCTGGCCCAGCTAAATATTACACTCTAAAAATTTCTTGGTTATTTTCAACCCAGCGCTGGGTCAATAAGGGACAAACCCAACTGTTGGGTAAATCATCCCATAAAATATTTATACTTGACCCAAAAATGGGTTAAACAACCCAGCATTTTGGACTGAAACAACACAACTTAGGGTAATTTACAACCCAACGGTAGGGTTTGTCCATTTTTGACCCAAAACTGGGTTGAAAGTACCCCACCATTATTCAAGTGTATTCTTATTGTATTTTTATCATTTAATTTAAAGACTACTTTAAAATCAATACGACTTTGATTCATGAAGATCGGTGAAAAACGTCACAACGTGGCTCTTAAACAAAAATTAACTGCCGGGCTTGTCGCAAGAGTTGGGTTTGGAGTTCCCCTGTGTTTCATTTTGAGTCATTAAACGTACCAACTACCGCTGTCTCATTCACTTTCAAGACCCACTACCCTAACCACAGAGAGTACTGTAAGAGTTCCACTTCTCCAAAAAGCGCCACCCAAACCACCGCTTTATTTGTCAACGATTTTGTATTACGCTGTCTTTATAGGTGAGAGTAACTTGATACTATACGACTGTAAGCGTCGGAAACCAGATGTAACTCAGATCTGACATTGGACTAGAAAACATTGATCTTAAAGTGTTTACTCAAGAAGCATTGCTTAGTAACAGAGCACAAATGCCTGCCCCTACTAGTGACCATCCCACGAGTGTGTCTTATGACAGTGCAGTGCGTGCACTTCCCCTGGATTTCTAAATGCGGCAGACAGACAACGTACTGGTTGTGGGAGGCTGTCGCCACAGATACCTCAGCAAATCTGAGTCAGAGTACCCCACAAGGTCAAACAACCCCACATACAGTACAAAAAAGGAAGGACACATGATAAAGTTGGCCACCTCCAAAATTTTCCAAGCCATAGGTACAAAGGTCACGCCAAAACAGAAGACGTGCTGGAAGAAGTGATTATTAATGCCTACTGTACATACATACAACCAATAATGGAGCAACATATGGAGACCCAAATTTAATCTACGCCACCAACTGCTCGGCACTTGACAGGCATTCCAGCCAATACAGTTACACTTAGGTCTGTTCCAAGGCAAAGCCTGGTGCTGATCTAGCAAACTGTCTCAACACTTGATCTTCTGCTGACTCTTAAAAAACAAAGCCAAATTATTAAGTGGTCTAAAGCGGCCCCTCACAAATGGATGGCAGGCTTTTTCATAGTCTCCTTAAATGGTCAAGTTTCATTTAGCAGTGGTTCTCAACTTTTTCATTGTAAGGCCCCCTTTGTGTGGGGTGCATTGCTTTATGGCCCTACCAATAAAGACTTATAAAGTCTAATCATAAAGTTAGAATTTTAACTAAACCAAAAATATATTTAAATTATACAATCAGGGAACATTAACTATTTTGGTTGGTGGTCTTATGTTTCTGATGTTTGATTGAACAAAATGATTGATACATTTCTATATTTCATAAAATGCCACAAAACAGCACACCCCCCCCCAAAATTTGTAAACCATTGACATATAGAGCAATGCATGTTCTCTAGTACTAACATGCATTTCTCTAATAATACAAAAAGACTTCTCTTTAATTTGGTTTTATCACTTCAAATTAGTTCAAGACAGCCATTTTATTATCCATTGTGGAAATGAATCACATTATCCAGTTATGACTCATTGTTCCTGTGAGGGCGTAGCTCTGTTAACCTGCCAGAATAGTGGACAGAACCAGTCTGACACACAGTCCGATCTTAAATATGTCCAATCACCTACACAACACAAAGATATATACCTTGCTTTCTCTGCCACGGTTAGGTGCACTTGTCAAACAATGGCTAAATATTATATTGCACACTTTATATAAATAATGATGTCTTATTATCTGTAAGGTTTAGATTTAGTACTTTGCAGAATAAATATAATATTTTATTTACAGGAGCTATAAGCACTTTTGTAATACGCAATGACTTCACAGCCAGGACTCCCTCAGAGATATAAGGGTATGTATGCCTTCTACAACTAGGAACAAGGCATGGTCATATTAACTACACTATGCGCGTTCACGGCGCCGTGCACTGAGGATTTGACATAACGTCATATTATTCTCGAAGCCTCATGTTGATTAAAGAGCAAGAGAAAAGCATTCTCTCCGCGCGCCTCAGATGGGTCGGGATCGTTATATAGTTGTTAGATGTCCTGGCGTGTCTTTTACTGCTTTTACCCACACACAGTGCCCTTTGTCCCAGAATTCCTAAATGCAGACCACGTGTTTTTTCGTGTGTCGTAATATTAATTATTTTAAAATCACCCGCAGTTAAAAAGCGACCAAAATATGAAATCGCATCGCTGCGTTATAATAAAAGAAAAGACGCTGTTTACATGGATACAAGTGAAGGCGACTGCCTACGACCAATTTTACTTATTCCCTTTAAAATGTAACAAAATCGTATATAAGCGATACTCAAGCTATTTCCCATTAAGATCTGTAATATACGTATATATAAAAGTTATTGTTTATACAAAAGCGGAAAACAAGAAGTTGTATTTGTAAGGCAATCCTGTTGTCAGGTTGCAAAATTTAACACGTGTCCGTACGAGTCTTGATAGTTTGTTGTTTTTACAATCAAATGTTCCACACATCAAATGCGTATGTTTCTTTTCAATGTTACTTTATAACTTCTTATCAAACTTATTTTAAAGAAAAATTATTTTGCGCGCTTATCTCAACAACGTGAATATTACGGTCCGGCTGAATTCTTATCGGTCATCGTGAGAACATCAGCAATTTCAACAGGAATTTCAAAACATCTTCCAAAAAAGGCTCGTACACTTTACCTTGAGAACGCGGAATTTCTGTCGGGAATGCGCAGAATCTCCGAAAAGTGTCCTTTGATCAACAGGTTGAGCCACGGCTCGCTCGGCATACGCGTCCTGCAACCGAAGCGAAATGTTGCCCTGAACTAAATTAACTACAAAACAACAACAATGTATCCACATTCCACTCTCTGCTTCCGCAAGCACTGACGTCACCGACTCCTCGTGACCGCCCCCTCCATTCATGAAAATAACTTTATGCTGACGTCAGCCAGGCGGGAAACCAGGGAGGCCAGAAATAGACGCAACTGGTGAATACTTTGGACGACTATGTTATAATAATCGCTAAAATGACTAAATTAACAGAATGCAAAGGTCAGATCATACAAGCAACATGCTACAAAAATATATTTCTTTCCTTGCTGGATTGGAAACATGGTTGATAAATACAGAAGGTTACAAGTCTGCCAAAGTGTATTTGTTAGATGACAGGTCTGTTATCATATCTTATCTACACCAATACACTTTATCAATACACATAAACGTTTTTATTCTATTTGCAATGTATTTATCATAAACATATAAGGTACGTCTAGGACAAGAATCCAAAGCGCCCTCTGTCTTCCAGAAACGTTTCTCCGTTTTGCAAGTAGTTGGAAATAAGCTTACGAAGCAGATGGAAACACCTGCTAGTTCCTTGCTTTAGTTCCACATGGAAAGCAACTGCTGTGTCAAAGTTAGACAGTAACCCTGTCATTCTGGGTGCTTGTATTAATCCTGCATCTATTTCTAGTCACTGGTTTGGAAGCTGACTGAGTGGATATTTTATGTGTCACACATCTTTATACGCACAATAAATAAAAACATGATTATACATAACAAAATACAAAGCAGGGACTTATGTAGTAATAAATAAATAAATAATTGTATGCATTTGGCAGATGCTTTTATCCAAAGCAACCTGCAATAAGTGTGTTCCTCAGAATGAACCTGTGACTGTGCTAATGGGTTTAGTTACAGAAACATTACATATCGCTGCTGTCCTTCTGAAACCTTGTATCTTCATATTTCGTGATTTTTTCAAGAAATATAAATCATTATTATTAGTCACCCTAAAAATAAAAACAGCGAATTTGTACAAGCTTTTGGAAGGACAGTGACGATATGTTTAATACTGCATTTATTTGTTCATGTTATTTTATTAATTTGATTAAATGTTAACAATAACAATGTTCATTTTTGTATTTATAGTTTTTGTAGATGACAGATTTAGTCCCATTTCTTCTCTGTCTCTGCCAGTGGGTGACTCAATGCAAATATATTTTCCTCTGAGGAGCATATGGGTTTAATGATATAAAAGTTAGGGGAATCTGCATTCTTTATTGTTTCATGCCAAATTCTGGGTGTCTTTTATTAAATTTCCAGATCTGTATCACCAAGTGAATATAGAGGAAATACAATTATATAAAGCATTATGCTGCTTGTATTATATAGTATTTGATGAGGTACTCTGCATGTGTGTGTGCATGCGTATGTGTAAATAGTTTATAGATATTATGAAAAGCACCAAATAAATTATGATGAAGTTTAATTAGATTATATAAAAATTTTGATATAAGTTAAATTGTGTTAGAAAAAGATCACATTACTAAAAATCCCACACCTGATCTTCGGACCTTTTGTAAGGCGCACCCTACAACCTTACAAACCATTCATCAATATACACAACTAAAAAAGGACAAAAATCTAGCTCAAATAACACAAAAGAAGAGATGGACGGACATTTTGCTTCCCATGGGATCTGTGGGAAACCACCATGTGAAAGTCGAAAGAAAAATCTTCTAAGTGGAAACACATCCTCATTTTCTTAAGCTTTCTTGCAGCCTATACGCTAAACTATAGACAGACCTGCCTTATTCTTATTCAAACTATTTGATTAAAGTTTAGACTGTGTGACAATTTGTTTATATTGTTTTTTCTTAATAATTTAACTATATAGTTTCAAATAATCCACAATGGCAGAAAATATCGATGTTGTCATTTATTTGTTCAAAGTATATTACCAATTATTAGGAGACAGAATCCTCAAATATATACTTTTTTAATCTTTATAAATAGGAGAATAATTTATTTCAGTAAAGTTTAATCCCAAGTGACTACAGAGGCTTTGTAGAAAAACATTGGTTCTTTGCTAAATACTTGCAGGTTTAAATCTTCTATGACACTAAATTTATATTTGGTGGAATGACTAAGCTTGCCACTGACATCACTGAAAATATGTTTAATATGAAAAACATATTATGTAACAAGTGGTCAGTTTTGTGTGGTGAACAGGTTTATAAATCCTGCCTGCTGACTTGGCTAAAATTGATGAGTATGCAATAAAAAAATCCTTTAAAATATCTATTAATATCTAGCCAAAAAACTTGAGATAAAGAAACATGACATATTTTGTTTCATTCCATATTCAAATTTTTTGGAGCGGTATTCATTTTTATAAAGGACATCTGAAAGGCTTTTGAGGAATACATTTTTAACAGTATACAGCAACTGTAACCAGGCACATGTGTACCTTCTTTGAAGAGGGCAGATTACAAGCATGTGTTGTTTTTGCTGAGCACAGTATGTGCTGTGTGGTTTTCTTTTCTGGGTGAAAGTTGTGTTTTCATTCGGCTGGCAGACTGGCAGAGTAATGTCTGTTTCCATCTCTGACATCATTCACAAAGTCAAGTTTCTTGGAAACATCATTGTAGTCTCCAAAGGACCCATAGAAACAGTGCCACAAAGGGACATTTAATCACCTTGAGTTTTAAGGGAAGAGATTTTGAGACAATTGTAGCTTGTTTAAATAGGACAACCATGAACATTGATGGGTCAATTTTGCTATAATTGACAAATTTGCTTACAAGACATTAGATTACATAATCAATTTAAGGCACAGATGACCATGGTGAAACAAAATCAAATGATCTATAAATATTCTAAGTATAATGGCAGACTATATTTAAGCTATTTTGTGCTGACTGCAAAAATGGCAAACTCTGAGATACTGTTCTGTTAAGTGAAATGGGTGTGAACAGCATTAATGAATCCTGGTGACACTTTACAATAAGGTGTCTTTAATAACATTAGTTAATACATTGGCTAACAAGAACTAACAATGAGCATCATTTAAAAAGTTTTTGTTACTTTTTTTGTTAAAAATTGAGTTAATACAAAGCAAATGAAGCGTTTGGTTTTAACCGTTTTAATTCGTTTTTTTTTAAATCATGTTTTTAATTATGTTATCATGTTTTTATTGTTAGTTAGCTGTTTTTTTTATATAAATGAATAAAAAAAAGCAGTTTGATTGATATTAATTGGAATGCACATGTATAAAAATATTATTTTTTGACATTTTTTAAGAACGGAGTTATCTCATTTTGGAACCAAACTCTTCAAATGTTAATTTATTGCTGTAATTAATGTACATATACAACCACTGATTTAGTGAATGTTAAAATGAAAACAAATGTGGTAAAAGTATATTGTTCATTGCTAGCTCATTTTAATTCATGTTTACGAGCAAACTATTTTTGTATTCAAATGTTGTAGTGGTTTTGCTTTTAGGATACATATAAAAAAATGACAAAATTCTTAATTAGGCTATATTAAAATGTCCCTTAATTTTAATAAAACAATAACATTGTAATTCTGCTGACAATGACAATAATTATATAAAATAAATGTAAAACAACTATTAAAGTTAATTTGACTTGCTTTCCAATCCATGCATCACTCAGCCAACAGACTCAAACTTGTATGCTTCCGCATTTTTAAATCGCTTTGGGGCACACTGCTAAATGAGATGAAATGAATGCATTAATAAGCCCTTCCATTTGGTGCCATCCTGTAGTTAGACTCCAGTGCTGCAGGTGGCGCAATCGAGCGCATAATCTCTCACTGCAGCCGACGGAGAAACACAGTACACGGCTAATCATGTAGCAGAGCCTTTGGAAAACTGAGGTAGCTTTTACCATTTTAAATAAACATTTCGTTTTTACAGTAGTAGTCTATTGTATGTCCTATACTGTTATATAATGCATCGGACGATTTTTTTAGCCAAAAAGTTTCGTCTAGTATATTTAATTGGTGTCTTTCTAATACATTAGCTGTCAAGACAATGTTGCAAAGACCAACCAGTTACAGCTTGTGCACAAATATTCAGGCTATTGAAAGGGAGTTCAAGTAAGAACTCTAGAAGGACGTAAATCATACTTTTTTACTTTACCTTATTCATAGCATGATTACTAAAGTGAATGCTGTGGGGGCCGAAGATAAATAACAAAATATATTTGTATAGTATAAGTTTGAATAGTAAACAATTTGTTGTTTTTATGTCTTACAGTCTCACTAAGCTCGAGCTTGAAATTGTGTCATAATGAATAGGCCAAAACCAACAAGCGTTAGGCGCCCCAGTAGTACTAAAGCATCAGGTAAGTCTTTTAACTGTGATTACATACAGTATAAAGCCCTAGGTGAAGTAGCCCTGCATGATGTGTCTTTATTGTCTTTGGATGTTCGTCAGGTCACCCACCTCCAGGGGATTTTATTGCCCTTGGGTCGAAGAGTCAGGGCAGTGAGCCAAAAGCAAATCCAGCTCTTCTGAAACCGGCATCTACGGGTTTGCCTCCGGACCGCAAGAGAGAGCCACCCTCATCCCTGCCCTCATCCTCTGGCCTGTCCAGCCTATCCAAACGGCCAAAACACTCTTCTACTCCACCCAGCGCCCTCTCACGCCTCGCTGAGGTGGCTGCTGTTGACAAAAGATCAATTTCTCCCTCCATCAAAGAGCCATCTGTAGTTCCTATTGAGGGTAAGATCAGTGGAGAACTACATAGTCTTTGACTGTGCAAAAATCTAAAGAGTCTAACTTAAAGGGATCGTTTACCTAAAAAATGTAAATTCTGTCATGAATTAATCACCCTCAAGTTTTCCTAACCTGTATACATTTCGTTGAACACAAAGAAAGATATTTGGAAGAATGATAGATTTCTGGGCCACCATTGACAACCATAGTAAAAAAAAATTGAATTTAAATTTTTTCAACAATGGCAGTCAATGTAGTCCCAGAAATGTCGGTTGATAACATTATTCCAAATATATTTCTCTGTGTTCATCCAAACAAATAAAGAGTGAGTCATTCAGTAATTTGTGTTTTTTTTTTTCCATTTTTTGTGAACTGTCCCTTGTCCCCTTACTTTCATAATCACTAGTTTCATCCATGGAAATGTTTTGATCCAAATGTTTTGACTGTAAGAGATAACATGTTTGCTTGTGTTTCAGTCTCTCCTGCTGTTCTTCTGGATGAGATTGAGGCAGCTGAGGGAGAGGGTAATGATGACCGCATTGAGGGTGTTCTCTGTGGGGCCGTCAAACAACTGAAGATGAACCGGGCCAAGCCTGACATGACGCTCTACCTCAGCCTCATGTTCCTGGCCAAAATCAAGCCCAATGTTTTTGCCACTGAAGGTGTCATAGAGGTAGATAACATTTTTGTCTTTTATAATATAAAATATTTAACGGTGCTACTGATAAGGTAACCCATTCAAAGATGGTGCTTGCAAGACCAAATGTATATTTCGGATGTGTTTTATGTCTTTGTTCAGGCTCTATGTAGTTTGCTACGCCGTGATGCCTCCATTAACTTCAAGGCCAAGGGAAACAACCTGGTGTCCGTTCTGGCCTGCAATCTGTTAATGGCCGCATATGAGGAGGATGAAAACTGGCCTGAGATATTTGTCAAAGTGAGGGACACGTCTGTGACATACGTCGATATAACACTGATCATATAATCAATTTACAGCCATTGTGTTGGTTACCAGGTCTACATTGAGGACTCGCTCGGTGAGCGTATCTGGGTGGACAGTTCGCACTGTAAAACCTTTGTTGACAACATCCAGACCGCCTTCACAACCAATATGCCTCCTAAGAGTATGCTACTACAGACAGATACGGGGAGATCAGGGGGAGATCTCAGCGCAGGTTGGTGTCCGTGAGCCTGTTTCTCTGTCAAAGCCTGGAATGTGTTTTACTAATAGTGTATAATCTTCGGGATTTTAGGGAACAGCCCCCATCCTTCCACACCAGATGAAGATGAAGGTCAGACTGAGCTTTTAATTGCAGAGGAGAAACTCAGCCCAGAGGATGATGGACAGATCATGCCCAGGTATTACGTCTGGTATTGGTTGTTATATGTGTGGATGCTGCAGTTGGTGTGTGAAAGTTTGAGAGTTTTCAACTCTTTGGCTGCAGGTATGAGGAGTTGGCTGAAAGTGTGGAGGAGTATGTTTTAGAAGTTTTGAAGGACCAGCTGAACCGTCGACAGCCTATGGATAACGTGTCCAGGAACCTCTTGCGCCTTCTGACCGCAACGTGTGGCTACAAAGAGGTTCGGCTGATGGCTATCCAGAGACTTGAGATGTGGCTGCAGAATCCAAAGGTACATGAACATGCCAAATTGTGGAAATGTTGGTTTCTTAACTAATGTTTTTTATTTGTTTTTGTTAATAGATAGGGCTGTCAAACGATTAATCGCGATTAATCGCATCCAGAATACAAGTTTGTGTTTACAGAATGATTGTGTATATATACTGTATAAATGTCTGTGTGTGTGTATTTATAAATACTAATTAATATGCAGAGTACACAGACAAATATTCTGTTAACACAAACCTTTGTTCTGGATGCGATTAATCGTTAGACAGCCCTATTAATAGACTAATCAATTGAACAATATATTGTTCTTTTTAGATTATGAACAGCACTTATGTGTTCCTTTTTGCCTTTAGAAAAGCCAAATTCGATTTCTCATCGAATCAGTTTTAAAATCTGTTTATCAATGTAATAAATAGTGAATTGATTTTGATATCAACGTTAGCCATATTATATCGAACAACCATTAGTCAAAATATCATCACTGTCAAACTGAAAGCTTGTTTATCCCAAACTTCCACTTTTGTAGGAAATAAAACTAACACTGGGTTGTCAAAGTTGAAAAGCTCTTAACAGTATTTTCTGTTGGCTAAATATATGCAAAACCCAAAGACCAACATAAAGGGTGACCAATACTAATGATGTATGAAAAATGTAGAGACATGGTTTCATTCAACTCCGACAATATAAAAACCGCTGGTCCGATGATTTTGTTTGGTGTTACTTGTATTTTTGTCCAGCTGACTCGGCCAGCACAGGATCTTCTCATGTCTCTTTGTATGAACTGTAACACACACGGCTCAGATGATATGGAGGTCATCTCAAACCTCATCAAGATCCGTCTCAAACCTAAAGTTCTCCTCAACCACTACATGCTGTGTGTCAGGTGAACATCTCTTTTTTAGTCCTGTGTTCCTTTTGTCTTTTAGGACATAGTAGCTTTATACAAAAGCATATTTACAATATATTATTTATTGTTTTTAAATTCAATTGTCCATGTTTTTCTCTGCAGGGAGCTTTTGAATGCTCACAAAGATAATCTGGGCACCATGGTGAAGTTTGTGATTTTTAATGAGTTGTCAAATGCCAGAAATCCGAATAATATGCAGGTGCTCCATACACTCTTGCAGCACAGTCCAGAGCAGGCACCCAAGGTAACTTTGTGCTAACCCACCAACATCTAGAAACATTTAGATATCTTTGGTCATATATCTTGATAATTTTCCCTTTTTCTTTAAGAGACTGTTTACCCAAATTTTTTTAATTCTGTCATCATTTACTCACCCTTGAGTTGTTCCAAATATGTATAAATGTCTTTGTTCCGAGAAAGATATTTGGAAGAATGCTTGTAACCAAACAGTTCATGGACCCCATTGACCATCATAGTAGGAAATATTACAATGGTAGTGAAATGTGACCCAAAACGGTTTGCTTTCCTACATTCTTCAAAATATCTTCTATTGTGTTCATCACAACAAAGAAATTTAAACAGTTTGGAACAACTCGAGGGTTAGTAAATGAAGACAGAATAAAATTTTTTGGGTGAAACTTTCCTTTAATAATCACAAACTCACAATAAGTTCAATTTCTGAAAGACATTATTGCATCAGTTTTATACCCCGTGAAATATTTTGACAATTTGGTTCTCAGGGTTTTCCCCTGTGTTGACACATTACTTAGTAAATATTTGTTTCCTTTGATTTGTCTTCCAGTTTCTGGCCATGGTATTCCAGGACCTGCTGACCAACAAGGACGATTACCTGCGTGCTTCCCGTGCCTTGCTTAGAGAAATCATAAAACAAACCAAACACGAGATCAACTTCCAGTCCTTTTGTTTGGGCCTCATGCAGGAGAGAAAGGAGGCCACTTACGTAGAAATGGAGTTTAAAGTGAGCACTTCTTCTGGAGCTTCTTTCTGTGTGCACTTTAGGACACTTACGCAGGCGTGACTGTTATATTATTTTCTTGCTTTAGGAGCGCTTTGTTATCCAAGTGACAGATCTGCTGACGGTGTCCATGATGTTGGGCATCACGGCTCAGGTGAAAGAGGCCGGCATCGCCTGGGACAAAGGAGAGAAGAAGAGTAAGATCTCTCATTGACTTCTCGTGTGTCATGTGGTTGGAACTGTTACGCTAAGAAGGATCCATACGTGTCTTTGTTTCAGACCTGGAGGTGCTGAGGTCCTTTCAGAACCAGATCGCTGCCATCCAGAGAGACGCTGTGTGGTGGCTGCACTCTGTTGTTCCAACCATCAGCAAAGTCGGAGCTAAAGATTATGTGCACTGGTACGTAAGGACCCCTATCCCATAGGATTGTGCTGCATGTTACAGGGCACATGTATGTTCAAGACTCAAAATGAATGAATATTGTTTTACTGGTTTTGTTCTTCGGACAGCCTTCACAAGGTGCTTTTCACTGAGCAGCCTGAAACATATTACAAGTGGGATAACTGGCCACCTGAGAGTGAGAGAAAGTAAGAGATCATCTCTCTCTGGAGTTTAGTGAATAATACATGCTTTTGTGTTGGATCTGAGCTCAGGCGTCTGATTTCTTTGTTAGTTTCTTTCTCCGGCTGTGCTCTGAGGTTCCTCTGCTGGAGGACACACTGATGCGCATCTTGGTGATCGGTCTGTCACGGGATTTGCCGCTGGGTCCTGCCGATGCCATGGAGCTGGCCGATCACCTGGTTAAAAGAGCCGCCGGAGTTCAGTCTGATGGTGAGATTCTCCTGGTTGAATGTGCATTTACGTATTTGACATTTACGTTGAATATACTGTGTAAAATGCCAAACTGTTTAAAAAAATGCAGCGCTCATGGCGCCGAACACTGATAAGCAGACACGGCCGAAGGCACGTCCTGTTTGAAGAGCTGCTTTGTGTGTACTTCAAACATGATAATGTGAACACAAATGGCCATGTGATGATGTTTGCTGTTAACTGTAGACCTGGAGGTGTTGCGGGTGGAGAGGATCCAACTGATCGATGCCGTGCTGAACCTCTGTACGTACCATCACCCAGAGAACATCCAGCTGCCAGCAGGGTACGGCTTTCACCTTTCACCCACTTTATTCTGTTTTTCACTTTTGATTCACTATGCTGTGATTCAGCAGCTTTGTATTGCCAAATAATTACCGGGAGTCATGGGCTATTAGCATTGAAAGTTGCGGTTGGACTGATCCTGGCGTGCATCACTGTGTTTGGCTGGGATGTTTTTAACTCGGGGGTGGTGAAATGACTGTTCCATTTTAGGTATCAACCTCCAAATCTGGCCATATCGACGCTTTACTGGAAGGCCTGGCTCCTGCTGCTTGTGGTGGCAGCGTTCAACCCACAGAAAATCGGTATGGGCCGATATTACGCAATTTTTGCATTTCCCAATTCACCGTATTAAGACCACCGTATCGCTGTGTGATGTTGATGTTATCGCTGATGGTTTTAGGTTTGGCAGCCTGGGATGGATACCCCTCTCTGAAAATGCTGATGGAGATGGTTATGACAAAGTAAGTGTTCCGCATATGATTAGATTGTAATGTAGCTGTCGTTACGTTTGTTTTTTTAAGCAACTTCTTTTTCTTTAGTAACTATTCCTACCCTCCGTGCACGGTGGCTGACGAAGAGACCAAAACTGAGATGATCAATCGGGAGCTGCAGATCTCTCAGAAGGAGAGGCAGGAGATCTTGGCCTTTGAGAGCCACCTGGCTGCCGCCTCCACCAAGCAAACCATAACAGAGAGCAATAGCCTTCTGCTGTCCCAGCTCACCAGCCTCGACCCAAAGTATGACTTCCTGTTTGTTTCTCTAGCGATTAGCACTGAACGCATAACTGCAGGTTGGTGATTCATACGTTCTTTGGTTTTCTTCTGTGTTCAGGGGACCCCCACGGAGACCACCTCCTCACATAGTGGAGCAAGTGAAGAGCCTCAACCAGTCCCTGCGACTGGGCCATCTGCTGTGCCGAAGCCGCAGCCCTGACTTCCTGCTTAATATCATCCAAAGACAAGTAAACACACACTCACTTGCATGTTTTTTCTTTATATAGAGTCGTGACTAATTGGTTAACGCTCATCTCTGATTTCATCCAGGCCTCCTCTCAGTCTATGCCATGGCTGGCTGATCTCGTCCAGTCTAGCGAAGGCTCCTTGGACGTGCTGCCCGTTCAGTGCCTGTGTGAATTCCTCCTCCACGATGCGGCCGATGACGCTGCTTCTGTTGATGATGAGGAGGAAGGAGAAAGCAAAGAGCAGAGAGCGAAGAAAAGACAGGTAAAGCTCAGGCTTACCTCACATTTCTGTTTTTAAGAAAAACCCTTCATATCAATTTTTACTTTTTATATAACTTTAAGAGTTAATCATATAATAATCGCTTTTTAATAGTCAAGCTAATTTAGTTCATTTGAAGGCGTAGTTTACCTTCAAAATGAAATTCTGTCATAATTTATAAGCCCTCTCGTCATTTCAAACCTGTATGACTTTCTTCTGCCGAACACAAAATAAGATATTTTGAAAAATGTCAGTAACAGAACCGCACAGCCCCTTTTTTACTTCTAACAAATGCTAGTGAATGGGGGGCTGCTAACAACATTCTTCAAAATATCTTCTTTTGTGTTCTGTGGAAGAAAGATGGTCATACAAGATGGTTTGAAATGACATGAGGGTGAGTTTAAATGATGAGTTTAGTTAAATCGTTTTTTATTTTGCTACTGTACCTTTAAGAATACTTTAAGTAATTCACAAGGAATTCATAAGTAATTTTATAGTGTCTAGCTGCACTTAAGGAAGCTTTTATTTTTGTATCAATTAAACAATCATATTTCATTTGTTGCTCTTAAAATTGATTATGATTTTGTCTTTTCACAGAGACAGCAGAAACAGAGGCAGCTGCTCGGGCGACTACAAGACCTGCTGTTGGGTCCTAAAGCTGATGAACAAACCACATGTGAGGTCCTGGATTATTTCCTACGCCGTCTCAGTTCTTCTCAGGTGGCCTCCAGAGTGCTGGCCATGAAGGTAATTCAGATTTTTTTAAAGTCATCCATTAACCAACTTTTGGTTTGTTTAGATTTGTATCATTGTGATAAACATCCATGAGTGTGATGATCCGTGATGTTGGTATCAGGGTTTGTCTCTGGTGCTGACGGAGGGAGGCTTGAGGGACGGTGAGGAGAGAGATCAGCTCATGGAGGAAGACTCGAGAGATGCCGAGTTACTGCCAGGTTACCAGTGGCTACTCCAGGACCTGCCCAAACTGCCTCTGTTTGACAGCGTAAGAGGCCTGACCTCCAGTGCCCTGCAGCAGGTCAGTCTGTATATGCCTCATGGTTTATGCTAATGCATGACCGTTTCAAATGATATTCATTGAGACGTCGATTTTTATTTACAGGCCATTCATGTGGAAACGGATCCTCAAACCATTAGTGCCTACTTGATCTACCTTTCCCAGCATGCACCGGTGGAGGAGCAGTCACACCACAATGATTTGGCCTTGGTGAGGTCATATGATGTTAAAACAACAGGATTTCTCATGCTAGATGAGTTCTCACATCATTCACTCATGTAGCGCTCTACTGATCTCTCTATAAAACCACTTCTTGTCTCTCTTCCTCTTTCCTCTGTCCTGGCTGGCATTTCCTCTCTCTGCATGTCTCGCAGGATGTGGCACGTCTGATAGTGGAGCGCTCCACCATAATGAACAGCCTGTTTGCCAAGCACTCCTGCAGGCCCGAGGCCGAAGCCGTTCTCTTCGCTCTGATATCCATCTTCTCTACCTACATCCGACGTATGAGGAAGACCAAAGAGGGAGAGGACCTTTACAGCTGGGTAAATAGAATATAAACTGGACGCACTAATTTTTTTGATGTTTTGGTTTATGAAAAACATTATTCATATCTTACTCAACAGTCAGAGTCGCAAGATCAAGTGTTCTTACGGTGGACTTCAGGAGAAACGGCCACTATGCACATTCTGGTGGTCCATGCCATGGTCATCTTGCTCACACTGGGACCCCCTAAAGGTCAGTGTCTCTGCTCTGTTGGTGTGTTAGAGTGACGGATGCTTTGTTTGATTTGTAGTAAGTGTTTGTTGTTTTTCAGGGGAGAGTGAGTTTTACAATTTGTTGGATATCTGGTTTCCTGACAAAAAGCCCCTTCCTACTGCTTTCCTGGTTGACACGTCTGAGGAGGCCCTTCTGTTGCCTGATTGGCTGAAGTTGAGAATGATCCGGTCTGAGGTGTCCCGATTGGTTGATGCGGGTATGGAGGATGCTAATGTATTTAAGAACAATGATGTCAAAAATAGCACATATTCACACAAGTTTAAATCTCTTGAGATTTGGACATTGGATCCCATTGACTTCCATTGTATAAGTCAGCGAGACATTTTGAGGGTAAATAAATGTCTCTGACTTATTATTTTGGGGTAAACTATCCCTCTAAATTAGAGAAAAATAATAAAAAATTCCGTATTATCAGTAACACCAAATCAATTTGAAATGCAAGTCATGTATCAGTTACTGAATATTAAAAAGTAAATATTTTTTTTTTATGCCCTACTTTGGTTTCTTGACTATCCAACACGTTTACGTACATACGCGGTGTAAAAACACATACATTTGCTAATAATAGGCAGTTATTATTTCCTTATTTATCAACTGACTCTCAAATGATTCATTCGGCGATTCATTGGTCTAACCCCTCTTCTCCGTTAGCCTTCTCTGATCGGTCAGATGGTCTAGTCTGCTGTGATTGGTCTACCGCGTGCAGTGTCGCAAGTGGAACGTAGGGGGGCATTACACTGAGTGTAATTGGAACGACAGACGACTCGTTCACATGATTCAGAGTCGACTCCTTTTTACCCCAAGCCTTTGTTATTCGTTCACTTTCGGCTTTACAGCTTGGCAGACTGCTTACATTCACGCACAGCAACATTACACACAGCAGTAAATGTAATTTTAAGGACATTGTAATAGTTACTCTTTCATTTGGTTTTGCTGTTTTGGATTCAAGCAATGGATTTGCTATGGGTTGTAAACATGCCATTGCGATTATTTATTTTTGATGGAAATGTTCTCAGTTTTTACTTGGGTATTACAGTTTGGGTATTGGAAATTTCCAATGTAATTTTAATTATTAAGGAACTAAGTAGCTGGCTCACAGACAGTAGTCATGGACAACTCTATTTGTTTCTCAAACTCTTCCGCAGCCCTTCAGGACCTTGAGCCACAGCAGCTTCTGTTGTTCGTCCAGTCTTTCGGGATCCCCGTCTCCAGCATGAGCAAACTGCTACAGTATCTGGACCAGGCCGTATCCCATGATCCTCAGACACTGGAGCAGAACATTATGGATAAAAGTGAGGATGTCTCATTTCACTTTACGCCTCTACTATCCCATCATTCATTGTGAGTCAAATGATCTCGGCTCTGTTTACATGTTTATGACTCTTCTGTAGACTACATGGCTCATCTTGTAGAGGTTCAGCATGAGAGAGGAGCAACAGGTGGACACACGTTTCATGGTTTGCTCAGTGCTTCACTTCCTCCACGCAGAGGTCAGCATCTACACCTGTAGATGAAGTATTTTACTGCCATCGGGGCTTATGTGATAATAATTTGTACGAATGCGTTACAGACAGTTCAGACGCGAGCAAGGCTAAGGTTACTGTTGAAACACCTCATGGCTCTGTAAAGATGAGAGCGGTGAGTCAGGTGCCTGTCATCGGCCCTGATGACGATCTCGCGGCGATTCTACTACAGGTACATCATGTCATTCTGATCGGTGTATTATCGAGTTCTAGTCATTGGCTTCAATCAGGTTGATTTTGATTTGTGGATTCTCTCTCTCTCTCGCCCTCAAGCTTTTTCCACTGCAGGTGGATCCACGTTGGCCACCACCCCCGGTCCGGCCCTTGGCTTTAGCTCTGCAGCAGTCTTTGGCCCAAGAGGTGTTACGTGCACGGCAGGGTCACATCCAGCAGGGCGGCGCAGCTGGGCGACTCTTACAAGCCCTAGCAGCCCTTTTGAGTTCCACCCACGCTAGAGCTCTGGTCATGGCAATGCATCACAGCCACACGATCTCCTGCCCTCTACTGCGCCAGCTCCATCTCTACCAGGCATGACATCTAGACATATGTACTTCATATTCATCGTTACAGGTTCTTTATCTCCCGCTCATTCCCATCATTCTTCTCTTGTAGCGCTTGGTGTCTCAAGACGTCAGCTTCTCCACACTGTTCTTTAACGCCGTCATTCAGACGTTGACCTGGCTGGAGAGATCGGCAGTAGAAACAGGACCACTCCAAAGCCTGCTGAAGTCTCTGGCCGCTCAGTACTCTCACAAACATCGCATCACAGATGGTGAGTGGGTCTTTATCATGTTATATTATTAGATTTGATAAAAACACCATTGTAACACCTTAAAGTTGCAGCGCAGAGCTGCCAGATGGAAGTTAAATGTTCAAACTTTCTCTGTGATTGTGTTGACTCCTTTTTTTCTTATAAGTTCGTACAGGGTTTCTGCACCTGGCTGATGCTCTTGCATACAGACGTGACTCTGAGGTTGCGATCAGGGGCATTATTGCATCATTGAAAGCGGGAGAGAAATGCAACGTTGAACCTGAACTCATAAGAAAAGGTATTTAAGTCACCATTTGTTTTTCAGCTTGACTTATCATGATGAATTACATTTTGATCTTAAAAAAGAGAATATGCAACAGAATGTAAACTGTTATTACTAAATACTATGGTAAAGACTCAAACCATTTGTTTAGCAATTTTTTTACCAGAGGTTTTTTACCATACAGATATCAATATTTGCTGGTATAAATAATAATAATTCTTGTGAAGGGAAAGTTTACCTAAATATAACATTTCTGTCATCATTTATGCACCCTCTTGTCATTTCAAACCTTTATGACTTCCACAGAGCACGAAAGAAAACATTTTGAAGAAAGCTGGCTAAATACATCAGTGTCCGAAACCACTCACTCATTTTCATTCACTTCTTCTCCATATAGAGGACTCAAATGTCATTCGCTTTATAGGGAATAGTGAACGAGGGAGCGGTTTCAGACACAGCAGAAGTCTCCCTTTTCATTTAAATGAATTCACGTTTTACAATCTTTTATTGTATTTCTTGTTGTTTTGGTGCCATTCACATGAGCTGTGTGAAACCGACCTGAGAAATGGTGCAAAATGGTCATGAAAAACGAAATGAAGACTGTTTCACCAAACACACGGTGTAAGTGGACCGCAGGGAAACAGAGAATCATAGAAGAAAACATAATTTGACACCTTTTAAATGCATTAGCCAACACTTGTTATTAACTTTAATAATAGCCCCTCTTACAACCACACGGCGGGTTTTAAAAACAACTTATGCCACGGAAAATATTTTCTAATCGTTTTTGTCTGTAAAATATCTGTGGCTGGCTAACGTAGGTCTGACAGACGAGGAGAAAGGGTAAGTGAGAAATCCAGTGGAAGTCGGGCTCTGCGTGTCGGTTGCCAGCATTAGTCAGTCTCTCCGGAAGGCTGCGTTGACTCATGACCGGCATCGTCGCCGCTGTCCTGAATGTGTTTCTCTTTATACATTTTAATATGCCGCCCTAAAAACTCACTCAAAACAAAAACAACCACACACAGCAGGGCCACACATCAGAGCTTGTTTACGTCCAGCGACCGGGGTTAAGTTTGAAAGAGACATTATACCCTCATGAACGTTACTGTGGGGGGGCCTGGAGGACGATTACTCAGAAACGAAGCGTGAGGTGGTTCTCATTTTTGCAGTGTGTGATTGGCTTGTTTTTTATTCCTAGACCCGTGTGTTTTTCAAGAACACTTGCCGTTCTATAAAAACAAACGTGTTTGTGTGCAGTGTTGCAGGGGCTGATGGATATAAAGTCCCCGTATCTGGAGGAGCTGTTGTCCATGCTTATGACCGTCGGTACAGAGACGGGAGCCCCCGGAAACACAGCGGGCCCCGTCGCCATGGTGATCTCTCTCCTGCTGCAGGAAACAGAGGAGCGAGGGGTGAAAATAGAGGTGGATTCCAAAATGTAAGTGCGATGAGTCACTTTTGTCTCGTCACTGGGCCAACAACACTTCATAGGTTTCCTTACTGTGTGCTGGTGATACTGTTTCTAGGTGGGGATGGAACACAGTAAAAATTGGTTAATGCTTTCTTTCTATCACGCATCCAACAGCACAAGTTACCATAGTGAGACCAAAAACACATTAGTCAGTGTTTACTAAAGGATACTGGCTTTGCAGCAGGGGAACCCTGTCCACCCCTGTAGTCCCCCAATGTTTTAAAGGAACAGTACATCTAAAAAAAAGAAAATGTTGTTGTTATTATTAACCCTCTTGTTATGTCTTATATTCTAAGTCCTCTGAAGCTTCAATAGACGCAAGGTTCTTATTGACTTCAACGCAAGAAATGTCAATGAGTATAGATACTAAGAGGCGACTGGTGGGTTTTGGGAAAGAGTACGGCCGCCATTTTGGGGGGGGGAATGCTTGATAACTGACATGGTTTCTAGCGAGCCAAGGCTTTTGTCATCATGTATTATCAACATTCAGGTTGAATTTCAGCTTTAATGTTTTTATTATTTTAATAAAGCCGCTGATATTGCCACTTTGATACCAAAAAGCAGTCGCTTTCACACAAAAATGGCTGAAATGCAGGGCGCTGGTGTTGCAATGGAATGTTCTATTGATTTTCGCCTTTTGGTATCAATACTCTTTGCTAAGCATTTTTGTGTTGTTTTCTATATATAAATATATACAAATTCTTAAATAAAGATGCATTTCCTTGTGACCTTCGTAATGTTTATGTTTTAAACAATCTAAAATTCTGCCATTGGGGTAAGAAAAACAAACTTGCATTAGTTACTTAATGTCCCAGTGTGTGAAATTTAGCGACATCTAGTGGTGAGGTTGCGAATTGCAACCAACAGCTCACGCCACCGCTCACCCCTCCCTTTTGAAGCACTACGGTGGCTGACACAGAACTAAGATGTCGTCATGTTTTCACTTCTTTGCCGAAGGACATAAAGTATTTACTAAATTGGCTCTATAGAGCGTTTTGTCCGTTTAGGGCTACTGTAGAAACAACATGGTGGATTCCATGTCTGTTATATTTTACTGACATTTATTGAGAATACAGTGTATTGTTTGGGCTGATGAGCGTGTGTTCTCTCTGGCAGCTCTGAGTCAAAGAAGCCTGGCTCGTGTTCAGGGCTGTTGGTGGATTGGCTGGAACTGCTTGATCCCGAGGTGACCTCCGTGTGCTCAGATCTTCAGCAGAAACTGCTCTTTGCTCAAAACAAGGTAAAGAAAATACATTCCTGAACTGTGACAATGTAAGTGGGTGCAGGCAGTGTTTTAGAAGTACTGTGTTGTACTGTTGGGCCACACAGATGTTTGCGGGCCGCCTGATGCATGTTTTGCATTAAAATGGCAAAGACCACAATCTGATCTTTGGTTTTGCTTGAATATTTTAAAAGGGGAGGATTCAATGTATTTGTGCTATTTCATCTGAGAATATTGGTCTCAAACCAATATATAGTCTGCTTTGTTATCAGCAGGGTTCACACGGGTCATGGAATTTCTGGAATATCATGGAATTTTAAAAGGTCTATTCCAGACATTGAAAGTCATGATAGTTTTATAGATTTTTTGCCGAAGTCATGGTATATCAGGGATTTTTGTTTGTTTTTAACACATTTTTGCGTATTGTTATGGTTATCTTCAGCACCATTTTATTCCCTTCCTGCTTGTCACCTGGAAATCACATAAGTCAAATGCAGTCACCTGTAGCTCTTAACTAAGGCAAAATGCCTGGAAAATGTACATTTCAAGAGCTTTGGCTAAAAAACGACCACTTCAAAGACTGGGTTTGATTCATTATAGGTCATGGAAATTCAAGTTTTTAGTCAGTGAAAGTCATGGAAAGTCAGGGAATTTGACATTTTGCTTAGTGTCGGAACCCTGTGATAAACCTGTAATGTGGACTTGACATTATGCTAATTGTTAACTTTCACATTGTTTGTTTCAGGTTAAAGGCAGTGGTGTGAATGTGACCCCCTCCTACAGGCCGTATCTGTTGGCCCTGCTCACACACCAGTCCAATTGGAGCACACTGCATCAGTGCATTAGCTCTCTGCTTAACAAAAACAAAGAGCAGAGGTGAGCAAATACCTCCCGGCACTGTCATCTTTCCTATGCTGTACTTGACTGAGTATGTGTTTCATCTGTTCTCCAGGCTGGACCCAACCTCAGCTCTAGACTTTCTGTGGGCCTGCAGTCACATTCCTCGCATCTGGCAAGGGCGAGACCAGAAAACTCCTCAGGTTTGGCTGGACTCGCATTTTCCTCACTAAAAAATTGTTTGTTCTGTGTAAACATAGTTAAAATTCCACTTCAGTCCACACAGAAAATGGACAAAAATTCACAGTATTGATGTTACAACTATGACCATGTTAATATATATGACTTCTCAGATTAAAGGTGCTGCGTGTCATTTTTGGAGGATAAACTGACATAAATGCTATATAATACATATGAAACTATGTCTTAAGAGGTGTATAAAGACCTTACATAATGAGGTGTTCTTTTTTTATTACCTTAGAATGAGCTATTTCTATCTACATACACCGCGGGTCCCCTTACATGGAATTGCATGTTGCTCTCCTTAGTCTAATATAATGCTCTGCAGAAAAACTTGTGGTTTTGTGTAACAGATGCTGATCCACGAGAAAGACAACAGAGCTCAGAATGAATAAATCTCTGTGTGTTGCAGAACACACTGCTAAGTGGAAAAAAAAGATTTACACTTAATAAAACGGCCTGCTTTTACAACAGAATGAATAACATCTGCACTGATTTCTTTCGCATCCAGAGACAACCTCTACCTCCACTAGAATAGTCTTTGTGCCATTAACCAGGGTCTGTCATCTCATTGAAGCCCAAAAAAAACGTTCAGGATAAGTAAATCTCACAGTAAAATAATAATGTATGATGCGTCGAAAGGGAGGGTGGAGGGGTGGAGCGAGCTGTTGTTTGCAATTCGCAACCTCACCGCTAGATGCCACTAGATTTCATACAATGGGCCTTTTAATATATTTCAGTAACTGTTGTTACTTATGAAGCTGAAGCTACAATTGTAAACTTTAATACAATTTTAAATAAATTATAATAATAAACATAGGTCATTGTAAAGGTTTTAAAAGTACAGCCTGTCCAGTTATGATTTAGTTTAACATGATCGCTTCGAGTCAGATCGTGTAAAACTAAATGATGACTCTTTAGGATGTAAGATGTTCACAGTAAAGTAAGAGGCTGTGTTGGTTGTGTATGTGTTTCTGCAGAAACGCACTGAGAAGTTCGTCTTGAAGCTGAGCCCTGAAGAGCTAATAAATCTGGTGGATCTCATCCTGTCCGAGTCTGAACTGAACTGCCGTGACTCACCGACCTCCAAGAGCAATCTGGACCAGGTCTCTTGTTCTCTCCTTCAGTCCCGCCTGCCTCTGCTGCACAGCTGTCTCCACTCAGACTTCGACAATGTCAAGAAAGTCTCCGAGTATCTCATCAGTTGTGTTAAAAAGTGGGGAGACAGGTATGTCCTCTCAGTTCCTTTCGGGAAATACTTTCTTTGCTCAACAGGATCTGTCTTTATAACATGACCGGTGAGCACTTCCTTTTAAAAGTCACTTCAACTTTTGGAGCCACAGTTGAAATGACAACCAAGTACACACGCTTTCTTTATTCCGATACAATTCAATTTCTTTATTTCAGTTGCTTAGTTGTTGTCTAGTTATAGAAAGATACATCCGCTAGGTTGATGAAATGGTAGATGTTTTGGCCGGCCTGATTAAAACTTAAAGGGATAGTTCACCCCCAAAATAATCTCTCATCATTCATTCACCCTCGAGTTGTTCCAAACCTGTATACATTTCTTTTTTTTCTGTTGAACACAGAGAAAGATATTTGGACAGTTCTGGGACATCACTGACTTCCATAGTAGGAAAAATGACAATGGTAGTCAAAGGTGCTGTTTGCTTTGAAATTCTTACAAATATCAAATTTTGTGTTTAACAGAACAAAAAAAGTACAAAATGTTCTACCATGGTAGTGAATGATGTCCCAGAACTAACAATTGCTCAAATTCAACATAACAAAGAAATGTATACAGATTTGGAAATGTTCATTTTCGGTGTGAACTACCCCTTTTATTGTCAATAAAACACTGAATTAAAAGTAAAATACCTTGACCTCCAACCTCTGTTTGAAACGAAATTGAAGGTTACTTTATGTTCTCTATCTTTAGGTTGGTTTAGGCCAACTCAACATTTTCCATGAAATTGTACTTAAATTGTAAATCATTATAATATATTTTTAATTCAAAAAGGTTATGGACTGGCTTTAAATTGACATAAAATAAGAATTTACACAAAATCAATTTAAATAAATAAGCATCTTTGTCCTCCTGCCTTCAATCACATTGTATTCACTCATTAACTATATTGGCATTATATAGATCATCGCCCACACTGCTCCCTCTAAAAACCAGCCAATGAAAAACCACAAGCACTATAAATAAAAGATACAACAAAGATCACAGCCTTAAGCAGAGGTCAGTGATTGCCCCATGCAACCAAACACATACAGAAATTTCTAGCAGAAAAACCCCTGAACTTTCTTCCTAGAGGCCTCACATCATACAACAGAAACGCTCGCAGCGGGCACAATAGTGGGAGGGGCTGTAATTAGCTCTTGTGGTGTGAAATGAGAGGCAGCTGAAGTCATTCGCCGCTGTGATCTTCCAGAAAGCTCGGCGTAATATAATGAATGCAGGATTAAGACTCCAGCTTTTCCTTTGGCTTCTGTTGTGAATCGCGACTCAGACCGAGCTGTCACACAGATTTCATGAATGTGCCTTTGGTTATTAAACCCCCTTAATGAGGGGGAAAACTTGGGACAGGGTCAGACGAAGACATAGCATATTTTTAAGTGGAGCTAAGCTGTCTGTTACACAGGGTAAAGTGCGTTAAGTGGGATAAACGCCTGTGTGTTTGTTGGGAGTTCAGTTTTTCTATCTAGCTTGTGAACACAACAGCGGATTAACAGGCATAAACCACAATTAGGCAACAAAATGTGGTTAAGCAGGCCTCCGCTTGATTGGACAAGCAGTTGTGAGCACCTCTCGAGTGTTCTTCAGTGGCTAATAACATGAAGGCCTTGTTGTAAACCATCATCGCTGCTTTTTCCTAGTTACACCATGCAAATGTCTCAAGGGCTGTAGCGGACCTTTTCTGTTGCCTTTTTGCACCTTAGTGTTTGTGATATTCTTATAAAATGACAGTTAAATGTTGTCTATCGGTTTTCAGTATAATGAGTAAGAGGTGTCAGACGCTGCTACTGCAGATCTACCTGCACTTTCCAGAGGTCGTCCATCACGTCCGCCTACCAGAGGCCTCACTGAGCGGAGAGGGAGCAGCCGACGGCAGCACCTGCAAGGTAACACATGCACCATGTGACACCTGATCTCACGAAGCTCCTGTTAACAGAGTTTGTGATGATTACAGTGGGTGTGTGTCGGTTTGTGTTCAGTTGGATGTTCTAGTGCATCGTCTCATCACCCTGCTAGCTGACACAGGAGACTCTAAATCTGCCGAGAACCGTGTGGCCGATGCTAATCTGGCCTGCAGGAAACTGGCCGTGTCCCACCCGGTGCTTCTGCTCAGGTTTGCTACATAGCACTTTTTCTAAAATCATTATTGAGCGAACAGATCATACTTGGATTTTATATAGCAGTAGGTTTTAAAGACATGAAACCTTTTGGTATTCATTTCCACCTCAACGCGACACATTTCCGAGTTGAGCTTAATGTTCAATAATTTTATTATTGACATTTGACCTGATCATGAAATCATTTTTATTAGTTTACGTTTAAATATGTGTGTGTGTGTTTGGCCTTGTTTTTATATCCCTGATCAACCTAAATTCACACCAAATCATGGGGACTCGTATCACCGTGGGGACCAAAGTTGAGGTCCCCATGGGCATAAAAGCTTATAAATCGTACAGAACAATATTTATTTTAAACTAAAAATGTACAAAGTTTTCTATGATATAAAGGTTTAGGGGTAGGGGATAAAATATACAATTTGTACAGTATAAAAATCATTACACCTATGGACTGTCCCCACGGATATAATAAACCAGACATGTGTGTGTATATAAATATATATATAAAATATTACAAAAAACACTGGTAAATTGTGCACAGTAAGATTAAGTACATTTATTAAAAAAGTAAATGGATGTCTTGTTCTTGTGTTTTTACTAAGAGTGTAATAGAGTGATGTGTGTTTTCAGACACCTGTCCATGATTGCTGCTCTTCTGCATGGCCGCATCCATCTGAACATGCAGGAGATCAAGCAACAGATCCACGTCACCTTCTTCAGTGATGTGCTGGCTATCCTGGAGCTGCTGCAGCCGCTGGTTTTCCATTCTGACCACCAGAGGGCACTGCAGGACTGTCTGCTGTCCTTCATCAAAGTCCTACAGGTACAGCAAGCCATCAGAATCAGAAAATGCTTCAACAACACTCTAGCTATAATATAAACCACCATTATTAAATGAAAAATATACATTTGTTTATTGACTGTATTTTTTTTTAAAAGGCAATGGATTTCGCTTTTTTACATTTCTGGGGGATAAAATATATTATTAGCTGAATATACTCTGATTATGACACATTCTTTACTTATCCACTGACAAATATTAAACTGAGCATGAATCTCAAACCATTTTCTTGCAGAACTTCAGAAGATCATCCCGTTTGCCGATCATAAATAGATTCGTACAGTTCATCCAGAAATACATTACCCACGATGCGGCATCTGCTGTGCCCTTCCTTCAGAAACACTCTGATGTTCTCCAGTAAGACTTTTATTTGTGTTTGTTTGTTTTCGCATACTTTTTTTGCGTCATTAAAGTCACTCTTTTTAGATCGTGAATGTAAATGTGCTCCTTTTGTTTTCACTCTTACAGGGGTCTGTCCACTGAGAATCCAGACCTGGTGCAGCTCAAGTCTTTGCTTGCTGGATTGACTCTGCCTGTAAAGTCTGGTTCCTCGGAGAACGCTGCAGAGGACAGAGATGGTGAGGAGTCGCACCCCTAACATCTCAAAGAAACGTGTGATATGTTCTTTTCCAAAACCTGTATCTCTTATATCCACTCTCAGTAGATGATTCGTCATCAGGTTCCCTCCAGATGGTCAACATCTCAGCCTCTTTGCCTCTGACTGCAGCCGACATGACCAAATGCCTGAAGAAAATCTCTAGAGGAGAAGCTATTGAGGGTGAGATCTGTACAATACTTCTTTATCAATCTTTTTTGGGGGGAAATGGAATGGGTTGGTTCAATATTAAATAAATATTAAAATAGAGTTAAACAGAGCGAAAAAAGGTAAAGGAAATGAAGTGTGGTTAATAAAGAAATGATTATTATTATATTTTAATTATTCAATATAGTTATTTATAACATTTAAAAAACATTAAATGTTTTTATTTATTTTTTATTTCAATATTTTACATTTACATATTATATTATTAATTATATTATATTAATGGTGCGTGGTGTATTTTGTTCTAGATGTGTTCGAGGGATTGACGGAAGTGGACGAGAAATCCAAAAGGAATCCTGAAATTATTCAGTATTTTGTGGTAAGTACATGGCAGCATTGCACGCTTAAAAACAACAAGATTAAACAGGTACATGTAACATGTCATGTTTTATCAGAACGATCTTCAGAGGCTGATGAGTTCACCTGAGGAGGTGTGCCGTAACATGGCGTTCAGTCTGGCCCTGCGGTGTATCCAGAATATCCCCAGGTGAGAGTCAATAGATTGTATAATGTTTATCGAACATAAATGATATGTTACGAATACATTCTGACTCTTGTTATCTTTGTTGACTCTAGCATGGCTGCTGAATTCCTGCCAACCTTCATGTACTGTCTGGGCAGCGGGAACTTTGATGTGGTGCAGACAGCCCTGAGGAACCTGCCGGAATATGTGCTGCTCTGTCAAGGTATTCTGTCGAGTAGGACTACTGTCGTGGGTGGATGTACTTTTGATTGTGCTTCACTGACGTAATTGGAGTGGGTGGATTTTTCTGTGTAAACCGTACTTTGTGGATAGTTGTGTTCATCTCTTTCCGATGTTGCTGGTATCTGGCAAAAGTTTTAAGTAAAGAATAAAGAATTTATCCTTAGACAATGCATCGCCCTATAGTCATGTGCTTGTTTTTACAAAATGAGAGACAAGCCATAATCGTTCTATGGTAGTCGGCAGGATGCCACAGATGTTCTTGATAATGTCTAAGGTGTGTTAAACCTGGAATATTTTCCAAGGGTGTTGGTTTCTTTTGTCTTATAGACGGTTTCATCGGACACATGAGCCCGGTCTGTGTGTGTTGATCGGTCTGGCTAGTGGCTAGTAATATAACTTTATATTATAGATTTATAAGTTTATATTTTACTTAATTTATATTTTATTTTATTGTATAATAATCGTATTAAATAACCAATTTGTTGAATTTGATTGTATATAAATATTTTTTAAATAACCAATTTGTTGAATGGGTCGTGTAACGTAACTTTCGGCTCTTCTACTGATAATCCAAAATAATACTGGCTAGACATACTTTTAACTCGCTAGCTAATGTCATTTCCCTTGCTTGTTATCAGAGATAATCTACAGGGACTCTATTCTTTGCGGATGTGTACCGTATGTCAAGTTTGGGCCACAAAGCGTGCATGCCACGCAGTAATGTTTGTTTATGCTGTTGCCGTGTAACTGTATCAAAAAGAAAATGTCTTTGCATTTTTCTTTTCAGAGCATGCTGATATTCTGCTCCACAAAGCATTTTTGGTGGGCATCTACGGTCAGATCGACACCAGTTCCATGATTGCAGAATCCTTGAAGGTCTTGCGCATGGAAGCAACAACATAGACATCCGTTTTAAACTTTCGCTTTAACTCCGAGTGTCATGCACTGTGGGCACAATTCATCATCATTGATAAAAATCTGTATTGAGACATAGCATTGGACATCATTTTTTTTTTAAATGCTTCAAATAAAAGATGATAAAAACGTGCCGTTCATCTGCTGGGAGTGTCTGTCATTTGTGTATCGCTTTAAATAATAAAACCATGAAGCTATAAAAGCGTCAAACCTAGTTTGTATTGTTTGCTTTTAACAACCCTTCCATAACACCTACTGTAAGACTGTTGTTGTTTCTTATCTAAAAATAACTTTCTTAAGGCCATAATCTTACCCTGCCTGTTGAAAATAAGGTCTTCAGACCCCCCCTTCCTTCACATTTTATCCCTAACAGATCTGAGCCATGCCACGAATGCTGTGATTGAAGTCTATTTACCATGAAAGTGCAAGTTGTTCATGTCCAGTGTCACCGATTTCATCTGAAAGCTTCTGTGAGATTGAAGAAGAGCGCGCCGGATGCGCGCATCGCTCTCAGTCGCGGCTAAATTAAGCGTGGCGGTAATTGTTCAATCATACAGACCAAAGTTCCGTGTGTGAAGGGTGCATGAGGGCAGGTTGTTTAGAGCAAGGGGCCAAGAGTGAGCGTGTGGGTGTCTGGTTACTGGGCCCCGATGAAGCGGGTTTTCTGTGTATTGTGGAAGGAGAAGGGCGGACATGCCCGCACTGGTGACTGGGGAACGTCGTCCTCCGCCGCGACTGACAGCTCTCAGCGAGCGCAGCGAAGTCTGCTGATGAAAGTCGTTTCGCGGTTTCACGCATGTTCTCCGCTCTGCTTTTAACATGTCATGAAAGGAATTTGGGGATGTTTCCTGAAACCTGTCTCCTTTGATTTGTGGCTCCTAATTTCGAAAAAAAGCCATCCATCCGTTTAACCTTCGGTGATGAATTACTTAAACACTCTGCTTTCAGTTAATTGTCCGCTTAAATTTGCATGGAAACTTTTCCGATGCAAGGGTGTGAAGGAAGCCGAGGGGTCTTGATTGTCTTCTCGAGTCTACTTAAATGTGCCGCTAATTTCCTCGGAGAGGCAGCAGTCAATTTCCGCGTCATTTGTCTTGCGCTGGATGCGCTTGATCGGTCTTAATTGCACCTGTGAGGTGTCACGTAACGCGCATTTCTTTCGCAAGCGCAGTTAGCGGAGTTTCATCGGCTTGCCCCAGATGCTTTAACCGCCTTTGGGTCAGATTCCCAAGACAAGTTCTCATAGGCTGGATGGCACTGGGGCGGAACGGAGATGAGTGACAGAATGGGCTGGGCGGACTTGACGGTGTGTCAGTGAGAAGTGAGTTTGATGAGTCACTGACATATCTATAAGCGCTATATCATTTTCACGACATATAGAGTACAGCTGCACGTGTGTTGTGTTTCACGTTCGTTTATTTGTATGCTTGTGCTGTTGTCTTTTTTTGTGTTTTTTTAACTACGAGCAATGACTTTTTACTATGCAAAAATTACTATAGGGATGCCAATGTCACAGCAGGTCAGATTTGAAGGGAAACCCCAATAATGTAAAAAATTAAAACATGTCATTTATTCACCCTTATGTCATTCAAAACTTGTATATGACCCTTTCTTCAGTGGAACACAAAAGAAGATATTTTGAGGTTTTGGTTTTGTGTCCATACAGTGGAAGTCAATGAGGGATTATGTTGTTCAGATACCAACAACAATTTCTTACATTTTTATTTATTTCTTTATTATTATTCTTTTGTACATATTCATATATATATATATGCTATTTTTTTCCTCTCTATTTTGTCATGTCTAAGTAATATGTCTTGTGTTGTATTATGTTTGAGATGTCTGTATGTGTTATACTTCAAGTGCAAAAAATATATATATTCTGAAAGTATCTTCTCATCTTGTCTTCTGCAGAACAAAGTCATACAGATTTGGAATGACACGAGGGTGAGTAAAGGATACATTTATAAAAATATAAATAAAATAAATTATTTTACTTTATTAGCGATGCAATGAAATGGCTAGTGTCATTTTCGAATTGACATTGAAATGTAATACATTTCTTGATTTATGTTGCATTTCAACAGATCGCAAAAGCTTTTGTTAACTTTTAATAAGGTTACACTGTAAAAAAACAGAAATTTCCTGGCAGCTGGGGAGCCAATTTTGTCTGTAATTTGACGTTATTTGGCAGTATTTCAAAAATAGACTATAAAAAAATCCCCTAAAAAAATATATACCATAAAAATACATTTCTTTAAAGTTTTTTCCTATTTTTCTTGTAAATGTGCAGTCTTTTCTGTGATTTAACTGTTTTTGACCGTATTTCAAAAGTTCATGAAAACATGTGTTAATAAAACAGTAGAAGTCTGTAAAAGTACCATTTATTGGACATTATATGTGAAAATCTGTAAAATCCTGTTTTTTTACAGTGTAGTCTCAAGGTCATATGACCCAAATTTCGTGAATTGCCTTAATAAAGGCTGCTGAAAAGTATATTTTAGACTATGATGATACACGGGATGTCAAAGAATTGTCAGAAGCACTATAGACTGTCATATTGAAATCGGAGGCAGAGGTGGGAAGAAAACCAGAAGGACAGATAGACTATGGTTTGGACTATATCGGGTGTTTGTGACATGAATAAACAAATTATGTGTTTAAAAACAACCTAAGAGTAGCTGTGTGTGCGTGAATGAAACCCGCTTATGGGAGCTTAAACAGTCACAAATATGTGACGTACGGCTGAAGTGGTTTGCATGCTCGATGCAGCTCGATTGACATGCATCCTTATATTTTTACATATAAGATCATAAATCGTTTTATTAACTACAAAGGTTGGTTGTCCAAACCATTGCAGTCCGTCTACCCTTCCGGTTTTCTTCCCATCTCTGCCTCGCTTTTGATTTCAACATGGCGGCATGAAATCAGTCTATAGGGTCTGAGATGCCTCCCTTATGAATGTGCTAAAATTCAACTATTCAATTCTAAAGACTAAAAGAGCATCATTTTAATATGAAGTCTAACCGATACAGGAGCTTCCTATGACCTTACAGAGCTTTATGTAATTTCTTTTCAACAATGCAATTTTGAATGTCGCAATGTTTGCCAACTTAGCGTGTAATTTCATTGTATAGAATTGAAATGTTAAACTAATTGGCATCTGTAAATAAATATGGCTAAGCTTTTTCTCAAAAGTCTTTATATCTTATATATATCTTTATATCCTTATCTTTAGCCATTTTCCAAAACCATTTAAGAAACTGATCTAACTTCCCTTTTATTGGATGTCAGTTCCCCTCAAGTTAGTTACACTAGCTTTGACAATCGAGTGTTCAAGTACATTTTGTTTTTATTTGGAACACTAAATCTATTGTTGTAGTTTAAAACTTCTGCTGCGGGAGAGGCGGAGATGTGCCGGTACCTGCCCGTGCACACCTGTCGGCTCTGTGTTCCTCAACAGCAACTTCGCCTTAGATCATCTCCTCTTCCTCCACGCATGAGTTGCGCCTGGCTAGCGTGGAAAAAATGTGGACCGGCTCTCGCCTTCCTTTCCCCTGGCGCTTTGAAGTGTAAAGTGTGATTGCTTTTGGATCGCGGCCGTTCTCCTTGAAGGTTTTGACATGAAAAGCTGCCTGGGCTCTCAGGTTTATCCCATTGCAAGTGATCCAAGACTAAACCAATCATCTCACTGCCTGAGAGATACAATTACTAAAGGAGTAGAAAGAAGCACTAAATATATTTATCTTTAAACAGTATTTTCCCTTTACTGGAAATCACATTGTCATATTATTGAATGGAAATGTGCTAAGTATTCCTCATCTAAAGGGACAGTTCACCCAAAAATTTAAATTCTGTCATCATTTACTCACCCTCAAGTTGTTCCAAATCTGTATAAATGTCTTTGTTCTGATGAACACAGAGAAAGATATTTGGAAGAATGCTTGTTACAAACAGTTCTTGACCACCATTGACTACCAAAATTTAAAATGGCAGCCAAAAGTGCCCCAGAACTGTTTGCTTTCCTACTTTCTTCAAAATATCTCCTTTTGTGTTCAACAGAACAAAGAAATTCAAGGAATTTTCCTACTACGGTAGTCAACGGTGGCCAAGAACTGTTTGGTCATAAGCATTCTTCTAAATGTATTTCTCTGTGTTCACCAGAGCGAATAAATGACACAGATTTGGAACAACTTGAGGGGAATTCATGACAGATTTTCTGTTTTTGGGTGAGCTGTTTCTTTTAAGAGAAGGTTTAGGTGAAATGTAAGTAAGCAAACAAAGTCATCCAGTTGTAACATAAGTCATAATGGATCTTCATTTTCACTTGCTCTTTGGACTTGTAAGTGTACAACAGTTATTTGTGTCTGCAAATTAAATCACTTTCCCATGACTCATGGACATCATCCATCATGATTTGCTGTTTCAGGTGTTGTGCATTCTTAAGAGTGTCACTCAAATGTGTATTAATGATATTGTGCATTGTTCCCCATCTCTGTCATCCGAGAGCCTGTGCTGGCGTATCTGTAGAGTTTGGCAATATAAAAGACCGTGTGAGTTGGCTTTAATCCTTTTAGAAGACAATTCTTAATTCAGTGTCAAAGTGATAGTTCACCCAAAAATGATCATTCTGTCATCATTTACTCACCCTGATGCAATTTCAAACCTGTATGACGTGCAGTACTTTCTTCTGCAGCACACTAAAGAAGATATTTTGAAGAAAGTTGGTAACCAAACAACATTGGCCCCCATTGACTTCAATTGCAAGGACACAAAACCACTAAGACATTTCACATAACAGGTTTTGACCAACATGAGGGCAAATACATGATGACAGAAACTTTATATAAGTGTAAACTATCCCTTTAAATACTTTTTGTGTCGTAATGTGTAGTGGTTTATCCAAAGCATTCCCATTGGTTTAAGAAGAAGATATCATTATATGAGCCATTTGATGTCTTCCTGTGAGTTTTAATCATTTTTACCGTGTTAGACTTCCTCCATCAGCCACACGTTAATGCAAGACGCATTTCCTGCTGCCGCAGAAGCAATTGACCTTCTAAATGATGATCCCACATCCAAAATCCATCAGTCAGGAATACCCATGCCACATTAAGAAAGTTACCTGCTCATTTAAATGGGTAAAGGTGTCTTAAATGAAAGAGCATATCAAATAGTGTGTTATGTTTATTGTTTGCTGTTGTTGCCGACCCATTTAGCCAGTCTATTTCCAATCTTGTGTCTCAATGATTTGCTTTAATTATGATTCTGAATGAAAACAATTGAGATTAGCGGCTTCATTCTCGATGGGATTGTCACGCTCTTGTCTTATTGTCTACCTCACTTAAGAGGAATGAAATCTCAGTTTGTCCTATATGCAGCAGAGACACGTTTCCCTGCCAAACATTGTACCTGTGGCTCAGTGGTTAGAGCATCGCGCTAGCAACGCCAAGGTCATGGGTCCGATCCCAGGGGATTGCATGTACTTAGAAACAAATGTATAGTACAATGCAATGTAAGTCGCTTTGGATAAAAGTGTCTGCCAAATGCGTAAATGTAAATGTACAAAGCCTCTTGTGTATTCAAATGACTTCAATCTCACAGAGCTGTGAGCCCTAAAGATCAATATAGACCTGCAAGAACTGCTGGTATTCTTGCTTCTCCTTCGTTTGCATTCAATACAGATTCGATCCTGTCAGTGTGTTGGTGCAAATGAATACAGTATAAAGCATGCGCGTGTTATCATCATTCTAAAGGTGTGAGGACAGCAGGTAGGTTAGGACTTAGATCCCTCTATGTTTTGACAGATGTCTGAAAAGGTTTTGTCCTGTTTTGTCCTTGTGGCCTACGAAGAGAGTGACTCACTCAACCCAGATCAGGCCAGCTGTGTGCCGTCAATGTTGGGATGTGATCAAAGTTAGCAGGATTAGCAGTTAGCCGATGCTGGTGACAGCTCTTGAATCTCTCTGCAGTCTGATCTTATTAGCCGATAGTGCAGGTGAAGATGGTTGTGAGGTGAAACGTTCCTGAGAATTAATTGACGCACCTGCTTTTTGTTCCTCTCATCCTGCAGCGACAGGAATGCAGATGTTGTGAGATGAAAGTGATTCTGTCAGCTTGTATTGGGAAATTCTGCTTTTAATCAGGTTTGTTATCATTTTAATTACAAAACACTTCTTAAGGGGGCAATACATTAGTAAATTGTGTTTTGATAAATACAATTATCCAACTCGTAATTTAATCACAGTTGTACTTTCTGGTATAAAAAATTGATTGATTTTTGAATAATTGTTCTCAAAGGTGTGACCGAAAGAGCATCACACTTATCCTGATAGCACACATACTGTACATCTGGGAGACGTCTATTTCAGGTCTGCATTTACATCTGCGTGACGTATTTTTTATTGTTTGCGCCTGTGCAATACATCAATGGGACGTCTGCTGTCAGATGTTATATAGACCGCTCTAAGATATTTATCAGATGTTTTCCAGCATACATCTTTCAGACGTACCTGTGCTACCTGGGTCATCTGCAATACGTTTCTGGGATGTTTCCTGTCAGATGTTATAAAGGCATTTACAAGATGTCTGTATGATGTTTATGATTTAGCATGTGTGTGAAATAGCTTTTTTTGAACGTTTTTTCGGATATTTACACTGCATATGTTTTCCAAATCTCGAGATATTGGGCTTACAGTAAATTTACAATAAATGCTATGATTAACATATCTACAGTCAATTTTCCGCTAAGATAGAAAGCTCATATCAGACTAGCACTTCCTGGACCAAGACAGTCCCGCGTTACCTTAGTTTTACTACAAATGCCATGGTTATTATACTATTATTTACCACGGTGGTAACAGTGGTTTGACTAAACAAAAAATTGTTCAAAGAAAAAGAGGTAGCATTCACACTATGCTCCGCTAATCGCTGCAGCTAGCTTGTTACTAGCTCCAAAAACAAAAGCCACCGTTTGTTAAAAACTGAAAAATGCAGTTCAGTTCGGAGCGACCTCGAAAACACTGGTTGTCAATCATCCACTAACCGCTTCTTGAAAAACCGCTGTGTTTTGACCAGTCGTTTCAATGCTAGTCACGTCTTGACAATGCCATTGCAGCTGCTTAAAAGTTGTAAGATTCGTCACTACAATATCTGTTTAAAAAAACTCTCACAATTTCCCCAACCTGTTGATGTTGTAGCGAATAGCTCGGCATTCCTCTCAAAGTGCGCTTTGGGTTTAGCTGGGAAGTGATCTGTTTTCAAAGGCCAGATTTCTGTGACCCAAATCCATTGTTAGTGAACTCTGTCCGGAGCTCGCAACTACACAATACAGCTTGTTTAGACAGGTGATCTTATTCCTAACGCGAAGAAGGCTTCGAGTGAGATAACAGGCTTAGGCATCTATCGGAACAAAGGCGTGGGTTTTAATCCGACGGCAGAAATCCCAGCTGACGGCACACGTTCTGTATTTCCGAAACAAACGGTTTTGTCGAAGACGAGCATGTTGATTATGAAAACTCATCAAAGCTTTTCCTTAAGGATTTTTCATTCAGTCATGTTGTATCGTAAATGAATGTCACACAAACATCTAAATGCTGCAAATGGGCTTGTAAATGAATGTCAATTATGTGGCCCAATTAGTGTGATGTGTTTACTGTGTAAACAGAGGCTGTTTGTTTGTGCTCTCCGTAGATTTCTGCTAAAGCTCTGTTTGTGCTGGGCTTTCTTATTGAACATTTCTCAGCTCTAAACCTTTTGATTCTCCCTTAATGATTTAATATCCATCTGTTTTATCAGTGTGTTTTAATGACTAAACCTGGCGATTATAGCAACACAGCGCACAAACAGGTCTCGCCGGTGCTTGTACGTGCCTTTGAAAGCGTCCGCGGCTTTCTCCATTTCTTATCGCCACACTCCAATTCCAAACGTCGGGTTTGTCATATTAATAAGTGAACGAAAAAGCTGAAGAGTGCCTGGACTTGTCTATGGAACATTTCAGTATGACAGGCCTTTCTTTATCCCTCCCCAAATGGAAATGGGGGCTGTTACTCATTTGCTCCTTCAGAGGAGCTGAGGTGTAGATTAGAAGGCATTAGGTGTCACTATGGACAACTGCTGAAGAGTGATGCTGTAAGAAGCCTCTTAAATCAAGCGTGGAATCTGTGGTCTCTTATGATTGGGTGGGTGACTTCCTGGAACCCGGCTCTGTTTTACTTGTATGCGTGGTCATAGGTGAGTCACGTGACTTGGCGAGGGGGTGGGACACCCATGAAAGTGGAAATCACACCTGACTCAGGTGAGGAACGTTGTCTTTGCTGTGGAGCATCATAAGTTCTCATGTCTTGCGTCTGTGGACAATTCTGGTCTACTATGAAGTTCACTCCTAACTGGATTTCTTTTGATTTTCAATAACTCATCAGCATCTCCAAGGACTGAAACACTTTGTCGAACCTTCGATATTTCTCTGCAGATTTTGATTTCCATCTGAAATTTGTACAGAAGGAAGGAGGATCTTTGCTGAATCTAGGCCATGTTTGGCACTGGGCATCTGGTGTCTCCTCTGTCTCCCGCTGTCTTCCACTCCTCGGCTGCACATTTCTTCCCGGCCTTCCCCAGCAGGTTAGGTTCACCGCAGATCTTCATTCCCGGCCCCTTGTTGAGCTATGAGCTCCTGCGCAGCTACCTGCAGCCTGAGCCCTGCAAGCAAGCTTTGCTGTTGGCCTCTCAGGCCTCAGGACACCATGCTGACAATATTGGTAAGCACATTGTAACCATTGTAAACCATTGCACCCATCTTAAGTGGACACATTTAGTTCTATAAGCAAAATATACAGTTAAAAATATACAGGAACTCTCAAGTTTGAAGGTAAAATTTACTCTTAAGTATGTAAAAAATAAATAATTAATTATATTTTATACTGTGTAAATTTGGAAAACTTATATTTTAGACAAATAAATAAGAGTTTAATATGAGAGAGACTAGCACAACCATGTAGGAAATTGGTGACTTATATAGTGCTACGGCCATTATACAAAAAAATTGGCAGGCGAAACCTGTGATTGACTAGTATTAAGTATTCCAGAGAGCCGTTTAATAAAATGTAAATGAAATATTTAAAAGGATAAATAACCTTTTTATGTGGTAGTGCTGAAGAGAAAATGTATATTTGGCAAGGCGTTCAGGTATCATGGTTTAAATAATCCATATGTGTAGCGTTCATTAAGGGACGCCGTTTATGAGTCATATTCTCTCATAATTATCCATACTCATTTAACAGTATTTAATAGGATTCTAAATGTTTACAAAGGATTGGCTAACAACTTGTAACTAACAATCAATTATCCGGCTCTGCTGAAGAGGGCTTAATGAACGCTGCACTAATTATCCAATCTAGAGCCATTAGTTCCTTGTCAGCCGTAGCCTCTGGCAATTGTCTAATTGGTGGCTGTGATGTGGCTTCCAGATGAACCCCGGCCAGTGAAACAGCGGCGAGCACGGGCCAACTATAGCAGCTGGCAACTGGAAGAACTGGAGAAGGCCTTCGAGAGCACACACTACCCCGACGTCTTCATGAGAGAAGCCTTGGCCCTCAGACTGGACCTGATCGAGGCCAGAGTGCAGGTTGCCATAGTGACATTCTATTTTATTATTGTAATGCACATAACAATATTATATTAAGATTATTATTTTGGTTTTATTTCACCAAATTAGCTGTGTTGATCTTAAAAAATACTACGTGTTGCGCCAGCCCTACATGTTTCAAGTATGTTACTGAGCACATTTTGAGACGGTTTTGAGAGATGTTTGTTTGTAATAAGTGATTGTAATACCTACTACTAATCATAATGTGATTGTTCAGAAAAAGTTGTAATATTTGCTAAATCAATGTTAATGTAAAATTTCATATATTTGCTTATTTAATATAAATTAACATTTAAGATTCAATACAAATATAAAAAGCACAAAATGGCAGTTTCCTAAGCTGGCTGATACACAATTTGACATCTCAATAATTTTCCTAATATTTCAATGCTTGATATATCTTATATTTTTATTATAATAATTAAAAAAGATGATCAAATGATAAAGTTATTTTTCCCCAATTAAAAGAGACATGCAAAGATTTGTGCAAAAAAGTCAAACATTTTTATAATGACGTTTTTGTAGAGTATAAGGCGTAAAGGGGGAGTGAAATTGCTTATCGGAGCCATCTTTGCCACATTAATCTTAATTTATAACAATATTCAATATGATCGATATTCTATAATTTTAGATCTTTAGCAAAATTATATTGATTATTTTTAAAGGTGGCCACATATGCAACATTCACATTTCCCCAAATATCCAGCACATAATGCTAATAAATCACCTACTCTTTTTTTTTTAAATCTCCATCAATCAAATACATTGTCTGAAATTCAGCTGTATGCGATTTAAGCAGGTTTAAAGAGTACATATTATTAATCAATATATCGGCAATCTCCTTTTCCTTTGTTCCATCAGGTGTGGTTCCAAAACCGCAGGGCTAAAATGCGCAGACAGACGAAACTCCAAAGCCAGCCAGGTGAGCAGTGTAGCAGGAGTGACGATGACAACAGAGCGGTCGACCCGTCCAGCAGGAACCCCAGTGGTCCAGAGCTCCACAGCAGCAGCAGCCCATGCTGGGAGAGGAAACAGGACAGAGGAAGCCCCATTTGGCCTAAACCCACCTCATCCTCTACCCACAGCCCCGTGAGCAACATGCAGGAGATGTCGGAGGTGTCCAGTCCTGAGGACTTCCGCTGCTGTAGCATTGCCAAGCTGAGGGCGAAGGCCAGGGATTATGAAGCGGAGATCCACAGCAGTGTGACCAAAGCCAGCAGAGGGAGGCAACTGAAGACACAAGAATCTGCCACAGTCCTGGAAAGAGACTAAACAGATGTGACAGGATGCAGTATCACACAGGACCAGAGGATACTTTCCAAATCCCATTAAATAGATAATTTATTGTCATTTCAACATCATTCTGCTCGATTACACAGCCATGACTGAGAATAGCAAAACACAAATTACATGGCTCTGTATTGTGTTTTCTTCTCTGATCGTCACAACATCATTCATTATATGTGAAGCCAATGTGTCCTGTACATTTTTTGTTACATTTTATTTGTCTGGTGGTGTTGCAAATATGATGTAAAACTGTATATAAGGCATTCTGTACGTTTGCCTGTTTCAAATGACTTTGCTAGTAAAGCATATGAGAGGTGTTTGTGTTATACATGACAAATTTTGAGAAATTACTGTATTTTTTTTTGTGGCAGCATCTAAACTAGCTGGTTTCACTGATATTCATTATATCATACATAAAACAATCCCCTAAATTTACAGGTTTTCAAACGGGGGTTGGGAACCACTTTTGGTGGGTTGCAAAAATAAAAGTGGGTCGAGAAAAGTCACTTGGTTGTTGTGGTAAATGATTTTCTTTGCATGTAAAGTATTGCAATTAAACATATTTTATTCAAACAATGACAAGGACAATTAAAACTACTCTTACTAAATGAGAGTTCTATTTAAAAGTATTTTTGTGGGTTCTGGAATGAAAAGTTTAGGAACCACCAGTTTAATGTGACTGAAAAAATGAAAATAGCACACTACTGTACATTATACTTTGTATTTAATGTCTTATTAAGTCTACATTGCATTTTTGTATTGTATCTGAGATGTTTTATCACATTTAACTCTTACATTTTCGAATTGAATCATCAATTCGTACGAATTCTGATGTTGTTTGCTTTAAAGTTTGTCTGCAAGGATCAACATTAATAATAGTTTTTTTTCATGTTGTTACTTTGATACCAACATCTATCGGCTAGTGAACAGAAGGCACTCAAAGAGGAAATGCTTGATGATGTCATTGATGGCCAGCTCTTCAGCTATCTTGTTACCCGGTGTGGAAACACAGGATGTCTGCAAGCTGCTACAAGCCCTCTATAAACAATGAGAATGTCAGAAAAGTGCCTGCCCTTTTTTGACAAACATGCATGTATTCTTCAACAAATGAATAATTACTGTTTTGTATGTAAAAAATGTTTATTTGCTTGGCAGTTATGTTTTTTAAATGGTATGTTTTGACACACTGTAAGATACAGTAATTCTGGGGAATAGTTGTTGCCAGATCAGAAGAAAATGACTTCTAAATTGTAAAAACCCTGCTGAAGTATTTGAAAATGGATACGGCACCTGTTCCAGTCAAATCAATTTAAGCGGCCACTAAAAGGGTATTTCCTGTGGTATCAGAAATTTGCCAATGTCTGCATCAGTGCTTAACAATCTTTGGTCATGCAATGTGCATGCAGTACAACTAATACCCTTGACTCAAGGAATTAGACGTGTCTAGTTCTCATTAGAGTCACAGTGCCCTCCTCTGGGCAGCAGGAAATGTGGCTTTTCAAAGCCTGGTTTGTCTATTAAGTAGGTCGATTTTTAATGGAACAATATAGAAGTATATTGGGATATCTTACATGTAAAATCAGGGGGATTTTTTTATTTTCGATGTGCACCATATGAGAGAGTGTCTCTTTTTCTCCACCAGACTCAGGTTTCTATCATTATGAAGTTCAATGTCAAGCTTTAAACAATCCCTTTCATTCCCCACCCATCCACAACTTGATATGCTCGCCATAGTTTACCTAATTCAAATTTTAAACATTCAGAGAAGTCTCGTCTGAAATTACACCTAAAAACAATCTCTCTCTGCCTTAGCAGATGCACTGTTCATTCTACACACGGTTAAGGTGCATTGTCTTATAATCTCAAAAACAGTGTTGTGCATTTGTAAGATTATGTTTATTACTTTAAAATTAAAACATATTTTATGTATTATTACGTTTTGTTTCGTTATTGTTAAAGTTTCATGTAGGTCAGTTCTTTTTTTCACAGGGCCTTCCTGTTTTCATATGCAAATGAGATGGCCCCGTTTGGAGGCCTTTGTAAACACTCACATCCAAAAATATGAAAAACTTACTGTTTAACCCCCCCCCCTGTTGTTTTTTATTAAGAATTCAAACTAGTAGGTTTTTTATGATCGTTTTTAGGCCAACACGCCTTATGTTTTTTTTTCAAATAATACATGCTTCAAACAATAACATGAAATAACAATAAGTAAGTAAGTAAATTAGCAGACGTCTAACAAATTACATTTATAAATACATAAATCGAATAAAAGCAATTAGCGTTAATAATGGATCATTTCAGGCCCCTCCTCCTGTATATCCACAGGTGCTGCTGCTGCTCTGCCAATTTCCAAATGACCGGCGCAGTGAAGGACGCCAGTGACAAACTTCAGATCCGTTTCAACTTTTTTACGCTCCTCTGGACTTCCTGAAATACATCCAACGTGATTTCTTCCACTGCCCTCGACGTTACTTCTCCGACCAAGCGACCTGTTTTAAGATCAAGTTTTCACGGTATTTTGTGCGCTCGTGGAGAGGATGGCGGCGATCAAGGCTCTGCAGCAGTGGTGTAGGATTCAGTGCGAAGGCTACAGAGATGTGACCGTCAGCAACATGACGACATCTTTCAGAGATGGACTGGCCTTCTGCGCTCTTATTCACAAATTCAGACCAGACCTCATGTAAGAGTCTCTTACTTGTAATGTTGTCTATAATAAGGTTTCGAAAACTGCCAAAATCGATTAAAGTAAAAATAATAATATTGTTTGAGCTTTATCGTGGTATTCATACTAGTCGGATAAATATCGACTATTTAATCGTACACTAAGGGTTTTAAAGAATTTTAAGAAACATGTGCGGTTTGCATTTGGTCACAAATGATTCTTATGTTGGAGTCGGGACAACATTAAACCATCTGGCATTCAATTTAAAGAACTTATTCCACGTTTTTTTTAACCGAAGTAAATGTGTTTGGCTGTCAAACGCATTGATACATCCATATTTTATGTGACGAGCTACACCTGTTGCTACACCTGTGTAACGTTGAGGGGAAGTGACATCATACTGTACAATCCCTGAAACATTATTAAAAGTAATAGAAGAATGACTAAGAAAATTGCAGTTATTTTGAGAAAAGGTCTGTTTACATTTGTTTGCCAATATGCAGTTAATGAAGTTCATAAATTGTGGATTAAGTGTCCAAATACATTCAAGAGACACCGCTGGAAAGGAATTATAATAACATCAGAGATGTTAACTGTCACCACATGGCTTTTGACTGACTTGCGACCCTTCAGCTTTATAATTCTTTTAATATTGCATTTGCTTGTGACCTTTAAAATATGTTCATGTTGTATCTTTATATTGCTTTCGTGCATGGCCATTTCTAATGTAGATAAATGTAGTAACTATATATATTTTTGTGTGTGCTTTTGTTGAACTTTGCTGAGCTTGATGCAGTCTCTGCATTGTGACGGTTATCAGGACTTTTATCTGTCTGAATACTGACTCACATCCTTGTTTTCTTTCAGAAACTTTGAGTCTCTCTCCAAGGACAATGTGTATTACAACAACCACTTGGTAAGTTGGGTTGAATGTAGGAAACTCTGGGAAAAAAAACTACGTGTCCCATTTAGCTGTTTCCTGTATAATTATGCAGTTGTTATAGTCCCTTGATAATAAATGTGCACAATGAAGTTTTGCCCCAAGTTGTTTTTACACTTGTTTGTCAACATGATTGTTTAGTGTATGTGCTTTGCTTTTCCTCTTGTCTTTGGCAGCACTCATTCATAGTCGACATGAACAATTATTGGTTACATTTATTGTTAGATTTTCATTTTTTTTTTAAATGTTGTGTTTCTAGGGAACGTCTAAATATACATGTATTGTTTGTTTGCCTGGTATGAATAAGGGCTTGTTGGAGCTTTCCCCGATCGCTTGAGAAACTCGTGATCATTCAGCCACATTCTTAAATGAAACTTGTTGCTCAGCAAAATAATCCATGTTTGGAGTCATGTGTTGCAGCCAGAGCTGTTTGGACAGTTTGTGTTTGAGATGTCTTTGGTGTATAACCTCTTATTAGTAAAAATGTACAAGAATCGATACGGGTGTCATTTAGAAAATTAAATAATATATATTCCACACATAATGCATCACACAAGTGATGTTGTTTTTACTCAGACTATGACTTTCTTCCGTAGAACACTAAGGGAGATATTTTGAAGAATGTTGTTTACCGGAACCCATTCACTTTTATTGGTTTTGTGTCCATACCATAGAAGTGATTGGGTGCCTGCGCTGTTTGGTTGCCACTGTTCTTCAAAATATCTTCTTTTGTGTTCTGCAGAATAAAGAAAATATAACAGGTTTGAAATGACAAGAGGATGAGTAAATGACAGAATTTTTTTTTTGTGGTAATCTATCCCTTTAAATGAGAAGTAAATGTGTGTAGTGCGTTCATCAGTTTGCCACTATATGAATTTCATATGCCAAATTTAATTTCTGTTTGTGTGTAGAGGACAATGCCTGACCAAGACTGGTGACCTAATTATTTTTCAGCCCACCCTCACATTCCTGTCAGGATGTGCTTCTGTAAGAATGAGGCAGTGTGATGCGTCACAACTGGGACTTTTTTTTATAATGATGAGCTCTTTCTTTCTCTGCGTCCTCTGAGACTTCAGATTATTGTAGGCAGCATTAGGTTGTAGCTGGAACTTGAGTTTTGCGGTGTCTTTCCGGTGTGTGCATTATTTAGAAGGGTGATGGCCAGGCCACCTGATCCTCATCATCAAGATTAACTTACTTCTATTCTACTACTGTCTTTACAAATGTCAGTTCATGGTGTGTTTGAACGCCAAAGGATGGGCCATTTTGATTCTGCTGCTTTACCATTAAATACATATCGACTGGATTTAAACAAAAAAACGCTCAACACTGAGTGTGCGGTATCTCTCCAGTGATGTATGTCAAAGGAGAAACAGGAAGTTGCAGCTGCGTCTGCATCATGGAGGATATGCTCCCCCCTCGACTGTCCTGTAAAGTTTAATAAGTGTGTTCAGGTCACTCCTAAACAATGCTCTGGTATCCCCCCTTTCTGTCGTCTCCCAGGCCACAAACAGGAAACACGCTATTCATTATGCGCTCCCTGCCCAGACCTGCTTGATGTAGTGCCAGATCTCGCTGCGTCCTGGCCTTTTCTATTTTTGAAGACTCCTTTCATTGTGCCTTGTCTGTGTTTACAGTTAATTGGCCAAGTGCCTTTCCCCTAGAAAACCGTTGCCACCGCATGATATTAGTGCTCTGAAAGAATCATGTGATAAAATATTGAGCGTCTTGAACATACAGTATGTATGGAACACTACTAACTTAACGCTGTGCAATAAAGTGTGCTGATCTTGTTTGTATCTCAACATCTTGGCTGGTGGTGGTGGTCTCGTTGTCAGAGATGTAAGTTTGATGGCAGATCTTTTGTGATGTGCTTCAGGCGTTCCGTGTGGCTGAGGAACATCTGGGAATTCCAGCTCTTCTGGATGCAGAGGACATGGTGGCTTTGTCTGTCCCGGACCGACTCAGCATCCTCACATATGTCTCACAATACTACAATTACTTTAATGGTCGCTCGCCAAGTAAGATTACATTCATCCATCACCTTGTAAAATTCGGATTAAGGTGTGGTTTGAATTCTACACCAATGGTTATGGAGCAAGAAGTTATTTTGTCAGTGTATTTACTATATTTTACTACCATAGTATGACACATTTATTTTTAAATTCCTTTGTTCTATTGGACACAAAAATATTTTAAAGAACGTAGGAAAGCAAACCGTTCTGTGACGCTTTTAAATACCAATGTCATTTTTTCTATGGTAATCAATGGGATCCAAGAACTGTTTGGTTACAAGCATTCTTCCAAATATCTTTCTCTGTGTTCAACAGAACAAAGACAGTTATACAGATTTGCAACAACTCGAGGATGAGTAAATGAAGACAAAAGCTATCCCTAGTACAAGTAACGTTCGCTTAAATCTGAGTGAAATTTACTTCAGTTCATTTAGTTCTTTAGAATGGATAACTAGTGAATCGCATTAGGTGTAGCGCACAATAATTGTAATAAATAAAATATGATGTGGTATGAAGTACTTTTCTTTTTTATGTTCTGACACTAGCATTTACCATGTAGTGGCTTTACCTTCAATGCATGCTTTAAATTAGCTTTCTACGGACTACAGTTCTGTTCTATGGAAATTGCTTCTATGCAAATCTGAACATAAGCAGAGTTTAAAGACTTGTTTTTCTTCAGTCGGGGGAGTGGGAGGAGGTGTCAAGCGCCACGCAGAGGTCTCAAAGGAGGTGCCATCAGAGAAGAAGAATCTGCCTGTGGTTGCCAAAAATCACAATTTCAAAACCAATACAGAGAATCATCCTCCTAAAACCGAAATGGCAAAAAATGTCAGAGACAACCATCCTCAGTCTCTTAACATCCACAAAACTGCACCAGAGAAGCACGCTCCAGCTAATCCAGCACGGCAAGCTGGCACTGAATGGCATAAACGTCCAGGGACAAAATGTGTGCAGACACTGGTCACGGCACTCAGGGCAGGATCATCGCAGTCACATAGAGAGGCTGAGAAGGTATTGATTCAGTCTGCCTTTAACGTCAGCTACATTAAACACATTAGGTTTTTAAAAATCATTTAGAGAATGGTGCCAAGGTTGCAGGTTGAAATATTAAGATTTTTGCATGAACTGATTAAATATATAGTTACGTTAGTAACTTAATAAGTATCTGCTAGATGCCTAAATGTTTGGAAAATAAAGTTGAACAACGGTTCACCCGTAAATTTACTTTGAGAACCCCCCCTCATTTCCATTTATCTGCTCATTTACAGAAAACCATTTTGGTGGAGACGTCAAATAAAAGCGGCACTCTTAAAAGTGAATGTGCAGTATGTGGAAATCATGTACATCTGGTCCAGAGACACCTAGTGGATGGTAAACTCTACCATCGGAACTGCTTTAAGTGAGTGTTGCATGATATGAACGTAAATCACTCTCATAAGTGTATATTCTGTCAGGTTCACTACCGTCAAAAATGATTGACAATAAGCACACAGTTAAGATTGTATGGATCTGTTCTGTGCAACTCCCTGCCCATCAAGTCCCAATAGTAAATGTGAGGTGGAGTTGGGGATGGAGGAGGGTAATTTGCTCCTGAGCAACTCGATAAGCTGCTGTTAGCTGAATGAATTTTAAATCAGAAGTTCTGATAGCGTCATCTTTCTATAGGTAGATGAGGATCAGCTGATGCGAGCTTGACTCACGTGACCTGCCAGAATTAAGGCTATATGCTTGACTTTTAGTAACTATGGAATCAGTGTCTGCATGGGGTTTGTCATGTTAGGTGTTTAATGATTTGTTATTTCTGAATAGATGTAGCGTATGCTATGGCACGTTGAAATCTGGGGCATTTAATTTGGAAGCGGACCCCGGATCGCTGGTCTGCAGCGTTCACCAACATGCACAAACTGCCTTCAACCCCACTGTGAAACCTTTTAAGAACAGCGGCGTTGCGCTTTCGGAGCCGACACCCAAATCTGAGACTGCTGGTCAGCCATCATCTCAGCGCTTCACCTCATTACTATCTACACCCATGAAGCCTGTGCCCAGACCAGCAAACCTCAGTTCAGCCACACAGTCATGGACCGCCTCCGCTCAAAGGACTCAGGCGGCCCGGCAGAAATTCTTCCAGTCCTGCGGCTTGGCAGCAGATCATCGCCCGACCGCGAGACAGCCCTCAGAAATCTCCACTGATCAGAATGCCCCCTTGGTGGTGGACCAAGACCGAACAAAGGCCCCGATCAACTGGAAACTACCTGAAGGAAACAGCAATAATAACAATGCACTGAATTCGGACACAGTAACACCGAGGCAGTGAGTGACTACATGTTAAACTTGATGTTTGTCACTGCGATTATGTTTTTATAAATGTATATACATGTATAGCTGATTAGTTGTATACATCCATTCGAGTTATGTACATGATGTAAATGATGAACGTAAAATGTCTGTATGGTTTCTTTCAGGCCAATCACTTCCGAGTCCTCCAGCTGGAGGCAGGAGTTGTACAGCAGAGGTGTGAGAGAAATGAAGTTAAATCAGGCCGCTCCATCCTCCCCTGCTATCAGCTGCAGCCTCAGCACCAAGGAATCCCTCTACCGCAGTGCCATCAGCAAAGAGCGCACCAGACCTCCATCCCTGCAGCTTTCCATTGCCAAAGGTGCCGTTTGCTTCCTGATGACCTTTGCTTGTTCTTTTTAAAATGGTTTCTAAAGGTCACATTGGAAATATTATAATAAACATACGCAATATATAGGAGATGTGAACAGAGGCAGGAAGTGTTAAAATGAAACCATGGTGCGACATTCATCGTCACATTTGGGGCCAGGTTTTCAATTAAATCCACATAAATAATCCAGAATCCTAATGAAATTCTTTCATTTATTCATTCTTTTGTCATTCCAAACCTGTATGACTTGTTCAGAAAACAAAACCAATGCAAGTCAATGGGGACCAACGGTCTTCCGTTACCAACATTTTTCAAAATACCTTGTGTTTTGCAGAAGAAAAAGTCTTGCAGGTTTGAAATGACGAGGGTGTGTAAATAATGACAGGATTTTCATTTTGAAGGTGAACTATCACCAAGACTATGGTTTCTGGTACAGTAACTTGTTGCATGCAGTGTGGTATTTTTATCCATCTTATTTAATGGGATAGTTTCAAATGGCACCGTGACATTTTGGCCGTAATGTTCCCCTCTCGTCTCCACTTCAGCCCAAGGTGTTCAGAGCTGCGAAGTCCTGGCCGACCGGACATCAAAGCCAAAGGCTCCAAATGGACCCAGATTGAAGTAAGTTCGATCAGTCTAGTTATCTCTAATGCTGTCTAATCCACACAAGGGAAAGCAGGCGGAGTCACTCGGGTGTGAGTTGCAATGACACTTGAGTACTGACAGTGGGGCCTTTCATGTATTCGTCCTCTAGCCTGCTGATGTCTCCAGCCCCCCCTATAGTGTTTGACTGGCACAGAGCGCATTCTCTCACTCTGTCCCCAATGCTCACCAGTCCCAAGGAGTGCTGCGCCTAAACAAGCCCCCACTGAAACGCTTTACTCTTACTTTATGTTCCTCTGATCAGACATTCTGTTTTGCTTGCATCTGCTCTACCATAAAAGGTGAGGCTTTGAGTTTATATTAAGTTTTTGTTTGTTGCTGCCACTTTGGAGATTTGATCTGTTTAATAGGGATATTTCACTCAAAAACATAAATTCTGTCATCATTAACTCGCCCTTTCTTCATTTCAAACCTGTATGACTTTATTTCTTCTGCAGAACATAAAAGATATTTTGAAGAATGTTGGTTACAGAACAACAGTGGTACCCTTTCACTTGCATTGGTTTTGTGTCAATACAATACCGTGGCTTTTTGTTGACTAACATTCTTTAAAATATCATATTTTGTGTTCTGCAGAAGAAAATCAAACAGTTTTGACATGACAAGGGTGAGTAAATGACATATTTTGGGTGAAATATTCCTTTAAGGTGATTATGGGCGAAAGACTATGCTAACCTTGCGCTTGATGTGTCTATATATTTTTGAAGAGGTCAAGAGTCTGTCGAGGGTGTTCTGTTGACTCCTATGAAACAAGAAAGTGACTTAGATGACGTTTATTGTTCCAACCAACGAAAAACAAATAAACAACCCAGCATCTGTGGTGAGGCTTCTCTTATCTTTTAAAAGCCAATATAAATACATGTGTAAAATGTGTTTGAAGTTTATCACATTGTCTTACAGAAAGTGTTCAAAATACATCTTGTACAACACCAGGTTGGGTTGTGAACTCCTCTCCCGTCCAGACATTCAGTCCTGCTGTCTCGTGTGTGGGAGAGGCCTGTGGTGGGTCTCCTGTACTGATTAAATCCATCATGGGTCATTCAGACCGGTGATTTTGGTTGAGGATCATTAATGTCAGTTCTTTTCACAGGTTATAAAAGTGATTGTGCAATGTCCTCATGTGTGTCACCCTCTCAGTCTTGTCACAGACCTTCCTCTCCGAAACAATCTCACCGCTGGCCGGCGAGCACAAGTAAGCAGTTTCTTTAAACGGATAACAGCGGAAGTTTATCCAAAAGCTTTAGTTATGTTTTGTATCCTTGATTTTTAATTGTGAATTAAGCAATGTGTCATGATGGACATGCTGAGAATGTATGAAAACCTGTCAAACTTATTTGTGCTTGAAAAATGAGTTGAAAATTAGGGCGATTGTCTGAAAAGATGGTATGTTATATTATATAAATGTAAGTTCGGTATATGTATCTCCATATAATAGTTTTGTTTTATTTAATTTTTTTAAAGATAATGGGAATGAAACATCAGCTGAAAATGGCTTGAATGAGACAAGATCACCCACTGTAAGTTCACAAGCTTACAACAATCTTACAGGAACACAAATTTGCTTTGTATTAAAAAACAAACAAACAAAAATGTTGTCTTTGCTCAGATCAAACCCCACCACATCCCAGCTGACCAGATCACCAAAGAATTGCAGGACATTGAGTACAATCTGAATGATTTGGAGAATAAAGGCGTAGAATTGGAGTGGAGACTTCGCGTTTATGAGGAAGGTAAGGTATAAACATAAAATAACATTCCCTCATATCCCAGGATTCCTCTGCAGGGGGTTATTTGCAGATTTGTTGGCCAATCCAAACTAACTTAAAATACACAACGCATTTCATGACTATTCTGAAGAACCGAATCCTTCCATCATTCGGATCATTCTGTTCCTTTTGGTGCAGTGTGAGCGCGAGCGCTCAGCTTTTGAACATCATGCTTTAAGTGACGCGTAGTGGACGCGTGTGTGCAGTTCGAGAAGTCGCACACTCATTCCAAACCTGTTAGCTGAGGCCGACCACCTGGGAGTTGGAATTCCGATGTAGCCTTTAGGGGAAGGCCGTGGCCAATAAAGGGCTCTCGTTTCCAGCAGCCGGGGCCAAATGAGGCGAGGCGCAGGGGAAGCTCCCCATCATCCTGTGGGATGCTGGGAAGGAAATGGAGAAGAGGCGGCAGGCTGCTAGCCGAATGGGGAAATTGCACCTGATTGGCTGTTTTCAAGGTCACCGTAATATCATCTCTAGACTCACTTCTCCAGTCACCTGTCTTGCTTCTAGCAGCAAGTGGGATTTGATAGATCCTAACTGCCTCTCGGTCCCACCAAAGCCAAGACCACTTCTTGATCAAATTACACGGACGCACGTGTGCGGCGTATGATTGTACTTGTATGTTTTTGTACCACCTCAAGGCAATGTCAATGGAAAACATGCATTTTAGACAGTATTACAGCGCTCTATCAGGTGAAATATAGAATTCATCATCATAGCTCAAATGGAGGTTGAATGTTGGTATTTTGAGATGCTTGTCTCCAGAGCACTTTAAATTGCCGCTGGAGGTGGAGTGTCTAGATGTGAGCAATGCAATCACGACCTCTAGCGTCTTTGACATTGGCCCTGTTTTACAGAGGGTCATGGGGACCTTCTGATGGATCCCCTGATGGTCGACTGGTTTAACCTGATTCGGAAAAAACAAAGCTACATACGGCGGGAGTCAGAGCTCATGTACATGTGAGTAAGCCGATTTGCAAATAACATTTGATTTGAATATGTACATGCATTATATGCATAAGGCAAAACATAAAAAACAAATGCTCAACATGTTGGTTAAGCGTGAGGACGCAAGATCTGGAGGAACAGCAGCCGGGAGTGGAAGGAGAACTTAGGAGATTGATCAATAAACCAGGTAACAGTTTCATTCACAGAACATTCTTACATCCACTTTTATCCAAAGCAAAACGAGAGAGCATTTTACATTTTATCTACAATTTCTCAGTTAAAAACAGCAGGTCAGTGGCCCTCCAAATACACATCTTAATAGAAATGTTCTGTTACGGTGCTTCATTTTATGGAAATAAATGGTGTAACTCCACCCTGTTGCTATGGTAAATCTACAGTATATACTAATTATGAATGTGATGGTAATTTATAGATGTCTTGTGGAGGCAATTCTTGGACACTTATGCTATATGTCATACTGAAAATGATTTTCTTAATTGCTTTGGAAATAAACAGTGCTTCGTACATTATGTACATTTCATACACAATCTCATAAAGGGTGAAATGTCGTTGCCTTATTAGTTTAGATGTCTTGGTTATATTTTTGCACGTAGGAGAAATGCAATTAAAAGAAATTCTTGTGTTTGACTGTTAGAACATCTGAAGAGTCGTGTTGAGAAGGGGAGAGAGAGCGAGCTGTTGAACAGATTGATGGAGATTGTGAATGACAGGAACTCTATTGTTGAGGGACTTGAGGAGGACAGGATAAGGTGAGTCCTTAAACTTTAAATGGGCAAATAATAGTTGGTTTTAATTTAACTTCATTTTTGATTATTCCTACAAAGTGAATATTCAATACTATTCAAAGTTGCTTATTTAAGCGTTTACAATGGGTCAATGTATGTAATATTTGTCACATCTTAAGGGAGGGTGAGGAAGATCAACAGTTGAATGAGATGATGCAAAGGCTGGGTGAGTGCTCTGCTTTTGTCATATTTATTTTTATAGTTGTGAACTTGAATGAGCTTTATGTGGTATATATGTTGTTGAACGTTCTGTTCTCTGTGTCTGTGCAGGTCTTCAAAAGTTTAAAAACAAGCGCAAGTCATCCTTCTCGAAATTGTTTAGACGGAGGAGTAAAAAGGCATCAGTTGGAGAGTGATGTTCAGAAGAGAGGAAGTGATGTCATCTAGATGTTTTGCATGAAGTTGAATGTGGTGAAGTACAGATGTCACCTCACATGGTTACAAGGTGGGACTAGAATTACGAGTGCGTCTGGACACTCATTCGGTCAGTTTGACAGCAAATTAATGTTTTTCTTAAACACCCCTCCCCTTTTGGTAATGTTTGATTGTATTTCACGTCTTCATTTATTAATATATTATAAGTTATATTTGTTTTGTTTCATATTTTCGTTTAGCATTTTGGTCATATGCAAAATGTTTTTTTTTGTCTTGAATAGTTAGTTTGAATAATTATTTATAGATTAGTTTACACCCTCTCACTTGTTTGGACATAAACCATAAGTTTTTATTAATGGATTTATTCACAGATGTTTAAAGTACTTGAATGTGTTTCTTGATCTCAAGGGCACCCCCCAGAAAAGAGAGCGAAAAAGTTGAATTTAGCATTCTGTTACTGGTAATGATGTAGTGCCTGCAGTGAGCTGAAGGGGGCACTATAAGCTCACATGCATCGGTGTTTGACTTCTCCAGTTTTTTATTTCATATTTCACAGAATGCTAAATCAAGCTGGAGATTAGCCAGCACAGGATCTCGTGCTGGAAAGGCACGGATTGTTGGTTTTATACCCTTTTTTAAGTCCTCTTACCTAGTTCAATTAAATACATACCTCATTTAACTTAAGAAATATTGTCCAAAGATGTCTTTTACATGGTGTTTAAATATCAGTATATGACTCGCTGTTGAAAAGCATACTGAAGGTGTTTTAAAAAGTTTTAAAAGTTCTCTCGAGAGATGCTTACACACAGATGTGCTTGTATTTATTGTATATTTGACTTTTAAACTACTTATTCAATAAATCCTAATGTAAGTTTTTATTGTATTATATTAAAACCTGCTTCCGAGCTTTTATTCCGCAACGCTTTACTGTACTGTAAGGTACACATTCTGAATTTCATGTATGCATAAAAATCGAGAGGCCTTAAGTGTTGGGTCCCAAAAATCGTGAGGCCTAAAGTGTTGGGTCCCACGAACTGCAAAGTACCCAAAATGCCTTGTTTGTTCCAATTTTGCAGTTGAGTTCCCTCTCGTTCCAAATTAAAATACACCACGCATGCCGCATCGACCGTAATGGTGTGCTCGCGCTTTAAAAACAAACGTTTACATAGTTATCGTTTAACATGGGTTTTAATAAAATGCATTGGGATAATTTACTCGCGTTTAATATCATGCCGCTGCTTAGTCCATCCATCCCCGATTTAAGATGCATGAAATTGTGATCATGAACTTGGAACACCATCTCTCTCTCTAGCCGAGGATGATGTTGGTGCAAAACGGCACGCGTGATGCGGGTGACAGTGAGACTGAATACGTGTGATATTAGAGTTAATTAAAGCTTTGCGCCCCATCTCCCGCAAACGCTCGCACTCCTGCAATTAAGAATCAAAGGCGAGGGCTTAGTGTCAGGGGGTGTCTAATACACGGTTTTAACAGGAATGGGACCTGATTCGCCAAGCTCCTAGCGACAAGCATTAACAACAGCCTCAAATTAGGCGGACATTAATATTCATAATTAAAACAATCGGTCCCTCCAACGACTGACGAAATGAAATAATTCTCAGAGGAGAGCTCGCGCTGCCCGTGTCCATCAAAAGATGCCATTACTGATGGAGTGCTTAATGTACACGGCGAAATTGAAGGCCGCTTTGCTCGGGTTTGTTTGTGGCACTGCGTTTCAAAGTCGGCCTGCCAGCTCGACCGCGGCCTTCCTAACCTCACACGTGTCTATATCTGGCATAACCGAGTGGCATTTACATATTTGCTTGTTCAAGGTCGGCTAAGCGTAGGTCAGTAATTAACCGGAAATAGATTTGAGAACGAAGAACTGTGTGCTTTGGTATGTTTTCACAGTTATGTTTGGGTGAAGCAAGAATTGCACGCTAATGTGTCGCTCAAACGTGGCGCGTCTCAGCGTGGTGTGATGCTTTTTAATTGTTTAATTAAAAGCATACGTCGCACTTATCTATCGCACAGTATATTATAAAGGTCAAACTCTGCTTGTCCAATGATAGACACTGTGTGCTTATCTGTTTGTTCTCTTTCTGTTAGGGCTGTGTGTGTGTGTGTGTGTGTGTTGCAGTCAGTGCCAGCGTTTCTGCCACTCGCCCTGTAATTATGATCCTCAAGGTAATTTTATCAGCCTCATTAGCTCTGATGAGTAAACGAGAAGCGTGCTTCTAATTTATTAGCCATCCAGACTAGAGCCATGGCTCTCATCAGACAGATCATAATATTTGTATAGAGAAGCTGATGTATTCAGTGTATCATCAGACTGGAAAGCGGCTGGAATCATTAATTGCTTTGCAAACTGCGGGTTGACAGAGAAGCAACTCGTTCGGTCGTTTGCCATACAGTTTAATCTACAGCTAAACGTTTGGATTGCGAACTAAAACAGTTTTTTTTTCTTTTCAAGATGCGCTTGCATGACTGCAAGAAGTTTACTTTGTGCTTTTCATACGCTCGCGCATTTTCTATTACCCACTCCCACCTATTTGACTTTATTTTTTATTTTTTCGCGCGGGCAAAATTCATTTTGTCTCTGTGTCATTTGGTGTGTTTAAAGAGAGAGGGTAATGTGCTCACGATTTCACCGCGCGAACATTCGCATTGAGGGGAAAATATGCACGCCGGCTACTGGGAATGAGATGGAAAGTGCATGACTGGGAGACTTGACAAGTGCAGCTTTTCATCCATCTCAAATGAATAATTTTCTCTTCCCTTAAACATCACTAATCCAACCATGTTATCAGCGCCAATGCAGGATTGCGCCCGGCTCTGCTCTGCGGCACGGCAACTTTTCCTTCTTTACACGTTGGGCTCCTGCTCCTCACTGGCACGGAGACTCCCCGCTTTATCCTTTCTGCTGGTTTTGTGGATCAGTGGAATAGGGCCCACAACAGAAGTGATACATATGGAAACTCTTCACAAATGCCAAAGTCTCTTTTCACCCGCAATCTAAGCTGGCTCACTAGATGTCCTGCGTTTGGCACACAACTCCTGACAGAGATATCACAGCCCTGTGCAGAACAGAAGTGTCATTTTCATCTGGTATCACATGTTCGGTGAATGTTTGCAGGCTGGCTTGACGATTTTTTTCCTTAAAGTATTTTAACTGAATATTTTTAGCTTCCCAATAAGAAGCAGGAATCCTGGGGCGGGAATCTGTTAATGCATTAAGTTGATATTCTCAGCATGAGAGTTCTTCTGTGACACTTTGTAGTTTTACCGTAGTGAATGAACGCCTTGATGGTATTCAATTAAATAAAAGCTGTTTAGATCTTGTAGTGGGATCTGCGATTGGTAATGAGACATTATTGAAAGCGTTTCATAATGCTTATGACACGTTAACCTCGGTTCCAGGTAACTTTCGACTGCCACAACATCTCGTCTTAAAACGGTAGAGGAAGCTTTTAATTTTGTCATTTAGTGACATTTTAAGCCTTTTAAATGAACCCAGACAGGGATTTACAGTTCTCTCCCAAGAAAAATAATTTAGTGCTCTTCATAGGAAAATGAGGGTAGAGATTAAGAGGAACATGCTGTGTTGGAAGATAATATTTTACACACTCTTTAATGCTTTAGGTGAAGAATTTCGATGGGCACACACGAGACCTCTTGTGATGTCTACTATAGCTTTGCCAAGGAAGCATTGCGTGAATTCCTTGTGTACAATGTTTTGATTTTCATAGTTACACTTTATAAACCCATTCCTAGGAACCATTAAAAGAAAGTCTTTCAGCGTTATGTTGGTAACTGAACAAGGGCGGTACCCATTGACTTGCATTGGTTTTGTGTCCGTGCAATTGAAATTAATTTTGTACCGCCATTGATCAGTTACCAACATTCTTCAAAATATCTTCTCTTGTGTTCTGCAGAATAAAGAGTCATTCAGGTTTGAAATGAGAGGTTTTTGGGTGAACTATCACTTATTTTGCTTAATACTTTTTACCTCATTGGAGTCTCCGGTGCATAAAACAAAAGCATTCAAGCTAAACTCAGAACGAAAGGGTTAAAACTAGGGCTGTCAAAAGATTAATCGCATCCAGAATAAAAGTTTGTGTTGACATAATATACATCGTTGTGCTGTGCATAATCATTTTGAATTTATTAACACATACTACTCTCATGTGATATGAACACAAGTAATGTTTTTAATCTGCCGTCCAAACAGAAGTAAACAAACCTTTTTTCATGAAGGGTGTTTGTATGTTATCAAGTTTATAATAATCGTATCAATTGTTTTCGTATCATTAGGAAAGGTCTTGAACTATAATCTCAAACTTTCAACTATGATGTTAATACGCTCATGGATCCCAACAGAACGTGAGGATAACTTCTGGTCTATATTCGATTAAAATGTAAAAAAATATTTTTAATATAAAAAATATTACATTTGTATTAATTTATTTCTCATTGAATATCAATTTCATTAAATTAAAACTACTCTACAGTTATTGATTCTTTGCAGAGGTCTACCGGAAGAATGCTTTTGTTGCCGCGGAAACGGTTTATACCAAACAGGATGCCAAAAAAATCCTGATTCTGTAGGTTCTCTAGTCATATCAACCCATACATTTAGAAACGTACACGTTTCTTTCCACTGCTAATCATGACGGGCTCAAGAGCTCACTGTGTGTTTTGCATGCATGTGTTTGATGGCCGCTGTGTGGTGTGGTGTCTGTACTCCCTTCTCTCCGTAGGCTGGCTACTTTGATGCTCTACCTCTCTTATCTTGAGCCTGGCAAGGTTAATGAAGTGCTAGCACTCTTGTAGGAAGTAAAAATGAACTGACTAGCAGAGACCAGAGGAAGCTCGCAGATGAAACGCACATCTTGGAGCGACTCTAAGTGGCAATTTTGGTGAATTACTGAGACAATGAGAGGAGGAACATCATCTTGGGCACAACGGCGGTGGGGATCAGGAATGGTCGATTGGATCTCTTTAAACTCGGCTCATGTGGAATTACATTAGCATTTTAGCCTTGCTTGTAATATGATCTGTCACACCTCTCCAACAGCCAGTGGTTGTTGGAGCCGAATGCTGTTTTTTTTGGCGAACACTGCATGGTCTTGGTGTTTTAAGGAATTTAGTCTCTGCTTGTCGCCTAACTGGTTGTGTATTTAGGTATTGTACATACGGCTGTAGCAATCGATTATTTTAGTGATCGAGTGTTATACACAGTATTCCATCGATTAATCGAGTATTCGGATAAGTACTTTTTCTTTATTAAAGAGCAAGACCAAATACACAAGAGAAAACAAGACCGGTCTCTTAAAATGAAGAATTAATTTGTTTCCTTTTAGAAAAAAATAAAATTGTATTGCTGAAATTACATGCATTAATAACTGTGAAAACTAAACACATTTAGTACATTCCATTGCAATATTACATTCAAAATGCAATATAATACAAATATATAAAAAGAAACATAAATAGAAATAGAAAGGATAATTTCAAAGGTAAACAACTAACTTCAGCTTATGCATGATGCTTTTACTTTACCTAAATTAGTTTACATTTTTCAAAGTTCTGTTTTTTATTTTTCACTGTTAAATTGTAATATATTTGTCCACCTAAAAATAGTGTAGATAACCGGACTTTTATTTTGGCAGGTCGTCGGAAGACGCTTATTTTTTTAGTGCGTGTTTGACGGTAGCTTCACTAAAACAGTAAAATGTTTGTGAAATAAACTTTCAGAGCAACTTATGTGTTCATGTCCTCATAGCGCAGATGCAGACGAATCCATGAGCATTACGCGTGAAGCAGGTTTAACTGTGCAGTTCATTAACTCAGACATGCAGAACAGCCAGATGGCATGTTAAAATAACAATAGCATCTGCAAGTCCGCATCTAGTTATATGGACTCAATGATGCCGGAAAACAAGTTTCAGAGTAAAAACGAAATAAAATAGCGGTGCGCCATTTGATTACGTCATACTAGCACAATGACAAATGCACTTCACACAAACAAGTGGCTCTGTTTGACGCACCTGCCAAACTGTATCCTATGTGTGCTACACTGGCAAATACATATGTTGCAATGTACAGCCCTGTGCGCGCAGATGCGCTTTCAGCCTTTGGACATAACATTACATACCGTGAACCAGAGCCGTTCAATATAAGAGTTACGACATTCGATCTCGCTGCATGTGGTCACGTGGTTCATGGAACCCCAAACAAATCTGTGCGGTCAACCTATTTAAATGGATTTTAGAGGGACAGTTTTGCTAAATATAAGCAAATTGTGTACACTGATTACTACGTTGACTACATTTGTAGCAGCATTTTATCTTGGGAGTAATATGAATACAAGATCAGTCTTTGTGTTTAGGTTTAACATTTAATTTCAATTGCCAACTCGTTAAAATGTAAAAACGTGCAGTTATTTCACCAAATGTACAGCAAGTCCGTTTGGGAGACATCGAAATGAATGGGATTCAGTGCAATGTTTGGAACTATAGGAGGCTCCATGATGCGAGCTACTTTCGCATTCCATTCTCCCTATGGTGGTCTATGTGAGTGTCGTAACTCTCATATTCAACAGCTCCGCTGTAAACATTATGGGATGTGCGCTCGTCAGACAGGATACAATTTGCCGGCTGAAGTCCTATAATGTTCGGTTTAAAGATAAGGAACTTACCAAGTACAATGTTCTCTCACCAGTAATAACACACACACACAGTGTTTGTCGCAGTCTTACGGTTGTCAGAGCAGAAATGAAAACCTCTGCCCTCTGTATATTTTTCTGTAATTTAATCTGCAGCGTCTTCTGTGTTTACATGACATGTCCAGAGTTTAGCGTGCTGTGCATCAGTAATAATGGCCCATGGGGAAATGCAGTGCAACGTGTGTAATGTAGTTAAATGGATTAAACAAAGCGTTGATTTTTTTTTTTTAATTCGAATTACTCGAGGAATCGTTTCAGCCATAATCGTACATTTAGCAAAGTAAAATTGCAATGTTGGTTTTAATTGGTTGGCTATTTTATTTTAAAGATATAACTCATAAATCATTCTGTTTTCATTTACTCACCCTCAAGTTGTTAACAATCTGTATGAATGTCATGTTTTGATGAACACAGACAAAGATATTTGGAAGAATGCTTGTAACCAAACATTTCTTGGCCTCGTTGACTACCATAGTAGGATTTTTTTTTTTGTAAATTTTCTTTTCTGTTGAACACAAAAGATATTTTGAAGAATCTAGTACAGCAAGCAGTTCTGGGGCACTTTTGACTACCTTTGTGTTTTTTTTTCTACTATGGTGGCCAAGAACGGTTTGGTTACAAGCATTCTTCCGAATTTCTTTCTCTGTATAAAATGTGTTGTTCTGATAAACACAGAGGGTGAGTAGGGGGTGAAGTGTCCCTTTAAGGGCTAGAATCAAAAGCAGTTCTTAAAAGTAAATATTTAGAGAACTTTGTCTTACTGTCGACATTTTTTGGTTGTCCTCATTCAATTCCAAAAAAGGTTGTTTTCTATATGACTTGTAGCTAGCTTGGCTCTTGGGTTCTGCTTAAATAAAGCTGAAATGGCTCATAATATGAGATTAATAGAAGGCAACATTCTGCTAATACTTTGTTGCTCATAACCTCCCACCCACCCCCATTTCCAATATTCTAATGTCCCTTCGCATCTATACGCACTAATAGGTAAACATGAATGTGGAAGGTCTACATTCCAATGAATTAGCATATAAATGACTTCATCTTATACAAATAGAGCTCTTTTGCCCATAAGTCCCAGCGCTAAGCGAAAGATTGTGTATGTAAAATATGTCAGGGGAAAATGTAAATTAATCTGTCCCACTCATCGTTCAGTCTAATGAGAAAATGGTTTTACCTTTAACCCGACTTTTCTATTTCCAACAGCTTGCTGACATCACTTTCACAGATATGCGCCATAATTGTTTCAACCGAGCATGGAGCAGCTGTCAATAGCGGGCGGCTGCGGCACGACAAATCAAAGTCCGAACCGAAATAAACTAAACAAAAGCGTGCGTGATATATTCCACTTCGTACGTCTGCGCGCAATAATTCTGTCGTGGCCCTGCCATTCTTCTGCTTAAAAAATAAATGGATGTTAATAGTCTCAGACACAATAACGCTGCTACGGCGCCGGCCGTCTCATTTAGTTTCTCGCACTCATGGTTGTAATTAAAGCCGTACTTTTAACAGGAATTCCAGCTATTTGTTACATAGCTAGAGTTAATATGTTAGAAGAGGCTTATCGAATTGGGTCAGCTAATTAAGCAATTAGCTTATTTCAGCTCAGAACTGACACTTGGCTAATCTAGGCCATTGTGCTCACTGATACGCCAACAGCGAGACGGTGTTCGTCTCTACCACAGCAGGGCTCTCTCGCCCATGTCTGCCATCCCTCAACCGTTAGCTCGTATTCGGAACGCGCTAATGCTCCCATTTCTCATGCAAATCCCTGGAATTGAATAGGTTGTTTATTGTGCTGTTAATATATTGAGACATTCATGCCGTGTTGTTGGAGTGTTTGCCTTCTACGTTTGTAGCTGTGTTAACACATGTGGAATCCCAGACAGATTACGGTCTGATAACGGTAAAGCCTGATGAACGTCTGCTTGCCTTTTTCTGCGGCATTCGAAACGTTTCACTTTGAAGTGTTTCTCTTTTAAAGATCTACGTTTCTAATTACAACCTCTTGAGTCACTTTTACGAACGCTCCCATTTTGACTATCTCGGGGTTTGGTGGCTTTAACCAGGCATTAGGATAGCAAACAAACAGTTGGGATTGTGTGTTCAGAAGATCTGCGGCGTGCTTCCTAAAGTCACAGTCCAAATAGTTTGATCTGAATATGCTACACGGCACACTCTATTGGCGTACATTAACTTTAATTGGCCATGGCTCGCTGAGAAATGTTTTCTGTTCAGACGTCTATCATGAAATGAATGCTGCGAAGCAGCGTTTGTTTAATGAATGAAAAGATTTGCAATTAGAGCCTATAGGCTAAGGAATGGGATCTGAAGCTCGGAAAGCTCGTAATTATATCGCAATAAGCATCTCTTAGCTGCACTCTGGTGTGAATGTGCAAAACTGCGTTTGAGATGAGGAATTATTGCACTTTCAAGTTCAAAGCACACTATTACACCTTTATCAGTTGGATTTGTTTATTGCACGTTATGCTTCTTGTGACGTCTCATGCATGCTGTTTGGTCTTTGCTTCTCTTATTTGTTATTCCGTATGTAAACACACAAAGGCAGGTCTGAAATCTGTGGATGAGCAATTTTTAGTATAGAAAATATCTTTGAACAACGCAGGCTGAATGGCCTTTCACAAAGGCCATTGACTTCTTATGCTAAATTTCTATATTAGTGTCAAATGGGCTTGACCTTTCTGTAGAGGACAACGGTACTTTGGTTTAATATAACATGATTGGCACATCAGAAAAACAATGAAAATGCCTTTTTCTCTTTCTTGTCATTTCCTCATACCTTTCTGCAGAATGTAGCGGTTTACATCACTGTTTTAATGCATGTTTTTAAGTGTTGCATTAAAAAATCCCTTTATTCGCAAAGTTTTTTGCTTACTTGAGGTGTTTTTTTGGCTTGCAAAGACTTGGAGAAACATTTTCCAAATAAAATCTGACGTAGCGAACTTAAAGGGGCAGTTTCCCATACAGGCATTAAAACTCTAGTCCTAGACTAAAATAAATTGTATAGCTGTCTAAGCTGACAGCAACCTGCACTGACATAACTTAAAATATATCACTGTCATTGTTTTGTTTCTAATTTAAGTTATGTATCTTAATTTAACTAGGGTGTATTGGTCCTTGCTCAAGTTAATCCCTGTTCAGCAAACTGCCCCAAAATCAATCACTAAGCATCTGTTTTTGTTGATGTCGTTCCCATTTCTGGGTCTTGGTTGCTCTAGTTGAGACCACCATCTCACAGCTTGATAGAAACCCACCTATTTCCCATTTGTTTTGTCTTTTTGTGAACTTTCAAAAGATTTGTTTCACGTTTGCATGGAAATCCAGCTACTACGACACACAATGCTGTCACAGTTTGTTAATTCACCGAGAGGAAATTGTGAATATTTGTGACAGACGTTGTTATGCTCAAGAAAGGCCCTATAAAAGTAGTCAATACAACTCATTCAATGTGTCTAAGACCAAAGAATAGATTTGCAAGAGAAACGAACTGAAATGGAAATCATTATCACTGAAAATCTCCCACTCTGTGGATCTTATATCTAATATATGTTATAACCAAATACTAAAATGAAAGTGCTGTGTGGTGTCACCAACTGTGGTATTCCCTTGTCTGTGTTCCTTTGAATTTGTACAAACACAGGTTTTAAGAGATATACCGTACACTGTAAAAACAACTATTAAAATTGACTCGTTTTTTTACAGTGGGAGGGTCGAATTTCAGAAAAAACATTTCTTTAGAACACAAAAATGCAAGTCATAAGGGTATGAAATGACACTCGGATGGGTAAACAATGAAGAGTTTTGTAGTGAATGCTTGTTGTCAGTTTTATGAGGCATTCTGGTTGTCGAAACGTTGTTTACATTAGATATGTGGCTTGGCTTGGAGAAAAAGTAGACGACAACTACAGAAGATAAAGCATACAACAGTCCCTTTATTATTTTTTTCAATACGTACTCTGATTTTTCAAGTGTCAGGGGTTTGATTTTCCATATAGACAGTCTGAGGAAGTCTGTGTGGGGGGTAAGTAGCCACAGCTGATCACAGACGTGCAGGAGGAGGCCTGCGGCAGGGGTAATACATAATGCGGGTCATTGCTCTGAGGTGACATTTATCACATGCTGTGCAATGATCTCCTTTTTGAATATGAGAGAGCGAGCGCTTCAGTCACACGGGTATGGTAATGCGTCCAATATGATCCACTTATTTCCCAAAGCAGAACCGAATCCAACATGGCTGACTCGTGCTTCCCTTGAAAGCATTGATTTGACATGGCAGAACGGTGAAAACCCTGCTGAATGGATCATGCTTAAACACACGTCTGGCAGCTCTGTTTGGCTATGCAGAAAAACCAGCGTACAGCATTTTCTTTTTATGGGTCAGGGGAACGGTTGTTTCTGTACACGCCGTCTACTGTATAAGGCCCTGAGCGCCGACTGTTCTCTTTTAAAGCTTGCTGAGATTTCTGTAAACCGGCCTGTTTTTTTAAGTTTCCGAATCGATTGCGATGGATTAAGTTGTTCTAGGCGGATTCGACACCAGTTAGCGCTTTGGCAATGCGTAACGGTCATCTTGATGATTTTGCCTCCCGGGAGACTGTGAATGCAGAGACATTCTGGAAATGACTCTCTGACAGATCACACATTAACAGGTTTAGTTCACCCATAAATTAACATTGTTATCTGTTACTCACCATTGTTTTGTTTCAGCTAGACCTTTATTCGCATATTTGGCTAAATGATTGAAGGAATCTAAATTTAGGGAGTAGGCAATTCCAGCGTTATGGATGTGACATTTTCAGTCAAAACTACAAATATTCTCAGAGAATAATTTTAATACCAATAAATTGAACCATCAGTATGTATTTTACAAAACCCCTGATAATAGAGTCCAGACCTCAGAAAAATATCAGTCTATGCTTAAGTTTTCCATTTTAAATGATGGAAAAATTGTTGGCGTTATGGTTGTGACAAAAAGATGCACGTTTTTGAGACGACATACTTTGCTTGTTTGCAATTCCCAATGATCCTATCAACCAGAAGTGATAAGACCAAACAAATAGAGAAGGGGTGGCTCTATATAAAACATAAAATCATTATTTTAATTTTGTTACCATTTATGATGAATGTGGACCGTTATGGATGTGACAATTCTGTCACGGAGGTGACGATTCAATACCTGACAGTAGGTTTGCGTGTATGCAAAGAAAGACATTTTGCAATGAAAGTCAAAGGTGTAAACTGTTGTTTGGTTACACGCGTTCTTCATATCATCAATATCATCTTTTGCGTTCTACAGGAGAAAGTCAGACATACATGTTTGAAATGACATGAGGGTGAGTAAATGGTATTCATTTTGGGTGACCTATCCCTTTAAGGACGCTCTGGTTCTCTCCTTTTGTCTTTGACAAAAGCAAATGATCTAAACTAGCGTGATCGTGAGTGAACGCCTCCATCGCCAAAACTCTTCTGTCAATTCTTCCCCAGTCGTACGTGGAACCTCATCCTGCATTATTAGTATGATAATGCTAAAATAGCCATCCTTTCTAGTGTATATGTAGGCCACAGTACCCCGAAGCCTAAGTGATAATACGATTTTACAGACTAACCTGTGCGTTGTAGATATGAGATGTTCAATCATCTTGAAGTTGCTCTATTTAATAATCCATCTGCCAATTAAAGCAGTCAGTGGTGTTCAGGCCCACAAAAGGTTAATAAGCCTCAGCTGCTGTGTGGTTATCCTGGGTAAATGTCACTTAGATGAGGGGCACACCGGGTCAAGATCTCCCTCCAGATCTAAATTTAATCACACCGCGTGTCCGCTGGCCTCCTCTTCACCCTAATTAGTGGCTGGCCTGAGCTACAGTGTGATCGTCTCTCCTCGCCCCCCCTCGCACATGTGACCGGCTAACAAACCATGCTCAAAGTCAAGCACAAAGCCACCGGGGCCTTAATTGCATGTTGGGGCCGAAGGTGTCAGTATCTTCATAGAGGTTGTGAGATCATCAGTGGGATTTAAAAGCGGACGAGAATCTTGTAAGTCGTTGTGTTAGAGGTTTGTTTAGTGCTTGGATTTGCCCGGCTAACTTCATTGAAGACTTTGTCAGGGTAGTCGATGCGGGCGACGGGGGGTTAATGTGGCCATATTGTTTGTTGCGAGGGAGGTGATGTCGCGTCGTGTCTAGTGTGCGCTTCGTCTCGCCGCGCGTACGTGCTTTCTATATGCGGGCGAAACAGATGGACCGTGTTGCTGAATGATTTAATTCTGAATATTAATATAAATTAGACGCAAAATGGGTAATCATTCTCCTGCCCTACAGAAATGATTAACATAATTCGGATAAATAACCAGATGGCAGAATTGCGGTAGATTTATCTTAATTAATATCTTAAATGTACTTGGAGACAGGTAAATCACACTGCTGGGGCGGAGATGTGTGTCTATCTGCGAACCTTTCTTAAATCGGGCCGTATAGAGGCAGCCGGGAGAAGTCGGCACATTCTGTAAGTGCGTCAATCCGGCTCGCTCGTCGCACAGATTTTCTCTCTCCGTCTCCTCAGTTTAATAAGCCACACAACAGTGTCTGTCAAATCATTTTAGCCTAATGGAAAGGGGATTTACTGTAGGAAAAGTACCTTGGAAACCTGCCCGGTAATTGCTGGTTGGTGCATACAGGTGTATTAGATGTTAAAGTGCTTTTGTGTGCTTAATTTACACAAAGGTCTTTATCTTTTCACATTCTCTTCCGAATCTTATCGAGCAACTTTTCACACTTCTAGGCTGAACCCGCATGGACTTCCTTCATCCCGTTCCAGCAAAGCTCATTATTTAAAAAGCGAATCATCTTAGAAACGTACAATAGAGCCTAAATAAATGAATGTATTGGCTTTTTTAATTAATTCATTTGGTTTCCTACTGTGTTGCATAATTATACTTAAGTGCTTAATTACATATTTAAATGGTCCCTTCAATTACTCTGGCTTAATAAAATATCATTAGCGCGTCTTCCCAGTTAGAAGCTTCAGCGACGTGTATTGGTTTAGCAGGCTAAGAAAATATTCGATTATGTACAGGCAGGGCTTTGGCAATAACCCAGGTTCAATCTACAGTGAATCTCTGTTAACATGGAGGCTGCTGCTCATATCAAAAATTGACATCGGAGTTAACAAACAATGTGAAATTTACATATTAATTAGCAGTGGGGTAGTGTGGGCTGAATTTAAACGTGTGTGCAGTCACACTGCCGCCATGTGGTGGTGAGATCTGGATTTGATGGAGCTGAAACCCATCCTTCACCACCCCTGTCATCATCTAACATCTCACACTTCACCGCATTCAAAATGTTATCGTCTTAACCCACTTTGTTGTGAATGCCATTACCTGGAGCTGTGAATCTTGCTGTAGGTGTGTCCTTTATTCAGTACATTAACTACGGTAAACATATTATTTTCAAAAAGCTCTGCAACGAAATATAGATTCTTTAGTTGCTCAAATAATGTGGTGGTGTTATCAGAATCCAAGAAACGGAGATATGAAAACCCAATAATGTAGCACTGTAATGTGCTTTCCAAAGTCTTTGACATCATTATTTGTTCTGGCCAAGGACCGCCCACTTAGGGAGTTTCTCTCTATTGACACTTGTGTTTTCAGTAGTTGGACGACTGTCTCTCCACATTTGCTTAAACTTTCAACAGGCAAACTGCACAGGCGAAACTCTGTAATATTTGTATGTAGAACAGGAATAGGAGGCCAGATATTTTAATTTTCAACATTAGTCTCTAACATTAACATATTTTTTGTGTAAATATTTATATTTGCAGAGAAAATGATGGGTATTTTTTTATCATTTTATACATTTTTGTTGGTGTTTAATTTTTTTTTAATTTAACTTTGTGTTGATTAGTGGACCAATAATATTTGGTTTTTAAATCAGTCCTGCCATAGAAATGTATGTATTAATAGGCCTACTGTGTATTTACAGATTGTCCCAATTACAAGCAACATGTTTTTCACCAAAAATCTATGACGTGAGTTGAGCAAAACTGAAATATCACATGTGTCTGACGTTGAAAAAAATCAGTTTTTTTAATGAAATGTGCAACATTGATTTCTTAAAGTATTGGCAATGTTCAGCTTTCATTTGTCATTTTGCTTGTTGCATTGTTACTCTGTTGTTCTTTAGTCGTGGTCTTGTTCCAGGGGTTGTCCTCTAGTCTCTCAGTGATTATGTCTATTATTTCACACATAACTCAAAACAGCAATATGTAATGAGTCCTTACAACTAGATGTTGCGTAAATCCAGCCAATCAGATTAGAGTTTGCCAGATCAAGAAACTCCCCCTTTCCTTTAGTCCGTATTGTGTATCATTAAATTACTCCATAACAAGGGAGAAAGCCCTTGCTTTCTGCGCTCCTAATAATCTCTAATATTCATTTAATTTATCACCCTCAAAGGTGCACAAAACTGTTGATTAATTTCCTGCAGTTATGGTGCAGAATGCATATTAAACTGATTACGGCGGTCCACATATATCTACATGTCTTTTCATATGTTTAACATCTAGTCGTAGAAGACGATGAGCTTGGAACAATGGCTCGCAGGCAAATTGTTATAATTAGAATGCAGATCAATTGGGAAGCAGGTAATTTACCTTTAGGGAAGGAAGTCTAATTATTGCTTTTGAAAAGCTAATTTAGCGACGAACACTTCAGGTGTCTTTGCCCCTCTCGAAAGAAATCCGTCCCGGAGCGTCGCAGGAGCTCTCCTCACTCTTTGTCTCCGCTTGCTCCCGCTCGATGTTTACACGGCTGATGAAAGTAATGTGAGAACCCTGCTGGAGAACAAGGCCAACTTGCGCGTTCTTCCTGGCGTTCCTCCCTTGCATCTAGCTGTGAACACGATCTAAGTGAGGAGCCGAACTTTTTCCCTTCAGTTAAATACTCCTGGCAGGCACCTGACAGATGGTGTTTGTGAGTGATGTCTGTTCCCAATTGATCGGGGCCCCAGGAAACGCCGGAGGAACCGTCTCCACAGAGCACCCCTCGCCGCCCGACGGCATATGCTCTGCAGCGGCCTACACCTGCTGAAGGATGGCGCTCACACCCGCGTCCCCGAGCGGCCCAGCCAAGGCTAGGTGTTAATCACAGCTCATCCCCTCGCTCGCACGCTCCTCAAACTAGTAAATAAACTAAACGCGCTGCGGCTTCCACCTGGACGCGGCTTTGGGTAAACATCTGCGTGGCGTTATTTTGCGGTGGTTCTCGCGTTAACTCTTTAGAGTCTGCAATCTGCGGATTGGAAGGTCACCAAGACGTCCTAAGATCCACCAACCGTCTGCGGCTATATGTGTCCAACTGGAAGCTGTCGAGGTGACAACACGGAAAGTGGCGATTAGGCCTCGCTTGTCTGAGCCCACGCCAATTCGGCACTCTCCGCAACCTCGGGCTAGGGAGTGCGAGCTGGCGTTCTGTCACGGACGCGTGCTGTTTCCAGCTCCAAACCCTTCGCAATCCAAACGGCGGATCTTGGCCGTCTTCGGTCCCTGCGGGCCGCTGGAAGTATAATATGTTTTGTCTGTGTACTTGTGTGTATTTTGTGCCTTTCCCGAAGACAAATACGGGCTGCCTTCATGCTATAACAGCCATTAGTTAATTGTGCCGGATTTAGCGAGCGAAGTGTTTCTTTAATTAAGCAGCTAATTGCAATGTAGTTCTTGATTAGCTTTGGGGGATGGGAACGTTCAGGCAGCCTGATATGTTGTGCACACTTCAGAATCATTTACAGAAATTGAAGCTAATTTCGCTCTCTGTGTCTATTGCTGCATTAATTTAATTTGCGTTGCTTTTAGCTCATTAACACGTCTAATTAATACGTTGACATCACCATTAAGATGTCTCTTTGAAATTGGAGTCTCCAGATAATCAGGATGGAGGAGGCTGACGGATAGCGAGAGCGGAACCAGAGGAAAACTCGGAAGGCTCTAGAAGGACAGGAACTCCCTCATGCTCATTTGTAAATCACCAGCAGTGTATGATTATGGACACTAATAGGGCTTTGTGGCAGCCTGCTAAATTGGAAATGAAAGGAAAGTTGATTTAGATTTGACGGGGGTTGCGTCGTGCATTTTTTCCTGTTTTGTGTGTGTCTGAGATGCCTGGTGCTGGGGTTGCCGGTTGGGGCCAGATGCTGTACACAGCTGAATCTCACGCTTGACTGGCTTTGTGTTTGGGTTTGTCACTTTAATGAGCAGAATTTAGTGAGTGTGGGAGTGAAATCCTCAGGGTGAGTCTGATATCCAGTTCATCACACTGTCACCGCCATCCACGCTCATTTCCACAGCCTCGGATCAAATAAATTTAGCTATGTATTTGTATTTAATTTTCAATGCTCAAATGTCTGTAAATGTTTGCTGAGTAAAGAAGCCTCTTCAGCTGTGGGGAAGCTCGTTCGTTTTGCTGCTCCCGATGAAGCCTGGCCTTGGGAGGAATTATGGAAGTTTGGCGATGACTATTTAATTAAAATCTGGTGGAGATTATCATGTAAAATGTGAACTCGTCACCCTCAATCCTGTGTTGTGGAAAGTTGATGTCATTTATGTACGTGGGTTTCAGAAACGAAGAGTGGCGAAATTGGCGTCATGTTTATATGGTTTCCATTGAATGTGTTGGAAAACAGCAGTGTTATATGAATCATGCGCTTTTATGTGTGCATAAGCAAATTATCACTGCTGAAACCTCGTATCTCCATATTTGTCATTTTTATTTTTTGTCATTAACCCTTTTTGGTTTTGCAAATATCTGACCAATGAAACGTATGAAAAAATGCCTATCAAACTTTGAAAACACCTATTTAAGCGAATTTGGACATACAAGGTTTCGGACCACAACGATATTTAAATTTCAAATATCAACCTTCCATTGAATTGTGCGTTACATGTTTTTCATGCGAGTTTGCAAAATCAATATTTTTGTATTCGAAAGGCACATTTTCTATCATCCTGTGTGTTCACCAGCAAGAAAGTGAGACATTGTGTGTGATTGACTTTCTGTAGGTCCTCCATCAGGAGCCACAAATCAACAATAAGATGGTGTGGTAAAAACTCTTATTTAACACATAAATCAATGGTCATCCACAGTTTTTTTTTCTTAAAAGCCCTCCTTTAGGTTTGTTTCGATGCATTCTGCAAGATAAAAACCTACTGTAAAAGCCTTCTGTCTTAACACTTCATTAAAAAGTGCCTTAGAATAAGAGTCACAGGGGAGATGAACCCGGCGTCATGTGTAAAAGCTATCAACAGCTGCATCAATTAACCTCTCGGTCCCCTGGGGCCCATTAGCAAGAGAAACACCCTTTAAAACTGCATATGCTTCAGATTACACCGGTGCAACTTAGCCCCATGAATGGCCTTATTTGCTTTTCCTATAGTTTGCTTTGTAAAACAATTTCGTACCAACAAGAGACCTTCATTACTGGTATCTGTGTGGGTGTGTGTATACGTATATGTTGGATGTGTAAATGTATCATGTCGACTCGCTCATAGCTTGTAATGGAAAAAGGGAAATGTTTGACTAAGAGAGAAAGACCACAGTCTAGCAATGTGTTTATAACTGACCTATGACTCCTTTTGTGTTGTTGCGCTATTAAGACTATTCTAAGCACTTACTGATGTCTGTAAAAGCCTGTTTTGGTTTTTGTATATAGATATATATATATATATATATATATTATAGTTATGGAGATTATTTAAAGTTTGTTTTATGATATAGAAGGTTAGTCATCACTGTTATAGTTGTTAAATAAAGAAATCCACATTTTGTTCAAATAATGCAAGTTAAGCTACATGTGGAGGGACTTCTTAAATCATGTGCCTTGATGAGGAAAGATGTATTTCGGAGCTAGTACTGTCCGTCAGAATATCTAAATTTCAGTACAACATGGCCAATATAACATCACAATTGCAATGCTATCTTTATCGTTAGTGTTGTTTTTGGTAACAATTTACAGTAAGGTTGTATTTGTTAACATTTTTCAGCATTTTAATCTTTTTCAGCATTTTAATCTTAGTTTGTCTTTTCATCATATGTTAATACATTTGTAAAAAATTCTGCTAATCTGCTAATATTAGTTAAAAAACTAACATTGACAAAGATAAACAATTGTTGAAAAGCAAACTATATTGCTCATTATTAGCTAATGCATTGTCAATTTAGTTTAACCTTTATAGCGCTTTTTACATTTTTTTTTTGCAAAGTTTTTAAGGCAAATGCAAAAAAAAATTTGTTTTGTAAACAGAAACTATTGATTGATTAGATACAGTATAAAAATATGCATTGTATTAATAACATAATTTCGCTAATCTTTCTTAATATAATGGTTAATTTTGCTGGATTATTTACAGTATTACAATGTAGGAAGTATAAATGCAATATTAGTCATCACAGTTAATTACGCTGGGTTATTTCATATTTATTCTTTAATATTAGAAGTATCATTTAGAGTGAAGTGTTACCAATTTTTTCTTTTTGCCTCGTGAAGCAACATTTTAAATGGGGTGCTGAATTATTTACATTGTGTGTAGCATCATATTTGTTTTTAACATTATGTGTATTGACACCCCCAATAGGGCCACAAAAATTTCATAGACTTGCATTAAACTACTTATATTTTCTTCAGAAAATGTAAAAATCTAGCTAGGAATGCCTTGCAATAAAAAGACCAATAAGAGTTAAATGAAAGCGTCTTCTGAAGCAGCAATGGCAACGACATACTGTAAGTCCTTTGTCACTACTGGTAAGACACTAAGAGAGACTGTGTTGTTAAGAGTTATAACCGGCTTAATCCAGTGATTGTCCAATCTTGCAGAATGTTATTGAAATAGTAAATACTATGGAGCAGTGTGTCAGCTCTGTGGGGAGCTGAAAATATACCCTACTGTCTGCGTTCCCCTGCCTTTCCTGACAACACAGAATGATTTAAAACTTCATTTTGTCAAGCATCTGAATATTTTTAATTCCACTCAAAACGCTGAATAAACCGCTATATGAAGATATAAAAACTGGCAGATGTCCCTTTGATCCTTCAGCTTAAATAGTCTGGATATTTTGGATGTAATTAATAGTCACTTACTCTTTTTAATCCAAGGTGATGCTCATTAATTCGACTCTTGTTATATTTTTGCCTTGTAAAGTGATTTCTAAAGAAGAGGTATTTTGAATGTTAATACGGTGCCTTGCTCTAATGCAACAAGACGTTTTGAGGACACCTTGCTGCTTCTAGGGTGGGTTAGAAACTCAGAAATATCCGACTATTTTAGACGAGGCATTAAAATGACACGCCTCCATCTCAACATTTTCCCTTTAATCCCGAGCATTTTGTTTCTACCTTATATTTGCACCATAATTCAGGCAAGTTTGAATGATTCAAATCTAAATCCACGGCTATCATCCGTGCTATTCTCCACCAGCGCTCTGTGTCAGTGTATTTTTAGAGCCTACAGTGTATTTTTAGAGGCCACCGTCGTATTTGTCTGTTTTGTTTGAATGTTCCCCTTATTTGTGGGATATCTGACTTCATACTCTGAGAGAAGATGGGGGGGAAATAAACAAGCCCCCCAGAAGTCAGTGTATCCAATGGTAATGTTTATCTCTCGGTTCGCATTGACGACGCAACCCAGATGCATTAGCAAACCCCAGACCAAATCAAGAGTAATAAAATCATTCATTTTGGTTAATGAGGATATTAACAGCAGCAGTTGTGTTTAAGCACAAACAAGAACAACAACATTAATAATTGCAACTCTCTAGCGCTCGGCTGATGCAAGCGTTTAATAATTAACAACGCTGTGTCTTATCCCCCAAAGGTTCGCTTCCTATTATCCAACTGAGTTACGAACGGCTAATTGCTCCGCCACAGGATGGTCAAAACACACAATGTCTCGAATGTCTGAAGGTCCGTGCTATCAAAACCCTCGTTCAATCATCCCGCGTGACGTTTTATTGTTATAAAGTAGAGAATGTGCCTTTTTGATTTATTTATCTCCTGCTTTTTCAAGAGAGGATTACATTTTACCTCCTGTGTTTACATATTAGTGCTAATCCAATTGAGTCAACAAGGGCACTTAGCATTGACTGCGTAACTGAAGGGCGGAGGGTGGTTATTAATTTAATACGTATTTCAGATTTTAAGCTTTCGGGGGAAGTAGTTCTGAAACATCTGTTATGACAATCCGGGCAAATGGCTGTTTTCTGGGTTAATGACTCGGCGTGTCAGGGCGGTATACCGCGGTCGGCCTGCAGAGGGAGCGGCGGAGTCCCCTCTCCCCTGGAGAAATAACATCAACTGTTGTTTTGACATTAGCACTTGGGGCATCGGGAATAAAGAACGGACAAACAAGCAACGATGAAGAGAGGATGTCTGGGAAAGGCTATGTGTCGATGACAAACACAGGGTTGTGTGAGACGAGTTGAACATCTGAGCTCGGTTGCCAGGTTGATTTAAAAACCAGCGTATCTCTGTAATGAGGATTGTGATCCCTGAGCTCGGCCACGACCCTTCTCCTAACCATCATCAACCGGTTCTGACCTTTGACCTGAAGGACACGCCCTGTCAGCTGAAACTAATTAGAGTTTGATGACGTGTGACCAGAACACAGTATATAATGACAAAATCTGCAGTCTCGTGAGAGATGCGGAGACACAAATGAAATAAGGAAAGTGTCAAATGCTGTAAAATAATATCAAAGGGTGACACCAACAAGCTGGGGTTAAATAAAAACATTTTATTATTTTGCGTCTTTTAAATGAGCATTTAAGTGTAACTGCAGATTTTCAAGCTGCTTTACAGTAGTGCGCTGTAAATAAATAATTGTAAATAATGGACTTGTCATTTTCCGTCAGTAAATTTTCTGTTAATTATATGGCCAAAACATTTCAAATATATCTAAAATGGCTGTAAAAAACAATACAGAAATTCCTTCATATTGATACAGTACATTGTGCACTATTTGGATGGATTTTTTTCAGTGTAATGTTTACTTTTTCTTTATTGAGTGGACAAAAAAAATGCTAAACTAAAGTCTGCAACATTCCATCTTGCACAATTGGATCTGTAGAAAGTCCACCGAATGATGCAGGTCGTGTCATCCAGCAGACTTTTTATAAAAAAATGGTTTCATTGATCCAGGTACACAGAGCAATGAGTTACATATCATTGAATTTGGACATCAGATGTTTCAGAATGACAGCACTGTTTTTCAAGAAATGGAAAAAACACTGTACTTTCTATATGATTAAATACTGTATTGTCAAAGTTGACAAGCACGCTTGAATACTTATTATTCCCAGTGACGAACATAAAGGTGACTAAAATAAAATGATTTATGACAAACAAAAAAGTCTTACAGCCTAAAAACAGCAGTTGACATTCTACCAATAAAAAGCTTAAAAGCAGGTTACAAATCTGCTCTTTGTACACTTCGTTCATCCCATGCAAGCGATAAAGCATAAACAAACATTAGGTGGCTACTTTACCGTTATACACCGCCTCCCAGCTGAAACAAATGCTCAACTAGTAGTCATCTTATGCAATATATTGATGGATCTGGAATAAATAGACACAATTAAACTGACTAGTACCAAATGGCGCTCTCATTTAACTATGCCATATAAATCTCTCTTATGTAAGGTTCCGGAAAATCAAGTTAATTCTCAATGAGAGCATTTGGCTGACAGATACCCTCATAAGCCATTTAATTTAGTTTAGTGCGCGTGCTAACAAGTCTTGAAACGCCTGTCTGACACCTCTCCGTCTATTGCTGAATTTATGCCGCTTGCAGTCTGTGGGCTCATCAGTGGACCAATATTTGTGTACTTCAAGCATTTATCCCGGCCTAATTAGTCCCGGATCAATAGACCAATTGATTTAGCAATACACTTAGAGCTTTAGAGGAGGTGTCATATACCAGACCGTTATAGCCTTAATGTAGTGAAATACAACATTAAAGGGAGAATAGTCCTCACTGTACTACACGCAGTGTTGTGTCAGCGGTTGTTCTCAAATGGAGTTTTATCATTAATCATTAGTCTCTCTGTCTCTCTCGTTCACCTACAGGGCCGAACTGATTCTGGCTAATTAAGCAGTAGCGGGTGTCAGCAAGGCTGTGAGACTTCCTTATCATAGCTGTGAAACCACTCCAGCAAACACGGCTGTGAACAGAGTGGGCTTTCATCGTCTTTCTGTTTCCACAGGGCCACCAAGACACTTGCTTTTTTTGCAAAACCGAAAAAGTCTTTTTAAATTAATCGTTTCCAATATCATGAGATCATACTGAACACTTTGAGAGTTAAACAAAGCAATAGAAAAGTATAGTCAATATGACTTGTGCGGTATATTACAAGTCTTCTAACGCCTTGCGATAAGTTGGTGAAAAGATAGTACTTAACACAAAATTAAAATACCGCTGTTTAAAAATGTCGTGTCATGTTTGGTTACTACACCAATGGACACTGATGCCATTTTGTCATCAATGTGGTCTATATACCATTTCAAAGAGGTCCACTTTTTGGTTTGGATGAAAAAAGAACTCATGTTTTACATGCAATGTTACATATGTGCTACTTTCAAGCTGCTTTTTCCTCCTCTTAGAAGATTTGACACTCAAAGTAATCCAAGAAGAAACCACTGATCAGGTATTTAAAACATTTTAGGGGAAAATGGGCTGTATCCCATGGATACCCTTATTCCAGTGAGTATAGGAAATGACCTTGTTTAGTACTTTATTGGAGTGGCGGTGCGATCGCAACCTACAATTACTTACTTGAGCAAATTGAGAGGGTGGTGTTTGTGCGTAAAACATCTTTTGTGTGAGGTAGGACCGCACTAGCAGGGTAACACCCATTAAAAGCTCATTTGCACGGGTAGGCAGTTCATTAATGCATAGGATAGTGAAATCACACCAATAGAGCCAAGTGTAACCCCAGGGCACTGGCAGAGGCAGAGGTTCAGTTTGCCAGCACACTCACCATCATACCTCATTTGCGCTGGGAATCACAACCATGCCGGGGTATTTGTTTTACTATTGACTCACATGTGAGCAGCTTGGGTTTGAGACATTAGTCATTATGTTTCACACACAATTTGCATGATAACTGTTGATATTCTGACAGTTTTGTGGTGGGCGAGTGAAACCACTTGAGATTTTCCACCACTTAGCCTAGAGGAATTAAATGGATCTTTAACAGTTTTTATGTTTAAAAAGGAATGCTATATCCGTGTCTCTACAATGCGCTTTTCATTAAAATATATGAAATGATATTATAAATAAAATATAAATAGTTATAAATACGACACAAAGAATACTATTAATTATTAAATGGTGATTATTAATTATTGTTAGTAATAAGAGCAAGGATACACTTTTAATGTATTGTGTTAGTATTGGAAGTAATAATAATTTAAGATTAATAATGCTAAGACAGTTGTGTAATCAAAAAAATAATTTGTTATAATATTTGTATTGTTTTCAAAATATCTGAAACACAACAATACAACAATAATAATACCAATCATGTTATCATTAGATTGCTGTAATATTAATATAATATATTTTATATATACATATATATTTCAGTATTTGTTGATAATACTACTTTTTATTATTATTTTGTTGTTGTAATTTCTTTTACATATTTTGAAAGCATTCAAAATATTTGAACAAATGATTTTTTCATGACACAACTGTCTTAGATTTCTATGACTCTTTCAGGACCGGCTGCAGTACGGTTAATGTCCAGCAGATGCCACGTTCTCTCTCCGAGGCCTTTCTCCCTGTCGCTCCCCAGCGGACCGTTCTGTCGCGGGTCTCAATGAATTTCCCTTTCTTTTCATCACTCTCTGATGTCCAGCTGCTCCTGTCAACACCTTCTTACAGCAGGCAATTCATCGCTACACACTGGCAGCTGAGACCCCTGTGATGAACTTCAATCTGCTATCCGCAGAGGGGGCTGCACCCCGAGTTGGGCTAATCAAGGGAAACACCCCTTGAAGGGGGAGGGGACACACAGACAGATTGAGCCCAAGTTACCCCCGTAATTATCCTCTCATTGCCCCTGTGCCGCAAGCTGGTGCCGATGAGTGTGGTGAGCATTTACCCAACACCATTGTTGTGCTCCTGTCCGCGCGGCTCGCCATGCAAGTTCATGTGTTTCAACACGCTTTAGTACGATGCAGCCATGCGGCAATTTTATTTATATTTTAAAGGGCTCTGATATGGTGAGGCATTTACTATGCTCTCTACGATAACACGCCGCAAATGTCTCTTGCCGCGGGTTTTGATTATTTTCAAGTTGGTAGAAAACACCCCCTGGGGCCAGTTCTCAGGCCCTCCGAATTTTATTAAACCCTTTCTACAGCTGATTACTTGCAGCGAGGTGCACAGTTGACGCGTTTTAGGAGTGGAGTGCAGGCCTGACAGGGTCATGTTTAACATGGCCACAGGCAATCAATTCACCTTAACCCCTCGTGGTACTTCAGCCTTCTCCACCTAAGCTGTCCTTAATAACCAGGCAATGGTGAATTTCTGATAAGGCGTTAGGGTCTCTGACCTATATATCCGTCCTTCTATATATTGGAAAAATCCATCCAAGAGAGAAATGTACCTTTTAAAACGCATGTCCTGAAATTAAATAATTTTACACAATGAAAACAGGAGGGATGAACGCATTTTCGCAACTGCGTGTTCATTTACCAGTTATTTCAGATACAAATATACAACATATAAATGTGCTAAAATGCCTCTTTGATGTTTATATCATTTTATTTTAGCTGTATATTTGTGCATATATTTTAAATGTAAAGATAAGGGTTGGCTTATGTATTCATTTATAGAGCACATATAAAATCAACCTTAGTTGGCCAAAGTGCTGAATAAAATCTTTAAGAATGACAGTAGAAATGAAGAGAAAAATATAATTAAAATAAACTGTAAGATCAAAGAAAGAGCATCTTAAAAAAAGGAGCACAAATTTAAAATGTATAAAGGCAAAAGTGATGATTTAAAGATCATTTCATATATAATACCTAAATAATTTTTCTGCATTTTAGAGCATTTTAGAAATTGCAGATTCGACTGCTGTGAATGTCAATCATATTAGATTATAGCTTGCTCATAACAAATAACGGATTAAAAACACTCGTGCCAGATCTTGGTGGGGTGTCAGATACCAAAACGTAGGCGCTCTGAGGTTCTCTGTAGGTAATTGAAAAATCTATATTTCAAAGTGAGCAGAGCTGCATTGCAAGAGGCAGTGACATTTATTTTGGACCGGTGTACTAGTGAAGTGTTTGATTTCAGAACAGAGAGAGGACGGAAGCCCCACGTGTGGAAATAAGTCCCTGTTTTCACCTTTCACAATGGGAGATTGAACTATATTAAATAGGAGAGTTATGTTATTGGTACATTTGCACTCTACAATAAAGCCATAAGAGTGTCAAGTGTCTTCACATTCTGCAAAACTCCAAAAAGCCTCCTGAGTAAAATACATCGAATGCTCTAGTTTTTAATTAATAAAAACAACACGTATTTTATTCCCGTGATTATGGAGGGATAATCCTTTCGAGCTAATTTTTTTTCTTTCGTGTTTCTATATTATTTTGCGGTAAGAAAAACTAAACCCTTTAGGCCATTAAAAATGGTTTTGTTTCTCCAATGAATCGGTGGGTAACGCGGTATTTTCCTTAGTGTCACTGACCTCTGTGTAGATTTTTACCTAACAAGCATGTAGAGAGTGCTACATTTGCCCCTATTTGACAGTGACTAATTGCTGAAAGTGTGCGTAGCGCTTGTTAGGCCAGTGGAAGTTTCACAGACTTCGCAGCCAAGCTAAATTCATTATCCTCTCTTCGCTATTCACTGCACCCCGTCAACTCGCGGCAACCAAACCAGCCTAATTTAAATAAATCTACCAACTCCAATACGGGCAAACCAAGTCGGTCCGTTTGGAAAAACTTCAGAGTTACGATGGGTGGCTTCTTGTTATTGTATTATAATCTTTTTTCTGAATTAAGTATTTCTTTTAACCGAGTTACCTCTGCAGATGTCAATGTCGGGCCCATTTAGCCAGTATGGGGAGTAAATGGCGTACAGGGTACCAGCAGGACAGGTTCCCCCATCAATCTCGTCTTCCGTCCCGCTCGCTTATTACCTGCCTGCTGTTTGCCTATTTATGTCCTCTGTTTAGCCAAAACACACATAGGGGGTACACCAATTAAATCAGGGTGGGATCCAAGCTGTGGATCATTGCCGGTGAGTTTAGCATCGATGCTACGCTGTTTGACCCAGAAAGCGTCAATGAGGTGACGTAGCAAACAGATGGCGGGCTAAGAGAGGGTGGGAACCAAGTCTCTGCCAGACTGTACCTGACGGGAGTGTCATAATGCATGATGGGTGCCAACGTTCTCCCTCCAAAAAAACAAAACAAAAGACCTCCTCTCGTTCGCCCTCTCTCGTTTCTCGCGTAGCTCTCTACGGCGTCTACGAATGCCCCCCCTCCCCCCCGAACCTGCGTCCCTGGACAGGTTTCAGCGTTTAAATTTGAAAATGATTTGTCCTGCCCTCTTAATAATAGATGAGAGCATGAGTTGGGGTCCCTTCAATAAACTCCCTCCTTGCTTTAATTAGTGAACAAAAAGCCCAGCCTGCTGAGGACTGGAGCTCGGGCGCTGTGTTGGTAATTAAAACTGAAACCACCAAAAGGAGAGGAGGGGAAAGGCTCTATTTTTATCGCACAGGCTGTTTGGTGTTGAGTGCCCATGGAAGGTTCTGCAATAAAGGGTGATAATGAAGGTGTGAGACCTCTGGGGGCCAACCGGGCGCTCGCTACAATGGTTGCTCTCACACCAGACTGAAATACAGGGAGCAATTAGTGAAGGCAGCACATAGACTGGTCACTGGAGATTAGTTAACACCTCAGGAGCTGCGCTTCAGGACGGGCACATGCTTGTTTTCCCTCCGCACGATTTGCTTTTTAAGAATAAACAGCATAATGATGAGAGAGAGTGTAATTTTCGCTTCGAAACTGTATTCTGTGCAAAAGAATGGCCGGGGTCAACGAGCTGGCGTTGCCGCCCGACGTTACCGTGTTGCCGTGTGTCTCCATGTAATGGTGTTGGTCCAGATTGCTATCTGCTATCTGGACCGGTCAAGTTAGCAATCACTCTTTCAGGATTACAGGAACGTTTCTGAAGGCCATCCTAGAATCTGTGATGAGCTACAGCTCGAGGCCAGAAACCTTAAACCTGACTGCTAATCCAGAAGACATTGTTAATAGAGGCCACATACAAGACGCTAAGCCTGTACGTTCGTAATGTTAAATAATTGAAGTCATAAAAAGCCAATTAACTTCGCCCCCGGTCACGCGCGTTCTCGCTCGCACACGCACGCACAAACATCCAAAGATTGCGAATTTAGCCATTGAGACCGGCTTGTGCCGCATCGCTGGAGTTTATCGGTTAGATGGTGTGTCGGGGGGGAACGGACAGAGTGGACATGCGAGTCGTCACTTCCTCAAGAACTTGTTTCCTGGGGAAGAAAATGAATAAATACAGAAATTGCGAAGAAAAAGACGCATGCTCTTTTTCGCTTCCTCTCATCCACAACCACCCCAGACATCATTTTCTCGCAAGAAAGGAATTTGGCCAAAATATTTGCTTCAAGGAAAATAACAACAGTCAAACGCAATATTGGATCAGTCAAATTCGAGCCATTTAAATTTGAATGCGAGTGAAGTGGAGGAGGCAGACGTTGTTAAATATGATGCTTGAATGAAAGTCTAAACCTTCCAATACCTCCAAGAAATGTACCTCAATGAGATGAATTAACTGTAAATGGCTCCCTCTCTGTGCGAGTGTCTTCCAATTTAAAATCTCATTATTCGTTGAAGATCCAGAACAAGGTGACTCTTAGGATAGATCGAATGAGTGAAGATAATCTTACCGGCCAGTTTTATGCAAATAGGAGATGTATTGAATCAACTAAAAGAAGAAAGGCGAATCAAATAAGCTAATAAAGCAAGGTTAGGTTAAAAACTCAGCGTGAATTGGGCTTCTGACGGCGAGCACCTCGGCTCGCGGCTTTGTGCCATTGAGTGCAAAGTTGCAAAGTGTAGTACGGCTGTCGTCGAAGTTATACTTCCTCTAGTCCTGCGTTTAAAGTATTAAGGAAATCGCTGCCAGGAGCTTCGCGTGGATTTGAGTGGGTTTCGGTGAAATAATAGGGTCGCTCGTGGCTGTTCAAACATTCATTCGACATGTTTGGGAGAGAAAGGTACACAACGTCGTACGCAATATCCAGTCCGATAGCTATAATGAACTTGCAAGCAAAGATGTGGGGCACGGCTCAGATAGCAGACATGTGAGGGTTCAAGTTGATTCACCATTCCTTCATTAATAATGCAAGATTCATTACACAGAAATCTGAACTTGCATTTTTTACACCCAGCCTGAATATAAAGCTTAAATATTAAGTGATGTAATTTGTTCGTGACCTAAAGCGTGACCTAAGATGACAAATACAAAATCCTACATCATATCCTTCTTGCATATCCCAAGACATTGAAAAATGTTATGAAGACGGTTGTCGGATTTATTAGATTTGGATTAGATTAGTTTGTTATATGGGGTGTATTTTATTTTCTTATTTTTGTCTTTATTTTTAGTGCACAGTTGCAGTTTGTGGTTATAGCTTTTGTCTGTAAGGTCAATTGGATTTTTTTTGTTTTGACTTTGCATGTCCTGCAACAGACTAATTATCAATTTCCACCCACAGAGTGCACAGAGATTTGCTATGTAGTAAAGTTGAGGTCTTACAGCCGTTTTTGTAAGTTTCAGCTATAGCTGTTCAGGGCTTGGGTAATGCCGCACAAAGAAGCCTCTGGAGATAATTTTTTCCTCCTTTCTGCCTGTTTTGTACTGTGGATTTACAAGATTTATTGCAAAGACAGCTGTGTGTCAACCACTCTGAGCTCCTACAGGCTCCCCATCATTCCATATTACAAGTCCTTTGAACATTAGTGTTCTTCACTCTGAGCTGCTGACATCCCGTGTGAATCTGAGGATGTAAAATTATACACATTTAAGCATAACTGCTCTGCATTGATGTATTGTGGAGTTTGCTCAACATCCAGAGCCATGTCATTCACCACGCTGTTAAAGATATTATAGCGGTACATCCTCTTCGTTGATATGTCAGAAACGTACGATGTCTTACCAAGCAAACTCATGTTATAATAATGTCTGAGAAAGAAGCGATTATGGTTGCAACTGACCTGTGCTAATCCGATTTATAAACAAAATGGTTTATACTTCATCAAAACTTAAGAATACAAGTATGAATATAGGTTTGAATAAGATTCATGCCATTAAAAAAAATTATATTGTATGGTGCAACAGACAAATACTCAGGTTTTCATACTAAAGGAAAATATTTTAAAATCCCTAAAAATGCAATAAGAATATATTTATCCTATGCTATAGGAAAATATTTTTAAGATCGTATAAAGCTATAAGTAAACATGCTGAAGGTAAACATTTTTAAGATCATATAGTGCTATAGGTATACATTTTTAAGATCAAATAGTGCTATAAGTTAACTTTTTAAGATCATATAGTGCTATAGGAAAACATTTTTAAGATCATATAGTGCTATACGTAAACTTTTTAAGATCGTAAAGTGCTAGAAGTAAACTTTTAAGATTGTATAGTGCTATAGGAAAACATTTTTAAGATCATATAGTGCTAGAAGTAAACTTGTTAAGATCGTAAAGTGCTATAAGTACATTTTTTAAGATTGTATAGTGCTATAGGAAGACATTTTTAAGATAATATAGTGCTAAAGGTAAACTTTTTAAGATAATATAGTGCTAAAGGTAAACTTTTTAAGATTGTTAAGTGCTATAGGAAAATTTTTAAGGTCGTAATAATGCTATAGGAAAACATTTAAATGTGGGAAAGGCATTTTATTATTGTGTCTGCATTTTTATAACCTTTGTTTTACATGAGCTATTATTCAAATATCACAAACTATGCATCATTTGAAAGCTAAAACACTCAACATTTATGTTTTGAACTTGTTTTTGCAATCAATAAAATGCTCAAAAATAGGGGTGGTTATACAAGGGGTTAAGATCATATAGTGCTCTAGGTAAACATTTTTAAGATCAGATAATGTTATAGGTAAACATTCCTAAGGTCGTATAATACTATAGGTAAATATTTTTGAAATGGTATAGTGCCATAGGTAAAAAAAAAAATTAAAGATCGTATAGTGCTATAGAAAAACATTTTCGAGTTTCTATGCTGTAGGAAAACATATTTAAATTCTGCCTGTGCTTTAAAGTACCCAAGTGGGCTCTATGGAGCGATATCTCGAATAATATGCTGATCTATACTTTTATATAGCCAGCTCAAGTGGTATATAGCTAAAAATGGTTGCTGGCTCATTTTTGAACCTAAGGTGCTGCAAAGTAGGAGCAGAGAGAGGAAGAAGAGGTAGAACCGGCAAGATGATTGATTCTTCAAGCCTGTCAGCACATTAGTGAGGATGAAAACAAATCCAGGGTCAGAGTTGTACGGTGGGCCGTGAAGAATCTTCTCTTCCTCTTCCTCCTGCCAGGGAAAGGATCAAAGTTACAGCAGCCGCTCCTTGGCTTCGACGTCCTCCGTCAGCCGTGGTGAAAAGTCATGATTTTATGGGTGAAAATGAGATTTATGGATGCGTTCATTGGAAAATACGTTCCAGTGCGTTTGCGAGTTACAGTAGCTGTGAATTTGGCAGGGCGGGTTGCTATCTGCGGGGAGATGCCAACAAAACAATGACAGTTACATGGCAGGAATTTGGTTAGAGTAATCCACGCTGTTTATTCTTTTTTTTGTTTAATCTGGCCAATGCGTTGTAAAACTGAAACGTATAAATAAACCGACTCCATGCGAGCACTACACTCTAGTCCCTACGACTGGCTATCCTGTTTGATTTGGCAGGATATTAATCATTTGTGTCAATAAAAAGCGTAGTGAATGCAAATATCCGGGCTAGCCGTCAATAAGTAACCATGAAACCAGTGCAAATTAACCTCTAAATGTCATGGGAAAACCCAATACCAAATCCATTATCCGCTGATAGGTAGAAAATGCTCATATTACTGTGGCGCTTCACAGACTGAAGGAAAAAAAGAGCACTTGAATGCCTCCGAGGTCTGTTCAGATTCCAGCCTCTGATGCTTCTTCATTGCAACCTTATAAATGCCACCAAAACTTGCTGCTTTCATTATTTACGTCAACATGATGAAACTATGAGCAAGCGCAAAAAGCAGCAGTCCAATATCACTGTGGTTCATCACAGAGCGTATTGCTGTGTGTGCTTGCTGGACTAAAAAAATATTTTATATTATTATGTATTTCTGTTCAAATCTGTAAAAAGCAAAAGGGAAGTTTTCTTTTTAAGCTTAAACCTCATTTTGGTAGATTTATGCTTAAAACAAGAAAAAAAAACATTTGCCGGAGGGGTAAGAACAATAAAATTAATTCAATCTTTATTCTCTGAACACAACTCTTAATATGCCATTTTGGAGTCTAATGTAAATCTCATTTTACAGAAGACGAGATTTTTTACAGGGCAAAGCTTTCTGCCATGAATGTACTGTAGAGAAGAGCATTTTTCTTCCCTAAACGTGTGAACTTTTGCTACGATCCTCAGCTATTAGACGTTTCGCTCACATGGCGTCTATTTACGAGCACACCCTCTCATCCATTAAAAGGGGTTCATGCGCAAACCAATGTGTCTGTGCATAATTTTAATGGTACAAAGCTCTTCAGTGTTAACCTCACTACCCGAGCTTTATTATAAAGCAGGTTAGAGCTTTATCCCATCAAGTACATTTTATGGAAATTGTGTAATTTAGAAATCCGGCTAATATTAAAAGTAATGTCACACACCAAGGTCCTAATATTCATAAGCGCTTGTTTCACGCGTCTCATTAAGTGTTTATATTGGGTTGCATCGGCGCACAGAACGACTCCAAAGTCTTTGATAAGGTCACTCAACTTTCACAGCGCTCGAGCTGTCACTTTGGAAATTTTTTGGTAAGCTGCGATACGTCGGCCGATGACAAGACATCTTAAAAAACCATTGAAATGTTGATGATAAGCCTTGAAAAAAGAAGCACAAATCCTTGTCACTGCTGTTCCCTACAATGACAATATCAACACAAATGTCAACATTGAGGGGTTAGCACACGCCCGGGTGGGCGAGGATGGAGCTGAGCGGCGAGGTGCGGTATGGCATGGGGGAACTGAGACGGTGGGCTTTGTTTTCTATCCAGAGACCACTATGCTCCGCGGTTTGACTATACAGAGGTTACATACACGTGTGGGATGTATCCTCAATATGCCCTGCTGATTTTGTGCATGTGCTTATATGCGTTGCATTGCGCTGCAGGGTTCCTCCAAATTTCTCTGTGACATTTCAAGATCGATCCCTTGTTTCTTCTCTATATGTCTCTTCTGGAGTTATTAAAGACATACGAGTCTATTTAAAATGAAGAGGGTGTGTTATGCTCTTTGGAATTACATTTCATTATACTCCATATGAGAAATGCAGTGTTTGTTTGCCGAGACGCCCAAGCTCTTGAGCAATACAGAATTCTTTTGCATATATTACTTGAGGGTTTTACCCACCAAGCCAACTTTCTCCCCCATTTAAACAGGCTTTACTCTCCCTCAGCCACTTAAAGGAATTATGACAGATGAGCTGTGGCAGAACAACATAATTTGTGTTTATAAGACATGCAAATCTCATTGGTTTCTGTGTGCCATTAAATGCTCTCTGTTTTCAGAATCGTCCCGCTCGTGTATTTGCTTGCATAGATGTTCGTATTGACAAACTTGTTTGCCTTCTCGTGATAAGATTTTCTTAGTATTTGACAAATAAGAAAATTACATATTTGATGTTTTCAAGCTCAAACCTAACTACAGTAATGGTGTCTGAGCATCTTAGTGGCAAGCTTTTCATAGTACTCGCTAAGGCTTGAACAAAGAGTATATTATTGAAGCAGATCCATTAATTCCTGCATGTAGACACAGGGCTTGTGTAAAAAACATTGCCGGGCTCATTTGTGGCATTTCTCTTGTTTTACATTCTGCTCTCTGTGTGTGCAAAAGTGTCTCCGTACCGCTGTGAAATACATCCTGACATTTCACAAATCTATTTGTTATGAGAAAGGTTGTTTAGTTTCCTTTTTGTTCGGCTCATTGAACTGCACACGGGCCACCAGGCGCTCCAACCAGGCGAGCGTTTTCTTGCCACCTCCAAAGCTTTTCATGTTCCTGTTGACTGTGTTCAGATTTCTAATTGATATGTCCAGATAAGACACCGGACATGTCTTGTGCTCACGTGGATGCAAAGTTTTGAATATTATTTTAGGATCACAAAGCTCCCGCAGTGGGAATGGCCAAAGGTGGGAATATTGAACACTGGGAGGGATTTCTCCCTTTGAGAGTGCTAATTACTAACTGAGGACAACTCCGTCTCCGTCACTCAATATTAATACAGCCGCTCATTGATGTCTGGCAAGCTGTCTAGACATCACCTGAGCCATTAATCAGAGTCGTGTTAAAGCAGAGTCACATCTACTGTAGCTGCTGCGCAGGCTTCCGTCGGATAACCGGAGCGGGTCTCCGTGGCACAACCAATGAGTGACTAATACAGCCCTGATCAGGACGCTCAAAGTCCCGTGTTAACATTTTAAATCTACGGGTTGATAAAAGGTGAATGCGAGGAAATGTTGCAGTAGCGTTTCTCCGAATCACACACTCCTTGATTTGCAATTCCAAAAATCGGGTACATAAATAGAGCTTCACGGCCGTGGCGTGAAACCAACTAAAAAACCTTGAATAGATTGTGAATTTTAAAGTCAAGATCAAATGGGAATCGCACAAAGGAGGCAGCAAGTGGAATTGAAAGTGTGATACAGAGGAGGGGGGGTGTGTGGATAAATACAGGATTAGACTCCGCAGGCCTGGTTCCCACAGATTGCCTGAAACGGGGGTTACAGATTTAAAGCAGGTAGCGGCTGTTGACAGGTTCAGTTGTGCGCAGGCATTTCTCCCCCTCCTTGCCCCATTTTCTGCATGTCTTACACATTAAAGCAGACCCATGTCAAAACCTGTTTCCATGTAATCAAAAGGGCTGTGACATGTTCTAGTCTGCTTTGCTATACCTGGATGATGTGACAGTTTGACTCATTGTTTATGTATGGGACGGACTGGGAAGATCTGACAGTGTTGACTGGTCTCATTTTGCTGTGATTTGATCCAACCCTCTGATGTTAGTTTGACACAACTTTGCCTTCATTTCTTTACACACAAACAGGTTTGGATGGTTGTTTTTGTGTGCGTCAGCAAGTTTAGCAGCTCCATGTTTAATGGGATAAGGAGGGACATGTGGCTCACTTCAATCCCAGGCCAATTGAGTGTTTTTAATGCAATTTGTGGTCTCCCTCTGCTAGTAGGATTTGTTCCATACTGTTAGATGTGGAGTCAATTACACAGTATCTCTGGAGTGAATTTGGAGGAATTGCTCATCTTGCTATAAAGATACTTATGACTGGAATATGTGAGCTTGCCATGGCAGTTCCTTACTTGGTGCTATACAAACAGTGCTTTGGAAACTCTTCAATATGCCGTGGTTAGACATATTTCACATTGTTATTGTTATATATATAGCAATTTTAATTACAATAGTATTACATTGTTATTACTCGGTAGTTACAATGTTATTACATGATGGTTAACGTGTGATGGTGTTATTTCTGTGTTAAAGCCCTATAACTGTACTCTTTATCTTCTCAGCAAGTGCACCACCCTGTAAAATGCCTACAGTATGTGTTTTTTTATTCTTGAGAAGAGGTTCCCTAGTGCCTTAAGTGTTATATCACACACATCTCACACCCCCAGCTGGAGCTCTATACATTAATGTATAAACTGCTTGTGCAGACTCAGCTGTTGTTTGTAAGCTTGAAGCCATATCAGTGGGGAGCACTTCAAGCATGCAAACAAACACACACACTGAGGTTTATACGTGCATTTTGTGACATTATATCACCCTTGTTTGGTCCATATTTTCACTACAATTAGTGTGTAATGTTGTTCCATGCATAGCGTTTTATGTGATATTCCAGCTGCATTTTGATTAAAATGCAAATGTTTACGGATTATTTGATTTTCTTAGCTGAACAGAAAAAGATTTGTTGAAAGACCTGTATGTGAGCTCAATGTAGAGAGAGAGAGAGAGAGAGAGAATAAGGCCCAGGGAGTGTGTATGAATCACCAGCAGAATCAAGGCACTTATTCGCTGAATGATGGTCTATTTTGTTTAGACCCGGCAGTAAATAGAAAGCCTTCACTCCATAATATCGTTATTATTGAAAATGTTCTATATGATTAATCATAGATTTGAAGCACCCCCAATGACTTACCGGATAATGTTAACAAATAATTCTCCCCCGAGGGCTTCTATTAATAATTTTCATATTCTTTCCAAATATTATTCCACCCACATGCTGGGTGAGATTCATTTTTTTCCTTCGTTTTGTGATCATACATTATTTAGTCCCGTGCCACATCTAATAAATGATGTTGACATATGCTCTAGGAGGGAGCAGAGCCTGGAAATGTTGGATGATAAGCTTCTTTGCATTCACACTGGATCCAATTTTGTCCTATCAGTGAGTGTGTGTTGGGCTGCAGACATAGTCCACTAGGCCCAGAGATGTCCTGGGGCTTGTGATTAGTGAAAGGGAAAAAAACGTGAGGCAAAATCGCACGGGATTCGAGAAACAGAACTCGCAAAACTGCCTTATCAAGACTGCTATCAGCTGTCCCGGTTATGTCCCCCCATTGCTGTCGAGAGCTTGATTTCCAATTTCCTTTCAATATCTATGTATATTTTTGTGTTTTCTTCTTGCTTTCTGATATCTTGGTGGATTTACCCATGGGAGGTTATTACATTGATCTGCAATTTTTGACTTTTTGTGTTCGACTGATTCAAACGTGCTTAATTGTATCCAAAAATCATTATTTTTAAGGTGTTATGTATGTAATCAAAAAATTCTATTTAAAGCATATTATGAAATTGATAGTTCACTCAAAAATGCAATTTTTACTGCAGAACACAAAAGAAGATATTTTGAATAATGTTGTTACCTGGCCCCCATTCACTTGCATTGGTTTTGTATCTATACAATAGAAGTGAATGGGGACTGCAACTGTTCGTTGCCAACATTCTTCAAAATATCTTCTTTTGTACTCTGCGGAAGGGAGTCATACAGGTTTGAAATGACAAGTGGGTTTGTAAATGATGACAGAATATTATTTTTTTATGAAATCATAACAGCCAGAATCATTATTGGTTTCATAATTGAATATATCCTCCCAATATTCCTTACAAAAACATTTTGATGTTGTGGCTTTAGTTTCATTTAGTTAGTTTTATTTAACTCGCATATACCTTATGCATATTCATACACAGCAAATAGGTGCCACAATTTATTACTCTGATCAAAACTTTCTACAACCAGTTTATTTTTATCTTCCTCTGTAGTCTTAAGCAACCATGTGTCTTAATTTAATGAACCTTTGGTGATTTAGGTTTAAAGTTGCTCACGAGAATCCTGCAGATTGAACCCATTGTGTTTTCCTTGAATGTGCAAATGTGTTCAGAGTTGTTCAGGGAATTTGGTTTCAAAAGCCGCGGCGGCGAATCAATTCAATCAATTCCTCTCCACCAATTGTTTGTTATTTTTCTGCTGACCACACTGCAAGGATTAATATTTGATTAGCCTTTAGGAGAAGTGGAAAGTACTTATTAACCTTATTTGTCATCTGTCAGTGCCACTCTGTGTATTGGTCCTTGCTGCAGGCGGTGTGGAGGAGGAGAACAAGAGTAGGACCATTTTAATTTCCTCAGATGCCTCGCAGGGATGCTCGCAGGCATCTCACAGGGCAGCGGCACCTTAATTAGCCACTTGGGCTGGAACATGCATCTATTTGCTATCAGTAATCTGATATTTTGAAGCAGCGTCTGCCACGGCGTTTGAGATCAACAAATCGGACGTATACACAAAACAGATGATGGTCGGTGTAACGCTAAAGGGGTTTTTAAACAGAGCTAATAAAACAAACACAATTAATAAACAAAATATTTCAATGTTCAAAATCATAACAGATTTTTGTTTTTATCATAATGATTCAACCAGTACAAATTAAGCTCTCTCTAGGGACATGGCCTCCAACAGTTTTCTGAGTTGTTGTTTGGTGTACACACCATTTCTTCCACATTGGATCAAAGTGATGTGGAGTGAATACACATTGATCCACACTAATGAGGAAATCCTCAGCCCACACACGGATCTAACAACCTCTGAGACCCAAGCACTCTGCTGTTTTAAAGAACATTATAGTATCCAAAAATCAACGTTGCTTTATTGTATCTGATAATATAGACATTAAAAACCCTTAATATCATAAACTTAGTGATATAACACTACAGCATGAAGAGGTACCGTCGTGTCCTGAAAGAGCAGAAAGGATGATTGAATAACACTGTAAGGTTAGCTCTCTCTAAAAAACAACAACATTTGCAGCGCATACGAGGGAATTCGTGTAGCATAATGAATAATAGTTTTCATTTTCACGCATTATACATTTCTGATATATTTAAATTGGACGTCTGGGCTCTATAATTAATAACGCCTTTAATGTTTCCATTTATTTGTAAATAAATCACGCTTTATTGCAACTGAGGTCATTTTCATTACCTTGCTAAAAGTAGGAAGGCAAAACATTTCAATTCCCATATTTGAAAATTGATAAGTACGGCTCGCTTAGACTCGCTCATTTTTCATTACTAATTTTAATTAAGTCGTCTGCGCAACATTGAAATTGACTGTTTGTATAATTGTTCATTATGGGTCTTGTTTTCCTCAATGGGTAGATTAAAATTTCCCTAAATAGAAGAATTTAAGAAATGATTAGTCTTTTCATCCCAAATATATAATTGCCTGCTCCGAGAGCAAAGGCATTGTGAAATGAGAGTAAATTAAAGATATTGATAGCTGTGGCTAGACAAAACCAATAATGAAATCTGATATAGCAAATATACGGATTCGGCAAATTGCTTCTCTATGCTTCTAATGAGACAATGTTCCCTATTTGTGACGAAGAAAGAGATTTCCCCAATAACTGTTCGGCACTGTGAAGAGTTTCAGTGAATCCGATTAACACTCTAATTACACGTACGTGAAACTTTGTAAATAAGAAAATAAAATGTGAAAAATTAAGCACTTTGCAAGGTGTCCACTGTTTGTCTATATGCGGCGTCCCAGGTGCTTTTATTTATCTGAAGTCTGTAATATGCTCTTCTCCGCATCGCGATAAGCCTTCCTCACTTTCCCTGAGCTCACTGGAGGCCTCATCTGCTCAGCCGAGTTTTATCGGGGATCATCCACCCTCGTACGGTAGCATTGGGCTAAAGACCGTCCCACAGTTAGTCGTCTTAATTACAGATCCTTTGATGTGATAGAGCACAGCCCTGTTGAGATTGATTACTGTTTGAGCTAAGTTGTCTACCAATTACTTAGACAATTAGCCAACTAATTAAAATACTTACCCGGTGCATCTGAAAAGAAAGAGGAGCTGCTATGAGAAGCTCCCCTGACAGATGAGCTGCCTGGGATCCTCCGTAGCGTGTCTCACAGACTGAAGTGAAGGAAAGAGGGCTGAGAAGTGTTTACACGTGCCATTCACCACATGGCGGCTAGCGCTAGTGAGCTAGCGAGGAAGACCCGGCTATTGGCTGTGTCTAAAACTGAAGGCAAATTAAAATGAACCCTGGATCAAGGGTTATAATATAACCATGTTTTTTTTGTTTTATTGGTAGTCAAACCATAGTAACCACAAATTTGCGTTGGCCTCAACCAGGAGCGTCACTGGCGTTGACTATTAACAATAATGTCTAACATCCGCTGCAGGCGAACGAGAGGCTTGTTTTTCCGGCAAATGATGCAGGCGTGTCGTATGTTCCTGTGACGAACATAGCATTTTACGTTTTCAGCCAATAGAAACACACCCCGGGCGGGAGCTTTCGTCGCCATCATTTAGCGGAAAAACAAGCCTCTTGTACGCCTGCAGCGGATGTTAGACATTATCGTTAATAGCATTGTCAATATGGATGTTTCTCTTAAACAGTCGTATCGATTCGCTTCAGAAGACCTTTGTTAAGACCACGGAGCTGTGTCGAGCCGTTCTTTGATCGGTGGATGCACTTCTTGGAGCTTCAAAAAGTCCCCCCCAATCACTCCCATTCTACTACTTGGAAGTAAAATGATACGTGGTATTATAACTCCGACTGCATTATTCTTCAAGAAGAAAGTCATATTCACTTAGGATGCCTTAAGGGGGAGTAAAACATGGGGATGTTTTGATTCAAGCCTGAAGTACCGCTTTGATACTTATATTTAAACTAACAATTAAAACTTTCTTGGCATTTTTGCCACTTTATAGGTGAAGGTGTTAGTGTAGGTTAGAAATAAAGGTAAGAATCCAAACAGGATCAGGAAATGTTGAGGTTGAATTAAAGCCTGCAAAAATGCTCACAAAAACTGCTCGAGTCTTATCAGGTTCACACTTGATTTAGAATTGCTAAACTAAAGGCCTTCCAGGCTGTCAAATACTCTAAGGTAGGCTATTTTTATTGGTATTTTTATTAGGTATTTATATTTTCATATTCAAAGCATAAGTACATTTTGCCCTTAATACAAGATTCAAGTCACATTTTCCAACAATGGTAATTGCACAGCTCTGTCATGTCTAACAGTTTGCCGTCATGCATTGTAATGGTTTCTTCCACCAATTTCAGAGTGGTCAATGTAACCACAATAAATACATTACCGGTATTCGTTTTGTCGAAAATGATAGTTGACACTAAACGTTCAATTGTCCGCTGCCTTCCCTTCATTGTTTTCATAGCTGAATGGCCTGTCAGACTCGGGTAAATGGCTACGCATGTCTGATTGAAGTTGCCAGGGCAGGTTGGATCGAAAGGCCCCTGCTGATTAGAAAGGGTGTGAACTCTTAGCGATCAAACTCTTCAGCTTCATCCTCTAATCACAAGCAATATAAAACAATCTAAGCACCACTTAACCTGAGCAGAAGCCCTGTTATGACTTTGCAAGCCCTGTCTCCATTAATCAATCTGACTCCGTGTCTGGAGAGCAGAGATGCAAATGCATGGTAATGCCTCCTCCTGGATCATTCCCCTCATCTTTACGCTCTCCATCCATTCCTGCATTGTGCGGTGGCTACTCCTGGTCTGGAGAGCGCGAGTTGGTCGCATCTTTATGGCGGTGCTTTGTGAATAGTGCTACTGAATGTATGTCCCTGCTTACTGAAGTGCTTGAGTGTCGGAATGAGTCTGTAATGAGGCAAAGCAGAGGTGTCTAGCAGACGATCCCTTTCCCTCTCTCCGTTCAGCCCGATCTGGCCCGGGCAGCAGGCACCCTGCTGGTCAAGGGAGGCAGGGAGCTTGTCCAAATGGCCGGCTGTCCCCAGCACCCTGGCCTCTCGCCGTGCTGATGAGCGGCCATATAAACAAAGACAGAAAAACAGCCTCGCCTCTCAAAGCAGCATCTCCTCGAGTTTTCCAGGTGCTTAGGCGCACTGTTGCTTGTGATGGCAGGAGTTATTTAGTCCTTACGAGAGGGCAGGATGTCTCTGGTGTCAGCGGCGGGTGATTAATGAGTGGGAATGGTTGCCTCCTGCTGCTATGGAGCACACGGTCTAGACTGAGAATACCGAAGCAGCCCTCCTGCCCCACCATGGGAAAGGCTTCAGCTGAACCCACACCGGTGGCCTCTGGCCTCTGGAATAACTTACACATTTAGGGTTTTTGAGCAAAGCTGTAATTGATTTGTCAACATGGCATTAATGATTTTATGATTCGTTTATCATTTGCATTTATGCATGTGGCAGATGGTTTGGTCCTACAGTGCATTCAATGCTTTATCATTAAGTGTGTATCTTGGGATTCAAACCCATGACCTTTGTGCTGCTATTGCAATGCTTTACCAGTTGAGCTACTAGAACCATACATTACAAAAACAACAATGTGACCCTGGACCACAAAACCAGTCATACGTTTTTCAAAATTTAGATGTGTACATCATCTGGAACCTAAATAAATAAACATTACATTGATGTTTGGTTTGATAGGAAGGGACAATATTGGCCGAGATACAACTATTTGAACATTTTCCACCAGAGGCGCTGTAGCAGGCCGTTGTTAGAGGAGAAACAGGTTTGTTTTAACACTCTATACTGGCGTACCGATGTAATGACCTTGTGGAGAGTAGATGGAAATTCAAAGCTTTACATAAACTCAAGTGGGTAATTCCCAAAGTTTGTAGGCGTGTTTCCAGCAATTTTATTGCTGCATCCACTCACAAAAATAAAGTTTTGATAAATCCACATTAGGAAATGTACAACATTTCTTTGAGACATGATCTTTACTTAATATCCTAAGGATTTTGGGCATAAAAGGAAAATCTATCATTTTGACCCATACAATGTTTTTCTAGCAAGCTCAACAAATATACCCGTGCTACTCATGACTGGTTTTGTGATCCAGAATCACACATTGTTTCCAAACCTAAACATTTGGCTACACTTACAGTAATGTTGCATGTAAAGTATAAACCGTAAGAAAAACGCTTTCCACTCAAATGTATTTGTGCTGTAGCAACGTTCACAATAAATGTTGTTAAATCGCAGCTGCACAAAGATTACTGCCCCAGTGAGTGAGAAAAAGGGAATGTAGACAGAAAATCTCACTAGAAAGATACAAAATAAATAAAAAACATGTAAAGATAAAAAATGAACACCATGAAAACATACAGTAGAAAGGAAACGGTAATCAGGATCAGTTAGAAGAATTGTACAGTTTTTGCTTCATCTTTTTCTCTGAAATTTTCTGGATATACCTTAGATCCTTCTGGGAGTCCCTGGACCCCAGTTTGAAAACTACTAGTCTAATGTAGGACTGTCTTGAGTCTTGTCTTATTTAGCACTGTATACTGCGGTATGTTGTGCTGCTAGTACCGTTTCCCTGGAGGAACATTGTACAAGTTGTCCATGACTGAAATACCGGTTCTTCATAAATAAAATGCAATAATGTTGTTGTCATCATAGAGCATGCATTTAGTAATTTCATTTCGAGTTTAAAATATGGGTCATATTTCACATTTGTTTAACAGCATGAATTTATGTTGAAAATATGAATCTCATAACATGCACACCGCATTAAACCGCATGTAAATACACCCTAATACCAGATGTGTTATAATAGAGAATTCCATGGGGAAAATGTGCAAATTATGCTGATTACATGTAAATAGGAATGTAAAATAACAGCTATTGAGCTATTATTTATCTTTCCCATTTCTCCCTCTAGATAAAGAACATGGACATTACTCAGAAAATGATATGCACGTTAAAGTAGTCATAGACTAAAATAAGCTCCCGTCATCACTGCTAAAATGTGACTGGTGTTTGCCTCATCACTGTACTAAGAACAGCTTAGACAACCTCTGCACTCCCCTCGCATGTAGATACAATAATGAATACATTTTTAATGGGAATTTGTCAGAATATATTAAATGGCACAGGCGGGTCGTAAAACCAGGCGCTTGGCCTCTCACCACTCGTAATAGTTATCCTCTCTGGCGTGGACTCATTTGCAGGAGTTGTCTAACACGAGGCTATTTATCACAGAGCCACCGAGAGCTTTATGACAGTGAAATACCAACACTTTGATTTATTGAGTTTCGAGAAATCCGTCGGCGAGCTTGTCAGCGATGTCTCACAATCGTTCCTCAAATCTCCTCTTACAAGCCAGGAGCACACAAGCTGCTCTCTTGAGAAATAAAAACTGGGTCCTTTTATACACAATGCATTATTAACAACAACATTACAATGGGCACACTGGGTAAGAGATTGTTTCTGTGGGACCATACACGGGATGTTTCGATGAGGAGGCCACGCTGAGAGCTACTGTCTTGCCTGACCTTTACCATCAAAGCCTATTCTTATTTTCAATTCCCTCTGAGCGCCTCCAACGAGCACGCTCTGCTGGGGACCGTAGGACTTACATTATATCATTTGTCCAATTTGCTATTGTTTCATGTCAGGGTAATTTGCTTTGGGTTGCTTTGTTATACCTTGTGTTTTAGGCTCCCCCCAGAGAGGCTTCTTCGGAGGTGCGTGCCCTAGATAGTGTCTGTTTATCGAGCACCCTTTGCTCCGTCACGTTCACTTCCTCAACTGTGATGCGCAGATCAAATGCACGTCTCCATCTCCCGGCAAGTCTCCTGTGCGCTAACCCGCTGATCTCCGAATGGCCTAGCTAGCGCGGCGTGTTTGTGTTGTAAGCGCGGGGAAAATATAGGCAACACTTGATGAGAGGTCATTTCCCCCATAGCTGCTGAATGATGATCTCGTAGCCTGACATTTCTTTCTCATTTTCTAATATTAGCACAAGGTGATTGTCGGATCATTGGTTTTTATTACAGTCCTATTGGAAAACTAATTCATTTAATGTGTCGTTACGCTTTCCCTTCGGTAGACCCTCAATTGAACGGCCATTCCATGTGCTACTGTACATCACCCGGCTCCTTTTACGGGAAATACTCTCTCTTTGGGCACCTGGGGCTGTAATGTAGAAATATCCTAACTCAGAATCCTATCTTATCTGTTAAGCGACCGTGGTGATTTCAACCAGGATCCAATTGAGCACACTGCACCTGTCAGATCTTAACGGAGGACGTTTCGGCCCCGGAACCCTGCTGAGAAGATTGTAGTGAATGCTAGTTTATACTGGTCTATTCAACTGGGACTTTTATTTTATAACTCTGCAGTTGAAACGCATCTTTATATGCTCCTTCAGCAATATGCAGTAGCTACGATTGCGCGTCTTGCTGTACCTCCTCTGGCAAGAAATTCTCGAAGATGAAAAACAATCGCACATCCAGCCTGTGGGACCGGCACAGTTTAAACATAATGTCACTTTGTTAATGAATAAAGACACCACGATTCCCGTTTTGAGGGAAACACCAAATTGATTTTCAATGAAAGTGTGTTATAAGGCCCGTCCTGGGAGAGGGCCGGCAGCTTAACAATCGGCGTCATATTTTGACGTGCGGCGGTCGAGAGCTCATTAATCACCTTGTGAACCCAGTCATTTTCTGCCTGGTGGGTTCACTAGTCACATGAGTAATAGACAGCAGCCACGCTACCCGGACGGGCCTCTGACAGCTCCGTCTGGCTTCCCCAAACCATACGGCAGCTTCTCGCTTTCTCCGCAGCGGAGACGGGCGGGACGCGAGCGTCTTTGTCATTAATAATGATGAAGTGCTGAGAGCTCTTCTCCTCCTTCATCTTTAGCAGCCCCGTGTCATGCTTCCTCCATTAATTGCTTGTGTTCCAAATGTATCTCGCCACATTATCTTGTTCCATCTTTTGATTGCACGAGCTTAATCCTTATCGTAAATGACTCTGTTGCATGTCGCCACTGGGCCAGTCATGTCTCATACCAAATTAGGCTTAAAATTGTTTTGCTGTGCTTTTTGCTTTTGACGCTGCCTCTTTAGCTATGAGTTTAATATCATCACAGACCCAATTACATGCTTTCAGACTGGATAATCCCAAGGAAAAGAAACGAGGAAGCTGACGTGTCGACACCTTGGTGTTGTTTTGGCGCCGATTCGGATGCGCGCAACTCGTGCCTTACATCATCATAAAGAACCTCTACATCCTGTATGATTCTGGTCGCTATATATGGCACCATAAGTCAGGGAAATAGCACAGGAGCCAAAGCAAGTGGAAGAGTAATGGTGCACATCATTAGCATGAATGGAAGCCGGGGTAATGGAGCACTAGCACTGTTATTGTTCTGCTTGTTCAGGCATTGCTCTTACAATAATGGCCCGAAAAAAACCCTTTGTGTACATTATGGAATGCATACACAAAGCATGGGAGGCCTTTCCGAGCATATGAAGATGCAACAGAGTTTAACTATAAAAATGTTCTAAGCCTTGAATGGGTCTTGAGAATGTTACATGGCCAAGAACAGCTTTAGAAATAAGAGAAGTCAGACAATCTCGGGAGTTTTTAGTCTCTCGTTGTACGTCGGTATCTCTTTCAAAAGCTTTTTGAAATCTAGAGGTCAAGGTTTGGCTGGTTAGCGTGGCCCCATTGGCCCCTGCTGGTAGATGCTGTAACTACACCATCTGGCAGAAAAGCATGTTTCCCCTTTGACAGACATTCAAAAGTAGCCGTGTATTCTGGATAAATAACAATTTTGGCAAGAAACATTTAAATCGTTGGTTTTATTAAGGTGGATGCCATTTCAGTGCTTAATTTGCTTTTAGAAGTTGGGGGAAACTTTTAAAGCATAAAAGTTGTATTTTTGCCATGTACATTACTATTCAAAAGTTTAGGAAAAATCTGATTTGATCTAAAGGTATTCGCCTATATTTTTGAAATGATATGTAGACAAAATAGAATTGTGAAAACATAACTTCTTTCATTGTAAAACTAAAATGTTATTTAATAAAAAAGTTTTTGAAATGAACAATTTGGACTACATTTTTAGGAAAAGGCAGCCAACAAGAGTCTATTATATATGGGAACTACATCAGTGCTGTTTAAAAAGCATCTAGAGACACTGGGGCAATTCCAACGTTATGGATGTGACATTTTTTGACAAAATTTCTACCTGTATATTGAATCATCTGTTCATATTTGACTAAACCCCTGTTGATAGAGTCCAGACATCAGAAAAATACCAGTCTATGCAGAAGTGTATCGTTTTAAAAGAGAGGAAAAAATTATGTGTTATGGATGAGACAAAAAGGACATGCATGTTTCTAAGAGACATACTTAATACAAAAAAAAAAGAGACAGAGTATACTTAATACTTAAAATGTACAAGCAATAATACCCAACAAATGGATGGAGAAGAGATGACTTTAATTTCACAGACCACAAAATAGTTTTATTTCAAAAATTTAATTTTATATTCACGTGCCGATTTATAAGGAATATGGACAGTTATGGACGTGAAAAATTTATTATAGAAAACTATGCTTTAAAAACAAAAAGAAAACATTTTTTACTTTAAGAGAGATTGTACATGGGTATTTAAACCACCAAATACTGACATCTGCCCCCAGGATCAGTATGGTGAAAACCTTTGGTAAAAACTAGATTTTTTTCATCTTAAGGTTGACATTTGCATGGAATTGCCCACTGGCTGAATGAATAAGGAATGAATAATGGATACTAAACTTTTGAACAGTAGAGTACTTTTGTTTTTACTTTAATGTCACGGCACAAAATAATAACTAGTGAAATGTTTGAGTCTGTTTATGAGAATAGAATTAATGACTCTGGCTCAAAGCAACGTGGTTGGGCAAAAAGTGTGCAAAAAGGACAGAAAAAGCAGCACTAACATCTAAAGGATTTCATTCAATTAGCTGAATGGAAAAGGCTAACCGCCAGTTTTTTTTCGGTGTTGTAAATCGTCTTTGCTAGCGTCTTTGCTGTCCGATGCTATGTAGCGAAGGTGACACGTAGACGTGTTGCTAAATAATTAGGGTGTTTATTGTGTCACAGCAGTTTGGAGCGAGTGAGGCCCAGGCATCTCCTGCCCACTGATTTCTGTTTTGTGCCCATTCTGTCCAAATGATCACAGCCAACACAGCTCAGTAATCAGCCTCCCTGGGCTAAATGACTAGCAAGCATCCCTAGAGCATTTACACAGAGGTGCAGACACTCCTCATGAATGACAGCCGTCTGATGCCTCCGTTTTTTCACCCCTCGTGCCATGTGCTGCCAAATCCGTGCCCTCCCTTTTCTGTTCCAGCACTTACAAAGAGATCCGAATGGCTTTATGATGCAAAAGGACGAAGGGTCCCACCCTCTCTTCATGCGGCTGAGGACCAAGAGCATATTGTCAGCTCAGCTGGCATCTGCAGTCAAAACTCCACGCATCTTTTTTTCATGAGCAACTGGACGGCCGACCGCTGCGAGGGGTCTGGAGCAATTATAATGCCGTGTTTATTTTCTTATTGGCCCCGGCGCTCCAAAAAGCATGCTGTTTGGTAGCAGCGGTTTAATACCGCCTGTGTTTGTGAGTTAGTGCGTTGACGTGTATTGTTTTAAGGCTGACTGTCCTACTGTTACAATACCGGTTTGGGCAGTAGCTGCTATCTGCTGGAGTCTCAGCAGAGGCATTGTCACACACAATGTTTGCCTTGTTAATTAAATTTCTTCTCGGCAAATGAGGTCATGGGCTGCCATGGGTGTAATGTCTCCCTCTTGTACAACAAAGGGAACGTGGGGAGCCCAGGAATCTTAACTGAAACAATCAGGGATAAATCTCTTTATTTGTCTGCGGATCTATATTTTTCTCTCCAGCATCACTGCTGAGATATTTGATGTACAGCGAGTGGTTTTTATTGCTTCAATTTTACAGACAGTTGGGATTAATGACAGGCTCTATAGCTTCCAGGAAGAGCTGGCAATAATGCAAGGGCTTTTCCCATTATTCACGCGATACCGTACGAACACGTTTGCTCAGATGTCACTCAGCGATGATGACCAGATTGTAACTGTACGCTGTTTAAAACGTCTCTCCTGTTGATAAATGTCGCACGGCGGTCCTCGCGTTCAGTTTCTCACGGCGCGTTCCTCGCAATGTTTCCAGGGTCAGCTCGGCGTTGAGGATTGTCTGATCTTTTTCACCTTTATCAGTTCAGGGCTCGTAATAACAGTGCTCGTATGCAGATTCACACTAGCATGCTAAGGCGAAAATGAACACGTTTCCTCTCAGAGAAAGGCAATTGTTTACAGAAATTCCATCCCATTGTCCAGAAAAAGACTGGAGAGCTCTCGCCTTTTGAACTGAATTAGAAATAGTTATTTTTCGTCTCTGTGGAACAACTTACTTAACTTATCTTTTAAAGGCCCTCTCCACAGTGTCAACTCAAAGTGCTTGTCCAATTAAAAATAATGGGAATGTATTTTTCTCCATTTCTTTATCTCCTGCTTTTGTTAAGGAACATTTCAAGTTAAAATGAAATCAAAGGTTTGCACAGAACTCCTGTTCGGTGCCCATACTTTCACAAATCCCTCTTGCTGTCTTGCACAGATATGATAATGTAACTTTGAGAATACCGCTGCCCTGCACATATGTTTAATTACTTCAAAATGAAGTGAGACTGATAGTATTACAGTGCCATCTCAATAGAATCCGAAATTGAACAAATTAAACTTGCGCTCGCAGTTATCGTAATAAAAACAGACAACACAACAAGCGCAGCTTTTCGCACAAACGCCGGACCTTCATTATGATGATAAATAATCTGTGTAATTCGCTCTGTTTGTCTTCAACTGCACTAGTTTGGAGTCCAATTGTTTTATATGCTGTAGACAAACAATATGCTCTCTCTTTTTTCAATGATATCATGGCTGCGGTGTTATAATAAAAGACAGTCATAAGCTTTAAAACCGAATAGGTCAACACCACGTGTACACAAGTGTCGTCATTTGAATTTCAGGGACGTGCTGAGGGTCCGGGAAGGGAATGTGCTTTATTGCGAAAGCATATGTGAACGTCTAGCCCAATATTCAGAATCACGCTTATTGTTGTTTTTAATGTTTTATTCATCCCCAAAGAAATTAGCTCACACGCTCGAAGCAAGGGTACTGACATGCCCGCGGCCCTGTCGTGATCCGTGTATGTGTGAACGTACGCCGCACGCGCGTTCTGTCCCCCGTTAGGTCCTTAGCTCATGTCTGAAGCCAAAACAAAGCAGATTAAAGCGACCAATAGGAAATCTCTAATAAATTTGCATTAACACATTGTGTAAAGCCGGTGCTGATTGCCTCCCTGAGACCCCGGGGTCCGACATGCCATCCCGACTCCTGTATGCCGGCCAGATGGTCACTTCTGAATGAGATTGACACACCGTTTCAAACTGATTTCATGGAAGCCCTCTGGAGGGAGAGACAGACCATCGGCTCCACTGGGAATCAGGATTACAAAATAGCCAATTAAAAAGAAAAGTGTTGAAATCTTGGCCTGATAAGGTGGAGATTAAATCGGTTATAGTTTATTAGGCAAAATTAGATATTAGAATCCACACCTCTCCAAACAGATTTCCATTACCAGCTTCTGAGCTTTTATCTTGCTCTGTGTATCTGATAGTGAGAGCGGCGGTAATTATAAAACTCAAGAGCGACATAAAGGGGCATCAGTCATTGGTTGGTCTATGGCCTTGAAACAATGGAGTTCACGCAGCTAAAGACACTGTCATAATATGATCACGTTTGTCTTAAATAGCAAGACTTGATATAAAAAATATATAAATATTTTCATATTTTCATCCATTCAAAGCTACTTGGTTGAAGAAGCACTGGGGTGTGACCGGTGTGGAGCAAGTCATCTGCTCAGTGGGTGTGAGAGGTAATTACTGGAGGAGAATGGTGAAGCAGATGTGAGGGTCCTGTTTAAAGGATGGAGCCCAGGAGCCTCCCCCAGTCTGCTTCTGCTGCGGTTCACGCCTCGTCCCAGAGCCTCTTGCGCAAACCGGGCGCGCTCTGGAGGCATCTGTGCAGCACCTGTGGGCCCGGATCCGCCCTGCCTTTCAACACCGGCCGTGCCACGCAGGGCGCCGCCCCAGGTCAGGCAGGATCATGAGAAAACAGTCCTGTAGACCTTCTCACCTTCTTCACCTCCCTAACTTTAAACGCTTCCTCAGCTGGTACGAGAATGACGCGCTGCCTGGACGTCCCGTGACCTAGGGCCAACCTGACCGCAACCCAGACCCCTCGTCAATCTCACTCGCAACCCGAGCCCAAAAGAGGTCTCGGCCTGGTAGTGAAAACAAAGCTTTTTATTTTCTCTGTGCTAGGAGCTTACGTTTTGCCACATTTAAAAACTTCTGATGAATCTAAAATATTCACTGGCCATAAAATGTTATGCCGGACATTAATTTTTAAACAAAATTATTTTGATAATGGCAAAAAAAGTGCAAACTGTTGGGTAATAGTTTATCCTTCTTTTTGCAGAACAGCAGCAGCCACCTTAGACTGACCCATGTGGGGGGGGGGTTTGGGTGGAGTCACAGCAAATTAACAAGTTGTTTCAACTAGTAAATCATAAAATAAATCTTTAGAAAATCCATACCCCATTTTATTGGGTTGCTTTTGTTTTCCTTTGTTTTTCTTTCCTGACGAATTACGTCCAGTTACATTTTTTCCCTCAATATGATTTGACCCAATTATTATGTAGCAAAGCCAGCCAACTAGCCTGTAACTCGATAATTATACTTTTAATTAATACGGTTTACACTTCATTTCAATTTTTATGTTCGTTTTGGACCCTGCTCTGCTCTATGCAGACAACAATCTCCTTTTGTTGCATCTACACACAATGAACATTTTAAGACATTACGTTTTTTCTGCTACTGTTTACTTGTTTTTAATCAAACTTTGTAGTTCTCATGGATACTGTATAAAAACCCCGAGACATACACAACACAAGTCATTAGCATAAGTGTTAAAGCGTGGACGGACACGCGTTACTACAGTCTGTGTCCTGGCAACTCAAATGTTTGATTAACCCCAATTAATAACCTCCATCCTCATCCAGACTGTGTTTGATGGTGTTGGATGCATTGGTCGTCTCTGGGTCTTCATCTGTTATGGACCTGGTTAATGAAATCCCCCTTCATAATTTCACAACATATGTGATACTGTAGCCACTCATAGCATTGGCACATCCTAATGTGTTGCTTACAGAAATGGTGGCATTCGGCTGAACAATCTGGTAAGAAAGCTCATTCAATGCAAAGATAATAGGATTCCACGCACAAAGGAAAGGGAACGCAGAAGTCCTATTTGATTTTATTAGAAGGCAAAATGAGAGTCTTGATCTCAGAGGACATCTAGTAACGCCTTTGGCAAATTGACAGGCATAATGCAGTTTGATTTGTTTCTGATACAGACAGCTGACCAGAATGATGCTGATGCGCTTAAGGTACTGAAAAACAGTGACAGATTATAGAAAATTAATACAAAAATGCATGTATGTCAGACAAGGTTTACATACTTTTGACTGTTAAATTGCATTGTATTCACATTTCATGTTATATTAATGCACTTAATTTTAAACCCTGACATAAATAGGCAAACTGTGTGTTGTTAACCAAAATAAAAACGAAGAAACACAAGGCATGTGTGGCATGCTCAACATCTTATATGGCTGAATGAAGCATTAAAAATAGTTAAAAAAAATCTAAATATTTAATAAACAACTAGGTTAAAATAAATGTTCTTTAAAATGACTTGTATTTTTTTTGCATACTGCTGACATTGAAGCTTTATTTAGATTATGCACCTCAGTGATGCTCAGCTCAGACTCTTTTTTTGTTTCTCGTTCCTCGCCCACATCACATAATTGTTGTTCCAGTTTCCACACTATGCATTTTGTACACAGTATTTCTGTTATTTCCATGGTTACGTGTAATTTATAGTTCTCCGAGGACATGATTATCTAAAACATTGGCCAATCTGCTAACTGTCCTTGAGATATAATAAGAGACTTGCTACATAATTCATATTATTCCAAGTCTGCGGTGAACGTTAAACGCAGATACCACCCTGTGTACATATCGAAGCACGACTATTTAAGCAAAATCAATAAACATTGTTTGTCTCGCAACACGTTAAAGAATTCATGAGCTTCTCTCCAGATGGCCGAAGCAGTATTTCTGACTAATAATCCATAGCATGCGCATTTGGCTTTTTGATGAAGACTAGCGCGCTAGCCCGCACAATTACAGGTCACATTTACAAGCAGGCGCCCGGCGCGCAAATTTGTTTTGCAACGGGTGTTTCGCTCCGAGCGGCTGTCAGGCTTTCCGTAGCCATCCGTGGCTGACAATCATACTTTATTGGAATGGAAAAGTGACGGCTAATTGATTTTACAGTGATACCGATGGAGAGACAATGAATGTGCCATCAATTCAATCCGCTATTTAATGGTTCCAATTTAGCCTCTGTAAACGCTCGCTAAACTAATTTCTCTGGGTGCAGCAATCTGAAAAGCTATCATATCTCTAATCTCCTTCTATATATTCATCAGGAAAAGGGAATTTAGCCAATTCCAAGGTCTGGAGATGATCTGTTAGCGCAGTGTAAATGTTTAGAACGCTGCAATCGAGTTCATTTATTGGGATATGAAAAGTTTTATTGGCAGGGTCAGTGGAGTGGAACTGTTGGATAATAGGCAGTTACCCAGAAGTCTTTGGGAGCTATGAAGCATAGAGATGTAGGGAATAAAATGCCAGGACATACCTTAATCGGAAGCTAAACTGAAATTCTGAAACAGCACGGCTGTTAGATTCCCACTGATAAAAGGTGCCGGGGCACAGGCGATTGCTATTCAGCCGTCTATTTATTTTCCTCCGTGTAAGCTCTTCAATTTTGGCCAAAACCAGGGTTCACTGAGCCGCGTATGCCAATGCCATGCGAGATGGAGATGATGGGGATGCGATGGGCTCTATACCTTTCCATCAGGCATTCCGCCAAGCCAATCATCGGCGGATATGACTTTTACTTCAAAACCGTAGAGCAACTATATGATAATGTGGCTATTCTCTCCAATATAAATTCACAATAGCCTTTTAAAGACCCAATGATTCCATTCATACCTCAGCACAGCGCTGACCAGCGAACCTCACCCCTTCTTTCCTATCAAACGCACACTCTTTCTGCATTTTTTTAGCTTAAACCACTCTTTTCTCAAGACAGGGTTAAGGATGAATACCGCTGAGATGAAAACTATCCTTAGTATTTAGGTTGGTTTTTCCACTTGTAGACCACTTCAGAAGATGCAAACAAAGCTGGTCACGCTGGTCCAGAAGAACAGTTGTTTCAGTTAATGAACACTACACAAGCGTTTAAACAAAATACAACCAACACGCCAATATAACCGAATCAAAGTATTAAACGAATATTTAAATAAATGAACCTTCAAAAATCGTCCTTCTGAGACCTTGAATGTCCAAATTCGCTGTTTTTCAGAAAATGGAAAAACACTGACCACACAGCATGTAATCATCTTAAAAGTACAAAGTTGACATGCACTTTTTAATACTTCTTATTGGTTAGATATTTACAATACCCAGTGACAAACATAAAGGGTGACTAATAATTATAATGATTTATGGCAAAACAAAAATCACAAAATATGGAGATACAAGGTTTCATTAGGACAGCAGTGAAGTATAAGATTTTTTAAATAGAAAACAAGAAAACCGGAAGCGTTTCTGGACCAGTGTTTACATTGCGGTGTGTTGAGGAGAATGTTATCTGGATGATGTCACAGTGAACACTAAACGGTTTAGCTCTTTTGTCCTATGTGGTATTGATAGCTCTTTTTCCACATAGGAAACAAGAACAACGTCACAATTAAAAACCTATTGTACTTTTTCATTAGAAGGAAAATAAATTCAACTTCTAGATGAAAGGACACTCATCTTGACACATCAAGCGAAGCAATTAAACGTTATTTCTCCATTTCATGCGCTTAACAAGTGATATATTATTTGGTCAGGTTGCTACTATTTATTTACTTTTTGATGTTGCTATATTGGAAGTGTCCCTGGTGAGGTTTAGCCGTGAGTGTCCTTGCAGCAGTGCTTAGCACTGTAGCTATAGAGATCCACCACTGAGGGCCCCTAAAGAGAGAGTCACCGAGGGGCCAGACTCGCTCTATTCCCACCCCGCTGATGTTTGTTTTCCTCTCATCTGACTGTTTGGGTGAACATGGACTCGCTAATTCAGGCTATTTGAGCAATAATGCGCTTCAATTCAGACCGATGGATTACAAGCCCAGTATTGGCTGTTCTAGAAAGCTGAATTGGGCTTGATGCTATCAGCCTTTTAAAAGAGATGGTGATGAGTGTGTTCAGCTACCATTAAGACTTGTTTTTCCCCTCTGCTGTGAATGTAGGTATTTAATTGCAAGTTTGATGGTAGGAAGCTTGTAGTGGAGATTAGAGCCCATATTTCTTCGGTTTTGCGTATGGGGACTCGGTTCTACATTAATGCCCCTCTCAGGAGAAGAGGTTGTAAATATACTTGATAAACTTGTAGCGTTGCCATAGAAACTATTCTCACCAGACTTTTAACCTTATTGCGTCCCCCAACGTGCTTTCCAATTTCTGGGCTGGGTTAATAAAATCACTTCCAAATACGATTCCATCTTAAATATCTTTAACTCGTATTGCCTGACATTTTATTTCGCCTCAACGCTGAATGGCACGAAAAACATTTCTTTTGTGAAACAAAAAGGTTGTTTACTAGATGAACGTCCCGCATATTATTCAAAACGCTCCTTGTATTTAAAGCAGCAATATAATCCACTTATGTCTGGTGGGATGCCTTGGTAATTTCAAAAAGGTGCAAAATCGTTTCTTTATTTATAAATTGAAATTGGAAGTTAATAGGCTCGGCACATTTTTGAGGGACATGATTAAAATATCCATTATAAGATCAGCTCTTGAGTTTCTGTATTGTGGATTACTTTAATCTCGACCGCCCGATAAATTATACAGCTCTGTTCTCAATCTAATGAAGTAATTGCCTAAAAAATTCATTGTTCCTTTCGTTTCTGGACCCATCCTAGCAACAGAACTCTCAAAGCTATCATTCCCCCCCTCAATTTCTTTCTTTCTATCCCTCTCTCTCCCATGGCATAGGTTTGCATAAAAACATACGATGACCTCGAATGTAGTTTCCCAATCCTCTGTGTGTGGTTATCCCACATGGCCACATTCCCCGGTTTGCACAGGTTTGTATGTGCTAATATGCTTTTGGCGTTTGGCTCTGTTGATTAGAGTGATTGCGATGGGTTGCATTTTTTTCACAGAGAAGCCACCGTTCACATTGGGTGTTACAGAAGCAAAAAAGACCATAATCCCTTGCAAACAAGCATCTTTGGCTGGAAGCTGATGGCTGTTTGGTGGAGTGGCGAAGCGAGGGCCGCAGTTAAACAGAGGCTATGAGAGACTGAGAGAGCTCAGCTTAGATAAGGGCGATCATGCTGAAAATGACTCCCAGGTAAGACCTCTATCTCTGGATACCCAGCTAGAACAAGTCTTATCTAGTCTGGTCCTGATCAGGATCTTACAGAGCAAACTGCATGAGCTCTCTCTCTGTAGAGCAATAAGACTGTGGAAGCAGTCGAGAGTTATTGTTTTTGTTGGCTTAGCTCACGGCCCACTAAACTTTCAAACCAATCCTTGTCTAATCAACACACAAAAAGAGTCAAAGACAGGAAATCGTCGAATATAAAAAGGAACGGCTTTTTATTAAATCCAAATTGGATCTATAAATCCAATTTGCTTTTGATGGCAGTAATAATAATATCCAATCTAATCACACGCCTCAAAAAAAGGACTGATGTGTTTTTTTTTAGACACTTTGATATTTTACTTTAATTTATTATATACGTATTATAATTCCCAATATAGGCCAACATCTACAGTTTTGTGCACCGATATACAGTCCGAAAAATCTGAAAAAATAAAGAGGGAGGGGAACGCTAAGCGGATTACTTACTAACCTACTTGCATTTTAAAATCAATTCTGTAAAATAAAAACGAAGTCGAAAAAGTAATAAATAATTCATTCCAAGCACCATTGCAGACCTCATAGGTTCGACTGGCGTTTTCAATTCCTCCGCACACAAAGCTCAAAGATCTAATTGCTGTGCTGTTAAGTGCACAAACCTCGACTTGTTTCAGAGGCAAACGAGAGATAAGAATGTGTCTGTGGATCAGGAGTAGCGCCTTTCAAAATCCCATCACCCAGGTCCCTACGCAGAAGCCTTTGGATTAGAAGAACCAGATTAAAAAGCTCAATTTAATTAGGATGAATGGAGAGATCCTCCACATGAAAGAGTAATAACTCCAGTCTCGCTAACCAAAGATAGCTCGGGTCCCGCCGAGTTCTCCACACTACAGGTAAAACTGAAGATGAAATCAGACCCGACGAGATAAGAAAAGAACGTAATGTTGGTATCATCTCCTTCCTCTCTGCGTTTCTCATCTTTCTCGCCGTCTTCCAAATGCAGATCAATTACAAACCGGAGAAGCCCGGGTGTCACATGTGATTCACAATGTCAATTTCATGCTTTCGAAAACTGTTTGGCAAGTGCTCCCTCACTTTACATCTGGTAACCAATCAGAAGGGCAGCATGTTAGAGAAAGAGACAATTTAATGGTGTGACAGTTAACCAGCGAGCGCAATGTCGCGAGATGGTGCCAGGAAGCCTCTGTCTGTCATGGGCTGATATTTATTTATTTACCGAACAGCACGGCACAAATAAAATGTCACATCTCATTTACACTCTTGCCCTTTGGAGATGCACAGAATCTCTTTAAATCACAAGTGTGGAGTTGCTCTGTCTGATTAAAGTTCGGTGAAAGAGCTCCGATGACACATGCCGCGGTTTAATACAGGGACAATTGAAATGAGAGCGTTAACACACTCGCACCCCCGCCAAGAAAATGAGTTTAAGTAACCGATGCATGCTGGTCCATTTGATGCTCCGCTATAGGGGTGACTCTATTTAGGGGAAGCATATTTCCTATGAAGCCATTTTAGAGGATTAAAATTGACAAATTGGTGTTGTCACAATATCAAGGGCTCCTTCAAGTCGGAATTTTACATTTAAACCCGTGTTTGGCAAGACAAAGGGGGAGATGCTGAACTCCACCCTCCACCAGAAAGGTCCCGTCTGAAGAAAGACAAGATGCTTCCTCTGTCCAGGGGGGTTAAGCTTTGGGAATAAACACGCTGCACTGCCAGGGCTATTTCGCATGCTGAAAAGAAGCAGTCCACTAATCTATGAATGGAAACGCCAGGGCACCCCTGTGACAAATGTTATCTCGGCGTGGCATAGAGGGTTGAAACCTATTCAACCCCCCCTCGCTCTCCAGCCATTGCTAAGATTATGTCACCATAATCCCTAATGCAGACGTTTTGTAGCCTAGATGGGCAGGTGATTCCAAGTGTGCGGAAAACAGCAGCGCAAGGCCAGCACAGACGTCATTGTTCTTTTTCTTTCAATGCCAACAGAGGTGTACACCGCTGAGCTGTTGTCGTATATTTTTATGAGGCTCAGGAGCTCCTGGATTGAATAGCCTTAGCGGAAGAGACGGCACGGCCCGTCGCCGGAGCGAACCCGCACGAGTGACAGCAGACAAAGCGATTTCCCCCAGTTTTTCTCTCTTTCCGTGCGCAACAGTGTTTCAGAACAAATAAAAGCGGTAACTGAGACCACGGTGGGAGACGTGAGGTCAAAGCACTCATTATTTCTCCCAGCCCAGTGGAAGCTGAACTTTCTGCGAGTGGGCTGTTTAATTGATTCTTATGGAACGGTGGTATTGATTACTTAAGAGCCTCTGGTCTTAATGCCTGGCTTGCCTCCTGCCTCACACCTTCATAAGGCAGAGCCTGGCGCTGCAGGCTTTTATTGTGCCTGTAAAAGTGTAGCTGAAATAATAAGGCACGAGCGGCATCTCCGGTGACCCATTGGTTGCGGGTGATTGTGCCACCTTGATTTTATTTAATTGAGTTTGCGTTGGCTTTAATTTAAATGTTGATGTAGCCTCAGATGAGGTCATTTACAGGGCCGCGATTCAACGCGGCGTAATTGGACTCCGTTCTTTTTGCGAAGGTTTGGGGAATTCATCGGCGGATGCTCAAGGACACGCAGACAAGATGTCCAGAAATTAGATGGGATTAATTGAAAATCTTAATTACTTTCTGAGGGCATAAACATCTCAATATCAATTAAAACGTATTTCCAGCGCACTTGGAGGATATGAGGAGCAGCAGTAATTAGATATCGAGACTGTCAAGACAACTCGATGGGGCTGTGCGGAAGCCCTTCGATTGAGCGGCGAGAATAAATTAGGAATGCGTGAATACCTGTTACGAAGGAACGCTTCGGCCTTCCTGAAGTTGAGCGAAAAAGTGGGAAAAATCCAGCAAAGCACATTCGGGTTATTATTGAAGTGTCTTAAATTATAGAGCGCATATTAAGCAGCGTTATATGACTTGGGCCAACAGGGAAATAATATCCTCCAGCTTGTGCAGAGCAGTGCGCTTGAGTGGGCAGATAAAAGCTGGTGTAAAAATGGGTAGTGGATGAGGAAATGTTTTGGAGGTGAAAAATGATTGTTATTCCGGGGACACTCGTCTGTCACAGCCGGCAGTGTGGCCTTGAGCCCTCCCTGTCATTCGCTCGGATTTCACACACATCTGTTTCTCCTACGTTTTTCCCGCTAGTTTGTTTTTTCCATTTTAATTTCCTGTCTATCTGTGGGGATTTGAGCGAAGGCCTTGTGTTTTAGAGTCGATCTCGACCTCATATCTCTCTCTCTAACATTGACTCTTTCCCACAGCGGAAGAAAAAGGGTCTCGGCAGTCATGAACCATTTAGCCAGAGGAAACCGAGGGGCTGCTCCTTTAAACTGGGATTTTTGGACCAATCTGTGCAGTGTATTCGAATTGCAGAGTAACAAATGGACAGTGGAAGGGGTTTGTAATGGTGATTAGAGTCTGAAATTGGTTCAGATTTACAGTGTCAGTCAGAGATGGAGGGGAAGGAATAAGCAGTCTAAGCGGTCTAATGGATCCATCAGCTCGCCGCGGCTGCTCAGTGGGCCGAGTGAGGTCACCAGCCATCCGCGGGCGGCACAAAAGCACTTCAATTTTGTTAGGAAATGTATCAATTTAACTGACTCGAGCGGCACACTGGAAACCTAATGAATCTGGACTCAATTTTCCACCACACTGCCTCTGTGAACCGGAGGAAACAATGCTGCCGGTGAAGGGTTCAGGGAAGTCGGCCGCCATTGGCTGCTCGCCGGCCAGTTGGGAAGACGGGGCCCGGCCTTCGTTTATCTAGCGATAGCCGCGACCCGGACCGCTGTCACTCATCTAACAATGATGTCATTAAAGGTAAATTGGCCTCTATTTCAGCGGGATGATAATGCTAATTGAGTGGCAAAACATAATACCGAGAGCTGTTGTGTGCCGTCGAGGGGAGGAGGGGAACAGATTAAATGGCCATACAATAGTGGGTGTCAGGCACGGCAGATGTTGCTTTGTGCTGAAGACTGCATTGACATATCTCTTGCTTGTCAGGCCTGGGCTTTAGGAGAGTCTTACAGGACCGGGGACCAGATGGTCTCAAACAGAGTTTGACTAAAGCGGTTAAACAGAGGCTGGTTATTAAAAAAAGACAACTCTACCACGAGAAACGGGTTGCTTGGTTGGTAAATAAGGGAGCGGGATGGCCTTATCGATCAGACTGACACGCGCCGGCCCGACTTCAGGCTAATGAAAGGCCTCTGGACGGCGGGCGTCATGTTTATTTAGGGGCTGCGCCTCTCGGGGTAGCGAGGTGGGCAAGCTGCTCTTCTTAACATGCACGCTTGCAAATACGCCCATCCCAGTGTGACGCTTTGGATTCTAACATTTGTCAGACAGTAAATTCTCTGTGTGAACAGCTGAAAATTACAATGCAGAATGAGATATAAAGGGAGTGTTTACCTCACAACAATAATTGCAGTAATTGTTCCTTTCCTGTCTGAATGTCAACTGATGCCGTCTACACCATTAACCGTTATACTTTTTTTATCACCACGGTGTTGAGATCAAATTCTAACTGTTTTGCTTTGATGCTGTTTGTTAATTTGGGGAACATCACACTGTGCTGTGATTTCTGCAAACATAATGATTCATAATTACTGTACAGCTGAACTTGCGATCTGGGTTTTGATTGCAAGCAAAATGGCGCTGGTGTTGTGTTTAAAAAACGTTACCCTGTTGGTGTAAAATAGCTACGGATTGTACACCTAGCGAATCGGTCAGCATTCGCTTTTATATGCCGGTTTATTTTAATGTTCGGCTGCACGGTGGATTAGAATTGAAAGGAGGCCCTTCCACTTGACCTCTCTGTTATTACGAACACTGATCTCATTTGGCAAGTCAGACGGCGGCAGCGCCGTGTGTTTCACGTGCCTTCAAAGCAGACCGCGCTAAACACGGGGTGACGAGGAGAATACCTGAAATAAAGACTTGAAGTGAATTTAAAAGATTCGGAAGGATATCCTTGTTATAAAATGGTTTTGTAATCGATTGTTTTGATATTTGTTTAACAGTTTGTCTTTATTTCTAGTTTGTTAAATGTTTTAACAAATTAAGAAAGATAATTGTCAAAGTGGATTGTGTGATTCAAAATATTCAATAAAGCTGGATACAATAGAACAGGGAAACTAAGCTGTCTATGCATTGCAGCTCATCTCAGCGGGGTGCACAGCTTAAATCTGCAAAATAATGCAAATGTACAACACGCATCAGTTAAGTTTGCTTTGATATACAAATCCTAGTTGTGCATAAAACAAATCCTTATTTGTTTTAGTCATGTTTGCTTTCGTGTTGCAATTAACCTTTTACTTTATATACACATACACTAAAGGGATACAAAAGAAGAATGTTGCTAACCAAACAACATTGGCCCCTATTGACTTGCATTGTATGTACACAATACCACTGATACATTTATCAAAATATCTTCTTTTGTGTTCCACTGAAGAAAGAGTCTTTTAAATGACACGAGGGTGAATGAATGATGACAGAATTTTTATTTTTGGTATGATCTATCCCTTTCAGTGTATAAATCACGTCTGAATCTATACAGTATAAACAAAAAAGCCGCGAATTGTCAGTCACATTGTGTGTTCGGGTCACACAGACATCCCCGTGTTTCTTTTCTCGGCTGTAGGTTAAAAAAAGCAGTTCAAGCGCCGCCTAAATTGTTCTCATCCCACTTCACTTACGCCCGGATCACGCTCCTGGATTACTCAATCAGAGTTAGTTTAGGAGCAGGACAAAGCACTAAGAGAGGCTGATGATGTGACCGGAGCTCAGATTGATGTGTGATTCCCTGACATTTCAACCATGCTTGCTCTGCTTTCCTTCAATCAGCCCGGGCTCTTAGCTTTGTCATTTCAGCCGGAACAAACACAAATAAGCAGGCAGATTTGCGCCCGAGCCCTCAGGACGGGGAAAGTTCTGAAATGCTATTTGACAGGTTCACGTAGACTGTTTTATTTTGTCTCTCTTCTCCGTCCCCTAGGTGTTTGACTGCGAGACATTTAATCGCGGGACTGGCGCTTTCATATCAGTAACAAAAATCAAATAATGCAAGATGATTTACTCTCCCTAGCAACCGGGGAGCGCTCTCATAGCAACCAGCCGAGCCTCGGGCCTCGGTGTAATCAGCTTGAAAATATTTCAATTATTGTGTTGATTTTAGTGGATTTGAGAGGCGGTCGGTGAGCGCCTCAGTACATTCAGCCCATGACCTGCAGAGGAAGACATTGATTTAAACAGGTGTCAGAGAGGGAAAGTAGAGGCAATTTAAATGGGAATGGGATAGCAAAGTCATTGAGCACTGTTCGGCGCACGTGTGACATCCGCCTGCTGCTGCCGAATCAATGCAGCAACTGAAGAAAAACATCTCACCTTGAGGAATCATCTGTCTGTCGTGGCCCAGCGGAGCACGAGGATGGAGGTTTCGCCAAGCTTCTCCCCGGCCTACCTTAAGCCTGATCGGGGTTTTTAGCGGCACCTGTGGGTCCACAGGTAGCTCTGTGGATTGAACGGCTAAGGAACCCGGGCGGACGATAAATAATGCAAATAAATGGATGCCGTTTCATGTAGATGGCCGTTATGTTGTGCTTGAGCTCTGATAAATGAACTGCGCTGCCCGAAATAGTTTAACCACAACGGCTTTGTTCAGGTCAAAGGTAATGCAGTATCCGCTGCGCGTGGAACTTTTTGTTAAAACTCGCATTTATAATTGGGACTGGATTTTGCCGTTGTCTGCATTAGTGGCTTTTCTTTGTTTCCGCAAACCGTGGGGGAAGAAAGGAGACAACAATCGCTTCATTTAGATAAATGAAAACTGCATAATTCAAAACATGAGAGGCGGCGTTCATGTATAATCGTACTTTTCACACTGCCGGCTGAAGTAGAAACCGTATGGTATAGTGTAATCTTTTTTTGCTTAAAAATGTCATTTCTCTTTAAAGGATTCATTAGGACTAAATTTAGCAGTGGCGCTCACCATTATCTTAACCGCTGAAAATATTAACGTTGGCCTTTTATTGAATTTGCAGGGTTATATTTAGCATGCAAATTGATTCCTTTCACTTTTCCACAAATACAGATCATTTCAGCATGGCTAATTTCGAGGTGGAGAGAGGAGACGTCACTGTAATTAAAAGACCAGACATCTCCGCCTACAAGTGTCCCGAACTCAATCTCCCCCCAACCCCTCCGTACCAGCCCTGTTTTATCTTCCGGGGTGATTGTATCATCGTCCCAGGCTTATCTTCTATTACCAGTAATGGTCACTGGTATTTATACCATTATCACGCTGCATTTCACATTTGTATAACATTCAGACATGACTATGGCTGCTTTTGTTTCTTTTTCTTTTTTACCTTTGCTAGTGCGGTTACATGATCAATGTGTCAATGCACCTCAACCATTACCTGGCTCTTAAATCAGGAAAATGTATATCTATGGATCAGATGGATCAGGCCTCATGGATCTGGCTACACAGCTATTAGATGAAAATGCCCCAGTTATGTTGATGGAAACAATGTAAATGTGTCTTTGTGATCACACAGATGAGGATTTGTGTAATGATTTGCTGATATCATATGCCCACGGTCAGTCTGTGAGCTGTGGGCATGAGTAGGTGTTGTGTTATGTGTAATGAGTTATGAAACACGCTTTTCCCAGAGGTAATGGATTTGAATATTTTATAAATGCATTTTTTAGGCCAAATGTAGCATATATTTTTATATTAACCCATATCGTGTATATTGCTGTGTAAAACCGTAGCATTTTTTTTTTTTCTGAAACAATATGTATTTATATTTATCCCCACCTGGAGTTCTTTATATGCAAAGAGACCTCATCTAAATTCTCTAATATTTACTGACTTCATAGATGATCTCCAGGCATTATGTGTAGTAAACATCCATGCATCAGCTGTCACACCATTTGTGGCACTTGCCATCAGTGGCACAGTTATTTAAAACTTGTGAAAGATATTTGAGATATTTGATCGCCTGTGTTAATATCCTCATTTGAAGCACAAAAAAGCTCCATGGGAGGATTTTTGAATATGAGCCGTGCTAATGCGTGTGATCACACATTAATCGTCTGACAGCATCTCACTCTCCGCAGCCAGTCTATTAGGATTTTACACAGAGGTAGGGTCTAAGTGTCAGGTGTCATAATTTAATTGTGTTGTTTTCTATGCCTCTCCTCTCACTTTTGGGACGGGTTTGCAGGCTAATCTATGTAGTGTTCTGTCACTACCCTCTTTTCAGCCTTTCTTTGATTTAAACTGGGGATGAAAGTAATCCACCTTCTCATTTAAATGGAAAGTGCAAAAACAAAATGTCGTAATTTACTCATCCTTCTAATCTGCTTTCATTCTTCTGCAGAACACAAAAGAAGTTCTTTTGAAAAATTTTGTTAAAAGAAAACCGTTGGCCAACGGTTTTTGGTTAATATCATTCTTCAAAATATCTTCTTTTGTGTTTTGCGGGGGAAAGAAAGTCATGGAGGTTTAAAATGACAAGAGGGGAAGTAAATGATGACATAATTTTCATTTTTGGATGAACTCACATCAAGTGGATCATTATCTCTAGGTGATTGCATTGAATTAAATGTTAATATTGTATTGTATAAAAGTAACCCGTTAGCTCAGTGGATTCTCTCAGGACAATACTGTAAAATATGAAATCAAGTATATGGCCAGAAAATGCTGGGCTTGTGTGTTACGGTCAGTTTTATAGCTATTTTTATAGTTCATTCTCACAACAAACAAAGCACTGTGATGTTATATGAAACTGTGCAGCAATAATTACTCGTTTTGTGCAGTGGCTTTTATATTTTCTATAAATAATTATATCTAAGTGAAGATGCTTACACTATTTAAGACAATTCTGTTGTTTTCATCCTTAATCATTGGCAACAGATACTAACACATGCCTTGCTCAAGAGCAGCTCCAATTTGGCAAGCGCAAGGAATTAGTCTGTTGAATGACAGAACGAGAGAAAAAAAATCCTTCCTAATAGCCTAAATATTTGGAAATTCCTTCCATGTGTTTAGCCGTGCACACTCCTCATTCGCACATGTACTTTATTCCAAATAAATGAAGCAGGTTTTGATAAGCTACTTTGGAAGGACAATTGTTTGCCAAAGTTAATTACAGAGTCAGAGTATCTACAATGATAGTGCCTTCCCACTATTGTCCGACGTTGCATTTCCATTTCTATATTATTACGCTGAAATTCGGGTTACGGTAATGCTTGCATGTTATCCCGAACAAGAATTCAAATTCCGCCTGACGTTTACTTTACATATATTACGCTTAATTGAATTTGTATTTTGTAGCCAGACTGCTGGGGGGAAATCTTGATTTGTTTGCAGAAAATTAACGTCCTAGCGCCAGCCCACATATCCATCTAAGAAGGTGTTGGTGGTGCTTTAATTATTTCCGGCCTACCTTAATCGTTTATTTCGAATGGCTGAGCAGCTTATCGATAGCACCAAAATGAGTGTTGTGTCTTAAAACTTCCCTTCCTCAGGTTCTCCCCTGGTCGCCAATACAGTGTGGATAAAAGCAATCCACAGCCAAGCGGACTCACTGATAGATATGGTCACACTTTAGAGAGGTAAACACTATTGATTCAGCTCCACTATCGTCTCTAATTTTCTTCCAGCCATTGAGCAATACAATCCTTTATAACTAATCGTACTCACTTGTAGGCTTGGAGCACGACGTTTGAGCGCGTTTTTCGTGGACTTGTTTTCGTATTGGGTGGGATTATCTCTCGGACGGACCGCCCGAATTGGAGCGTTTCTGCACCGCCAAGTCTCCCTGCTTCCTTCGCTCTAATGTGATTGATCGGGCCAGCGACAGGGTCGTGGCACGCTCTTTTGCAAGACACTTTTGAAGGTGATATTTCAGACCCAGTTAGAACCTATTTCCCCTCACTATTGAATAAAATGTGAACCCTGGGCGAGTTTTCCGAACCTGTCCTTGAGCCCTAATGGGATGAATGTCTGTACTACCGGGGAGTCCGAGGATTAAACCTTCAGTAATGCGAACGTAATAGTTAAGTCTGGGTTATTGGCCCTGCTGTGTTAAAAGCATTTATAATTTTGGTTTAATGGGGTAGCTAGGGACTCCTGAGATAGGCGCAGGCTCCCCGTGACCCGAGGTAGTTCGGACAAGCGGTAGAAAATGGATGGATGGATGGGGTAGCTAGGGTGGTGAACCTTCATGATGGGTTTTGAAGCTTGACAGCACCTAGTCACCATGAGCGTCATTGTATAGGTAATGATTCTTTAAACACTTCTGCTTTCATTTTAAAAAATCATCGTAAAGGTTTGGTACAACATGAAGGTAAGTACATAATGACAGAAATTTTCAGGTGAACAGTTTCCTTAAAGTGCTGTATACTGTATATAGTCCCTGTCCTTTCGAACCCTTGGATGTCCAAATTCACTGTTTTCAGGAAATGTGCTTTTAAAATGATTAGATGCTGTGTTTTTAAAATTGCACTAAAATACTTTTATTTGTTGGATATTTGCGAAACCCAGTACAAACACACTGTAAAACTTTGCTGTAGTTTTGCAGCAGGATTACCAGTATTTTACCTTAGATTTAATTACTTTCCTATGAGTACTGTTTTCCATTTGAGTTGAACTTTACTTTAACCAAAGTTAAAACACTTTGACTTTTGAGATTCAAAATGACCAAGAAGAGACTGGCATTAGCACAGCAACTTTGCCCAAAAAAAACATTCTTTCTAAGCCTTTTTGTCTTGTTTTAAAAGTAATAGTTAAAACTTCTTAAATTACAAAACATTTACATAACAAGACAAGTGACCTAAGATTTCTAGTTTTGTTTCATGAAAGAAATTATAAGAAATAGGTAAGTTTATGTTTAAAACAAAATTTTAAATCTACAGTAAGTTACTGGCAAACCTGCTGCAAAACTACAGCAAAGTTTCACAGTGTAAAAGTGATTATTATAAGGATTTATAGCAAAAAACTAAAATCACGGAATATGGAAATATGAGGTTTCAGAAGCACAGCAGCAATGGGCTACTGTAGCCTATATTCACTACATGACACAAAGTCTTTTTATTAGACAATAAATGAGAACACAGAACATAAACAGTAAAAAATAACTAGTAATATTTACTTACTTAAATTTGCAAAAACTTTACTTTAAATTTACTTTAAACACATTTTTAAAATGTTTAAAGTAATATTTCCTTTTTAAAAGGTGTGTGCAAAACTTGCGCAAATTTACAGTGTAATAATCATTATGTCCAAACATACTCAATTATAATTTTTGAGAATTTTTGGGACTTTTCTATTTTTCGCTGCCTTTGGTGCAAAAATGACACACTTCACATTTAATATCATTCAGCAAACCTCACACAAGCAATTCATATTAATCCGGATACATGACACTGTGAAATGTTTGATATCTTTTGTGTGCATCATTGAGTAACTGCTGTAAAAGCCTCACCAGAGGAGTTTGATAACGGACTGAGAAATAGCTTTGACATTATGTCTTTAAAAGTTCACCTGAAAATCATAATTTTAAGGAGATTCTCTCCCTGTGAGATGTCGCCATGTGAACCTGTTTATTGCACGTCAGGTCTTTTGTGAATCTGACTACCTGCGTCCTCTCTGTATGAAACGGGGAAGGTTAATGCAGTTTAAGGTATAAAATAATTACTAATTATCCCAGGGTTAACTACACCCGTTGGCAATTCCTTTCATGTCCCGCTATGCCGTGCTCGACCCAAATCAATGACAAAATTTACCTTATAAATTCCCAACGAAGTTTGACCTTGCACAGGTGGAGAACTGGGGAAGGGGGTTAAATATGGGGATGGATAACAAACAAAGGTTTATTTTTATTTCAGTGATTTGTAGAGAGAATAGCACCGCACTATAATGAAAAACATAGCTAATGTTGAATTTACAAAGCCTCCAGGAGCTTAACTCTGAAATTCAGCACCAGTTGCAGATTTTTACAACAGCCCTTCAAACTGTCACTTCACCGTTATATGAAGTCATTTTGATGTTAACAAGTTCTTTACTGAGAACATCAACGCATTTACACCTCCTTCTGAGCTGTGATGGGTTACATTAGCTTCCCAGAATCCATTTTTAATACCGCTCCCCTTACGCTGTATATGTTTTAACAAACGGATGGATCAAAGAGCCAGTAGTTTTGCTAGTTGGTAAACGGTCAGAGGGGAGCTTATTTATCTTTCACGTAACTAGAGTTATTTGTGACCCGTAAAGGGCCGACACTTACAAATAGATTTGGACAGTGTTGCCTTAACATCTGGAAACCCTATTTAACTCATCCCATCTCAGGAAGTTTTCACACTTCACGCTTCATTAACCTCTAGGGTCTGGAGTCCCTGGGAAGACAGGGGAGTGAAACGCTTGTTTACACAGCGCCTTCTAAATCACCACCAGAGCTTTAGCCATCACCGCGGCACATCAGCGCAGGTGAGGAACATACAGGTGCCGAGCTCTGGAGGATCCTTCCCACCCATCTCCATTTTCACTTCTAATTGATAACGAATTAGCTTTCAAGTGAGAATGAACCGCTGGTGTCACTTCACAGTGAAGCACATCTTCCGATTAGATTTGTGTCTTACCACTGCCAGATTCTGCATTTCATTTTCTGATTCATTTTGCTGTGACACCTCACACTGTGACAATTGTTAACAACGCGTTATGGATTGTGCCTAATTCTGTAGGATGATCACGAGGAAAATGACTTTTGCTTTTAATCATCCGCATAATGTTTTCTTTCATTGACTAATATACGAAATGCTGCCATTAGCATTCAAACAATATCTTGGCTTGTGAATCAGATGAAATCCACATTTAGATGTCATTTAGAAGCATTTAAAATGTTAGAATTTATTCTAGCAAGCTTACAGGTTACAGAATGTGGGCATAAAGCAGTTAGAATTGGTTGATAAAGGGATAAACCTATTTATTTGTATAGTGTACTAATGGACTTGACTTGTGTATTTTATTTGGCTGAAAATTCTAGTTGCACTTCTTTGTCTCATTTGATTTTAAAACTAAAAAGGTTTTGGCAGAAGTGCTTTTGCCAAACATCTTTTTATGACAACATTGCAAAACATGGACCATATAATATTGTGGTATATTTCTTTCCATTCCATTTTGTATTAATTATGTCTTTGCATCACACTTGATTATATACTATTCAACATATTTGTTCAAATAAATATAGTTCGTATAACTATATATAATAAATATCAGCATTTTGATCATTACGACACTACGGACATTGAGATCCAAAAAGATGTGCTACCTCCTAATATTCATGAAACTCCCATTGAGATTATTGTCATGGACCAACAAATTCTCCTTTGGCCAGAATTCTGTAGTTTATCAGATGAAATATATGTAATGAAACACATTTCACAAGGTGATAATTAGAATTAGAAAAGAAGAGCAAAGCCCCAGTCACAGGCTGATAGATTTTAATAACCACAATGACTAGAGGAGTCCGTGTGAACATTAGCGTCCTGTTTATCTTATTGACTTGTAACGGATCAAAAATATGTACAAAAAAACATTTTTAATGCTAATATGTGTAATTTATGGCTCTGACAAAGATGTTTATAATTTAGTGGGTTTGTTTTCAATGAAAAATCTATACATTGAACTGCAGATCAATGCTATGTTGGTTTTCCTCATGGTACACCTCTTGAAGTGATGTCTTTATAGAGTACTGAGGAGCACAATATTGCTCAGAAAGAAAATAACGTTAGTTTAAAATGCTGTAAAATCATGCGATGGAACTCTGTATTGAATCATGACTGCATTGATAAAATAACACTGCCCACTTCTAAATATATATATTTTTTTCCTGTTTTAATAGCCCTCAAAAGGGAATTTATTAAAGGGATTGTTCACCCAAAAATGAACATTCTTTCATCATTTACTAACCCTAGGTTGTAATTTTGTTGTTCTGCTAAACACAAGGGAAGAAATTTAGTGGAATGTCAGTATACATCTCATCCCCCATTTACTGCCATATAGGGGAAAAATACTATGGGAGTAAATGGGGGATGAGATCTGTTTGGTTACTGACATTCTTCCAAATATTTCCCTTTGTCTTTAGCAGAACAAAGAAATGTATACAGGTTTGGAACATTCTGAGGTTAGTAAATGTTGACAGAATTTTCATTTTTGGGTGAACTGTCCCTTTAACTCGCTGAAATCAACTGGTCTCCTTGTAAACTACACAATTGTGTTGTGGTTGAATCACAATTCAATCTTATTTCAAATGAGTGCTGAAGTGATTTCAGGGACACGAGGCTCCACCATATAGCCAAAGAAAAGCAGTGCCACTTAGATCTTTCTCACAATCACTTAAAACGGTACTTGACATTTGGCTCCTATCCTGCAGCTACTCTGCCATGCATTTTAGGATTACTTTACAGCGTATGCCCATTAATTCACCGGCGGACTTCAACGCTCTTATCTCTGCCATGCAAACGCTGGTTGAGAGAATAACTGACATGCGCATTGTTTATGCACGATTGCTAAACTGATTAACTCGAATATTTGACGTGTTAAAGAATGAAATATTTTGTCACTTTTTTCTGTAGCCTATTTAATTAAAAAAGTAATTGTATTCATTTAATTTTACTTATCAATCTGATGGTTCAGTTTTGCTAGTCTTTATTGTTTTTTTTCTCTTTTTCAATCAAAAATTGTCACAAATGTTTTGGTCCTCAATAGAGTATACGACGCAGCACCTCTAATGTAAGTTTTTGAGCTGTTTTCCCATAAAAACACATTTCCACGAGACAATTATTATTAGTCATTTTTGATTAGATCGTTTCGATAATTTACATATGAACGTTGCAATGCAACAGTATTGCAAACCAATTAATTATCTAAAGTCACAAAAGCATTTATTTATAGCTATTGCTCACCACCAGAAAGTCTCTTTACCTCTTTGAGTCAGATTATGAGAGATTGTTTATGAAAACCATAATTGAAAAGCAAAGGATTGAGTTGGGAATCAAACATTTAATTACCTAATGATTTATACGGCGGATTCGGGCTGAAAGATTTTTCAAGCCGCACGTTAAATCGGTGTGCGGCGGAATATAATCACTGCTCGGCTGGCCCGTTGGCCTTGCACCTGTCCTCGAGGTATATGGAGTCTATCTCCGAGTTTGGCAAAGTATGAAACGACAAAAGAAACTAATCTCCAAAGCACTCAGGGAGGGGTTAAGACTGGGTGTTGCAAATGAGGCTCTTGAAATCACCTTCATAATTAATTGCGCGAATTTGATTCTATTAAATAAAAATAACACGTATTGAGGAACTCAATTAGCATTAATTAAGCTTGATATCCTAATTTGGAAAATGTGTTGAGGAAAACAAGCGTTTTCCGAGTCGTTTTACCCCTGATGTTGTTGAATACCAGCTTTCTGCCTTTGGGCTGCGTTTCTCTCCTTAGAGACTTGAAAATGAGAAATGGAGATGGAATATCAGGAGGTGCTAAATTAGCTGCCTGATCTGCACTTATTGCTGCACACACACCCCCATTACTTTGCTGTTCTCTCTCTCTCTCTTAACATTCCAGGCATGGCGCGGCGTCGAGATAGCAGATTTATCAAATGGGAAAATGAATGCATGATGATCAGTTAAATTGAAAATCAGCGCCTGCATGACAGCCCGACCTGACACCTCCGTAATTAGAAAGAAAAATGATGGCGTCCGATGCATAATAGAGCAAAAACAATTTACACTCTCCCATAATGATCCAGCGTTCAAATTGAAAATTTCTCCGGGTAGAAATTGAATTCATAAAGTATGATTCATGGAGGACACATCTCCTGGAGGCTGCCTGGGCCATATCGATTGATAGTTTGTCTTGAATCATACAGCGTGCTGCTTTCCGGCAAAAGCTTAACTACTTAAGCAAATCGCTAATTTCACCTTAAGGCCACCAGTGTGCAGCCAGCGATACTCCTATTCAGACTGCAAATGAATTAAACATGAACGTGCCCCACTAAAGGGAAAAAACTGCAGTAAATTGAAGGACACCTCCAGACAACTAACATTTACAAACACTCGCTATTTTTCCTATCTACACAAAAGGCAATTCACTGACACCGAGAAAGGGAAATGATGACTTTAAAGAATCGAGTCTTGAGGAATTAATAATTGTTGCTGTTATTGTTGCAACGCCATCTTAATTCCACATAAAATATATTATTATTATTTTTGATCGATTGTCTATTTATAACGTGTAAATATTTTCTGTTTTCCCCCGGGAGTTTTATCATGCCCACTTTTTGTGAATAGTCTACCCTGAACGCCATATGCTAAGTCTTAAGTCTGTCTCTGGTGAAAATTATGTAAATATTATGAAAGAGACTCTGGCTCAGAAATTCATTTGCGCCTGCCTCACTTATTATTTTCAATTTATTTGCAAATCAAGGCCCAATGGAAGTGGGAGGACCAGAGGATCGTAAAAAAAGAAAATAATAAAACAATAAACGCACCTGTAAGACCAAATTAAAAACCTCAGAATTTAATTAATGCCACTGATATTATTATCACGAAACTGATGATCAGAATTGTATTATTTTATTGCCTTTTCTTACCTCGCCTTTAGATCTGGTCAACATTGCTAATATTGTCAAGGCGCAGATGTCTGGGAGCCCCCACAGGGTCCCATGGGACCGCCAACCCTATTAGAACAAATGTGTTCTGCTATTGTAAATAGGCACGTTTGCTTCGCCCGTCCTATTACAGCCGACGCATGATCAATAGGCTGATAACACAGGAACATCAATATAAGCGACAGAACAATGAGGGATATCATCGAACATCTATCTTAATATAGCCAGCTACAAGGGCCCTGACAAAGTGAAAAGCTCATGAAAATTCCGCCCCACGAATTCCCATCTCCTATCCAATATGCACAAACACACTCCCAGCTGCCGGGGCTATTATTTTCGTATTTCAATTTGACACCCCAGCCTTTCATGCTAATTCTATTATTCTTGGAAGTTTATGTGATTTCATATCACTAGAAATCGGTAATGTATTATAACCCTTTGGGCTAAAATAAACTGAATCCCTGCAGTAGCCACCGGGAAAATAATTACTTTCATATCAAAACTCTGCAGGAGTCGAACGGGTCTTTTCGCCTCCGGCTCGTAACCTCATTTCAGCGTAGCTTATAGATGAATAAATTTGTTAAAGCAATACACAAAACACAACACAGATTTTTAAGAGAAGGAGCTATATACCCCATGCACAACATAAGCTCTATTTAGGGCCATGCACGCTTGTACGTTTGTTGTATACAATCGATTTATTTATGAAAAACTTACATATATAAATATCTTAATACTTTTTACAACGTCTGAGGTTTTGTCTTGTCTCTTTTTTTACAGTTTGTTATACAGGGAGCTGCTGATGCTATTTGTTCAATAAACATTTGATAGCCCACCACACACATACACAAATTATTCACACAGACATTTCCCCTAATCAGAATATAAATATTTCAATGAAAACGATACGTTTCGACTGGTCGACATTTTTCCTCTTCGGTTAATCTTTGGAGGAGTGTCGTGCCCATATCGACACGCTCCTCGGTTTCTACTATAATTTAATTTATTCCATATCGACATCAACTGAGTCTTTGTCGGTGTCCTTGCTGGTTGTCGCTGATTCTGAATTTTGTGGTGGATAGTCTGGTAACGACTGCTCCTTTTTCTCTGATTGTGGAGATTTTGGCTCGGCGAGGTCTAACTGTATATCTTGTGGGCATCTTTCATTACAGCTGCCCGATGAATGACCATTAATGGTAGTCTGTGGTGGACTGCTCTGTGGTGAACACGTTATGTTGCCCGACTGACTGACCTGGCCTTTGATTGCACGCGCGACGGTGCTGTTTACATTGCTGTTCTCCTTGGTGTTCCTGTGTCCTAGGTTTCCAGCAAAGTTATTATCAGTGGCCGGCCCTTTCTGTCCATTTTCAGCATCAGGGCTTGTCGTCGTTGTCTTCAAAGCAGTCTGTGGAACAATGAAACCTAGAGGTTGCGTTATAGGGTAAAGTAAAAAATGTCCTTTCCCTATCAAAGGCCGTGGAGTGGATACTGGAAAGTCCATTGGCGACTTGCGCCGAGGCCTGGAGTCCGATAGAAGGCTTTCCACGCTAAAGGGACTGGGTTTTTGAAGAGCGGAAGACCTACTACTGGAGCACAAATTTGACTGCTGACCGCTGTCGGACGAGTCCAGCTCGGATCCACGTGCGTCTTGGTCTGTGTCTCTTTGGTCTTGGAGTTTCTGCGGTGTTTGGTCACAGCTTGGTTGCGTTTGGTTGAAATGGATATTTTGCTCGCTGTCCGTTATTTGTGACAAGCCACTGTCACTGTCAGATCCTGGGGTGTGAAATAAGTCCCCCGAAATGAGTTTATTCTGGGATTTTAAAAGCCGTCTTTCTTGTTTCCTTTTCTTTTTTTCCATCCTCTCCAGTTCTCTGCGTGCAATTTCCTCCGGGTCCATGGGCTCGCCACTGCAGGTCGTCGGATGGGAGTTGTGTGCAGGTCGCCCCGGTCCCTTTTTCGTGTTCTCCTTTTTTCTCCATTTTGCTCTGCGATTTTGAAACCATACCTAATCATCGAAAACAAAATCAACATTTACTTATCTGGGAAACTAAAGCAATGGCAAATTCGTCTGCTAAAAAAAACAGACAGGCCTGTGGCTTTTTAAAAATTAAAATGTAAACATTATATTTGGGTATGCAGACCTATATTACCACAAAGTGATGTGCCTATTTATCTGTCCAAAATAATAATAAGAATAGTCATAATAATAAGAATAAGAAGAAATAATAATAATTCAGATAAAAAAAAGGTAAATGTGTATGATGTATAAGCCTACTTCTACCTAATTTTCTTTTGTCCTGATAATGCTTATATACAGATACTACAATTTAAAAATAATGTCGAAGTTAAAATGCATCATCAGTTGTATTAAAAATTGCCGTTTTATTTTTCCATTTTAGCCAAGCAGTTTGGGTTTTGTAGGCCAAACGTTTTATAATAAAATTACAGGCCACAATAAGAAATGACCGCACGACTGACAAAGAAGAAATAATGCAAATAAGAAAAGGACCGAATTTTATAAGAGCACATATATTTGTAAATTGATATTAATTTGTAATATTTTAAAAGGAAGGTGCATCCTTTCCCCCACAATCTTACAAACGACTCTGGTTGTAAAAGAGAATGATAAAAAACAGTAACAATATGTATTTTTCTATTAAAGGTAATCTAATTTTTATTTTTCTTACAATGCTATGTGGGGCCTTCTGCATAGTCTACACAATAATAAAATACAGCAGATAAACTACAAAAAGCCAATGTCGTGTAAGAAAGCACTTATTTATATACAAATGAAACTATAGGCTAAGTATTTTTTTTTAAACCGTAATTAATTGTATACAGAAACATTAGCAACATAAGCATTTCTGGTGATTTGAACGAACAAAAATTACAAGCAGAAAAACTGAAGTAAATTTAAACTAAACGATTTACAAAAAACCATAGCGTTTAGTCAGCAGATTTATTTTGATCCATTGAATGAATAACGACACATCACAACACTTAAAGGACAAATTCATTGAATTTACCTGCACTCTTGATTCTATCAAATCCAATCTCAGAGCAAGTGCTTCCCTCATGAACACATCTGGATAGTGACTTTCATTAAAAGCCTTCTCTAATTCTTCCAGCTGCCATCCTGTGAAATTGGTACGAGTTCGTCTTCTTTTACAACCCGGACTATCCTTCTCTGGATCTCCCGAATCTATATGAAAAACAATAAATTAGAATCGCGTACAACTTGCTCAGTTGTGGCCACCATAACAGTGGGCCCATTGATTTTCTTCATGATGTAAATTTTTCTGCAACTAGTATATACTATTATTATATAGCTACTACTATAACAGTATACAATATACTATATTAGTCTATATACTATCGTATGTGTGTGAGACAGGGCAAAGATAAAAGCAATATTTTATGAAGTCTTGTAATAAATGTCAAGAACAGAGAGATAAAGACAGTAAAGTATATGTCTGAATAATTTTGCTATACAAATATGTAAATCGTGTGCTATGTTAGCCTCTATAACTCTCCAAATCCGTCTGCTTTTCACAAGAAGTAAACGTTACAAACACACGAGAGAAACGCTTCTTTTGTTTTGCAGGCTAAAACGCGTTCTCGAAAGCTTTATGGGAAAACTCTTCTTAGACAACAACAAGACAAAAACATGCTCCATCGCGTCAGTTAAAAGCCCATTTTACCAAGTGTACGCGGTCCGTTTGCTTACCTGTCAGTTTGTAGTGTTGGTTATCTCCATTCATGCCGCAGCCAGCCGACAAGAGGGGGTTCGAGTTAACCACAGACGCTGTGCACGAGCCGTTAAGTAATCCGTCTATTGAGAAAGGAACCGCGGCCGTAGATTGAAGTTGATGACCGGCTAATTCGTACATATGATGGTGGCTGAGATGGTAAGGAAAGCTCACCATCCCACCGAGGGAGCCTCCGAACTGGGCATGAGATGGATCCAGTATCCTGCTGTCCATCATCTCCCAGGCAAAAGGAAACGACGTTTGGTGGTCGGTGATGTGAATTTAAAAAACATGCAGCGCGAGAGAGCAGCGAGGAGGGGACATGATGTGGGGAGCAGGATGAGCTGTTCTTTATCAACACGAAGCTTCCAATAATTAGCTTAGGCTCTGGGAATTTGAGACCAATGAGAAGCGTTAATCGGCGCTGACGTCAGAGACGCGGTCCAAAAACGCTTTCCATATCGATTGCTAATTAAACCTGACATCCACCTCAATAAACAATATCAGAGCTGTCACAACAAGACAGGAGGGCTTTGATAAGAACTACATCACGACTACACAGGGGGCCTTAGAGGGAGAGCGATCAGATTTGATACCCAGTTAAACGCTAAATAGACACTGAAATCTCACCTCGGACCGCAGCCACACGCGGCGGCGGATTCATCACCGTTCGAGACAATGTCCCTCTATTCAGATCCAATCCAATCTTTTTTTCCACGCACAAACAAACAAGAACTCACAAAAGAAACGGGGGAAAACAAACACACATCAATACACCGGCAAGCTGAAACGTTGCCATGTGAGCAGGTAAGATAAATTGACCGACCCTGTATAGCTTATTTATTTACGAGGGGATGCTTAGACTACCTGTCACAAGTCAACCTGAAGATATTCGTTAAACGAAGCTGTCACATGCGATTCAAATCTACAACCAGTTAAGACAATGCTTAAAAAACATGGAATTATCTTAACTCGTTTTGCTCGAGGAATAAATGAACTTTTAATTACACGAATGGCTAATTAGAAGGCACACGACATTTAACAGAAAATGAGATATATTTCCCCAGCCATGGCACTCTGGTGTAATTAATGTCATTTAAAGAACTATGTCTAAATTGCATCCAGTTGAGCTATTTGTGGTTTCTGTATATCATGCTTTAAGATGCTTTTAGCTCCGTTTTTAAGTAAGCCCTTGAGTATTAATTAATATTTAATGCAATAAGTCTACGGGCAACAAGACGTGTAAACAGGTTATTTATTAATAGTCGTCTATTAATGCAAAAGAACACTAGAAAATAATAAAGTAAAATGGTAAATAGTAATTGTTTATTATCATTAAACATTTTAATGACATCTGCTACACTGTTTCATCACTCACTGTGTGTATTTGCAGCGATTGCCCTTTGTTACAGCCTACATGATATATAACTTAAATGATTTGTCATTTATTCTTTATCTTGCATTGAACCAAAAGCAGAATATATACGTTTTGCACGTGGTGTTAAGCAAGTGAACTGTGTTTGTGAACACTGAATGTAATCAATGCCACCCCCCTGTCTCCACGGAGAATTAATTCGACTTTATTTGGCCAATGCCTGGAGTTGTCATAATGTTAATCTGAGCTGAAATTTCGTTCCCCACTCACTCCCTGACCCTTGGCACCCGGATTGGCGTGTTGTAATAACCCGAATCTTTCAACAGAGGCCCCGATAATTGTTACCTTATTAGCATGCAAATTGTTTAATTAATATTATTATGAGGAAGTATATAATCCGTTCGTCTCTTGACCTCGAGCCCAAATAGCACCCTTCTGCATGTTTAAATTTTAATGAACCCTTTTAAAACTGTCTCGCGATCTAGCCTTTTATCCATCCATTTTACAAAAACTGCTATGAGAACTTTGATGAATCTTTGAATGTCGTTTTACTTTGTGTCTTAAACTCACTTTATCATACTGTACACAAGTATGAATAATTCGGTTTATCCAGATCCCCCTTTTGAACATCAACATTCTATAATTGCAGCTTTGACAGTTCAGGGCGCGGTTTCGTCCTGGTGCGATCTTAGCTCAATGAAAAGCAGCCCTTGACACGCTTTCCCGGGAGACATTGCATTTAAATCCGTTTTTCTACAACCAAGTGACATTGTCAAATCCTAGCTTTAATTAACCCGATAATAAGACGAACAAGACTTGCTTTCAGGGCCGTTGTTAGGCTGCCATTGATTTGGATTCTGGGTTTTATTCACAATCTAAGCACTACGTTACTAAATAATTGCTTGGACTGTCAATAGATTAATGTAATAATATTGCACTCCAGTGAGATGACTGGACATTGAACGGTTCGGTTCATTGAACACGATCAATAAATTGTATTTATGTGTCTTAATGAATAACAGGGTGTTGTTTATTTATTTTATTTTACAAAACAAATGTTATGCGTTACAAAAGGCGTTTTACCTGCGAAATACATATAGGCCTACATAAGAGACATTTAACAGTTCACAAGCACGCTTCATTCTGGCTTTACAAAGTCCACAACTTTATTAGATCAACTCCCAGGGGAAAAGACAGAGTCAGACTGGACCTCATCCACAAAACCAACACCCATACATACACATCACATGCACCAGTATCCCGCATGCATGGTGCTCCATTCGTGATTCTTCTCCTATTATAAATTCCAGCCTATGATGCGTTATAATTGTCAGGTGAAATGTCAGTTACAGTTAACTTATCTAAACTCAAAGAGGATATAGAGTATTGGAGTGTACCTGAGCAGAACCCACCCAAAGCGACTCCTCAAACCATGCCTCTGGCTGAAAATGAGCATGTGCAATCAAGTAGACGTCACTGACCCCATTAACAGCAGGTGTTCGGATGTAACGCCTAACCAAACAAACTAATCAAAGCGCCCATCTAACAGCGATGGCCGCATCACTAACATTACATAAAATCAAATTCATTTTTAATTAGGCTAGCAAATTAATACGCAACAGCTGAGGAGTTTAATTACTCAATTAACTTCACGCGCGTTCATTTTTAACTATCTAAATTAAGTTGCACATTATTCGATTTGATGATAATTATAGAATTAAATCTAAATTAATTGTTGTGAATGATTTGATACGACGAGATGCAGTTCCAATTAAACGCAGAGACGTGGCGTTACTGTTTTAAACCAAATCCTTTGATTCGATTTGAGCAGGCACGAAACGCTGCTTCCGAATTTTCTCTGATCCTGAAAATTTCCCCCCTCTTCTTAATCCCTACAATTAAAAGTTTCCTCCATCTAATTATCTGTAATTGTGCTGCTGTCAAAGTAGAATGGAGAAGTGAAAGCGATTGATTTGGACTTTTAATTCACTTCATTTCTGATAGAAGGGAAAGTAATTCCCTTCAAATTACCTCATTCAATCCTGACACCCTAATACCCTTCAAAATCTTTTTACTCGCCGCATTTATATATTAAAGGGGAATCTGAAATGAGTGCGGCCTCCTAATAATAATAACCAAACTTCCATTAGAATAATAATTTCATTTCAATTAAAACTGACTTATCACCTTTGCTAAAACGTGCTTAATATGCCGAAAATTATCAATGCTTGAAGGAGCCCAAACTGGGGAGTCTAATTGTAATCAGCAAATCAGAGGTGCTTGTCGCTCCCGTGCCATCGCAAGCGAGGCAGTTCGGAAATAGAACTAATTTACTCAACTCCCCCGGGAAATCCGCTCAACAGATTAACATTTTCAAAATATAGTAATGATATAATTTGAGAAATGGTGACGCCAATTTGTGAGAAGCCTTTGTGCAGAATCATTTGCATTTTTTCACCGCCTGCATTTCTCCCGTTAATTACAGCTCCGCAGATGAAGGGTGTGCAGTTTGACTCGCTGCTTATTATTCAACTTCAATCTAGTCATAGAACACACAACGGGGAAAGAAAATAACCAAATCTTCCTGGCTGCTAACCCGTTTCATCCCTGAAGTGTCTCGGATCTTATGGAATGCACAGAAACATCTGTCTCCCTTGTACGAGAACCAAAAGTGGCAAAGTACGAGTTATCATTAGCTACCCCCCAAAAAATCCGTTCACATGTGACGTGAATATTTCCCCCAAATGGGAGGAGGATGCGGTGGTTGTCATGAACTTGGCCACATCACCCTGCCTGCCTGCAGGCGTGTTATCCTACGTGAATCTCTTGTATTCTTGACAAGAAAACCACCTACAGATTAAACGTCATCATGATATAGCCTACCTATAAGCAGCGTGCGTGGGCCAGAAATGGTTAAACGTTTCTTTTGTTAAGATTTGGCTGTCCGTTAATCTCCTGCCAGGTCGGTAGCTCACGTTGTAGGGATCTGAGACAGGGAGAGCGTTAACTATTATCCGCAGCCTGGCCATCTGCTGCTGTAGAAAATTCAAAGCCCAGGAGATCTGCATATATCCACATCGTAAACGAGGAAAGATGTTTTAATTAAGAGAAATCAGGTTAATTTAGCGCTAATTAACAAGCTATCTTCTTAATGAATTGTGTGTGCTGTTCTCTTTCCATGAAGCGAATAGGACATATTTCATTTCCAAAAACCAGTCCCCACTGCACCATCCATGCAAGTTGCATTATGCTCGCCCGCTATTAGGCCTCCTAAATTGTAAAATCCTAAGTTAATCAAAGTCAGTGACTCGTTTACACCACTTTGCAAATGCACAGTAGTCACTTTTAAGCATCCGTTGACGAGCTAATTGATAAAAGCTCTATTGCTCATTAATGAGGTTGTCTTTTTAATTACGCCTCTAAAAGTCCGCGTATTCTGAACTTGAATACAGGAGCGCCATCACGCGGTCGCCTGTTTCCCATTTAGCCTAGGCCTACTACTATGTTTAACCCTCCAAGCTAAACATCATTTTTCATTCAGGCTATTAGCGTCCTAAATGGCCCTGACTTTGCGTTTCCTCCCAACCCCTCTCCATCTGTTCACTTCTTTCTTCTCTTTTTTCGAGTATTTTGGTTCATTGTCTTTGACACGTTTATTGACGCCTCTTTTAAATTCACCCTCCCTTCAACTCTGGCCCCGACCCGCCTCCTCTTCTGGTCCATTAACTCGTTGAAGAAATCTGCTTAAACAAAAGACTGAAAGGACATCCACGCGCGTTAACAAGTCGTGCTGTCACCTTGCTCCAGACTGGTGACTCGGAACATGCGTAAATAGTGACGGTATAAACATAATTTTATTTGCATAATCTCTTAAAAATATATATTTAAATAAACTCACATCAGTGAAACTTTATTATTATTATCCCTTTTACATAAACTGCAAACCAGGCCTCGAAGAGAATGTCGTTAAAATGTTTAAAGTAATATTTAGGTTACTAACCTTAACCTGTTTTGCAATTCTCGATATAAACAAGCGATGTCCAATCACGAAAGCCTAACAAGCCTTCATATGCACTGGTTATTACGCGCAATTATCATTCACACAGCCTATCAAAATTCAATCATGCATAAAGGGATTATTAACCAAGAATAATACTATCTCATAATAGAAAATACGTCGGATTGCTTCCCTTCAATTTGTCGTGGCAGTAATTACTATCCAATTTAGAGGCACTGCCTAGCTTATATTTCTGGATGCGCTCAACTGAATGTAAGGACAAAACAAAGAATGGCGTATTTGTTTGGAGAAGGACTGGTCGCGTATTTGGTCACCCTTGGGCCACTGAATGTACTTCAGAGTAAACAGACGTAAAGTAAGTTTGTAAATTTAATCATGCATAAAAATACTTTTAATGTTACAAAGTTGTCAAACAAAGCTGAATGTATTTGTATTTAAAAATCTCATTAAGATCGTAATGCTGTGCGCATTATATGCATGTTAAATATCTGCAGTCGACTGCTGTCAAGCACTCAACATAGGATATTTGTATATAAAAGAAAATTTGGGCATTATTTCCCACTGGAACACTTATAGTCTCAAAGCTCAGTGGTGAGTGGTGATCTTAGAAAAGTGCAGCCACATTTCAACAGGAAACCCCCGCAGTTTAGAAAGTGTGAATGTGCGTATGAGGCGCGGTGTGTCAAACACACCCATAAAAAGTGAAACGCTTTGCGAGCACTGGACACCTGGGAAATTTGTGACACCGCTGACAGGGTGAGTGTGAAATGGTGATGAGCGGGTCCTAAACAAAAGCACTTACGACATTATTTGACAGTCAGTGTCAAAGCGCAGACAAACGGAGGGTGACCCAGAGAGACATTTTGTCTGAGATCCATGTCACATTTTTGTAGGCATAAACGTTTGCTCCTGCAAAGAAGGGGTAATAAGCGGATATGAAATTATTACAATCATTTTTACTATTCGAGCAGACAGAGTTTGGGCAATGTAAAGGAATCCCGATGATGAAGCAGGTGTTCTGTGAGAGGTGCCATCTGGCAGCAAAATTAGCAGCTTATGAGCCAGGTGCTCTTGTACCGGGAAAGAATTTGAGATGAGCTGAGTTGTGATCTTTTACACGGGCCTCCAGGAGCATGACTGTGCACTGTTGCATAATAAGAGGCGACGATTGAGTGCTCTTTGTTTTGAATAATTTATGTGTTCCTGTGTTTATGGGCGTTGTGTAAACCTGCTGCAAATATTGGAATTTCAGGTCTTTAAATTGGATCATTGCTTGAGCGATCAATACACTAATTAACATGTTAGAAGTTATTAAGGATTTTAAAATACATGTGGTTTCACAGGCTGAACATGTGCTGTTAATCTTCTTGACTGCATTATTCTGTGATTCATATGATTCATTTTATGTGGTGTAACAGTGTAACACTATACAATTTCCAATTTCCTATAAGAACACATTCTGACATACAACTAATTCATTCTTCTACAAAATGGCTACATCAAAATAAAGCTATAACTTTAATAATGAAGCAGCTAAACAAATACTGGCCTTATTTGAACATTCCCTAATCCTGCTGTTCTGTTAAAGCCAAATGTGGCTATTTGAAATGATTTGAATTTATGCTCTTCTGTTTATAAATCGTGCTAAACTTAAACCGTTATTTGGCTGATTTTATTTCTTATTTTTCGTTTTATTCTTAACTAGATTGTTTGATATATAAAACACCAACATCATCAAATGAAGAGACAATAAAGACATTAGAGCATGAACGGTGAGATAGCGGAATGAAGCAAATTCCCTCTACATAATATCATCCCTAGATTTTTTGTAAGTTATCTCTTAAAGCAATATTGAAATATTAAGTACATGATGTAATATAAGCTGCTATATTTTGAAGACAAAAAACTATAAAAAAAGAAAATGCTTGGCCAGCATAAAAAACAGTGCCACCACGTGGTTTTAATAGGAACGTCATATTCAAACTATGACTCAAATTTCAAGATATTTGTAAAATTCCTGATTGTAACATCTGCTAGACCGTTTTATTGACAGAACGTATAGTTAAAAATAAAAGTCATGGTAAAGTCTTCTCTCTATACAATAAATATAAAATGTAACAACACCCTGTTATGCATACATGATGACTCATGATGTTGACTCACAACTAATATCCAGCACCGTCATTGTGACTTGTACATTTCCAGCACTGACTATTTAAATATGTATATACATTTGTTGTTTCTAGATAGAACAGTATATTCATTTTAAATTAAGTAAAATTAATATAAAAAAAACAATTTCAACAACAATAATTACAACTTTTCATGTAATATATTTGTACATGTTATATAATAATAGCCTAATAATAATACAAAATATATACATTTATTTGAAGAGTTTGGTTCCAAAATGAGATAACTCCGTTTTTCACATTTCTCATAAACTATGTTTTTTATTGTGCATTCCAATTAATATGAATCAATGTGAAAGTTGGTTGGTTTTGAAAAAAAATATTTTAAATACAGATAACTAACACAATAAAACACAATAAAAACATGATAACATGATAAAAAAAACTTTGGTTATTTATTTTGGCTGGTTGTTTTTCATTACACAGATCTATTTGATGTCACAATAGCAGTTTTACTACGAAATAATAAGCATATTACTAAGAAAACTGCTGAATCACGACCTCTTGTGGCATTTTCTAGAAATCTCCAGCAATAACGTGACTTGTTAGGGCGTGATAATGGAAGTTTGAAGCCAGAAACAAAATATCTGCAAAAACCGGAAGCGAAATTTGCCCCAAAGGTTTTTCACTTATAAGGGTCCTTTAAAACTTCAGTAAATGCAAATCTGTGTTCTAGTTTAAAAATGTTCATCTCTTTATATACGTCCCTTTTTATTTTAGAGCGTATGGCTTATTTGCTCCTAGTTTCACAGATACACACAGTGCATTAATATTATTATATGCATTAATCAAGTCACTACTGGTCGAATTGTTTCAACTCAACCTGCTTCAAAAAAACATGCAACATAAGAAAAGCTGACTAGCGCTCGAAGACTTTTATTTTGAAATGAGGACCTCTGGTTGTAGCTGCATCACAGCTCCAGCGATGACATCTGAAAATCGCAGACGAGTACAAACCACAGTGGCTTTGCTTGATCGGAGCTAAAGACGCAAGACAGCTATCAAAAGAGGGACCAATATAAGCGATTCTTCGCACAATTTAGGTAACGTTACGATGTACATTGATTGTGTTGACAACAAAAATAACGGGGTTCAAGATTTTCACGTTTCGATCGTATTGTTTTCATAGCAAAATAAACGACAGTCGCTATAAGGCGTTTAGTTGAGGATCTCCTTCCTCGTCGGTTTTAAATGATAATGACTATAATTGTATAGTTTGATTTAACAACAGCAGCCAAAAATGTGTTATATATGTGTTTATAGTAAGTAACGTTAACCGTGGTAACTTACAGAGACGTTTGTTTTGTTTACTCGCATGATTCAGCATTACAGGCATAACTTTTATGTAGCGTTAATGTTGTACGTTATGTAAACATGATGGCAGTGACACTAACAGGCCTTCCGCTTCTTCACCAGTGTTTGGTTGATTTCTGACGGTTGTGTTTTGTCTTGTTTTGACCAATGTGAGCGCATGCTAATAGCTAACGAGTGGTTTTCATTATTTTGTGTTTGTGTATAATACAGCAGTAAAACACTTCACCACTGTGCCATGGAGTTTCCAGATCTCGGGGAGCACTGTTCCGAAAAGGCCTGTAAACGTCTTGGTGGGTATCTAAATAAACAGCTTCAAGATTCAATAGCTTACAAGCATAACATTTTTTACATTGCTAAAGCATGGGGACAGTAAATATTTAGACGCAAAACGTTAAATGCATATATTGCTACATAAATATGGAAGTTGTTAAGATCCTGCCATGTCATGTAAACCTGTTAACAGGATGAGAACTAGCAGATTCATTGTGATCTGATTACGTCATGATTAGCAAGTGCATTTATGTTGTACTGAGTTTCACATCCTCACACACCCTGTCTGCCCATTTTAGTAACCTATTTAGTTATAAATGGTAATATAAATTGTCTAACATAACCAATTCTTTTCAACATAAATTGACTAACATTCTGGGATTTTTGACATTTTTACTGTGACATGAATTATTGTGTGGAATGACACGTTTTCCCAAGTTTTCCCAAACCTGTGTGACTGTCTTCTGTACCATCACAAAAATAGATATTGAGCATAATGTTGTGGACTGACAGCCACAGGAGAAAAAACAGGGTTAGTATTTCTTAAAAAAAATAATATTTTGTGGGTTATGAAAGACATACAGGGTTGGAGCAACATGTCAGGGCGTAGATGAAGTAATTCTTTTTTGTGTGAATTGGACATACCAAAAAACAAAAAATCATATTCATTTTCATGCTGATTCATTTAAACGGTTATATTGGAAATATAAAGAAGCAGTGTTACTAGTGGTCTCTTTACGTTCAGTTTCACTGGATATATTATTAATAGCCTTAGTCCACTCTGTTTTTAAATGGATGTGGCCATTTAAAAGCCCATATTGTTTTCTCTAATGCTGTACTCATGGTGATTTAACATTAGTTCATGTCTAAAATCTGAGTTTAAAGTCTTTTGTTGTCATGTGATGTGCACAACAGATTTTCTTCCAATGAGATGTGATGCATGTGAAGACATTTTCTGCAAAGACCACATAAGTTATGCAAATCACAAGTGCACTTCATCATATAAAAAGGTGTGTATAATTGAATCTAATACATAATATATATTGCCCCTGTGTATAATGAATAGTTGGAACACATTGTATCAAAAAAATAACACGTTTCTCTTTTCATGAGTCAAATTTGTCTCATCCGAAAGTTACATTGTGACACTTACAATGGAGATAAACATGGTCGTGCATTAAATGAAAAACAAAATATTCTTTTTACGTCTCAAAGTTTTAAAAAGAAAAATAATAATATTTGTGCATGTATGACTCCTTTAAAACAAGCAGGTAACCAGATGTGAGTGATGTTTGTTTGTTTCCGTGCACAGGATGTCCAGGTTCCTGTATGTCCATTGTGCAACACCCCCATTCCCGTTAAAAGAGGGGAAATGCCAGACATCAAAGTTGGGGAGCACATAGACAGAGATTGCAAATCTGACCCGGCTCAGAGAAAACGAAAGGTAGCCTGGATTTAGTGCGCACAATGAAGAAATAGACATGATTTTATCTCCGTTTCTTTCACTTTGCCTCAAGATAACAGATAAACCGTGAAATGAAAACCAACTGGATTATTTTCCTTCACAGATCTTTACAAATAAATGCTCCAAGGGTGGATGTAAGCAGAAGGAAATGATCCGGTTGACATGTGATCAGTGCCACTTGAACTATTGTCTCAAGCACAGACATTCTCTCGACCATGACTGTAAGACTGACGGAAAGCCGGTCTCTAAATCAGGGTAAGCATGGTGTTTCCGTGGCCATACAGATGAATGTCTCCGAGGTAGCGGTCGAATAATGACGGTGGGCTTTGTTTTGTAGACATTCTGCTCTAATGAGGGCTCAAGCGTCTTCCAGTACTGCTGCAGCATCATCCACTAGGGGGAGCTCTAGGACTATGTCCAATGGAGTAACTGGAAACACTAGACCTCAGAGCAGCAGGTAAGCACATTGGGGAGAGAAAATAAACCGAGTAGATTATGATACATGTTAACACTATTTTCTTTTGTACCACAGTGCACAGAGGGCGAGTGCCGCATCATCTCTTGCAGTGACCCCCACAGCACAGAATGTAATTCCTGCCTCGGCATCCTATCAGGCCGGACTGGTGGGTTATTTATTTTGATGGGGATTTAATTGACAAGGCTTTAGATAAACCAGCTATTGAATATAGAGTTATCTAAATGAGTTGTTGTCTTTGTTTTGGCAGACAGAGGAGCAGGCCCTCCAGAGAGCATTAGAAATGTCACTGGCTGAATCTTCACATCCAAGACAACCGACTCTAAGGTATTCCAGAGCTTCATCTACGAATAAAGCTTCTGATTATTATTACTATCCCATTATTATTATTATTTTTAATTGCGTCAACATGCGCCTGGAGCACAATTGGTAAAGCATTGCGTTTAAGTGCACGTTACCTGGATGTAATAGAATTGTCTTTAGTCCAACGTGTGACGTCACTTTCCTTCAATGTTAATAATCTGTAAAATTGTTAATCAAAAGGTCCTTGATAAATAAAGATATTATCTCTCAAAATAAAGAGTCGACTCCGAACAGCCCGAACGAGTTGTTTCGTTTTCGAATCTTTTGAGGGTCATTTTCAGACGTCTCAAATGAACACATCTGCATAATCCCCACCTGCCTGCAAACAGTTCTGATAGTTTGGGTGTTTACATCCTGTCGAGAAGATGCCGTGTTCTGTGCAGCAAAAAAAATCATATAGTTGTTTTGACTTCCAAAGGATGATGATACAAATATTTTCCCACTATTGCACATTAGTATAATTAAACCTTTTGTTTTTTACTCGTCATTTTACTGACTGTTTCTCCAACCTTGGCAAGTTTAATGTGGGATTTGCTCAATGCTTGTCCAGGAAAATTGGGTCAGCACGAATTTGTTTGGACCAATAAACATCTCTGAATCGCAACCTATAGGTGTGATTAATAAGACATGTGTCAGCGTTTCCCATACAATACGTTTACTTGGGCGGTCTGCCCAGGTATATTTATGGCCACCCAAGTATATTTGGAGTCACATTTTCTTTTATCCATCCGTGCTAATGACTTTATCTGTGATCGAATGACTAGTGGATAAACATCGCTTAAGCGTCTTCTCTCCTTCCTGACTTGTTTGGTGTGAGTCAGAGCATGTGAGCAAAGCGGAGAGCACCTTTCTGAAAATTCCGCTTTGCCCGCTCAATATACGCTCAGTCGCTTGCTCAGCCCTCTTGGTGATTTACTTTTTTGATGCTGGATTATCGTCCCATGTACACCGCATAAGCCTGAATAATAGTGCAACGGCATGCGCGTCAACTACAAACTAAATTTGTGGTGGTGCGTGGGCGACAAGAGGTTTGATGAGACATGCTCATTTCAGGATTTATTTCTCTTAAGAGGACATTGTGTCACTTACCCAATGTGACAGTAGCTTTTCTGAAACAAAACCTGAATAAACATCGATGTCGTATGCTGCTGAGGCAGACAAACGTGATCTCTGGAGGACGCATGCAGCCATCGAGGACGCATTTACTTTGTCCAAGTTTCTTAAAGTACATTCTAAAATGCTGTAACGCTTGAGGTTTGAAGTTTTAAGACCGCATTTCCCCTTGTTTTGGTCTATTTTTCTTTAGAGCCTGTTATTAACCCCAGTAATAATAAAGGTGTTCATAGTGCATTTCATCTTTTGTGCGTTTATTGCATGGCAGTTATATGTTCATAGAAATAAATATACTTTATCAGTTATCATACAGTTATTTTAGACACTCTTAAAAGAAAAATGACTAAAAATGTTCTTTCAAAATCCTATGGGAAACACTTCATGTGTAATATGTTATATTGAATGTATCAAATCACTCATTTTGTGTGTTATGTTGTACATTTAGCGCAGCTATTACTGTCCTACTGAAATAGTTCTGATAATCAGATGTCAGCCCACTATTTTCTAACAATGTGTTGTTTAATGTAGAGCGTCTGTCGTTTTTATTACTTGGATTCATGATAAAAGATGAGGACAAGTTTTGTTTATAAGCTGTAATCTTTCATCAGGCATCCGCGTTAGCATTCGGCTAACACATTATTGTTTTGTTAAGTTTTTACTGTTTAGCTCAGTTAGCTTGCAAACGTGTAAAAATGTGTCGATTATTGTGGAGTGTCTGTCGTTAAAGAAAAGGCTAATAAGGAATGGGAAAATATTTGTATATAACATAACGTGCACTTTAACAGCAAAAGGATTGTGGGTTTGCACATTGCATTAGTGTCTGCCAAATGGAAAAATGTTTTATTCAATGTAGACTAAAGGTGAGATTGTTTAAAAACAGATAGAACCAAATGATATTTTCATGACAATTCTGAAGCATCTGCCTTCCTCAGACACTGCAACGTGACACTGTTTTCAAACACATGACATGATGTGGCTTGTGCCTCTGTAGTATTTGGTGTCACAGTGCCCTTTTATTGAAAATACACCTTGATGTGTTTTGCACACACCACCGCACCTGTAAAGCATATTTTTCGTTTTGTCATTCACAGACGTTTTTTGTCTTCCAAGCATGTGAGACATTGTTTTGTGTGTCTCAATGTGAGCCACATGTACAAAGTACAGTTGCAGGCCAGAACACAAAAATGCAGAAGTTGCTGGATGCAATACAATATTATTTGTTTTAAAGAATCTCTCTTCTTGGCTTTACAGTATAGGACGCATTGTTACTGATGAAGCGGGATCTGTGTGTTTCACACCAATCTATCAGTTTCTAGCGTTGTTTTCCTGCGTCTGGTGATTGCTGTGCTGATATCTGTATGTGTTTCTCAGTCCTCAGGAGCAGGAGGATCTGGCTCTTGCTCAGGCTCTGGCTGCTAGTGAAGAGGAATACAGACGACAGCAGCAAAGACAACAGGTAGCCAGAAACCTTAGCGGTCAGTAGCATGCTATGCTAACAGGACCTCAGCTAGGTACATAGCCCCAGCGGCTGTTTCTCTCTGATACATTGGGTGCCAGGGGCTATAAAATTGCTTGGTTTGTGGTATTGCTGCAGTTTGATTAAAGACTGGATATCTTAAATGCTTTTCAACTGGCAACCCAAATTTAAATTTAAAACACAGACTACAACATAAACGAGCATTATGTTGCCCAAACTTAACTTCCGGTAGACCTCCGCAAAGAATCAATGACTGATGAGTAGTTTTAATTTAATACAATTAAAATATTAATATAAATTAATAATATTATAAAATTGATGTAAAATAAGTTATAACCAAACACAGACCTCAAGTTGACATGATTCAGTTATTGGCAATCAACCAACAGTCATTTATTTACACCACAACTATAACAAAGAGAACAGAGAAGTTATACGATTGGAATCCTTTTATAAGAGCTATTATTTCCTGATGATCGATTAAACATTGACATTCATTCAAAGTTTGCTTACGCATTGAAAATATAAAAACGCAGCACGTAAGCTTAAAATAAACTGTATTATCTCAAATATATTTATAAAATACTGTTATGGTAATTAATCATCCTGTGAAAAGGCTTTTTTATGTACAGTGTTTTTCTTACTGTCCGTGACCCTATCAAAACAGGTCCTCCATTTGAGAAGCACTGCTCTAAAAACACAAAATAAAAAAAACACTTTGCACACTATTTTTTACTAATTCTGTCATTGTTATTCACTCTTTTGTGGGCCAGTTGGTTATAAAAACAGCGCAGTCGCGGTCCCCGACTGCATAGTAATAATATCGTGACCATCAACCTCGCCGCACATATGCTGTGAATGAAATTATTACAGTCATTAAACTCTTAATCTCTGATTTGTTTTTCTCATTGTCTTGTCGATCCATAGGTTTCCAAGCAGTCTAGCTGCTGCCTATCTTAATGTGAGGTGGCACTGACTCGAACTTGAATCTGCACACGAGCACCAGTAATGTACCTGTGAGCTGCACATACCTGTATATTTTTCAGTCCAGCATATGAAGCTTCCATTTCCCGAATCAATGCATCTGAAGGCTGTTATGTTGTTGTTTCTTCTGTTCTGATCACTCTTTGGTGTGCTTTTTAGATTGCAATTCTGCCATTGTGGCAAGTGGTGCTTACAGTATGTAAATATTTTATATAGTATCATGTTAATCTATCACTCAATATAGATGTCTTTTGAAATAAATTATTTTAAAGTGTTTATCTGAACCAGAGCTTAATTCGTCGTTTCTTGTGGTCGGCATTATTCACTTCATCAACCATGAGCGTTATGTTCAGGAACAAGCTATATTTTTTATTTGAATACTTGACACAGAGTTGCCTGAGAGGCTATGATTGTTCATGGTTTGTTAGAATAGTAGTTTAAGGCAATATAATAAAAAAAATTTAGTTAAAGGGATAGTTCACTCAAAATTGAAAATTCAGTCATCATTTACTCACCTTCAAGTTGTTCCAAATCTGTATACATTTCTTTGTTATGATGAACACAGAGAAAGACATTTGGAAGAATGCTTATAACCAGACAGATTTTGCCCCCATTTTTGGGTGAAGTATCCCTTTAACTTACATAAACTATAACTATAATTGTAAATTGTTTAAATATATTTTAAAATTACACTATTAGAATGTTTTATGTACATAAATCTAACCAGGCTTAGAAACAATTTACTCTCCCAATGTAATGTCTTATTTCAAAGCACACACTATTATAAAACCCTAGATTAGATTATCTGACAAGAAAAATGAATTTAATCATTTTGAATGGTTTATTATAATGGTTCTGTAATAAATTATGAATATCTGAATGAATGGCGGAAATATATAGAAATATACACAATATTAAGTTGGGAACCTAAATGGATAGTTAACCTAACTTTATTTCACTTGTGAAACAAAGTATTTTGAGAAATGTCTCGGTGGTTTTGTGTCCATACAATGGATGTCAATGTGGGGCAATGGCTTTTGGTTACCAGTATGACAAGGGGGTGACTAATTGATGAAAGAATTTTAATTTAGCTGTGAATTATCCCTTGTTGGACGCATTTTCCCAGCAGATGGCAGTAAACAACATGGTTTATTAATATAGCTTCTCAATTAAGATATTGTCAGGATAATTGGACATCTGTAAAATGAGTCACACTATAAAATGCTGAGCGTTTGATGAGAATTAATAAGTATTTTTATTTCTTAAATGTTAGCAACACTATAGTCATCTTTTGCTAGCTTGTTATTATGCCGTAGCTACCCTCTCTTTAAACAAGCAACAATGTGCTTAATTCTATCTACAATCTGGGTAATCACATCCATTATGATGTAACTGATGCATTAATGTTGAAAAGCTAAGTGCTATTGAACATCACAGTCCGTTCAGGGTCATTTAACAACTACACCAGCCCTCAATTACAGAGGGGGAATTATGGGTAATTATTCTAATTCATATTCTAATCAGTTATTGTTTTTTATAGAAGTGGTTTAATTTCTGAGTGTCATCTAATGCTCTTATCATCCCAGTATACATACTGGGCGGTATAAGGTCAAAAAATACATTCAAACAGGAAACAAATAACTCGTATTATTATGCTTAAAGTGACAAATTTTTGGAAACACGATCCAATAAACCTACATTCAGCCGTTTTATTCTCACACTGATATTATTTAGTTTGGACAGAGAAAGCTTTGGAGTAACTGCATTGAGACAGATTGATGACCGTAGTGTCGAGGAGATTAGAGGAGCAGGTGGGTTGCGAGTAAAGCTGTTGTTTATCTCCGGGTAGAACACAGATTCTGGGTCAGTCTAACGTGTGCAGTCATACCTCACAGTGACAGAAGCTCACAGGGTTCCTTTGCCTGCTGTCTCAAGACATTCCCGTCATGGGGTCCATGAGGCAAAAGGTCTGGAGAAGAGCACGAGACATCCAGCAGTGACACTCAAAGCATCTGTCAATATTTGTACACCCGTGTCAATCATGTCAATTCGGCGGCGGAGGGACCTGATCACCAGGTGATGGCTTTTATGTTGACACAAAGGTTTTCCTAGCCATAGATTCTTTTGAAAACCAGGGTGGGGAGTTCTATACACTGAACCTAAAGCTATAATCGAACATCAATAATGCATTTTCTTCTTCAAAGATGTTTGCGCAATATTTGTTTTAAAATGACCCTAGAGTTCGGGTAAAGCATCGAAATTTAAGAAGTATGGTACAACACTAAACAAACAAGTTGCTCGGTGTTTAGTTATGGTACTTGTTTTATAAAACGATTTAGCAAAAGGCCTATCTATAGCGTTTTAGTTACATGTTTATAGAACGTGGTTGTGTTGCATTTGGCCTTCCAGCACTGATTTTATTCCAGTACTCAGCAAGGCAGGTCAGCGTTTGCATTGAGTATTGTGGAGTTTGAAGAGAGCCTCCATTTCCTCTAGTCTAATGAGTGGGAGGGCAAGGGCCAGTGTGCAGAGCATCACCCAGCTTCATTGCTCCATTGTTATTCCAGCGATGAGCCCAGAGCTCTCCAGAAGAAAAAGTGTGTGGGCAGTCTGCATTGTCAGGTTTGATGTCACTGATATTAATATTTTACACCGCTGTTTGCTCCATGAAATCAATTCTACCGGAAATGGTAGTTAAAGCTGTTGGGGGGGGGCAAAATTAGGTGATGTCGTGACAACACGTGATGGGTAGAGCAAAGCTAGCACGCTTTGAATTTTACACCATTGTTCTATAAGTGTCGTTCTGCAAATTTAATGCTGGATTTAATTCTCACAGGATGGCAGGATTCTCTCTCCTCAGAGCAGAGCCTTTAAAAAAGTGCTGTTCTTCTTTGAAGTGATCTCTCAGAGGGGGGTGAAGTCTACTGGCAAACATACACACTGAGGCATAAAGTCCTGAACAATATACTATAGAGTGTGAGCATATATAAGTTGTTGCACCATATATTGAGTTGGAACATGTAGGGGGAGAGTGGGGTAAGTTGAACCACCCACTGTATCTCAACGATTGAACACTTTTGTTTTCATTTGACCATGCATTTTGGAATCACCTGTTATTTCTGCCAGAATGTGAAGCATATGGGAGAATCGGACAGCATAAATTGACTTTAAAAGCTGTTTTTGGCTTGTCAAAGGAACATTTTTGCATATCAGCTGTAATGGCTGGTACATCAAAGCACATGTGTCCAGGTCTAAAAATATTTATGTTGCATGTTGGTGATTTATAAAACCATGATACAAATAATTTGGATAATTACTAGCCTGAATTTCTAATCTAGCTAGTTTTTTCCAAAGTGGCAGCTACGGGGCAAAGTGAGCCAAACGCTGTGTGTTAAATTGAGCCAGTGTCGACACTTAAGTTAACTTCAGTTTTTTAATTTTTCAGTTTTTTACGAGACAAGTTATTTCAGAAATGCATACCAAAAGATATCGCAAAGTAAAGATATTGAAATATTAAAAGTTAATTTGGTTATTGTTCGTTTAAGTTAGCTTAAAAAACAACTATTAGTATTTGTAAGGTAAACATAATGATTGAATTACTTTTTTAGAAGGTAAATCTTTAAAAACATTGTTTGTATTCAAATTCATTTGCATGCTCGGTACATCCCCGTATGGTTCAACTTACTCGCTGACTCGGATCAACCATCATGGGGCAAACTCAGCCATACTATATTTCACAGATGTGTTCTTTTAATTTAGATTGATAGGGAGCATCCTGAAATTAGATCAAATACTTTTATTGCACGTATACCTCAATTGGTTTCATCCTGAGGAACACATAAGTAAAAAATGGCTCATCTTACCCCACTCTCCCCATCTTTCTATGCAAACCTGTCCTTCTGTCTGTTGTCCTCGCAATCTGTCTTTTTGTCTGTCTGTCTTCCTATCTGCCCTTCCTATCTGTCTGTCTTTCTGTCTTCCTATCTGTCTGTCTGTCTGTCTTCCTTTCCAATTATATCTGTCTGTCTGATCCTGTCTGTCTGTCTGTCTTCCTTTCCAATTATATCTCTCTGTCTGTCTTCCTATCTGATCCTGTCTGTCTGTCTGTCTGCATTTACATTTACATTTAGTCATTTAGCAGACGCTTTTATCCAAAGCGACTTACAAGTTGGGTAAACAATGGAAGCCATTGGGTCAACATTAGGACAACTAAAAGCATAATTGCAATAAAACACAGTCTCACAAAGCCTACTACAGTGTACAGAGCTATGTTATTTTTATAGATAGAGTAGAAAAGATATAGAAATCAGAAATGATCGGTCAGGTGCTGACAGAAGAGATGAGTTTTCAGCCGATTCTTAAAGAGAATGCTTGTCTGTCTGTCTGTCTGTCTTCCTATCTGTACCTGTCTTGCTATCCAATCCTATCTGTCTCTTTATCTGTCTGTCTGTATATCTATTTATCTGTCTGTTTATCCATCTTCCGACCCAATTCTGTCTGTCTCTCTGTCTGTCTGTCTGCCTGCTTTCCTATCCTATCCTGTTTATCTATCTTCATGTCTGTCTGCCTGTCTGTCTATTTACTTACACAAAAGTATAACATAATAGGCTACAATGTGCTGTTATTTTATATTCCTCTCAATTTGTGTGGAAATGAATTTTGCATCTAAAAATCGCAGTACACGGAGCACAACAGTAATTAGTCTAATTGCTAATCGTCAGCATCAGAGGTGCTTCAGCGCTTGCTTTAGAGTTCCCTTGTTTACCGACTTGTTTCTGAAATACCTAAAGTTGTCTGGTATTAGGAAACCTAGTCTCAGTGACCTATTCTCCACATTTTCCTTAACCAACCAAATCACAACCTGAGGTTCTCACTTCAGTATGAGATTCTTCTAAAGAATGTGATCCACCAGTTCGTTTATGATGTTTATATGTATTATAAAAAGAAAAAGGTAAAGCTCAAGCAAGAAAATAAGTGCTTCATACATCCAGATTATGTTTACACTTGATGCATTCCACTCTGCTCATTCAATATAATGCAAACCTCCTGCTGTTTTTTGCACTATAGCCTAGTCTTTATTCCATATGGTGTTTATTTAGGTCTTACAGTTATTTGGTTTGTACACAGAAATCTATATTTTTCATTGTGATACCCTGTAGGCTTTGCATGCATCCACCACAGCATGCACAATATCAATTTCAACATCTAGTACTCTGTTTACATCATTTTCACACACAACATTACTGTCTGCGTTTTTCCCTATACCTACTTGTCTTTATAATCAAACGGATTAGATTTTTGCAGCCAACTGAGCACGCAACATGTCAACCTCGCGCAAATATAATCAAAAATTTCAATTTCACACTCTGAGCATCCTGACAAACCAGTTTGGACCTGACGGTACATGTGTAGGAAGTGACACATTGACGTTGTGTAGTGTTTTTGGGAAAGCATCAACCCCTCTTCAGCTGGGAGATTTTTCTTCCCGATGACGCACATAAATTGAATCACTGTGCAAAGGCTCATGCCGATATGAATGCTCCTGAAAACTGGCACGCTTTTTTTGTCAAGTTCTTTTTTAATGCACCATTTAAGATATCCCTTTAGTGTGTCTGTCAGATTCTGGTTGTCACAGTAAGCACTTACAATGCACTTCCATCTCTCAATCTTTCATTCATAAGAACTCAAACAGTCTTGTGTTTGGGAAAAAGACTTAAAACCACATCTCATTGCTTTAACCGTGACATTTACAGAAAAATCCTGCATCATTTGCCTGTGCATAATGTGTGCATGCTCATAAATGCGGGTACATAGCCAATGTACTCAGATTTAAGTGTTAGAGTTCACAAGTAGATCAGATGTTCCTGTGTATCACTGGTGTGCATGAGGGATGATGCTGCGCTCTTCTGCCATACATTAGTGATGCTATGATGATTATTTTTAAAGGGGTCAAATGACACGGCTAAAACGAATAGTATCGTTTGTTTTAGATGTAATGCAATTTGTATACACGATTTAAGGTTAAAAACGCTGTATTTTTCAAATACCACATTTGTATCTCCTCTTTGCCCCGCCTCTCTGAAACGCGCAGATTCTTTACTAAGCTCATCGCTCTGAAAAGCGAGGTGTGCTATGATAGGCCAGTTAACCAGTGCGTAGTGATTGGTCGAATACTGCAAGCGTGTGATGGAAATGTAACGCCTCTTAACATATGCAGAACATCATGTTCCCAAGCAATTGTACTGACAGGTGATAAAATGTCATCGGTACTTTCCTTATCAGTTCGAGCCCGAATCTGATCCGCAAAATGAAGATGATCAAGACGATCACACAAAGAAACAAAATGCGGTACAAACACAACAAACTCAACTCGCGTTAGTCCGTAACAAAGTCTTTTACAATGAAAATATACTTACTGGCTGCGAATCTGAAGCGCCAGACTGTCCTTGCGAAGTTGTAATGGTTGGAATTGCCCCACTTTTTAACAAAAGCTTTCGTGCACAGCCGGGCTTGATCTCTCCCAGGTTCATGAAGCAATCTTCGCTGAAATGCGCTGCACACACTTGAATATTCGGATTGTGCTGTTCTGGAACAGTGTTGTAAATAGAATGTAATTTTTAGGGATCTCATCTTTTGGAAGGGCAAACAAAGAGGCTTTCTTTTCGCATCGAAACACACAGCGTCTGTGGCACGGCGAGCCGCAGCCATGTAACATGTAAATGAGATTTACATGTACACCCACCTTACTTGCGTATACATTTGGGCGGTCTTAGTCAAGTCATACCGCAAAATGACGTAGATCAGTGGGGGTGTGGTTACACGAGGCGTTTCAGGCAGGTCTGGGTGAGCATTCGCTGTTCCCACACTTTAATTTTTGCAATTTAACGTGTCTAATGCATGCATGGGCAACTTATAACACACCAAAGACACAGAAAATCACATGTTCGCGACATATGACCCCTTTAACAAAGGAGAGGCAATATAAATGACATGTTTTGCCATTGCGCCACAGTTGTGATATTATCTTATTCCTGTGTTATCATTCAATCAATGTGTTTGCTACACTGGCAGGATAAGTATCTGTTTAGAGCAGCTGTTTATTGGAAAAAATCAAGCTATTACTGAACTTCCAGAATATATTTGCAGAATATATCTTGCCAAACGAAAGGGAGATGTTTTTTTTTTCTTCTCGTTCTGACTTAAGAGAACATGCCAGTGATATCCAGACCCAAGAACATGCTCCATAATCAAGCCAGTCATTTACTGAGTCCAGCAGTGGAGGTGTAATTAGCCAATGAATGGCAGCTATTCCCGGCAAGTTGGAAATGTCACCATCATTATCTCTGGCTATCAGCCACACAAACAGCACAAGGAGCGATGTAGTTTAGAGTGCAGTTGTTAAAAACCTTTCGTTTAATGTGGGGGTCTGCACGTCGAGAGCAGCTCAGATTTCCTGTCGTTGAACATCACAGCCGTACGGAAGTAACGGTCACGTATTGGAACAATCTGTCTGTACACACTGTGCAAAATAGCCAACATGAGCAGATACCAGAGGAGATAATGGGTAAAGGAAACTAAGGGTGACACCAGTGACACATTCTGAAACGCTGTTGAAAAATAACCACGCTACGTGTAATAGATTCGGTATCATGTTCTGCTGTTCAGTGTAAACAGGCAACTCAGGCAAAGAACAAATCCAGTAAATGTACCCACAGCTACATGTGGATAAAAATGTCCTGTGAAATTTCCAGTCTAGTGTTTAGTGAATTTCTCCGGAGTGACAAAGTTATCCAACAGCAATTTGAAATTTGAACATTGCTTAAAAATCATGCTGACTCCATCATACAGTATATGTATTTTTTTAACTGTTCCTATTTGTAAAAAAGTAGTATTGTGTCGTTTAAACATGAACAAGATCTGCAAACATTGCATCTTTTTCGTTATTTTGCCAAGTTTCCTGTAACATTTTCTGCAAATAGATGGTGACTAGTGAGAGAAAGAAATGTGGTCACTAGTTCACTTAGGGGCTGTTACCCAGACAGGGCTTAGGTGTCTTGATCGAAAACAACTCTCACTGACATATCTTAAAAAATATATAAGCAATTGTTTTGTCTCAACACTGTAGTTTTTCAACCTTAAAATAATGTCTCTAAAATGATTTCAGTGGCAGAACAACTCTTAACTGGACGTTTTCTCTTTTCTACTCCCGCTGCGACCTGAGTAGCCTCATAGCGGCTACAACTACACTGTGTTCGGGTCGGCCATCCCATGACTGCGGAAGAGTTTCCAAAGAAGGTTTTTGCTTCGTTCCATTGTTTCTGTTCGATCAGCTTAGACAACAAATTCACGTGTATCGCCCTGCCCGCGGGGAAGCTTATACAGCGACATTATTTATGACACTAGTAACAGACAATTGCGCTTATTAACCACATGGGGTCCTCCGTGTGAGAAAATGTTCCATAGTGTTGCTTTAAACACATACCTAAAAAAAGTTCATTCAGGAAAATGTATATTTTTAGTGGCTGTATAAAAGTCAATTTTATATGACACATATAAATAAATAAACTTTTTTATAATATACTGTAACATGAGTCTAGACTTCGAGTAACAGAGTTCGCTCGTGTCTCAAATCAGCTCGCTTCCTCTGATAGAAAGATATCCTGCAGGGAAACAAATTCAAACAAAACCTTTGTAATTCAATTTCAGGCTGGTGATACAATTACAGTATGCTTAACTTTCATATTTGATTGCTGCAAAACATTTACATTTACAATGCATGTATTAATTTGGCAGACAAGTTTATCAAATTCATCTAAAACATGACACAGCATTAACATTTAGTTAATGAGCCAATAAGTGGCTCATTATAAAGCTGTGTTTACATGTAAGACCAGAGTTACTAGAGAAAGATGAACAACATAGAGGAAAGTAATCAACAGGTGTGTTTTCAGTTGTTTCTTGAAGGTTATGATGGATTTAGGGGGAGCTTGGCAGCATAATTGAATATTTTTTCAAATTAACATTATTCAGTCATTTCACAAATCACATAACCAGTCTATGTGCAACCTGACCTTACTTTCCAAAGCTCAGTTTCATTAGAATGGATTAAAATGGCTCGCTGTTGAAAAAAAGCAGACTCTTAAATTGATAATAAAGTGTGCTTATGTTCAAGGTCTCACGACACACTGCGGCTCTCTTAATTTTAATGCATTTGGCTAGTTACTAATTACATATTTAATAGTGTAATTAGATTACTGTACAAATTACTCTCTCCAAAAAGTATTTAATTACTAATTACTAATTACTTTCTATATAGTATATCAACCTTAATTAGTTAAGTGATTCCAGGTTAGACATGAAACGGCTATTTTAATTCCTTAAAATAAATAATATAAAACTACATAAAGTAGTATTATTAACCGACCAAAGTATTACAAATGTGAGAATTATACATTAAAGCACAGATTTTAAAGTTAGACTTTGAATTTTGATGTCAATTCCAATATTCCACACATATATTCCACAGTATTTGGTTTAATTACATCAGAAGTAAATGTAATTAAATGACAGAAAAAATTGGAGTAATCCCTTACTTTACTTTTTCATGGGAAAAGTAATTAAATTAAAGTAAATAATTGCTTAGTTATACTCAACGCTGCTTGTCAATATAGTCATTTGGTCTCTTTTATCAACCTTGTGTTTTCCAAACTCTTCAAAATAGCATATAAGAATGAAAATTCTCTTCATCATCACTACATGGCAAATGTTTTTTGGTGATTAATACTTGAACCATCTGGCTGTTGGATATCTTGTCAGATCTTCTCCCCTGCTGTCCAGCCTCCATCAAATATCCAAATGACATGATTAGAGAAATGAAAGTGCGGATAGCTCGTGATCTTTGGAGGGGATTTTATTCTTTCGGCGTTAATCTATTAATCTTTTTTCAAATGTTTCATGTTTAAATGTTTACGATTTTGAAAAGAGCACGGCTCAGATTTGACATGGTTTATTCACATCGAGGATTGTGATTCAGCTGTCATCAGGATAATTGAGACAAGCACACAGAGAGAATCAAACAGGATGAATAATCAATATTAAAAAATAAAAAACATCACTTGTATTATCACAGTCCAGTAATTTGTTAGTCTAAATTGATTTAATTATAATCTATATTGTGGAATAATGAGAAAATATGTAACATTTGGTCCATGAATGAAGAATAATAAGTATTACACTTTCTTTCTTTTTCTCTCTTTCTCTTCCGTATTAAAAGTTTTTTTATAAGGGTGTTATATTTAGACCGAGACACATTTGAATTGTACGTTCTATCTATAGTTTGAATTGTGTCTGATTACTCAGAGCCAAGGAAACCTCGCACAATGTCACGCTTTTTTAACAATGCAGGAAATAAACACATATTCATGAATATAGAGCGTGACATGGGTGACACGCATAGTCCTGTGACACTGCTATTTTGAAAACCTTTAGAAATAATGCCGAGATAATTTCACAGAAACACTACTTGGACCAGATTTCGCTGGTTGCGTTGCCATGGCGATTGAGCAAAAGAGGGAGAACTCTGAGAATGTGCTATGAATTTAATTTGTTTGTGCAGCATTTAAATATTTTAAGATGTAAGATCAAATGATATACTGTCAATAACACCAGAAGTAAACAGACTTGAATGTGCAACGTAGGTTTGAGCTCTTGAGCGGCTGGAGGAATCGACACACTGATGCTGTCCTGCTGAAATGACACGAGCTGGCCCACACTTGACCTCCACCCCGGAGCCTCTCACAACGCCTGAGATGTTCATGTTTGTGCAGGCATTCAACGCTGTGGGTATAGTATAGAAGTAATGTGGTTTTAATAATCCATATGGAATGTAAATTATCCATAAGCGAGGTGTTTTGCTTTTTTCACGGTCTACCAGTAATAGAAACTTCAAACGCCTGAGGTCATGAAACTGCATCATATATACAGTTTAAATATGCAGGGTAAACGTCCTGATGTAACGCAATGATCACACATGCATTCAAGCGGAAGAATCGTAATAGTTCTGTTCTGTTCATCACCACCATAAATTCACATGTCCACAATTACTCATTTTACTCATAAATTGAGCATTTAATGTATTTCAACCCCTCTGAAATAAATAACACACATACTGTTCACAGAAGAAATGCAGCAAAATATTAATACATTAATTCTGTGAGAATGAGAATAAAGAAAACTTTAAATTATCAGCAAGTCTAATCAATAGAGAAACTGTCACCAAGCTCAAACCCTCAGCTGACCACCTGCCAATCTCCTCCATAGATGTCTACAACGCACTGAGCCGGATCAGTGCGCACAAAGCTGCTGGACCAGACAACATCCCTGGACGTGTACTCAGGGCGTGTGCAGAGCAGCTCATTGGGGTTTTTACAGACATTTTTAACCTGTCTCTTGCCCAAGCAACTTTGCCAACATGCTTTAAATCCACCTCTATTGTACCAGTGCCAAAACACTCCAGCCCAACGTGCCTCAAAGTGCTTTGAGAGGCTGGTCCTAGCACACTACTCACACACTTAGACAATAAAAACACTTATGCACGAATGCTGTTAGTTGACTTCAGCTCAGCATTCAATACTGTCATCCCATCCAAGTTAATAGCTATACTGGAGACCTGGGTGTTAACACCTCCCTACGCAACTGGATTATGGACTTTCTGACCAACAGACCCCAGCATGCTCGATCAGGCTACAGCTGCTCCACCACCATCACACTCAACACTGGTGTACCACAGGGCTGTGTGCTAAGCACCTTCCTCTACTCCATCTTCACCTCCGTCTGCAGGCCTGTGAACGGATTTAACTCCATCATCAAGTTTGCTGATGATACTATGGTGATCGGTCTCATCAGCAACAACGATAAGACTTCCTACAGGTAGGAGATCCAACACCTGGCCACTTGCTCCTTTACACCACCAAAACAAAGGAGCTCATTGTGGACTTCAGGAAAGAGTCAAGAGGCACACATGACCCCATCCACATCAATGGGATGGCTGTTGAGCATGTCTCCAGCTTCAAGTTCCTGGGGATCCACATCTCGGCGGACCAGTCCTGGATAACCAACACCTCCAGCCTGGTCAAGAAGGCTCACCAGCACCTTTTCTTCCTTAGGACACTGAAGAAGAACCAGCTGTCCCCAGCTATCCTGGTGAACTTCACTGCACAATAGAGAGCATCCTGACCAACTGTGTCACAGTATGGTATGGGAGCTGCTCTGTTGCAGAGCCATTGAGGACAATCAGAAGAAACGCTGTCTACGTAGAGCTCGCAGCATTCTTAAGGACTCCTCTCATCCCGCCCACAGACTGTTTTCTCTCTTGCCCTCCGGCAGGCGTTTCAGGTGCCTCCGGACCAGGACCAGCAGCTTTTTTCCCAGAGCTGTCTTTATTGAACTCTGCCCCTCGATGATCCCACTGCCCCTCATATACCGCTGCACTCTCCTCTCCCCCCTCACTGCGCACCTGGCTAAAGTTTTGTTATTTGCATTACTGGACTGTTCATTGCATTACCTACTGTTTACACACGCATCTTTGCACTCCGGAACTTCAACTAAATATGCAATAACTTCTTCCACTGCACTGTTACTTGGAAAGCTTTTGTCCATAATTTATATCCATTTCACTACTACTCACCATAGCCTAACTTATCATTGTATATACCCATCTGTATATTTCTGTTTATAGTAATAGCCATCAGTATATTATGTTCACTGTACAAACCCATCTGTAAACTACTTCATAATACAGATTTTTTCCTGCACTTATGCAACTACTGTATATCCTGCACTTGCTGCTATTGCTATATTGACAATAAAGTTGAATCTAATCTAATCAAAAGTCCGTTGCATCGGGAGCTTCACGAAAAACACACAGTCTGACTGTAATGATGCTCTTTGTATTCACAGCGCGTCTGCCATCCCGGATCGCTAGAGGGATCCCATTCTCATAGTCTGCATCAAAGTGGCACAATTCCCCAGTGACCATCTCTGCCGATGTCTCAAGACATTTCATCATGCCAATTTAAAGCCCCCAAGTCAAGATCTGCAAATAATTATATGGCTACCTTTGCCTCAAAGAAAAACAGAAAACGTCATTCAAATGAGAGGCAGTGCATGCAATTCTTATTAAGAATGAGTGACTGGACTAAAGCATGTGTAACTAACATGAACTCTGAACTCTGCGATTACTCTGAAATAACTAGAGGAGATAATCATAGACATGTTGCTCAAGGCTCTGCCCTGAGGTACACCAAAAATGATCATTCTTTGCCACCTTTAGAGTAACATTTACACTGAGATGGAAAGATAAAATGGCGCAGAAAATAAACAAAAACAACAACCAGTTCATGCATTAAGAAAAACGCTAAAGATATGACACCAAGAATAAGAACATTCTCTTCATACTTCATACTGTAACGAATGCTTTAATAATATAAGTGCAGGTGACTTGCAATCTCATGGGAGACATTTTATACTTTCTATATATTTGTCTAAATAAACCACAATTTTGTGGAGTTCCTGTGCAGTGGAAGATGGAAAATAAAGATTTTTCATAAAGACATATTTCTGAGTGGATTTACAACATACAGTAAAAAGGGCACATTTAGATTTGATGAAAACTAGAAATAAGATTTCTTGAAAAACAGTTTTCTATAATGTTTATGATATAGTATTTCAATACAGACTACTCAAGTTTCTCCCAGTCACACGTGGACAGTGGTAAAGTATACTCATCAAAATTTAACTTAACTACATGATAAAGCATAACATTAAACTTTTCACTCAACTACATTTGATAAATACATAAGTAGAAGAAGCCTCCTCTCTTTTACTCTAGTAAGATTTTAGAGTAAAAATATACAGTAGTGAAAGAAAGTGAGAAATATCAGTAGTAGGCCATACTAGATTTTTGAGGTACTTAAGTATTAAAGGTAAAAAAAAAACATATATTCTGTATGACATATGGTGGAGTAAAATGTATGATATTATGTTTTACAATGTAGTGAAGTAAATTGTTTCCAAAGTAAAAACACTCTGTTAATGTACAGTTAAGTAGAGTAAAATACTTTACTACTGTCCACCTCTATTCCAAATTACATGAACCTCATTGAAAAATAAATATGAAATATGCTTTGTGAAATACTGAAAGTTACTGAGTTTTCAATGGAAACACTAACGTTTTCAACTTTCTAAACTAAAATGATGTAATGTGCAGAAGCATTATTTTATATGATATGTGTTTTGGTAAACAGGCAGAAATATAATGAATTTTCAAAAACATGTCTGCTCATCTGCTAAGGTCATAGATTGTACATAATGGAAAAAAATGTCAGTGTGGATGTGGGCAGGACGTAAACAATGCACACTTTGTAAATGGTGGAACCTGACATCCACATAAAAGTTTACACATCCCAAACCCAATTGATGCTCAGGTGCAGGACAACAAAACATAAACAATGGATTGATGGATCCATGTTAGCACAGTCAAATTTAACCTCCAAAAGATTTTTATTACAATTGTCACAACTGATTTAGAACCTGACATTATTTCATAAACATAACAACACTGTTAAGGTTATAGATCACCCAAAATTAAAAAAAAGAAGTTATTTTGATGAATACAGTACGGTTAACCGGCACCCGTATACTTGCATTGCTTTTGTGTCCGTACAATAAAGGTGAATGGGTGCCAGCATTGTTCCTTCAAAACAACGTTTGTGTTCTGCGGAAGGAAAAATGTAACACGGGTATGAAATGACAAGAGGGCGAGTAAATTATTATTATGATTTTTTTGGGTGAACTTTCCCTTTAATGTGATCTGGCTGGATATGCTTTTTTCTGAGGGTGGGTATAGATGCTTATATCAGGCATTGGGGAATTTTAAAGCAGGGCTGTTCTGTGCTGTATGGCTCAATACAAAGCTGTCAGAATTCTATCGAATCCTATTTGTCGCTGGCATTTAAAGCATTTGGTATTCAGAGTGTCTATTCAATTAAAACGGTGTAAATAATCACTAAGCAAAAGCTTTTATCTGGCAACTTACAGTATTCAAGGTCATGCTTTTTTATACTGTATGAGTTCCCTCAGAATCAAACCTGCGACATTAGCGTTGCCAGTGAAATGCTCTCATAACTTTAATTCTAAATAAATCTTTGGATACATTTCTAAATGATGCATCTTAATGCCAACTATACTTTGGCCCATGCACAGGCGCAAGATTATATGCTAAATATTTGATCATGTTTGATAGTCAAGACTTGGGCAAGTGCGCACACCAATGAAAATTCTTGTGTATTGACGCAACCGGCACGGCATGCATTAGTAAAGCGTACGAAAAGATCTTTCACATGCATACCACATCATGAGCTTCCATGTGTATGTGCATGGAAAAGTGTGAAAGAGAGAGACGGCACATAAAGAGAGAGAGAGAGAGCGAGAGAGAGAGAGAGAGCAGAGAGCTAGAGAGCGAGAGAGAGGAGAGAGTCGCTCTATGCTCGCTATCTCTCTCTCTCCTATCTCTCTTCTCTCTCTCTCTCTCTCTCTCTCTCTCTCTTTCCTGCAGTGAATTGTGAGTCTCTCCTGCATTTACCACGATATGGATGCTCCTCCTCCATATGTGAGGGGGAGTAAGGGAGGGAAAGCAGAGGGATGGAGAGACGGAGAAGCGAAAAGGCAGAATGAGAGGAGATGAAGGCTGCTGAAGTGTTCAATTCTGCAAGCGCCACCACCTCATCCGGACAAACAGAGCTTCTCAACATTACAATCACTTTGAGGAGTGGATAATAATGCTATATGGTTTATCCAGTGAGCTGGTGAGTCAAAGGTTTAAATTCTTATACTACCATGAGAATTTGGGATGTTTTCTGGCATTGCAAGTCTGTGCTCTGAGATTTCCCTTGACACCTCTGGATTAAAGATTCAATGAAGTGTAAATTAGACTAGTGCTTTGAATAGGCTTTGTTTTAACATATGCATGTGCAATTTGCATAGTTTATCTTCAATCATATGCATAAATCTTTATACGGCACTTATATAATGTTCACAATTTAATGCGTCTACGATTGCATTGGGTCTTATCATATTGTGTCTCTACACTTCATTTAGTATATTGCATTCAGTATACTGCATGCTTTATTCACCACATTTCAATAAGTCTACATTATTTTTAGTCATATTCTTTGTCAGACTGAAAGTCAGTCGAGTTCTTATTCCCGCAGGGATGCAGCTGAGATGATTTTATTATGAGTTCATAAAAGTTTCCCTGTATTTACTTTCAATCAGTTTGAAAAGGGGTTCGGGACAAATGTGGCAGTGATACGGTTTGGGTTTGCGCCCTTTGAATATGACAGATGTATGAATCAGACAGACTGACTCCGTGACTGTTACCGAAGGGATCAGTTTAGCCGCCCCTTCATATTGAAGGACACTTCATGTTATATTCACTGGCAGGCGTTAATCCAGCATCAAATTACAGAAAATCTGGAGTGATTACAAAGGGAATTGCTCACAAACAAAATGCCACAAACAGAGGTGCCAGTACGACACCCCACAAGGCAAAGCAGAAGATGAGACCACATTTATTAAGCAAACATTTATTCAACATTGGAGTCCCGGTAATCTCTTGAAAGGCTGGCAAAACACATAATCATGTGCCATAAATCTGTAAATAACCAACCGGAGTGCTTTTCAAGTCTCTGAAAATATTTGTAACCAAGTTTTTACATTCTGATCAATAAGGTTTTAGCACAATTCTCCTTCCTCACGGTTCATGTGAATCAGTCCCAAACAAGCTGTTTTAAAACACGGCGAGAATCTTCAGGCTGTGTTGCAGTGTTTATGTGAACAGAGGGAATAATATCACAAAGACAGATGATGTCAAAGCGTCTGCTGAGAAATAATTGAGATTAGACTCGGGATCATTTTACCCGATGCGCATAAACAAACTACTAATTTGTTATTAAAGAAACCGAAGTGTTGACATGTTTCATCCTCACTCTCTAACATCTATGAAGGAAGCAGGATAATAACCGAGCTGAATGCGTCCAGGAGAGCTCGCCTCTCAGGGTAAACGGCTTTCAGTTCATTTAGCCCAATTTACTGCAATGAAGGTCTTGCCATATAATGAGTCACGCTGAGTATCTGTGCCTACAGTAGTTCACTTACAGAGCTATAAAAATATCTGACATCAACTGCTCCTAATTCAAAAAAACAATCAGTGTTGTGTCTGTAGGGATTCCAAGTCTGCTTTTGGCCTTATGAATGGCAGGCATAGAATACTCTGTCTGATGGACTCTGCGCATTCAGTTTTTATTATTAGCTGGGTATTTTATATTTTGAGTGTGCACTTTCTCAGTCTATTAGGAAGCACTGCATTACGTTTGGTAGTCCAATTTTCTTAAACCCAGCTGAAAGCTCTCGCTGCTTCTCACATTCAATGTCTTTGCTACAAAAATATCCAGCTGCCTTAATTCAATCTATTGCATTCATATTTTTAGTCTGGGTTGGGATTGTGTTATTTTTAAAGAATCAGAGGTTTCAACTATACTTTATAAGATTCAGAAGTGCTTTTTGCCAAATAACACTTACACACACAAGGAATCTTCTTTGGTGATGGAGCTATCAGTACAGACATTCAAGACAAAGGACGAATGATAATGAAAATGACAGTGTAAAATAATTAAAATATATATGTATATATATATATAAATATAAAATAAAAAATCGTACGAAACTCAAATCAAGTGGCTTGAAAGAAGCATCGATCTCTGTTCAGTAATGCAGCGTATCATTCCCTGAACCTGCTTGTTCACGAAAAAGATAAAAAGTGAGATCTTTTTTAATCCTCCCACAGCTGGATCAATATTTGAGGTGAAGAAATCGATGTCGACTGTCTCTGAGCAACACCTATTGGGAAGCACTCTTGGATTAAACGCTGGTAAGCAATTCCAATCCTTCCGCTTTCAAGGTTTAGATAACAAAAACACAATGTAATCCTTTTATTAATTTATACGTCAGGAATCTATTCTTATTCCCAATCCAAACAATTTTGAACTAAGATCTCTCATGAGGAGTACCAAAGACACTTGTCTGTTTTCATTTTGATTAGCTCTCAACCAGATGGAGACATGCTCTTCATACCCTGATGAAACTGCCTCTGGAGAGGGTCTCATAGAATTCTGAAATTGATAGTTGTCATGAATCCATTTTATCCTCCTCATACTCATCATCATGATCCTTTGAAATCGTGATGTACTTTGTCATGTTCAACAAAATTGTAGATCTGTCCGTATGTGTTTCATCAGTTTCATGGCTTTGTGATAAAAAAATCTTCATTATTAAAAAACCTCAGACTGCTATATGACAGAAAAGTTTGCAGAGATTTGCCACTATGGAAATCATTCACGTTCTTTCATGAGATGGAAATCCATCATGTAAATTGATGCACAAACTATCTCCGTGTGTTATACATCGTGACCTTTTGCAGGGCTCGGAAGCTAAACACCTTAAAATGTCAGATCACGAGGACCTAAATAAAGCCATCGGACACTGGAACGCCTCGGAGAGCTACCAGCTCAACCCAGCCAGCATCATTGTGTCGGTGGTCTTCTCGCTCATCTTTCTTCTGGGAACTATTGGGAACAGCCTGGTTCTCGCTGTGCTTCTCAGAAGCGGGCAAGTCGGATATAACACCACCAATCTCTTTATCCTCAACCTCAGCGTAGCTGATTTCTTCTTCATTATTTTCTGCGTGCCTTTCCAAGCCACCATCTATTCTCTAGAGGGCTGGGTGTTCGGTTCCTTCATGTGCAAAGTGGTTCACTTCTTCATCAACCTCACCATGTACGCTAGCAGTTTCACCCTTGCTGCCGTCTCTGTGGACAGGTATGTTGGATGTATGTTATATTAAGTTCTGTGTAGATACAATAATGTCCTTGACACACCATGTCCAACGGGCTCGTGGGGTTGAAGGTGAACGCGTCTGAGAGAACCTCACAGAAATGTAATTGGTCAGGGCTGTAGTTTAATGAAGTAGATTGTCTGAACATAAGGAGGTCTTGCAAATTGCTTCAGCAAAGGTTCAAATTGAACTGGATAAATGTCAAAGATGTTATTTCCACCCATTCACTTTGTTTATCAAACAAGTCCAGAGCAGAAGAGTGATTATTCCTTTTATTAAAATGAATCTATTCACATAAATTTTTTTCAACAAATATCATTTTATTGGACAATGCTCGGTTAGATTGTGTTTTTAAGATGACCTGTGCTAACGTTAAAGTTAAACTAAAGGCTTGTTTATACTTGTGTCTGGCTCCGAGATTTAGAATCTATTGATTTTAATTCATGCACACGAATCAGTGAGCATTGACTTTTTTCAGCACGACTTTCAATATCCATACTGTTTGTATATATACATATATAACCAGATGTCAGGGGAATTCGTGCATATTTAACAAGCTAACATCACAAGCGCAAACTGTGCTAAAACGTACGAATGAGATCGTACCAATTCATACGAATGTGCCGTAAATTACGAATAAATTCAAGCAGATTATGTTGATATATCAGCACTTAAAAGCTTTGCACACTAAGTCCGAAATTTGTGTCTGTAATTTTTGCAAGTAAAAAATACACACAACCATATGCTGTCAATCACATTAACACACTGCCTCCAAAACGTTAGTCTGTCATAAAAAATTGGGTCCGGGCCCCTTTTTTTAGCATTTTTCGCATCCGTAGCAACCTTTTGAGAGGTGTTTTGACAATTCAGAGCCATCGCACAAGCGAATGCCCAAATTTCAGGATGGCGTCTGAGTCTACTTCGTCTCACAGCACAAATCTCTGTAGGCTATGAGAAACAAAGTGCGGATGACAAAGACATAGCATATAAAGAGAGAGTGTGGCAGATGATTGCAGAACAGCTTAATAACAACAGGATTGTAGGCTACTGATTTTCTAGCCAGAACATTTTCAACAATGAGTTCAGGAAGTAATAACTGAAATAGTTGAGTTTTACGGGAGAATTAACAAAGCGGGAGAGCTGGGTGTGAAAGCAGGAGACTCCAGACCGAAACGTGAGTGTTGACGGGTATGCAAGACTACGCAGGCAGAGAGTGAGTACAGCCTATGAAAGCCTATGAAAACGCATATGAACATTATGGACTTAGTGTGCAAAGACGTTGAGCGTTTTTCGAGCCTAAGCCAGCACAAAGTAAGGAAAATAGGTGGTATGTTAAACCACAGTAAACACAAATTGACCATTGCCATAGTTATTGTAAAACTATGGTAATACAAATGCCATTCTGCCCCAAAAGCACTTTTCCTAAGGGATACTTGTGACTTTAGAACAAAATATATAAATATATAGCCTACATAACAGTGAATTGAACAAAAATCTCTAAAATGTTAGCAGTTAGTTTTTTGTTTGTTTTAATCCTCATCCAACAGTATGTAAAAAATACCTTGTAGTTTTATTTCAACGACCAAACTTTACATACTTGATTTAGACACTTTATACGTGTTTTCCCTATAAGTGTTAGACCAGTCTCAAACTCACTTACTAACGCACTAAAAAACACCATTCGCCTGCCACGTGTACTGATGACGCCTTGTGCATGATGACATCATGACGTTGAGTATAAACCAGGCTTAAAGTGCCCACCACCTGTGACTAGCAGGGCTTGTACACAGATCTGATTTAAGGGTGGTCATGTGCAGCAGAGAAATGCACAGTTAGCCAAGCATTTTCAAAAGCACTAATATAACACAGCCACTCATGTGCTCCAGTTTAACACAATATGTTTCGTTCAGCCACAGCAACATGGCGACTGCCCTCGATCCCTCCAAACTAGAATGTTTACCTTTGGAAAAGGTCATTTCATGCTTTCCCTGCATAAATGGTGTGGGGCTCAAAGGAGACTGAGAATCCCCACCGGGTTTTACCTTTTTATTGGGAATAAAAAACAACACACATTTATCATGTGAACAACAACACAGCTGCTGCCGTGACCATGCTGCGTTTGCCAATTTACACACTTCTTGATTTTACGTGACAAATCACATGTCCATTGCATATTATTTATATATATACTATATATATACTGTACTGTAAGTCAAAGCGTCATATTTGATAGCTCTATGTTCATATTTTCTTTTGCAGGTATCTAGCCATACGTTACCCCCTGCGCTCCAGAGAACTGAGGACGCCCTGTAACGCTGTAGTCGCAATGGTAGTCATCTGGGGCCTGTCTCTCGTTTTTGCCGGTCCCTATTTGAGTTACTACGACCTCATCGAGTTTGAAAACAGCAACGTGTGCGTACCGGGCTGGGAGGAACATAATCGTAAAGTGCTGGATACCTGTACCTTCGTTTTCGGCTACGTCATTCCTGTGCTCATCGTAAGCCTGTCGTACACACGAACCATCAAGTACCTCTGGACGGCGGTCGACCCTTTGGATGGCATGTCGGAGTCGAAGCGTGCCAAGCGAAAGGTCACCAAGATGATCATCATAGTCACTGTGCTTTTTTGCATCTGCTGGCTACCGTACCACGTGGTCATTTTGTGCTACCTTTACGGAGACTTCCCGTTCAACCAGACCACGTACGCTTTCAGACTGCTGTCCCACTGCATGGCCTACGCCAACTCCTGCCTCAACCCCATCGTTTACGCCCTGGTGTCCAAACACTTTCGCAAGGGCTTCAAGAAGGTGTTCAGCTGCATCCTCAGCAAAAAGGGCCGGAACAAGGTGCACGTGGTCCACGTGGCGAACACCGTTCCCGGCTTTGAGGCTGGCTCCACCGAAGTGTCCCAAATGAACGAAGAGAACGCCAGACAGAACGAGAACGAAATGGTCAATCGCCCGATCACCGAGCCGCAGAACGCGACCATGACCATAACGTTGCCCTTTCAGAATCAGCCATGATGGAGCGGAGAACGGCTCATGATGCCTTACAGAAAGCCTTATTAAAGAACTAAACAGAGCCGAGGATTGTAGCTGCTTTTATCCACATCACCATGGTTTGTGTTGACTGAATAAGTACAGGAAATACTCTGGTTATTTAAGGTTCAAATCACTGAACAAACTGAAATTGTTTTTCAATTGGTTCGGTAGGAACGCTCTTTTTCGCTTTGCTTTGTTATTTTGGCTGTAATGCTAGAATATGTTTTATTCACAAGCTCTTGTTATTGAGCAGCATTTTGTTTGTGTGTTAGTTTGTTTAAGCGTTCTCCTCAGAGCATGTTTCAATTTAATGCTGTGATGACTATTCTCCTGTGAAAATCTGTTAGCGATTATCGTACGTAACATGCTTTAATATCTGAAGAGCGTAGTATCTTTACATGTGTGAAGCTGTGATTTATTTTATCAGGCTTTGAAGAGGAATCTTGATTGTGCTCCTTAGCTTCTCCTAACAAGCTCTTTACAATGTGCTTATGTTAAGTATGTTTTTGCTCTCACCTCTGTTCTTAACGGCTTCAATTCCAACTCAAATATTTCTAGTGACTTGTTGCATTTTTATTTCTTATTGTCTCAATTAAAGTTCTGTACATTTAAGGAATAGTCACAACTGTGCCAACTGAAAAATGTAGATGCTGGAAAATCACTAGAACATTTTGAGTTCAGTTCAGAATTGTTTACAGTGTTTGTGATTTTCTGCTTTTGTAAAATATCTTGAAACTTGATTGTTGAATTTACACCCAGCTGGAAAAAACAACAGAACATGATAAAACACAACAGAAAATGTAATGGATTTAGGGCCAGATTTACGAAACCGGGCAAAATTGTGCGAGAGCACAGTTTCAAAAATTTGCAGATGGAGGTGAAAATTTCTGCTGTTGATTTACAAGCAGGCGTATATAATAACACAGGCGCAAAATCTCATTCCCATAATGACCAACGCAGCCAAATTAGCATCGGGTTTAAGACACGCTTTTTTAAGCGTTAAATAAAGCCGCAAATACTGTACCTGCACAGTGATGAGTGCAAACCTTAGAGCGCAAAACTTTGTAAATTGCGTGATTTATTTAAATACTCTCCTCCAATAAAGTTTGCATCTGAAGAGGAAACTCCTACAGATGCAATACAAATGCAGTCGCGTAAACTGTGTCCATGCCTTTACAGCACACAATTGTGTCTTTAGTACAAACAAACAGTCGTTTTTTTTCGCCAAAAGAGGTGTTTGTGCTGCAAACTGTTCATAAATCTGGCCTTTAATGAATATAATGGGAATTGTATAGGTTTTAATGGAAACCATAATGGGTTCTATTGGTGGGGTGTTATCTTGGAGATCAATCCTATTGGAATAATGCCCAAAACACATTTTGTAAAGAATTTTGTAATGGTTTTAATGGAAAAAGTTGGTTCAAAATGGTATTTTAATGGAAACCATTAGGCTTTTTGCAATGGTTTCTATTTGGTGTTTCTATTGGGTTTCCATTGTTTTTTTTCAGCCGGTCAGCTGCACTTCAATCTCTACAAGCTGCTTAGATCTTCTAATGTTTACTACAGCCAAATAAACAAGTATGTTTATCTCAGACTACAGTCAACTATTAATTTACTGTCCAGTACTTGTGCTGCCTTCCCTTCATGTCCTCCCTCAGTATGTATAATGTATTGTAGCTAAACAGCAAGTGGTATGTTGGCAGTTTTGAATTTGATGTTGACGGTAAATTTCAATAAAACGTGCATTGATAATCCTTTTGCACCAGCATGGTATTTTAAAATATACATATGAACTGGGAAACGAAATGACCCCTTATGGCTTTGACAGTCGGCTGAGTAATCTGGTAGCCTGGGACAAGCATTTGAGAGATTTGTGTTAGATGAAACAGGATATTTTAAGTTGGGTAGTGAAGCTGCAGCATTAAGTGAGAATTAAAGTCTAATGTCTTGCACTTACTCTCCTTGAAAAACAACTTTAAAGCAAATGAGGGTTGAAAGTGCTTACGCATGCAGCGTGAAAACCAAAGCGTCAAGATACTCTTACTGCAGCCACACAATCCAAACAACACGAAAACAATCATTTAAATACAGCTTCACTGAACGCAGGCTGTTAAACATCATCGATTATGTTTTACTTGAGAAGCTAAGTATAAGAAGTTAAGCGTGGCCATTTGTTCAAATCAGCCAAAGCCCTCAAACATGCCTTCAGCCCAGATGCAGTTTTTTGTTTAAAGTGACAGTTCGAAAATACACGTTTTAAAATCACTACAAATCTTCACCTTAACAAAATCTGCCATATTTTATCATTCTGGAATCGAACAGCTGCACAGCAAGACTTATAAAGATTTCTTGAGCTCCAATGAATCATAACAGTGTATGAGTTTGAAGCAGCATCGAATGATGACTTTCTTTGTATTGATTTTCCAAAAACGTAATACCAAAACCTTCTTGACAAAACTGGAACAAACGAGTCACGAAAAAGCTGCACTATTCCAACAGACACTCACACATAATGCAGGGTGAAAACATGAAGTGTCAATTGCCTTGTTATGCACATTAGTCGTTCATGACGAATCTGAAAGCTTTCATGCACAATTAGATGTGCAGCGCTATTTTTATACAGTTATAGCTGTTAATTTATCTCGACTTTCCAGAGCTCGCAGTGTTATTTACTGCTCATTTAACATTTCTTTCAAGCTTTAGGTACACTTAAAGTAATCAGACTATATGACAAGTCGAATATATTTCTTTGATGTCACAGAAGCTTAAATTTATAAATTGGTTTTAGCAAAATGCATAAATTATGTGGACATCAGGAGATCTGTCACAGCAGACTTTTAATATAATCTGACATAAACCTGACATACGTAATGTCACGTCATAATTGATTCTGGACCTTTACCAAGAATACATTTTTTTCAGAAATGTACCATAAAATCCAAATCAATCTTTTCTTCCACCTGCTTGCAGTTACATTTCATAATAAAGTCATTGTTAGCTTTTCTCTTACATGGCTTAATTTAAATTACCAGGAAATTGTATATGACATTCTAAGTACAGGAAGGCTTGTGTGAGAGCAATTACTTTGACCCATCCTTGACTATAACAAACAAAAAAATTGAATTGCAGTGAATTTCAGTGACAATGTTGCTTGCATAAAACTGACATCATCAAAAAAACAGCCTGCATGTAAACACAATATATAATATGATAGATCCAACTATATATCTGGCTTGCAGATCTTATAGAGCTTGTTAATTGACGTCACGCCGCCTTGAATTTTGCGCCATCTTGGGAGGATCGCTGCTAGTTCGTTCAATGCAGTGTTTTGTTTCTCTAGTTTAATAAGGAAATATAACTATGGTAGGTCGGTCTTGCTGTGTTAAAAAGCTGCAATAGCATTACGCAGAGTCGTTCAGGAAAAGCCCATGTTTCTTTCACTTTCGATTTCTCCATATATATTAAAAAACAAATAACGGTACATATCAAAACAATAATAGCAGTGGAGTATTTTCCTCCCAAGATGGCGCCGCATCAGCAACATGCAACATAGGTGTGACGTCAGCTTCACATTCTTTATAGATCCAAAATTTAAGTCCAGTTTTACTAGATTTCTTCCCGTGAGGAATTTAGTAAATCTGAAAATATGAACTCCGTTTTTAGTTAATAATTCAAATCAACCACCAGGTAGATACAGAGATGAAGGGAAGAACAGCAGGGAGGAGACGAAGTGATGTTGAATAAAATGAAAAATGGCTATTGAATAATCTCAGTTGTGCTTCAATGCTCAGTCTAGCTCTGTCTAACTTCGTCTGACTAGAAAGAGATTCAATAGGTATTATCAACCATGCTAGATAGTGGAAAACAATCAAAACATTGTCTTGTGACATTATTATGAACCTTGATATGGAGACCATTGGAGACTCATATCAGCATAAACGACAATACAGCACTCAACAGAAGATTAAACAATAAAATAAGGACAAAATCTAACGAATAATAAGGATAAAAGTGAATAATAAAATGATAAAATAAATGAATGAATATATGATTATACATGAAATTAATATATGATCAATGAAATGTAATAAATGCAAAAAACTTAGTAAGGGCTAGTAAATATTTAATAGAAATAATGTAATAAATGAGATAAATTTAATGGAATAATAAAATAAAAAACAAATCTATGTTTCTACTCAGATCTATCAAATAACAGTTCTCATTTGTCAGGACACATAATAATATAATAATAATTCATTAATAATAATTCATTAATAATTCATTACATTTATATAGCGCTTGAAATGAAATATACTGTATAATGGACATAATTTGAAGCTTTGAATGGTGGATGTACAGTCTATTTAATAGGTTGTACAGTCTGAATATAATACTGTATTTTCTTAAATCTTACTTAAATCGTCACAGTTTAGTCAATTGGAAAGTCTTTCTGAACAATCAATACCAAAGTACGCAACCGTACAGCATGATATCCTGACTGTACTTCTGGCTCTCTGACTATGGTACATTGGTTTCCACCTTTTTCTGATCCGGAATATTTAAGTATTCACATATTCAAGAGACTTAATTAGACAGCCAAGCGTAAGATGGGATCTTCTTTCCAGTGTTATTACAGTATTTGTCATAGAGATATCTGAAGAAATACAGCCAGGTGTCAGAGAATTAAAAAGCAAGAGTTAATTCACAGCACAATTAAGAGAGTGAGTTATGGAGTGATGGAATATATAACAACAACAAAACATAAGTACATACCTGGGTTGTCGGTTGATGTGTGTGGGTGCATTTGTGTTGTTTTCCTTGAAGCCAAGACACTAAATTATGTTGCGCAGTTTCTGCCACAGTGAAATCAATAACAGCAGCTCGAACAAGTCAAAGCTTTTTGGTTACATGCTGGCAGCCACACCCAATAAAATATGTGATTTAGGTGAGTTTTCAGGTGTTGTGAAATCGAATCCATTTTATGACTGTAAACGGCTCTTTTGCATATCTTGGCACATACTATAATGATTTTTTGCTGAAATGGAAAGTACCCGGTGTGGAGAATGCTTTTTGTATTTTCAAAACATCTCAGATCTCATTTAGAAAATCTTTAATTGAAATGAAAAATCCTGTCCCCCGCTATACAGGTTCAAGCCTATAATGAAAGCTCTTTCAATATTTAATCATTCTAATATTGTTCCTGTAATTTGCTCCTCTTGATACATGATGAACACTGCATCAGAAATCCTCCTCTGTTCATTCCGTTTGTGAATTGTTATAGCTAACAGGAAAGTGGGGGCTGATAACAGGTTACTGGTCTTTCAGTCTTTTAATGTGACAGTGACGGACTTACTTACCGAGAACAAACTCGCATTTAAGTCCGCCACAGTGTTATTTTTATATACATGTTCTGCACATAAAGCACTAAGAGCGTATAGAGCAGGTCTAGACATTTCAATTGAAAGTCTTGCGAGTCACTCGCTGCTTCTGCACATCATCAGTCATACTACAGTGACATAATGTTGGATTCATAAAAAACAGCCCAAAATCATTCTTTTGATCTTGTTCCAGCCCAAAGTGAGTAAATGGGTCCTTTGACAAAGTGCCGTGGGTTTTAACATCATCTGTTGCTCTATCAGCAGCTGCCAGGCTTATCCATGCTATCCATTTTCGCTCTCTGCTGAACTGCAGCCTGTGAGAGCATATGGCATAGCTTTGTCACAGTTTCAAGGCAGTGGGATGTGCCTTAACAATCAGACACAATCAGATGGTTCAGGATTGTGGGTGTGAAAGACGATAAAAAGTCTATAGAAATCGAATGCACTTTAAGCGACGCCTTTTCAATTTCAGCTGTACAGAGGACATGATGTTCTAGAAGGATGTCTACTGTACTGAACTTATTGAATAAAACAGAGGATTCGTGATGGATGAATGGAGTAAATATTAAATACGATCACAATCAAAAATAATTAATAAACGAGCCACATTAATATATATTTTTTATGTCTTTATCCAACACAATCTCACTGGAATTTGCAATTATTTTACGAGGTGGCAAGTTCTAATTCATACAATTTGCTTTCGCACCAGTGATGTTAGGTTTAGGGATAGGGGAGGGGCTTTAGTATTGCTTTTTTCCAATAATCATTCGTTTTTTTATATGATTCACATCATGCGAATTAAAATAGCTAAGAATTCCCTTTATCTTATAGCTGTGACTTAAATTCCTATAAACATTTTACAAGGTGGCTAAATCGTACGATCTTATTTGTACGTTTTAGTATGATTTGCCAAAAACATCAATATGATGACTTTAAGAAACATGATTTGCTTAAATCCCATGAATTTCTTCCATTGGGTCAGCTGCCACAATTCTCAGTCATTAAAGCAATGCTTTTTCAAGACAGTCCAAAATATCTTGTTAGCAAAAAAGTTAAAAGGAATGCAAATGATTGAATTGCCTCAAGCTTCACCTAAATTGAATAAGTGGACAACATACAGACACGTAAACTCGAAAAGGCTTTCACATTTCATACGCAACAAAGACTTTGCTGTGAAAGCTGTAACTGCCTGCTCTCATCAAAGCTCAAACACAAGGATGTTTCTAATGTCTGCCAAAGCAACACTGCCACTTTTGAAACAGGCTCAAAATGATCAAAGCCGCATCCTTGCATAAAGGCAATTAGCCAATAGCAGCTGAGAACAGCACGCTCTCAAAGGGCCGTGCCATGCAAGACATGACTCAGTTCTGAAAGGCATCCGGACGCCTGTTTCTTCATTCTTTTTCTTCATGAGTGATTTCAACATTAAATCTAATCTATCTTTGTTTGTTTGAACAGGTATACGGCTGAAAACAGCCGAAGATGAGGCTTTGCATTATTCATATTGTATGATTGCAACATCGCCAGTTCGCCAGGTTGATCTTGCCACCTTCCCGTTAGATCCACCGTTTATTTCTGCCAACCCATCCACTTCATCCTTTTTTAAATGGTTTGTACGTCTCGAACACTTGCGCGTGCCAGCACCTCTTGAACAAAACTGAGCAGCTCTTTAGGGAGAGCGCAAACCAGATGTCAATGCTCTCTTCGGTGACTCATCTACCTCGAATAACCGCTTCACTTGATTTCACTTTCACTTCAGTGATGTAATCAATCTGAATGATCTTTTTGCATTGATCATTACTTTTGGAGGAGAAATATAAGATAAATGTGGGATTTTCCTTACCAGTCCTTCTGAACAAATGATGAGTGAATGCCACTTGTTTCATCAAATGTATTTTTTAGATTCAACTTTATTGTCATTACACATATACAAGTACAGTGTAACGAAATGTAGTTTAGGTCTAACCAGAAGTGCAATTAGCAAGTGCAGGATATACAGTGTTAATAAATACAGAATACAATATTAGGAAAATACTTTACAATGGGCATGTACTATGAAAATATGACAGTCGGTATGTACTAGAACAATATAAACAGAAGGCTATATACTGTGAACATTAATGTACAGGTGGTTATGAACAGATAACAATATAGACTATACAATAGTGCAAGTGACTTGAGTGTGCATTAGTTACAGAGATTAGCTATTAAAGTTACAGTGCAGTAGATGAGTTGATGCGGTTATTAAAGGTACGGTGCAGTACATGAGTTAATGCAGTTATTGAAGTTACAGTGCAATACATGAGTAGATGCAGTTATACAGTTACAGTGCAGTAGATGAGTTAGTGCAGTTATTGAAGTTATAGTGCAGTAGATGCGTTAATGCGGTTATTAAGGTTACAGTGCAGTAGAGAAGTTGGTGCCGTTATTGAAGTTACAGTGCAGTAGATGAGGTAATGCAGTTATGAAAGTTACAGTGCAGTAGATGAGTTAATGCAGTTATGAGAGTAGTCCATTAGTGCAAATGAGCATTCAGTGTAATATTCCTGGTGTGCAAGTGAGCAGTATAGAGTGCAAATGATGCTATGTGTCTGTAAACAGTCCGGTAGAGCAGATAACATGAAGTACTGGTGTGTACAGTTCAGTCATGCATGCCAGCCCTGTAGTGCAATGTCAACTATGTAATAGCAGCAATACAGTGTAAGTTATGAGGGGTAGTGGAATCAGTGGGGAGCAGAGTTCAATAATGAAACAGTTCTGGGAAAAAAGCTGTTTCCTAGTCTGCTGGTTCTTGCCCGGAGGCACCTGAAGCGCCTACCGGAAGGCAGGAGAGTAAACAGTCTATGAGCGGGGTGAGAGGAGTCCTTGAGAATGCTGCGAGCTCGACGCAGACAGCGTTTCTTTTGGATGTCCTCAATGGAAGGGAGTGTAGTTCCTGTGATGCGCTGGGCTGTTTTCACCACCCGCTGCAGTGCCTTGCGCTCAGCAACAGAACAGTTCCCGTACCAGACTGTGACACAGTTGGTCAGGATGCTCTCTATCGTGCAGCGATAGAAGTTCACCAGGATAGTTGAAGACAGTTGGTTCTTCTTCAGTGTCCTCAGAAAGAAGAGACGCTGGTGAGCCTTCTTGACCAGGCATGAGGTGTTGGTGGTCCAGGACAGGTCCTCCGAAATATGGGTCCCCAGGAACTTAAAACTGGAAACACGTTCAACAGCCATCCCATTAATGTGGATGGGGTCGTGTGTGCCTCCTTTCGCCTTCCTGAAGTCCACGATGATCTCCTTTGTTTTGGAGGTGTTAAGGAGCAGGTTGTTGTTTGAGCACCATGTGGCCAGGTGCCGTACCTCCTCCCTGTAAGCAGTCTCATCGTTGTTAGAATCCGAGAATCCGTCTAATCCGTCTAAAGATAGAATCCAAGTTTTTGTTCTATACAGCATCACTGGCAGCATATCATTTCCTCACCCTTGTGTCTTTGCTTGGCTTACTCTATGAAAATCAAAAAGGATTAAAGTTAAAGCTCTATACTGGTCTTCACCATGCCACTGAAATGAACAGATAGTGAGCTTTTAAAAGCAGCTTTGAAATACAGAAAACCGCAAATGTGGTCCATACACCTGCAGCGGTTTCAGGTGAAGAACATATTCAGTTTTGAAATTCCATTCTCACAAAGATTGCAAAGTTATGTCTTGACTTTTCAAGGACGCCAAGCATTTACTCCTGGTTCTCTCACCAAAGAGACAAGCATATCTTTTCAAAGGTGCATGGCACACACATTATGAAAAGATGAGCTCAAACTCTGCAGCAATTCTGTGTAGGAGTGAAGCCCACTTCCCATGGATGCTTTTCTTTGAGCAGATTAGACGGAAGGCAATAAGATTTCAGTAGAGAGGAATCTCAGGGGAAATATAGTTCTCTAATTATGGGTGGAAATAATGGAGACGGCGTTTTGCTCGTGTTTTGGATGTCTGCCATTGGACACATCTGTGAATTTTAAACAGTGGGAAACACTTAGTGTTTTTTTAATCCATTGCAAAAAAATATTTCACACAAAACTGTGTATATTATGTAAATAACAGCACAATTTCAAAAACAAACATCATATGTACATTGGCATGATATGAGGTATCCCTGTACGTATGCTAGTCAGGAGGGTTTTGAAGCATGGTAGCCGGTCCGTGCTGGTTTAAGCTGGCCATGTGCTGGTTTAAGATGGTCCTAAACTGGCCATGTGCTGGTTTTAGTTGGTCATGTGCTGGTTTAAGCTGGTCATAAACTGGTCCTTAAATGGGCCCGTGCTGGTTTATGCTTAAACCAGCTTAAACCAGCACAAACCAGCTACCATGCTTCAAAAGCTATACCTAACCAGCATATGCTGTTTTTTTCAACAGTGATGTAAGGAACTTTTCTATAGCTGTGTACTTCGGAGCCAAAAGTTCACCCAATTTCACATAGTTGTTTGTAAGACCAATTCACCCCATCCCATATAGTTTTTTCCCTGTTTACCTTTGCGACAGCGAGTGGAGATAAATGGTGTCCTCCAGCCTGACTAGATGGTTTCATTAAGAGAGCACAGCCTGGTGTAGAAGCAACACAATGAGCAGTTCAATGCTAAAGGCGCTGGATTGATTACTTCACCATGCATATAGAGCCGCTGAGAATATTGGAGAACTGACAAATAATTAATCCACGCCTATAATGCTGCACCAGGGACATTACCATTCTCCTCACCTGCTAATGAATCTTATAGGTTGAATGCTTACCATTTGATTTTACAATGCGGTCTAATTTGTCCAGGCGGTGAATGTGTCGATGTTTTGATTTATTAACTTTGCTGCTGGCAACATGCAACGTATCATCCAACCCATACAACATACGTATGTCGTTTTTTGCCTTCCTCAAGGCTGCTTCTTTAATACATGAAATCAAGGTTATGCACAAAATTCTTCTTCTTTAATATATAAATGAGAACTTGTATTTAAGAGCAAATGTGTTTTTGTCATGTTTGTGAACAAACATGCTAATAGCACTAAAGATGCTTTACAGGCCTTCTGTTGGTTATGTGAAGAGTGGTGCGGTATTTTGTTGTTGGCATTCCAACGGTTGGTGATTATTGCACATGTACCAGACACCTTTATTAATTTCCTTCATCTAACAATTTTGAGACCATACAGGTGCCTAGAGAATCACAAGCAGACATCAAGGTTCAAATTATGTAAGCAATGGGGAGCATTGATCTCCTTATTTTATCATAGGGAGCCATATACTCTCCATTGATGCACTGAGATCTGATCATTTAGGGACTTTTTCCATTAGATGATCATTTATGCATGAATGTTTGAAAGAAGAGCCCCAAACCATCTACTTACAGAGAAAGCCATCTTCACATTCTTCTGTTTGTACTGTATGTGGACCTGACATTAAGATCTTCAGCAGATCATAGTATGGCTTAAAGTCTTTCTTTACGTTTTGTTAAATGTGCAGCTAGATCAATCTCCACAAGCAGTATTGATGATATATGAAGTAATGCTGAAAGCTAAGGGTCTTGAAATGTCACCTCTGATAATGATTGGTTCATTTACGTGAATGATGCATAATCCAACAGATCACCACCCCCATTGACAACATCCTCCCCGGGCCCCCGCTCATACATAGCAGTTTGTCATTTCATTTTATTTATTTATTTTTGATTGCACTACAGGTAAATGTTGCAGTGCCAGCAGAATCCCTTGTTGACTGTAATATCACTGCTTCGACAACGAGTTTACTCAGAAACCTGAACGTTTTCCAAATATGCAATATATGAAACAGACTTTTCGATTTGAAAGAACATTCATAACACATTCATTAAAAAAACTGTAACAACAATAAACATCAGTGGCATGTGGTGTTATACAGTATTATAAGAGAAATTAAAGAGTACAAGGAAACATATTTGCAAATGATCGTTATATTATTTTATTTTTATATATTATTTTAAGGGATAGTTCACCCAGAAATGAAAATCGCCCCTAAATGTCTAAAATCATCTGAAGGTGAAGGAAGATATTTGGAAGAATGTCAGTAATCAAACAAATCTCATCCCCTATTGACTACTATCGTATTTATTTTCCCTACAATCGCAGTAAATGGGGGATGAGATCTTTTTGGTTACTGACATTATTCCAGATATCTTACTTTGTCTTCAGCAGAACAAAAAAACGTATACACTGTAGGTTTGAAACACTCTTAGGGAGAGTATATGTTGATATTTATGGGTGAACTATCTCCAATAAAGAATGTCCAATAAATTGGGATTTAAGAATGATGAAAGTACATTTTTGAAATGCCAGGTTTGAGGTTTCATTGAGTCATAAACTTTTCAGACTGTTATTAAAGGGCCGCGATCCCTGAACATGCACTTTATCTGTTTAATGTTTATCTACCAGAAATTGAGTCGCCAGCATGTGTGCAGAAACACCCTGTAATAATACAAATCCATCTATTCTTTTTGTAATCTCCTTTAAACCACAACAGTGACAGAAAACAGGCTGTTGGGGAAACCCAAACAATCTGATGTCACATTGTTTACGTCTGCCCATGACCGCTCACATACTCCGCCTTATGAGCGCGTAGTCCCCACCTTTATTCAGAGACACGCTGTCAGCCATTTTCAGGCAAGAGCAGATGAAGCCACTACCAAGCGACAAAAATGTCTGTCAACAAACAAATGTGTGCTGTTGTTGGATGTAAAATGGAACATAAAAGAAAGCCCGGAGGAGACCTTTCCGACGAGCCCGGGTTCGTCCTGCTGCGACCTCGCCGGAGTTATTAACGATTGAAAGTCCCGGGCGGGACGCCAAGAACTAACACCGGCCAGTCGCCTTCCGCCGAATGTATCTCCAGCTCGTGGGGTCGCGGCGAGTCAACCCCGCTGTCTATATATTTTTTTATATATAAAACTATTATCCTAAGATGAAACATGCATTTATAAATGTTGTCTTAGAGAGAAAGAGAGAGAGAGGGGGGGGGGGAGAAAGGGAAAGAAAGAGACTGGTGACTTTTGCATACGTGTGCTTTCAACTGTTCCTATATTTAGAATAGATTTTAGTACGAACGTTTTTGTGAATCATGATTTGTTCTTGAAAACGTTCGTACGCAGGTTTCACGCACAAATTTGTGCGTATGCATGCTTAGTGAATGAGACCCATTGTAAGTGTTAATGTCATCAAAATTAGGCAGAGGTCCAGTGTATGAAATATAGCGGCATCTAGAGATGAGGTCACAAATTGCTCCAATGGCTCACTCCAGCCCTCCCTTTCTAGGCACTACGGTGGCTGACACAGGACTAAGATGTCGTCATGTTTTCGCTGCAGAATAGATTTACTACATTAAGCATAAACTCTGCACACATATCCCTATTTATTGGTTTAATTATATTTAAAAAAAAATCTAATTAATGTCATCAAACTACTCACCTACATCACCAGTCAAAGCAAACATATAAAGTATCAGAACATTAACAGTACAGTACATACTATTATTCTTATTCTTAATCTTAATTAACAATACATTAATAGCACATCATAGTCTCTTAATTAAGAATAAGACGCTCTGATTGAAGTTGATATACACAAGCAATTAGAGTTTATTGTGTGGGAAGGCCACCAACAAGATAGAATAAAATAAAAAGTGTATTTTTAACAAGGTCACTGTGAGACCTTATGTGGAACATTTCAACATTTTTTTTCGACAGAGAACATTTTTGTTAGGGGAATGTTAATTAAATAATAAGGCAGGGAAGTATGCAGTAAGGAAGTAATGGAAGTAAGCCGTAATAGCGTTACAGTAAATGAATGTGTATTGTTGAATACAAAAGCTTGATTAAGAACCTCAGGGAAAATGTGCAATGTGAATATTGGGAGGCCTCTGAAAATCAGTCTTGCATTGAGGAGAATTGTTCAATATTTGTATTATTGCATTAGGGGTTGCACCATCACGCAAGAAATCAATGACAAATGACTTCCAGAGCTGATGTTCAATGTTAGTTGTTTATAAGCATTTAGACCCAATTCCAATTTTTCTCTACTCAATACTCCATTATATTGCAGATAAAAAAGAGAAAACTTAAAACTCAGCTGAGACAAGTATCTTAAAGATACCTTAAGAAGCACTTTTACTGTGGAATAAATGAGAAAAACAAGAGTTTGATGGTGCACTGCAGTACAATATCAGTGTCAAGGAGGTCCAATTGATGTTTCTGTTAAAACAGAAGGCACAATGACGGTAGAAATTGAAAGGTAGAGAGAACTTCAGCTGACACTCATTCGGCACGGTCTCAACATGAGTCATGAGAAATGAGCATGGCAGTTTTGCTTCATCCGTTCGATTGCCTTCCTGCAGCGAGAGTGCAGAAGGTGATGAGGTTCACATGAACCCAATGGCACTTCAGTACTACTGCCGTAAAGTGCATCTCTTTGTAACATCAATTTGGCCGCATACTGTATGTGCATTGCATTTTCTGGAGAAACCAGGTAAGCCACCTTTCTACCGCACTTAGCAATGGGAACATTCCCAATTTGAAAGCATGCATTGCGGATCATCAGGTCAGGATGGAGAGGCTGCCATGTCCCTTGCTCTTTCTGCTAACTTTAGGATGGTAAACTCCAAATGTCCCACACCCCCATGCACCACACCCAGTTTTTCTTTAGTGCAATTTTATTTTTAATAACAATAAAATCACATTATCAGCATCTGATGTCATACCTATACATGTCTACCCAAGGAGTACCAAAAATCTACTGTTTTCAGCAAATGGTAATTTCACAGGTCATAAAAGTCTCACATATAGAGAATGATTTTTTTCTAATTCAACAAATTCTTTTATTAGTCTAATATAACGTGACATGTGACGTCAATGCATATGTTTTTCTCTTTCTGCAGCTGTATATGGTTACAAGCGTCAGTTGTTATAAATGTAAGGCAAGTGCAGGACTAAAAGCTTTTTTACAAGGGCAAATGTCTAATATACAGTGTAAGCCTAGCACTACTACATTTACATTTGTGCATTTGAAAAATGCTTTTATCCAAAGTGACGTACAGTGAATTCAAAGTATACATGATTATGTGCAGTAATTCTGCCAGAAGACTGTAACTGTTTAGAGAACCTTAGAATAGCATCTCTGACTTGCAACCGGAAAGTTAAGGATTTGATGAAGGCCAGATGTGGAGACAGTTAGAGACGTTTAGTCCTTCTAATGGCCGAATCACAAACTGTTCTAGCAAAAACGGCACAATAGTTCATAGCACATATGTTGTGGGCACATGGAAACATGCGCAATAGAAACCTTGGCTCCTGTTCAATTGGCAAAATGAGTCCCAGTGTAGCCATTTCATCAGCTGTACCTTCACATACATCTGTGCAGCACCCCTACAAACTTCAACACATGTTCATTCTTTAAACACAGCCCACTGGTTAATGATGAAGCTGGAAAAGTGGAGTAGCAAGACGAATGGAGGATCTACAGAGAGTTTCTATCTAGCTGCTGGCACCTTTGGTTAACACAGTATACCCTTTTTATGAACACACAACAACGTATTGTTACAAGTCACATACAATTACAATACATAACACAAGTTTGAAGATTGCAGCCGCATATTACACATTTATTCATTTGGCAGACACTTTTATCCAAAGCGACTTACAAGTAGGAGAGCATATAAACATTTTGTCAACACGCTAAACAGTACCTTTAGTTAACAAGGCCATACTATAAGAGGATCTTTTTAGACACAAGACATGGACAGCTACTGGTTAGTCAAATAGATGCGGAACAGGTATGTTTTGAACTGTTTTTGAACGTATGCAGTTCAGGTGGAGGCTGGCCGTTCATTCCACCACAGGGGAACCGAATGAGTAAAGGTTTTTGCAAGTTTTTGATGCCTGGCTGTGATGGAACATCCAGGCTTCGCTCACTTTCAGACCGAAGATGACTGGAGGGGATGTAGACCTGGTGCACTGAGTTAAGTTAAGGGACGAATTTGCTGTTATGGTCCTGAAGGCCAGTGACAGCGATTTAAACTTGATGCGGGCGGCAACTGGCAGCCAGTGAAGTGAAATCCGGAGGGGTGTTACATGGGTTCTTTTGGGCTGATTGAAAACTAGACGTGCAGCTGCTTTCTGGATCATTTGACTAGCAGCCGAGAGGCATTCTCCGACAGGAACGGCCTGATTTTCCTGATGTTGTAGAGCACACACCTGCAAGTTCGAGTGGTTGCTGCAATGTGAGGTGAATTTTAGCTGGTCGTCGAACATCACCCCCAAGTTCCTCGCAGACTTGGTGGATGTTATAGTTGAGGATGCAAGATGAATGGTAAGGTTCAGTTGATGGGTGTGCCGGTATAACCAGGAGTTCTGTGTTGGAGAGGTTAAGGAATATTACATTACTTACACTACTTCCTTTTTAACTAAATATTTGTGATACGTCACATTTGTACACACACACACAGACACAATTTGTATATAAAATATATATATATATATACTGTAAATTGTTATATTATAACCAAACACGGACCGGAAGTTAACTTTGGACCAGGCGCGTGCGTCCAAAGACACTGTCTATACCCACAATGCACCAGTTTATCTGACAAACAATTGTCCTGATTCTGTTTAAAGACAAACACATTGCAGTTTTAAAAGTACATTTTTAGTAAAACCCTTAGATAATGTTGTCTGCATAATTTATGTTTGTTTGCGTTGACAGTTATTTTCTCCCTAAAACTAGATTTAAACACAACAAACAATAGTAAATTAACATGACACACGATTGTTTTTGTTTGTTATAATCAACAAATACAACAAACATGACAAACAACCAGTGAGACAATGAACTTCACCGTTTTGCAATAAAATCCATTTTGCTGTATAATAATCAAATCCAAAAGGGCACACGGATGTTTTTATAAGGTTAGCATAATGTTTTTGACAAAAAATGTCAATGACAGTATTCTCTGCACTTTGCATTACATTAGTGACCAAATTCGGTCACTCTTTTACATTCACATCTTTCCCATACAGTGTACTCAAATGTAATTTGCTGTAAAGAAATCAGTAAAGGAGTGAGTTTAAGATTAAGCATATGAAACGCACCCTAGGATAAAATTAAATTATTCCATGTAATGAACAAACACCAGCAAAAGTTGTAAATTCATTCACATTGTGCCGCACACACGATGGCTTGCTATATAGCTGCCAGATTACAGATGCTTATCTCTCAGCATGTCATGTGTGATTTTAACATGTTACAATGTTATCCAACATAATAATTGCTCCACATCATGTACTGCAGCTACACAGCCCCTCTCCCTGATGTGCTGTCTGCATTAGCAATGAAAAACACGTCGCAATTATCACACAGCCTTTCTGTTGCGTGACGATGCTGTTTGTCTCCTAAGGAACGTGTGTGTTTTCTTTACAGTAATCAGTCTTTTCAAAAAGATTGAAGTGCTCTAATAGCACCCACGGGAAATACGCTGTAACTTCAATCATTGATCCAGACACTTGCTTTTCCATAATTAATTCCAATTCGTTGCACAAGCTCAAACATCTGATCACACACAGACAGTTTACCAATGCATCACATTCAAACCTTACACTGTATATAATAGGTGTTTTATTTCTCATTCTTTGCACCGTGTGGTCACCTAGCAGCTGAAAGCACGAGTATTCATTGATCACTTCATTCTGAGTGACCGGCCATGTGTCAGTCAGAAACCTTTCCTGACTCTGTAATGAGACCTGCATCAATGTTGCTGATACGCAGCGAGCACCAGAAAATAAATGTATTTCTCCTGACACTCAACACACTATAATCATTTCACGTGGCTGCTGTTAATCCTCTGCTCAACAAGGGGAATGTGATTGATTTCAAGCCTATCATATGTACAACAGCAGATCCATGAAAGCATGGACCAGATAGTATTACAGTATTATTATAGTTCAGTTGTTCGTGTTGATAATCAATCAGTGAGTCAGACATTAGCACACGGCTATGAATAAGGCCCGGTTCTTGGTTTGGTGCTCCCTGGAAGCATAATTAACACACAATTTCCCAAATGAATTAATGAGGAGGACTTATTTAACCATTCAGACAGAAATTAGGTTTCTGGCATAAAAAAAGGTAGAATGAGAGTAAAAAGACTTGGTCTTTTCAATTGTAATGTTATTACTTTTATTATTATTCCCTGTACAACAGTATTCTTATGAATTCAGTTATTCAGAGGTAGCCTACTGATGTTTACTTTAATATGACTTTTGATTTTACTTTTTAACTAGATAGAGTGGTATTATTGACGAAAAAGTGTAACAATAGCTTTCTTAGATAAGTCAGAGAATATACTTTTGTTTTAAAAGATTTTGGAATTTGTTCAACAAACACATTAAATGCTTAAAAGCTTTCCTGTGGCTCAGTGGTAAGAGCATTGCGCTAACAACGCAAGGTTGTAGGTTCGATCCCAGGGGATTGCAAATGCCTATGTATAACGTATAGGATACAGCTATGTAAGTCGCTTTGGATAAAAGCGTCTGCCAAATGCATAAATGTAAATGGGTGGATGCTTTTATGACATCTAGATGGTGTCACTAATAAGATTCCAGAAATTGGTTTCAAAAATATTAATTGTATTAACCTAGTAGATCACGTGGTTAAAAGATTTTTAAAAGATATAAAATGTACCTTCATCTGTTGTCATTTGAATAAAAAAACTATTCCACGTCATTTTTATTATCTTTGTAGTAAAATGTTTTGATTTCATTTTAAGATCATTTTCAGAAAGAGGTGTGAAACTGATATTATTGTTGACGCTAAAGTGTTTTTTTTTTGACAAACCTTTAGTTTATTGCAGTCTTATGTTTCTTGTTCTTATATTTTTAATTATTTTATTATTATGTCGATGGTCCGGTCCAAAAAAGTAGCACATTTTTTACATTTTAAATGTGAATTTTATTAATATCTTGAAGCATTGGAGGGTGTAAAGAACACCAAGGCAAAAACTGTGGCATATTGCAAAGCCTAACTTGAAAGCCTAACGGTTTTTGCATGGTTTTGTATTTTTCGTTATCCTATTATTGTTATTATTGTTGTTTGTGTGTGTGTGTGTGGGTGTGTGTGTGTGTGTGTGTATTTATATTCCTTGTGAAGAAAGCAAAAGTTTAGCACTTCCGGTTCCATCACCCCAAAGTCAAGGAGTTTGTTTAATGGGATTTTGGTGAAATGCCTGAAACAAGGTCTGTGGTTGTCAAAAACTCTAAATATTTTAAACCCTAACTCTAGAAAATCTTTAAAGTTTTAAAATATTTAAAGCTTTACCCTGTCTTAAAAACAGCCGTAGCTAAATGCCACACTAGGCTATCTAGGACAAATCGTTAAAAACGTGGACGCAGTAATTACTTATCATGGAACATGTTTTTAATAACATTTTTGTCAGAGGCGTGGTGTCGACTGTGGAGTTACCGTAAAGGTGGACAGCAGTTCTACACACTCACTAAATTGTGCTCCTAAACAAGGTAATTCAACAAGACATTTAAAAGCCAAAATATTCAACATATCCAATAACAATACAAAAGAGACTAATTAATATTGAGTTGAATTAACATATACATATAAACTTAACACAAAACAAACACATTAGTTAAATCTTAGTATTTGAGTTTTCCTAGCATGCATCCACACATACTGCGTAAAACAAGACAATGTTAAGCAACAAGCAAGCTTTGCAAGGTTCAGTTTATGTACACTAGGCAGTTGTCCTCTCATCCTACTTCAGCATTCAGAACACATATACCTCTGTATATACCGCGTGATAGACCCCATTATCATTTAAAATTTTGTGCACACTGGATGCGGCACAATAACCCCATTAACAACAAGACATTTGCACACGGTGTCACAAGCTGCAGATGAATCAAACTGTTGTTGCGTCACAAATGTTTAGAACGCCGTCGCGAGTAAGGTGTGTGCGCACACCGCTTGTTTTCCTTGTGGGAGATTTCAGGCGACTCATAGCGACTCTTGTCAGCTTTCGAGTGTGTTTTGTCGCCAAAGCTATTGATATTTATCAAAGCTTTTGCTGTTTTGCGAAATCTTTTGATATTTGTCAAAGCTCTTGATATTTTGAGAAAGCTGTTTTGTGCAAAGATGATTATTTTTACGAGTAAAAGAATTGAGAAACGCTCAGGGTTAAATGGTGGTGTTTGACCACATTGTGGTTTCAGCATTAACAGATGCTATTATAATTCTATTAAGGGAAACAGAGACTGTAAAATTATTAGAGATCAACACTTGAAATAGGAAAAAAGAAGTAAAGGAGGCATGAATTAAAATTACAAATTTAACCCGAGCTTTTGTTATATGAGAGGTTATCGTATTCACGCGAACATCATGTAAGTGTCAGAACTGAAAACGCCCTTGTTACTGAGATTACATCTGTTATTGACACCAGGCCCAGCGAACACCAGGTCCTGGAATGCATCTATCTATGACGACATTGATACGTTGAACACCACCTCCACTGACTACTTCTCTAGCCCCGCCCTTTGGTTCGCACATGACAGAACCAGTGGCGCAGAACCAGATAGAGCAAGGAAGCAATAAACAAACATGCCGTTAAAGAAAGCTAAATATTGTGCCATCCCTGGTTGTGGAAGAATACAGTCGCTGCATAACCTTCCTTCGGATTCCGATATTAGGAATGCGTGATTAAAATGTGAGTAAAACATTTTTGTACTATGCTTCACTATTGCTTTGTTAGAGATCACTTGATGTGTCCTGAGCACTATTCACACGAGATTAGTATTACCTGGGGACCTCATGTCATTTGTTTTTAATTGTCTGTGATCTTAAGCTCGTGCGAATCGCCATCTCTGAGATTTGGTGGGCTCATATATCATTTTCAAGGTTTTATCCATCGTTTGCGAATAATGGAGGATGTTTTGAAGTGTTTTGGTATTATTTCGGGTGCTGGGTGATATCCATAAGTTACCAGGAGTCTCCCATTTGTTTATTTATCATGGAAACTCTCGTAACATTTGAGACCCGCGATCGCGGTGATCTATTGTCCGTTTCGCAATCACAGGTCTCAAATGTTGCCAGCTACGGACATATATCATTAAATACAATACAAGTATAGGCCATACAAACTCTATGCAAAGCCTTGCCATCAAATCCAGGAAATAAATCAGTAAATTTGAGTAAAATCATCTCGTGCGAATGCGTCACATGAAATACTGATGTGGGGAGGTCATTTATAAATCACAGGAGGTATCCAGATAAAACTAATGCCGTGAGAAAACTGTGAATGGTGCTATTGTGTATCCTAACGTTACGTCTCTAAACAAATTCACAGAAAACTCCAACTACGCAAACTGCTATCCAATGTTTTTGTATATATTTGTATATTAGTTTTACCGACTTCATCAAATTTAAACCCTTTCAAGAAATGCACACGTATCAGAAATAGCTGTCATTTTATCCAAAGTCTCTAACTTAAGACTTGATTAAATATTGTCTAATAAGATACTTTTTCTGTTAGTAATAATATTTGGATATGTAATGTTTAAGTGACTACATTATTCTGTAACATTATTATTATTATTATGTCCAAATGTGTCATGATCCCGCCTTCCTAGCAGTTGTATCTTTTTCTGGCTGACGGGATCATGACAGCCCCATTTCTTGTGTTTGTTTTCGAAGCACATGGTGGTTGATCTGCCTTGTGCTTCCCGTCCTGTGTCTTAGCCCCGCCCCCTTGTTTCCTTTTTCATTATCCCATTATCAGTTCACGCCCTTCACCTGTTGCCCTGGTTATGCCTCTTTTGTTCCTCTCCTATTTAATGCCCTTGTGTTTGCTGTCTGTGCTGATAATTTGTCTTTATCCCCGTCTTGTCCTGTTCCCCCTGGTGTCTTTAAGTTAAGTTTTAAGTCTTGTTAAGTAAAAGTATTTTGTTCTTGTTTTCCTCTCGAGGGATTTTTGAGTTATGTTTTGTCCTGTCAATAAAATGTCTTTTGTTGAGAGCTGTCTGCACTTGGGTTCTGTTTCATGTCAATCTCCTGACAAAATGTTGAAGAACTCCAGATTATAGCTTTATCATTTATAATCATTTTTGCTGAAACAAAGCTTTAACTCTAAAAAGACGTGTTGGGATCCCTTGGATACACTTTACGTATACAAAGGACTTAATGTATGATATACTGTATTTTGTACTTGCCGTAAGACAGCTTTTATGCAGTAAGCACATTTTTATAACAAATGGAGTAAACAAAACATCAGGCCGAATTAAAAGCTATCTATGCAGCTCTCTGCTGTTCCTCAAGGTCAAGATAGTGTAAAAGAGAATTTAATCACGCTGAAGGTTTCAACAATGTTAATTCCCGATGGTGTTATGTGTTCTCTTTATTCTAAGCAGGTATTCAGTGGAAATTTATGCCAAGGGTTACAATCTTCACTTTTTACACGTCTGTATATCTCAGGAGAAATGATACAGGTCAGAGGAGGTCAGTGAAGGGTCATGACACCCATTGCCATTTCAAAATAAAAATTCATCTGAAAATGTGAGCTAAGGAGAAGCATTTTATTGGCTTCTAGAAGCTGCAAACTAGGAATGAGTCTTATGAATGGGTTTCAAGCTGTAGCCAGTGATGTACAACATTATGATTGAATATTTAAGCACTTCTTGTTTCAATTAAATGATTCGTTATAAGTGTTTCTTCAGAGAACACACGGCTTTAAAGGTTGGACAGAAAAAAGATATTGTCTACCTAGGAAAACACATCTGTCCTGTTCATTCCTACTGCATTAGTACGGTAAAGAGATGACCTTGATTCTGAATGAGCACTACATGATAAGAACTGATTTACAACACCTGTGAAACTGAAGATAGAAAACAGACAAGCAAACTGACTTTAACCTTGTCACAACAATCCTGTTGATATATGACTATTTTTGTAAATAGTTTTTGTCACTGTATGTCGCTGCACGTGCAGTACTGCACTTACATTTATGCATTTGGCAGACGCCAAAATCAAAATACATCAAAGTGTGTGCAATCCCTGGGATCGAACCCACAACCTGCTCTTACCACTGATCTACAGGAGAGCAAACCTTAGTTTTCTAAAACTTCTTTCCAGCATAACTTGTTTGTACAAAAACAAGTGCACAAAGATATGTAATCAAAAGCAAAATCAACCCTGTTCTTTCCAGTCCTCTTCATGCACACTCCAATAAAAATGCAAAAAAATAACTATATTTCACATTGCCCCTTACCTCCAACTCTATCTCAACCAAAAGTATTTTAATACAAATTAAAATATATATACAGCCACGGAAAAAATAAGATACAATTCTAAAACCTCAGGAATGACAAAGTCATCCAACAGCAACGTGAAAGACTGACTTTTTCTTATTTGAAATTTGGGATGAAATATTGTTAGTTCACAAGTAGTAGTTGACAAAAAGTAAATTCGGAAAAACTGAAAATAATTTTGAGATGGTCTCATTTTCTTAATTAACTCTGTAAATAATACTAAATGAATGGTGTGTCTATTTACACCTGTTTCTGCACACATTTAAGACATTACATTCATAAAGTAAGACCAGGGATCCTCAGTGTGTGCGAATTCTCTGACACTGTGCTGCATTATTTAATTCTACTTCACAAGCAATGAGTCATTTTGCTATAGAAACAGATAATAGACCACAGAGTAATATCTGAACTGGTGCAAATAATAAACCGGTGAGTATAAGTCACAGCGTGCCAGGTGAGTGAAGAACAAATAAACAGCTTGTAGTGAAAATTTTCTATTGATCACAAAAATTTCATGAAACTTGTATGGCGTTTAATCATAAAAATATCCAGTAGGCAGTGCATGAAACAGTGTGTCCTCCATATTTTGTAAGTCCCTAAATCCCATTTCAAAGCTCTCTTATGAAGAATACTTATTGCTTTGAGTACTGCATACAAGACATGAAAGTTCTAAAGCCATGCACCAAGAAATAATTTCACTTGATTTAACAGAAAAAAATGTCTTCATTTTGCAGAGATGATCATGTGCTGTGCATGACACGAGTATATTTTAACATTTGGTTATGGATAATCAATCCGTGTGACAGGAGTTTAGTCATACAGACAATCTCAAGATGCACACGATAATGTTATTTTGTAAAGTATGTTTTAAAAAATTACTTGAATATCCTAATTTAAGGCCTAATTTAAAATAACCCCTGTCAGGGAAACTGCCCCCAGAACATCAGTGGTCAAGATAGTGTAAAAGTGCTTTCTTTAAATCTTTGCATCACTAAATCATGCAGACCCATTTGAACACGTTTCCATGTGTAACACGACGTAATCATGTAAAAAGTAAGTGTGAACCGAGAAAGTTTTTCAAGGGCTTTCTACAAAATTTTCACTTTCACTTACATCATTCAAGCTGTTTGAAACCCAGGTGCATCTTTGAGCTGCGGTAGCCATGGAGACTGCAGAATACACTGATGTAAACCCAATCCAGCTTCAGCTTTGTACTTCGGAGGCAGCTTTATGTGTCAAGATTATACTCGTGAGAGACTTTTTATGATAGCGATACATATTCATTTTCTTCTGTTACTTTGTACATTTGGTCCACTGCAAAGCCTGGCAACATGTTTTATGGCTGTAATATCAGTCCAATCAAATACACATATTAATAATGATAATATATTTTTTAATATAAAAAGATATCAAATGTAGTCTATTTCTTTAAATTAGACCTTTGGTTCTACAGACATGTTTATTGATATATTATAGCCCATATGCCTCTTTCGTTTATGTTAACACCATCAACAATGAATGTTATTCTATATCAGAGTTATAATACAGCCTATATGCTTTTTACTCAAAGTTCGATAAAGATCTTTTTAGACTAAGAGATGTTTAAAAGCATGTGTGATTTCATCTTCCATGAAAATTTTTAAAATTGGTTTGTTTCCATAAAACCCTTCCTACCTTTCCGTTCTAATGAACATAATAAAACTGCAAATCAACAATTCATGTTATCACATCACATTCATTGAAGGGCCTGCCTTATTTTTAGCTACAAAAATATTCCGTTTGGGTCTTCTTCTCACTAAAAGAAAACACATTTAACCCCTCCCGAGCACTAATAAACTGTCACATGCAATGGCCTTCAAATATAACTTTTCTGTCGCTGCATCATTGTTTTACTTCCACATCTTTGTTTTGTTAGTTCAAGAGGAAAACTCATTTTCCGTTGGTCAAGGTTCTCACAAAACGGACACACCGTGCACAACTTGTACAGCACAACACAATCACTTTGACACAGCCGCAGGGATCAAGAGAACTCGGCCGAAAGCACATTATCACAGCCACAGCGGACTGCAGTCGTCTTTAATCAGAGGTGTGAAGCACAGCCGCGGATCAGGATTTGATGAGTGAGGACCTTCAAACGTTCACCTGCCAGCTTTGATCACTGGGGCCAAAGTTGAGAAAAACACTACGTATGATACGCTGGAGATGTGCAGTCTGCTAATTAAAGTCTTTCTGTTTTTATTTAGTTCTCCTGGCTTGTTTTAGACACTGCAGCAGAACATCCTAATGATCTTTCAATTAAGCAGCTTTGTGTTTTTTTAAGCCCGTGTCAATCACAGTGTTCCAGAATTAATTACGAATCCAATATGACAGACAGAGTTTAATCAGTCAGGATCCTGAAGGTACTTTCAAACTTGAACCTGAAGAAACATAATTAAACGTACCGGCACTCCATAGTCCTCAAAGAAGGCAAAACAAGAACTGAACATACGTTACGGTGGGCTACGCTTTCAAAACTGTAAATATACATCTTTTTCTTATTTGTCTGAAGTAGCGATCGATCTACAATGCATCATCACATCTTTATGACTCTTTCTCGGAGGACCTCTTAGAAGTCTTAGAAGTGCCATCTAAAAAAAGAGGCCCTCCTAAGATGTTCAGAGAAACCACGCAGAGCTATCAGCTTAGAATCAATACAGACCTGCTGGACAGACACACAGACCCTGTCCCCACTGCTTGTATATTTATATTACAAAGAAAATCAGCGGAGTAAGGTTGAATTGAAGAAGCTGCTGAACTGTTCCATGATTGTGGAGCCTCAATGGGTCTACAGTCGTGGCCAAAAGTTTTGAGAATTACATAAATATTCGTTTTCAAAAAGTTTGCTGCTAAACTGCTTTTAGATCTTTGTTTCAGTTGTTTCTGTGATGTACTGAAATATAATTACAAGCACTTCATACGTTTCAAAGGCTTTTATCGACAATTACATGACATTTATGCAAAGAGTCAGTATTTGCAGTGTTGGCCCTTCTTTTTCAGGACCTCTGCAATTCGACTGGGCATGCTCTCAATCAACTTCTGGGCCAAATCCTGACTGATAGCAACCCATTCTTTCATAATAACTTCTTGGAGTTTGTCAGAATTTGTGGGTTTTTGTTTGTCCACCCGCCTCTTGAGGATTGACCACAAGTTCTCAATGGGATTAAGATCTGCGGAGTTTCCAGGCCATGGACCCAAAATTTCAATATTCTGGTCCCCGAGCCACTTAGTTATCACTTTTTTGCCTTATGGCATGCTCCATCTGGAAAATGCATTGTTCTTCACCAAACTGTTGTTGGATTGTTGGAAGAAGTTGCTGTTGGAGGGGTTTTGGTACCATTCTTTATTCATGGCTGTGTTTTTGGGCAGAATTGTGAGTGAGCCCACTCCCTTGGATGAGAGCAACCCCACACATGAATGGTGTTAGGATGCTTTACTGTTGGCATGACACAGGATGGATGGTAGCACTCACCTTTTCTTCTCCGGACAAGCCTTTTTCCAGATGCCCCAAACAATCGGAAAGGGGCTTCATCGGAGAATATGACTTTGCCCCAGTCCTCAGCAGTCCATTCACTATACTTTCTGCAGAAGATCAATCTGTCCCTGATGTTTTTTTTTGGAGAGAAGTGGCTTCTTTGCTGCCCTTCTTGACACCAGGCCATCTTCCAAAAGTCTTCGCCTCACTGTGCGTGCAGATGCGCTCACACCTGCCTGCTGCCATTCCTGAGCAAGCTCTGCACTGGTGGCACTCCGATCCCGCAGCTGAATCCTCTTGCTGCTTGCTGGACTTTCTTGGACGCCCTGAAGCCTTCTTTACAAGAATTGAACCTCTTTCCTTGAAGTTCTTGATGAACCTATACATTTGATTTAGGTGCAATCTTAGTAGCCACAATATCCTTGCCTGTGAAGCCATTTTTATGCACCGCAATGATGGCTGCACGCGTTTCTTTGCAGGTCACCATGGTTAACAATGGAAGAACAATGATTTCAAGCATCACCCTCCTTTTAACATGTCATGTCTGCCATTCTAACCCAATCAGCCTGACATAATGATCTCCAGCCTTGTGCTTGTCAACATTCTCACCCGAGTTAACAAAATGATTACTGAAATGATCTCAGCAGGTCCTTTAATGACAGCAATGAAATGCAGTGGAAAGGTTTTTTTGGGATTAAGTTAATTTTCATGGCAAAGAAGGACTATGCAATTCATCTGATCACTCTTCATAACATTCTGGAGTATATGCAAATTGCTATTATAAATACTTTAGCAGCAACTTTTCCAATTTCCAATATTTATGTAATTCTCAAAACTTTTGGCCACGACTGTAGATCCAGGCCAAAGTCTGATTAAAATTAAGTTGGCAAAGAAACAAACAAGCGCCTATTTAAGGAATAAGTCTTGTTATAATAATATCCAATCCAAAGTACCATAAAATGATAACTGTACAACTCTGCAAACTGAAGCAGAACCAGGGCACTAAATATCCAAATGTGGTTGCTGGTTGTAGTTGAAGACAGAGAAAAATGTACATATTTACATCAAAAGACTTGAAGTGTGGCGATGCTCGCCGCATAGGAAACAAACAAAAAAAGTCCTTAAAAACATAATGCATGTCCCTGGTACTAGACACGTGGGGTGAGGAGAGCAGACAGTGAATCGGAGATGAGCATGGTCGGAAAGGCACTCTGTGATGTCTATGTACAGGAAATCCATCGTTGGGTGAGGCGAGCTCACGTCCAGGCTATTCACAGTAGTTAACACTTTACATCCCCGCTGAAAAGCACTGTGACAATGACGGCAAAATCTAAACGATTCGAAGGAACATGAGAAATGTTTGACATTCTGCACCGAGTACCCATATTGTTCAAGTGGATGGAGGACTGACATGATTCAAACTGAACGAGGGAAAAACGAGATTAAAAAAATAAAATGACAACAACTTAAAACGGGGATTTATTTAAAATATCCGCTAGCACAGGAAGATGGGATGCCAGTACAACAAGAAGCGTTCTAACATTATAACAGCACCATGTCTGGCCGTCGCCAGCCCGTTCCTAGCGGTCAATACACATCGCAGATCAGCACCAGCGTACGTTACAACACACAACCTGAAAGCGATGCGTTGTAATCGAGGAGCTTCATTTACGTTAACCGCAAAATGGATTTTATTCAACTCCTAAGATATTTTGTTCTCTTTGGTGTTTCATGATCTCAATGCAGACCATGTTCGGCTAAATTGACCACGAAACCATTCATATTTGCCAGGCACCAGATTTAGCCCCGTTAAGCTAAAATGCTACAATTCTCTATTTGTATCTCTTTTTACTGAAATACATTAAGGTAAGTGTAAACATGATCGTTATGTCATCCAATGGCACTCTATATGGACCCCGGGAGCACACGCATGCGCTCATACAACCACGTACACATTCACTCGTCCTAAACACGACCCCTCTAAGCTGCTCCAAAAGGACTTTCAATTCATCCTCACATGTTAAGGATACAAACTACATGCCTATATATCTTTAAGTAACATTGGTATGCTCGGTTTGTTCACCTGCACGGGTAATTTCATCCCTTTCATGTGTGAAGAGGGGAGGGAGTATTATGCAAGTTGTGACATCACACAGATAACAATGTGGCTGAGCGACAAGTTCAAAGCCACAGAGGGACCGTGCATCGGCGAACAGGACCTGCGCTCAAAGCTAATCTCCCTCTCGTTTGACATCAATGCATAACGCAGCGGCGCGTCTCGATTACGTGCCGAACTTATTAAAAACCGGTTGTGTGAGTTAAAAGCACTTGGTAAAGCGTGAGCTATGGTTTCTGCCATTCTGGTCTCAAACTGCCTCCGCAAATCTCGTAAAAAAACTTCTCGGGTTGATGCCCGCAGCTTTGATACGGGTGTTTTTTTTGTCCTTTTTTTAAATATTTAAATAGATATAAAACTTTCTCTTTTTGCTTTTAAACAGACAGTCTGTACACATCTGGTACCAGTACATATAAAATTACAAGAGTTGTTAAATTAGAAAGGATATGTTCCTTCTGATACGTCATATCAAAAATATGCAGCTTTAGTAAACATATTCATAGTACTTTTTTTAGTCTAACTTTACATTGCTACATTACATTACATTTCAGAGTTAGAAATATACCAAAGGTGAGAGAACACCGTCTCGCTTTTCCCCCTCTGTGAGTCCAAAGGCTCTCGGCACAATGCAGTGATGTTAAGCTGAGCAGCTGTTGTGCAGAGGTTGAAGCCTTAAGAGTAAATAGTGTACTTTCCGATCTCTCCTGCACGTCCATACACCCTCTCAGCACCTCCACACCGGTCCCTCCCGTACTCCACATATCCAGAGCACCTCCTCTCTCCCTCTCTTCTCTTCTATCAGTTTCCGCCTTTTTCAGTCAATCTTCTCGACTTTTCCGATGATCTTCTCCTCGAAGATGGGCAGGATGCCGTCATCCTCACGCACCTCCTCGAACACCACTCCGCAGTCAAACTCGTCGCTTACTTTCTTGAAATAATACCTGTGGTGGTGAGGGACAGAGAGTGAATCGTACTTGTGAGATCTCAGATGGGATTAAAAGTAAATACGGTAAATCTTTAAGCTTGTCTCAAAGATATGAACAGGGATCAACAATATCAACTTTTCTCCAAGAACTGGCTGCATAAATTACATGTATAACACATTTAGGTCATTACCAAAGATCAGCTACTACTGGATATGCATTGTTGCTCACAAATAAATTTAAAAGAACATTGTGAAATATCCCCATCTCTCTATGATGCACATCGTAACATTTTTGCATCGTACTACGAATTATCGTTACTCGTCTAGTGACTGTTTTGTAAACTGGCCCAAAACTCAGACACCAGCCACAGGTAATCCTTACTGTTGAACCCTGAAATTTTATTATCATAATATAACATTATATACAGCTATTTGAGGACTGAAGACGTAAAGCATTTAAACTGAATACTATGGATGGTTTCAATATACAAACGACAAGAAAGAACAAGTGGGGCTTTACCTGTAGCTCCCTTTCTTGGTCAGCAGCTCCTTGAACTGTCCCAGAGTGACAATCCTCCCTTTGACAGACGTTCTGTACGGGATGGGCTCTCCGCAGAAGTAATACGCCACAGTGATGTTCTCACAGGGTTGCTTCTTCATATTCTTGTGCCTGCAACAAACCACAATCTACTTAAAAACAGAAAATGCAAGCGTCCTTTCCACACAGATTATTAACACATAACATTGGACAAAATGATGCGTCTTGCGTTCTCTGTGCCAAATGAAAAACACAATGTCCCCGAAAGATGTCCGGAACCCAAGCCTGTTTTTAATACTCTTCTACGTGCTCTGCCACCCACTCGTTCCCGATTTAACCCGACCGAAGGGCTGTCTGAGCCCTGCCGACTAAAGCTGAGCTGTTGCTCTAGATTCCATCTGCCTGGCAAACGCTCCCCTACTCGAAAGAAAAAAGCTTGGCGCTGTTGTGTAGGGCTGCTTTCATCTCCCCCAGCTAAAGCTTTGATGTGACTAAACTGCATATCTGCATGAGGAACAGGTAGACGGCACACGTCAGTGGCGACTCGCTCTCTTCTGCCCATCAGCATGGAGCCGCAATGCTTCGAGTGAAGAGTCTAAACATAATCACTCCCGCCGGTAGTTGCTTGTTGTGCACGTGACCCTCCTGTAAAGAACAATCACCCGAGATTAACTGTTTTCTTCCTTTTGTGATTCACATGACATAACATGATTCTAGAATCGCAACAACACTGATGTGAAATAAACATTAGCAATTTGAGTCATTGTTTAATCTTTTTAAAGGTCCAGTGTGTCATTTTTTGGAGTCTCTATAGACAATGCAATATAATATACATAACTATGTCTTCAGAGGTGTATGAAGACCTTACATAATGAAGCGATATCTTTTTATTTCCTTAGAATGAGCTATTTCTATCTACATACACCGCGGGTCCCCTTACATGGAATTCGACATGTTGTTTCTATAGTAGCCCTAATCGGACACACTGCTCTACAGAGCGTGATTCATAAATACGTTATCTCCTTCTGTGTCAGCCACCGTAATGCTTCGAAAGGGAGGGGAGAGCCGTTGGTTGCACAACTCGCCTCTAGATTTCATACACTGGACCTTTAAAACCCACCGAACTATGCGCTACAACATTGAAATCCATACTCGATTCCAAACTACGCTACTTGAAGTATGAAGACAAGGGGGTCGCTCTACACATACAAACAAGGTTAGTGAACTACGTGAGGGCGCACATGTAACAGCTCTGGTGTATACATGCATGTGCATGTTCTGGTGGCGTGAGATGAAGTGCTCTATGGGGAAGCATGAGGTGGACGGAACGCTAAAACAGCGGACACATACTCTGTCTCAAAGAGCTCCGTGTCGGAGACGGCTGGCACCACACTGAGCGGGGGAATCAGAGCGGGCCTGACTGCGGCGCGACCCCTCTGGATCACTTCCATCACATACCTGAGGAACAACCCTGAATTAGACACGCCAGCTGCTATTGCAGGCATGGAACGTCTTGATATGTGCATGTACCCGAGCAGAATGCAATGCGTGCGAGCAAGCCTGTCTTGTTGCCGTGTTGTTTTGTGGCAAACAGCCTGAGATTTTCATTACATGCTAAAAAACACGGTTACCACTATCAAGCTCATGTTGAAAACATTTGAGAATCTCTAACACCAGTGGATGCAACGCTCACCTCTGCTTGGCCTGCAAAGTACCAGATTTCTTCTTCTCCTCCTCGAGCCTCCTACGCGCCTCCTCCAGCTGCGTGAGGGGGTTGGGGGCAGGGTTGGGGGGCATGGTCGGATCCTGGATGAAGGGATGCGAGGGCTGCACGTTGTTGCGGAGCTGAGCGGTGACCCATGGGTGAACCGCTCCAGGGCGCTCCACAGAGCTGGGCCTCGACGCCTCGTGACTTTGGACCTTTTTGGAGCCCGAGATGCTCCTGAAGTGTGAGAAAGAAATTTGATAAAAATATAATCCAAAAAAACCCTGTTATCTCATAGAGATGTGTACTCACCCGTAAGGGCTCCTCTTGTGTCGTCCAGCTTCTTTTTCTCCTTCCATCATCCACTGTAGAATCTTCTGGTTCCTCTCCGTGTCCTCGGGTTGGAAGGAATCTCGCATCTCAAAGTTCCGTCCGTCGTCTCCTTTCCTGACGGTTCGCTTGGATAGCGTGCTGCCTTTACTGCTGTAATGAGAAACATCGAAATCACTAACGCTGTTGTTTGAAAAACAGTTTCTACCGATACAAGACACGAAAGCATCAAGGAACATACCCGTGACCCATTGGGTCCGTGGCGTTTGGGCCGACACTCATCCCGTCCGCGTAGTTCCGCGACTTGGATCCGTTGTGGTGCTGCTCCATGTTCCAAGCGAAGCCTCCATTTATCCTCATGGCTTCCGCCTCGGCCTGCTCTTTGGGTTTTCCTCCGGCAACATAGTGCGTGTGGTGAACGTGTTTGTGATGGTGCATGTGAGCCGCTTCACCCTTAGGCCCCAGCCGAGCCTGGTGCTTGCCCTGTCCACCAGTCATCGGCATCATCATGCCAGACATCTTGCCCGCCGGCAGCCCGTCTGGGGAGCGGGACTTGGGAGAGTGGCGGCCTGTGCCGGGAGACTGACACCCAGGCGTTTTCATGACGCGCTGCACATGCTCATCCAGGATGCTCTCTGGGTTCTCCTCGTGCGCGTCTCGCAGCTGCAGCCCGTTGTAGCTCATTTCAGAGTAGCGACCACCGTAATGCTGCACGTGGACGGGAGGAACCCTGTGATTGGCCAGAGAGGGAGCGGTGGAGATGTCGGCATCATCGCCTTCCTCTTCCTACAGAAGACAGAGGTTAAAAAATACAAAATGTTAAGTGTATGAATGTGAATTATATTTTTCTAGGTTACTCTAAAGTGAAAGTTTACCCAAAAATAAAAATTATTTCATCATTTACTCACTGTTATCATTTCAAACCTATATGACTTTCTTTCTGCAGAACACAAAAGAAGATATTTTGAAGAATGTTGTTAACTGGCACCCATTTACTTTTTTTGACTGGTTTTGGTCCAAACAATAGAAGTAAATGGGGCCTATGCTGTTCGGCTACCAACTTTCTTCAAAATATCTTCTTTTGTTTTCTGTGGAAGAAAGAAAGTCATAAAGGTCCAAAATGACAAGAGTGCGAATAAACAATGACAGAATATTCATTATCTGGTGAACTATCACGAAGTTAAATTAAAAAAATTAATTAATAATAAAATATGATGGGAACGTCTCTAGGAAATCTGACAGACTTGCGAGACTGCAGCAGAGAAGAAAATAAAAGTGCAATAACAGGTTTAAACCAGCAGATGTCCTCCTGCCATAAGCAGGACAAGATCACACTTCTATTGAAATGCCTTTGTTACTCACATTCACATTCAGACAATGACTGAAACACATCAACAGCAGCACTTCCTTTTGGAATTTCCTCAACTTTAAAATTCATCTTATACTTAGAGAAGACAGCAATGTTTTCATCAAATCACAAATAAACTGTCTTAATTTCCACAAATCTGGACTACATTTAAGCCAAAGTCTTGTGACTTCATTGCATTTTAGTCACATTCTACATTATTAGATTGAGACAATGAGAACTGAAGTGCTTTGTTAATGAAAACAGCTTCTCGTTTGAAATCTAATCAAGTTTCACAGTGTTTAATATAATTGACCACCTTTCATGACCCCTATAAACTCCTCACTGTTGCATGCATATTAATGTCTCTGTATTTTGAGCATACTAAATCCAACATTTACTGTAGTTTTGCACCAATATTCATATCAAATGTGCAGTTTTACGTACTACTCTCCATTATGGAAAAAACATCAACCCTTAGGACGCAGCAGGAAATCTGTTTGCAATGCTTTGAATGTCTCTCCAGGTAGCAAAGCCCGACAAGATTTGAGGGTTTGGCTCATGCATATTTTTATTCGTACTAAACAGCTGTGCAGGTCAGCTCTCTAGACACAGATCTTTGACAGATCGTGCCAAAAGCAGGGGAGGAGGTGATAAACAGAACACAGCCGCAATGCGCAAACCAGCCAATTTATGATTGCCCTCTGTGGGTGATTCGACCTCTAAACTGGACGCTTCGATGCTTATCCGAGTCCGATGTTAAATATCCATCAATAATAAATAATAGTGTAACATCTTGGAGAGAATGTCTAAAATTGCCCAACCAAAACACATATATGTTCGAATCAAGTCTGTCCCTGCTTAGTCCTTAGTAATCCTGGATATATCTGATGTGCTAAAGTAAACTTCCATGCCGTCACAGAACAGAGAGCTAATCTCCACATGTGAAAGACCGCTAAGAGTATCAATTAAAAAGACACTGACATTCCTCTTTCGGTGTCTTAATAACAGAAAGTCGCTGCTCCGTGACGGAAGTTCCTCTTACAGGAGACCAGACTACATAAATAACCTTCGTTGGGACTTAACACCTGGCTTTGTGTGGAGAAAAAGATTCCCATTTGCGGTGTGTGTAAGCATTTCTTCACGCCCCGACTGACTTCAAACAAAGTCATTACACCCAGGCAGACTGGCAAGTAGGTGGATCTCGACAAGCGATTCACCTGACACTGAAGAAAGAGAGACTGAAGAATGAGTCGCACTGATGAGCCAGGAAATCTTCAGAAGGCATCCGGCCACCCCGCTCATAAAGAGCGAGAATCACAAACCCTTGCGCTTTTTGCACAAGCGAAAGAGAAAAACGAAATATTTCTACTGAAGAATACTACACTATGTGTGTTTTCTGGGTTATCTGAACTGACTAATGGGCAGTTTCTTCAACAAGGGTTCTGAATAGGGCTGCATGATGAATTGTTAAGAAACGCAAATAATTATGCAATTGATTTTCTTGCGCAGTTCTTCAGTGAAGTACGGTTAAAAGTTGCTGCATCTGAAGCCAGAGGGCGCTCTTGAACAGAAACTCCAAATAAGCACCACAGTAGAAGCACAACACCACACGTAGTTCCAGGAAATGCTTCTTTCACTGTGTCAGTTTCTCAATATGCGTTCTTCAGCGGTCTTGTGTCCTCGCTCTACGTCATCAATAACCGTAAGTCCCCGGGTGTGTTCTCGATATCAAGGATGCATCGACTGTAGCCCTGCACGCGTACGGATCGCACTTGAAGTCCCAGAAGTCACTGAGGCGCGTCCATCCAAGTTTGTTCTTCCGAGGATGCCTCGTAAAACTGGTCTCCACGGGAATACATGTCCGTTCTTTGCATTCTTGGAATTGAGAAACGGCCTGTTTTTCAAGCCTTCTCAGGTATTTTCATGATAATAAAGTAAATTAATAATGATGATGTTTGAAGGGTGTTGCTTTTCAAATGCACCTTATAAGCGACTGATCAAAGAGCCGTGCTTCCCGGACAAGCTGCTCCTAAACACAATCGAAACCGTCACGATCTCATAATCTCACTAGACGGGTCGATTTACGCATTATTTAGTGAAAATCGTAATGAATCGTGCAGCCCTAGTTCTGAAATAACTGTTTGATATCCATTTAAAGGAGGCATGAATTAAAATCACAATTTTAACCCAAGCTTTTGTTATATAAGAGGGAATCGTATTCACACGAACATCATGTAAGTGTCAGAACTGAAAACGCCCTTGTTACTGAGATTACATCTGTTATTGACACCAGGCCCAGAGAACACCAGGTCCTGGAATGCATCTATCTATGACGACATTGATACGTTGAACACCATCTCCACTGAAAAATATCAACAAGTACTTATCTAGCCCCGCCCACTGGTTCACGCATGACAGAACTGAAGTACCACAAGTGGCGCAGAACCAGATAGAGCGAGCAAGCAATAAACAAACATGCCTTCAAAGTAAGCTAAATATTGTGCCGTCCCTGGTTGTGGAAGAATACAGTCGCTGCATAACCTTCCTTCGGATTCCGATATTAGGAATGCCTAGTTAAAGATCATTTTTAAAGACGTTCCAGCTCATGTGGGAAAAACATGGAGCGTCTGTTCGTTTCATTTCTCCGAGGATTCCTTCTTGAACAAGCCACAGGTCGACAGGTGCTAATGTGTAACCAAACGTTACGTCTCTTACCAAATTCACAGAAGGCTCCAACTACGCAAACTGCTATCCAATCAAAGCAGTGGGAGTTTACTTATAAAGTCTTCAATGCGGTACGCCCATTAAAACCGAGCGTTTGCAGAGCTGGCCTTAAAACCAGTGTAGAAAATAGCCTATTACTTATTGATTTGGATGATTTTGGATGTAAAAAAATCACACGAACGTCATAAGTAGACCTCATATAACAGTATAAAACAATAAACAAGTCCAGTTCATCAGACCTTTAAAAGTAATATAAAAAGCTCTAGAAACTAACGAGCGTTAAGTTCTCGTATTAACACTGTTTAAAACATGGCTTTGCAAATGCACTTTCACAATTGAAAGAATTCAAAATTTACATTAAGAACTCGAACAGTTTTGAACATTTTGAAGCACTGTGTTTTGTAAAATTCACGCTGGACGACCATCTGACCATCATGACTAAGGCCTGGTAGCTGGAATGCACTCACCAGTCTAACCCTCTTGAGTCTCTCCTCCAGTTTCTCCTGCGCTTCACGTTCTTTCAGCACCCCCTCCAGCCTGCTGATCAGCTCCGCTGCGAACTTCTCTGGGTCCACGTGAATATCCTTTGGCATCCGGTTTGTGCGCTGAAAGATAAGAAGAGATCACCGGTCTGTGCTCAAGGTCACATTCTCATTTAATTCAGCGCTCTTTAAAAACCAACCATAGCCGTCTATTACACATGTATGTGAAGATAGAACAATACCATAATGCGTGTGAAATGATCAAAATAATTATTACAGGCCAATTTGAGAAACCTTTGTAGCCACTGAGAATTAACACTGGAACACACAACGGATAACCAGAAGCTCAATATAGACGCTTTATTGCGCAATGTTCTGCTATAAAACCAAAGAGACTTCAAACAACAGAAGTCCAGGGAATGTATTATTCCAGAAGTCTGGACTGAGAAAAAAGAAAGACAGAGGAGGAAAAGACTCATGAAGAAATACAGTTGCAGGCAGCGCCTGGATAAGGTCCAATGAAACCTTACAGGAGCCGTTAAAAATTTGATTACAGGGCCAAATCTGATCTAAAGTCTGTTGCAGCTCTCTTTGTTCTGCCCTTCTGTTTGCTTAAGATTCATCAGTCTCCTCCACAGCCCACACGGTTACATGCCCAGTGGAACTGCAGAATCTGTCAAGACTTGACAAGGCGTTTTGGTTGCTAACGCTGCCTTCCCACTGCAGACCACGTTCACGGAATATAAGAGAGCCTATTTAAACTTAAGACGGCAACCAATGAAAAGGCACAAGCAAGAGGGGGTTGAGGCTCAGGTGTACTTCGATTTTCAAGTCGAGACGTCTTGAGCGCAGCAGGGTGTTCAAGCCGGGACTGTTTACGTGGATAAATCTAATTTCGCTTTGACCCCTTTGGTTGTTTTATAGGCGCTTTCATCAGACGCACGTGCTGGCTCGAAGTTAACTTTTAGTCGGTGTTAGGTTATTATTTATTTTATGTTTGATTTAAATTAATTTTTATTTATATTATTATTTTAATGTATATTAATTAAATTAAATTAAAACTACTCAAGTTGTTGATTCTTTGCAGAGGTCTACCAGATGTTAAGTTCGAGCCAAATAACGTTCGTTTTAGGGCTGTCAAACGATTATTCGCATGCAGAATTAAAGCTTGTGTTTAAGTTATATATGCGGATATTAAGTTTGTGTTTATAAACACATACACGGATACATTTATGAAAAATATAAAATAATAATGAAACGTTTATATAGAATTGGTTATATACATAGAATTCATTATTGGTAATTATAAATCGAAATATTTCCTCAATACATGAATGTGTTTGATTTTGTGTTTATAAATACAAAATGATTATGAAAGTACACAAACATATATTATGTGAACACAAACTTTTAATCGTTTGTTTATGTTGTTGTGGATGAAACGTCTACACAATGAGACACTTTGGTTCTGGACATAATGTAAACTTCCTGATGTGGCATAAACTATAAAAAATATCCATTTTGTGTGTCGAAAATATGAGAGAAAAATATTTAGAGTGACGTGTGGGGTAGTAAATAGTAAGTACAGAATTGTGCAGGCAGAAATCAAAATTCAGTAAAGGCTATATTAGTTGGAAAAGTTTGTACTTCTGCCGTTCAGGTACGCATTGGAAAAAAGAAAACGCTGCAACGGCTCCGGTGCGTCACACGCTCGATTCGTACCATCCAGTTTTCAGTCTCTATAGGTTGAGTGAAAGGCCCCGGTGAGGGGAAGTGCATGTTTGCTCTGTTAAATTGGGCTCTTTCTCAGAGGCTCCAATTATGCGGGAGCTGGTGCACTGGGAAAGCCGAAGCATCAGAAGGGAGGCTTCACATCTGCTGGGGCAGAGCAGGCAGAGCTGACGAGAGCATCAGGAACGCTTTAGACAGCACCCTCGCGCTCGCTCACCCTCCATCAGCTATTCGCCGGCACATGATCAAAGCTCCCCAGCCACCGCTGTGCATCTTAAGAATGCACATTCATTTTAGGGCCGATGGGAGAGACAAGGCAGGGGGAAGAAAAGAGAGCGAGCGAGAACGGCGAGGAAAGACCGTAAGATGATGGACGGAGACGCAGAGAATAGATAGAATAAAATGAGAGGTGGGGGTGGAAAGGAAAAGGTAAAGCCAGAAAATGTGTTGTAGAGTCAACAAGGTGTTCTGGAAATCCAAAGCATACTTACAGGAATATGAGGTAGTGGCACTCGCCCGTTAACTTTGGCACTTTCGTGTATCTCGCGTCGGTGTGGTTTGCGGTATCTGTACGGTGGGACTCCGTCTCTGTTGAGGAGAACATAAAAAAATATTTAAAGATTACATTTCTTGATAAACATATCTCCACTAAACAGACGATTAAAGATCTTCACGTTTACTACTCAGTCACATACAATTGTGAACCGAACACAAAGGGTTTAACCGAGTTTGCTAGTTATTATCTCGCTAGCCTCCGCGGCTTATAAAGATATGTCGGATCTACAGTGAACGAAATGCTCCTTTTGCCTAATGCCAATAGATATATGCATGAATATGAGCACACAACACAACTTTTGTGTAAAAACACGACTATTGTACTCAACACTGCAAAAAGAGATTGGAGTCGTGTACGCTTTTGTTGTCGAACCGAAAGCGGAAGCAACATTTCAGCCCATCCGACTGAATCCCCGGGGCACCGGCGACAGCTTCAGAGCAGATCTCGCTCGAGGTCTCTCAGTGACACCATCACGGGGAGCTTTTAATCCCCCAGGGGTCCTGCTGCGGACCCCCCTGCATCTCTGCCTGGCGAACAGCTGATAATGGCCTCTAATCTAGCCCACTTCAGACACATGTTTGCGCCTTTAATGTGTTTTTTCCTAACTCGGATCACTCGTGCCATCTCTGAACGCGGCGCGCTCCCCGTTGCCGCCTCGCCACCTCAAACTCTTCCTGCTGTTCTTCACTCGAGCAAATCCTATCAAAACACTTTTTAAAAAGCAACTCGCTTCCTGTGGAGGAAGAAAATGTACTCTTCTGCTAAAGAACAGTCTGACGGCGAACGAGAGCTGGCTGGTTTAAAAATACACCTTAACTTGCGTAAAGGGTGACCTAAAAGAAATTGTTTTGTTATTCCGAAGTAATCATTTAAAATAATAGCATAGGGCCGAAATACTTTCGTAGCCGTGAAATAAGCGGACAAATTTGATTATACCTAAGGGCAAAAAGCTGTTTATTCTATTATAAGCTCTTATTTTCCGACCTTGTTTGTTTTCAATAATTCATTTCCTGTTCTTTCAATAACCTGCACAACGTGAAGGCCATTTCCTTTGTTTTCGGGGAAAGTTAATTTAAAGGGAAACAAGTCAATGCCTTCAAATTACAGCTCGCAGCGCCTCATACCTCCCAATTTGAAGCTCTATAATTAGCATAAGTAATGACATTTAGAAGCTTTCATTGGTGTGGATAATGAGCAGATGGTCCTCCTCAGAGAAGAGCAGATTTGTTTCTGTTCCCAGAGCAGGGCTGGGGGGAAACGCCACTAATTCTGCATGCGAGAGACACTGTTCTGAGACCAGCCCTTGGTGATGGCTGCAAGCCTCGGCTTAAGACACTCCAATGATGAGTAATATTAAGCTTCGATGAAATATCTATGCCTCGGCAGAGTTTTTTGGAGGGGGAAAATCCTGCCAATTTGACTCGGGGATGGCAGAGAAATTGAATGGCTGTAAGATGGAATGAGGATGGATTTATGTGTGCACGGATCGGCGTGTGTTTTATGTGCATAGATGTGTACGTACATGCTGCTGTCGGTCAGGGAGAGAGTATCTGCGTCGCTGGACATGCTCTGCTGCTCGCTGTCGTTGGCGCTGGTGGCAGGAGCCATGGCGTAGCCGGTGTTCACGTAGTATGGATTGACGGGCTCTCTCCATGACGAATGCCTGTTGATGAAAAACAAGAGAAGATTCCTGTCAGACTTCATTATGAAAACGACATCAGTCATTTTGTTGAAACATTTCATTTCTATGCACAGACATGATGCATGACCAATGTTTCTAATATGTCGTATCGGTCACGTGACTCATTGTTCTGTGCCCTACCTGCTACTTTTCTTCCTTAATAAATGACCACAAACATAGTTGGCATGCAAACAACTACCCAAATCCTTAATCATCTAATTAACCATAAGCATTTACAAACTGCACTTTAGTCTGGGCGTAGGCAACATGAAAACAATTCTCCGAAAACCAATTATCTTGCATTTAGTTAACTCCGACTAACAGCTACATACCACACAGTTACATCACCATCTACTCATGCGGCTTTATTAAAGTGACAGTTCACCCAAAAATGAAATTTCTGTCATGCATTACGCACCCTGTAGTTGTTTCAAACCTGTATACATATCTTTGTCCGATAGAACACAAAGAAATGGTAGTCAAAGGTGCCTCAGAACTGTTTGCTTCCCTACATTCTTCAAAATATCTCATTTTGTGTTCAACAGAACAAAGAAATTACAATTCAATTTTTCCTACAATGGCAGTCAATGGTGCCTCAGAATTGTTGGTTGCTAACATTCTTCCAAATATCTTTCTCCGTGTTAAACAAAACAAAGAAATTATACAGGTGTTCGGAACAACTAGATGGGAGTAAATTATGACAGAGATTACATATTTGGGTTAATTATGCCTTTCGACTCGCAACACTCTAAAATCAAACCAGGTATCAAACACATGAACATCTCTAAAAAAGCTGTCTGATCGCTTTGGCTAACAAACAGCAATCTGAATGATCTGCTTCCAGACACCGTCGTGTGGCGTTCAAGAACATCACACAACCGATTGCATCTCATCTATTCTTCACGTCACAGCAGGCATTAATACTTGTTTACAAAGCACCTACCGGCCTAAATCTGCTTTAACGCTTACACCGTTTCTACATTTACTAGGGATGTGCACTATGACTAATTTGACAGTCGTTTAAACAAAAGTTCTGTAACCGTGTAGTCGACTAGTCTAAAAGTAAGAATGGCCCAGAAGGCAGTCCAAAACTTTGCGCCGGGCCTATATGCAGGCTAATACATTTTAAAGAATGTATTAATCAAACTGCTCATTTCCCATATTTAATGTAGCTAAAACAGGCATTTCCTTACGTTATGATCATTAATATTTCTGCATTTGCGCCAACACTGACTGGATCGTTTTATCGGCTGCAAGAAGTGACGCGAAGAGCATTTGTTTGCTTTGGTGGGTCTGTGCCTGGCCTTAAAGTATGTAGCCTAATACGATCTTATGAAATCCATTTTATTTTCTCCTTTAAGTCTGGCTTTCTCGGACTTTAAAAGTTGAATTAAATTTTAGCAATCAAACTAAACTACATTTTAGTAAAAGTGTGTTTATTACACTGAAATCATGAAACTTAAAATATTTAACAACTATTAATTAAAAGCTTAAAAACTACAATTTCATTATTTGTTTACTTAAATGATGACAAGTAATAATTAGGGTAGGCCTATATTAGCCTTTCAACAAACAAGATAGCCTACATTATATCATGTTTTTATTATTTATAAAGCAAAGCAATGCGTGTAAACAAAAAAAGCGAATAGAAAGCAATGGACAAAGTACAGAACAAGCTACAGAACGCATTTGATCTTGCGCAGAGCGAATGAAAAAGCTAAGTTATAGTTATAGAACATACATATGCTAAACACTTGAGTGTGATTGTGATGTTAATATTATTTTACATGTTCTTGTTGAGGAAATGCAAGCATTATGCTAGGATGATAGTCGGCTCAATGTTTGTGAACAATAACTCAACCAAAAATCTGCGCAAACTATGCAAGGGCACACAGATAACAGTGCTAAGTGATGACGTTATTTTTGTGATAAACATTCATCAAAGACATTTCAAAGTTCTGTGAATCTAGAAGCGGAGACATTCTGTGTGCTCAAGATGCATTCACAGCATTTACAGCTCATTCTGCCATCAAATCTGTCAATCTGTCTTTCATGAATTTTAAATATTAAAATATTGATATTTATTATTAAGTAATTGTTAACATAACTTTGTGTAGCTTTAGATCATTATCTACTTTTTCGTTTTATGCCGGCATTCCGCGCTTACGTCCGCGTTTTCCACGTCACGGCAATAAGAACCCAATACAGTATGGTTAGGCATGGCTCCAGTGAAATTATTATTATGCCACTTTGATATGACATAGTTTGCATAAAACCTACCCGTTTTTCTCCTTCAAAACACCACCAAAACTCGTCTTTCAAGTGATCATTTCTGAGCGTGCGGCAAGGGGCACAAAGGAAACTCATGCTAGATCTGACCTAAAATTAAAGAGCATTTTTCCCACCCGAATCGTTCTCGTTGCTTAAACGTTCCACTCCATGCCGATCCACGTCAGCTGGTACGTAAATGGTTTAATTTTCCACCGCAGGGCTGATAACGGAAATTTTTAGAATGCACAAATGCGTCACGCGCTGCCTTGGTAACATACGTGACGGAGCTATAACGGCTCTCCGCGCATTCATTAGCACGATTCAGCACGGTTATAGAACAGTTTGTAATTGCGTCGAGGCGAACCAGGCTCACGTGGAAACATAACTGTAGCCGTTTCAGACTGTGCTTAGAAGGATTCGGCACGATGGTGGAAAAGCGCATAAAAAACATTTAGCTCCTGATACACTTTTAAACACTATTAATATATATTTTTTCAAACATATTGCTTAAGTATGTTATTTTAAATGTTTTTAAACAAAATATTAAAGTAATAGTCATTTAAATTATAACATATTGTGTAATTTTTTCGTGTAATTGACTCTTGTTTTCAGTGTCGACTAGTAGGAACTGTACCGTTTAAACAACTAGTCGTCTAGTCTCGCACATCCCTAACATTTACACAATTTTAGTTGTTTTAATGACATCACCCTGCGGACACAACCGAGGCATATTACACGAACGCGGACGGCCAATATGAGCATAGATGATGAAAACAAGGGGCAACGAAGAAAAGGTAGTCCACCATGCAATACAGATTCAACTTTACTCCGCGTCTCTGTTTTTAAACACCCAGCTGTGAGATGCGGCAGCAGAATACAAAATATGTGTTGGAACTGTGTGTAAAATAAACGCCTAATCTGATCAATTTCACCAAGTTCCCAGTTTAAAGCAGGAAGCATTTACTATTTTAACAGCGCTGTGTCTTTGCTGTGGTATTTCTCTCTGTTTAAAAGAATGATAGGACATTGCAAACAAAGCGTATTTATTGTGTGGTGCTTAGGAACGACTAGGCACTGTTTGAACCGTTCATAAGCGAGGCTGAAACATCTCTTTATTGCCAGTCTAAACAGAGAACAGAAAGAAACTGACAGAAGCGAATAGATAGAAATGTAGAAAAAGGGAAGGGGAGGGGAGAGAGACCCAGGCTCTCTGCAGTCTCCTGTGGTTATTCCTCACTCTCAACCCATCCACCGTCTTCTAATGATTCAAGCAGCAGCCATGTCAATATTCACAGTATAAGACAAAAGCCAGAAGCCTTCAGAGACGATCCCAGCCTTCAGCAGCCTTCTCCACATGCCCGGCATTCCCCATTCCATTTGATTCTTCACAAAACAAAGGCTTTAAAACAGACAGGGGGCGTCTGGAATCTCTGAATCATTACTGTGATTCAAAACCAATCGATCGCCTTCTTCCCCCCAATAACATACTTTGCCTGAATCCAACAGTGCCGACACATTAATTACTGTGACATCTCTCACCAATAAGGAAGAAAACTCACCATTATATAGGCACATTAGGATTTAACTGCCTTCCCTCGCAGCCCATTACCACTTAAAAATCCCTGCATCTAAAGCTAGTCTGCTGGGACAAAAGCACGATGCGCGTCTGAAAGGAACCATTACCTAGATACAGGCCGCATTGCTGCTCGTGAGATTTGTGCACCTCCCCACGCTCAGAAGAATTATGAGCTCTTTTTCATCCCATTCTGCATGTGATCACAGTTGACTCCAGTCTCCTACAGATTAAACCCTCAAAGGCAGCTCTGTGTTGAAGAGCACAGGTAAGAGAGACTGGCTTTTATGTTACAATGTATATTACCTTTAATGGAGTCATGCATTAGACAAAACAAATTACGCTTTTCCACTGCATAGTACTGCACGGTACGGTATGGTACAGCTTACTTATTCCACTAGGTACAGTACCTAGTACCCGATACTTTTTTTAGTACCACCTCCGTTGGGGTTCCAAGTGTACCGTACCAAAATGCGAAGCGTTTACACACTGATCACTGATTGGGCAGAGAGAGTCATTACCAGCGTCATTGGATTTGCTACAAAAGAATACGCATTTTAATATGTAATATTGGCAGTAATACTCTCATCACCTTTGTGACAGGGATATAGAGATTGAGACTCTTAACGCAATGCTAAATATAGCATGCAAATTAAAATCAATGAAACTCCTGCTGCTGGAGGGATTTAGTGATGCGCCGCTTGCTCATAATACAACAACACGTTTGAAAACTGCATGTAATAGAAAGTGAAGAGCAAAAAACTGCAGAAAATGTACAGCATGTGTCGCATGTATAATATTATATCTAGAAATGCATTATACATATCGTCTATTTGTAATACGCATGCATGATGTCGCCTAGAAAACATGTTTTAGAAACAAGGGTCTCTGAATAAGGACTTGTCAGATTACCTGATAGGTAGATATGCATGGACATTTTCTGCAAGTATATTTTGCTGTAAATCTGTCATATGGGAAATGTAATAAAAAAACAGACCTGTATCGTGGCGTTGTATAGGGATGCGTATCGTATCGTGAAATTGTTGGTAATACATGTTTGGTGCAACTATGGCGATACGTTTATAAACCGACCCACTTTGAAGCGGTACTAAACTGCAGTGGAAAAGCAAACTGAGCTAAAGTGAAGTGAGCTGCACCGAGCAGATGCGTACCAAAACAGACGGTACCATGCAGTGGAAAAGCACCAAAGAGAAAACACCAGCAACTGAAAGAATGTTACTAATGAGACAGGCGTCAACCTGGACATCAACTATTTTAAACATTTAAAACAAGGCCCTATTAAAACAAAAACTATGCCAAAAAATTATGAATAATAGGACTCTGAATTACTAAATTACATACAAACCTGTCACTTAATATTAATAGTGTTGGGCGATATTCTCTATAGTCAGATCGTTCTATGGCCAGCCTGTGGATCGCTGATCCACAATAGTATTAAGGGGCGGGGCAATTTATGCATTAACCTATGACAAGCATTTTGTAGACAAAAAACAGAAGCAAACATGGCTAGAAAATTCCCATGTGATACTGCTATTAGCATTCTATTAGATTGTGAGTTTGTAAGCTATTTACTATAAACGCTGTAAAATTTCATGAAAAAATAAGAATTGTCATTTTTTATTTCACTTGGACTTTAAATCACATGCAGGTGAATAGCTGAAATTGTCGGACGCAGGAAAAAAAAATCTATGTGCCATTTCTTTGAGAGATCGTTTAACGTTCGACAGCTGAGCCCAACACACGTTCTTTAATTATATGATGTTGCTTTTGGTGCTAATAAATACATGTTTGGTTGCATATGCATAAATTACGGGTGGGACATGTCCCCACCACTTTTTGGAAGAAATTAACAAATGCTTGCGGAAAGTATTGATGGTTTAGGGGCATTAACATCTAAAACGCAGGCCACTTTCTCACCATGTCTCGTTGCTCACACACAAGTTGTATTTTGCGGAAGACAGAGAGCCACGACTCCAGATGCGTGCATCATCTTTGCTCGTGGCGCTTCCTTGTGCATCCAGTGTCCAGCACAAAAACGCGTAAACTAATGAACAAGTGACATGTTTAGTCATAGGAAAAAACTGTTTTAAAGTGTAATGCACCGCAACAGCCAAGTGAATAGTGTTGGGTGATATTCTCTTTAGTCAGATCGTTCTATCGCCAGCCTGTGAATCGCCAATACATGATAGCAATTTACACAGTTATTTATGACAAGCTGGATTTGTGGACAAAAAACTGAAGCCAACATGGCTAAAAACGCATTACAAGCTATCTCGCGTGCAGAACACTCACCCCGCACATTACAATCTCTCTCTGAGGCGAGGAAAAGCCACAGCCGCGCACATTACAAGCTCTCTCATGCTCTGAAAACTAGGGTTGGGTATCGATAACCGGTTCCATTTTAGAACCGGTTCCAAACCGGGGATTCGATAGGACGCGCCCATTTCGGTTCCGTTTATCGATTCCTGACTTTTTCCAATCACTCGCGAATGGCAGTGAGCATTTTACCATTGTATCAGCAAACGTTCAAAAGTTTGGTTAAACTTTGTGAAAAAAGATGATAGCATTGCCACATGCAATACGTGTGGCAAAGATATTTCGTGAAAGGGAGGGAGTACATCTTATATGATGAAACGCGTCATTAATCTGAAAAAATTTGCACCGTGTTTAAGTCTCTCAGCCTCGAGTCCTCCTGCTACAACGCACCAGATAGCTTACAGCGATTAGCAGCGTCTCACACTCAGGTACAGAATACAGATAGAGATGAAAAGACAAACAGTTTTTGTTTAAGTTACTGTATTTTTTTAAATAGTGCTCACAATTAAATACATCCGGGAAGCTACAGGAAAACGTGTTCTTGTTTATTTCTAAATTTTATTAAGTTTAATTATTAATTCGATCACAGTATTTTACTCGCAAATAATTGTTTAGATAATGGACGATCTAGCAACTACATGTTAGATATTTTACGTTGTATTTTTGTGATATACTTAAATAGTTTGGTTTTGTAATTGATTCTGATTATTCCTTAATGGAAGTGTTGTTTATTTCATTATTTGACGAATTGTCACAGTTAACAGTTACAGCCTACTGGTTATAGCCTAAATGTGACCAGAATAAAAAGGTAAAACCTGTTTTCTTTAAGTATTTGCTATTTTCCTCTCCCCAAAAAAATATTGGAATCGGAACAGAGAATCGATAAGAGCCGGATTCGATAAACAGAATCAGAATCGCTAAAATTAAAACGATACCCAACCCTACTGAAAACTCAAACCCTGCACATTATAAACTCTCTCTGGCGCAAAGAAAAGCAAAAGAATCAGCTATCGCCAAAATGTCTGACTATCGTCGATACACGATAGTATCGTCAATCGGAACAACCCTAAGTGACCTTCCCCAAATGACAGTTTGGGAACCACATACTGTGAGAGCCGGAGTCGAAAAGCAGAGCAGGCAATAGACCGACCGCCCTGTATTTATTGATAAAAATGAGTTATTACAGAAACAATTTATTAAAGATCTGCGTCAGATCTCCCTCTTTTCTTGCAGTTTGAGATCTGGTTGTAACCAGGGCAACATGTTCACACGAGACTAATGTGCAATTTAATTTCATCGCTTGGAAATCTCAAATCAAATGTACCAAATTAGGCATTCGTATATTTCATATATTTTAATGATTCCCTGCGTGTTTCGGTTTGTCTGTTTTCTGTGGTGGTCAGTAGGCTTCAGTATAATAACGTTATTCAGTTAAACTTGGCGCAGTGATATGGAACTACGTGGTTGACAGATCTGGAACTACTTTATAGCTGTCCGCTTCCTGAAAAACAATGGGTAGACCATTTTCTTCTCTCTAATAAAGGGAGGAATCTCTGTGTGTTTCTGTCTGTTTGCATTTTTTTAAAGTCCATCATCCAATCGACTACATGCATAGCGGATGTATTGCTGCAGACCCAAGGGAGTGCAGTATTGCAGTTTGGTGCAATATGGAATGAATACACTTTTAATAGAGAACAGCGCGAGCTGGAAGCGGCGCGCCTCACATTAAAATAGTTTTGTTTTTAATGGCAAATTATATTTCATTTAGTGACTCTATAAAGTTAATTTAGAAAAATATTTGAAGAATTTTTTGTTTGTGGTTCAGGTGCTAGCATAGTTTGGTTGTCAACTGTGCTGGAGTGCAGATTAAGGAGACTGTTTAAACTGTTACATCCATTAAAATAGTTAAGTTTTGTTTTCAATGGTAAATTAGATACATTTCGTTTCCTTTCTTTAATAAGTTAGTTTAGAAGAATGTTTTTGAGTATTTTTTGTTTGTTGCTCAAGCACAGAAGGCAGTTTGATTGCCAACCGCGCCAGAGAACCCAGATTTAAACGCATGACGGGCATGAGTCTGTTTAAATTCCTCATTCAGCTCATTGGATTTCCTGAAAAACAGTTAATTTGGACATCTGAGGTTTCGAAAGGACAGAGACGATTCATAGTATTACTGTTCATGACACAGAAAGAGTTAATAACGGCCACAATAATGCCAAGTATAACAGAATTTTTATTGGGATTGCAATTATTAAGCAAAATGTTCAAATCCTAACCATCATACACTGGCTTTTTAACCCTCATTAACAAGCTACTTTAAAGTATAGTTATTGTTATAGTGCAGGAGAATACAAACATTAATTATGTTATTAAAAACATTTTTGAAAATCTATTTTATATTGATCTAGCCCGAGACACATTACTGTTTCATATTTTAAGGTCAGCTCTTTGTATAATCCACATGGTTTTATTTTCTGTCAAACACTTGGTGAACATTACAGATCACAGATGATCAGTAACACAAAACTAACTAGGAGTACGCTCTCATCCTAAACTTCTGAATTCCCTTGCTTACTATTATTTGCTAACAAATAAAAGACATATGACTCCTGCAACATTTAAATGCATAAACCCCTAAAGCGTTGACCTAAAAGGCTATTTAAAAAATAAACGTTGCGTCTTTCTGTAATCCCAGCCAAAAACTTCATGTAGGCCTAATGAAAAAATCATTCGAGAACAACTTCGCATATCCAATGCTCCCGCTAATTAAAAACACATCAGGTCCAGAGGCGATGGAACATACGTTCAGCTGGGTGGAGCGTGTTTCTGTGGTTTATGAATATCAGTCTTTCATTTAGTCATGTTATGGCTTGTTAAAAGGTACGTTTTAACAGTTTTCAAAAAATGTAAATGCCAAACGGAGCCCTCTTAACGCTAAACGTGAAGTGCTGGGAGAAGACGTGAGTCACAAAAGTAAAAAGCCACAGGAAAACAATCTCGAGAAGAGACGCGCATCCTTTTGTAAACTCCCGGGGATGTTTCTCGTGCTTGCAGCTCACCTGAACGTCTAAAAAGCTGAGACTTTGGACAGAACAGGGTTACTGCATCATCACCAGATGTCAAGGCTCGTCTCAGACAGTTGAGAGAAAACTGGGTCAACTTCTAGGGCTAGATTTCCACAATTTTCAATCTCTTTTGCGGGAGGAGTGCCAGCGGAGAACACAGCGCAGTTCAGCACATCAGAGCAGAGGAACACAATGTATGCCTGAGCATTTTACACAGGCTAAATCAGGCTGTGTAAATCCTCCTCTCGCTCCTTCATGCCTGCTTAGCATTTAAGCTTTAGCTTTGATAAAAGAAAAAAGACACTGCACTCAGAAATTCGTAATTTAAAACTGATATTCCCTAGTCTATATTCGGATAGGATGAGGTGGACTCGAAGGCATTGGAAAATGCCAATAAACGCCGGGCAGTGACTGCACATTGTACAGTAAACTGGGAAATCGCTGCGTTGCTTGGCAACCACAAACGATGAACTTACAAACTGTTGCCTCCGTTATCATTACTACATATCTGGATCACAATATTGACACTTTTTTTTATTGAACAGCTCTAGAATACTTGATTTTTATCAATCACAGAATTCTGTTGTTAAAGGGATAGTTCACCTGAAAATGAAAATTCTCTCATCATTTACTCACCCTCAAGTCATTTTAATCCTGTATGACTTCTGCAGAACACAAAAGAGGATAGTTTGAAGAATGTTGGTAACGGAACAATTCCCTTCTATTGTATAGACAAAGAAACAATTAAAGTCAATGGGTACCGCCGTTGGACGGTTACCGACATTCTTCAAAATAGCTTTTTTCTGTTCTGCATTAGAAAGTCATACAGGTTTGAAAAGACTAGAGGGTGACAGAATGACGACAGAATTTTCTTTTTTTGGGTGAACTATCCCTTTAAATATATTTGCCAATCTTCTACGCAGTTTGTTTAATTACATCTTGGTACGATATGAAATGATTTTCAACACGAAACCTATTTTTTATTGCATGCATGATGCAAAAGGATATCGTACCGTCAACCAGTCATCTTGATCAACTTCTAGACGTCTCGCAGCTTACACAGCTACTGCTGCCATTTTACATAACACACCACACGAACAGTGCTCGGAGTGATTGTGGCACGGTCAAGAGGTTCAGACACTCACATAAGTATGGTAAACTCACTGTAACGCGTTTTAGAAAACATCAATTTGAAAGCACCTGTCGATATTTGCTTTTAAATCACCGAAAGCTTTGTAATCTTCTTCAGAGACTGTTGAAAGGCCCACATGCACAGCTTTCTATTCCAGCAGGACAAGGATTAAAGTATTTAGCAGTCACATCTCAAAATCCCATTTCGCTCGTATGGAGGGACTCGAGGCTCTGATGCATCAAGTGATTCGCTGTAAATTTCACAGCACGGCTTAAAAACCAGGCTCTGCAGATTAAACGATGTCTGCGCGATGCACGATACCAACCAGAATTCCCTGCGCTAAAGCGCACAATGGGCCATCACAACCGGTGGCGAGGAATGCCTTAGGAATGTCTGAGCACAAAACTTCATTACAAAACACAATCCCTGAAACAAACATTCCGATATTCGCATTCTGCGGGCAGAACGGGGCGGTACGGACAAAGGGAAACAGCGATCTAAACATACAGCTGTGGGCATTAAGTCAGACAAACGAAAAATACCTGAAGCCTTCGGTACACCTAAACCTTTCTTCAGACTGTGTGCATTTTTACTTTTTTGCTAATATTCAATCCGGTTTCGCCTTTGTGCACATTCTAAAGAGAATTCATGTTGCGGTTCTCCTGAAGAAACCTTTATTCTACCTCAAAAGGCTGCCATTCAAGAGACACCTGCATGGAGAACACAAAGAGAACCCACTTGCACCAACTCGCAGTAGGTAAAGACACCGCTGCGTCCCGGTATCTGTCTCGCAACCACAGTCACAGTTACTTAGAGGTTTCTGCCTATACTGCATTCCTCTCATCTCCTGTGGAGGGCTGCGCTTAACTCAGATTCTCCTTTTATCTTTTGCTTCTAACTGTGCCTGCACCAGGAAAAGGGAGAGGAAAGAAGCAGACAGGAAGGAGAGAGAGAGAGAGACAGAGGCTTTTCAAAGCTGCTGGGGTTTACCTGTACTCAAGGTTGTCCTGATATCTCTTACTGCTGGCCACCCGCTGAGGCACGGTTTCCAAAAGCAGCTTCTGGGTCAGCCTGTTGCTCGGGTTAGGGTCACTATCCAGGTCCTGTTCCTGGCCCTGGTCGCACCGCCATTCCATGTCTTCATGCAGAGTAGGCAAGCACCCCGCCAAGACTTTGCCGTTCCCTGACACCGAGCTCTGGTCACTGAACAGCTTAGGACTTTCCCCACCCGTCCTGGTGTATTCCAAATATATGTCAGACTTCAAAAACAAAGGGTAGGTGTTTTCCTCTATCATAGTCTGAATCTCAGTCTGAGCCTGGTCGAACATGGCAGGATCGATGTGAAGCTTCATCACACAGTCCTTGATGAAGCTTTTGGTGGCTGGTTTGATCTGTCTCGAGACGATGCCGTTGTTATCCAATATGTACTTTCTGTAAATGGCTTTCGCTAGCTTCAGCATCTTCTCCTCGTTGCCCTCTTTCGTCTCCTGCTTCCGGAAGCCGCTGCAGGCGAACCAGAAGTCCAGCATGTCGGCGCATTCCTCCTGTTTGAGGAAAGTCCTAAACAAGTGGATGCCGTCTTGATCATCCAGGAGAGAGTGCAGCGACTCAGCCCACTTCAGGTAGGGGGGCGTCGGCGAGGCGCTGCCCTCGGGCTCATAGCCCAGATCCAGGTCGGGCCTTCTGGGCGTAGCTATGGAGGCCTCGTTCTTGAGGCTCTCGCTCTTGGAGGAGTAAAAACTGTGGCTGTACGGCCGCCCATCGCTGGACACCAGATCGCCCTCCTCCCCGGGCACCGGGGGTCTGGGCGATTCCTCAGTGAAGCTGCCACCCGGGTCTGCCAGATAACAGCCCTTCTTGTTTACACTCATTCTCACAGTGTCCATGCACCCCGTCCCAGTACAGCCCACGAGCCGGAAAGTTTATATCCAGACTTCTTTTAATGCCACTGCAAAAGAATTCCTCCTGTAGGAAAGAAAAATAAACATTAAAGGGGTGACACATTGAGCCCTCCTGTGTCTGTGTACAGCAATGAAGTTCATTTGAAGAAAAAACTAGCACAGGGCGGCTCGTATTTAAACATTTCAATACAAACACTACCATGCAGGTAAACGTGAATGCCGATGATAGAAAAACACATTATATTCAGAGTGAGAGAATATCGACCAGTACAGCTACACCAAAGGGCGCACATCAAAAAACACAACACAATGGATTTGATATAATCGATATTGTCCTTATTTATTATTAAATGGAACATGACTGCGCAAAACTGCGCGTTGACGCACATCAGGTCACGTGAGTCTCACAATCTGTCCAGTCTCAACTCATAAAAGGTAGGAAGCATTTTATTCCCACTGCAGAATATGAGACTTGTGGATAGCATCAAATGATTAAAAGACAATAAAGACTGTATATGAACATTTCGATGCAAGTTTGAAGCGCACACGTCCCACCACATAGTTATATTGGACGGCGTTATAAGGAACGTGTCCGTTTTCTGTGCTATTTAGGTTGAATTAACTCTGCAATGCAGGCCCGAGGCATCTATATTGAAGCAAAGACAGCAAAAAAAGCAAACCATCATATTACAAACACTCTTGAACTCACCCGTGACAGGCCATAAATCCAACACTTTCAAGCTTCGACCTTAAAACCTGTGACTGCCTGCCAAGCAGATCTGATCTGATCTGGAGAAAAGAAGCCTTGAGCTATCCTTGTCCGAGCCTAACAATAACTTTAACAGCACCAACTTTTAGGAAGCTACAATCACAACCCGTTAGCCGTCTAATCCAGCATCAAAAATATACACACGCGCGAAACGGAATGATCTCCACAGCACAATAAAACCATCGCGGAGAAAAGCGGAGCTCTCGAAAAATAAACCCCCGTTTACCACTACGATCGTAAAGCGAAGCAGCTATTCCGACGCTAGTAGCTAAATGCAACACAACCTACGGTAAGTGACAAAAACAAATGCGGTGAAAAGCAAAAACATCACAAATAAAGACAACGAGCGAGGAGAGGAAGTACGTCCGGCGCGAGACCTTCCCGAAGAAGTGAACACAGATGGAGAAAAACACTTTCACCATCTTCGAGCGCGTTAGCCGACATTGCTAGCTAGCTTGCTCCGCTGCAACCGAAGCGATCCGACTCAACTAGTGCGAGAACACGTTGTTAAAGCACGCTATCTTTAATCATTATTAACGCCGATCTACGTTCGTCGCACGTATGCGCCGGTACATCATAAAAAACGGGAACCTAAAAGCAGATCGCTTCCACTCTCGGTGCGTTTTTTCCTCCCTAACGACATTACAACACCCCTTTCGCTGCCCTCCCGGTTTGCTTTGAAGTGAGCCCCACATTCATCGCATTCATGTCTCGGCCTCAGCAGCAGGAGCGGATGGGGGAGGGGGAAGTAAGAAACAAACTCCATACACACACACACACACACACACATAGCCAGGCCCTTCCGCAGCCCAGCGAATGCAACTTTGCAACACTGATTTTCACACTCCAACACGCGCATCCCGATCAACGCTGGCGCACCCGCACTCGCGCGCGTCGCGATCCGATAATCCGACATCGAAAACCCAGCGCGAGAGGTTTATAACCGAGCGCGTGATTCAAAGGCGAGCAGCGAAAACGGCACGTTTCATCTCTCTCTCTCTCCGCTACCGCAAACCCCCATTACACCCGAGCCCGGAGGAGAAAAAAGTGGCCCGTACTCTACCTGTGAGAACCTGCTTTCCGTCTCCGAGCGCATCGGGAATAGCGTTGTACGCGACTAGATGCGAATCGTGTCATCGATGCGGATCTCGGAGTTTAAAAATAACAAAGAAAACAGTCGCTTCTCCACCTCTCCATGGCTGTCTCTCACACTCCTGTGCCCGTGTGCGAGTGAGTGAGAGAGAGAGAGAGAGAGAGAGAGAGAGGAACAGAGATGCGCAGCGCCGCGCGCGGACAGAAAGCGTACTGCCGCCGGAAAAAATAAAGGCGAGGAAACCTTGGGTATAATCCACTTCTATAGTTTACTGTAAGAACGTTATATAATAAACATTATGTAGGACATTCGTTATGTAGTTTGAATAAGTAGAGACAACTGCGCCCCGGCATTGCCAGTGTTTTATGAAGAAATCACTTTTTCTCTGTAGCAATGACGCACATTACACAGCCATCATGTGACCACCTTATTACCCTATCCAACTTTCATTATTTATTACCAAGCAACGTTTTTTGTTCCAGAATGTGCTTGGTGTAAATAAAGTGTGCCAACATCTCATCTCAACATCTTTAACAGTCTTAAATTGTACTTGACCATAAAGAAATGCGATATCATGTGATGCTTCTGATCTCAGCATTGACTAAAACATGACTATGAAACAGCCTCCACAAGTCAATGTGGGATGAGATTACAATCACGGGCACATTTTGGACTGTATCTCTCCATCTGCCAAAACATGAAAGTAAACCGAAATAAAAAAGAATGCAGGAGATTTAAACTCCGTTTCTTTCAGTCATGAAAAAGCATGCGGCGGTAGGTATGCATCATTATAATCCTTTTATACACACAAGTTTCTACAGTCAAACCCCACACGTCTCACAAGAAAAAAAGGTTTTTGTTCCCGCTTCCTTTTTTAGCCCCTTGTTCACCCCGCAGGAACAAAGACTAAAGTTGAGTTTAGAAAAGAAAGTTAAGAATAGAGTATTGAGTTAAGAGAGATGTCAGAATTGTTGTGCGAGAGTATCAAAAGCCTTTGCAGATGATATGTCGAAGGTGGTTCCAGATTTATGCGAAAGTTCAGCGAGGGCAATCGTGTCTTATGACTGCAGGTCATATAGTGTTAAAGGAACTGGCTTTGAAAAAATTAGCAGGCCTTAAAGACGAATATTACTTTGTATGCTCCAATCCTCTGAAGTTATGACTCAACACCTGGATATAATCAGGCATGTAATCTCATGGATTCATTGTGAAAAGATCAAAGGCCTTTGGAATGTGCAGTCCCGTTCCTCCTTTTTATGACTTGATTTGATTAGCTCATCTGAAAATGAAAGAGCCGTTTGTGTGGAACCGTGAATTTTATGACATATAACAAATTGTTCAAGATCAAGATGGGTCCTTGTCCAAATGACTTCATCTTAAAACCTGACACACCAACAAGTTTGGTGACGTGGCGAGTATAAGTACTGTATGTTTTTGGGTACAGCAAAAGAGCATTTCGCATTATTAACATGGCTTTGTCCGGGCTGTCATATTTGTGGGCTAAATAAATGTTTGTAAGACTCTCAAAACAAAATCTTTGCTATAATAAAACAAAAAGTGGCATTTCCATGTCTGTCTTTAAAGGTCCAGTGTATGGGATTTAGCGGCATCTAGTGGTGAGGTTGTGAACCTACGGCTTTCTCCATCGCTCACCCCTCCTTTACGAAGCACTACAGAGGCTGACACAGTACTTAAATGTCATCATCTTTTCGCTTCTTTGCCGAAGAAGAGAACGTATTTACGAATCGCGCTCTGTAGAGCAGTTTGTCCGTTTAGGGCTACTGTAGAAACAACATGGTGATTTCCATGTAAGGAGACCCGCTGTGTATGTAGATAGAAATAGCTCATTCTAAGGTAATAAAAACATAACGCTTCATTATGTAAGGTCTTTATACACCTCTGAAGACAGTTATGTATGTTCTATTGCATTTCTTTCTAAATATCCTCCAAAAAATTACACACTGGACCTTTAAGAGGCAACAATATAGACAATTACATAAAATAATTAGATTTTCTCATATCATGCGTAATCTGCTTCGGTTAGCAAAGTACATGCACATCTATTCACAAACAACAACACTTTTAGTAACATCACGCAAGGTATATTCCCCAACTTCATTAAGTCTATAAGAATGAAAAGTAAAATGCATTACCTGGCGAAATCTTATTTTTCTGTCTTGCGTTTTCTGGTATCCCCCAACTCTCCATCCATCGACAGAAGATTCCATTTCAGTATCATTTAATAAATCAAGTTCCAGTAAAAACTGCATCCTCTGTTTTTTCACAGAAACCAAGCTGGGTGTCCTCAACAAATCTGTCCATTCCAGGTTATTTACTGCGTCCATCCGAATCTGAAACACAGGTGGGAAAATCTTCAACATCACACTTGAATATTATTGTTTAACAATAAAAAAAACGTTCTTATTTAAGAAATGCACGTTTCAAACATTCTTTGTTTACAAAACATACCGGTACAGGTTTTGGCTACATTACTTCATAGTGATATTGATTCCCTTTACATTTCAATCAACGGTTGGTTCACTTGTATTTGTTGGTAAAAAGGGAGGATTTGAATTTTAAATAAAGTTTTACAGTCAAATGACTATGTATATTCCTCCGTGTATGGGCTAGTGAATAGCATAAGGACTGCTGGGCCAGTGTTCAAATCAGATGGCATCAGCAGCTGCAAACTCAGATCTATCCTTGCCCTTCCTGAGACCTGGCTTTGATTACTGGGCCCCCCACCACGAGCCAACACATGGCCATGGGTGCATACCAGCTCAGTGCACAACCTCTGAGCAACCACTTGGAAACAATCAAGGGGTAAATAGCATGAAATAGAGGTGTTTGGAACGGTTTGGAGAGATTGTACGGATTGGGAGTGCATTTAGTAATTGCTCAAAGACATTCACGAGAGGACCGAGGAGGAGGCGAGCAGAAAGCCATTTGGAAAACTGCAACCAGAGGTTAGTGTCGTATGGATGAGTGTCAGATTGTTCTATAATTGTTCTTTTACATACACGTGAAAGTCACAGTCCCAGAGGAAACTATTGGAATCATTTGACAGCTGTGTTCGGCAGGCCTGCTGCGTGAAGTTTGATGTACGTTGTGACAGGCAGCTGTAGCTGCCATTCTGCTACCTGTTGAGTGGCCTTGGAACTCTTAGACAAATGACATGACAGGTGCACTTTCGGCTTAAGTACCTGCTCCTACACAAAGCAGCTGGTAGGATGAAGAAATAGACAGCAGGTCTTCTCTGATTTACAATAAGTTTGCTCATGGTGTCCAGTGCTTTCCTCGCCAGCATAAATAACAGTTTGTCAATAGCTGTCCGGTAAAGAAATTATATTTTAAAGAGCGCTCAAATGAACACCCAGGAGACACTTACAGCTGCAAAAAAAAGATTCTGTGCATTTTTTTCAACTGTGGCATGTGCATTAATGTATTATGTGCTATGCAATGTGGTCAAATTAGATGTATGACAAAATGAAGGCTGACAAGGTATAAATATAATGCTGAATCAATGTAACATTTAATAATGTACTATCCAGGGTGTAACCCCGTCTGTGGCTCAAGATGCTGGAATAGGTTTCAGTCATCCTGTGATCCTGCAGAGGATGAGTTGGAGAAGGAATGGATGGAACTTAATGTACAATGCTCTTTCTCTGTAGCCATGTAGAGTATGTACATGCACAATTTAGTCCTCTACCTACTCCCAAAATAATAAACCGGCGGACAAAAAAAAAAATGATGATAAGTAATTATGTGAGCTTGTCTTCTTGGATTTGGGGTTGCCATTTTTTATGATAAATCAAATTGCATCATTTTACAGTTATAAATTACAATATCTTTTAGAAGTAAGATATGTCTCAGCGTTTTAAGGTTATCAGGTTCCTGTCTTAAGTAATATAAAGGCTTTCTCTGTGGATCCAGTGCAGCTTTTACCCAAACTGCCATATGAGGAATACACTGTGAACCACATTTATTTGTTTGGTTCACTGTACAGTATGTCATATTTTATTTATGCTTTTATACATTTTTTAAGTTTTTTTAAACATGCTTCTTTAACAATGCCTATATTATGATCTCATTATAGACGGTTTCATTTCCGGTCTGTTTTTATAAATTTATATTATTATTCATTCATATTAATATTTTATTGTATATCAATTGTTTTAAATTACATTAAAACTACTCAACAGTTATTGATTATATTTATTTATTATCTAAGTTAAGTTTGGGCCACATAACATTTATGTTGTTGCCGCTGAAAACGTCTATAGGGATTTTCAACTTCCTGTTACACTTTTACAGAATGTTCTGAAAGTAAGATCAGTGTTTATGCACTTTCAAATATAATTGACTCTTTTAAGATACAAATGTTATTGGCAAAGGTTGAAGGATATCAAAGCTTTACAATAATCCCTGATTCTCTACTGGCAATAACAAAATACCCTTGCTTATGTTTTTGGAAAATTATAGAGTGTGACATTGCATTCGTGGAAACTGCAGTTTGAATCATATGGGATTGAATCATATTGAACAAGGACTGAATGAACCAATCAGACGGGATATTTAGTCAGATGCTTCCAGCTCAACACTCATAATTTTAAATTCCAAAGGTTTTCAGGTCTGACTAATGGGATTGCCATGGGATCACTATAGCTTGTCTATATCAGCAACAGTAATTTCCAGCTTCAAGGACATCCCGCACCATAAACGCAAATGAGAGCTTTGTGGTACGTGACACATGGCATGATAGCGGGCCCATAAAAGTGCCTATTTTTTAACCCATTTGCAATGTCATCACAAACTTTGTGTTCCAGCGTAACTGTGACCTAGTGTAGTCTGAGGAATCATATTTTAACAAAGATAACTAAAAACAGCAAACTGCTTTGCTTTTATGTAACTGATTAAAATCATGAAAGTTATCTAAACTACTTAAAAGATTTTAATGTGATACTCCATTGCATTCATTTTTTATCAGTATTCTAAAAAGACTTTTAGAAATTCACAAAGATGCAAGGGTCTCATTTTGACTGTATCGAATTGCATTAATTCAAACTGCTCACAATGAACAGCACAGATCATAATGTGTAGCAAGAAACAAAACAACAGGCAACATGGACACGAATGTATGAAATTCTCATTAAGGGGGCAGGTGTACAGAATGTGAAAATGAAACATGCTGTAAATATGGTAGGAAACAGATAAATTCTTGGCCTGAGTATACATTTATTTTCATTTTGTAATCACCTCTGACTAAACACGCAGCGGCACCCATCCGTTTGCTGAATCTCACATCTGGTGAGCTAAGCGGGATAAGCTAAGTCAAGCCCACGGCAGTCTTTCGTGAGACCTATTGTTTGTGACCGCCCCATCTGCTCAGATTCGCCAGTATCAAGCGCAGGAGCAGATGAGTGGGCTTCCACAGGGACCCCTGCTGAAACATCACAGAAGGAATGTTTCATTAGAAGAACCAAATCAATACCCCTCTTCAACCAAAAATGAGATGCGTCTCAGAAAACACAGTTTTAATTTGCTCAAGTTCATGATGAGAAATCAAATAAATCAATTGTTACGCTTGTTGACTACATTTTCATCATATTTTTGATGGCATCTGAATGTAATTTGACTCTCCGTATAAAGTGATAGTTCACCCAAAAATAAATATGATGTCATCAATTACTCGTCCTCTTGTAATTTCAAAGCTGAATGACTGTCTGTCTGAGAGAATTTTCATTTTTGGGTAAACTATCTACTATATAATTACAATGTAATGAAATAGTTTTTCACAACATTGTTAAACATATTATGCATATTAAAAGGTGTTTCTTCAACTGTGAGCACATTTTTTTATTACTTTTATGCAAAAGTTTTAATGTTCTTACCATTAACAATTTCAGCAACACTCGTTTAAAAGTCAAATATTTAATGTGTGCAAATGTTTTAAAGGTTACTTAAATAAAATAAATACAATTGTTAATGACAGTAAACTTGATGAAATATGAGACATGTTAAAGAAAATGCTTATTTTTATATATTACTAATAGGTGGAATTCTTTCAAATAGTGTAAAACTATTATTTACTTGTGTATTTTAGAAACATAACATCCCAGCTAGTGAACAGTACATCCATGCTTTTCTTAAACTCCACAGGGACGAATACGGAGTTGAAGAAACACTCTTTCATCGATGTAAGATAGATATTGTAGCTCTGCATTGCTTCCCATTATAGCTATTTCCTTTAAAAACAATAGGCACTAACTTCATGGCATCTGCGATTGGCCGCAGTGTCCCTGAAGACTGTAACACAACAACCAGCCTCCAAACGACACAAAAGACATTCCGATCTCTCAGCTGCATGTCACCAGTTCTTGTACGCACCGCTGTGGTCTAACCATTTCAGTGGCTGTGACACACTAATATGCAACTCAAGCTTTCAATAAAAAGGCGATGACAGCCATATTAGGTGAATGAGAGTTTGAAGAAAACGAGTGGGTCCAGCAGGTGTTCCTTTAGCTGCTTATCAGTTAAGAGTGAGATGTTTTTTTCTTTGATTTAAGTGAAATGTATATTTATTTACATATTGTTAATATATATATATAAATTGATTTTTCTAGATATCATCAAACAATTGTTGACAAAAAGTTTGGTGGATGTCAACCGGTCCTTTGAACAAGAAAGCAAACCGCCACACCATTACGACCCAAAATGAAGGGCTTGTTCTGATGTCATGATATAAGTCATCTTGACAGGAGTAAGAAAACACATTTCTGCCGAGCATTCCTCTGTGTTGGTTTTTGTTACAGCTGCCAATGCACATTTACCCTCCTTGTAGGCTGTGCTTGAAATAGGCTTATCTTTGAGCGGCCTGATCAGTTGACAATAGCCCATTTAGATGTTAAAGCTGAGTGCTGCTCTTCTCATTTCTACAAAAGATAATTATTCCTTCAAATAAGTTACTTCAAGGTTCCTTTTAGCGCTTCTGTAAAAAGTGGAATAATAAGGCTTTGAGTTATGAGGGAAAGTGAGATTTTGAAGATACAACCCACAATAGACAAAGAAGCACATGCCCGAAACGGTCAGGCTGGGAGCACCATGAAACAAAGAGAACGAGGGTCTGCTGGAGAAAAGCAGATTTATGTTTGAATGATTGGGACGTCATAAAGAGAAAGTGCCTTTGGTGTATTGATAAGCTGCTCTTTTTAGCGCTTGGAAGTCTTGGGAGAAAGGTGTTATCTAAAGACTGTCAAAATGCACTCTGGAGTCCTGCTGATAGCTTTTGTCATAGCTGAATAAATCGAGACTAACAAGGCCAAGAGTGGATTAGGCACAGAGGATTAAATAGTTTGTTGCTTGGGTTGAACTACTGATTAAAGTTTCCATTCGCAAACATGCACAAAATGCAAAATTTGGCTACTTGTTTAGTCAGCAAACATTGTTGCGCTAATGACGGGGTTACAGCTAGCTGTATACAAACGTGCGAAGGAGTCTGCCGTCGATCGAACGCTAACAAATGCACAGTCAGAGAAGCTTAAAAGCTTGTTATTATCACCAATACTATGAGCTGGAAATGCACAGCAAGCGGTCGTAACAATTGATGCGCCTTCTTTGAAAGCGAGAGGGCCGTAAGGGAGGCGAGACTACGAGACGCGAACAATAAAGACACCGACAAACAATGCAACGCGGAGGAAGACGAAACCACCGGCAATACAAATGATGCTAAACATTCTATGCCACACATCTCGTAAGGTTACCTCAGCGTGCGTAAGAACAACTTTTTAGTTGTTCCTAAATGCAGACTATCCTGATCGTCTCTCAACGGATCGGGTCTTGCGTTACGCAGTCTGCGGCATGCCCGGCCGCCATCTTTAAGTACAATTGGGTTTAGTTGACGATGGTCCTCCGTCCATCTTTCTTTATCCTCGCGTTTTCCACCCAGCCCCCTCTCTGTTACGAGGGCTCTTCTTTGGACATCATATACTGTGATATCAACAGGCTCACGGACCGCTTGGTAGGGATTCGCCGTGGACGTGGAGCCCGTGCTGCTGTGCTTCACCAAATCGTGGATTCTCTGACCATACTCGATTGGCTCAAAATATATCCGCCGAGGACAAATATTCATCCCAGATCTGAGGCCTTTGATCTGATGAAGGCCCGATTTGAAAGCCCCCTCCAAAGAGCCCTTTAAAGACAGCGTTCCCTCAGATGTTCCAAGTAATGAGATTTAGAGTGCTATGATTAATCTAGGCCAGTTTCATACAGACACACATGCAAACACAAAAGATGCGGACATATGCATACTCGGAGCGATCGAATGAACTTTGCGGACCAATTCCTCCCATTTTCAAATTAACAGAAAAATGTACGAAAACCGAACAAGAGCCCAGCTGGAGTTCTTTGATCGCGGTTTGGAAAAATTGATCTGAAGCGGCTTCGACAATGATATTGAAAACAACGGCCGTGCTGTTTTTTCTCGCTTTTATTTTCCCGACGCCCTGGACTATCATCCCGGATTTAGCAGGCTCCAAAATTATCAGCGTTTATTTTTACTGTTACGCGTTAACGCTAATCTTCTTGACCACCATCTCCGACACATTTCACGGAGTAGTCTACAAGAACAATAATGTGAGTGAAGTCTCAAAATGGTTGATGCTCTCACCTGCCTCTCCTGCTGGGTGTCTCCTCCGCTGTGATTTCTGCCGTCCGCCATGACTGGGCGCAGTCGCCTACTTGCCACCCCAGAGTACTTTCTTATACTCATGAATCTCTTTCTGTTTCTTACTACTGTGTTGCTGAAAGATGTGCATCTTTACTTTATGTTGCAGCTTCAGCTCTGCAACCTGATTGGTGGACGCAAGGACCAGATGATAGACCTCGGAACCCTATTGTAGCTATGGCAACAGACCCCACAGGCATGAGTGATTTGCTCCTAATTGCAAAGTAAACATGAGAAATGGAACTGAATATTATCACAAAGCGTGACGAACCTGGGGATGACGAATACGAAAACGCGATAAGCTCAAAAGGCAAAAACAAAGCTCGGCACTGTCCGACACGCTGCCCGTTCGAAGCAGGATGAAAGGGGAAGCACAAAGACCATAGAGTAGCCGTCCTTTTCAAACAGCTATGCCCAGTTTCAGTGTTTAATGTGCATGATGGATTATCTTTGTATGTATGTAATTCATGACAAAAACAACAATGTTAAAAAACAATGTCAATTTTTCTCTGAAATAAACACAGCGAGATGAGAAACAAAATCGATGTAGGCAGATGAGAGTGGCGGAAAGGAAAACGTTAAGACAGGGAAAGATGATATTGCCTTTGTTGGGTAATGTTATCAGCTGCTTACCTTTCATTTGGATTTCACACTTGCTTGTCTAGTAGCAGCCAGGGTCAGACCCAGCAAACCCTTTCCACAATGACCGATTTTCCATTCAAACCATCCTGGCGAGGATCCTCGGTATTGCCTGCCACTTGCATTTGCATTGGCGCCGCCACTCTCAAACAAATTTACCACACGCACTTCGACTTGTTTTCAGGACTTCTTATCGTGCTGGCTTTGGGGTCGCGCCGGGCGGCAGCGGACTGTTATTGAAAAGACAGTTCTGATTCCACACACTGCGCCTTCAAGAACAGCTATGTGACTACTGAGAAAAGAAAGTCACAACAAAATAGCAGCTGGCTATTAGTCTCAGTGGCCCCTGAGCACAGTGCACAGACTCATATGTTGGGGGACTCGGGTGGGGGGGGGGGGTCTTGACTGAGGGAGGGAATCTTGCGTTATGTTACATTTAAATACATTTCTCTTTCTTTTTGGTTTACGATGCAGTTTAACTTTAATTACTACTTATTATTATTTATTATAAATATTTTAAGAAACTTTCAAAAGGGACAAAGAAAAAAATAAAAGTGCATCAAAATATAAGTGTATATAAATAGTTGTGAATGAATCTCAAGGTACTTACTTACCGTTCATTTTAAAAGTTTAACATCCAAACTTATGTTAATCTTACAGTCTTCTTCTTACCTCCCTCAGGATGTTTTTGGGGTACAATTTGCAAACAATGGCACATTAAGACAGTAATGCAATACTATGTTATTTAATCTAGTACATTGACAAAATTTGATTTTGTTTATATAAATTATTCTGGTCATCAAAACATTGCCCATTGTATAGTCCTTTCACTGAACTGAATTTCACTAAAATAAGCAGAGACATTAGTCTCCATACTCAGTTGAAATAGGCTACATGTGTAAGATTATTAAGTCAATACACCAAATATTTTCACTGCAGTATAGATATAGTTGCAATCGGACATAATATCAATGATAAAAGATGGACTGTGGTTTTTCTTAAGTCTTGTGTAAAACAACAACGAGAACATTATTGAAGCACTGACCACCACCTACAGAGCAATTCTGCTGAACATGGCAGGGAAGCCAAAGACGCCAGAGGAAACTCAATACACTTTTGTTTAGCTCATAAACAAGAAAAACCTTCCATACTGTTGCAAAGGTCATATGTATAGGTCATTATACAGCAGCCTGATGTATTATTCATAAAGAATTCTCCTCTGAATAATACAGTAGATTCAACCATTTCACTGCCACCAACACATAATCTGGAAATCATGTTGATTGTAACATGGAATGAATGTAATCTATGTGAATTAAGATGAAATGTGTATTTGCAAAGAATACGACCACTTCCAAAAAGGTGTCCTCGAGACTCCCCATCTCTCTCCTTCGTGGGACAAACAAGTCCTGTTCCAAAGTCACACCAGTGCATGAGCAAATGTGACTGTAAATATATGGTGGGGATGCTCCAATAAACACAGCAATGTTTTCAGGGGGAACAGCCTACACATGGCTTATTAGTGGCCTTTGCCAGTCAAAAAATCGTATTGCTGACGTGAATAAATAGGACTTTTATTTTGGTGTTAATTTTTTCCTACCGCTGTTTGGTGATCACAGCATCCTTTGTCGTCGTTGTTGTTATACAAAAGTAATCGAGAATAGCTTCAAATGTCCTGAAAATTAATACTCTTTGCATTCATTGCTAAATAAGTAAAATAAAGTATCTCCAAAGCGGTGTCCAAGTGTCACATATGTGGCTATGCTCTGAAGCTCTTTTAACCATGGAAGTGGCGATCGAGATGTCGTTTTCTAAATTAAAACTAATTTAAATGGACATTGTGATGTTTAATAACGTATATTTAATAGTTTGTGACGTATAAGCAGGTGTGCAACGTGATCTGGACCTGTCTCGAGCTATCACAGACGCTACGAAATTTTCAAACCGGTTTGATATTATCGCCAAGTGATCTCGTTGTGTGTGACACTGTGGAACTAATCCAGCCAATCACAGCGCAGAAGGTTCAAGGTTGGCGTCAAATTATTGCGTGGAGGAATTAAAAACTGTATTTGTATTCATTAGCATTACAGAGCGTGTTAAATGGCCATTATAACAGACATAACGCTATTTAAACATATAGAAATATAGAATAATATAGAAATATAGAATATAGAAAACACCTTAAAAACACTTCAATGATTCACGCTCCAGAAGTGTTCACAATGTGTGGGAGGTGTTTTCGCTGTTGGTCCTAGACCAAAGTCTTGTGTTAGCGTACTTTGTCTGCGTTGTGATGTGTAGTTGCGTGCTGCTACAAAAAGAAGATAAAGGATGACAAGAAACATTGTTGTGTAGTGTAAGCGCCATAGCAATTCAAGTAGTCTCGCAGTCCCGTAGTGCATTCACGCATTTAAGGTGGCACAGCACAAGATATATTTTTATTGCAACTCAAATATTGTTGTATTCACTGTATGTCTTCACATTAAATAGAAAATAATATTAATACTTTTTGTAAATAAATTGCTGCTGACATCACCTGAAAGAGTCTACTGGCTCCACTGGACCTATTTTTTTCTGTTCTACCAATCAGCACACTCGGACTCCTACCACTACCGTCACTTGCACATAGCCTGAATTTGAAATGATTCGTAATTGCGATGATAGTGTTTGTAATGCTTTTGACAGAAAATTGACAGAATAAAGAAAAGGGTTTGGTTGAAGTCATGACAACGGTTGTTATGCTTCTGTCCGCTGGCTTTCTGATTGGGTATTGTTTTGTGTCAATCAACAGAGTTCTTGTGCGTTTGTCCTCGGGGTCTCCCCCCACACATCAGGATTTCTGATCGTAAATATTCAACATGTTGAATATTTACGATTCGCCATCGGGGCGGCTCCGATGTTCTTCCGACCAGATTCATTCACTCTTAACACACACCACAGGTAAATCTGATAAAAGAATCTTTAGAGCCGTTTAAGATCATCGGGGAGAAATCGTCCCGATTATCTTGTGGTGAGTCCACGGCATAAGTTACGCGATTTTTAAATGCATGAATCCCACTGATTTGATTAAATCGTAAAGGGGCCCCGCCTCCACTCTTGCGGTAGGGCCACGGCAGTTTGCGTTACACCACTGGCCTTTGCATCTTAACTAGAAATAGTTTTAATCATTTTAATATTCAATAAATATTGCACATTGAACACTGAATTGAATGAAACCTTTCAACTTTAACAAAATGTTTGCGTTCATAGTAGTCGTAATTCAAACAATTGTTGCCAGTTCACATTTTAGTCAATGGTATAACTGATTAAATAGATAAAAGCATACAAAGGTGTCAATTTATACTGAGGTGTCAATTTCAAAAACTGAAACTGACTGGAAATGTCAAGAGGAGGGGCTTGAAACATTCAGCAAAAACAGAGAGAAATATCCCCAGGGTTTGAAGGTGTGTCAAAAGAGTATCCAGTTTCTTTCTGTTGAAAAAAAAGGGCACCTTGCAGTTCATATGACTTTAATGTTGCAGCTCTAGAATAGAGGGCCAACCTGACCATACCCACATTGGCACTACATTAAACAAAATCATACCTAGATCGACTGAACAGCTTCCACAAAGCAAGCCCCTAAATTCCACTCAAAAATGACGACGGTTCATGATAAATCAACAGAATCATCAGTTCTGGGTCTTTTGTTATCCGCAGTGAGGAGCGTATGTCTCATGATGAAATCAGTTTTTCTTTGTAATGCAGACGGCCTGTCATTTTATCCTCAGGATCATCTATCAGAGTTTCTTTTACACGAGCTATACCTAGAAAGGCTTTTCTCACCTCGAACAGAGAAACGCTTCACCTACCATAATTCACAGCTAGAAGACATTCTCAGAATTCCCTGTTCTCACAAAGAGGGTTCGAACAGACGTTTTAAGTCGACTATTGCATGAATAAAAACACTACATTAGGAGCGCGTTGAGACCCAGCAATGGGCATGAGATTGTGGTGCTGCATTGATTTTAGATCAATGGAGACCAAAGGTGTTCAGAACACTGAATCAATTCTGCATAACAATAAAACTCAACACCTCAAAGCTTTCTCCATCCCCCCAGTGACACAAACTGACTTCTGGCATTGAGAAGACAGCTAAAACATTGTAGGTTGATTGAAGTAAACACTAAAAATCTAAATTCGCCTCACGTGTCCTATGAATCAGAAAGAAATATTATGTAAAGCGTGCACGATTCTGGTTTGCAAATACATTGTTCAGAATTTTCACATTTGCATTTGTCATGCATATAAAGTGCTCGCAATACTGTTTTATATGAAAGTATTTATCACGCCATAAAAGTTACTTATTTAATATTGCCAGGTGGTAAATACATCTGAAATACTAAAATATTATTCAAAACTGACAAAGAAAAGAATCCGCATTGTGTCATTACTATATTGAACCATTGAACCATTATCCCTAATAAATCTTACATTTCACACTTTAACATGAAACTTTCTCTTCGTTTTTAAAAAGTCTGGGCAAAGGTAACACACACACATCTATAAAAGTAGATTTGACAGTGTGCTTTGAAAAAATATCCCCTACAGAGCATCATGTACAGTGCCTTTCCTGTTCGCTCCCCAAATTTCAGTCAAGAGCTCGGCCTGCTCAGGTTTCAGCAACAAAAATGAGCTCTTCTCGCTCCCACCCCCATCTTTGTACTTCTCCCCCCTCCCACCTCTAGCTGTCTCTCCCAGAGACTCTTGTTTATTCCTCCCCTCAGGCTGTAAGATTGGAGCCCGGGCCTGCCATGAAAGAGTGCACACAAAACAAGGGAAGATTAAAGGACACAGAGATATAAGGAGTGCATCTGACCAAACCATCTGTGCTACTCAAAACCATTTTTTACCCCACACTTACATGCAGAGGTGTAGGAACCACAGCATGGGAAACAATATAGGAAGAGGCAACATTAATAAGTTGGATATGGATCATAATATATCACAAACATATAATGAATATTAAGGTAAATTCTTTATGGTTAGAGGTCCTCTCTCTCTTTAAGTAGGTTTTGAGCATTGATATAATCCATTGGAACGGATGATCAACACATAGAGGGATAGTTTACCCAAAACTAAAAAATCGTCAGCATTTCTTCACACTCATGTTTTTCAAAACATGACTCTTTCTTCTGTGGAACTCAAATCAAGACATTCTGAGAAATGGTTTTGTGTCCATACAATGCAGTCCATGTCAAATCAAACCTTGAACTAATTGTTTTCCTAGAATTGATAGTCAGGGTTAATAACGCTCGCCAAGAAGCTGCAGAAGTCAGACAATTAAAGACATAACTCACCACAAAATAACAATTCTCTACAGATGTGTTTTTCTTTCTTAAGGTACAAGTTGTCATGTGATACGACATGCAAGAACCAATGAGATTTTAAATGATCACTGCGTCACCATATTTTCTTAAAACGTTATTTTAAAACACGAACCTGTGTTGGGTTTGATAGTTTTAAGAGGACTTTCCATAGACGTAATGATTTGTATACTGTACGAACGGTATATTTCATGGTATGCCCTAACCATCACACGGCATCTAAAACTAACCCTCACAGAAAACGGCATTTTTATATGTTCAGATAAGCATCATTTAGTTTTACAATAAGCTGTTTTCCTCACAGGGCCCGAGGTGAAAAATTACTGCTATTACTATCTTTGTGGGGGACATTTGGTTAATTTTTTAGATTATGGACAGTTTGTGGTTTTTAACCGCAACAAAAAATCATACATCTTGGGTGGCATGAGGGTGAGTAAATTATGAGAAATCCCTTTAAGAACAGAACCCAACAAGATCAAGGATTTAAGAGAGCAACAGCCTCCCCTAGTGGTTTCCAAGTATATGACACAACGACCCGTGAGACTATCGTCTGCATAAAGATAAACAGCCTGCGACTGAGGGATGCTAGATTGTATATTCAGCTAAAACTATGGGTACTATTTGTATTGTATATGATGATACACATGACCATATATGCAAAGCAAGCTTAAAATTCCCCCTGAAGACACAACCAGCTCTAAAGTAACGTTAACCAACAGTATGATGCTGTACTAACCAGGGATCCATTATTTACATCAAATGTGAACATCCACGGATAGTCATAACTCGATACTTACACTTCGTCAAGCTCGGTTTGCTAGTACGTGTCAAACTCAGTTCCTGGAGGGCCGCAGCTCAAACACACCTGATTCAGCTAATCAACATCTTCAGGATTACTAGAACTTCCAGGCAGGTGTGGTTTAGAGCTGGTTGGAGCTCAACTGTGCAGAGCTGCGGCCCTCCAGGAACTGAGCTTGACACCCCAAAGAATCGTGCCACGCAGTTCCGCATTAACAGCTTTTATTTTTTTACAGAAATCGCGCATTCCAGAGCGCAGGCGCGGTGGCCAAGTGGTAAGGCGTCGGTCTCGTAAACCGAAGATCGCGGGTTCGAACCCCGTCCGTGCCTTTTAAACACGTTGCGCTCTGACGTTCACCTCAATTATATATGTCAAACGTAAAAGCATCGACATATATGACATATATAGATATACAGTCAAGTTAAATGAATACTCGGCAATGTTCAAGCTATACTAGTCGAGGTCCATATATCAGTCGTAGTGATGTAATAGCTGACTGGACTTATATATATTAATGATGTGGAATGTTGCCGTAATTGGCGATAAAGTCAAACCAAACTTCAAACGTAACAGGTAAACCATGAACGCATTACGTGTTGTGCGTCCAAAAAATTCATTGTCACCCCAGTAACAACAGTGTTATAAGCACTGCCGCAGTATCGTCAACAGGGAGCGGCAAAGAGCAACAAATCAGTTCTGCAATGCTAGATTGCAGATTTATAATTCATATTTAAAAATGATATATACGTTTGATTGACACCATCTCTGTCACATTTGCGAACAATTATACTCGGTCAGTGGCACCGTATACGCACAAATACAAGTTTTACGTGTAAACCAATATAACACCAACGTCAAATTATTTGGACAGATACACTAATTCTAAATGTTTGGCTTCTTATATACAACATTATCCATTATATTTAGCTGACCAAATAAACTCGGTCATTTCAGCTCGGGGTTTCTAAGAACGTCCCTTCCTAGTTTCTATATTTGGAGATGACTTCTAGGAAAACAGAAACTGCCAGCTACCCTATCCAGTTCCACGTGTTAAACTTTGCTCCCTTTTAAAGCAAAAGAAAAGCATTGGTCAGCGTCGCCCGAGCATATTCCGACGTGAGCGATTTTACACATTGCCACCCGTCGACGATCGTTGATAGACGCAAGAATGTCAGCGCGGAATTTAGCGCGCAATTGGCGTGCGTTGCTGAGAACGGGATCTCCCCCTGCACGGCCCCCGCTTACCCGGTAGCGTGACCATGAAGCAATGCATGAGCAGAGAGATCTTAACATGCACTGAGTCAGTCTGCTCCTCCAGACGCTTGCTGATCTCACCACCGGGAGCACGTACATATAGCGTGCACTAACAGAAACGATGTCTGATTCAGATCGACCAGATGTTTCCGATAACCACACAGCGCTTAACGCATCCGAGGTAAGTTTAAAGCGATGATACATCGATATGCGTTCGAGCGTTTTCTTTATCCGAGTCAGTCGGCAGGTGTGATCAGAATCCGCGCAACGTGCAGAATATTTATTCATTCTGCTGATGATGTCATAATAGACATCTTACGGTTAGAGTGCGGAATTAAATAATCATTTAAATGGAAAGGATGAGCATGAATTATGTGACGTGTCTTTGAGGGCAACGTTGATATTTTAGGCGCGTTATGCCCCACGTTATATTTCGCGGATGTTGCTTCCAGACAGAGGCAGACAGATTGTGTCTGAGAGAGTACCTGTACTCTCTGGGGAGCCGAACACACTGTCTGGGACCCAACTGACGACCGGTCGTCTGCAAACAAAAAGCGTTAAATAGGGCGGCTTCGATTTTAAAAGCATTTGCTGGATTCTTCAGATCGCGCGCTTGGACGGCAGGTTTGAACTTCGCGTGGTAGCTTTTGTAGCCGCTGTAATTATTCCATATGCTGGCATGTTAGCCTTGACTGAAGAAGGTCACCTGCTATGATTTATGATCTGAAGAAAGTAACAAAGAGAACGTGGAGCAAATGTCTGAGAAGCAAACCTGAAGAACATCAATATAACAATGTTGTGAATTCTTTAAGAAAACTTGAATTTATGGGACGGAAAGGTTCAGGAGTAGGATGTCGAATTTAGGAAATTATAAGTGACTTATATGTTAAAAGCAGCCTTTAATATTGCAAAAAACATTGTGATTTCAGTGGCGGGACTCTGGGGGCAAGATGAGTGTTGATAACAATCCAACTGGCCCGCAAAGTCCCGCTTTTGGGATTCACTCTCACGGCATGACTGTAGTAAAAGTACATATTTCTGCATCTGTATCAACCACATGTAATCGGTATATTTAGACCATGTCATGCGCCTCTACTTGATGACAGTCTGGGAGGTTTTTGAGGGTAAACCTGTCCCACAAATGTGTCTGATCTGAAGTCGCACGTAATTAAATGTAAATGTTACGCCGCAGGGAGAATGAGGGGCTTTTGGGGGCACTTGTGTTTCAGTTTCACCATCATAATGCCCCTAAAAATCCTTATTGCTCTTGCACTGATCACCATAGTGATCATAAGATTACGTGCTCTTTCCCACCTCATAATGTTGTGAACGTGTAGGCTGCTGTTTTTACAGACAACCCTTGTTGGTTTGGTGCAGTTGTGTCTATTGACCGTTATGTTAATGCACTTTATTTACAGCCATAGCATTTCAGATCTGATGCAGACAGAAATTGTTTGTTCAGACTTATTTAAGATGCACCTATTATAAAACATGATGTGGACGTTGCTAATGGCACCACAGCAGTAGCACTTTCAGTGTTAAGTTTACCTGGAATAAAACATCTTTTGGAAATATCACTTATGTGCTTTGTGTGCACAGATATGTTGCGCTTGTGCATTGTCCTGTCGTACTGAAAGCAGCTTACTCAATGCCTTAAGGATCTGCTGCATCTGCTCAAACATTCTTTCATTTAGCTAAGGGTGGTAACAAAACAGTCTTTTTTTCAAACACGGCCCCCTGTCACTGGCCTTGAGGGCCAGACATGCACCAAAAAAATGCTGCTGTAAAGCTAAATTCTCATTTACTCTATCTCTTAATGAAGAATGCAGGTAAAAAATTGAGAAGTGTTACTTCAGCCATGTTTTAAGTGACGCTGCTTCAAATTACAGCTGACAAGAGTCAAGAAGTGACATATATGCACTATGTGTAGCTTTATAAACAAAAAGGGCAACACTTTAAAGGGATAGTTCACCAAAAATGAAATTTCTTTCATCCTTTACTCACTCTCGTGTCATTTCAAACCTGTATGACTTTCATTCTTCTGCACAACACAAAAGAAGATATTTTGAAGAATGTTGGTAACCAAACAACACTGTCGCCACAGACATTTCTCAAAACATCTTTTGTGTTGCACAGAATAGACAATCATACAGGTTTTGAATGAATAAAAATAATGAGAGATTTTTCATTTGGGGGTGAACTTCCTCCTGTCATATCCACTTTTGCAAAGTCCAATACTCAACTCAACTTTATTTATATAGCGCTTTTTGCAATTTTCATTGTTACAAAGCAGCTGTACATGAGACGCATTGAATACAAGAAAAACAACTAAAGTCATATACCTGTAAAAACAAGAATTAAAAGATGCTTTTATCAGAAGCAGTTCACATACATTTTGAATATATCCTTTATCAATCTATTCATTCCCAAGGTATATGAGCTATGCGCTGAACCAATGAGACCATAAGCCTTTCTAGCATTATGCTACCAGTTGAGCTTCAGGAACATTTCAAAAACACCGTGGAAAAATAACAGCAAAAGTGACTTTGTGTGATTTTTAGTTCGCTCCAAAACATACCATGCCATGTTATTATAAGAACAAGGGGTCTATTGCTAGTTGAGGGAACAGGATGTGATTCCAAGAATGTCAAGAGTCTTATGCCACATGTAAGTAGTCGATAGTTCTGTTACAATTTGCCAAATTGCAACAACTGGAAAGATGAAGTTGTGAACTTTCACATGCTTGATGTCTATTTTTAATAACAGAATGAACTATGTTTTAATTGTCTAAGGTTTGTAACTAATATAATAAGATGACATTTGTAGATGTTTTGCACTGTCTCACAGCTCTTCAAAGTCTCTGGGCACTGAGCTGGTTACTTGAGGAGGAATTAGCTGTGGTGCTTCCTCTCTGTTCTGTGGCTCTGTTACGGCTCAGCTCATGGTAATAGGAGAAAGGGAGACTTTCAGCTGGTAAAGTCATTATTGACACCCCACACAGCTAACAGTGAATCCTTCCTAACCAAACTCATTTCGAACAACAAACTTGTATAGCTTGAAGCCTTACTGGAATATTTTTTTTCTAATGGACACAGTAAACTTATCACAGTCGATTAGAAGTAATTACTGACAGCAAGACATAAAATGAGCCTCAACATCTTTTTAAACTAAAAACTTTCTTGCAAATCGCTTTCTTACTGTTCCTTTGGACGTCATTAAAGCCTCTGAATCAGTTTTTGAGAACCACTGGAGAGTCATTGGTGCTGAGTCAGCAGTTCACATTAAGTGCATTTACACGTAGTTTAAACACCCACTGAAGTGCAGTGAAATCTGCAGCTTTGTTTGATGCACTGACAATTTCCTCTGAAACAGAAAATTAGGGCGGGAGTGGCTCCAGCCCTTTTAAAATAGCCAATAATAAGAATGAACATTAGATTCTTCGATTCAGCTTTTGATTGGTCAAAAAAATCTGACGAGAATGATGTCATAAAAATGTGATGTCCTTACATTTTCGCTTCTTTCTTGTAGGACATAGCGTATTTACAAAACACATTGAGCAGTTTGTCCGTTTAGGGCTACTGTAGAAACAACATGGTGAATTCCATGTGAGGGGACCCACTGTGTATGTAGATAGAAATAACTCATGCTAAGATAATAAAAACATAACGCTTCATTATGTAAGGTCTTTATATACCTCTGAACACATAGTTATGCATATTGCATTGCATTTCTGTCAATAGATCCACCAAAAAATTACACACAGCACCTTTAAGCAATGATTCAGCTTTTTAAACGTATTGTAAACATTACAGTTACAATCAAATTCGGAATAAAATTTTATTTATATTATGATTGTATCTCAACCATGTTTATCAAGCTATAGCCTACAGCTCGATATAATTGTATTCGGCTTTGTGCTCCAAAACAGAGGTGAGGCAATGTAAATCTTTTCACCCACTGTGTTATGTATACTTGGGCAGACAGATTAAACAGTTCAACTAACCCAAACCATGTGGTGGTTTGATTGTAGCTCGATTGCAGCCGCCCATGTAAACATATTTATTTACAGTGTTATATTAATTGCTTGACGTAGTTTAAAACCTGTGTCTAGTGTTTTCCAGAGTGTGCGTACAGTCCTTGAAATCTGTAGCAATTCCTGCTCACACGTGTTCTCCTTGCCCTTCATGTTTGCCCTTGCTTTGTTTAATGTACACAAATGAAGGTTGCACTTGTTAGTTACAGTTAGCAATGCAGGCTATGTTGCTAAATATCACTCCCCACTGTCAGTTCCTGTTAGTAAGGAAAAACTGTTACTCATTTAGAATATTTAAAGACTAAGCAAACTAAAAGATCTTGTCATTACCATGAGTCACCAAATCATGGGTCTAAATGGAAATCTGTGGAAGTGAACGTTTTGAGAACACACACACACGGACAAACACTCTGAGAACTGATAGTTTGTGCGTTCTGAGCATCATTCAGTTAATATTTGTATTATTAACTTCTCTTTAGATTTAACATAGTGTTGCAGGTACAAAACAATACTTGGAAAACAGACAGGAAAAGCACTTTTCGCTTGTGTAATTTATGTCTCTCTCCTATTACCTCAGGGTAAAGCTGAACGGTTATACCCATATGATAAATAGATTTAGGTTTTATAAATAATGTTTTCAATGCCGTTGTCAGTGCTTTAGGAGCATGAGGATATAGAGAATGAAGGCTATTACACAATTTATAAACTTAAAATGACATAATGTTCTCAAAACAATATAGTTTATGTCAACATACATCAATCGAGACATGTTTATCAGTTAGCTGGTATCGGGAGATTTTAACAAATCTAACTGAACCCTCAGGAAATAAACTTGCCGAGAAATGATAAGTTGAGAATTACTGTTTAAACACCGCTGTAAACAACCAAGTCCTCAGTACGACTCACAGCAGGCTTGTAAAAAGCCATTTTTATTCTTTAGTTTTATAACTCATATAGTCCCGCACTGGATAGACCCTCTGTAAGTATGTAGGCTAGTTGTGTTAAAACGCCAAAATTAGAAACTTAATTCATTCTTTTATCAATTACTTTTAATAACCAGGAAGAAACACTGAATTTGCAGTCACAATAAGACTAAATTGTTTTGCAGTGCTTGTAATTGCTGATATCTGAAATGTCAAGACATGCAGTAAGTCTTGTGCTGTCACTGGTGCACCAGCTGGTTTGTAGAGACACCATCACATGCAGTACGTCTCAGCGCGCAAGGCTGAAGGAATATGTTTACTGTTTCTTGCTCTAAAGTTATATTTAGAGATCAACAGAAAGTTTGAACAGAAACAGGGTGCATGTCAGGAGTAAATATAAAACAGCCCTCACTGCTGCTGCTGCTGTGTTTTAGTGACATATTGAAGAATCAACCTGTTGCTTTAATGCAGTTTTGGTATTTTGGTCACAGAATATTGAATATATATATATATATACTGTATATATATATGTTGGAGTTGTTTTGTGTTTACTTTTCACTTTAGATATTTGTAAAAAACAGGAGGTCAGCTTTCCGTCTGTTTAATAAGGTGTTGGACCACCATTTGGTTTAAAACACCGCACAACATATTCATTCAACTTTTGAATGGTCTACATTGGACTGTGGTACCATTCGTCTATCAGAACATCTTCCATTTGGGAACCTCCCTTTTACTCTTTTCATAATTGTGGAAACTGTTGCTCATAAAAAAACAAAGTTGGCCTGTTAAGGTTACAGATGGTCCTGCTAAATGGGCTCCTGAGATTTGTCCCCTTTGGAAAACTGACAACTCGTACATTTCACCAAATTCTGTACCAAAAATGTTTTGGCATGCAGCCAAACTTTTACTAAGACAGTAAAAAAAGATAACTTTTAGTTTTTTTAGCCTACACAATTAACATGACACTTTATGAAACATTATTGGGCCAAAGGGGGAGATACCTAGCCGTCAGAATTAAATTAACCCATAAATTGTTTATATTTGACCCAATGCTGGGCTACAAATAAACAACCCTTCTTTTGAGTGTTACCCCTTAAACATTGGGTCTTTGCCTTCTTTTTTACTGTATATACAGTATACATATAGAGTTTGGCTCCAAAATTCAAAATTATGTAACTAAAATCTTTTGTTCATGGAGTTATCTCATTTTAGAACCAAACTCTTCATACCGTATATATATATATATATAAACACACACATATATGTACACACACACACATTTTCATAAAAATTATATATATATATACTGTATATATAACATTTTAATGAAAATTACATGTTAAAGCTGTCATTTTACATATTGCTTGATGTTATGGCAGACTACCATATACTGACATTCACATTGAAAAGCGAGCGATTCCATTGTAGAAATTTGCTTTTTGAAGTCAGCCGTGATTCATTTATTCCATGAGCGACAGTGTCCAATACAGGGGGTTACAGAGAGACCAGCTTGGGTCTTATGATCTCAACATATCGGCGTGCACGTGGCGACCCTCACCATCTAGAATGAAACAGCTTTTATTAGGTTCCTTGTTCATGATTTGAAACAAAAGTACTAATTATATCTGTTTGGTAATACTTTTATGGGTAAAAGCGACTGAATGGGCCTTAAAATTAACTGTCATTTTAAAGGTCCAAATTTGTACCAACACAATTTGTAGTGTTTCAAAAAGGTTTGGCCTCAATTAAGCTGGTACCTTGCTATCATCTTTCCAAGATTGTGTGAAAAGACCGGCACATTAGATTATTCTCAAAAGTGATGGTAAGAGGTTCAGCCGGTGAATACTGCTCCCATATGTAGATCTTGAAGTATTGCTCCAATCAAAGATCCACTGAGCTGAAAAATGATGGATTTCACAATGAACTCACAAAATACGCTCATATGAGAATATAAAGTGGTATGAAATCTGCAAAAGTAATTTTCATATTGTTTGGCAGATAACGGTATTACATTTAAATTTCATTTGCATCCATGCTTTTATCCAAAGCAGTGTGTTTGATCTCTGGGAATCGAACACATGACTTTGGCATCGCTAGTGGCGTGCTTTACCATTTGGGATTCATCTCTGGTTTTCTTTTCGTTCGTTCTTTGTTTGTTGGTTACTATTGTTCTCTCATGATCAAACAATGTCAAAATCGATGCCAGGCCGAAAAACAGATCATTTGTCACCACAACAGATAACTGTGAATGGTAAGACGTATTGAAGATGGGTGTTTACAAAAGAATGATCTTTCACCAAACTCACTATTAAAGTTGGCTTGCTGTCTGTTAGAACCTGACAATACTGGTTTTGTTGTTTTGATTTGCCGGTGGGCTCAGTATGATCTAGCATGCTGTAATGGATCATGCTCTTTGGCTGGCTACACTGTCTTTGTGGTTATCACGAGTGCATCACACACTGCCGTAGCAGTTTGGCCTCGGTACACTCCAGCCAACTTGTTATTTACTTCATATAAAAGCCAGAAGGGTTTTTTTTCACAGTGGATCATGAATGTTATAATATATGTGGAGATACAGTCATGGAAAAAATTAATAGACTCCAGTTTAGCTTTTAACAAGCATTTCTACAGGTATTTTGTTCATTCTGGAAACAAACCTCACACTGACTGTAAAAAAATCACCAATTTCAACTTGAAAACTTAAGTTCAAGAGCTGCCTTAAATGTTTTAAAAGTTAAATCAAATTGTCTTTACAAATATTTTTAACTTAATTTATATTCTATATTAGTTGGATTTCATATAAAAAAATCAAGTTGAATTAATTTCAGTTTCATTTTATAAGTTCAAGTAACTTTAAAAGTCAATTTGATTTAACTTACAAATTTAATACAGATTTTGAACTAAAGTTTTTAAGTTTAATTTTTTACAGCAGTGTCATGAAGTCAATTTTGAACCAATTCTAAAAGAAAACACAAAACCTATTAATTGTAAATTTGGATAGATGAAAAAATATTTTTGAGTGGTCTCTTTAAATTCTAGCAGCAACAATGGCAAACAGACCCAGCAAAGATGACTGATTTAATATTGAATCAATGTTAAATAGATTATTCTGAACATTGTTTCAACATTAAACCAATTATCTTTGCTATGCTCCTGGGCTCCCACTGTTATCTAAAGAGGTAAAAGTCAATTACCATACAAGTTTGACTAAATAGACGTCTTTGCACACTGGTAAATTATCAACGATTTAAAAGTTAGGATGAGATATACAGAAATTAAGGCCGAATTGACACCATTGACAAAGAATGCCCTGCAAGACTTACATTTTATGATCCATGTACCCTTTTCAGGGGGAGCGGGGGGGTATTACCGCATGGCAAACCATTAGTCTGCATTCTTTGTATTTGTAATGCTCCTGTTTTGTGGAAGAGATGTGTAGCCATGCTGTCATGAAGTCATGAGGTCAGGGATACAGACACACACACATTAGACTGTAGCGAGCATATGCGTCCGTTTAGCTCTTAACTGAAACCACATGCCGCCCTCTCACAGCCAAACCAAATGAATGAATGACTATTTTGAATAAAAGCTGAGCCCAGCTCCACGCATTTAAGGTGCCTGGCAGTCATGTGATATTAATTTGCTAGCGAGTTTGTTTCATCGCTTCCATTTCTCTTCGTCAGAATCTGTTGGACGCCTTCATGTTTTAAGGGGAATCTCGCAGCGATGGTTCCCGAGCGATAGTTCTTAAAGATTTCCTTCCTGTGTGCTTTAGAGACTGCTGTTTCTTGGGCTTTGTCAAAGGGAAATTAGAGAAGAAGCCAATGCACATGGCTTTTATTTCTGAGTCACATCCTCAGTGTCTCAGCCCAGCAAATGGATTTATAAGTTCAAAGTGAAGGACAAGATGTGCGGGAATAATACGACAGCGTGTGCGACATCTGTAAAGATCAGTCGTAAAATTTGCATATCTATCGTTTGCTTGTTAATGTGACATGGGCATGGAATACTTGAATTTCACCTACTTTTGAGACTGAAGCAGATGAGACAGGTTAAGACTTGAGACACTGCTCCCAGAGAAACATCCAGTTGCTTCAGAAAAGATTCACTGTATGCTGCAAGTCCAGACATTACTCTGATCTTTCAAATATAATGATGGAGCAACCACAAACCTATCTATCTATCCATCCATCCATCCATCCATCTATATATATATATATATATATATATACATCCATCCACCCACCCTACCTGTCATGATATTGATGTTGAAATTATGTCAAAAATGAAGAACGAAGAAACAATTTCATTATAAAAGGCTTTATAACAATTTATACTTCTTTTAACTTGGTAACACACACAAGGGTGTTTTTTTTATTGTTGTAATGTCTTTATAATGTTTTCGTGTCATACAGGCAGGGGTGGAGCGGTGATTTCTTCGGGATCACCTTTGTCATGCCTGTAAAAATGGGTGACTCATGTATAATTATAGGGGTTTAAAACTTGAAAGAGGGTTTTACTCGAATCACAGGAAGATATTAATGCATTTGTGGATTCAAAAAATAAAAACTCCCATAGGTAAAACAAAACAATGATTCCCTAATCCTGTTGTGACACATATAGGGTTTTCGTTTCAACGCCAGGGAAATCCAAAGAGCAGTTTGGAATGGTTTGTTTACAAAAGCAGCGGCTAAATCAACTGTGCCAAAGAGGCGACAGTTCCTTCAATAAAGAAATGTTTAGTACGCGACAAGGCCTCTTTCAACTGGCAATGGTGTTATTAGCATGTTGGATTAATAGTGCATAAAAACAATACTTCATTCATCCAAACCTTAACAGCCTTGTTTGTATAACATGAATAGAAACCCATGAGAATATACAGCAGCGAATGTTCTTAATCCTTGTATGAATGGTTGGCTTCACTGCCAGTGAGTTGCAAATAGGCATAGGAAAATGAAAAACTACCACAAAATTAAAAACAAATTGAAAATTGATTTCAGAGTTTGAACGAATGTCATAAGACCACAGATCAGGAGATGCAACATCATCTATAATACCCAACAGGCAGCTTTGTTCTTAAAGAGACAGTGTCCCCAAAAAGAAAATTCTGTCATGATTTACTCACCCTCATGTGTAACCTTTCTTTCTTCTGCAGAACACAATATTTTGACAAACGTTGGTAACCAATTTTTTTGTACGATTTTGAATGATATGATGATGAAGTTTTATTTTGGGGTGTATTGTCTCTTCAAGCCAACCACTAGAGATTCTCTCCCACTTGCCAGGTAGGAAACAGTCAGGGGAGCTCCATATGCTTGCTGTGTTTTCTATAGACTTCATTACATTCATCTCTCAAGGTGTAAAGCCACAAAAACATTAGACCTCGGTCAGCCTTACTGGATGATCATATTGTTCATATTGTTCAATGCCCATCTTTAAGCAAACCCAATGATGCATGTACCTTCACGCTACTTGAACTTGTAGAGCTGTCCGGGTGCAGATCATTAAACCTTGAGAGTAATTATACGGCTTGCTATTATGAAGGTGATCATCTAGGCGGGATTACACATGAGAACAAAATTATATAGTACTTACTGAAGAGAAGCAATTACACCCCCTATCCCCACCCCTGGTGTAATTGTATAGTAATGTTATAACATTTTATGAACTGTTCTTTCTTTATAACAGCTAGTATGTTGGTCAGCACTCATGGACTGTATGCAATATGTATACTTCACAGTGTTATCTTTTTTCTTTCGTTATGTGTTCGAAGACATTCTCACGGACAAAAATCTGCCCTGGAGACCTTTTCTTGACTGATTTAAAATAAATAGCGACTATATAATTTCCATTCAAAAGGTCCTGGTGTTTTGGAGTGAATTGCACAACTGTATACTCATGAATGAATTATCATGTTGACATGTTGTCATTGTCTTGTGATGTAAATAAGAACATGTAAAAGTATTTGGACATTATTTTGTAAATAACTGCATTGCATAACAAATATCAAATCAAGTATTAATTTAAAGGGACAGTTCACCCAAAAATTCTGCAATGAATAACTCAACCTCAAGTTCTTCTAAATCTGTATACTTTTCGGTAACACTTCAGTATAGGGGGCAATTCTCACTATTAACCAGTTGTTATTAGCCTATGTCATATAGAAAGATAACTGGAAGAATGTATAAGCAACCAACGGTTCTGGGGAACTATTCACTACTAGGAATCGTGTAATGATTGTGTAATTTTTTTGTTCTGTTGAACACAAAAGAAGATATTTTGAGAAATTTAGGAAAGCAAACTGTTATGTATATACCTTTGATGGTATATATTCGGCTTTGTAAGTCAATGATGCCCAAGAAATTCGTCCAAATATCTTTCTTTCTGTTCAACTGAACAAAGAAATGTATACGGATTTGGAACAACTTTGGTGGGTAATTCATAACAGCATTTTCTTTTTTGAGTCATGCAGTATTTGTTTACAGATGACACCTGGTTTGATGTTTTTGACACCAGCGTGAGTGTCCAAATTCTTTTTGGGGCCACTGTATTACAAACAAGATCTATAAATGCTGTTTAATTGTCTGTCTTGAACTAAATCTAAAAGTGTTTGGATTGATGACAAAAGTGGGAAAGTCACGTTACTGTAATTTCGGTGAATTAACATATTAAGAAAATGTCATTTCAACTTTTGTGAATTATGCCAATGGTGACTTTTAAAAATAAGTTGAAACTGCTTAACTTGAGTTAATGTAAAAAAAAGGTTTTAATAGCTTGAACGCAAGCAGACGATTCAGTCCAACGTCTGTATTGTTCGTATCTTTGACCTGTGCATAATTTCACAACACAGAAGGATGTAATTTACTATTGAGATGTTTTTCAGGTTTCAGTAACCAGATGGACATGGTGAAAGATAAAGAAGAAACCTTGTTCATTGAGTAAAAGCATTTAAACAAGTAAGGGCATTGTCAACAATTTCAAAATTGTCTCTGAAGAAGTAAACAAGAAAACATACAGACGTGAAATTAAGACCCCCCTTATTCCCCAATTCCATGTGACTCCAGACCAGAAGCATATGACTTCCATAACTTCATCGCTTATTAACCGCTGATGGAAGGACACAATTGAGTGAGTGTTTGTGGAACTTTCCCCAGATATTCAGGTCCCAGCGGTTGGGCAGATCTTCTCCTATTTCACACAGCTTCACCCTGCCTGACAACAGAGCGCGAGAAACTTACATGTGTCCCGTGGAATGTGAAGACCAGTTCTGTCCATTAAAATCCAGCATCCTTTAACAAGTCTCACACAGAAGATTATTTACCGTGCCTGTGTTATAAAATGACCTCATTTACACTTTAGTATCTATAAAGTCACTTTGATGGCTTTGTGTATAGACAATAGTTGTGTTATAATAATGCAATGTGAATTTTTGTTCATTCATGGTTGTGTACAGAAAAGGAGCCAGAAAAGGCTAGGGTCATGAATGTTTAAATGTGAAGATTTCCAATAAAGATCTTATAGTTCATATGCATCCATATGTGACAAAGTTCATGCAGGAAAAGCGACACAGCAGCAAAAATAAATCATATGGAAATAAAAAAAAAACATTGTATTACGTATATTTTTTATTATTGTGATATAGTGATATCAATAATGAATATTTATAATGACATATCAGTCGAAGAATAAAGCTAAGTGAGTGGCGACCAGAATTCTTTTGTTGTCTATGCGTTATGTTTAGATGAAAACTGAACGAATGCTGCCACCTACTGGTAGGTCTCGAGCAAGGGTCAGTCTGGTTTATCACACAGGCCTTTATCTCTCTCCAGGGTTCTTGTTCATTCAGATCATACAGCTCATAAAGAACAACAGGCCCTTTAAATGAACCTGATGTCATTTCTGTGTAATGCTGGGAATGAGAGAAAGGATAAGCGTTAGTCGCGGACATATATTAAAAGACTTTTAAGGACACACAGTGAGCTGGATTTCATCTTTGGCCTAAAAGACAACACAAGCTTTGCCAGGGTCAGGATTCCCATCATTCCCTAGATATTATTACCCCATTTGTTTTAGGTAAGGGAAGTTGCACACCAAACCAGCTAGTGTAATGCTCTAACTTCAGTGTGATCCATTCATTTTCTGTAAGCTCTGGATGGTGTGTATGTGTGTGTACTGTATTCTTATGTGTTGTGTTACTCAAAGTCATAGACAGTGTGTTAAAACTAAATATGTTTTTAAATATGATTTTAAATAGACTACGGCGGGTGAAACACTATTTTAAGTGTGACGTATATGGAATCTTTGCAGAACAAATGACCACAAGATATAATGATCTTTTTGTTGTTAGTTTTAAGATCAAACTTTTTCATGATTTGATTCATACAATCAGGGAATTTACAGGCATTGTTATCCCATTATAGTAGCATTTTCTTTCTCTCTTCAACATACTATGTAGGCTAAAGGAAACCGCAAAGATTGTCATATGGATCCAATTGCATGTTTTCCTTTTATTTATTAGTGATGTAACCTTATTATAACATTATTTATTCATTTAGATTTCTAGCATTTAGGATCATATTTTGTAACACTAAACAAGTCAAACAATTCTTCCAGTAAACAATACATCCACACGGACATTAAGGCAAGTGTCAACTCTATAATGAAGAGTAATGGGCAACAGATTTAATTCCAATTTTAGTACGAGTGTGTTTTTCATAAATATGTCTGGATAGGTCCTTTGTGTGTGTAATTTATGTGTTTTAATACAATTTCCGTTGGCCAGACCAATGGCTTGATCATTTTTCATTTCATTTTTCATTATTGCTGTTTTTTATGTGTCATTTTTTATTTGCTTTGAGCTTCTTATTCTTAGTTTATATAGTGTATAAAACTTTATATCAATATTTTTCCATGTCATTAAATGGAAAGTTCCTGTTGTGACAACTTAGCCCATTTAGTCACAATTGTTCAAAACTGTAACGTGTTTGTAATAAATAGTTTCTTTATAAGGGTGGAAATCTTCTGTTGTACTCACAATTTTTCAAGGTTGTACTAATACAGAAATAAAAAAACATTCACTAACATAACATTATACAGAAAACACTTTTGGGAGCTTATGTTTGACTACTGGCATCATAATCTAAAACAAATAATAAAAAGATAATAATTGTTAATTTTAATAATTTTCCTAGTAAATATAGAATCCTGCCTGTAAAAATTTGGATTAAAATTTTGGAAGCCATTCTCCGATATTTTACTAAAATAGGGCAAAGTGTATTTAAAATAACTAGGTTTAGTATCAAAAATGTAATTCTGAGAACAGTATCTAAAATCTATTAATTTGCAGTGATAAACACACATACCTATTTTTGTCATTTTTATGGCCATGACTACTTGGATGCTCAAACTCTTTAACCTGGCAGGGTCACATATTTCAAGTACAAACTATGCAATGTTCTCAATTATTTGTTTAATAAACTTATAAAATTAAATTAGTAAATGTTGCAGGTAGGATGTTCATAACCACAGAGGAAGTCGGGCCACAGAATGTATTCTTTGTTGAACGGTGCTTTTCTCAGACATCTGGCTGCCTCTCTGTCACATCGGCACAGGATTTTCGCACATCTGTCATTAAGCGAGTCTGCATTGAAGAAGCATCAGAGAAATGTCAATGATTGAAAAATATTAAAGCCATATGCTGGGTATTACAGTTTTTCTCAGTCACTTTGTTGCATTTCTCAAATCATTCTCAAAATGTGCATAATAGTTAGTGCATTTCTCAAAACAATTCATACAAACAGCTCAACATCATGGAATACCTGCAAAAGTATGATAATTATTCAAAACATTTTTACTTCAATGAACGTGTCAGTGCCATCAAAATGACAAGTCCTTGTGTCATTGTTCACAAACAGGACAGTCAAAATGTTTAGCCATGTTGTCAATATAACGGGTGCTTTGTTTTTTCTTTTTTTGAGTATTTTCGGTTGTAAACGTTTGCTGTAGTTTGTAATGACACTGATTGGTAATGCACAAGACTGACTTATTTCACTTTCAATGGTACAAAGTTATACGTAACTGTATGTGCAACTCTGATAGCAAAATATTGAATAGGATTCACTTTAAACTTGTACTGTTGGTCTGTCAATAAATTACACATCAAGCTTGAACAAAGTAACTGTGATGCAGAAAAGACAACATTATTTTACAGCACAATGGGAAAAATTGCTAAATAAATATTGATATTATATGATATGATATGAATATGATATTAGCAACTGATAATGTAGGAAACAGCAGTCAATTAAATATAATCAATTGCATGAATCTACTAAAGCAATTGCAACTTCCAATGTGCACAAGTGACAAGATGATGTGAAAGTTGAATAACTACTTTTGAGAATTTTATATCTGACCTTAGAAATACGCCAAAGCGACTGAGAAAAACTGTAAATAAATCATAACATAGCAACACGCTGTTAATCTCATGAGTGCTGGCTGGTGTTTACTGCGGGAACCTAAAATATCTTGTGGTTTGGTAAAGAAAACAACCTCTTTTAGCCTGAACTCTTCAATCTGCTATAATACACACCCTGTATTTGTACTACTTCCTGAAGTTGATGGAAAACCCAACCAAAACATTTGTAGTATTTCAGTTCCACCTACGGAGTTTCATTGACCAGGATGTTAAAATGCAGTCAGTTTAATCATGCCAAAATCAAATCCGGACAATAAAGCTGATAGTTGAATATATAAATAACACATACCACAGTCAACCTCCTCATCGTCACACTTCCACTTATAAATTTCTGTCTTAGTTTGACAGCCTGCAACCTCTGCGTCTGCATAACAGCAGTCGTGCTTGTGACAACACCTGGATCAAAGACAAACAGAATAGATGAGCTGCATAACTTCCTCATGTCTACAATTTATTTTTTTTATCCGGGTAAAAGCCTATTTTTTTCTTACAATTTCTTTAATATTTTAAATAGTAAACGGCTGACTGTGTAAGATCCAAATGAACGTGTTCTCGGTGGAATGTGCTATCATTAATGTGCAGGTTTGTTTATTCATTTTCATATCATGCCATGATGTCCGGGTCTCTCATAAGACGGATCTCTGCATCCTAAATAAATCCTGTATGCCCTGTATTTTTTGTGTCTGAAAATACACGGCCATGGTTTGTTTATGTGTGTCATGTGCTGTCCTGTTTCGTGACTCCCTCCCCTTGTTACCCGAATGATTGATCTCATTATTGCTTTATGCTCATCACCTGCCATTTGTAACAATGTCTTGTTTAATGCCCCGTTTTTTGCATTGCGTCCTATATTGATTTGTTCTGGGGTCTCCCTTGTCTGGTGTCTTACTGCCCTGAAGTGAAGTTTTGAGGTTCGAGTTCTGGTCAGACTGGTTTTGCCCGTTTACGTTTTAAAAATAAAATATGCTCTGAATGCTGTTTGCGACTGCGTTCCATTTTGCAAAACCTGGCATTAGTGAAATGGCTTTCATTTTGCGTGTGGGTGTGCTAAGTGTAGGTGTTTTCCAGATGTTTGAGGGAATGCCACGCAATAAGCCACTTACAGAATGGGCAAATCTAAACACTGCAAGAAAAGTGCACGAAATCACAACAATATAATTTTTACCAGTCTGCGCTGTCCCTGGGCCACCCTTGACCTCCGAGGCCACAGTAACATCCATACATCGTATAAGCTAGCGCTGATCTTCCCGTGCTGCACTTGATAACCCCGGCCAGTTCCATGAGACCCCTTTTGGTCCGTGAAGACCTCTGTGGCTGCAGGGAAGCCATGCTGACTGAAAAGGGTAAAACGATGACATAGAGAAACATTGAAAATCCAACACCTCCACCTTCCACAACACTTTAAAAGCGAAACTCTTCTCCAATGTAACATGGAAAGGTTCTGAGCAGGTTTGCCATAGCAAGCTTGACATCTTTTGATTTCCATTTGACTTTGTAAATAGATACTTTTTGTTTTCTAAAAAAGTCCCAAAATGTACACAATGCAAAGACAAAAACATCACACAATATAAATAAGATGTCACAGAATGAGGATATATGAACAACTCAATTTTTACAAAAATTTCAGATGGGAACCTTATGATCCCAAGGCGACGATATAATGTGTAAGTTGTATTGTTTTAAAACCCAATTCAACATTCCAAACCCCGTTTAAGCAAAGATTATTGTGATTTGTATCAATAGAGTGTTAGATTCCACTGAAGTGAAGTGTTGGAGTCGAGATTGTGTCATGTTTATTAAGAGTATAAATGAAGCGTTAAGAGTTATAAATAGCTATACGTGTAAAGAGGTTGATAGTTTCATTTACAATAATTTATTGTTTTGACCCGGTTGTTGTGATCATAGGTTTACCAAAAAATTGTAGCCTACGTGTTTTTTTACCTGCACATGTATGATTGTCTTTAAAAGGTCATTATTAAAATGTTAATATTCTAAAAGCTACATTGGTTCACAAGATATTACAACTATATGCAGTTATATTGAAGTGCAGTTAACCGATTTTAAGTGAAATCAAAACCATTCTCTGCACACGTGCGAAATGTTTTAACCTGTTAAACGAATAAGCACAAAAGAAGGAATGAAGTTGATAGTGAATGGATGAGAGCTGAGCTGACTCACCTGTAAAGAGCAGAAAGGTCCAGTACAGCGCCGTCATTGTACTGTCAGGTAATAACCGAGTGTTTGTTTACTGTGGGATAAACAGGCTGCCTTCAGTGCTGAGCTTTATTTAGACGTTACTTTAACTCAATGAGTAATCTCATGGAAACACAGTGCTTCCAGCGTCCGCTCTCTCTCTCTCTCTCTCTCTCTCTCTCTCTCTCTCTCACACACACTCCTGAAGGCTACAGGGTAACATTAAGAAAACTTGAAGTGAGATTAATTCAGGGAATGTCGAGCTAGACGGGTTGGATGTTTTGATCAGGACCGCCCCATGTCATTTGAGAATTCAGGAAATAGGCCAAGGCCAATTGTTTGCTTTAGGGCGTGCAGGTAGTTAGGACAATTCACCTTTTATGTAAAGTGCCCTTGGTTGATAGCGCAGATTGATAAGGCCTCTTTACGAATGAACTGAAAGTATGATCTGTTCGGGTAATCTTTTTATGTCAGTTGCCTATTTGTGCATCAATTATATTTACTAATGCAAATTAGCCGCATACGAACCTTGCTTTTGTGAATCGCCGTCATTATTCTAGCCTATAGATACACTCGTGTTGTTTTAGCCGACATTTATAACTTTTGTCGCCTTTAAATGATAAGATTCTGCATTCTGAGCAGAACTTTTAAATAGTCCCAAAACGTACATGAGGTGAAGAAACAACAGCACATGTAAACGAGTTGTCACCGAATAAAAATTGGCTATGCGAATAACTCATTTTGACAAAAATGTCCAATTCACAAGTTTTGATTTCGGTTGAACATATATATAAGTGATTGACAGCCTCCGTCCTCGTTTACTCTTGTTTTGTGGAAAACGATTTACATTCACCCAAATTTCTCGTGAAAGGCGTGAAAAGTCGTGGCAGAATTTGACTGCGCTGTTTGCGTTGACGGGTGCCGTTGTGGAGCGCGCTCAACAGGGGGCGCTCTGACCATCTTCACTATTCACCAAAAAAAGTGAACAAGACGTCATGTGGATCACGTTGCCCATAGATGGGACGGATTGAGATACACATGAAAACATTAGAGTTTGTATGGAGACCTCTATTTCCTACTGCTTACAATTATCTTTAAGGTGAGTTTTGACAGACCACAACATACATGTCCGCGGCTGAACGCTGTTTTAGCTGGTCGTGGGGCCACAGCTGCGCGGGTAAATGCTACAGCGCTAGTCTACCTAGCGACTGTCTATGTAACGTTAGCACAATAGGTTGCATGGCAATCCATCAAGATAACACACAATTACATACATACATCAGTCCTAATTTCATCGAAAAACAGGCCACATACATTCGTTGCCATTTTAGCACAAGTTAAAGATGAAAAAACGTTTCAATTATTTTAACTTCAATGCAGTCGAGCTGTCTCAAACATTGGTGAGATGTTTATTCTAACAGATTATTTAGGCATCGATTCGGTTTTATATCGCCAAAGGTATTGTTTGAACGATAAAGTGACGTCGTAAACTGTCGTTTTGAACGCACGTGCAGCCGCTGTTGCGTCAAAATAAGGTTTTCCTAATAGGCTGCGTCAGAAGTTTCCACAAGTCACCATCAGACGCCGCCTCGCATACTTTGGGATGAAGTGTTTGACGCATATCTAGATCGCCGGGCTGAAGTTGAGGAAGTGTGTGGTTTTATTACATTAACGTGTGTCGCGCCATGTTGATTGTTGTTAATATCGCCAACTCGTTTTGAGAAATGCTGGTTGTTAGATGCGCTTGTTAAACAGGAAGGGTTTTCCATAAAGGGATCCGCATTTAAAAATCTGATGCTCTTTTGAATCTGTCTATTGTCGTGTGACCTGTCTGTGTATCGAAATACTCGCAGGTGAGGACACAGTCGAGTCTCGCGTGGGAAGATGTCAGTCACATCGCAGGACCGAAGAAGCCGGTGGCAGGACATTGAAGAGGGACTTAAGTTTATTCAGTAGGTTTTCTGCTTTTAAACAACTTCATATGAACTGAAATTACTTTGATAACGAAGAAAAGACCTCCAAGTGTTTCACTTTGGGTTGTAGCTGTGGAAGAAGAGGGGAAATAGCGCAAATAGTTGGAGCTTGACGTCATTGAACGTTGGCTTTATTTTGTAATATGAACGGAATGTAAATGCAATTCAAACAGACAACCACTCTATATAAAGCTAGAGCAAATCATTCTTGCTTTCTTAACAAATGTGTGTTTTTTTTGGTAGTTTTTGTTTAATATTTTCTTGAACTTCAGTCACATTGTATGTTAATGCTTCACATTCCAATTGTTCTTTGTTAGGTCCACCTTGCCTTTTCATGGCACGCAGGAGCAGTACGAGGTTTGTTGCTCGTGTTCATAACAAATAATGCAGCTGTTGAAGTTCTTAAATTCATATTTATCCATTCGTTCCTCCAGGAGTTCATTCAGGCTCTTGTGAGAAATCTGTTTGCCGAGGGAAATGACATTTTCCTTGAAGGGGAATGGACGAAATCTGTTGAATTACACACGGAGGCCTTAAACATAGCGGAGTATGCGGAATCGGAGGATATCGGCATCTCTCAAGAGATAAAGGAGAAGCTTCACGCTAACCGTTCCGCATCCTACTTAAACATTGTAAGATCATACGTTATGTGTTTTCCATATGTAAGGGATAATCCACGGCTAGCCGTGCATTATAGGGTTTTAATGCACGGCGTGGAGGCCAAGAACTACCCGATGCGAAGCCTCTGCAAAGTGTATTAAAATCCTTTAAAGCTACAGTTTGTGAAAACGCAATGTGTTGTCTTGAACTCCACCGCTGATGGCCATCAATCAGATGGGAACGAGAAATCATGTTAGCGGATGAGGCAAAGTTTTATAAATGTTGCGACTAATTGTGGTCCATAAATAAGTGACTGCACGAAACAAGCTAGTGGTTTGGTAGACGCTGGACACTACCTCCGCATTTGTCCATGACACTGTTGTCATGCGGTTTCTACATCAGGAAAGGCTGTAACAAAGGGTAACGCCGATATGACGCCATTGACAGGCAACTGCACAGCCCTGTGTCACTGTTTATAAAGCCTATTTTCATCATGATTTACAAGTAGTTGGAAACATTTGAGATGTTGTAAGTACTCAGCTGAACAAAATATATAACACTAGCCTAGTGGTATTTGGATATTTTACTGCCAAATTGTTACAAACTGTACCTTTAATGCTCGGCTAGCCATTGATTATCCCGCTTATACCATGGTCAGTTGCTAAGTTAAAGCTTTTATTGATGTTAACAGTGTCATTGACAGGTGAAAGTGACAGTGATTTTCAGTTAAATTCAAATGTTGATCAAACTGGCTGGAACTACTTAGGTAGTAAACGCTTTTAATGCACACCTTCCGGCCAATCAGAATCGAGTATTCAAACATGCCAAGGTATAAAGTGAATTATTCTCCTGGGACTCCTGGCTAGTTTGTTAATGCGTTCGTTTGTGGTAACTGATGCAGGGGCTGCATGATCAAGCCTTGGAAGACTGTGAAAAAGCTCTTCAGCTGAACGAAGGCAACTACAGAGCACTTTACCGGAAGGCTCGGTGTCTGAAAGAGATGGGAAAACATCAGGCGGCATATGAAGCTGTGGCTAAATGTTCGATGGCAGTGCCTCAGGTCAGTGCACCTTACTATGGAGATTTATTAAATAGTTTTTGGATAGATTAGTTCTTTACGTTGAATGTTTGTTGCAGGATGCTCACGTGATTGAAATGACACAAGAGCTTGCCAAGATGTTGGGTCTGAAAATCCGTAAGCCTTATGTGAGAAGCAAGGTAAAATTCATGTTTTTCATGACGCAAAAAGCACACGTACACATTAAAAGCGAATTTTTGTTTTAAGACCTTTAAAATAGATTAACGTGAAGTATAAGCCAAAAACGACAAGACAATTGAGATTTTTAATAATCATCCCACAAGTTTGCACTAGATAGAATTGTAACTAGATGATCAGTTTTTCGTTCTCTTTTTTTTTTCACACAGCCTGCCTTGAATGTTTTGCCTGGCACAAGTCTATCAGGAGCTGGTAATGATAAGGTAAAACTTATCAAGGTCATGCACACAGTGTCTTAAAAAGAAGAAATGTCAGTGTCCTCACAAAGTTTCTTTGTGTCCTAACAGCATTCTCAAAGCTCTGCCTCTGTGGAATATATTGAAATGGGTACGTCAGTGTTTTTCACATACGGTAGTTTTTCTCAGTGTATTATTTGCAGTAATCTAATTTATGCTTCATTGCGTAGAACTGGGCTCGTCTGTACAGGGTTTGGAAGGCTCAGTCAGCATGCCGGCGTGTTCTACTGTAAATGAGAATGTTGAGGTAGAGTCTCAGCCTATCATCGGCGTAATCTCGCCACAGATCATTCCAGTTGAATCTTATAACCCAGAGCCTGTTCCATTGCACATGCCCCTGGTTAATGGAACAAGACACACTGACTCGTACACAACAGAGACCCGGTTGGACTATGATACCGATATTATTGGGGATGATCTGGATGAGCTGTTGGACAGAGCAAGTCCTCCCGAGCCTTTGGTAAGCTTCAGAAGCACATTTTTGGTCCCAAGCCCAAAGGTTTGATGCAGATGTGTGTACAAATAATCGGCTAAAGCAAGAATTTGTTGTAATACTTTGTTTCTTATCTCATCTCAACAAGGATATTCCCACTGTAGAGGGACCTATTCCTTTACCCACCAGTATTGCAGTCAGTAGTTCCCTGCAAAATCCTCTCCTCATGCCCTCCCATCTGAGTCACCCGTTTATGACCGTAAATTTGCCCGCCCCCTACCACAAGCCAATTTCATCTTATTCTTTTGGTCTGGACACATTTTCCTCACCGTTGGATTCGTTGGATAATTTGTCAATTTCAGAGTCTCAAACGGGTATGTTGACTCTTGTGTGAAAAATTATGCCGCACCTGCAAAATGATGGACGAATTGAGAAATTTCGTATCCGTAATAATTAAAAAGGTGTGATTTTTGTGGTGAATCATTTGTGCCTCATTATGACTTCATATTTACATCACATCATAAAAAAAATATGAATCCCCTCATTAATGCTTAGTGTTAATAAAGAAATTTCAATTGGGTCTTTGTGTTTTTTGCTTATAAATTCTGATTTCCCTTTTTATCTTTTTAAATCTCAAAAAAGGACCAGATAAAGGTTTTAGCCAGCATCATTTCATGTCGGTAAGGGTTTATTTTCCCAGTGGTTAAAGTTTTCATAAAAAGTTTTCAAAAAAACTCTTTTTTTTTTTTTTTAAAGTCACCTTTTTGCTCTTTCAGCTGTCCAACAGTGACATGTCCGTGTCAAGCATTCCACCCATCGGGATGGGTTTCAGCACATCCGACGGGCCGTACGCGCAGCATTATCCCCCGCAGCTGGATCTTGCCAAGAACCCACTTGCTGATAGCCACGATTTCAAACAAGCCTGTTCTTCATGCTACATTAAAACTGGTAAGCATTAATCAATCATGCAGAAGCGTTGCTAGGCAGCGGCTGAGAACGCCGTCTTTTTCAAGCCACAGGTTTTGCTTGTTCAGTGTTATTAATCACCCGGTGTCCACAGGACCTGGAGTACTGGATTACAGCTACCATCCAGAGGACCACAAATGCAAAAAAGATTTGCTGTTGGGGAGACGTAAGCATGTTGAGCAACCAACGTGGAAGCTTATTCGCCCGAGACCCAAAAACCAGTACATGGGTCCTTTTTATGTTTGCAAAGGTAATTGTTTGTGGCTTTTCTGCTTTTGTGACATTTAAACCTATGCAGTTAGGTAGATGCTTACATCTAAAGAGACTTGCATTGAAGGTATGTGTGTTCCCTGGTAATCAAACCCTTGACTGCTGTGGTGTTAAATGCTCTAATTATTCAAGGGATAGTTCACCCAACAATGAAACTTCTGTCATCATTTCCTCACCCTCTTGTCATTTCAAACCTGTATGACTTCTTTCATCTGCAGAACACAACTGAAAAAAAAAGGAAAAACACTGGGACCCATTCACTTGTATTGTATGGGGCCACAAATCTAATACAAGTGAATGGGGGCCGGTTAACAACATTCTTCAAAATATATTATTTTGTGCTCTGCGGAAGAAAGAAAGTCACACAGGTTTGAAATGACAAGAGGGTGCGTAAATGATAGTTGGGTCAGTTATCACTTTAACGGAATGCACCTAAACCTTTTGTAAACTGTTGTTTTATAGATGTAGCAATTGGGGAAGAATGCAGATATCTTGGACACTGTACCTTTGCTTACTGCCAAGAGGAAATTGATGTTTGGACGCTGGAACGCAAAGGCTTCATTTGTAGAGACAATCTGTGCGATCCATATGGACCTGCACCTAAAATCAATTTGACTGTTCCAAAAATCCTACAGGAGCACCATGGGATATTTATGTTCCTCTGTGAGGTAAACCACTCCTTTTCTTCCAAATGGTTTGCTTGGAACATATGGAACGATCAACTAGCAGCTTAACAGTAACTGATCAATTTAAGAGACATTTTAATGTTATGAATTAGAGAAAATTCATTGTTCTGTAGCTAAACTGACTTCTTAAACTCTTCCTGGGATTAGATTTCTTTGTATAAATACAGATTACCGTATTTTTTTTACCTCGCTGGGATCACCCGCCCAAATCGCATTAATTCTATTTATTTTAATTTGTGACGGGTCGGGGTGAGGGATTGGGCATGTGGGCGCAGTCATCATACAGCTCTCTACGTCATGCACAAGTTATTGGTAGTAAAAAAAAATCTATAAACAGACACTAAAATAGGCCATTCCGTGATTTAATGGCTTGAAAAAATTAGGGATGGGTACCGACAGCTGGGACTTTTTTGGAGCGGTACATAATTGGCTCGATACCAGAGTATCCATAAGCTTCATGACAAACGATACTGTTATCGATACTTGCGTTGTTTATTGCGTTGTGTGTATTCAGGTGTTAAATGGCAAATTAGAGGCTGCTGCCTGTCATCTTCCATCCCTGAATGATATCTGATTAGCTGAAGTTTGCTTGACGTATGTGTGACATCTAGGGCCATATGATTTCCGAGATGTATTTGTAATCTCCTTGTTTTGCGTGTTTATGAGTGAAAGAGTGGCATGGTTGCCCTTGTGGAGCTTTCAACGTCTGGTTTCACAACGAAGAAGCTTCCGTCAAACACCCCTTTGCGGCAATCCGTCAAGTTATAACATTGTTTTTAATAATTCGGCCACGGAGTATATTTACTTACTTAAGTAAATTGAAGTAAATGTGCTAGTAAAATTATAAAAAAAAGTACATATAATAAAAAAAATTACTTGCTTAGAAAATAGTACGTTATGTAGACCTAAACCTGAAAGAAAAAAAGAAATACGGTCTACCGGTCAAATAACTATAGTGATGTAGACCTTAAACCAGAAAGGAAAAAAGAAATACGGTCTACCAGCCAAATAACCAAAGTGATGTAAAGTAAATATGTTGAATTACATTATGATGTGCTCCTATGCACATACTAGTGCCGTAAATTGTACGCTAAGAAACACACGTTTCGTTATGTGGCATTTTCTGTTTGCTCAGAAGCATTTGTAAACTGCAGTTCTGAAGCTCAGCTGTTATAAGAAAACTTAAAATGTTTAACATCTTTTCACATCATGTCTTTTTGCATCAAATTATAGAGCGTAATATTGATAACAGTATTGATAAGAACCGGTATCGATAAGCAGTATCGGTATCAATAGAATCTTAACGAGACCCATCCCTAGAAACTATGCAAATGGCTGATCTAGACACGGTCTAATATAAACACGTTGAAGTCTCTACTGAATGCATACATTTCAATTAACTAAAACTGCACATGCAGTGTTTGCAAATACCTTTATTACATGCGGACAAATGCTGTATGAATGACGTAGATGTGCCATTTAGTGGCTGTGTATGGTAGTCTCTTGAGGCCACAGTATTCTTTTCTTGTGTTCAATTATTGTTTAATGAATTATTGCTGATAACAATAAAATTCAAAGTAGGTTTAATGTAAACTACTCAAGGGGAGCCATTTGTTAATGCCATCTTATTTGACATTTGAATAAGATATTTGCACAAGGGATCGACCTATTATGAAATATTGTTAGGTGACTGTTAAACTAATAAACATTTGAACTGATATTTCCAAAATTGCCAGTCAGAATTAGTTAATTATAATAGTTTATTTTTGTGTTGCTAAAACAGTTGCCTGTTTTTAAACATGTAACATTAAAGACATTTGAGGGGGGTTGGGTGAGGGTGTGTGCAGTTTTTCTTCTTTCTTGACACATGCCTGCACTTCATTGCATCATTAAAATGGAACAACCAGTTTTCGAATGAAATTCCGGATTGTTCTTAAGGAAGCACATCTAACATGTGACTTGCTCTGTAGGTTTGCTTTGATCACAAACCAAGAATAATCAGCAAAACCAATAAGGACAACCCCGGTCTATGCTCGCACCCTGTGACAAAGCATGCATTTGAGGAAAAGAAGTAAGCATCTCTTCTTGTGTGGATGTGCTTCACAGTGAATGGAGTGACTCTGAATTAATCACTACACTGCAAAGAAATCATTTTCTTGGTATTTTTGTCCTGCTTTCTAGTACGAATATGTAAAAATTACTAATTCAAGCTGCATGTACTTGAGAAACAAAATAACCAGAGACATAAAGTTTTATTAAAAAAAAAATCATTAATGTTCTTATTTTATAACTAAATATTAATATTATAAAAAAAATATAAATAATTGAAATACATTTTTGCTATTCCCACCGTAGGACACATGCATGGTTTATTTGTCAACTACCAATGTTTATGTATGCGCGTCTATGTCATTTGCCAAAGGACAAAAATACTAAGAATTCATTTGAATTCTGATGTTGATGTTTTGTGTTTTATTTATATACACACGTTTTGCATGTGCATACATGATGGAGTCTGCAAACTGTATCCGTTTCCAGAGTTTTTTAGAGCAGAACACTGCTTTTATGTTTTTTCATATAGCAGATGCTTCTATCCAAAGCGACTAACAAATAAGAGAGCTTTTAACTTTAACCTCAGTGCTATTGTGTTACATTGCTGCAAATACATTGTGTTCATCAGTCACAGTAGTGTATAGTGTATAGCTTTCCTGTAGCTCAGTGGTTAGAGCTAAGGTCGAGGCTTCAGTCCCTGGGGATTGCACGTATTTAGAAACAAAAATGTATAGGGTAATGCAATGCAAGTCTCTTTGGATAAAAGCGTCTGGCAAATGCATAAATGTAAATGTGTATTCCTGGGATCTGTCAAAAGCGTCGAGTGTTTTGCTGTTTAGCCTAGTGCTATGTCGGATCTTGTTAATAACTGATATCTGTTATTGCCGCATTTCTCAGGTGCCTTGTACATATTTTGAAGGACAAAACCGTGAAGTACACCAAAATTCGTCCCTACCACACTGCAGGCCAAATGGATTTGTGTAGGCACGAGGTACGTTACGGCTGCCAGCGTGAGGATTTCTGCTTTTACGCCCACAGCCTCATCGAGCTTAAAGTGTGGATGATGCAGAGTGAACAAGGTGACATTCTCACATCTCATGAGTTATAAGACATCAGGGTTGACAGAAACACTAAACCTTGAGGATTTGTTTTCAGGCATCTCGCATGAAAATATTGTTCTGGAATCCCAGAAATATTGGAATATGAACGCTGCCCCTCAGGTAGAATAAATATATATATATATATAATGACCCATAGACGTGTACTCGTGTCTCTATGAATGAACTCTTGGAAATGATTTTTTGTGGCAAACCCACAGGAGCTCCCAGCAACCCTGCACAGATTTGGCCCGCCCAACCTAAAGATGCAGTTTGTATGCGGTCAGTGTTGGAGAAACGGCCAAGTCATCGAGCCGGACAAAAACAAGAAGTATTGCAGTGCCAAGGCGAGGCATCCGTGAGTCCCTTTTGTATGTTAACTCGCTAAACTGCTGTTATAAGTTTAATCTTGTGCAAATGTCTGATAGTATTTCCTTCTTGGTCACTTCCTGTTGACCAGTTGGTCTAAAGAGAGACGGGTGGTGCTGGTTAGCTCTGTTGAACGGAAGAAGTGGACCACAGTTCGACCTCTCCCAACAAAAAAGCCCGTTCCTCTGCAGTTTGAAGTAAGTCTGAAATCCAGGCTTCAATTTACAAATCTTATGTTGAGATAAAAAGCATCAAAGTTTGATTACTACCATTGATTACATTATGATTTCAATGTTTAACATGGCCTTAGTTAATATTAGAAATACCAAGGTTATATGTTTTTACCGAATGTTCTTTATAATATGTTGGATGATTTTATGTAGAAAACAATAAATCACACAAAAAATACTTTGGTTAGGTTTTTACAGACTGGTTCTCATTTGGCAAAAGTAATATAAACAAAAGTAGTTTTTTATAATATTGTCTCTTAAATAATCATGATTTTTATGCTTGCTTAGATTTGCATGCATGTGGCAGCTGGTAAAAAATGTCAGTACATTGGTAACTGCACATTTGCGCACAGCACAGAGGAGAGAGATTTATGGACCTTCATGAAGGAGAACAATGGTAAGTTTATCATGCTTTGGACTAGCAAACCCTTAAAGTTATTAGAACATCATTTACATACAGGAACCTATATGTGTATTTATCATTCACCTATATGAATGCACTGCAAAATATATATCATTTACTGCTTTCTTTTTTCCTCTTTTTTTTTTGTTGTAGTTCAGTTTTACTGTTTATTATTTTTGTGCTATGGCCAAAAACTAAATATATTATGGGTAATGTTCAAGTTTGACATTTTTTAATAATAAATTCAGATTGTGCTTGAAACATCAAACCGTGTAAAAGATGTTTGCATGCCTAATGATCATTTGTGTTTGTAGTTTCAGACATGGAACAGCTGTACGATATGTGGCTACAGTCTCAGAAGCCGGGCTGGAGTGAGGAGACCTTCAACATTTCTCTGAGGGAGAATGGCAAACAGATTCACATGCCCACAGATTATGCTGAGGAAGTGGTATGAAAACACGTTATCAAAATACAAGTTTTGTTTTGTTTTTCTGTATGATTGCTTGATCTTAGTCAGTGCTTTTTCTTTTTTAATTTATATTGCAAATTTTTTATTTTAAATGATTTAGTGAGATTTAATCACCCTCAAGTTGTTCCAAATCTGTATAATTTTTTTTGTTTTGCTGAACACAAGTAAAGATGTTTGCTTTCCTGTAGCTCAGTGGTAAGAGCATGGCACTAACAACGGCAAGGTTGTGGGTTCGATCCCAGGGGATTGCAAATACTTAGAAACAAAATGTATAGGATAATGCAATGTAAGTCGCTTTGGATAAAAGCGTCTGCCAAATGCCTAAATGTAAATGTTTGGAAGAATCTTAGTAACTGAGATTGCTGGGGCACCATTGACTACCATAGTAGGAAAAAGTATTGCTTTTTTCTTAGTTATGGGGCTTTCTTGACTAACATTTTAAATTTTGTCTACTATGGTAGTCAATGATGTCCCAGAACTGTCCGTTGATAACATTCTTCCAAATATCTGTGTGTTCAGCAGAAAACATTTTTTATACAGGTTGGGAACAACTTGAGGGCGAGTAATTCATGACAGAATTTTCATTTTTGGGCGAACTATCCCTTTAATTCCATAATTTCCCATCCTCACACCATAAATTGCTTCATACACAGAATCTTTATAACCAAAATGATGTTGTTTTATCAGGCTGGAAACCATTGTTGGTTGTGTGGAAAAAACTGCAACAGTGACAAGCAGTGGCAACAGCACATCACCTCCGAGAAGCATAAAGAGCGAGTGTTCAACTCTGAAGATGATCAGAGCTGCTGGCAGTATCGCTTCCCCACTGGCACTTTCAAAGTCTGCGAGCGGTGAGTCGAAACGTCAGTCAGAAACGTTTGAGACGGGTTGATGTGGTGTCAATGCTAACGGATGGGTTTCGATCCTTTTAGGTTCCTTAAGGGCACCTGCACGGAGGGGGAACTCTGTAAGCTGGCGCATGGAGAGGAGGAGTTGAACGAATGGAGGGACAGACGGGAATTTCTTTTGATGAAACTTGCCAAAGCCCGTAAAGATCACTTAATAGCACCAAATGATGACGACTTTGGCAAATATAGTTTTCTGCTTAAAGATATTATGTAATGTTTGAATTAATTTGACAGTTAACGCAAGGTGTTCTGGAACTAAAATGTCTTGGGTTCAGTATTGAATCGGGCGAGCATGGTGTAGCTCTCCGTGGTGGATGAGACGATGCTCCTCCTAGATTTTCGTGAAAGCACAGTTGTGTTCTGAGTAATCACGGCTTTGTTGCTTTTATCACCGGTTACAATCAATGCACCGTCGCCTTTTTATGTTTCTGTTCTTAACTAGCACACAGAGGATCACCTTTCAGGGACTGGAATTCGGATTTTGTTATCGAGAGCTCAAGCGGAAGGTATGACAGGAGGTGTATTAAGAGGCATGTTGAGAAACTCCTGAGATTCCCGATGAAAAATGTTTACACCACAGAATACAGTCTCCGCTTGTTTGTCCTGTTTTTATTTTCTATTTGGCCCTTTATCTCTGTTCTTTCAATTAGTTGTATGAGTGTTGTTTGTTGGTATTGTACGGACCAACGTAAACACAATAACGTTTTTATTTTCTCATCTGTTGTTTCTGAGAGCAAAATTGTATTGGAGAAATGATACCATCTGTGTGTATTAATAAAGGAATAAAGAACCGTTTCGACCACAAAAGGGATGTTGGAAAAGTGATTACCTAACTGCACATCTGTGATGATAATAAATGCATTCTGCATCGACTCTGTTGTTGGTTACTTGGTTATTCAATGAAAATGCCCCGGTTACAAAACTATGAAAATGAACAAATTAAAGCAGTAACACATCTCGCGGTACTTCACGTCACACACTGATTGTTCTGCGCAGCGCCGCTTCAAGTCAAGGGCGCCTACGGGTTTTTGCAGTGACGCAACTGCCGTTCAGGAACCACCCACTGAAGGGCATCAAGCCTTTGTTTCGCTGCCCGCCAGTTATTTTAAAACCCTTGTTTTCCTTTAACCAAAATGCCGGACAGCTGTTGTTCAGACGGATGCACGAACAGACGAGGAGACAAACCCGGGTTGTGCTTCTACAGAATTCCGTCGGAGAGAGAAAACCCGGAGAGGAGGAGATCGTGGATTTGTGCTATCAGACGCGCCTTCGTCCCGGAAGAGGGCAAAGAATGGCAACCGTCAAAGTACACACGACTTTGCAGCGAACATTTCATCAATGGTAAGCTCGAATAAACATCACGTATTATAGCTGTTTTATACGCAGTCATGTTATCTTTAGATAACCGCTCGGACGCGAGTCGTTTTCGCGCAGAGACGCAACCAATTTTAAATGGCCTGGATGAGTTAAAGGGATACTTCGCCCAAAGATTCTGTCATGAATTAGTTAACCTCGGGTTGTTGCAAACCTGTATAAAGTACTTTGTTTTACTGGGTAGGATTGCACCAGTTATTCGTAAATGTGAACGTAAAGTCCAGAGGCTTAGTAACTAATAGCTAGTTTATAACTAACTCTGTGCGTTAGTCGGTTGCACCATTGGTGTTGAGGCAGAACGTAGCTGGTAGTTCGTAAGCTCTCCGTAAAGTAATGCGTAGTCGCGTAAAATGAGGTTTTACGTCAACAGTCCAATAGCAGCCTGTCATTTGTGGGAAAAGTGGTGTTGAAATGTTGTGAATTTCAAAGCGTTCTTGATTTAACTTATTTCACCTCGCACAATAAGGGTAAAAATAACTTTTTATGAAATAGAATAGAATACTAACTTGTCATGAATAACAGGCATTTTATTAAATATTAAAAATTAAATAAGATTAATAAACAAATGCTGATTTAAAAACAACACAGCCCAATAAAATAATAATAAATGACATGTAATACGGGTCATTTCATTAAAATCCAAATAAATAAAGATGATTTTATTTTGACGTGCACAAAACTAAGTTGCAGGTGCAAACGGCCCCAAAACACCATGGAAGATATTTGTAAGAATGTCAGTAACCAAACAGATCTCACCCATTATTCACTGCCATAGTAGGGAAAATAAATACCATGGGAGTCCATGGGGGATGAGGTCTGTTTGGATACTGACATTCTTCTAAATATCTTCCTTAGTGGTAACAGAACAAAGAAATGTAAACAGGTTTGGAACAATCTGAGGGTGCGTAAATAATGACAGAAATTTTGTTTTTGGGTGAACTGTCCCTTTAACACATGTTGGATGTGAACTCACATGTATTATAGGTGCCAAATCTGATGACCCAACGTCCCCTGACTGGGTACCATCTGTCTTCTCGCAGTCACCAGTCGCCAAGAAGAGGAAAAGGAAGAAAGATGTGGATAGGTCCGAACAGAGCAAGAGTGAAGAGGAGATAAAGGAGCAGGCTGCAGTGGATGTCCTTCTTAAACTGTCATCAGCGTCGCATACTACGTATGACCAAAAGTGTAACAGCAAAATGTGCAAGGAAAAGCTCGCAAGATTACAGAAGGAGTGCAATGACCTCAGGAAGGAAAATCGAAGGCTGAAGGACATTATAAAAACAGGAACATTTAATGAACTGGCTTTAAAAAAAGATGACCACGAGGTCAAGGAAATGACTTGAATGGCCACATATCATTTTTGAGGCTTCAAATAAATGTTCCACTTTCACTGCTTAGTTGTATCAATATTCAATGTCTAGATTACATCTGCTAGTGGAGCGTTAAGAAGCTCCGTTGAAGTGTTGACACAAGAATGTGTCTGACCAAACCGAGAGCTTTAGCCGTTAACACCTATGATATTTAAGTAGGTCCTCATAAAGATGTTGTTGGCAAACGTTGAGTACAATTGTATCTGTTATTAATATTTTGTTGATCCTCTTGTATAGTAATATTCTGGAGTCATTCACTTGGTCTTTATAAACCTTGCACATGTGTTAAATTCTCAAAGTTGAGTTTCAGTTCATACCCCAAGTACAACTATGCAACCTGAATACAAACTGTTTAATACGTCTTTAATAATATATTTCAGCAGTTAAAAGCAAAGATGTCAATTGTCTAAAGTTGTGCATCACTTTTGGTTGGGACTGTGCTGCTTCTACCAATTGTGCTACAGGAACAAGGGGTTGTTTTATCAAAATTTATTTGGTTATGATGTCATAAATGCCTAATATCAAAAGCAACGATTTAATAAAACCATTCATAAAATAGTTATAACGGTCTCACAAATGCACATGAAACCCATGAACAGACACCAAACATACATTATCCCCAGGATCATTTTTTTTATTGTTCAGTAGAGTCAAACAAACACAGGACACACGGAGTGATATAAGCAATATACTGATCACCCTACAGCCAAAGTACCCTCAAGCTGACATGCATGTACTGTCCATCATGTGGTTTCCTCTACTGTAAAGTCAACAAATAATTATCAAATTCACAACAACCAAAGTAAAATGTATGTGACAGTTCCCTACATGTATAAATCATATAAGTCATGTCAATGAAAGAATTTAGTTGCATATTCTAGCTTTGGCTACCTGTCTAAAGGCCTGATTGTTCATTTTGTTTAATACATTTTAATAGACAACATTTGAATGGTCACTATATAAAAATAAATCATTTCTTTTTTTTTCTCACATGTACAAATGGCAAACATTGCGGTGACATAAAAACTAGATGAATGATAAGAAAATAATACTGTGAAAGAACTCCGTCTCCGGCTGCACAGCACACAGACCATCTATAAAAATAATATTTACACTTTCAAATTATCAATCTCACAATTTAGAAATGTGCTCAACCACAACAACGAATGCCTCTGATGCCCCAACATCAATAAAAAGACTTCAGTCATTGGCTTTCATTCTTATTGTGGCTTCCTAGCAGGTCTGAACAGAAAACAGCCAGCGCTGTTACAAAATCTCTTGTATGGCAAATAAAAAATAAAAACTGTTAATTAAAGCATGATCATGTAAGAGCATTGATTCAGTTTTTACTTTCGGCAACATTTGGCAATTTTTCATATTGTGAACTGCTTATATTACTTTTACTTATTTGTAAAGTGAGTCATATTACGTGATGACAAACACAAGCTTAAAGCATCTTTTAAAAAATCACCAAACAACAAGGCAAAATATATTATTCGGATAAAAAGCCTCATAATCATCTAAAGCTGACCATATTTTTGACATGGTCCGTAAAATCAGTCCATCTTAAGGCCAGAGCCAGCTCTAGTCAAAAGCAGCACAAACAGAATCTGTCCTGGTTAAGCTTCAGATCTTCGCTTAAGCTCTACAAATGATAAGCATTGAATGTGACATCAAACGCAGCCGATCATCAATTTCACATTATGATAGGGTTCTATAAGACCACCACAAAATGGGGAGGGAAATCAATACTCGTTACTCAATGCAACAAAGTGACTAAACAAATGCATGCAATAGGTTTGTCTTTCAACATTTAAAAGGGATGTTCACATCAGTGTTGAGTGGTTTTGAAATGATTGGAGACATGGTAGTCTGTACACAGTTGGCCTTCGAGAAGTTAGGTGTGGCTCTCAGTGCCATTAGTGCTCCACCTTTGGGCCCTTGGCTGAATACTGGACCAGCAGGAATGGCTCCTTGGTTTCGCCTTCACCTACAATGCTTTCCTCATCTTCAGACTGACTGATGCGCTGCAGCCGCAAGTAGCACCAACAACCAAAAATTAACGCCCCTAGTGCGGCAATGGCAATGAGTATAACGATAATTGTCACAACCCCAGTGGTGGGGCTATGGTCCATGATAGACATCCTGACAATTTTATTGGGTTTCTATTTTTCTGGTCCACAGGTGGCGATTTTGGGAAGGTTATAGGTATGGCCCCTCCTACATCTGAAAGACATAAACAAGACAAACAAAGACGGCAACAGTTAGAGGGAAGATCTCACAAGAGGCCTACAGAATATGATTGGTCCCTGGGTCAAGTGACTAGACTTTAACATTGAGCAGGGGGTCAACCAGTCAACAGTGTGGGGTGTAACTAGTTACTAAGTAATTAGGCACTGTAATTGAATTACTTTCCTTTGAAAAAGTTGAGGAAGGGATTACTCTTATTTTTTCTGTAATTTAATTACAGTTACTTCTGATGTAAATAAACTAAATACTTTGTAATATATTCAATAGTAGAAATGACATCAAAATTATAAGTCTAACTTTAAAACGTATGCTCTAAGGCAGTGATTCTCAAACTGTGGTACACGTACCATTAGTGGTACTTGAAGAGACCCCTGGTGGTACGTGACACGGCAGGAATATAAAAAGCTCTTTATATACATTTTATTGCTGGGCAACGATTACATTTTTTAATCGCATGACATTTCTGTGAGTAATCGCGATTAATTGCATTGTTAAGCATAAAATTCAATAATTCAAAAGTAGTGTATTGTGCACTTTTATTTGAAAAGTTCTGCTATATGAACAAAAGTGCAATAAGATTTGTTTGCAAACATTTAAAAAAAAATTATGTGCTTTTTACAACAGTATTTCCTTTACATGGTAGCATTAACAGTTTTAACTTAAAATATTTCTTGTAAATCTCAACATAAACATTAATGTAATCAAATTAAATATAAAACCAAAGCTATCTGCCACTGCCAGTGCATTAATGTTCTGTCTAGTTTGATATAATGATTGATTTTATATTGCTTATACATAAACTCTCTTTCAACACAAAGTGTAAAGTGCACTGTATTTAAAGCACACCTTTAACAACTAAATTATTGTATGCTACTTTTTTTCATTATCTTAACAATTCATATAAGGAGAACACAATTCCTTTAATATGAGTGAGCGTTAATTTAGAACGTGTCCAAGTTTAGAATTTAGAACGTGTCCAAGTACAAAAAAATCTGTATTTATCAAACGTGCGTACACGGTTCTTACGCACACCAGTAAGTAATCAATGTTGATAAATCCCACATGATTTTAAGCGCCATGCTCGTTCACGCTCAATTGCATTCGGAAAGGCCCCAACTGAACAATATATGGTGACGAAACCTCCCTTTATAAATCACGTGAATGTACTCTGTGCTCTCACTAACAGCGGTCTTTGAAAACACATTCTTTGCGCAATGCATGTTTTGCTCAATTTGTTTTTTATTGTTAATTTCATAATTATTTATAAGAGATTTATTTTGCAAAAATGTAAATGTTCAGAAAAGAAACCGAATTTGCAGTTCTTTTTGATGGAATTTGGTAAAGGGATGTAGTAATAGAAAAGTGATAAGATGTTTACATTTTTTATTTATATAATTTTGTAATAATGATTAATATGCAAACCTCTTTTTGTTCTTTTACAGTTTGCTTGAATGTTTTTTCTTTTATTTATTTTTTCATATATTGTCTTGTTAAAGGTGTCATGAATTGGCCTTGTTTATTGTTTTATACAGTTGTATGAGGTCTACTTATGACGTTTGCGTGGTTTTTACATTCAAAAACATCAAAATCAATAAGTAATAGGCTTTTTTCTACCTTTTTTCTGGGTTTTGAGGCCGGCTCGACGAAACTTTCATGTGGTGCATTCGCACGGGATAAGTGAAGCCTCTGATTTTACTCAAATGTACTTATTTCCCAGATGTGATGGCAAGGCTTTGCGTATAGTTTGTATAGCCTATTGTTGTATGGTGTTTAATGATATACGACCGTACCTGTCAGCATTTGAGACCCGTGACCCGCTGTGAAAACCCAGGCTAAAGTCTCATAATCAAATTAATTATTAGATAACAAGCATCAAATAATAATTTCACTAAGAGTTCAATCTTTGAAATGGCATTATTCAGTCAATGTTGAAGATATTGTTGTTATATTTTTCCCATAATATTATGTGGCATGAATTTATGTAGAAAAAAGTCAAATGACTTTTGCTGGTTTTCACAAGCAGGGTCACATTCTATAATGAACAATGTTCTAATTTGGAAATTGTTTAAAGATATAGTTCTGGATTGAATGGCATGGAAAGGCTAATTTAGTAAGTAAATTAGTTTTCTGTGTATGATGAGAGCATTTTTATTCATTACATTTGCTGCTTGTATGTTTTCAGTAGTTTTTTTAATTAACAAATATTTATTATCAGACTTCTTTTAAGAGGAAATTCCCCTAAAGCCACAGAACCTACAATACATACGTACAAAGTAGCCTACAAACATACTGTGGGGATATACAAATATATTTTATCTTTATATCCAACTGGGCTAAATTGATTAAATATTTATTTATTTTAAAAAACATATTGTCCGGACCTCCGTTTGGAGGAAATTGTGAAGACTGGACCTCTTCGAACTTTAATTGAATACCATGGATCTGCTTGTTTCTCTGATGTATGGACAACAATAAGCGTGTGAGTTTCAAATGTGAATAATTATTTTTGTTTAACATTAAAAACAATTTAAAAAAATTGAATTGGAAAGTTAATGTAGCTAAAGTGAGTAGATCGTGAGTTGCTCAATAGTCTTGAATGCACTATATAGTCACAATATAAGCTTCTAATGCTGTAAAACGAGTCGTAAGCATATTCGTTTAACGAAACCTTAGCACTACTGGCAAGCTAATGTTGATTTAGTGATTATGGGATGATTATTAATCCTAGGCCTAGCCAGCACAATAAACTGTTGCACTTTGTTGTGAAACCTTGTGAATTACTCATTGTTTTTCCATTTTATGTAATCTAATTTAAATTAATCTTAATGTTTTAATTGTCACCTGCTCACAGTCAACCTGGTTACCAGTCTCTTCATTTTGACATCATTTTTATTATGTAGATTGTTACATTTGAAATCATAATAATTGACTGTTAAAATACCACATGCTAGATTTTGTCATGTACTGTGTAGTCTATATGAAGTGATTTCTAGAACAGAGCTCAGTGCAGGCAATAGTATGACAAAAGATTAATAAATAAATTGGTCAAGTACTAGGCTTCAGCCTTTGTGGTGAATAAGATCTTTTAAATATGAAATTCTAAATTAGAGAGTTGATCATGTTCAACTGAATGTTCATTATTTCATTCACTTCTCTCCCTCTTTCTCACTACGAGAAACATAGGCGGGGGCTATATATAGTGATGTAAATCCGCGGCAGCTGTTCTCTTGATGTTAAGTATACGTATATTGATCTTCTGTGTTAAATAGGCCTATTCTTTCCACATTGTTCGTCTTTAATATAGGTTTGTAGTTAGGGATACATGATAAATTATGAGCCATATCGGTATCATAAATTATGAATCATAATGAAATTTAGGCCGATAAATTATAGCCGATGAATTATGAATCCTTTTCTCTGGTTAAACCACTTCATCTGCACGCTGCACAGTTAAAGTCCAGTACAGTACTATCTTTCTGTCATGATCATTCACTTACTGTTACTAGCAAAACATTGTTAATATAGGTACAGTATGTAGATATTTATGAATGTGTAATATATAGGAACAAAAGCTTTCCTGTAGCTCAGTGGTAAGAGCATGGCGCGAAAGTCGTGGGTTCGATCCCAGGGGGTTGCACATACTTAGAAACAAATGTATAGAATAATGCAATGTAAGTGGCTTTGGATAAAAGTGTCTGCCAAATGCATAAATGTAAAAGGATATTGTTTAAAGCCGATTGCTATCTGAATGATTTCTGTCTTGACTGTTAGACTTTTATCTATTAAGAACACTTTTCTGGGTTGCTTTGGAAGAACATCTATAATTTGTTTATTAAATAAAGCGAATACCAGAAAAGTTTAAATGGTAAAGATAAGAATCTTTCACTGGTGTAAAGGCTTGGTATACATGACTTTCAGGGAAAAAAAAAACTAATGGTTACCTTGTTTTCTGCAGTGAATGTTTTCAAATAAAAGAAGTTGTCCACCTTTTGCCTTTTGTTGCAGTCTGAGAAAATGTTATATTGATATTTAATATATCGGCCAATATATTAATGATCAGCTTCCAGTGTTTAAGAATTAGTGTTTATCGTTATCGGCCAAAATGTACACACCGGTGCTTCCCTATTTGTAGTCTTTCTGCAAGTCCCTACAAATAAATCCCCTATAAAAGTAATTTACAGAGCCCTGTTTACAGTGCGCTACTGAAAATTGTATTCTGTCCACTATTATTACTGCGGAGTAACTTGTAAATATAAAGATTTACACCTCTACTATTAATTTGAGTCTTTATTCATGTGTTTTCTATGTCGGTCATTAGGTGGTACTTGGAATAACACATTTTTTTAAAGGTGGTACTTCGTCTGAAAAGTTTGAGAAACCCTGCTCTAATGTATCCTCCTCACATTCGTATACTTTGGTCAGTTAATAAGAATAATTGATGTAGTTACTTATTATTTATCTGAATTAATTAAATAAGCCGTTTCATGTCTATCCTGGAATCAATTCTAATCAAGGTGGATGTAGGCTATAGAAAGTAAATAGTAATAAGTAACTAAATACTTTTTGGCAAGAGTAATTTGTACAGTAATCTAATTACACCATTGAATATGAAATTAGTAACTAGATATTAATGACATTTTCAGAGTAACTTACCCAACACTGCCAGTCAACCACAGTGTGCTTTGTTTTACTTCTGGCTGTCTATGTGGGTCACGTTAAGATGACTAAATGTAAAGTGTAGATTTCAAGTACATTTTTATTTACTTTTGTCCTGTGCAAAATATGTGTTGTATGCAAAACCATATTGAGGACCTAAGTGACTCCCCTCATCTCTTGGAAAACAAAATTCATTCTCTAAAAATGTCCATTTGTTATTAAAAGCAATAAAACATGCTTGGTTTAAATGCGTAACGAAGTAGGGACATGACCCCAATGAAGCTACAGGTTATGCAACACATTTGCTGTGAGCATCTCTCTAGTCTGTAAAGACTTCCACGTTGCCCACGCGCAGGTGTTAAATGCGCACGAGCATTGATCATCGCTGGTAATGGCACTGGTCCATGTTTCATACGTTGCAACATTAATTCAACAGTGTGACAGAATAATGCCAAAATAATTCAAGTTAAGGAAAGTGTCAAGTAATGCCGCAGCCATTATATTTGCACACAAACGCTTTTTAACATCAGTTGTGTACTAAATAGATCCAGTTCCGTTTTATGTAACGTTACCATCTATGATCGTATACTGAACCGTAGCTATTATGGCACAATATTGAGATACAGTTACGGACGACGGTGAAGCTTACCAGCATCAGGAGACGGTCCATTTTATCGACGAATAACGTTTATGTGCTTTTTCTCATCCTGAGACATTTTGTGGACACTTAATGCTTCACGCGCCGACTCAAGATAAACACGTCAGTCAGACAACCAGCCGCTATGTAGTATAAACCAAATCAAACGCGTATATTTCCGTCAGCCTGAGCATAGGAATATAAACACAAATATATAGTTCATTTGTCACTGTACAGGATACGACATCACGACTAAAAAAAGCATACATCCAATCACGTAACAGCACATCCCTTTGATAGGGTCATATGTTATATAAGAGTCCTGTCGCTTTTGTGTACGTTATTTTATATCTTCATGGTTCTGTGTGTTTATTAACTGAATAAACTTATAGGTAAAATACTATCCAGGAACTTAATAGATGGATTCATTAAAACTGTCCTGAACGTTTTAATGCTTTCATACATTTTCTTTGCAACCACTAAAAAATAAACGCACGTTTAATTGCTGCTTTAAGTTGAAGTTTAATTCAATTGTTGCATGTGATTTGAAGTGAAAAGTTCATTGCTCTTTCTGACCACTGTGAATTAACAGATCTTTGACACCCACATTATGTCTATATTTGATGCTTTCAAAACTTCTACAATTAATAAACTCCTTGTTTATAAGATTAAAATGCATGTTTAATAATCATAAATGTGAATTAAATCGTCCGAGTTCATTATTTTTTTGTGACAGCCAGTCTCAGACTCGTAGCAGGCCTACAAAAATGACATTCGTTTGCTGAAAACATGCCAAGTATCAGAAAACGTAGCCTACCACACAATAGAATGCACACAAAATTCACAGCATCATATGGGTCATCAATCTGTAGGTGTGTATAGAGTGGGCGAAACGTTTTTAACATAATATTGCGTGTAATACAAACACAATGCTTTGGTGAACTCATTGCCTTTATCTGGTGGTCAAACACGGAACTTAAACTAAGTATCTATACTGGTTAACTTTTCACCTTTATCCACCATTTTTAGGAAACATCCCCATATATACCGGTTTTTACTATATGCGTATTTAGATCACTTTAAAAAGAGTTTAGTCTGGTGTTAGATGATCTTTTATCAAACTGGACAAATCCCCCTTCGCGTTCCACCCACTCAACCATCGGTGTCGGGAAACAGCAAGTGCGTAACAAAACTAAGAAGCAGGAAGCGTCTTTCTGTTGTGAATTTCCTCGGAAGAAAACACGAACAAATAGTAAGTTTTTGTTAACATTTGTTGACACTTGTTTTCTTAAACAAGGGAAGTTATCGCTATACTTTTTGATAATATAACCCATAGCGAAAAGCTTTGATAACTTAAGTTTCACTTTGACGGCCGTTAAAAGTAATAGGTTTGTTTTTGGTTAGACTTTTGAGACTTTTTTAGACTTTTGAATTTTGAGATATAAGCTTTAACTAACCACGTTATAGTAAAAAAGTTGTAACCACGTCTTTTGACGTGTCTTTTTTATCAAACCATATGGTTTAACTTACAATTATCATGGTTAAAGTATGGCAACTATAGTAAGACAATGGTATGTGGTCACTATGGTTTTACTACAAACCATAGTTAAACTATGCTTACTGTTGTAAAAACATTGATCATTTTCACAAGGGTGGTTTTAAAAAGTTCAACCACTAGGAACTGAGCTAATATTTAATGATACAATAAAAAAAAATTATTTGATCTATATCATTTTATTTATATATTTGTTATTGTTAATGCAGCACCAAAGGCAATGGCAAGCGCACCTCCGTTGGAGACATCAACACTCGTGGGATACCCACCACCTCCACCATATGAGGAGACAATGGGTACAGTCCCACAGTACACACCAGGACCGATGCCCTATCCTCCAACTGATATGAAGGGAATTCAGCCTCCATATCCACAACAAGCCTATGGACAGATGTATCCACCACCTCCAGGAGCTCAACCGGTCCCCACTCCTGTTAGTAAGTACCCCTTCTCCTTCATTCTCAAACACAGAGAATACAACACTAAGAGTGTTGTAACACAGTACAGATCGGTTAAGTTACATGGGTAATAATTTATAATTATGGTTATTATTTGGATTTGCCATCTTGTTAATGGGTTTTAAATGGCAGAATCCTCTGAACCAGCAGATTCTTATTTATTTAATAAAACCTTTTTGTAGGTATAACATCCCATCCCTCAGTGTACTTGAGAGTCATTTACTTTAATTCAAATCGGATTAATATAGGAATAGTTTATTAAAGCAATAAGCCCCAAGAAGCTGTGGGTTACAGTGCATTTTATAACAGCTTACCCCGTCGCTGTTATAAAATGCACTGTAACCCACTGCTTCGCAGGGCTTATTGCTTTTATAAACCGGTTACTCCATATGCTTAGCAAGGTTTCATAAATTAAAGTAAATAAAATGATATTTAGGCTATGTGGTGCGGTCAGCCGTTATATATTGGGGTATTTTATAACGGCTTAGTACTCCGCTCGCTCAGCCAATCAGAATCAAGGACCAGAACCGACCGTTTTATAATCATGTTTAAAACACATACCACAAGTTACAAACGTTTGAACAAAGCATGGTATGACCAATTTCTGTGAGTAAGATTTTAGACATTGTTCTGATAAACTGTTGTTGAACAATAACCACTTTGACTTCCGAAACACTGGCTGGTAGTCTAGATGGTAAACCACAGAAACCAGCTAGTTCGGAATAGCTTTTTCCACAGCACCTTTTATTTAATTTGAACGGTTGACAGCTAACGCGTCAGTATTTTAAAGGGATTTCTGTGTTCTTTAGTGTCAGTTCAGACGGTGTATGTCCAACCTGCGGTGTTCAGAGATATCCCAGTTCAAGTGCATTGTACACAATGCACGCAGAATGTGATAAGTCAGCTGGAGTACACATCTGGTACATTAGCATGGCTCTCTTGTGCAGGCCTGGCCATTTTTGGGTAAGAAAAACATACATACATCGGTTTTCTTGTTTTTCAACTGTTACTGCTGACAACTAGATGCTTGATGTCATGTGAATACGTTCTTCATTGTTCTGCTCTGAATCGTTTCTCCCTTCCTCTAGTTGTTTCTATGGGTGTTGCCTGATTCCCTTCTGTGTGGATAATTTGAAGGATGTAACCCACCGCTGTCCAAACTGCCGCAGAACTTTAGGTGTTTACTCAAGAATCTAAAGCATTTGCAGAGGAGTTGTGTAACATACTTGATGTGTATCTGCAGAACAAAATGTCATCGAGTTAACTTGAGCATTTTCTGTGCCATTGACACAACTGACATACATATACATGTTTATCCATCTATCTATACCTTAATATGCATTTTACATTGTAAAATTTATATTCACTGTGATTTTATTAAGAAATGATCTCTTTTTGGTTATGCAGCTCAATTACTGTGAAGGGCTTAAATAAAGGGCACAATCATTATTCTGTTCTGTTTATTCTGCTTAGGTTTGTGATAATATAAATACCACATATACATGTTTCCCAGTTAAAACAATGGAATGCATAATGTATACAGGTTAATTATCTGCAATAAGTTTGCTTTGCCAAAAATGCTCTAACGTTGAACAATATCATAAATTAAATAAGCAACCAAAATAAATGTAAGCTTTATGGCAAAGTCTGCTGGAGATCTTCCACTTCATATATCCAGTTTTTCCGGTGAATGGTGGCATTGTCAGAAAGATCTGCCATCTTCACTGCACGCAGAACTGGTTCTGGACTATGAGACTGAATGACCCCCATTATCATTACATATTTACCTGTAAACAAAATTTAAAAGCGTTAATGTTGCATATATCAATGTCAATTAAAGGTCAGTAAATGTTTTATCAACTTTGTTATTGAAATGTGGTTAATACAGTTTAAAAGCTGATTTGTGTGACGTCGTTATTTCCCACAATAAACATGAAAAGTACTCCAGATTTGGAAGCAACAGGGTGTAGATCGGTGGTATTTGTTATATCATGTTAATGTAGTTCAATAATGTTACCAGATACAACTTAAGTTAAAAATGCTTCAGTAGGGTTGCAATTAATATAAGATAATAAATACTGTAAAGCTATTGTTATCATGTAAACTAATGTTACATTATTGTAACCAAACCCTTGGCGTCAGAGAACGAAGTATGTATTGTAATGCCTAAAATATGTCATTCATAAGTTCTAACTGACCAGGACTGAGACACGGCTTTCCCTTTGGCACGTTGTTAACGCCAGTGACGAGGAAGTTTCCGGTCTCGTCCAGCATCAGTACGGTGTTGAGATCAGATTGGACCTCCACCACTGTCCCCTGCATCCACACCACAGAAAGCCGTAATAAGTTGGCTTTGTTTGCCCCCAGTCTTTTAATAACATACTCTGGCTTTCCATTTGATGCCTGACACTCGTTTCCCTCACGCAGTTGGCTGGACAAGACTTTCACTGGCGGACATCGTGTTTTATCGCCACACATAAAGCTCGCACCGGTCATTTTCTGCGCTTATCGAATACGCGGTAAGTTTCTGAAGCGCCAAAAAACGGAAATGACGCGATCGTTTCAAAATAAAAGACACCGTGGTTGAGTCCAAAATCGCATACTCAGTGAGTATGTACTCAATTTAAGTAGGTACGTACTGTTTTCCCTGAATGGGTGCAGTATGAATGCGATCGGTCGTTGTCCGCCATATTGAGGATCTTCTTTTCCTTTTTAATGGCGGGGAGCAAATTACGTTTGTGGTGCATATCCGCCACCTACAGTACTGGAGCGTACATGGCCAGAGATTAACCATGCGACGTAATAACAAGCACACGGAGACAATGTGCATTAACATCAGTAATGCTAACTTTACCTTCCATGAGTTTTCCAAGCATTTGCAGCATGTTTGTAATGCCTCCACAAAGGACAAGTCGGGCAGCTGCTCGAGCACTGCTGATTTGATTGTCAAGGAATATAAGTATTATTGCTTATAAATTCAGTGCACCCTAAAAAATGCATTGCTAGCCACCTACACTTGTGCACAATATTATTGATAAGTGCTGACCAATACTTATATAATTTTTTCCTGAAAATGATACATTGTTTGAAAATAGGCTACTAAATGTAATTGTATTGCCATATGCCAACTATGCATTAAAAAAGACTACAAAAATTTGAATGCATACGTTTTCAGTGCAGCAATGACATAATGCATGAAGTAATGTAATGTTTTATTCACAGAAAACTATAGAATAAACATGAATAAAAAAAACGTAAATGTGATGTAAGAAAATAAATGAATTTAATTATTATTAATACATATACAAGTAAACATCACACAAATCAAGTTTTCTTCCACGTTGCAATCAACAGAGTTCTTGTGCGTTTGTCCTCGGGGTTTCATCCACATATCAGGATTTCTGGATTTTCTTGGCATATTTAAATCCAACTTGAATACTACGATGACAGAGTGTGTCAAATATGTACCAAAAGCAACTTCGGACAAGGCTTTTTCCACTGACAGCTGCATCGAAAGACATTAGGGACTCCTGTGTTCGGCCAATTTATCCTACCCTGTCGAAACTTGCTACCTCCATATTTACTTCGTTTTATATTTATAAGTAATTTCAAAATATATCAGACATTGATTTCTTTCTTCTATCGATGTATGTAGACACGCCTTTAACTAATATTGAATATTAAGTTATAATACAATTAAATATAAATTGATGGACTCAAATATAAAAATACAACTCGGATTACATTACGAATTAATATATAGGCCTATATTTATATATATAAATACAAAGCTATAATTATTATGATATGGGACCTTGCACCTTTAAATAAGACTACTCCTAACATCCACCTTAACATATAAAACAGATAGGAGTTTTACCGCCACCTGCTATACAGTATATGTCATGCACAATTGAGAATATGTCTTGTGTTAACATTTAGTCATTTAGCAGACGCAATTTTATTCAGAGCGACTTACAAAGTAGGGGAAGACAATAGAAGGAACATTTCCAACAACAGAACAACAATGCATAGGTGCAGTAAAACTGGTCTCAGTTAAACTACTACTGTATTATATGAAGCTAAGAATATCCTTTTTTGTGGGGGTGGGATTGGGATTGGGACAGGAGAAGACTGTACTAATGAGTCAGACGAGGACATAAGAGATCTTTAGCCAACTCTTAATGACAACTAGAGAATCCGCTGATCTTTTGGCAAGACAAGAGGGAGATCGTTCCAGAGTCGTGGAATACATCCGAGAAAGTGCGTGAGAGTGCAGAGCGCAGGGATCGGGCGGGTACATAAATCTGCTGGATCATCTGAAGAGGTCTGGATGTACAAGCTGGGAGACCAGCCAGAGCTGACTTACACCAAATATTCTCATGAAAAACACTGGATATAATGTTCTACAACCTGATCACATGAACTGTGCTCTGTACACATCCCATACCACTATCAGATTTACATCATCCATAGCCTCCACTTTATGAAACAAACTATTAGCAAATGTTCAGGGAGCACCAACAATATCAAATTTCTGTGCTTGCCATTTGTTGCCTTAAATTGCATCTTTAGACAACAAAACCTTTTCTTTTCTATTGCCTAATATACGCTATCATACTAATGAAAAAATGGTGCAAAACTCACTCTTTCTAGAAGAATGATCAAACTTTATTAATTAGAATCAGACATCTTTCGGCAAATGTCAAAGCCTAGTATATCATCACAGCCACCTTCTTGTACCCCTTCAATGCTGCCTTTGGGCCTTTATTTTCCACTTCCCTGTATTCTGATAATATATCAGAATATTTGATATATTTTTGTTATTAAAAGTTTATTTGGGAATTCTTTCTGATATGAAAAAAATGAAGTTATGTATGCACAACACATAGTTTATTATGAAAGCAACATAACAAATTAAATTGAAATGAAATGAATGCCATGAAAATCAATATCTGACCTTAAATAGAAATATTTCTTTGCAGTAATTGTTTATGGACTAGGTTTAACTTGGTCTCAGCAGATTTGGAATATAAGCACGCCAATCATTCATAAATGTTGTCTTATCCTTAAAATAACAATGAACCATTTGTGAACACCAACAAGAATGAGCTTCTTCCCTCAAGAACAAACTTACCTTGCATACACTCTCACCGGATCTCATTAAACTTCTAATAAACAATAGTTCAACAAGTTTTTCAAAATGACAACCAATATCTTTGTTCTTCATGGATTACCTTTTATTTGTTACTATAGACTAAATTTCCCATTATTAGATATGATCATCATCACAAATAATCAGGTACCAATCATAGAACATTACACACAAGATTAACAAAATATTATTCTTATAACAATTTTAAAGTTTGAGAAGTTTTTGTGAAGTACAAATGAAGTGCCTAAATACGGTCTGTGGATAGCATAAATAATTCGTCCAACATATTAAAATAAGTAAAACATCCAGATAGTGTGAGACAGCACATTTCTTTAAATCAAAGAGCTACATATACCTTCCTCTGACATGCGTTTAGTGCAATATTTCTGATTGAAGAGATGTCAAATATGCAATTATAACATTATTATTGATATTGTATAATATACAGGAGTACATTATGTTAAAAATGAAAAAATCTAAAAACATCGAAGACGGAAGACAGGATATCCATTTATAGAATGGGACCAAAAATAATCAAACAGAATGAGTAGTTATAGACAAATGACGTTGTTTTTCATGGCCAGTATGGTTATAAGTCCACTTTGATGATTGTAAAAACGAGCAGAAGAATGGTGAATGGAATGACCATTCGTTGGCTCTGATTCCTACGAAAACAAAAGACCAGCAAAAGGGTTATTGAGTTCTAATAACAGCTGCATTTTAAACTTAATCCAAAACTCGGTGGAAGGCATGCATGGACCATTTGTACCATGTCTTCCGTCTTATATCATGTATGTGAGACCCTACCTGAAGCTCCTGCAGTGTTTTTGACAGTGGTGGAAGCAATCGGGACAGCTGTTGTTGAAGTTTCTTTTGTTTTGCCTCCCATCAGTGATAAATTCAGACTATCCAGGTCCGATTGGAGCTGCATTGAGATCCAGCTGCGCACGAGCGTTTGATTTTCATATAATTTTAGATCCCGCAGATTCGAACCGAGAAGCCCCTTAACTTCAGGCACGGTGAGATTCTGTAATGCGTCATGTCAGGTTAAATGAGGAATGAGAAAAATGAATGGCATGATGTGTAATGTGTTTCTGTGCTCACCTTGACAACGCCTTCATCCAGTTTAATAAATGTGGGCAAGCTCATGCTGACATTTAAAGTTGTTAAATTCCTGATGTACGTTACATCCGCACCCCCTGCAAACACAGAAGCGGATAATGCTTATGTGAACTAAATGTATGTCAGCATGTGCAAACCATTGCTTGTGTTACAAAAGTGACACGTCGTACACATGAAGGTGCATATGCATATTTTAAGCTGTCCCTTACCGAGATAGGACTCAACTAACTGATAGGCTGTAAGGGTGGTATTTTTCCCACTGGCAATGGGGAAGGCTGTGTTAGCTAGGGAGAAGAACACCTTTTTGTTGTCAGAAGAGCATTTTGACACATCCAAGGCACCAGCCCCCCTGTTATTGAGAAAAATGATGTGAATTTACAGATAATGTGGGGTTTATACAGAATGAAAAATATAGTGAAAAGGAACCGTTGAATGTGGTTTCATAGACACATAGTTTGACTTACTTGATGCTATCGGATGGTATTGTTTTCAAGGTGCTGGTGTTCAGATAGCAAAGATTTGGTCCTCCCACTATATTCAGCTCAGTTGCACTCAGATTATTGTTAGCGCTTAGGTACTTTGTGATGATTTGATTTGTCTGAAAGATAAATTCCAGCGGCAACATACAACAAAGGTTTCATTGGCACCTCGTGCATACGATAATTACACACAAAAATTTTAGATTTAATTGTCAATACGATGAAAATCTGCACCTGTGACGAGTTCCAACCGCCATCATTCGAGATCATCAATGCTGCCAATGTGTCAGATTTAGTGATGTTCCATTTATTAATTTCATCCGTTGTTGCAACTCTAGACACCGGGCCCAGTACCTTGACCTGACTCTCCGAAAGGCCACTTGGTGATATCTGATGGATTAGAGCATGCAACGTTAAAACTATCCTGGATATCACGTTATAAGATTTCACCAAACCTTAGTATATTCCATATTACCTCATTGAGTTTGTCCAAAATTACTCTCTGGAAGGAATCATCATCGATTCTTTCACACAGGCTAGCAAGGTTGTCCCTCACTACATCGGCACTCAGGCAAGCCTTGAACTGTGTAGCATCATATCCGAACGGGAAGTCCCAACTGCTGATCTCAAAACTGGTGATGTTCCCCTTAGTACAGGTCGGCTCTGAAAATATCAGTTACATTTTGTTAATGTTTTAGGTGAGTATGAAGAAAACAATACCAACAAAGAATCCTTTGGTTTCAACGATGAGAGGAGACAGTATACCTGCTCTGGTGACCCGTGGTGTTGTTACAATGAGAGCGCCAAACAATTTCTTCATTAGGACTTTTGGGGTTTTATTGGTACGCAGTGATTTCAGGAAGCTTTTCAGGAACTTGCTTAAATCGTTCTGTTTAAAGCAGGAGTGACGTGCAGAAAGGATCAGAATTTTTGTTTTCCCGGTGTGGACAAACCATACATGTTTGCATATTTACAGTACCTCCTTGAATGATCCCCAAAAAGACTTGGAGAAATACAAAGGAAGAATTCCGAGATCGTCAAGTGTTTTCTGATTCCATTTGCTTGGTGGTCTGCAAAATGTAATTGTAAGAATTTGTAATAATTCAGTTTTAACACAAGAACAGACTGCAACAAAAAGAAAAATGACGCAAAACCAAATTCTATAAGGATAACTTACCCGTATTTTGAACTTCCATTGAAGAGAACGGTTTCCATGGCTCCCATCTGCGCATTTGAAAGATCTTTGCAGTTCTTCAAGTTCTCGAGGATATCTGGGTCGGAGTTTTCGATGTAGTCTCTTTGTCTAAAACGCATGCCAAATTGCCCAGCACTGCCAAATCCTTCTTCTTGATGCTATTTCCAACAATGCTCTTAAATAAAATATTGCACACGTAAATGTGAAATCTAACATGAAATAATAACATCGAATGGTTCTTAACTGTCTGAAATCACTTACAAGGCAGCCTTGAGCATTACTCCACAGAGTGCCGCTTCTCCCTTGCAGTTCACTTGACAGGACTGAGAAATCGGCTGAGCCAACCTCCGTGAAATATGATGTACAGTTGCTTTTTGGGACTGTTTCGTAACTGAGAATGACAGCAAACCAAATGTTTAACAATCTGTTGCTTAAACCGGTTGTCAAAACACAACCATTATCTGTTAGCCTTAAGCTTTAAATCTAATGTATAGACATGGTTTAAAAAAAAGAGTATGAATAACTCTTACTTGTAGTACAGCAACATATCTTTTGGATAATTGGCAAAATCCAGTGGCGAATCATCTCTGATTATGTTATACATGCACGTCAGCTGGAAGAAAATGAAAAACATTATTTTATGGAGTTTATTTGGTCAATTGCTGGAGTTCGGTCATCATTCAAAATAAAGGTGAACACATTTTGGGATTTTTTACCTGAGGCTCACTCAGTTTGACATTCCTGCCTGGTCTTTTTCGGCAGGCATTAATCAGGCCCTTCTTTTTAGTTTGAGTGAATTTCTCTACTCGGGAGCATGTGAAACCTTGCAATACATCCACTGACAGACTGCAGACAATTCACAGTACACCAGTCATTCTTACAGTGCCAATCATAATGCATTTTCACATAAATTATTTCAAAATCAGTGAGCAGAAACACTTACTCGTCAGGAGTACTAAATGCGCCAGCAACAGAATCGAAGAACAGAGCGGCCTATAAAGAATTTAAAGTAAAAAATGTTTAAAAGTAAATGAATTTGCATGTATTTTTGGTTTATGCAGTATACTTTAGCCAAAGTACCTGTTCAGGTTTCCAGTTTTTATTGTTAAATTGTTTCAAAAGTGCTTCATCTGCTGTGGCGGGAACAATCAGAAGGTTTCTAGGAATTTGAAGGGCCATCTCACTGGGAACATTTGACATTAGAGCAGATACTGACGTGTTGACTTTGATAAGCTGGAAAAGACAATTAAATGGTTAACTTAAAACTGTTCGTTTAATGTACTGAAATGATAAAACTAGGTTTACATACGGTAACACTGAAAATATACATGCGTCGTATTGACATGCAGTACCTGGTTCACAAAGGTAATCTGAACAATCTCTGGGGCGGCGAGTATGTTTTTAACAAACCCTGGATTACGAGATGTTTCAAGAATTTTTTCTGGAGCAATAGCGACCAGGCTTTCCGAAGGGAGTCCTCCAATCAGAGATCCTAGACTCACCAAACTGGTACTGTTGAGCTGCACACAAAAAACATTTTGCATAGGTCGAACAAAACAGCTTCTCAACTCACTCAATTGTTATCCGCAAACTATTGACTCCCATGTGCAAGGTTGCGCTATAGACTTCCATGTTAACCTGATTCAAGTTGAAGTTTACCTGAAAGTTTCCACCCAGAAGCACTGTTATGATGGCCTGGGCTTGTCCAAAGCTCCAGCCGGTCACATTGCCCAGCGTTGAGAGCTCACTGATCAGAACTGACGGAGATGCTTTGTTTATTTGCACAGTGGTTAGACCGACACTTTCTTGTCCCAGGTTTTTAATAGCACTAGCATCTATGGTTTTGATGTTTCCAACAAGAGCAGTAGATATCTGAAAACATTATTAGACAGTTACACAACTGAGAAAATTCATTTACGTCATTAAATACTCATATTGAAGATGTTGATTACCACCAACAATTATTTCATCTGATTACTATTCGATTTAAAAAAGCAGAAATATCTTGTAAAGCTTGCATGAAACCGAAGTTGCGCTTGTGTTTTGTCTCTATTGTGACAAATCCGAGTGACTCGGCTTCTGAATTGAGAAAAAATGTGTCAGGACTTGATTTCGTCCATTGGAAACTAATTGGATTGTTGGCGATGCTGACAAAATGGAGGCAGATTTGAATCTTTTCAGTGACATGATGCTGGAGGGGTGGGGCAAAAACGACTCCCCGATAGCCCCGCCCCTCACGACATAACTTGTGAAAGGATGAGAAGACATTTCGAGCGTGCACAGTGCACATACTAATCATTGAAAAAAATAGAATAATATTCCAAAAGAGATAACAACAGTTCGTATTGATTTAATGGTGATTTTAAATGTTAAAACAGACACGGTTTTGCCTAAAGACAAATATTTCACATGTTACCATGATTTTAGAAATACATTTGTGCAAAGTTATATCCAACAATGCAACTGAATTGTCATTTTTTATTTGTTGTTTGTTTGTTACAATTATCTACATAATAACACAAATGCTGTCAACTGAGGTCAACTGTATCAATCCTCAAACATTCCTCAAAAGAAATATTACTTACTTGAGGATCTACGTCGGAGCAAGATGTTTTAAAGTTTCCGAGAATGACACTAGTCTGACTCTCATTTAGTTTAGTGAAGACTGATACCGGGGCATCACACTGCAACGTCGATGGCAAGCTAGTGGAACACAGAAAATGGGTAAAATTTTGCTACATGAACTCAGGGAATGCATTGACATTTTCTTCTTTTTTTCCGTGCAAACGTACGAAAACAGATTAAAGCTGGGGTTTTGCAGAAAGATGAGCTCGGTGTAGCGATTTAACACTTTCTTCTGGATCCCAGGTTGATTGAACAGCTGGATGTTGTCAGGATCCACACTGAACGTTTTAATCTGCAAGAGACAAATGGAGATGTGACATGATTTGTCATATTAGAATTTGAATGGCTAAGAAAATATGTTGTAATGAGGTATAGGGGATATTTCTGAGGTCATACCGTGCTCTCAGGACCGAAAGAGTACAGATCATCAATGCTCACGAATCCGATGAAGTTGACACCGATGAAATTGACAAACCATGCGGATGAGTTGAATCTTGTGTCAGTGGCGTTGAAACATTTTGGATTAGAATCTGAAATTGATCAATATTATATATCATCACTAGAAACTTAGATTCTTGCATTCTGTACAACATTGAAATCACATAATCCTTTTGTTCACAAAGTATAAAAAGCTAATTCACCTGTTTTGAGATACGTCTTAATGGTTGTGTTGTATATATCCGCACTGGAAAGCTGAGAAGCATTAAAAGATTTGCTGCCCAAGACATTGACCCTAAAAAAAGAAAGAAAAATAAGCAAATTTCCAAACTTCTGAGCGTAATTATGTTTACAGCTTAAACACACTCACAATTTTCTGTACGACAGGCACGGAGCCTTCAGGGTGTCATTTGATCCTAGTAGAGCCGTGTTCAAGAACTTCAAATAGACCTTCAATCGACGGTCAAACCACAAGTCAATCTCCGTCTGGTTGTCGCTTGACAATGCCAAAGGCCAGACGCAGGGCAGTATTGAACGTTTCACAGGATCCGGTACCTCTACCTGTGAAAAGAAAAATATAATTACCAAATAAAAGTTTTGTTTATGTGCCAACAGCTATTACAGATGCAAAAGCAGAACTTACATTTTCCAAAAACTCTGGGGTTTTGTTCATGTTTTTGAAGATGAAACAGATCTCTGCATCACTGTCCACCACGTTTGGCTGTGAGAGGTAGCTTCCCAGCTCAGAAGGAGATATAGAGTTTACAATCTGAAACGTGAAAACCAAAATCAGTGCACGTCTACATTGAGAACACAATAAAAGCTATAGAGCTGATTATAAAGCTTGCCTCTATTTTCTGTTGTGGCGGGACCAAAGAGAGGAGGGTGGTCACATTCGGAGGTGGCCCAAACCCTAGCAGGCTTTCATTTATGAATGTGATGAAGCTATTGTTCTTGTAGCATCTCAGAGGCTGTGGCCCTGAAAAAAAACAGAAGTCATATTATCATACATAAAATAACATTCTTTAAGTTGCTTCCAAAATGTTGTTTTTGATTTATTTTGATGATAGTGGATTTGAGGTCCGTGACTTTCTCATACCTCTGATAGACTTAAGAATGTTATTGAAGATTGCATTCTTGGTATTATTTGGCATGGAAGGTCGGACACCATCTAGCAGCTTCACTCTGTAAATGAAAAGTGTAAATTGAACGACAGTGTTCATGATGTACAGTCATTGTCTTTGAATATCCACAGGTCTTACGTATTTTGAGTGATATTGCAGTCCCTTGTGCTGAGGATGTCGAAAAATGGAATGACCAGGCTGTCTGTAAGGTTGGTGAGCAGAGGCTTTATTCTAACGTTGGTCCATGTGAGAAACTCCTCATTACTGGTGTTCGCATTAGACAGGTTAGCTCGATCAAATATCTGTCTGATCAGGGCTGCATTTACGTTTTGTGTGAGAGAGACGTTCTGAGGAAGAAAAAATTTGAATTATTGTCGAAATTGGATCTTTAGGATTAAGTCTATTTTAATGCCGGTCTTGTTCATACCTGCACTGCTGGAGAAAGGTTGTCAAAGAATGCACCCAACTGGCAATCCTTAACATACTTCATTACATTGTTGACACCTGGAGGATCCATCAGTGATCCAGGAGTGGCAGCAAACTCGGATAGTTGTTTCCAAGACAAAAGAGGCAGCACCTCCATCTATCACAATAATAAAACACAGTCAAAAGAGATTTTTTGCCTTATTAGGATGCCTAATGAAGAATTATTCAACACTCACGGCAGTAAAGTTTCTGTTTAGTGTCTGAAGTGTCTTTAGAGGAGCTGACTGTGAAAACGCCCCAAAGTTTCTTACAAGCCACTGTGTGCTGTTGGCTGTATCTCTAAGACACCTGGGATCTGTGGAGAGGCCAGAGGAATATTTACAGAGCAGTTCATTAACTTAGTCATTGGTGTAGCAAGTCATTTTTCATTATAAAAATAAAGCTTCTCGTTTGGCTCTCAGCGGAGGCGGTCGCATTTTCTCACTCCCCGTCCTTGTATGTGTAATCCTTATATGTGTAATGACAATAAATTGAATCCATCCAAATCCAAAGAAACTATACGTTACTTGTTTATGCAATTTTTGGACTTGTCACTACTTGGTACTGTTTATGAATGGTGAATGGTAATGGTTTATAATGTTTTGGCAGGCCGAAAGTGTCTGTCAGTTTTTTCTGTCTGAACCCAATCACGTACATCTGTGCTTCCTTTGGACTGAGCACCTGAAATGGCGCGGGGCGGCATCCAGAGAGCCAAGCTACGAGTCTGAATCAGCAGATATACTTGATTGCGTACAAGTAGTACTCAAAATAAAGTTTACTTGTAATTTTATATCAGTAAGTCTTAAGCGATATGTCAGTAAATAATAAATTTGAACTATATAGTATGAAATAAATACATTTTAAATGCATTGCTTTTAACTAGGGATGTTAAGTTTAGTTGGATTTTGGCTATTTAGTTATGTGGTTTTGTCATTTTATTATTTATTAGTTGTTATATAAAATTAATTTATTTTAGTTTTAGTGTTTTATTTCTGATGGGTAACATTTTTAATTTTCAAATATTTTATGTTTTTAGTTGTTGATGCCATTGTAGAAGGCCACTATTTACATTTATATCGGTCACTACACTTACAAAATAAAGTTTATTTATAAGTGTGCTATTTGCATACTTCTTTTAAACTAAAACAAAACTATTTTTAAACGTTTTATATACTGTTCTTCCCAGAAATAAACTTTATATACATTTATTCCTGGCCTACCTGAACTTTGCTTAAGTATACTTATTAAAATAAACTTGAGGTAGGCATATTTTTGGAGTATAAGAGATAAAGTGACTACCAGTGGCCATATTAACAACACCCAAAATACAATTACAGTATAGCTCTGTCTATATCAAATTCTCCAAAAATGTTTTGCTAAAAGTATAACACCACATCAATAACACCACAAATCAGCAAAGAGCATCTGAAAACAATGATGTTACCACTTATTTAGCTCAGACTTATATATACAGTAAATATACAGTATTTTTAGGAGATGGTGGTCAATCACATTATTTTATAAGGTCTCTGGTAGCAGTTTGCCGGTGTTATGTTGAACATAGCAGCCACCGTGACGGGAACACCTCAGTGTTGTATATGTGAACAGGATTAGCAAATTCTTTCAAACTCACCGTCAGTGTTATTGCGAGAGAGGAATGCTTTAATGAATTCTGTGTATATCAAATCTTGTCTTTGGTCAACAGGATTGGGCTGCAGTGGTTTGCAAACATCTTTTCCATCTTGTGGAACTGCATTTCCAAACGCCTCAACACTGAAACATTACAAACATCATATTAACATTTCATTGGATCAGCTGCAAAATTGCGTGCTTTACTCTTGTAAACAACAGATCAACTCACATGCTGCGATACATGTTACAAGTTATGTTTTTGGTGCTGAGACAGGACAGAGATTGCTGAGAGAATGATGGTAAGAATGGTTTCAGTCTCCCCTGGAACCATGTGCCAATGAACGCAGCATCTCTCAGTCTCTGAGGACTTAAGCGATTGATCCGGACCTCGACTATCACATCCAGAACATTGGACAAGAAGACGTTGCTGGGACTGGGAGTCTGAGGATTACAACATTAAACATCGCATCAAAGACAAATAATTATGTAACATTGTATCATATAAAGCAGTTTTTACGTGTGAGTATCATACCGTGTTGGAAAACCTCAGCAGTGCTTCATCAAGCTGTGTGATGACTCTGGTGAAGTAAAGCTTCCAGGTTTCTTTCGTCACATTGTTGGAGAGTTTGCAGGCCAACATATCAGCCACTTGTTGAGGAGTTAACCGGGAAACCTGACGACACAAAAGTACTCGTGTCAAAAAACATAACAAGGACACACATAAAGGGGTAATAGCAAGACACTAAGACTGTTTCTGTTATGTGATCTTACCGTCGGCAGACAGGCAAACTGTGAGACACTGAAGTTGCAAAGAGTCTGAGAGCCTTGTGCATTCACAGTTGTATTCAAGAACTGATCCAAAGAAGTGCTGTCGGCCAGAAAAACATATAACTCAGTTTATTATAAACTCAATTTGTGTCTTCAGTGATGTGAATTAGATCAGAGAGAACATCTCACCTGTTGACACCCGCACAGATGGCGGTTTCTAAAAGAAGAGAAAACAGTGAGTTTTAGAGAAGTCAATAACATTATTAAAATGACTCAAATCATAATTATTAACACAAACAGAATCATTTACCGTTTACTGGAGTTGATGCGCACTGCTAGAGACGAGAACAAACTCTATTAAAACACCATTGTTTTTTACACTAATCTATTATAAAACAGATATACATTATTTTAAACAAGAACACATTTAGTTTTGTTTCTAACTTACTGGGCCAGATCTGTCTATGCACTCTAGAGGGAAATAAGACAGAATTTTGCATTCAATTACTGTGTTGTAATGAATTTATTTGAGAACAGAGTTGCATTGTTAGATGGTGTCTTACCTTCAGGAGGAATCATCATCAGAGAATCTCTGTATTTCAGCAGATCTTCAGTCTGGTTATGAAGAAGTGGTGATAATGTCTGGTCCACCCTATCAAAGCTGATTCACAGAGAAAGAAAAGCTTGAATTATGTCGGATGTATCCAGAACTTCTGTGTTTGAGTTATTTTGGAAAAGCCACTTACATGTTCTGTAATTCTCACAACTGAAGTTTGCCTGCAGGACAAAAGAAAGTTTAATGCCTTGTTGTGGAACAAGAGGGATAACGGTTGAACTCAACTGATATTTTACCCTGCCGGCCTGAGTCTGAAGAGAGGGCAGGAAGTCATTTAGTTTGTCCCTGTTAGGTGCTTGAAGAAGGAAGTCAAAGACTCTTCGGAGGATTTCGTTTCTGTCTCCTGCTCTGGCAGGAGGTGTGAACACCAGTTCATTCAGTTGTTCGCGTGAGAGAACGTTAAGAGCGTCCAGCTGAAAATGAGAGAAACTTAACTTACACAGATTTCCAATGACTTGCTTGAGATTACATTCAGACTTTAAATGCGTAAAGGCGACATTTATTTTAACTGATAATCTATGGACTCACAGCTGAGAAATTGCTTGTCAAATTGTAGAAATCTTGAAGTGTTGCTAAAGTAGAAAAGGTCCCAAAGTTCTGCTGATGAAGTCCGTACTGTTGGTAAATGGCAATGTGCAGTCGACACCTAAAACAGAAGAACAACACACCAAAAAAAAGACATTATAATACTTCTGAATTGGATGACATTTAAATAAAGCGAACCAAATAGTTGTATGCCATCACGTGACTAACGCAAGAACCACAAAGTAGCCTTTAAACTGTGTGGCTCTACAATAAACATATTGGAAACATTTAAAGCATATTAGCATTTTGACAGAGAGAAAGCAACATTATTCATTTTTACATTTGCAAAATGATCAAACAAGATCATCTACCTGAGTTTGTCGCTCTGACAGGAATGGACGAATGAAAGTTAGTGTACACAAGACTGGGACTCGAATTCCCCATCAGTCCAGTTTTATTACTTAGCTCCACAAAACTATAAAAAAGGAAAAGAGACGTTATGAGACAATGATGCATAATTTCAACATGACTTGTTAGATTTCTATTAGACTCCAGAAAACGACTCCCACTTTTCCTTTTATTGGGTTACAACCCAACATTGAGTTAAAAATGGACCAACCCAACAGTTGGGTTAAATGAACCCAGAACACACCGAAAAAAAAAGACAAACAGATCAGAAAAAAAAAAAACTTACGGTGTCAAAAGAAAACTGTAATTTTACAGAATGTTTACAGGTGTCATGTATTTTTAAAATACAGTCAAAAAAGTAAAACTGCAAAAAAAGACGGCAAAAAATTACAATTCAACAGGAAATCATGTATTTTATAGGGGAAAACATTTTATGGTTTATTTTTGGTCCCCCAGCTGGCGCAAAAAATAAACATTTTCAGGATTTTTTGTTACAGTTTATTTTTGAAAATGCGTATAAAAAGCGTCAAATTGCAGAAAAAGACCACAAATTTGAAATCGAATTTCTCTTTTCACGGTATTCATATTAAAATAAAGAAATGGTTAATTTCAAAATTATTTAATTCTTTGTAAACTTACACTATCACTTCACACAACCCAATAGAGTTAAACTTACATTTTACGATAACCTTCACAGGTCAGGTTTTTGGTGCGGAGACAGGACAGAGATTGCTGAGAGAATGATGGTAAGAATGGTTTCAGTCTCCCCTGGAACCATGTGCCAATGAACGCAGCATCTCTCAGTCTCTGAGGACTTAAGCGATTGATCCGGACCTCGACTATCACATCCAGAACATTGGACAAGAAGACGTTGCTGGGACTGGGAGTCTGAGGATTACAACATTAAACATCACATCAAAGACAAATAATTATGTAACATTGTATCATATAAAGCAGTTTTTACGTGTGAGTATCATACCGTGTTGGAAAACCTCAGCAGTGCTTCATCAAGCTGTGTGATGACTCTGGTGAAAAGTAAAGCTTCCAGGTTCTTTGTCACATTGTTGGAGAGTTTGCAGGCCAACATATCAGCCACTTGTTGAGGAGTTAACCGGGACACCTGACGACACAAAAGTACTTGTGTCAAAAACATAACAAGGACACACACATAAAGGGGTAATAGCAAGACACTAAGATGTTTCTGTATGTGATCTTACAGGTAGGCAGACAGGCAAACTGTGAGACACTGAAGTTGCAAAGAGTCTGAGAGCCTTGTGCATTCACAGTTGTATTCAAGAACTGATCCAAAGAAGTGCTGTTGGCCAGAAAAACATATAACTCAGTTTATTATAAACTCAATTTGTGTCTTCAGTGATGTGAATTAGATCAGAGAGAACATCTCACCTGTTGACACCCGCACAGATGGCGGTTTCTAAAAGAAGAGAAAACAGTGAGTTTTAGAGAAGTCAATAACATTATTAAAATGACTCAAATCATAATTATTAACACAAACAGAATCATTTACCGTTTACTGGAGTTGATGCGCACTGCTAGAGACGAGAACAAACTCTATTAAAACACCATTGTTTTTTACACTAATATTATAAAACAGATACATTATTTTAAACAAGAACACATTTAGTTTTGTTTCTAACTTACTGGGCCAGATCTGTCTATGCACTCTAGAGGGAAATAAGACAGAATTTTGCATTCAATTACTGTGTTGTAATGAATTTATTGAGAACAGAGTTGCATTGTTAGATGGTGTCTTACCTTCAGGAGGAATCATCATCAGAGAATCTCTGTATTTCAGCAGATCTTCAGTCTGGTTATGAAGAAGTGGTGATAATGTCTGGTCCACCCTATCAAAGCTGATTCACAGAGAAAGAAAAGCTTGAATTTATGTCTGATGTATCCAGAACTTTCTGTGTTTGAGTTATTTTGGAAAAGCCACTTACATGTTTCTGTAATTTTCACAACTGAAGTTTGCCTGCAGGACAAAAGAAAGTTTAATGCCTTGTTGTGGAACAAGAGGGATAGCGGTTGAACTAAACTGATATTTTACCCTGCGGGCCTGAGTCTGAAGAGAGGGCAGGAAGTCATTTAGTTTGTCCCTGTTAGGTGCTTGAAGAAGGAAGTCAAAGACTCTTCGGAGGATTTCGTTTCTGTCTCCTGCTCTGGCAGGAGGTGTGAACACCAGTTCATTCAGTTGTTCGCGTGAGAGAACGTTAAGAGCGTCCAGCTGAAAATGAGAGAAACTTAACTTACACAGATTTCCAATGACTTGCTTGAGATTACATTCAGACTGTAAATGCGTAAAGGCGACATTTATTTTAACTGATAATCTATGGACTCACAGCTGAGAAATTGCTTGTCAAATTGTAGAAATCTTGAAGTGTTGCTAAAGTAGAAAAGGTCCCAAAGTTCTGCTGGATGAAGTCCGTACTGTTGGTAAATGGCAATGTGCAGTCGACACCTAAAACAGAAGAACAACACACCAAAAAAAAAGACATTATAATACTTCTGAATTGGATGACATTTAAATAAAGCGAACCAAATAGTTGTATGCCATCACGTGACTAACGCAAGAACCACAAAGTAGCCTTTAAACTGTGTGGCTCTACAATAAACATATTGGAAACATTTAAAGCATATTAGCATTTTGACAGAGAGAAAGCAACATTATTCATTTTTACATTTGCAAAATGATCAAACAAGATCATCTACCTGAGTTTTGTCGCTCTGACAGGAATGGACGAATGAAGTTAGTGTACACAAGACTGGGACTCGAATTCCCCATCAGTCCAGTTTTATTACTTAGCTCCACAAAACTATAAAAAGGAAAAGAGACGTTATGAGACAATGATGCATAATTTCAACATGACTTGTTAGATTTCTATTAGACTCCAGAAAACGACTCCCACTTTTCCTTTTTATTGGGTTACATGAACCCAACATTGAGTTAAAAATGGACCAACCCAACAGTTGGGTTAAATGAACCCAGAACACACCGAAAAAAAAAGACAATTTTACAGATCTTTTAAGTTATAGAAAAAAAAAAAAAACTTACAGTGTCAAAAGAAAACTGTAATTTTACAGAATGTTTACAGGTGTTCATGTATTTTTTAAAATACAGTCAAAAAAAGTAAAACTGCAGAAAAAGACGGCAAAATTACAAGTTCAACAAGGAAATCATGTTATTTTATAGGGGAAAACATTTTATGGTTTATTTTTTGGTCCCCCAGCTGGCGCAAAAAATAAACATTTTCAGGATTTTTTGTTACAGTTTATTTTTGAAAATGCGTATAAAAAGCGTCAAATTGCAGAAAAAGACCACAAATTTGAAATCGAATTTCTCTTTTCACGGTATTCATATTAAAATAAAGAAATGGTTAATTTCAAAATTATTTAATTCTTTGTAAACTTACACTATCACTTCACACAACCCAATAGAGTTAAACTTACATTTTACGATAACCTTCACAGGTCAGGTTTTTGGTGCGGAGACAGGACAGAGATTGCTGAGAGAATGATGGTAAGAATGGTTTCAGTCTCCCCTGGAACCATGTGCCAATGAACGCAGCATCTCTCAGTCTCTGAGGACTTAAGCGATTGATCCGGACCTCGACTATCACATCCAGAACATTGGACAAGAAGACGTTGCTGGGACTGGGAGTCTGAGTATTACAACATTAAACATCACATCAAAGACAAATAATTATGTAACATTGTATCATATAAAGCAGTTTTTACGTGTGAGTATCATACCGTGTTGGAAAACCTCAGCAGTGCTTCATCAAGCTGTGTGATGACTCTGGTGAAGTAAAGCTTCCAGGTTTCTTTTGTCACATTGTTGGAGAGTTTGCAGGCCAACATATCAGCCACTTGTTGAGGAGTTAACCGGGACACCTGACGACACAAAAGTACTTGTGTCAAAAAACATAACAAGGACACACATAAAGGGGTAATAGCAAGACACTAAGAGTGTTTCTAAGAGTTATCATGCGATCTTACCGTAGGCAGACAGGCAAACTGTGAGACACTGAAGTTGCAAAGAGTCTGAGAGCCTTGTGCATTCACAGTTGTATTCAAGAACTGATCCAAAGAAGTGCTGTCGGACAGAAAAACATATAACTCAGTTTATTATAAACTCAATTTGTGTCTTCAGTGATGTGAATTAGATCACAGAGAACATCTCACCTGTTGACACCCGCACAGATGGCGGTTTCTAAAAGAAGAGAAAACAGTGAGTTTTAGAGAAGTCAATAACATTATTAAAATGACTCAAATCATAATTATTAACACAAACAGAATCATTTACCGTTTACTGGAGTTGATGCGCACTGCTAGAGACGAGAACAAACTCTATTAAAACACCATTGTTTTTTACACTAATCTATTATAAAACAGATATACATTATTTTAAACAAGAACACATTTAGTTTTGTTTCTAACTTACTGGGCCAGATCTGTCTATGCACTCTAGAGGGAAATAAGACAGAATTTTGCATTCAATTACTGTGTTGTAATGAATTTATTTGAGAACAGAGTTGCATTGTTAGATGGTGTCTTACCTTCAGGAGGAATCATCATCAGAGAATCTCTGTATTTCAGCAGATCTTCAGTCTGGTTATGAAGAAGTGGTGATAATGTCTGGTCCACCCTATCAAAGCTGATTCACAGAGAAAGAAAAGCTTGAATTTATGTCGGATGTATCCAGAACTTTCTGTGTTTGAGTTATTTTGGAAAAGCCACTTACATGTTTCTGTAATTCTCACAACTGAAGTTTGCCTGCAGGACAAAAGAAAGTTTAATGCCTTGTTGTGGAACAAGAGGGATAGCGGTTGAACTCAACTGATATTTTACCCTGCGGGCCTGAGTCTGAAGAGAGGGCAGGAAGTCATTTAGTTTGTCCCTGTTAGGTGCTTGAAGAAGGAAGTCAAAGACTCTTCGGAGGATTTCGTTTCTGTCTCCTGCTCTGGCAGGAGGTGTGAACACCAGTTCATTCAGTTGTTCGCGTGAGAGAACGTTAAGAGCGTCCAGCTGAAAATGAGAGAAACTTAACTTACACAGATTTCCAATGACTTGCTTGAGATTACATTCAGACTGTAAATGCGTAAAGGCGACATTTATTTTAACTGATAATCTATGGACTCACAGCTGAGAAATTGCTTGTCAAATTGTAGAAATCTTGAAGTGTTGCTAAAGTAGAAAAGGTCCCAAAGTTCTGCTGGATGAAGTCCGTACTGTTGGTAAATGGCAATGTGCAGTCGACACCTAAAACAGAACAATTGGTTGACATTTAAGATAGGTCATGTACTTGTATGACGCATGATGTGACCTCAAGTCAATATATAGCTATAGCTAAGAATGTTGAAGAACATATGAGAGATGTACTTGTGTTTTGTCGCCGTGACAGGAATTGTTGAATGAAGTTAGTGTAGAGTAGACGTTGAGTCGGACTTCTCATTGGTCCAGCATTGTTATTCAACCCAGCAATACTGCAGAAATAAAAAAGACATGGATGGAACCACACACATTTAACATTTTATTTTAGATGTTCAAAAACATGCAGTAATGACAAGGGTTCACTTTAACATGTTAATTGTTGTGGGCATTTCCTTTAATTTAATTAGAATTTAGTATAAACAACAATACATACATCTCCCTGTATGCCTGACAGCTGAAGTCACGTCTGCTCAAGCAGGACAGGAATTCCCCGTTGACGTTGGGTAGTAAAGGTATCATCTTAGTTTGAAACCAGAATTTTGTGTACTCCACATCAGCAAGATTTCCACTGGTAAGACTTTCTGCTGGAAGCTCCCCGAACAGAGCTGTGAGATTGCGCTGAGCTGAGCTTGAATTCTACACGAAAAACAGATCGACATGTATTTCCCAAAAAGCTTTTTTTAGCGTACCACTTAAAGTTAAAGCAATTTTGCTTTATATAAAATTTTTTACCGCTGTAGATTGATTGGCAAATGTCTGCAGTTTGTTGGTGAGCGCTGTGATCAGAAGTTGCAGGTTTCCCTCAGTTATGCTTAGATTTGAAGAAGCAACACATTCGATCACCTTCGCCACACTATGGGCTGTCTGTGTTATCTGGGAATTAGTCATAGCATTACAATATAAAAAACTACAAATGGTCTAAAATGTCGAAATGGTCATATTGGGTTGAACTACATTCATGTTACGGGTGGGGTCATACTGAAGCTTTTTCCAGCAATAACAAAACAACAAAAGAGAGATTTTGTAGAAAACTGATATCTGGACTTTACATCATTTACTTATACAAGTTGTTCCAGTTTTTGTTGATAAGAACAAAACCGCATTGTGAAATTTTCACATTCTTTAGATGTATGGCATGCCAAGTGTATTGTTGGACCTGGTCGGTGCGGTTTGTAATGTGTGGGATTGAAAGTTCACAACTCACATGACAGGAACTATTATTGCCGGTGACTCTACAGATTTCCACAGGATCTGCAGGCTGAGGGTCCGTGGCACTGAACAAAACATAAAGATCAGAATTAGTTGCATGACTAGGGTATAGAGACATGTTATATGATATGTTCTACTCACAAGACTATTCTGGCAATCTCTGAGACGATATTTGAAGTGTTGTTACTATATTTCTGCACCACAGGAGTTACCACATACAGCGCCCAATCATTTATGTTGCTGCTGTTAAAATCCCTTGTTATGTTTTCCACGGACAGGGATGCGTTTAGAGGAAGAGACCTCAACGTCATGTTTAGCAGCTTTGTTACATTGGAAGTGATATTGGGTGTATTTGTCTGAGAAAGAGATACACATGAGCAATGTCATTTTTCACAAATACAAACATTATTATTTCATATTATATTAAAATCCACATTTTTTTTTTTTACAAAAACTAAACACATACAATTATGGTTATAGATGTTCTGATGAATCTTCCCATTGGTTTCAGTAAAGTCAGAAGGTCTGTGAGATTCTGCACAAAGATGAGAAAAGCATAAGATTTATCGTGTTCAACTACATCACAAAGACAACCAGATCTAACAATATCAGATCCTACCGAGTTTCCCCCAGTGATGTTAACTGTCAAGCTTTGGAGCGACTGATTGACAGTCGCTATTTCCAAAGTACCAGATTCCAGAAGATGAAACATCAGCTCGGCTCTCTGCTCTGGAGTGAGCTGATTTATGACAGCCACCTGCGACGAGGCAACAAAATGTAAGAATAATTCCGACTGATGGCCTGTATAACATTAAACTGTAAAATACTATGTTCTCTTCTCTTCTTACCCCATCAAAGTTTGACTTCAGAGTTTTGAAATCCACAAGGGGTGCGATACTAGAGAATGTTTGGAAGTTCAGTGTTAGCCATTCCTGATCAGTACCGTTGTTACAGACCGCTATAAAGGCAAAAACAGAACATGAGCTCAAAATGTCAAACCAAAAACATGGCCGAAAGAATTAACAGACAAAATCGATTACCACCTGCAGCAGTTGTTGACAGAAAAGGTTTTATAAAGTTCTTATAGACCATCTTCTTCCTTTCAGGGCCAACAAGTTTGTCTAGCTCTTTCACCCTGGAAAAGATTACATTTTCAATTCTCTGATTCTGCTGTGCGCATATTATGCTCATATGATTTATGATTTTGTGTATAAAGTATATGATGTAAATACACACAGTGCTTGGAAGCTCTGGCAGGTCAGGTTGCTTTGACTCAGACAGGAGAGGGTTTCTTTCGACAAAGACGAGACATACGGACTGAGCTTCAGCTGGAACCAAAGCCTTGCAAAATTAGCATCACTCAGAGAAGCAGTTGTTTGGTTTCCATTCCTGACACTGTTGATAAAGCTGGCGACCTCACTAGCGTCAAGCTTGGATCTCTGTTTGGATCATTAAAAGGGATTTAGAAAAAAATGTACTATTGACTTCCTCCTTTAATAATCCAGTATTCTGACGCGAAACTGTTATTAAAGTTAACTGTACCAGTATAGTGTACAAATCAAAGGCAGCATCGGTAAATCCCTTGAAATCATTGACGTTGTTGAGTGAAATCCCAGAACATGTGAGGGTGGAATTCAGTATACTATCCGAGTACTGTCAGACAAATCAGGGATAAGTTAGGGCGGATCACGTCAAAGTAAAAAACATCGAATGGCAAAAATGATGGCAAATTTATAAACACTTACTGAAGCGCATGAACCGTTGTTGAAGATGGTGCCTGTAAAAATAACATGAACTTAATGGAAATACCCATAAACCTGTTTTGTTTATGTTTATGTTTTGTGTGTAATATTAGAGCAATAGACCAGAAATAGATGACAATGTGACAAAAAGCCCTTACCATTTTGTGATCCAAACAGACACTGAAAAAATAGTAGTTTGAAAAAATAGTGTTGAAAAAAGCCAAAGCATTTATCAAATAAAAAAGTCATTTTTGTCAACCCATGAAAAAGAATCACTCATTTATCATCATTACACTGTAGAAATAAATGTTGGTTTAACTTAAAAAAGTAACCTGGCTGCCTTAATTAATTAATCCAATTTAAAACATTAAAACAACAAGTTGCATGAAATTCATTAGTCAACTAATACTTTTTAAATTGAATGAACTCAAAATTATAAGGCAGTCAGCTTACTTTTTTTTATTAACCCACACCAAAAATATTTTTACAGTGTATAATCATAATAAAAAATATAGTTCACTAAACGAACAAATGATTTTTAAGCAAAATCTATAAAAAATATAGTGCTTGAAAAGGACTACATACCTGGCTGTTTGTCAATGTGATAAATCCTAAAAAACAAACAAATAATATAATCAACAGTGTTTCTAAAGACAAAAAAAATCATAGGTATAGTAGATAATCAACCACTCACCAAATCCAAATAGGATGAGACAAAGCTGAAAGTGCCTCATTTTCACACTTCAACACCCTTGTTCCTAGCAAGATACAATTGCATGGAATCATTTCTAACAAACTTTATTTGCATCGGGTCGATAAAGTGATGATAAATTACCATTTTAAATACGACACGTTTTAATAATAGTCTCTTTGAAAAAAAAAGTAAGCCTTTCATAATTTGATTCATGATCTCTCAAGAGAAGACGCAGGCACTCAAGAACAGTATAAGCACTTACTTACAGGAGTATCTGTGTGTGTCAGTCAGTCAGTCAGTCAGCCCAATTCAGCAGGTGCACACTGTTAAATAAGCTGTCAGAAGGGTGTGGGCCAACGTGATGCTAACTCCTCACCCACAGCAGTCATACAAAACAAGATTAACAACAAATGTGATATATGGTAAAAGGGTGAAACAAAAGAGTGGAACGGGAACTGTCGGTTTAACTTTCTGTTTTTGGTTTTAGCTTTCAAGTTGTATTCAACTGACGCTGTGCATGTTTCATTTTTGCTTTAACATTGATTATTTTTGTCCAGTAAAAGATATCTTTGTGAGACTTGTGACTTTAGGTCACTTAATGTTTTTAACAGAGCATCATCACATTCTTTAGTTTTATAATGTAAAAATATAGTGATCTATATCACATTCTTGTGACAGAGAGATATTCTACAAATGTTTTTTTTTTATTATGCTTTTTATGGTGTTTTTTGCGTGTGATCGCAAGTGTTTCAAGTGATCAGTGTGATCTTTACATGTTTAAATTATCTGTTGGTTTTCTGTAAGATTTTGCAGTATTTGTGGAATTTGAACAAAAAAATGACATAAAAATAATATGAAAAATCAGCACCACGCATTTGCATAGTAAAACAGCAGGTCTCCTTAATCACACAGTGTATGCGATGTGTTGTGTGACCTGCAATTGAAAAGCAACAAGTCACATGATAAGCACAATTATTTCCCATGACTCCACACATTTTGACAGTAATCGTGCGCTGAGGCTCAGCAGCACTGAACAAATAGTGGATATCAGAGAATTTGTAAAAAAAAGGAAACAGCATCCGGTAGTTGTGTTACATTGCATCTCAAAGTGGGTAGAAAGAGATTCATAAATGCAATGTTTTTTAACAGTTCAATTACATTATCATATTTTGGTGTGTTACTAAGATTACTGTCATCAGTCTAAAAAATATGATAGTAGAAGAGGTGTCTTGTCAGTCCAACAGAAGAAAAATGTACAGCTTCGGTCACAGATGATCTGATGAATCTTCCTGATAGTTTCAGTAATACCAGAAAGTCTGTGCGATTCTGCACGAAGATGAGAAAAGAATGAGATTTATCTGTACATCTGCCTTCCTATCTTACTGAGACCTGAAAAAAAGAATTTGTTCAGCTACATCACAAAGACACAAAACCCAATCTAACCTGTTAAGTAAAGTGTTATGTTCTGCAGTTGTCTGTGGCATGTACTTCGTAAAATGTTTTTACTAATTAAACACGTTTTTCACATGTCACTTGAAGGCATTTAAATAATGTCATGCTAAGACACAAAGACAAGCAACTGCCACTTAACACAACCAATGATTACACAGACTTAACCTGTTTCCAGAGCTTGTGTTATGCACTTAAAGTTACAATACAACACCACAAAAATTTTGTGCACTGGATGTACCTGTACATGATGAGTAATGTACTGTAGTCAACTGCAATCTCATTGTCAAGGAATCAATTGGAGGAGCAATTACATGGTATTTACAATGTTAGTTCACGCTGTCTCTTTGCTCTCAAAATTATAGATGCTTAAAGAGTTTTTGTAGAAGTGTTATTTTTAGTTTAGCTTTTATAGTCTGAAGAACCCTTTTCTTCTGCAAGGAACATCATGTTAAAGGTTCTTTATGGGACTATACGTGTGAGAAATGACTCGGGAATCAAACGCAGGGTGGAACAGAATTTATTAGACACCCCAGGCAAAAACACACAATATAGCCAATGTGGAGAAATCACAGGACAATTTAAACTGCCAAAGCAGAAAAATCTCACGACAGTCCAGGGGGGATAAAAGGGACAGATGGCTCGGGCCGTGGCGACCAGGGGAGGTGGCAGTCTCTAATGCCAAGGAGATTTCAGAGTTCAGAGGGGAAAAGCCCACTTGATGAGCCCCGAAGTTCCGCTTCTGCGCCGCCCACTTGCCAAATGAGAGAATCCAAAAGCCAACAGTCCGATTAATACTCCACAAGGCAAAAGTCCAATGAAACAATCCTTAATCCTCCACGTGCAAACCCTTACGACCATCAGGAATAATCTACAAAGTGAAAGTCCACTTGACCAACAGGAAATAATCCACAAGGAGAATGTTTACATGAAGGGCAAAATCAGCTCGCAGGGAGAGAAGTCCCTTTAAGGCAGAGCGCCAGCAGCTGCGACAAGGGTGACGGGAAGCTGCCAGCGAAGAGGTCCCAGGGTGTGTAGAGTTCTGCAGCAGGATAACAAAATCAGTTTCATGGAGGCAGAGGGACCTGCATAGGAGATGAGCTTGAAGCTGTAGTCGCTGGAGCAAAACAAAGAGTAGAGAAGTGGCGGACACCGGGTAGTGGACTACCAGCTCTGGAGCCTGGACAAAACAAGACAAGGTGATTAATAAGCTAAGACTTCAAGACAAGATACAAGACTGGCAACCATATGGGTATGACTCTAACATTCTGACACGAGACAAGAGAAACACAGGGAATAAAGGAAGGCAAATCAGAGTGGAAACGAGGAACAGCCAGAGTGAATGAAAAGACCAAGAGAAACCAGGTGAAGCGAGGGAAACCAAGATGAGCTTGTTAACAAGGTAACGAGAGGGGCGGGGTGGTTCACACACACTCCGAGGACATGGCAAACTGTCAAAACAATGCCCTGTGTCCGACACGACAAAAACAGAGAACGGACAGCCCAAACAAGTAAGTGCTAGACCCGAGACCTGACAGTACATCCCCCCTCCCCAGTAGCGCCACACCGGGCATCCTAGGAGGGGGCTCACCTCATTGGCAGTAGAAGTCTACAATCAGAGACTGGTCCAGAATGTCCAGGGATGTTTCCCAGCTTCTCTCCTCTGCGCCATAACCCTCCCAATCCAAAAAAGTACTATACGGCTATGCCACAGTGATGGGAGTCCTGTAATCTCCTGACCATATAGGTAGGAGAACCATCCACTAGACGAGGGTGAGGGGGTGGCACACGCGGACTCCGAGCACATGGCGAACTGTCAAAACAATGTGTACTCGGCCCAACAGAGGTACTGGTTCCAGGTCTCCAGGTGGTCATGGCAGAAACTGCGTTGAAATCTTCTGATCTCATGGATCTTATGTTCTCTTTGCCCATTCGACTGGGGATGGTAACCCGATGTCAGGCATACAGTCACACCGAGGAGGGAGAAGAAGGCCTTCCATGCTCTGGAGATGAACTAGGGTCCCCTGTTTGAGACGATATCTTCTGGAATGCCATAATACCTAAACTACTGATGGAAGAGGGGCTTGGCCTACTCCATGGTGGTGAGTAGAGCTTTAAGGAGAATTAGACGAAAAGAGTAAGATAATCTATCCACCACTACGAATATACAAGTGTTACCAGATGATGGAGGTTGGTCCGTGATAAAATCCAACCCATGGTGTGACCACGGACGGTTGGGCATCGGGAGAAGTAAGAGTCTTCACATGGGTTGATGGCGAGCACTCTTAAAGATTGCTCACTCTCTGCATCCCTGGACGAACCATCTCACGTCCGCTGCCATAGCGGACCACCATTAGCGTTCTCGTACAAGCGAGAAGTTTTCGTTTGCCCCCTGGTGGCCAGTGCCCTGCGAACTGATAGAATCACATTATTGTGTTTAGTAAGTGGTACATATAAGCGAGACTGGGGGAACCCTGGTGGACGAGCATTGGGAGTATTGGCTGTGGTGATGGCTTCATCATACGAACACTGGATGGGACAGACGAAGAGCGATCCAGGGAGAATGGGTTCAGAGAAGGTATATTCTCCTTGGGGACGAAACACGTGGGACAGAGCGTCAGCACATGAGGAGGTACTGGAGGTTCTTGTTGTCTGTATATATAATGAATGTATGGTTTTGTTCCCCTAGCCAGTGTCTCCACTCTTCCAAAGCAAGTTTTATCGCCAATAACTCCCTGTCCCCAATGTTGTAGTTATTTTCCACCGGGGTTAGTTGTAGAAGTAGAAGGCATATGGAAGAAGCGTAGGTGCCACTCCTGCTCCGGTAGAAGAGGCATCTACTGCCACGACGAAGGGCAGAGAGGGATCTGAATGACGCAGGAGCAGGCTGAGGAAAACTTCTTCTAGAGCAGGTAAAACGTGTGGGTGGCCAAGGGGGACCAGGACAGGGATTTCAGCTTGCCTTTCAACTAGTGCTGGGTGATATACCAGTTCATACCGAATACAGATGTGTATTTTTGTTATGATATACATTTTTAATATAGGTTTTAGAGGTAATATAAGGTGTATGTCGCTTAAACAACGTGCGGAACGCGGCGCAGCGCAACACTTTTTCAGTGGGGTCCCTTGTCACTGTTGCACTGTGACTGGCCATTTACATTGAACGCATCTTTCTATGCCGTGGCACGACTTTATCCTAATTTTTCTATGTAAACATGTGCTAAACGGAGGTGTGAGACTTTTACCCAGACTGGGTAAAATTCCTCGCTCCATTCCTCTCAGGAGAGGCCCAACGCGCCTACTATGGTCTACCTGCTCCAGCCAATGAGAAATATGACACTCTCAAGGCGGAAATCCTGGCTCGCATGGGACTATCCTCGATCAGCGCGGCCCAGAGGTTCTTTCAGTGGACCTACGACGAACAGCTCCCGTTAAGACACCAGGCCGCTCAACTCTCAAGAATCGCTCACCTCTGGCTATTAACAGACGGTCCCTCGGCCTCCCAAGTGGCCGAAGAGGTGGTAGTCGACCATCTCCTAAGAGCCCTACCCAAACGTCTGCGCCACGCTGTCGGCATGCGAGGACCCACGTCCATGAAAGAATTGGTGGAGTCGGTAGAGCTTGCCGAGGCATCAGCGGCCCGCGAGGTAGGAGAGAGAGCAGGTCCACCACCCCGGAGGATGACCCCGCCATGGCGACCGTCGGAGGGCACCTCTCACCCAGGCAACAGACCGACGGCCCCCACCCCCGAGGACGAACCCATGCCCACAGACCGAACCCTGCCAAGCACTCGATCGTGGCTGTCCGGATGTGGACAGCACGGACCCACCCTCCCCGGAGCCCCCAGGAGAACGGTCCATTTCAACGGACAGGCAGTAACCGCCGTTTTAGACTCGGGGAGTTCGGTAACCCTAGTCCAACCAGGAATCCTCTCAACCCAATCGAAGAAGACGACCAGGATACCAGTCACGTGCGTCCATGGCGACACCCGTCAAATTCGGGCTACCGAATCACCGTGTCCACACGACAAGGCGCCTGGGAGATGGACGTAGGGCTGGTGGAAGACCTCCCAGTACCCATACTGCTCGGCCGGGACTATCCGGCATTCGATAGGTTGCTGGCAGCGTCATACAAGGCAGTCGACCAGGGGGTGGGCCGCCACCGTCGCCAAAGACCAAAGCTGAAGGAACATCAGAAGGCGTTCCTGGCAACGGAAAGCGAACGGGAGGGTGAGTGTTCAGACCCTAACCTCTTTTCTGCCCTCTTCCAGCAGATAACAGGAGGAGGCTCCTTTGGTAAGGAACAAAGGGAAGACCATCGGCTGAGGAACTGCTGGAACCAGGTACGCAGATTTGAGGATGAGGTCAGGATCCCGGGTCCCCACCCCCTCCCGTACTTCATCGTCAGGAACGGTCTGTTGTACTGCGTTGCCCAGAGACGGGGGGAGGAGAAACAGCTACTGGTGGTACCGAAGGGGAAGACGGATACCATCCTGGAACTGGCACACACCCACCCCATGGCCGGCCACCTGGGACCTGCCAACACCACCCAACGCATTCGGGACCGGTTCCATTGGCCCGGCCTGGAGGCCGAGGTAAAAAGGTACTGCCAGGCCTGCCCCGTGTGCCAGAAAACATCCCCCAAGAAACCTCCCCCCAGTCCCCTCATTCCACTACCCATCATCGAGGTGCCCTTCGAACGTGTGGGGATGGACTTGATAGGGCCGCTGCCCAAGTCTGCCCGGGGACATGAACACATCCTCGTCATCGTCGATTACGCCACCCGGTACCCAGAAGCCATACCGTTGAGGAAGGCCACCTCCAAGGCCATTGCGAAGGAGCTGTTCCTCCTCTTCAGCCGGGTGGGTATCCCCTCGGAGATCCTGACTGACCAGGGGACTCCGTTCATGTCCCGGTTGATGGCGGACCTCTGCCACCTACTCAAGGTAAAACAACTCCGCACATCCATTTACATTTACATTTAGACATTTAGCAGACGCTTTTATCCAAAGCGACTTACAAAGAGTTTAGGAGCAATAAGCGATATGTCATACAGGAGCCATAATACATTAAGTGGCAATACAAAGTTACTGGTTTCAACAAAAGCTAGACCACTACCTGTTGAGAGAAAGGGTTAGTGTTTTTTATTTTTATTTTTTATTTTTCATTTGTCTGTCAAGTATTCACAGAAGAGATGGGTTTTAAGTAGTTTTTTAAATGTTGTGAGAGATGTGATTGAACGGACAGAGTTAGGAAGAATGTTCCACCAGGAAGGAGTTGTGAATGAGAACGAGCGGGAGAGCGATTTACTGCCCTTATGGGAAGGCAATACAAGACGCCGCTGGTTTGGTGAGCGCAGGGATCTTGATGGGGTGTAGGAGTGGAGGAGAGTGTGGAAGTAAGCTTGTGCAGATCCAGTGATAGTCCTGTAGGCAAGCATTAGTGACTTGAATCTGATACGGGCTGCAACCGGTAGCCAGTGAAGAGAGATGAACAGGGGAGTCACGTGAGCCCTTTTGGGCTGTTGGAAGACGAGGCGTGCTGCTGCGTTCTGAACCAGCTGAAGTGGTTTGATAGCCTTTGCATGAAGACCAGCAAGGAGAGCATTGCAGTAGTCCAACCTTGAGATTACCAGGGCCTGGACAAGGAGTTGTGCCGCATGCTCAGTGAGATAGGGTCTGACCTTTCTAATGTTGAATAAGGCATATCGGCATGACCGTGTTGTCTTTGCAATGTGATCATTGAAGGACAGCTGTTCATCAAATATGACTCCTGGCTGTTTTGGAATGGGTGATTGTAGTATTGCCAAGATGGATGTTGAGATCGTGTTGGACCGTAGGGTGTGCCGGAAACACGAGTAGTTGGCAGGGTTCAGCTGGAGGTGATGCCCTTTCATCCAAGCTGAGATGTCCTCGAGGCAGGCTGTAATGCGAGCTGCTACAGTGGTATCGTCTGGGTGAAACGAGATGTAGATCTGGGTGTCGTCGGCATAACAGTGATACGAGAAGCCATGTGCCTGTATGATGGGTCCCAAGGATGTCGTGTAGATTGAAAAAAGCAGCGGTCCAAGCACCGACCCCTGAGGGACCCCAGTGATCATGTGGTGAGCAGTGGACAGCGAGCCCCTCCATGACACCCTGAAGGATCTGTCGGAGAGGTAGGATTTGAACCAGTGGAGGGTAGAGCCTGAGATTCCTAGCGGTGACAGGGTTTGCTAGCAGTATCTGGTGATTGACAGTGTCAAACGCTGCAGATAGGTCTAGCAGAATCAGGACCGAGGATTTAGATTCCGCCTTGGCTAGCCGCAGTGCTTCTGTGACCGATAGCAGTGCCGTCTCAGTGAAGTGGTTTGTTTTGAAGCCAGACTGCTTGTCATCCAGTAGTTTATTCTGGAATAGGTAGGAAGACACCTGGTTGAAAGCTGCCCTTTCAAGTGTTTTTGCTATAAATGGGAGGAGAGAGACAGGTCTGTAACTGTCGGGAGTAGAAGGGTCCAATGTTGGTTTCTTCAGTAGGGGTGTGACCTGGGCCTGTTTGAATGTAGATGGAAAAGTGCCGGTGAGCAGGGAGGTGTTGATGATGTGTGTGAGTGCAGGTGTGAGCGTGCTGGATATGGCCTGAAGGAGATCGGAGGGGATAGGGTCAAGGGGACAGGTGGTGGGGTGGCTGGAGAGAAGCCTGGTGACTTCAGTGTCCGTAAGTGGGGTGAAAGAGGAGAGTTCGATGGTTGGAGTGTGGGAGGTGTTTCCCGAGGTCTGAGATACCGAGAATTGTTTGCTGATGGATGATGTTTTGTCAGTGAAAAATACAGCGAAGTTGTAGTGGAGTAGGCGGGGCGAGACCGTGGTTCGAGACTGGTGAGTAATTTGTTAAAGAGCGCCAGCTGTGCGCACAACCGGTCTCGAATCACGTAGGAGATCGGGAGCACATAAGAGAACGAGCGACCGGACCGTCACTGAGAGAGGACCGGGCCCGGACATATGCTAAGTTGATTTATGTTTGTGTTGCCGGCAGTCGTCCGTGAGGGGCTGCCGGCTGTTTACTTACTTTGTTATTATTTTATTAAATGTTTAAATATATGCCGGTTCCCGCCTCCTTCCTTCCTTTTAATGAATCTTATTACAGTGGTGCCGAAACCCGGGAGGAAGGAGAGACATGCTGTCGGAGAGTCCTCGCCGCCGAGTGGCCTCGTGGTGCCGGAGAGTTCGGGCAGCGCGGACAGAGGCGTCTGCCAGTGGCTGCCCGAAGCGGTGGCTCTGGGGAAACGGAAGTGCACAGTGTGGCCACCGCCAAAGCTTCGGTGCGACGGCGACCTTTGCTGCCGCGCCCTGGGTCGAGGTGGGGTGGCTTTCGTCCGAGGGGAGCGGGGGAGTTGCCGCCGTCCGCCAGAGGCCGGAGCCTGCGTCCGTCCTCCGAGGGGGAGGAGCAGGGGGCGGGAGTGCCGAGTGCGGCCACCGCCTGCCAGAGGCCGGAGCCTGCGTCCGTCCGCACAAGGGGGAGGAGCAGGGGACGGGGATCTCGCCCTGACTCCCCGATAAAGGAGGAGCCACCGCCGGCCGCCAGGGGGCGGACGGTCGAGCCGTCCACCGAAGCCCCAGGGCCACCGCAAGGCACCGCGAAGGAGAGAACCCCGGCTGGTTGAGGACCGAGCGGCAGCATGTCGGGGAACCGGACTATTATTTTTTTTCCTCCTCTCTCCCCTCTCTCTTTCCGGTCGCTCCGAGGGCTCCCGTCTCGTCTCGTCTCGTCGCTACATACCCCCAGGGGAAAGGTACTCCGAGACTGTGAGACCCCCCCGAGGGAGGGGGGGAGCAAGCACAGTCTCGGGGGTACCCCCCGGCCTGTGTTGGGCGATGGGGGTATGTAGTGGAGTAGGCGGGGCGAGACCGTGGTCTTGAATCACGTAGGAGATCGGGAGCACATAAGAGAACGAGCGACCGGACCGTCACTGAGAGAGGACCGGGCCCGGACATATGTTAAGTTGATTTATGTTTATGTTTGTGTTGCCGGCAGTCGTCCGTGAGGGGCTGCCGGCTGTTTACTTACTTTGTTATTATTTTATTAAATGTTTAAATATCTGCCGGTTCCCGCCTCCTTCCTTCCTTTTAATGAATCTTATTACAGAAGTCTTCCGCAGTCAATGATGAAGTGGGCGGGGGAGGATTGGGGCATAGAAGAGAGTTAAATGTCTTGAAAAGCTGTCGAGTGTTAGGTGCATTGCTTACCTTGGTGGTATAGAAAGACATTTTAGCTGTGGTAACACTAGCAGAGAAAGAGGAGAGTAGTGACTGGTAGTCCGCTAGGTCAGCAGGATTCTCGTGAGGGTGTGGAAGTCAGAAGCATAGGGCTTCTCCAGGTGGATGTTGAAGTCCCCAAAGACTACAAGAGGGCCGCTATCCTCCGGGAATGATGAGAGCAGCACATCTAACTCTTCAATGAAGTCGTGAAGAGGACCTGGGGGGGCCGTAAACTACAACAACGCTGAGCTGAGTGGGAAAAGTGATATTTACAGCATGGTATTCAAATGAATAGTTGTTGCATAGGGAAGATAGTGTGGAATATTTCCAGTCATTGGTGATAAGCAAACCTGTGCCTCCTCCTCTTCCGGTTTGGCGGGGAGTGTGAGAGAAGGAGTAGTTTATGGAGAGAGCAGCGGGTGTGGCCGAGTCTTCAGGACGAATCCAAGTCTCAGTAAGAAAAAGAATGTGAATGTCAGACTGGCTGGCAAACGCATGGATGAAGTCAGTCTTGTTCACAGCTGACTGGCAGTTCCATAGACCCACAGAGAGAGTCAGAGGTGTAGAAGGGGAGGTGTGAATGGGACGCACGTGAGAGTGCTAGCGTCGTGCCTTGCGTCTTGGGTGAGAACGCTGTCTGCGGTGGAGTACAGGAATAGACTTGAAACACATGACGTTAGTAGACAATTAGATGAAAGCAAAGGTTTATTAAATATACTGATGTGCCTTGCCGGTGTCCTTGCTCGGTGGAGTCGCGCAGGTAGAGTCGCAGGTCTTTACACTCGTCGGTCTTCACACGAGGAGGCTGAACACGAGGGCTGACGCTTACCGCGACAGCGCAGAGGCACTGTTTAAGTACGTGTTGAGATTAGCGCAAACAGAATACAGCTGGAACACGCCTTCTCGATTAGCAAAACAAAGTCTGAACGACTTGAATGGGCCACGGATCAAACAGCGATCAACTAGCTCGGTGCTTTTAAGTGCAAACTTCTAATGTCAAGCCGTAACGAGCGGCTAACGGCAATTTCAATTCAGTACAAACGCAACAAAAACGCTAACAACTTAGCAATCAGTCAACGAATCATTAAATAAACAACTCTAATAATCTTAACTAACAACAGGCAACAGTCCAGTTTAACAGTTAAAACAAAGTAACGGGGTAAATAGCAGACTCACGCACTACAGTACAGCAGACTTGTGATGACTTGTTCGCTTCTCCTTGTTCGTTTACCACCCTCAGACAGACGGTCTAGTTGAACGCTTCAACCAAACCCTGAAGAGGATGCTACGGCGGGTGGTGGCAGAGGATGGGCGCGACTGGGACTTTATGATGCCGTACGTGCTCTTTGGAGTGAGAGAAGTGCCCCAAGCATCCACCGGAGTTACACCATTTGAACTGCTTTTCGGCCGACAGCCAAAAGGATTGTTAGATGTGGCCAAAGAAGCCTGGGAACATCAACCAGCTCCCCACCGAACCCTCATTGAGCATGTACGGCAAATGAAAACACGCATAGACCTAGTGATGCCATTGGTCCGGGAACAACTTGCCGAGGCCAGTTCGCCCAATGGAGGTAGTTTCTACCAGGAGATCGAGTGATGCTACTTCTCCCGACGGCAACATAAAAATTCCTCGCAACCTGGAAGGGACCATACCGTGTCGTCGAGAGGGTCGGGCCGGTCAACTACCGGATCCATCAACCGGGACGCCGCCAGGAGGACAAGCTATACCACGACAACTTGCTGAAGAAATGGATAGCACCTCCGGCCCAGATGGCGGCGTTTGCGGAGTCCGAACCGCCGGAGATACCCATGGGGGAACATCTGTTGGCAACCCCATTGTGATGGTTCCCAAGCCCAACGGCACCCTCCGTTTCTGCAATGACTTCCGTCGGTTGAACAAGGTCTCCAGCTTCGATGGTTACCCCATGCCCCGGGTGGATGAGCTACTGGATCGTCTGGGTAAGGCCCGGTATATATCTACCCTGGACCTGACCAAAGGGTACTGGCAGGTACCACTGGCCCCAGAAGCGAGAGAGAAGACCGCTTTCAGTACACCCTCTGGACACTGGCAGTACCGGGTACTACCGTTTGGGCTCCACGGAGCCCCTGCTACGTTCCAGAGGATGATGGACATTCTCCTACGGCCTCATCAGCTACATAGACGATTTGGTCATCCACTCGGAGACATGGGGGGACCACGTAGACAGAGTACGGAGGGTGCTGGTCGACTTGAGGAAGGCCAGACTGGTGGCAAACCCACGGAAGTGTCACCTGGGGCTCGACGAGGCTCAGTACCTGGGTTTTCGTGTAGGGAGAGGTTTGATCCAACCCCAGGAGAAGAAGATAGAGACCATCAGGAAAGCCCCCCGACCTCAGAACAAGACCCAGGTGCGAGCTTTTCTGGGGCTAGTGGGTACTACAGATGCTTCATCCCTAACTTCTCTTCAGTAGCCAGCCCCCTGACCGACCTGACCAAAAAGGGGCAGCCAGAGAAGATCCAGTGGACGGCGGAAGTGGATCAAGCCTTCCGAGCCCTACAAGAGGCTCTTTCGTCGTCCCCAGTACTCCACGCTCCCGACTACAGCTGCCCCTTTATCCTCCAGATCGACGCCTCGGACACAGGCCTAGGCACAGTGCTGTCCCAAACTTGCAGGGGTGAGGAACATCCGGTGGTATATATCAGCAAGAAACTCACCCCCGCTGAGACACGCTACGCCACGGTCGAGAAAGAGGCCCTGGCAATTAAGTGGGCAGTCCTGGAGCTCAGGTATTACCTGCTGGGAAGGAGCTTCACACTGGTGACAGACCATGCCCCACTCCAGTGGATGGCCAAGGCAAAGGACACAAACGCGCGGGTTACTCGCTGGTTCCTGGCGCTCCAGGACTTCCACTTCACCATGACACACCGAGCCGGGGCCTCCCACAGCAATGCGGACGGTCTGTCGAGGATGTGGTCAGGTTGGACGTCCCGATCAGGTAAGCGACACCCACCCCCCCGTCAACCACACACTTCCACAAACAGGACGTCCCGCAGATCCACGTCGACGCTTGGGGGGGGGGCTGTGACGAGTCTCCCTTAGCGCAATCAGCTTCTCCATGGAAACTGAGGGTTTCAACGTGTCGTTTCTCCACCCGCCACAGTATGGCATACCTAAGTATTCATAATGATGTCTTCTATTCATCGCCCTTCTTGATCCGTACCAGATTTTACATGCAGCGGAGGTCCAGCTTGGTAAAAATGGCAGTAGTAACACTAGTAAGTTTATAAAATATGCGGGTGTGGTTACTGTTGGGTTAGTAAACAGGTTCATTATTGTATTTTAAAAACAGCACTGCACCATTGCATTGCACATTGAAAAGCCACTCTTCTCTCTACAAGCTAATTTAAGCTATTACGACCCAAAAATATGATAAAATGTATCATACAGATCTACTTAACTGTGGATCAGAAAATGTCAACCACAAGAAAAAGATAAGTTATTGATTTAGAAACATGACAATAATATATTCAGAATCATACTGTACCCTGTGAACATAACTAGATTATCAGGCATGTTATCTCTACATAGTTTTGAGAGATGGCATGCCTGAAAGAATAAAAAAACTACACTTAACATGAGAACCATCTTTTTCAACATTACACTGACCTGACATACAAGAGAAACGGGTGTATCTTGTACTGTTTGTCTATGGAATGTTAGGACTGTCAGGGGATGACGCATTTAAACGGATCAGTTGGATTGTTGAATAGAAACACCATTGAACCAGACATGCAGATGAAAACTTTCCGATCAAAACATGTCATGTAGTTCATTTGAGACGTCTGCTTGCTAGAAACTGTAACCAACACAATTGGCTGAACCTGATTTTACAAATGACGACCATGATCTAGAATCTGAAAAATCTTAACATGCACACTAAGGTTAACATTCATTTCTATTGTATAGATGGGTGTTTCTTCAAATACAGGCACTTTTGACTTTCCAAAATAAAAAAAAATCTACCCCTGTGATTTTTTGCATCTCAATATACATGAGTTAAACAGTAATACACAGGTCATTTCTGTTTCAATAGAAACTAGACTTGTTTGTCTTTGATAAAATGTCATAAAAAGCAATTTTTCATTGTTGCGGTAAGGACTCAAAAGTGTGGGACAGGCACATTTACTTTGATCAGTAAATAAGACAAACAAACAATTTTTTTTAAATAAGGTCAAATTGTAATACAATTAATTTATTTTAAGTATTTTAACATTGTTATGTTATTTTGTGTTGTGGGACATAAACAAAAATGGTGTTAGTTCCTATAAATGCTTCATAATTTTATATTTAATCACATTAATCATTAATTATATTTTTTGTCAAGGTGTAATGTGCCTATATTTATAAAGCATCATATGGCAAATTTGAGTTGAGTTGAGTTGATCAAAATGCAAATATGAAAAAGTATGAAAAGGTAACAGTGAAAAGTGAAAGTATGTGGAACGCTGTTTTACCAGAAATGAATGAAAGCCTGACTTTTCTAAGATTACAGGGTGATAGTGTAGTGTGAGCATGTTCAAAACTTGTTTCACAACAAGTTTGCTTGTTTGTTTGGAAAAAACGTGAGCACTTCAACACAAGCAGTGTATGTACTTTAAATGCTAAGGTATTTTAATCTTGTCTAGTAAATCTCATCATTCAGCTGCAGCCAAGCTGAAATCATTGGGGTGGTTTCCCGTACAGGGCGTAAGACTGATCCAAGACTAAAATAGAGTCTAAATGGAAAATAGCTGCACTGACATGTATTAAAATAAATCAGTGCCATTGTTTTGTTTGATGCACACAGGTATAAAGTTTTTATGTAATGCATGTTTGTGACAACTACTGAAATTACCTAATTTTTTAAAGCCTAGTCCTGGTTGATCTAACACCTGTCCGGTAAATCCCAATATTACTATATGTCAACTGTATGACAAACCTTATATGAGTTTCTTCCTGTGCAACACAATAGAAAATGCTATAGTAGGTAAAACATTTAGTGGTTTGCAGCGTCTCTATTTTCTCATTTAGAACTTTATAACTTTGTTTGAATTCAGTAGATGTTTTATGCACCCTGTGGCATCATGAGAGGGGGATTGCTAGAGGAAATATACATTCCTTTAAGATGGCTGAAGAGAGTCCTGGAAAGAAGTATAACTCCCACCTCACCAAGGGAACAAGATGGCTGCCTATTAGGAACTACAAAGCCCAACAAGAAATTGCCTGAACAAGAAAAGGGGGGCAGTTGCAGCTAATGAGTTGAACCGTGTGTTGGAAGAGAAGAAGAAAATTGTTGCCATGGATAGAAGAGGAGCAGTAAAAGAACTTAAAGGGCCGCTATCCCAGAGAATGCACTTTTAAATGTTTATTTACCAGAAATTGAGTCGCCAGCGTGTGTGCAGAAACACGCTGTAATTATACAAATCCATTTGTTGTTCTTTTTGTAATCTCCTAAAAACCACAACAGTAACACAAAACAGGCCGTTGGGGAAACCCTAACAATCTTATGTCACATTGTTTATGCCTGCCCATGACAGCTCACAGACTCAGCCTTATGACTCGTAGTCCCCACCTTGCCAGAGATACGCTGTAAGACATTTTCAGGCAAGAGCAGATGTAGCCACTAGCCAGCGACAAAAATGTCTAAGAAACAACAAAAGTGTGCTGTTGTTGGATGTTAAATGTAAGAAAAAAAGGAAACCGGGAGGAGACCTTTCCGACAAGCCCGGGTACGTCCCGCTGGGACCTTGGATGCAGGAGTTAATCACCGTCGAAAGTACCTTGAAAAAGCACTTTTTTTCAGATCGACAAACCAACATTCAATGGCCTTACAGTCTTACAGAAACGATCGTTGGAAAGGTCTCCACCGCGGCATTCGAACAAGACTGACAGCGAATCGATGCGATCCCTAGGTCGGGAGCTCCCAGTAGCCAGGAAGGTTGAAAAGTCAAACCTCCGGGAATGGGTCGCCCAGCGCCCGGAAGACCAGGCTCCGTCCAGTCGCCTTCCGCCAAATGTATCTCCGGCTCCCGGGGTCGTGGCGAGTCAACGCAGGTCAGTATAGCATGGGTTTCGCAAAAAAAGAGTGGGTTAGTACCAGCTGTCCGCAATCAAGCTTCATCTCCGGAAGTAGTAAGTACAACACCTCACCAATCACATCACGGATACTGAGCAACAACATTTGGACTTATTAATCAGGCAAAACTTACACTTGAGATGCCAAAATACAGACAGCACATCACATGCCCTACCAAAGACAAATATATTTTGGACCATTGCTTTACCACAATAATTAATGCATATCGCTCTGACCCAAGAGCAGCTTTAGGACTGTCTGATCACTGCCTGGTTCACCTTATCCCAGCCTACAGGCAGAAACTAAAAGCAGCCAAACCTATGGAAAGGACTGTTAAAAGATGCACCAATGAAACAGAGCAGGCCTTACAAGCCTGTTTCGAGTGCACCAATTGGAGTGTTTTTGAAGCTGCTACCACCGATCTGGACGAGCTAACAGAGACTGTAACATCATACATCAGTTTCTGTGAGGATTTGTGCATTCCCACTAGGACTTCCTTAAAATACAAACCTGTTTCCAAAAAAGTTGGGACACTGTAAAAATCACTGTAAGAATACAACATAGATGACATATCAAATGTTTTAACTGAGATAATTTATCATTTTACTCCTGAGATAGGCGCAGGCTCCCGTGACCCGAGGTAGTTCGGACAAGCGGTAGAAAATGGAATGGAATGGAATGGAATTTATCATTTTAAGGGAAAAATAAGTTGATTTTAAATTTCATGGCATCAACACATCTCGAAAAAGTTGGGACAAGGCCATATTTACCACTGTGTCGTATCCCCTCTTCTTTTTATAACAGTCTGCAAACGTCTGGGGACTGAGGAGACAAGTTGCTAAAATTTAGGAATGTTGTCCCATTCTTGTCTAATACAGGCTTCTAGTTGCTCAACTGTCTTAGGTCTTCTTTGTCGCATCTTCCTCTTTATGATGCACCAAATGTTTTCTATGGGTGAAAGATCTGGACTGCAGGCTGGCCATTTCAGTACCCGGATCCTTCTTCTACGCAGCCATGATGTTGTATTTGATGCAGTATGTGGTCTGGCATTGTCATGTTGGAAAATGCAAGGTCTTCCCTGAAAGAGACGACGTCTGGATGGGAGCACATGTTGTTCTAGAACTTGGATATACCTTTCAGCATTGATGGTGCCTTTCAAGATGTGTAAGCTGCCCATGCAACCCCATACAATCAGAGATGCAGGCTTCTGAACTGAGTGCTGATAACAACTTGGGTTGTCCTTGTCCTCTTTAGTCCGGATGACATGGCATCCCAGTTTTCCAAAAAGAACTTCAAATATTGATTCGTCTGACCACGGGACAGTTTTCCACTTTGCCACAGTCCATTTTAAAGGCCCAGAGAAAATGCCTGCACTTCTGGATCATGTTTAGATATGGCTTCTTTGTTGACCTATAGAGTTTTAGCCGGCAACGGCGAATGGTACGGTGGATTATGATCACCGACAATGTTTTGTTTTCTGGAAGTATTCCTGAGCCGATGTTGTGATTTTCATTACAATAGCATTCCTGTATGTGATGCAGTGCCGTCTTAGGGCCCGAAGACCCTTACGTACAGAGATTGTTCCAGATTCTCTGAATCTTTGGATGATATTATGCACTGTATATGATGATAACTTCAGACTCTTTGCAATTTTTCTCTGAGAAACTCCTTTCTGATATTACTCCACTTTTTTTCGCCGCAGCATTTGGGGAATTGGTGATCCTCTGCCCATCTTGACTTCTGAGAGACACTGCCACTCTGAGAGGCTTTTTTTATACCCAATCTTGTTGCCAATTGACCTAATAAGTTGCAAATTGGTCCTCCAGCTGTTCCTTATATATACATTTAACTTTTCTGGCCTCTTATTGCTACCTGTCCCAACTTTTTTGGAATGTGTAGCTCTCATGAAATCCAAAATGAGCCAATATTTGGCATGACATTTCAAAATGTCTCACTTACAACATTTTATATATTATCTATATTCTATTGTGAATAAAATATAAGTTTATGAGATTTGTAAATTATTCCATTCCTTTTCTACTCACAATTTGTACAGTGTCCCAACTTTTTTTGGAATCGGGTTTGTACAACAATGATGAAACAAAACTAAGCAAAACTAAGACAGATTCGCCAAGCCAAGGAGGATTCCTACAGAAAAGGGGACAAATTTGTGTACAGGCAGGCAAGGAAGAGAAGCAAGGAAGGCTTAGAGAAACTGCTCTAAAAAGTTGGAAAACCAGTTTTCAGCCAACAACCCTGCATCTGTGTGGAAAGGCCTTAAAAACATCACCAACTACAAGCCACCATCCCCCAATTTTGCAGGCAATCAACACCAGGTCAATGATCGGAATGACATTACTGCAGATTTGAAAATGCTAACTTTATACCTCATACGAACTCTGACATTTTCTCTACACAACACCTTTCACCTTCAGTCACCCCACCTCCTGCACTTCAGATCGGTGAAGAGGATGTGGGCTGAGTCTTTAGGAAACGTCTCGGTTACGTATGTAACCTCGGTTCCCTGATGGAGGGAACGAGACGTTGTGTCGAAGACGACAGATGGGGTTCGCCCTTGAGAACCAATCAACTCTGACTACTATAGAAAAGGCCAATGAAATTTGGCGAATGAAATTTGCATGCCGGGCTCCGCCCCCGGATGTCCGGTATAAAAGGAAGCCGGCGTGCAGCATTCACTCATCTTTTGTTCTGAAGAGCCTGAGAGCCTCTCACGACTGCAGCAGAATACGATACATGTTAGTGGCATAAGGGACACAACGTCTCGTTCCCTCCATCAGGGAACCGAGGTTACATACGTAACCGAGACGTTCCCTTTCTGTCGGTCTCTCTACGTTGTGTCGAAGACGACAGATGGGGTTCCCTATGGAAAACGCCACAACGCTGTATCGCGTCACAATCTCTAGCGAAGCGACGGTAACAGGCCTGGGCGTGTCAGCTCGATGCTTTCGCGAAACTGTAACCTTCCAGTGTGGTGGTCGGGGGGTTCCAGAGCTTTCTGGAGAAAGATGGGAACAGCCCTGACCGGTAACCTTTCACGGACGGAGGCCTTAGCTCTCTACTGGCGAGAGGCCGTCCGGCTCGGGTTTACACCGGGTAAGCGCAACTTCCTTAATTAGGGATGCGCTGCAGAGGCCACCTCCTACCCGTGGGGAGGAATACGGTGGATAAGGTATGGTCTCGTCCTTGGAGGAGAACGCATGGAACGTGCGGGCTGAGTAGTTAACCGCGAGGTGGAGGTCCACCTGGGGAAGCTCATGGGTTACCAGGAGTGGGAACCATATCATGAGGATACATCAGACGGAACAGCCCACGGGGGGGGGTGTTACAGGCGTCCGGTAGCACTAGGTCTGGTTTGAGCCAGGGGATGGCTCACATGTTATCCCGGCCTAAGGGGGAAGGCTGCTCTGCCCAGCCAACCCCCAGGTGGTGCTTGCTTAGTGATGGATAGAATGCCTATTCTTAACCAAGTGGTTGGGTAAGAAGGGAAGCGGATAGGGTACCTGTCCTTAGCCAGAGTAGGGTAAGGAGAGAGGTAGATAGCACACTGACCCAGCCTCCTAGAGGGTGGGGTGATGCTTTCGCAGGCATACGCCCCGCCGGATGCCAGTCCTACATGTTGCCACGCAGGACGTGGGCTGACACCGGGTTTACGCTAGGGTTGTTTAACCCCTGCGAAGGTGTATGGGCGTAGCCCAACCCGCAGCTCTACAGATGTCTGCTAGAGAGGCGCTTCTGCCAGTGCCCAGGAGGTGGCTATACCCCCCTCAGTGGGCATGGGAGATTCTGAGATTGGAATGTCGTTCGTAACGGCATCCACGACTCAGTGCGTCAACCTCTGCTTGGAGACAGCCTTCCCCTCTGCTGTCCTCCAATACAGACAAGGAGCTGGTCAGAGCTACTGAGGCCCTGCGTGCGGTCCAGGACACAACACGGATGGGGTTGGGTCTTCCTCCCCAATGGGGAGCGCCTGCAAGTTCACCACTTCGCCCCGTAAGGGAGTAGTGGGAACTTTTTGGGCACGCATCCGGGCCTGGGTCTCAAGATAACGTGGGGGGGGAGGTGTGCTTCCGCCCGTCCCGCGGTCAGCTGTGCGCAAGGATATCCGTGTCGAGAGCCTCGGACAGGGAGTACCAAGCGGCCTATGCGGGGGTGGAGTCGCCACTCTCTACGAGGCATAAACTGACAAGAGAGCGCGTCGGCTGTCTAGTTCAGTTTGCCCGAGGTGAGTGTGGCCCACAGGGAACGGATCACCTGTTGACTCCACCGGAGGAGGCGTCGAGCAAGTTGTGTTAGCTGCTGTGAGCGAACGCCACCCTAAGATCTGATGTACGCTACAGCTGTAGTGCCGTCCTCGGACCAGCACGTGCTTGTCCCGCACGAGAGGCCGCAGCCTGCTCAGTGCAAGTAGCACTGCCCACAACTCCTGGCAATTGATATGCCAGCGCAGGTGGGGGTTCGCCCAATGCCCCGCCTGCGTGCCCGTTACACACTGCACCGCACCCCTGCAGGGAGGCGTCCGTCGTCACCACGACTTGCCTCATAACCTGCCCTGAGGGACCTAGTCCGTCGAAAAAGTCATGGAAGACCAGGGGTTTTGGTGCGTCGGCCGCAGGGCATCATCACCATGCGCCTGCTGCCGGTGTGCCACACTCTCCTCGGAACTCGACTCTGAAGCCAGTGTTGGAGCGGTCTCATGTGCATCAACCCGAGGGGTCTCACCCGACGAGGACGCCATGCCTAGGAGCCTCTGAATCGTTTCAGGGGGACCGCTGTCTGCTTGAAATGTTCCAGGCAGTTCAACACCGGCTGGGCGCGTACTGCGGACAGTAGCGCCGACATGGTGACAGAGTTGAGTTCCCTACCGAGAAAGAGGATGCTCTGCCCTGGGGAGAGCTTGTCCTTTCCTCGGTTGACCTGGATTCCCAATCGATCTGGGTGCCGGAGCACCAGGCCCCTTGTATACATAACAGATCTCACGAGTGTGTCAGGCCAGTCGTTGAGATAGTTAAGTACCCGCACACCTTCCTCCCCTCAGGGAGAAAGGGCAGCTTCCACGATCTTCGTGAAGACCGTGGAGACAGGGACAGATCGAAAGGGATTTCAGGTCGATTGCCACGAACCAATCCTGACACCTGATGGGTGTCAGGACGCGCCTCTGCGTGAGCATCCTGAGCAGCAGCTTGTGAAGGTGCTTAGTTCAGGGTACGCAGACCTCCGGGGCGCAACCCGCCGTCTTTCTTGGGAACGATGAAGTGCGGGTTGTAACCCACCGAACATCTTGGTTTGAGGGACGAACTCGATGCCTGTTTGCCAGAAGGGTGGTGACCTCTACCCGAAGTATGTAGGCGTCCCTAGCCTCCGATGCTGCGAACGACATCTCATCTACGTCACACATCGTTTCCGAGTGCGTGCCTGAGGATCCGAACGGTATATGCCGGTTGGGGAACGTTCAGAAGAGCGAATCGGGGTGCGATCGGCCTGTGAGCACTTGGCTGGCGGGTTTACGTTCGCAGAGTTCCCCATATCACTAACGCTGCTACGTGGGTGGTCATCGGGGCCGTAGCCACAGATGTCACAGCCCGGGTAGCAGACGAAATGGTGGCTGGTTCCCGTAGGAAGACAGCCCCCCGTGACCGCAACTTCTGAGTGACAATCCGCCCGCAGTGCGGGCAGATGTGTCAACGAATGCTGCTTCAGTGTGCTGGACGCCCAGACACCTAATGCAGCGATCGTGTCCATCCCCCTCCTCGATGAGGGTGCCGCACCCAAGAGAACAGCGGGACATGCCGCGCTGGAAATTGCTCAGTCCTGAAAAGGACCTTTTAGAAATAATCTCTATCACCTCCGGAACGCCGAGACGCCCAGGAGAAGGTCGCTGCAGGAAGGGACGATCCGCTGCTCTGCGTCGTAGAACCGGCGAAGTAGAAGAAGAATTTGTTGAATTATTTTTGTTCGTAGTCATGAGCGAGGGCTCTGAAGAACAAAAGATGAGTGAATGCTGCACGCCGGCTTCCTTTTATACCGGACATCCGGGGGCGGAGCCCGGCATGCAAATTTCATTCGCCAAATTTCATTGGCCTTTTCTATAGTAGTCAGAGTTGATTGGTTCTCAAGGGCGAACCCCATCTGTCGTCTTCGACACGACGTCGAGAGACCGACAGAAAGGGAACAAAAGACAAGAAAAGCACCAGGCCCAGATGGTATCTCCCCAGCCTGTCTTAAAAGCTGTGCTATTCAACTGGCCTTCATCTTCTCACAGATCTTCAACAGATCACTCACTGGAGTTGTTTACAGTTCCTTCCTGTTTCAAGTGCTCCACTATAATCCCCATCCCAAAGAAACCCAAAATCACAGGACTGAATGACTTTCAATACGCTTTCAACACCATCATCCCATCACTGCTCCAGACAAAGGTTACACAGCTATCTGTACCTGGCTCCAATTGTCAGTGGATCACCAGCTTTCTGACAGACAGGCAACAGTTAGTGAGAGTGGGGAAACTCACATCCAGCATCCTCACAATCAGCACTGGCGCCTCCCAGGGGTGCGTTCTCTCCCCACTGTTCTTCTCCCTGTACACGAATGACAGCACTGCCCATCACCCTTCTGTCATACTTCTGAAGTTCGCACACAACACCACACTCATTGCCCTCATCCAGGGTGGTGATGAGTCTGCGTAGGAGGTTGAGGAGCTGGCTGTCTGGTGCAGTCATAACAACTTGGAGCTGAAGACGCTTAAAACAGTGGAGACAATTGTGGACTTCAGGAGAAACGCCCTTGCACTCCCCCCTCTCACCATCATGAACAGCACTGTGGCAGCAGTGGATTCATTCAGGTTCCTGGACACCACCATCTCTCAGGACCTGAAGTGGGACATCAGCTGAAGAAGTTCAACTTTCCACAAACTCTGTTAAAACAGTTTTACTCAGCAGTCATAGAGTCTGTCCTCAGCACATCCATCACTGTCTGGTTTGGCTCAGCCACAAAGTCAGACATCAGAAGACTACAGAGGACGGTTCAGACTGCTGAGAAGATCATTAATGCTCCCCTTCCCACCCTCCATGAACTGTATACATCCAGAGTGAGGAAAAGGGCTCAGAAAATCACCCTGGACCTCTCATACCAAAGCCATCATTTCTTCACAAAACATCTTCTTCCCTCAGGCCATTTACCTCTTGAACAGTTAAATGTTTTTTACCCACCGTGTAATTAATAACTCTGCGATGACTGCAATAATACTTAAGTTCAGTCAGTTTTAATTACATCATGCAGATAATACACTATCTATTTATCTATTTTTTATATTTTTCTGTAAATTATATTTAATTCTGCTGTATATAGTAAATACCTTGTATTACAATAGTCTATTCTTATTTTTTACTTGTACATATTTACAAACACACATAGCTTTACTCTCTATACCTTTATCTTTTGTTATTGTATTTCTTATTTTTTTATACCCATAGGCCCATATTTAAATCATCTGTGTACTGTATTCTATTGTTATGGTCTCTGTGCACTGTTTTTGCTGTTTCTGTGTACTGGATGTTCCTGTCAACAAAACAAATTCCTTTTGCAAACATACTTTGCAATAAAGCTCTTTCTGATTCTGATTTGGTGGAGAATGCGGGCACCGGATGACTACTGATGTTTCAGAATGATGTTTAGCACCTCACACACCTCTTTTTTTTAACTTAAGTACCTAGTCAATTGATTGTAAAATGGAAGAGTTGCAAGAGAAGAGAAATGGAACAGAGTTAGGCCCAAGACTCAGCAAGATACAGGCTATTGACTTCTTTTCCTAAAATGAGGGAGAAGGATGATGTTGAAGCATACTTGCATGCATTTGAGACCATAGCTATAAGAGAAAAATGGCCAGAAGACCATTGGACTAAAATTCTAGCACCCTTTTTTACAGGGGGAATCTCAGTAAGGCTTCTTAGACCTTGATCCTGTACTGGCCAACAGTTATGCCTCATTTAATGTAGAGATATTAAGTGGAAGTGGCCTAACAGAGTTCAGAAGGGCCCAAAGGTTCCATGCGTGGAGGTTCAAGAAAGACCAGGTAAAGGTTGTTGAGTCCGTTATAATGGACAGATTGAGAGCCCTACTCATAGATACTAAAAGAGTTGTCTGTCAGGATAACCCAAAATCACCCCAAGAGATGATAGAGGCAGTTGAAAGATTCCAAGCTAGCACAGACATGCTGAACCCCATCCCTTAAATGAGGCACAGCCCCAACAAAAGTTGTTCTCTAAAGTCTCTTCCAAAGGGTGGGACATTCCACAAGGGCGACGGTCCAGCCAGCATGAATCCCCAGCTGTAAGTACAGTGTAAAAATCAAGAACATGTTGCGACTGTGGGGAAGAAACCCACTCTTTATCCTGGACTGTTCGATAACTATTAGACCGGAATCTCTTCTTCCCTTCACTGCCAAAACTCTCAAGCGTGTTGTATTTCACCGGCGCTCCTTCTTTCTCGCACAGAACAACCTTCTGGACAGCTCCAGGCTCTTGTCCTGTCTAGACTGGAATATTGCAATGAGCTACTGGCTGGACTTCTAGCTTGCACAACCAAACCTCTACAGATGATCCAGAGTGCAGCGCCGAGAGTGGTCTTCAATGATTCACAGAGAGCACACGTCACTCCTCTCTTCATTAAGTAAAATTTGCTCTGTAATACAATTCAAAGTAGGCAAGGAAGGAGATGGGAACCGGCAAACATTTAATAAAATAACAACAAAGTAAATAAACAGCCGGCAGCCCCTCTCTGACGACTGCCGGCGACACACACAAACCACAACTAAAACCCAGGCCTGGTCCTCTCTCATTGACGGTCCGGTCGCTCGTCCTCTTATGCTCCCGATCTCCTCCGTTATACGAGACCGGTGCGCATACAGCTGACGCTCGTACCTCGACTCATGGTCTCGTCCCGCCTTATTCACTACAGGCTCCCTATAGGTGCTCGCATCAAATTGAAAGTTTTGAAACGCACACACAAAGTAGTTTTTATATCCCCTTGCGCTGGTTCAAAGCGACCTAGAACAGATCCGTAATGCACCATCTTCACTAAGCTGGGTCTATGTAGTGCCTACAATTGAATTAGTGTGAAAGCCAGCGATGAATGTAAAACCGCCATCATAACCCCCTCCGGACACTATGAGTACCTGATAATGCCTTTCGGATTATTAAATGCCCCTGCCATATTCCAAAGCTTCATGAATTAAATCTTCAGAGACTTGTTCAACCGGTTTGTAATAATAAATATTGATAACATCATCAATTACTACCACACAGTCTCAGAACACATCCATCATGTCACCCTGGTACTCCAATGACTCCACCAACATCAACTCTATTTCAAGCTGGAAAAGTGTAAATTTCACCTGTCCACCTTTCCTTTCCTCAGCTATCACATCAGCAACAACATAGTCAAGATGGACCAGGGGAAGATGAACGCTGTAATGAAATGGCCACATTCCATGAATTACAGTGCTTTCTAGGATTTGCCAACTTCTACCGCCGTTTCATTGCCAACTTCAACATAATCTCATCACCACTCACCTCTATGATCAGTAAGCGGTCCAAATCTCTGCCCTGGAACCTTAATGCCAAATTGCCAAAAACTTTTGTTGCAGCCGCCGGGGAGTCTGCCACGTCTCCAACCATGCGTCTATTCATCTTGTAAACTGTCCCAGCAGTTTAACTATGAGATTGAAAACCAAGAACTTTTAGCAACCAAATTAGCCCCAGAGGAGTGGCTGGCTGAAGGGACCCCTTTCCCATTTTTTTTAAATAACTGACCATAAGAATCTGGACTATTTGAAGGAACCCAAACAACTCAACAAACGACAGGCGCTATTCTTCTCCCACTTTAGCTTCACTGTTACTTATCGACCTGAAAACATGAATGTGAAAGCTGATGCATTATCTCGTCAATTATGTACTCAACCTGATTCCTCCACTCCAGAGCTCATCCTCCCTTCAGCCGTCTTCGTGAGCCCCATTCTGTGGGCTTTTGATGAAGAAATCAGTGCTGGAAATCACCAAGCTCCTTCAGGAGGTCCTGAGGGTAAAACCTTTGTTCCCCCAGAACTCCGTGTCATTCTCATGGACTCAGCATACTCCGTTTGGGGAACGGGCCACCAGGCTGTCAGTAGACCTTCTCGCTCCTGCCCCCCCTACTGGTGGCCCAAGATGTCTTAGGATATCTCCCAGTTCATCATAGGATGCTCAGTCTGAGCACATCTGCCTGAGGGTAAACTCATGCCTCTACCAGCTCCTCGCCATCCTTGGTCCCATCTTGCTGTAGCAGGATGTGGGTGTTTGTTTATGGATACTTACCGCTAGGTGGTGTGAATGGTCGGTCTAAGGCCGAGCCCTGTAAGTGACCGGCTGGTTACCAATTATTTTAATCAACGTGTAGATAAAAGCGTAACGTGTTTCATGACTACATGCTATATGATCTGATAACATGCTACAACCGAGTGTGGGTAACTAAGATGTATCCGTAAACCAATTGTTTTCTGGTTTCAATCTTATGCTGAATGCCCTGCGTCCATGATGATTGTCCTGATTATGTGCATCACTGATTGTGGGTAACCAAAGGTATCTTTAAAATTGATCATTCTCCAGTGTTTCTGGTTTCCTGTCGAGTTTTCTGTTTCTGCTGTTTGATGGATTGTAGAGGTGGAGCAGGTGTTGCATTCGCACTGTCTTTTATAATATGTTGTTTTTATATGCTTGTGCCGTTTAGGCAATTTTTTAAACAATAAATTGAACTTCTTGACTTATACATCCTTTCGGGTCACAGTGAACTTGTGCGCCCTATTGGTCTGGGTGCTTATATCCTTGAGTGAAAGTCCCTAGGTGGTGTAGTTGGCTACGTAAATTTGCCCGCCGGTCACATTGCAATACACTTTCACATGCATTCTAGTGGACCATTTCTCTAAGGCATGCAAATTGATACCATTACCTCGGCTGCCCACAGCCTTTGTGACTTTAGAATCCCTCTTTACTCATGTGTTTCGAAACTGCCGGCTTCCAGAGGACATCGTGACAGACAGGGGCCCCCATTTAATCTCCCAAGTTTTGAAGGCCTTCTTTAAACACCACAACGTGGTGGTCAGTCAAACCTCCGGTTATCACCCTTAGGCTAATGGCCAGGAAGAGCGCAAGATCAAGGACATCCGAAGATACCTGAGATCTTGCTGCCATGACCAGCATCACAGCTGGCACCACTTCCTCCAATGGTTTTAACTCCACTGGGTTAACACCATTTCAATGCATACTTAGCTACCAGCCTCCCCTATTTCCCTTGTCAGGGGATCCCTCAACCTAGCCAGCAATGGCAAACTGGTTTCAGGAGAGCGAAAGGGTTTGGGACTCAGCTCATACCTACCTCCAACAGGCTGTCCACAGACAAAAGGGCAATGCTGGCACCCGTCGTTCACCCACCCAACAGTACGTACCTGGATAAAAGTTTTGGCTCTCCACCTGTCTTGATCTTCTTCTGTGGCAGCCCTGTAAAAAGCTGAGTCCCAAATCCATAGGACCCTTCCGCTTCCTTCACCAGATCAATCCAGTCACCTACAGTCTTCAACTCCCACCTCACTAAAATATGTCACCCTCATTCCATGTCTCTCTCCTTAAGCCTTACCATAATCTTGCTTCTGTTCCCACCACAGAGCCTGGTGCGCAGCTGATACCCCCTCCTCTACCCATCGATGTGACCCGGCAGATCTGCCTCATGCAGAGCATACTCAACTCGATATGACGAGGAGGCCGCTTGGAATACTTGGTTCATTGGGAGGGGTGCAGACCAGAGGAACGGTCTTGGGAGGCTCGTGACGACATTCTAGACCCCACACTCCTCAGAGACTCTCACTCCTCTGAACCCAGGTGTCCTTCTCCTTGCTCTCATCCTCGTCAATCTGTTAGGTCCTCTAGAGCTGACTGTGGAAGGGGGGATACTGTAGCAAACGCAGCACAGCTGACAGCCACACCCTCAGAATCAGCGCTCTTCCCCAGATTTCCCTCCTCTCATTCCCCAGATTTTTAATCCCTGCAGACTACACTCCCCATGATCCCTTGCACCAGACACCTTGATTACACCACACACCAGCAATTTATCACCTCAGACTCCATATATATACTGTTCTGTTTGTTTCATTAATTGTCAGGTCTAGTTGTTATCTCGCATACGCTAGCTCAGATCCCTTAAGCATTTTGATGCTGTGTTTTCCTGTGGATGTTTTTTGTCATTGTTTACCCAAGGTGTTTTTTTGCTTGTTTTTCCCTGATTGTGAACTATACTTTGTGGAATATACCCTGTGGATTTTGTCAGTTATTTTTTCACCAGTGGACGCGCTGATATTTTACAAAAAAGCGAGGTGTGCTATGATTGGCTAGATAACCACTGCGTAACTATAGCTAACTGTTTTACCTTTTATATATAACGTTATTAAGACTATAAAGATAGAAACAAGCTCGCATTACAGCAGGGATTGGTAACATAATAAAAACGTGAGTGTGTTGGCCCTTCTTGATCAACCAGTGTTACGCCACGTCTCGTCGCGACTCAACAAAGACAACAAACCCCATTATAAACACCACATTTGTTGCCTCTAGTTGGAACATTATTACTGATTATTAGGACTTATGTTGTCTTATTTCACGTTGCACGTGTGTCTTCTTTTGCATATCCCAAACATACAAGAAACTCAACCCGCGTAAGTCCGTAGCAAAGTCTTTTACCATGAAAATATACTTACGGGCTGTGAATCTGATGCGACAGACTGTTTTAAAAAAGCTTTTTAACCAAAGCTTTCGTGCATAGCCGGTCTTAATCACTCTCCCAGGTTCGTGAAGCAATCTTCTGTGAAATGCGCTGCACAAACTTGAATTCGGATTGTACTGTTCTGGAACAGTGTTGTAAATAAAATGTAACCATTTGTTTTAAGTTGTCTCATCTTAAGGCAGGGCAAACAAAGAGTCTTTATTTTTCGCAATGAAACACAAAGCGCCTCTGCGACATGGCTGCGGCAGTGTCGATACAATGAGATTTACAAGTACGCCCAATTTACTTACGTTAGATTTGGGCGGTCTTAGTCAAGTCATGTTACGAAGTGACGTACATTCAGCGGGGTGTGGTTACACGAGGCGTTTCAGGCAGGTCTGTGTAAGCATTTGCTTTTAGATAGAATGCATCTTTTGATCCCCTCCTTGAACTGCCACCTTACCGTGGTGGAGGGGTTTGAGCACCCGAAAGACCCTAGGAGCTATGTTGTCTGGGGCTATATGCCCCTGGTAGGGTCTCCCAAGGCAAACAGGTCCTAGGCGACGGGTCAGACTAAGAGCGGTTCACAAAACCCTTATGACGACTATTAATTGGAGGACCGTGACGTCGCCCGGTATGGCGCAGCCGGGGCCCCACCCTGGAGCCAGGCCCGGGGTTGGGGCTCGTATTCGAGCGCCTGGTGGTCGGGCCTCCCCCCATGGGGTCCGGCCGGGCACAGCCCGAAGGAGCGACGTGGGGCCACCCTCCCGTGGACCCACCACCTGCAGGAGGGACCGTAAGGGGCCGGTGCAAAGTGGATCGGGCGGCAGTCGAAGGCAGGGGCCTCGACAACCCGATCCCTGGACGCGGAATCTAGCTCTAGGGACATGGAACGTCACCTCTCTGACGGGGAAGGAGCCTGAGATTGTGCGTGAGGTTCAGAGATTCCGACTAGAAATAGTCGGGATCACCTCTACGCACAGCTTGGGCTCTGGAACCACTCCCCTCGAGGGAGGATGGAGTCTTCACCACTCTGGAGTTGCCCATGGTGAGAGGCGGTGGGCTGGTGTGGGTTTGCTTATAGCTCCCCAGCTCAGCCCCCATGTGTTGGAGTTTACCCCGGTGAACGAGAGGGTCGCTTCCCTGCGCCTTCGGGTCGGGGATAGGTCTCTCACTGTCGTTTGTGCCTATGGGCCAAATGGCAGTGTAGAGTACCCGGCCTTCTTGGAGACTCTTGGAGGGGTGCTGGAAAGCGCCCCGACTGGGGACTCCGTCGTTCTGCTGGGGGACTTCAACGCCCACGTGGGCAACGACAGTGACACCTGGAGGGCGTGATTGGGAGGAACGGCCCCCCTGATCTGAACCCGAGTGGTGTTCTGTTATTGGACTTCTGTGCTAGTTACAGTTTGGCCATAACGAACACCATGTTCAAGCATAAGGGTGTCCATCAGTGCACATGGCACCAGGACACCCTTGGCCGGAGGTCGATGATCGACTTTGTAGTTGTTTCATCTGACCTACGGCCATATGTCTTGGACACTCGGGTGAAGAGAGGGGCGGAGCTGTCAACTGATCACCACCTGGTGGTGAGTTGGATCCGATGGCGGGGGAGGAAGCTGGACAGACTCGGCAGACCCAAACGTACTGTGAGGGTCTGTTGGGAACGTTTGGCCGAATCGCCTGTCAGAGAGATCTTCAACTTCCACCTCCGGCAGAGCTTCGACCAGATCCCGAGGGAGTCTGGAGACATTGAGTCCGAGTGGACCATGTTCTCCACCTCCATTGTCAACGTGGCCACTCGGAGCTGTGGCCGTAAGGTCTCCGGTGCCTGTCGAGGCGGCAATCCTCGAACCCGGTGGTGGACACCGGAAGTAAGGGATGCCGTCAAGCTGAAGAAGTCCTATCGGGCCTGGCTGGCTTGTGGGACTCCCGAGGCAGCTGACAGGTACCGACAGGCCAAGCGGACTGCAGCCCGGGTGGTTGGGGAGGCAAAAACTCGGGCCTGGGAGGAGTTCGGGGAGGCCATGGAGAAGGACTATCGGTCGGCCTCGAAGAGATTCTGGCAAACCGTCCGGCGCCTCAGGAGGGGTAAGCAGTGCCCTACCAACGCTGTTTTACAGTGGAGGGGGGCGGCTGTTGACCTCGACCGGGGATATCATCGGGCGGTGGAAGGAATACTTCGAGGATCTCCTCAATCCCGCCGGCACTTCTTCCATTGAGGAAGCAGAGGCCGAGGCTCGGAGGCGGACTCGCCCATCACCCGGGCTGAAGTCACCGAGGTAGTCAAGAAACTCCTCGGTGGCAGGGCACCGGGGTAGGACGAGATCCGCCCTGAGTACCTCAAGTCTCTGGATGTTGTGGGGCTGTCTTGGCTGACACGCCTCTGCAGCATCGCGTGGCGGTCGGGGACAGTTCCCTTGGACTGGCAGACGGGGTGGTGGTCCCTCTTTTAAGGGGGACCGGAGAGTGTGCTCCAACTATCGGGGATCACACTTCTCAGCCTCCCCGGGAAAGTCTATGCCAGGGTACTGGAGAGGAGAATCTGGCCGATGGTAGAACCTCGGATTCAGGAGGAACAGTGTGGTTTCCGTCCCGGTCGTGGAACACTGGACCAGCTCTATACCCTCTCCAGGGTGCTGGAGGGTTCATGGGAGTTTGCCCAACCAATCCACATGTGTTTTGTGGATTTGGAGAAGGCATTCGACTGTGTCCCTCACGGCATCTTGTGGAGGGTGCTCCGGGAGTATGGGATTCGGGACCCTTTGCTAAGGGGCTATCCGGTCCCTGTACGACCGGAGCAGGAGCTTGGTTCGCATTGCCGGCAGTAAGTCAGACTTGTTTCCGGTGCATGTTGGACTCCGGCAGGGCTGCCCTTTGTCGCCGTTCTGTTTATAATTTTTATGGACAGAATCTAGGCGCAGCCAGGGGCCGGAGGGCGTCGGGTTTGGGGACCACACGATATCATCTCTGCTCTTTGCGGATGATGTCGTCGTGCTGGCCCCATCAGACCAGGACCTTCAGCATGCACTGGGACGGTTTGCAGCCGAGTGTGAAGCGGCTGGGATGAGAATCAGCACCTCCAAGTCTGAGGTTATGGTTCTCAGTTGGAAAAGGGTGGCTTGCTCACTTCAGGTAGGTGGAGAGTTCCTTCCTCAAGTGGAGGAGTTCAAGTATCTGGGGGTCTTGTTCACGAGTGAGGGAAGGATGGAACGGGAGATTGACAGACGGATCGGTGCAGCTTCTGCAGTAATGCGGTCGCTGTACCGGTCTGTCGTGGTGAAGAAGGAGCTGAGCCGCAAGGCGAAGCTCTCGATTTACCGGTCAATCTACGTTCCTACTCTCACCTATGGTCATGAGCTGTGGGTCATGACCGAAAGGACAAGATCCCGGATACAGGCGGCCGAAATGAGCTTTCTCCGCAGGGTGGCTGGGCGATCCCTTAGAGATAGGGTGAGAAGCTCGGTCACTCGGGAGGAGCTCAGAGTAGATCCGCTGCTCCTCCACATCGAGAGGGGCCAGCTGAGGTGGCTCGGGCATCTTTTCCGGATGCCCCCTGGACGCCTTCCCGGGAAGGTGTTCCGGGCATGTCCCACCGGGAGGAGACCCCGGGGAAGACCTAGGACACGCTGGAGGGACTATGTCTCCCGGCTGGCCTGGGAACGCCTCGGTGTCCCCCCGGAAGAGCTGGAGGAAGTGTCTAGGGAGAGGGAAGTCTGGGCGTCCCTGCTTAGACTGCTGCCCCCGCGACCCGGATAAGCGGAAGAAGATGGATGGATGGATGGCATCTTTTGATCTGACACTATAATTTTTGCAATTTTACGTGTCTTATACATGCATGAGCAACTTATAACACACCAAAGACACAGAAAAATGCGCCATATGACCCCTTTTATTGAACTGGTTAAATGTCTTTCAGTCTGGTTTGCATCATATTTGTCAGTGTAGATTGTGACAATCGGAGCTTAACAAGAAGAGAATAAGAATCGAAAGAGGTGTATTGTCAGGTGTTTCTTAAAAGCAACATGCGTGTTGCTTTTTATCTGACTGAGATATGACTAAAATTTTGACACTAGTGTTTTATTTCACTTCCTATTCCTTATCTTTTTATGTTTATATAGGTTTGTATTGGTCTATTGGTACATAATCTGTAGGTTTTTACAGAGCAATGGTATGAGTCAATTTCCACTGCTATAGAAGCAATCTCTGGTCACAAAGTCAGAAAGAGCATCGAACGCAAGATTATTTAATAAACTCTTCCCCTCCATCTCTGTAACTGCCTCCTGCTGGTTGAGTCGAAGTGTGAAGTGATTTTCTTGTCATCTAGGAGATGTCTAGTTAAGCCTGCAAGAACTAAACTGGATGTAAATCTAGTTGGATCTGTCAGTAGGTGTTCTTTAAACTAGAACCAGTGTTGCTGTAATGTGTGATTTTGGAAAATCTTATTTGTGATACTGTACCATATCAGAAAAACGGAAGAGCCAAATATACTACAGAGAACTCATTAAGATCTGACTTTGGGGCTTTATTGAAATAAAAATACTGAAAAAACTTATTTAGCACCATGTTTGAAATAAACAACATGCATGATGATCTGATTGTATGTCAGAATATTAGCAAGTTGCAACTGTGATTGTGTGTTTAAAGCACAGTATTACATTGTTCTTCCTGATATATGGGTTTGAGGATAGGGACATCCCTGATTCTTTTAAATAACATTACCTTTTTCATGGGTATTTAAAATATTAGGGAAAGTCAATAAATGTTTGGTTGTTAGGGCTGTAATTCTACTGTGTATACACAGAAAACAACCTACAAGTTTCAATTAAATGGGATGAGATGAATTTGGTAAAATGCATTTTCCATTAACATTAAACCTGGATTAAATTCACGTGAAGGTAACAACACTTCTTATTTGTAAAAATCTATGCAATGACAAATTTGATGTTGAAATTAACCACTTTGTGTCAACTATGTCAAGTTTGCTCATGAGGTACTTCATAAAATACATTGATCATATTCCTTAAATAATTTTATTTCTTTCAGAATAACTACGAGAAACGTATATGCAAGTTCTGTACAATTCTCTGTTTATGCTTGGGATTGCTTTAAAAAAAGGGTGGTAGAACAGTTTGAAAAACAGGATGCTGACACTTAGTGCACTTAAAACCCCCCCAAAAATTCTGTCCGACAGCAATCCTTCGGCTTGCTCTGTGTGTACTTCAAAAAAATCAGTTCTTCAGATTATTGTGTTGGCTCCAGTTAATGTTTCCATCGTTTCTGAATCCCAATTCTTCAGTGTCTATAGAGGCACGTTAAAAATACTGCCATTTCCCAAGGACTGTGTCTTTGATTGCATCGACAAATTGTGCAGGCACCCAGTAGACCCAATATTGTGAAGCTTCTGTCGGACCCAGCTGAAATGCCTACAATGACAGTATAAATATTAAACACGTTCAAAAGCTTTCTTGTCTGTTAGCATTTATTTATTAACATGTATAGTGAGATAAACGAATACCATCATGTTATAGTCCTCGTGACCCTCTATTGGCTCAGTCACAACGTTTTTGATGGAACCCATTGGGATTTTTTCAGTTCTTTCTGAAGACGAGAAGACATCATATCGTAGTGATTTGTAAAGTACAAATAAAGCATTGTATATTTACTATTAATTCAAGGATGAAATCTTTATGTAAAAGCATATTATCTTTTATTATGTTAATAAAATGTACAGTACACAATTGTAAAATACAGTACTTACTACACACACCATTTATACATTTAGTCTCATGTTTCTTTTCATTTCTTTTGTGTTATGTACTGTATATACTGTGTGTTTAAGAAAAGAGAGTTCCTGTAACCAGAACTAATTCCTTAAAGCTTATTCGGAGATCACCTTTTGTTCCAATCCACAGTTGATCCTGTTCCAGTTTGAAAGTAAGTCGTACTTTTCCACCAGACTTGTTGTACATTCCTGATAAAGGCACTGTTGGTAGGCGCTCCTAGTCAAAAAATTTAAGATCACTCGAATGTCATTAGTAGTGTGCATCAGAACAGGTGTAGGGACAATTTCTTGCTATAGTCAACATGCCAATGGTTTCAAACTGAAAATGTCCCAGGTATTTAATATACAGTTTATTTTAAATAAAATGAGCACAAGGCCCACATGCAGTTTAAAGGGCCGTCTGTCCGTGATAACATATCCAGACTCTGTGCCACTGTGTCTCATGGAATCTTATTTTCAACAGCTTGTAATTACCTTAGCTCCTTTAAATGAAGGCATGACATCATCTGGTTTTCCTTTGTCCAAAACTTTTCTGTGTTGCTGAAAAAAACACAATAAGTATAAACACTGAAGGCATTCATACCACTGTAAAGAATTCAAACTATGTGAAAACATTTATCACCTTTTGCCTGCACAATGGCTCTTTTTTGTTTTCCTCTGCTTTGACGTCTTGCTGAATAACTTCTTTGGGTGTATTTACAGCTAGTACATCATTTATCGTAGATCCAACCACCATTATTTTCGCACCATTTGTAACTTTGATTTCCCGAAGCGTCTTGTCCTCTGGTAGCAACCCTTTGTACATAACTTTCTGCATAGCAGGAGGAAGACCTAGTAAACAAAATACAAACAGATTATGTCCTTGTCATGTAGCGATTTTCATTAAAGTTATTACACTGTGGGCATTCTCTCATCCATCACTTCTTAACCAATACCAAGGTGTTTCTGTGTAGGCTGAAAACGTGTCTGGTTTACCATGTAAAAACCTATATGGTTTTTACATGGTAAAAACCATAAAGGTTTTTAACGCTATACTTTATGGTATAGCTTTCCTGTAGCTCAGTGGTTAGAGCATTGCGTTAACAATGCAAGGTTGTAGGTTCGATCCCAGGGGATTGCAAATACCTATGTAAAAATGTATAGGATAAAGCAATGTAAGTCACTTTGGATAAAAGCGTCTGCCAAATGCATAAATGTAATGTAAATGGTTTTAAAAGAAATAATTAAATACAATTATACTCGTATAAAATGTATACACCTAGTATATGTTCACAATAGTGAGAATACAAATGCAGTCAAGCGTGTCCAAACCTTTGAACACTGACAATGGTTTTCTCTATTACTCTAATTTTAACAAAGTAGTAGCAGTTTAAAAACAAAAAACTCCCAATTTATTTCATCAAAGCGCCAGGACGTATATGTGCTATTAAACACACAACTTTAACTGGAATGTACAGGAGGAGCTGCATTACCAGTAAGTGAGTGAATCTTTTCTTTTAGGTTGGCTCCAGTGCCATCTAAAGGAATTTTAAGATCGTATTTATTTTTGTTCCAAATAATTTTCACGTCCACCATCTCTTTCCCCTCATCGCTTTCCTCTCCATTGCTGACAGCAGGGGGCTGAGTTGATGTGCTTTCTCCATCAGTAAGTAACGCTTGTTCAGTCTCAGCTGTGTGGCTTTGTCCAGCAGCTTCACATGAAACTTCTGGTGCTTTCTGCACGACCTCTGCGTCCATTCCTACTACCTCACTTCCTGTGGGAGCAATTCCAGATGAAACTTAAAAGGGTACCATTCACAGTTCTTAATAATGTGTCATTGTATTGGTTAATAAGCAGACATAATGTTATGAGAACACAAAAACATATTTTGATATATATATCAAATCAAAATTCACTGACAATTAAACTGACACTGAGAGAGTATAAAAACACAACAAGTGATCCATGACTTTACCAATTACGCTACTCAAACCACTCAGCACTGATGGTAAAATAGGAAACAACAACTCAATATAGTATTCAACTGTTATGTAGTAAAAACAAGAGATCTTAAGCTGATGCCTGAAGCAATGAATCACCCAAAACCCAACTGTTCAAACTAAGATCAAAACTGTAACCATGACGGATTTGGTCCAGATTCTGAGTGCTGTAACTGTACGACTCGCACAGTGACAAGCTACAAATAAAACACCAGGATGGTCATTCTGAGCCAGTCTGCTGTGCTACTATTCGCATGCTGTGTTAAGTAAGATGTCTATAGAAAACCACTTTGAGCATCACAGGCTCGACGGGGACATTATGATGCTCAAAAACGCTTTTTCAAAATGATCAATCGTCCCAAACGACACTACGATGTTTCTGAACCGCTGTGTAGGCAGACAGCTCACCGGGTTTTGTGTCACTGCCGAAGTTTTCGCCATCGCAATTTAGGCTAATCACAAAATATCTCCCTATTTATTCAACGCTGACAAGTTGAACGAACATCCATTCTGTATTATTAAGGCGCCCAGTAATTACAACTGCTGTTGCACGTTGATGTATAACACCGCAAAGGGAATACAAATAACATTTAAGTACATTTTCATGCTACCTACCATCCTGCGCCGCCATGATGATTGTGTACAATATGAGGAAAGGCTTCTGGGAAAGAACGTGCTGTCAGTGAATGAACCTCGACGCTTTCCGTACACTGACTTCGCGATTATCCCAGACGTAATATTTAACCGCTGGGTGTGAAATAATCTCCTCGTTTCGTTTTTTTTTGTGTTATTTTATGTGCTATTTTTCATTTTAAAATGAAAATGTGTTTAGGCCATGTTTTGATGTGCAAGTTTACGCCTGGCAATAAAGGTCAAAATATGTTTTAAAACGTTTAATATTATTTTTCTTTATTAAAACTATCGGATTCAATACGTTGAGATTTTGTATTCATTATTTTGGCTGTTTTATGCATAACTATGCACGAATCATTTACTGTAATTTTGTTAGAGTGTAAAAATTATGTGTTATTTCTGTACAGGGGACACAAATGTAAATGTGTTTTTCATTTTATAACCTTGCAATACTTTAGTTCGAAGTGTGTACATAAAGTAAAAAAAGAATTTCAGGCGTCACGTAATCTATAAATGTTAGCCGATTTCCAAACACTAGTGATTGGTATAGGCTCTGTGTCCATTGTATATAGATCTACATAGCTACAGCGCCACGCGTATTTTACTGCAGCTTTATGGGTCAGTGATGTTTTTAGCGATTACACAACCGACAACCTTTGAACATATACATATTTGTAACAAGTAATGACATTTTTTAAATTGTCGGGGATTACAGACGCAACAGCGACTACGTGTTAAAAGTTTGGCTTTGTCATAAATGCGTAAGTTATTGCAGTTACGTATGTGACGTGTTGACAGACTTTGATACCGTGTTGTATATAACCCGCAACAATAACCCAGTTTTATGGCCTGTTTAAGTATACTTGCGGAGTTAGTAGCCTTTTAAACAGTTCAACAGCCTGACAATGTGTCCGATTGAATTTATAGTTAAGTTATTTCCACAGTAACAGTCACATGAATTTTGCATTCCTGCAGCTTTCATGAGGGTCACGAGGCTTGTGTACTTCTGTGTCCGTGACCAACATCTCGCTGCAGTTCACAGCATTAACCAGTGTTTCAGGTGTAGAATACTAGTGACTATCTGGGCTTTGTTTTCCAAAGGTTATGCTTTCCTGGATACTGCCTTTAATAAACTTTCATGGACCAGGGCGCACTCTGCACGGTGAAACTCTGCAGCTGGCATCATATATGTGGATCTAAATGAGCTGAGGATGGCTGACCTACGGACGTATAATGTTGTTGTTTTGGGAATTGGATTTTTGCTCATTTTTACAGCCTTTACCACTTGTGGTAATATAGAAGTAAGTTCAAACTTTCATGTGGCTCAGTGGTTAGGGCATGGCGCCATCAATGCCAAGGTCATGGGTTCGATCCCAGGGGATTGCGCACAGTCAGAAACAAAATGATTAATACAATGCAATTTAAGAAGCTTTTGATAAAAGCGTCTGCCAAATGCATAAATGTAAACAGCATCCATGTTGCATGTAGGTGATGTAAAAACATGATAAGATGACTAAAATCCACAAAAAAGTTGGTTATTTTACTATATAACAGATTATGCACTGATGGATTTAATTTTACAGCGTTAACAATACATTAAATAACTACAATTATTGTGAAACCATCACAAACACACATCTTCGGGAATCTTTTGGACATTATTTTAATAACAATACAGTAAGTGTTCTTAAAGTGTTGTTATTACAATACAGTAACTATGTGACATTTTGATTTATTTGTAGGTTCTGTTTTGAGTTGTACTGAAGTTTTTTAAATGTTGTGGAAAAATTGTCTTCAGTAGAGTTTTCCTGCTGGCCTGAAAACTATCCCTCTATTGTAAAAGTTAAACCAGGTCATGCGCATCTTGTGTTTCTCATTTTCTCTATTAGTCAATGAATTAATCTCCATGACTAATGAGAGCAACAAATGCAAATGTTGTTTCTGGACTCCTTAACCCGAAAGAAACTCTGAACAGGAAGTATAGTCATATAGACCTTACAGTGTCTTATATAACAAATTCCACGAGATTCATCTACAGTATGTGTTTAATGTTTTAGTGCATAAACCAAATCTCTCACTTCTTTCTTTTTCATTATAACCAAACACTCTTGCCAGTTCAGTTCAATTAACAGAGCAAAATAGGAACAATTTAATTCAAAATAAAAATGTATTAATTATTGTTTTCCATCTCCTTATAGCAAACAGTGGTGAAAAGTTTAAATAACAGTGGCAACTTCAGTGGCAGTGGGTATCACAGGTAAGAATAATTTCAACAGTCCTCTTTTACACCAGATGTAGGAGTATGTAAATATACTGGTGAGTTTATCATGTCACGTGGAAATGCAGTTAAAAAACAGTATTATAAAACGGTCAGTTCTGGTCCTTGATTCTGATTGGCTGAGCTTTCTAAGCCGTTATAAAATGCCCGATATATAACGGCTGACCGCACCACATAGCCTAAATATCACTTTATTTACTTTATTTTATGAAACCTTGCTAAGCATATGGAGATACCATTTTATAAAAGCAATAAGCCACAACGCCCTTAGCTGTTTTAATATGCACTTTAACCCACTGCTTATTGGTACTGGGAGTATGTTTTACTGCCATAATAAATATTGGCAGTTTTATATTCGTTGATATTCTTCTGTGAAGGCGTTGTTCAACCTATCATTGAAATTTACAATCCAGGACCTGGTGTTCGCTGGGCCAGTGTCAATAAAAGTTATCATTTTAATAACACGGACGTCTTAAGTTCTGACACTTACAGGATGTTCATATGAATACAATGAGAATTTATATAATATGTATAAATATATACAATAGGTGTATAAAGACCTTTCATCATGAAGCGTTATGTTTTTATTATCTTCGAATGAGCTATTTCTATCTACATACACCGTGTACCCTCCCGTACATGGAATTCGTCATGTTGTTTCTACAGTAGCAAAACGGACAAACAGCTCTACAAAGCGTGTTTTGTAAATACGTAATCTCCATTTTCACATATGTAAGGTAGTGCTTTGAAAGGAAAGGGTGGAGTGAGCATTTAGTTGTAGTTTGCAACCTCACTGCTAGATCCGCTAAATTTCCTACACTGGACCTTAAGAGTAATTTACAGGCTAGGCAGGTTATGAAAATCGTTTGAAAACCAGATGATCTGATTTTTCTTTCTTCACTCTTTTCACAGCCTTGGAATAATATATGGAGTTTTTTCATTTTGTAATTTATTAGCTCCTAGTGTTGTTGCAATCATAGGAGCACAGTTTACCATGTTCCTAAGTGGGATTCTTTATAGGCAAGTATAATACATCTCAATCATTCTTCAGGGTTGGTTATTATGTCATCACTGTTGTCTCACTTTGTTCACTTTGTGTTTTCTCTCAGTGGTTATATAGCTGGATTCATCATTCCATCCACATGGTCCTTTTATTTGACTTCAGTGCTAATTGGCATTGGAGCAGCCAGTAAGTAGATATTTCAATGTTTTCACGTTTGCTGAGTCTTGTTTCAAATGAAGAAATATAAATAAATGATAGATTCCAAACCTGGATTAGCTCTAAACTCTGCTTAACTGATTCTTATTGGTGTAACTCACACTGTTTGTCTAGTGCTGTGGACCGCTCAAGGACACTTTTTAGTGGAGAACTCTGATGCGACCACCATCAACAGAAACACAGGCATGTTTTGGGCTTTACTGCAGTGCAGGTAAAGCGGAAAGCAGTATTTCAAGAAGAGTTTACATTAGAAACTTGGAAACTTTTTTTCGATTTTGGAATTAATACCTTTAATCACTAATGATTGTGTGAACGGTAAAATAGAAATGAATGGATAATTAAAGCAGAGCAATAGTTGTGTGTGTGCCACATTCCAGTTTAATAACAAGGTGACTCCTGTCATGATTCACTTACACTTTTATATATTTTAGATATTTTTTATATATATTTGATATTTTCTTTTTATATTTAAAGAAACTCAAAAAATTTATATTAGGTTCAAAGTTCGCTTTGTTTCTCTGTGCTGATGTATAACTCACCATCCACTTAAAAAAAAAAGCAGCCCTCACACTTAGTGATTCCTTTATACAATCTTTTATGTATGTTTCCTTTCAGTATGTTGTGTGGAAATCTATACGTTTATTTTGATTGGAGAGGAAAGACTGAGATTTCAGGTAACAAGAGATCCAAAATTGATATATTTAATATATCTTGTACTCAAATGTTTTCTGTAAAGCAACATGAACTAAATTGAGTTTTAATAAAAAAATGCGTTCACTCTTTTATTTCACATAAATCAATCAGCACATACTGTATTTAATCTAACCACAATACATCCTATCCCTAAACTAACATTTCGCAATACTTTCAAATTACTTTGTACGTTTTTGTTCTTACTCTGTTTCTGTTTTGGTTGTACAGATAAAGACAGAAAGATCATGTTTACAGCTCTGCTGGTTATCTCAGTTGTCGGGACACTAACTTTCCTCATCTTGAGGAAGACTCGTGAGATGGAAGACGCTCTCTCTGAAGAGGAGGGCCAGTCTCTGATAACAACACCGCTGATGTAAAGTTCACTCAGTAACTCAGATTATTCTGAATCCAGTTGTTACAACACACAGAGTATAGACACTTAATATATCTTTATAATAGACATCACACATCTGGCCAGTCTGTCGATCTAATTTCTAGGTCCAGATTATGTAAAGCATATTGTGGTGTCTGATTTTACACTGTATGTTGTTTTTTAGGTATAAACACAGAGCAAGCTCTGCTATGAGAGATGCCAGAACAGAGTTTAGTAAGTTTATATTCTTTAAAAAATATGGAGCCTATTATTTACAGAACGTACATCCATCAGTGTTTTGCTTTTGTGTGTGACCTTATAGAGACCATTTGGGAGATCTTCAACACAAAAACCATATTGTTATTAAGTTTCTGCATGGCATACACCGGTAAGATCACTAATGGAAAATATCTTTAGCTCTGTACATTGTATTTTGAACCATAACGATCATGCCCTGTTTCATGATCTTTCACTACAGGTTTGGAGCTGTCATTTTACAGTGGCGTGTATGGAACTTGCATTGGCGCTACCACACACTTTGGCGACGCAGCAAAAGGCTTGATTGGTATTTCCGGCATCGTGGTGGGAGCTGGGGAAATTATTGGTAAGTACACTTTCGGCATGTAGCATGTAGCAAAGATACATTTTTTACTTAAGTTAAGTCGGACTAGTACTTTATAAGATGTAATGAAAGTTAAAGAATTTGGTTTTTATTTTTTTAGGGGGAGGACTGTTTGGCCTTGTGTTGAAAAATAGCCGGTTTAGACGCACATCAGTGGTCTTTCTAGGAATGGTTGTGCACTTTGTAGCTTTCTACCTGATATTCCTCAACATTCCAGATGATGCACCTGTGGTCCTCAATACTAGCTCACAGCATCAGCCATATCTGACGCCAAGGTAAAGTATCGATCACATTAACCCAAAAAAGCAAAGACATCTATACTGCACCTTAGTTTCTCCAGTTTCTTTTTATGTAAAGCTAACGGTTGTTTGTTCCCTCGCAGTGTTTCCATTGCCCTGCTGTGCAGTTTTTTGCTCGGTCTTGGAGACAGTTGTTTTAACACTCAGCTGTACAGTATCCTGGGATGGGCATATGCTGAACAGAGTGCACCAGCTTTTGCTATATTCAAATTCATACAGGTGAAAAGATTGCATGTTCCTGTTCCAGTGGCCAGTAAGGTGTAGTGTAAAACATGACTGTGCTTCAGAGTATTAGTAACACACTCTTCTTCTCTCAGTCCATCTTTGCAGCACTGGCGTTCTTCTACAGTGGTTATATGTTGCTCACCTGGCAGCTCCTGGTTATGGTCATCTTGGGCTTCGCAGGAACCTTGTGTTTTTTCATTGTGGAGAGGATGCAGAATGTTTTAGCTGATACCCAGGAGTATTAGACTCTTTCATTGTGCCATTGCTCAAAACATTTCAGTAAGCATTTGGACTACTTGCACTATTTGTTTGTTTTTATTGGAATACATTTCCACTCTTGATTTGAAGAAGATGGATGCAGCTTTTTTCATGTTTATTTGCTATGATAGAATATTACGAACACTTTTTAAACAATGTTTACATTTCTGTAATTGAACTGTTATCACAAAGTATTTAATTAACTTCATACAAACTAGGAGTATGTTTAGGAGAGATGTTAGCGCCTACACAAAAAATTAATTCTCAGTCAGTTAAGTTAGTCTTCTGAAAGTATTTCTCTCAGGGTTCTACTGTATTTTGTGTGATTAATATTTATTAATCATTAATATTTATCCATTATACGCCTTTTTCCAAAACGGCTTACAAACTACATAGTACTTGTTTAAAATTTTGCAATAATGAACATTTCACAGGAAAATGGTTACATAAAAAGAAGTCTTATTGGAAGCTGTCTTAAAATGGTTTGCGTCTTATTTTAAGCCATTTTAAATTACAGAATTACAAAAAAATGTATAGGTTCAAAAATGCATTGTAACTATAATTTTTTGTAATTCTGTAATTTAAAAATGGTTTATGTAACCATTTTTCTGTGAAATGTTCATTATTGCAAAATGTTAAACCAAGTACAAGTACAATATAGTTTTTAAAACCATATCATATAGGTTAGTTCCGTAACCCTAAACTATTAAATGTTATTTCAAAATGCTTACAATCTTGTCTTGCCTGAAACTTGGTCACAAGACAAACAGATCGGGTTTAAACGAGAATTGTTCAGTTTACGCAATTTTGTGTTTTTATGACATGTATCCTAGAGGCCTTCATGACTGAATGCACAGTCATATACGCAAAACACATTTTTGTAAACCTATGTTCTGTTTATAAGTAAAAAGGAGAAAAGCAAGGATAATGGTATTCAGTAATGAAGTCCAGTATACATTTAACTTTGCATTCGCATGGTATACAATGTGCTGAAATTCAGATACTTTAATGCTGCTTTTGTGCCATATACATTTGTATTGTTTATCTGCCTTTCCTGATCCTGCAGCTTAAAGACTGCATTCAGTGACATTTCTCTGCATTACAAGTTATTTGCATTTGCATTTTCCTTGTTTACAGTTTAGCTTTATGTGTAATATTGTTTGTTGAAATATATAAAATATAGCCTATATATTGCATTTGTACTCACCTGGAATACAAACACCTGTCTAACACACAAATGACAATGTTTATTTGTAGCTATGCAATAATTACGTTGTGTTGTAAACATTGTGCTGTTTTTAGCCCTTTACTGACAATCAACATGTGATATGAAACATGCTTTTTGGGGTTTTGTGATGTTTTGTGAAAAATAAAACTAACATGTCTGTTTGCGTTTGTGTATATTATCTTCTGCTGCTATGAACTTAATATATTATAGAATTTGATTTTTGAGATATATCATTTGATGGACAAATGCAGCTCCAGGCTTGCGTTTCTAAGACTTTTTTTTTGGTGACAGTGCCTACTCTTAAGTCTGCATGGTGAGCTCATTTTAGTTTGGAGGGGTTTAGGTGGTCCTCACCCCTGCTGTGCCTATGCCATGTTCTTATGGTTAGGCATAATGAAAAGACCAAGGATTATCTGGCCAACGCTGTCTGTCTTGCGTGTTTGGTATAGCCCTGTTGAAAAAAACAGCATATGCTCGTTTGGTATGTTTTGATGCTGGTTTGTGCTAGTTTAAGCTAGTCATGTGCTGGTTTAAGCTTGTCATGTGCTGGTCCTTAGCTGGTTTAAACTGGTCAAACCAGCATCAAAACATACCCAGCATATGCTGTTTTTTTCAACAGGGAGGTTCTGCATTGATGGCAGGATTACAGTAGGTATAGAGATATGTAAAATTCACAAGTACAGTTTTATTAATCAAATAGCCAGTAGACAACAAACAGGCAATACAATAAATTGTTTTGCACCAAGCTACCAAGAAAAGTTATTTTATGAAAGAGGTTATATAACCTTAACGCCCAGCAGGTGGTGCTGCACTTCTGAGCATTAAATGCAGGTGCAGATAAATAGAGATGTATACTATTGGATACATTTGGAGATTGAAGTAGCCTAGTTAAATAGTTCGGACCTACAGCTTTGAATTGATGTATTTTTCTTTAGATTTTAAAAAACAAAAACAGGACAAATAATGGAAAATAAAATTGTGAGCTTTAATACTAAGATAAAGGCTATTTATGAAAATTCACCAAGCACAATCCTCTAAATTAAGATACACAAGAAGACTTGAACAGATAACTAACAGTTTTGCTTCATAATACTGTACACTTTTCAAAATAAAGTTGCTTAAATGGTTCTTCACAGTGATGCCATTGAAGAACCATTTTTGGTTAAAAAGTGTCTTCAAAATAGCATCTCTTTCTTACCTTTTTATAATCTGAAGAACCTTTTTTGCCACCAAGAAGCTTTTGTTGGACAGAAAGGTTATAAGTTCTTCATGGAACCATTTACACAAAAAAAGGTTCTTCTATGGCACCTATAATTTTAAGAGAGAGCAGCACTTTCTTAGGAATGTGCATGATGTGTTGGCATGCTGTTGCATGTGAATTCAATGGAAAACATTTTACAACTTCCTGGTTGAACAACAAAAGACAAACAACATAACCAGTTCTAGTACTCATTTGAATGGAATCAACAAGTACGACTATAATAGATTTCACTCTTCTGGGGTTTTACTTTAAAGAGAGTAGGAATAAAGAAGGACACATAGATAGTTTGCATTGCTTTTATTGTGAATATTTAAGCTATTAAAATGTGTTGAAATGCGGTGGTTAAATTCTGAATATAGAAATAATACCTAAAGTACTATTTAATTGAAAACACAGTCATTATCAGTCACAAGCCTTTATGCCATTTTCAAATACTCTCCCCTAACAACCACTTGAAATCTGAACTTAGATGAAGAAGTTATTCTGCATTCAAAATGTACCTGTTCGTTTTTGTGAAAAATCGAGAACATTGTCAAATTATAATAAGGTTGAAACATTGTGATACAAAAGTCAAAGTAATACATGGTGTCTAAACAAGGATTAGAAACAGAACGGTTGTTATCAAAGGTCATACTGTACATTCAAATAAATGATTCATCGTAATTCATTGGAAGCATAATAGCCATACAAAAATAACATGTTTCCAGCATGTAACAGTTTGTTTGTACAGCGCAGTTAAACAGCATGATATGCATCAATGATTTCAATGTTGGGTAAGATATGGGTATGCAAAGGACGAGTCCAAGGAAATTCCCGGAAGGAGGGTGCGTGGCCATCCATCAGACAAACTTGAATTGCTCCACAGTGGCCAAGAGTTACGTCTGTACTGGTGGTCGAGTTCCACTGTTGTTTTATTCCCTTATCTTGATATTTATTTTCGCACACAATCACGTTGCAGTCACGGTGAGCAGGATATAATGGATTTTTGGAGACAGTAAGTTTGTTCCTGGTGAGCATCTCATCGGAATTGTCATCAGACTGGGTCTTGCCAATGTCTGAGCCGAATGGGTGGTTATCACTGTTAATGGTGGACTCATTCATATAAACGGTATCACAAGTCAGTTCGTCGAAAAAGTCAGAGCTGTCTGGTGGTGATTTAGCATAAGCCATGTTGCTGTAAGACGATGACCCAGAGCAATTCCCTGAGTCTCTGTTATAAAAGTTGCGTTCTCTTTGGGAACGGCTACCAAGATGGTTTTCAGTCATCACAGGTAGCTTACTGTAGGTTGATGACATTGCTTTTAGCTTTGCAGACCTAATGTTTGCAAACACTTCATTAAGCTCACGCTCTGTGCGTGTTAATATGTCCACTCGCCGGGCTTCAGTGCCTGCCTCCCCATAATCCCCTACGATTGAACTCACACTCGTTGAACTTTTTTCACTCTTTGTATCTACCGGTGACAATGTACTACAAGGAAAAAAAACAGGGCCGTTTATGCGTCAATCAGAAATTAAATGAAGTTTGTCGGGTGTTGTCAGAGAAACCTTACCATTCCTTCTCCTTATTGAGATCAGATTTTAGGATGTCAGCCCGGATAACAGAGATTGGCACGATGGAAGGACTCATTGTGTTGATCTATTGAACATAAGAAAACAATGAGGTTTTTTAACATTACAATAAAATGTCTTGAACTTGGTGATGATTAATGGATAGAATACATTCTGTGAAAAGCTAATTTTATATCATCTTACATTCCGTTCATGATCAAAGTCAGGATTAATTTGGGGCTTGGAAATCTTGTCCCACCAATTTCTCTTGATGCTGTAATGCGTCAAATGAGTGTGAATTTGTCAAGAATAAAAACTGTTGAATAGGTTAGACTAAAATGAAGATGGAAAGAACAGAAATCTTACCTGAATGTCATGATGAAGATAATGAATATAAGAGTGATCAAAGCAACACAAACAACTGGAATTATTTTCAGTATTTCATTTGGTGATGAGGCTATGGAGAAGAGAGTTTTTTTAGGTTTATTAAAGAATATTCACATGGCATCTGCACTGATGTCTGTAAAAACAAATAAGAAAAGACTTACGTGTGGTAAACACAAGTGGTTTACTTTCATCACTTTCTATGGTGTATTCATTGTAGTGCGTGCTCATGGTTGCTGTCAAACTGTAACTGGTTTTTGGATCAAGATTACTACTAATAATTTCAATGAATCCCACAGTATTCAGCCCCTCCAGAGGTTCCTGTTTGGACAAAAATGTTTTATGATACACCTGATACAATTATATATCATGAATAGGGTCCATCTTCCTACAATCTCCTTCTCCTTACCTTCTGTCCTTTTCCTATGACTCCATACAGTTTAATTTTTAACCCGTCGACAAAATTTTTGGGACTTTTATACTTTGTGTCCCAAGTTACTTTAAAGTTTCCATTTTCAGTCTTCTGGACTTTTAAGACTGGAGTTTTGGGTTTAACTGCAGAAAATAAAGTCATTTGTAAATGATCTGACTAGTAAGGCCATGTGAAATGTTATAATTAATGAATCTATAAATGAATAATAAATCAAAAACAGACAAGGTATACTTACGAAACGTCCCAGTTTCCAGTTTTTTTACGAATAAGACATTCCCTCCTTTCAGAAGCGCAGTATAGTTCTCCCCTATTATGAATCCTGGCTCTTCTAACATTACCTTGCATTCACAGTCGGTGGCAGCTTTAAAAACGCATGAATATTCCTTTGACCTGTAATATAATGATAATGTACAACAGTAAATTCTTGTTGAAACCTGATAAGAATAGTAAAGTTATTTATGGACGACACATTTTTCACATTGTAAGTGACATTTAATAAATCAAATTAATAAAATGAGTTTTTTTCTCGAAAATACAACCATACTATTATAAAAGAAGAAGAATCACTGTATTATAAAGGAAATAAAAGCACATACTCTCCTGCTGAATAATGGGTGATGTTTAGCTTGTATTCAGAGCAGCTTTTGGAGGAAAGATGGCATTTCATTTCGCTTTCATAGTCATTAAAACACGCCAAGTCCGTTTCTGTTGGTTCTAGGCTGTTTTTTGCTAAATAAAGAGATGACTGTTAGTATTGTTAGCATTTTACGATTGTACTCAATTGCTTTTTGCATGCATAACATATTATGTGGTAAATAAGGTGCTATTTACCATGACAAACTGCGTGGAACAACAGAATAAAGCAGATCTGTCTCGCGGCAACTGTAAAACGCATCGTGTCCGTCTTTTGCGTGTTAAAAAGTTACTTGCCAAAAATAATAATTATCTCCGAGTCCGTATTGTGTTCGTATTGCGCTAAACTAACATACACTTTTTTAAATGAAGATATAACTTAAAAGACTAAAAGTAAATGCTGAAAAAAGCAAATACGCTCGATAAGTATCCTACACGACGTTCAACAGCAAACTTCCCTTTTCGCAAGAGCAACATGGAATTTTAAGGGCGTGTAAGGTTTCCAGGAACAGACGTGTTTCTGTCTCCCGTTAACCGCTGATTCCCGGTCAGCTGTAGCGCATGTGTCACTAGTCCAACACACTTGACAGCTGATCTCCAGCCTGCTCAAGCGGAGGGAAAGACACCCAGAATTCCATGGAAGAACAACCCGATTTTATGCTAAAGAGAAAAAAGATCTTAACGATAACATATCACTTCCATAGTGGTCGAATGAAATGGAGATTGTTACCACCAGACTTTAAAAGAGATTACTAAGTTACTACCCCTAACTAACTCATTTAACGTTGTCCGATAATGTTGACCGATTATATTAACATTTAATAGTAGCTCAATTGGAAGTGAATTGTGTTAGCAGCAAAATGTGGCTAAAAGAAAAAAGGCGACGAACCCCCATAGAATACATGAGAAAAAACGGAACATAAACACGTTGCCATAAGAAACCATTTATGTGTGATGTAAAATGACTTTAGTGCAGAACAGTCCAGTTAAATAATACATTTTTATACAAGTAATGACATATTTGATATTTTGATTTGTTATGCACAAAAAGTACATGCACGATGCATAATCAACAAGTAAGATTTAAATGCGAATGTACTAATCCATCACATTGGGTTTATGCAGCGCCGTACAAGACAGCATCACGTGACCGGAAGTGTCATTCTGGTAAGACCGCGCGACTGCACGAACGAACGTCTTGGCATTATATTAAAAGCAGGTACAAAGTAAATCAGAATCTATACCAATCAATATTGTTACGGTTGAACTACATTGTGGGTCTTTAAAAGGTCAGTCCTGAACAATCCATCTTGGTGCATATTACGGACAGTCAAATGTTTGCGTGTAACGTATATAACCACAACACTCGTAATGTAAACAAGTGGATTACAATGCTGTAGTTTGTTATAGACTTAACGTAACATCTAGTTAAACGGTCATCTTGGCATTCGGTTACGCTTATAAACGGCTTAGTAATATGGTTTATCTGTTGTCATCTTTTCTTCCTATGACTTGTGTGTAAACCTACGACTTGTGTGTAAACCTACTTTCCTGTCGTGATTAGAAACAGCCCAAGTCATTGTTGATAGTTATGAAATAGCTGTTGTGACAGAATGTGGCTAATTATCAAGATTTCAGCACTATGCAGCTGTGAAGTTTTAACTTTCGTAAAGGTCCAGTGTATGAAACTCAGTGGCATCTAGCGGTGAGGTTGCGAATTGCAACCGACAGCACATTCCACCCCTTCCTTTCAAAGCACTCCATAGGCTGACGGAGGATTGAGATGTTGTCGTGATTTCGCTTCTTTGCCGAAGGAGATAACATGTTTATGAAGCACGCTCTGTAGAGCAGTTCGTCCGTTTAGGGCAACTGTAGAAACAACATGGTGTATGTAGATAGAAATAGCTCATTCTAAGGTAATAAAACATAACATGCATTATTGAAGGTCTTTATACACCTATGAAGACATAGTTATGTATATTATATTGCATTGTCTATAGAGACTCCAAAAAATTACACGCTGGACCTTTAATATGACTTTATTTATGTAATGCATAAATGTTTATATAATCTTCTTAGGTAATGCGTATTTTAAGAATCTCTCGCAGTTTGACCCTTATTCACCAAAAATATTCAATATTCCTTTTATCTTCCACGCATAATATGTTTGTTCAATATTGGCAATTTGAACTATTTTGTTTATAAAGACATATTTTCTTCAGCTCAAGAGGACCTTCACCAGAATGTCTCGACCAATGGGAGACAGTCACAGACGCTTTTTACAGTCCATGATGAGCAATGGAATCATTGGTGCTTCCCAGGCCAAAGCGTTACACAAACACTGCTGTGAGACTCACGGAGGTATGCACTGACTCTACGCAAGTTAGTCACATAAATCATTCCGTCTGAATCTGATCTGTGCGTTTATGTCTTCATATCACATTATTTCTTTTTATATTTCAGAATAATGGTTAACTATGGAATAACACAACTGAGAGAAGTATACGTCTCAAGCCATTTTGAAATATGCCTCTGTGTTACATTTACAGCACACTATGCGCACGACAGATTAGATGAATTCATTGATGTCATCAACACTCAGCTTCAGCCCATGTTCATGAACATCAGGAAGGGCATGTCCGAAGAAGATGGACTCCAGTATTATGCCTTGGTTTGTTAAAATTGGTTTGCGGGTATTTACACTTTTTATTCAATTTTTGTTTTTATTAAAACTGACAATGTCATCTCCTGTTCAGGTTAACATGGCAGAGACCGACGTAACAAGAATGGCATCTGATTATGCAGATAACGAACTCGAATTATTTAGGAAAACGGTAACATTTTTATTAGCTAAACAAATATGTCATGAAAAATATCCAAGCTAAGTGGTTTGTGTAGATGTCTCCTATTATGTTGTTTTTGTTTTCAGATGGATCTGATTGTAGACTCTGAGAGTGGGTCTGCCTCCTCCACAGATATTTTAAACTGTGCCGACAGCCTCCAGACCAAGAAACTGAAGAAGAAAGAAACCGAGCATGTTTTAAATAAATTTGTCCAAGACAAGTGGTTAAATGAGGTATGCTTTCGATTTATTTAATTCGATTTTTTTTATCATCTTGACCCCCAAAATAATGAATTGTTGTTCATTCTATTGTTTGCTGCTTTAGAAACATGGTGAATACACACTTAGTGTTCGCTGCATCATAGAAATGGAACAGTATATGCGCATAATCTACCAGGATCTCATTAAAGTGTGTCATGTGTGCCACAACATCGCCCTGCAGGTAAAGGACATAAACACATCTAAGACCATAAAGCTTTCAACAAAACTCAAATGTCATTTGAGAAATCCAGTTTCTGGTTCTTCTTTATTTATTTTTTAACTGGAGTATACTAAAACTGCATACTGGTTTGAAAAAACTTGAGGATGAATAAAAACTTATCGTGCCGTTACATTTGCTGTTCCTTTTGTAATGTACAGAACACCATTCCATTCCAATCTAATGACAAAGTTGCCATACTTCAAACTGCAAACAAAATATTTTCATTTATATTCAGTGCCAGATTTGTGAAAATCCAAGATGTGGAATCAAGATGCATCTCCCGTGTGTTGCTCGATATTTTAAAGGACGCAGTGACCCTCATTGCCCCTCGTGCAATGATTTCTGGCCGCATGAGATTCCAGGTAAACTACATTATCACAAAGATGCTCCAATGATCTGTATACACTGCTGCAGAACAGTTTAGAAAACTTCACAAGGTTTTATAATCTTTTATTTTAATTTGCAGAAATTCTGCGTTCTCAGTCTCAGGGCTCACAAAGTCTGTCTTCATCAGCCAAAGAGAACACTGCTCCCACCCCTTCAACATCAGCAACACGTCGCTCAAGAAGGTCATAATTTCAGCGCTTATCACAGAGCTAGTTTTTTAACCTTTAAAAGTATCATATTGAGTTCTACTAGATTTCAGGATTTTTTAAATGTACAGTGTTATTAAAGAACGACTTGTTTTTCAGTTTCACAAAAACATTTGTTATAATTCTGTTTAAGATTTTTTATATTAAAGAATTTGTACATATGTTCCTGGAAATTAGCTTTAACTGTAGGTTTAGCACATTTTGTACTGCTTTTTGTTAAATAAGCACTGTTCTTAAGCAAATACTTCTATCAAATGATAATTATTAACATACTGCATTTAAAAAACAGATTAGTCAGTTCCTTAGGTTACTACAAACAAAGTTCCTACGTATTGCAATTTGTAAAAACATTTTAGCTTATAAACTGACATTTACAATTGGGTTATTTTCAAGTCATTAAAATGTTCCATTTTTACCTGGAATTAAATATCATATATGCTATCAAAAGCATTTTCACCAATAAAAGCAACACAAAAACCATACGATAAACTTGTGGCAAATTGTTTAATTCTGTACACACACATCAAGACCACCAGAAGCTAACAGAGAAGCTGAGCTCTAGAGAGCGCACGTAATGCCAATGCTGGACAGGTATGAAGAGGACATCTCCAGGACGAATTACACACTCCCCATATGATGCTTTAGGGAACTCTGGGAATTTCACCAGGTCTGGATTCTCCACCTCTACCTAGTTTGGGTAAGACAAGCTTTTTGTCAGTTAAAGTTAATATCACATCATTAGTGCTCTGCTCTCTACAGCGTGGTTTCCCAGACAAGGCTTATGCCTAGTCCTGGACTAAAATGCACGTTTGAGCTGTGGATGGGTTGAGTTAGCAGTTGGTTGCAATTCGCAACCTCGCCGCTAAATTAAAAAAACTGGACCTTTAAGTAAGGCTATGATAAGCCATGTTCTACCTGACTGGTGTTGTGCAGTAGCTGAGACTCATGTGGATAGAGATTTTCTGTTTCTTCTGGACTGTAGAGACGTATGTATTTCCTTCCAACCACCTGCCACACAAACAAAAAATTGGCAATGTGACAGGGAGAACAAAAACTGCCAAATTAACATTTAATCTTTCGTGCTTTACCTGTGCCAAGAAGTTTTGTTGTGGATCCTGATGGAGAGGAGATACTGTCCCCCCAGGCCCAAACCAGGCATTAATTGTTATGTCGTCCTCATCTCCCTCTCCAAGACAACAATAGTCCGGAATACGAATATCTTCTTTCAGCTCTGGAATCTAGTGGAGTATTTTACAAAGTTATTGCAACTATAAAACGATCTTTAAACACAAAAATTATTGTTTGTAGTGTTATGAAGCAATAGGATGATAAAACACAAACTGCCTCTCAAAGTTGGAGAACCAGTTTCAGACTTGTATCCAATTATCTGGTTTGAGATCAACATTTCGTTTACACTTGGAGACATACATGTCAAACAGTCAGATGTACTATTCCCATGCTAACATGTTCACGCCCGTGATGATTGTAGCTGGACCGTAAATTTCTGTTGTAGAAAGTTTAAGAGAAATTCTGTTGAATGCTGCAAATAAAGCTCAAGTTTTGTAATTGGTCTCAATACTTTTACAATATAATTTCTTGCCCCTACGTCCCCCAGCCCTTAAACCGGGGAGTCTGCCATTATGAAAGACATTTCAATTCTCCAAATGCTCTCGGCAAGGATGTGAAACAACAAAGAGGAACTACAGTATACTTCCTCGTGTGGTTCCCCAGACAGTTTCTGAAGGCCGTATCAGTTTTTACCGTGGGAACAGGTTTTATTGTAAAGAATGTGAAGGTGGACTAATATTTTGGTATGTCTAAGAACCAACCTGATCAAACAACTGATGCTGAGCCAGATATCCAACACCTTTCTCCTCCTAAAATACAACAAAGAAGTTACAACTGACTGGTCAATACAGCATTTCAGTATTTTTGATACCATATCCTTTAATAAAAGACCATATGTTTTTGATACATTTACTGGCTAAATTGTACAGGATTAGAATGATCCGTTCTACCAAAAAATTACTTGTATCATTCCATTCTGCAGAACACAAAAAATCTTGACTTGACTTCCATTGTATGTACATAAAACCATTGAGACATTTTCCAAAATATATTTTGTGCTCATAAAACATGACATTTAAAAGAAGCATCTTACTGTTCCTAAAATGTAGCCGTCTATAAACTCATTTACTGTAATGAGCTTTTGTGACCACGCTTCATCTGTGTACTTGGATCCCACTTCAATGGGAACCGTCCGGCAGCCAGCGACACTTCGCAAGTAGTCTATGCTTAGAGAAATAAAGAGTAAACAGTAGTGAACAAATAGCCATTTTTAGAAGATGAATCCCACAAAATGTAAAAGCATAGAAAGTATCAATGTACCTCCATGGATGCTCTGTGAAGGCTGGCCAGTGGTCAATTATTCCCTCTATGATGACAGGCTTTTGAGGATCCAGGAAATCTGATCGGAAGCGTTCCAGAGATGGACACTGAATTCTAGGTACAGCTTGTGCAGGGTTTATCACGGGCTCGGACACACATTCCGGTTTCATTTTCTGTTTTAGGCAAAAGTATTTCAAGGGAATGGATTATATAGCTGCATTTTTATAATCCACGATACAATAAACCACACAGCTAGGCAGCACAACATGTTGTAGCCAAGCAGGACTCATGTTCCAAGATCAACATCCTTTGATTATAAAAGAATTGAAAGTAAAACTCTTTCCCTAAAACAAAATATAAGGCAATTCCAATGTCATAAAGTGATATCTGCAGTCAAACTTGAAAAAAAAAGAAAATCAAAAATCATTTCAAAGAATGTATTTATTATCACTGTATGGAACAATCTGTTTATATCTTCCTAAACCCCTGATGAAAAATATCAGTCTACATTTTATTTGTAACATGAGGGAAATAAACATGCGTTACGGATGTGACAAAACCGGACATGTTTTTACAGACAACATACTTAAGAGTAGGATATCTGTGAAATAAAATGCACAAACCAGAAGCAATAATACCCAACAAACGGTGAAGGGATGACTCTTTATAGAACATACAATAGTTATTATATTTTAATGTCTAGCAGGATGTGACCATTATGAATACCTCACTATGGAAAATCATTCTTTAAAAACTTTAAGAGTTCACATGGGAATTTAAATACTCAAATATTGTCCTCTGAGCTATCAATAAATTTGCATTTGCCTTTTAATTGTAACCCAACCTTTAATCCAGAGAGAAATATTGGAAAAGGATGTTAAGTTCATAAAACTGTTTAAAGGGATACCCCATGTTTTACTCACCCTCAAGGCATCATAACTGATTATGGTTTTCTTCTTGAAGAATAATGCAGTTGGAGTTATAAAACCATATATCACTTTACTTCCAAGCGGTAGAATGGGCGTGAATGGGTGTTGACTTTTTGAAGCTCTAAAAAGTGCATCCACACGGGTTCCGTGGTCTTAACAAATGTTGATGTCAAGCTTCTGTCATCTCTCGAATGTGCGTGAACCAGAGGCTTGTTTTTCCGGAAAATGGCGGTGATGAAAGCTCCCGCCAGAGTAGAGGCTATCCTATTGGAACAAAACGAAAAATGCAGCGTTTGTCACCGGAACTTACACGTCTGCGTCATCTGCCGGAAAAACAAGCCTCAGGTTCACACGCATTCGAGAGGACGGAAGCTAGACATCAACGATAATAGCGCTGTCAATATGGATATTTCTCTTAAACAAATGCACCGATTCGCTCAGAAGACCTTTATTAAGACCACGGAGCCTTGTCGAGCAGTTCTTTGATCGATGGGTGCACCTTTGGGAGCTTCAAAAAGTCAACACCCATTCTACCGCTTGGAAGTAAAATGATACGTGGTATTATAACTCCGACTGCATTATTCTTCAAGAAGAAAGTCACATTCACTTAGGATGCCTTTAGTGTGAGTAAAACATGGGGAAATGTTGCTTGGGTAGTTAAGTATCCCTTTAAGCTTACTAAATAAAAAACACATTCTATTTACAAGTGAGAGACTTTATTTTACAGTAAGCTCACAAATAAATAAGAAATCATATGCTTTGGGATAGATGAATTCACCTTTGAACAGGGTTCTTCACTCTTCTCAATTTTGGTACTCTTCAGTTTCATTGTATTCTTTAAAATACAAACAAGTCTTTGCAAAATGTTATCCATGATGGCTGCTCCCATTAACAAACCCATATCACATGTCTTTATGGCCTCTGTGACTTTGGCTTGATATGGATCCCCATTACATAAACTTAAGACTTTAAAGAGGCAGCCGTAACTGTACATCCGCCTCCATTCCTTGTCTACATCTCTCCATGTCCCTGTGTTTAGCTTTTCCCATGAGTAATCTATAATAATCTGAGCTGTTTCAGCAGAAGATGGACAGTCTGGTCTGCTGTACAGCTGATCTCTGGCCAGTTCAAGGACCTTCAACACACTGGGTTCAATGGTTTCACTGAACTCAATAATAAAATCGTCCATGGTCAAGGGCAAAATTGTGCGAACTTCAGTCCACATCTGAGCCAAAGGAAGAAGAAAATTTCGCAGATCAACTGATTTCTGTTTTAAAAGAGAAATTGTATATAGAGAAAAAACATACCGCTCTCCTCTTCACATACAGCATTAACTTAACTCGCTGCTAAATATTTGACATGTTACTGTCCGTAACGATTATTTCTTGAAATGTCACCTATACTGATCTGATGATAACTAAAGGAAATTGTACTAAATGTAATCGGAAATCCAAAGAGTTTAAAGCAGACAGCACGGGAGATCTTTACCGCAACACACAGCTGACTGTACCGTCTAGTTTTAATGTCCTTCCAGAAACACAGATCACACACAACGTTCCGCTTCAAGAAACGAAAGAAGCACTTTCGAGTACATTTTTCATCAATGTAGAAAAGTATACTACGGTTTTACTTGTGACCCGTTTCTGTACCACTTTATTATCGTTAGCATGACGAATATTAAAAAATAAAAGACAATTCAACTAATTATACACGGCAAAGGTAAGCATTATTTAATATTCAGTAGTGTTTTACTCTTTTTAGGCCTAATTTGGATCCAAAATTACGTAATTGTATTGCTCGATTACTATATCATTATTTACTCTATAGCCGATGTGTGTCTAATTTAGGGTGGGACACTTTTTGTCTATGAAATGAATGAACAAACGTGTCCCAGTTCAGTAAAAGTTTTCTTGTTAGGGATTACTAACATTTCAAATAAATGATATGTTACCCAGTCTGTGAAAACCCAGCTCAAGTCATTTTTTTGTGATTTACAGTTTTCTACAACAACAAAAAAAATCCTAAATAATGCATTTTGTGAAAATATAACCTTGATAACATTGACCAAGTAAAGCCTTGTCAAAGATCGAAATTACAGTGAAATCAGTAGTTAAAATTAAACTTTGGTGCTTGTTATCACAATTGATTTTGGGACATTAGCCTGGTTTTCACAGACTGGGTCACATATTATTTCTTACCATGAAATACTCTTTTAACATCTGAACCACAAGTAGATATTCACTTGTAAACAGTGCTGGAAATGGCTGAGAATCACTGGGGGTACTAGGGAAGTTTTTTATATTTTTAAACCACAGAAGCACTTTATATATGTATGATATGGATTGCGTTTAAAGGATATTCAGCAGGTAAAAGATGGAAATCCTCCACATTTTGAGTTGGATCTCCATCCCTCCTTGAAATGTACTCCCTCGACTCCGTCGCCCCGTACCCCCCATTTCCAGCCCTGCCTGCACATGCATGTATCGCGAGACACCTGCAGAAAACTGTGCAGCTAAACCAGCATAAACCTGCAAAGGCCTTTACTGTATTTCCCCCATCTTGGTGAGATGCGCCATGAAGGGTTAAACAATTATCTGAAACAATAAGCCTCCTGACACATTTCAATTTCCCTGGAAAAAGAATTACAGCACAATGTTGGGAATAATAATGATTAGGTCTATCTTCTGTTCTGCTGATGGGCTCACACAAGCCTCTGGTGCTGAGTCAACAAGGCTGTTTACAGACTCGACCAATTGATGAAATGCTGCACATGTAAAATACAACTGTATCTTTTAGATCAGCATTGCTGCGGAAGTGTTGTAATATGCAGTAAATATTGATCGCTAGAACAGGGAAGGACACACTTTGATGCCATAATCTGTTTGTGTGTTACTTAATGACTGTATTTCTTTGGTTTGTAATTTACCCTTGGTTTTTTCCATGGCCATTGAGCAGACTGCTCTGTGGAAAAGAGCCAGCTGTTGAAGAATCTGATGTTAGCGCAGCTAGATGATCTGTGAAGGAGCTTGTTTGTTGTGCAGACAGAAGTTTTACGTGAGATTTTAATGGCGGTGAACGGTGTGGTTGTTGCCATATGTTGTTTTCATAATACATAGAAGGTCTGAAATAGAGCCGTCGTCGTACCAAAAGTACAGTGATGATATACGAAGCTACTTTAATAACAAATTAATATAAAAACATTTAGATCAGTGGTTCTTAACCCCAGTCCTGGTAGGACTAGTAGGTGTCAAAAGTGACCCAGAGCTGTTTGCTTTCCTACATTCTTCAAAATATCTTCTTTTGTGTTCAACAGAATTGTTTTTCCTACTGTGGTTGCCAATGGTGGCCAAGAACTGTTTGGTTACAAACATTCTTCCAAATATCTTTCTCTGGGTTCATCAGAACAAATAAAAACAAAACCAGAGCTTTCCCTATCCGATCTTTTTTTTCCTTCCTTTTCACAGCGTCGTCTCAAGAAATGTCTGCGTACAAGAAACCACTAAACCGACTCAAAACGATATAGTATTCACACCAAATCAATGGCGCTATAATTCTGCCACAGAGATACGCTAAAAACTGAGAAGAAGATTTGGAGCATGCACATAAACTTTGCGGTTTCAGGCTCAAATAGCGTTTTCAGTCTCCCAAAATGCCAGTTCTGTGTGGACGAAAAGCTGATAAGATACAAAATCCTAACGTGTACAGCTAAATGCGTGTCCGTGTGGATGACCTCTAAATGAAGACAAAATTGTATTTTTGGGTGAACTGTTCCTTTAAGGAGAAATACATTTTGCACAAAACTCTGACAGCATCATTGTGTACAAAAAGATTCAAAATCCACATACATTATGCTGTAAACAGACATTCGAAGTCTGTCACATCTGACACAGCCTGTGACAGCTAAATGAGAAAAACTTTTTTAAGTAGGCCTATGGAAAGGATGTATGAAGTCACTCAGCAAAAGCAGGCCCATGTTCCCACCGTTTTCTTTTTGTATAAGACAGAATGTCTATTCTTCAGGGTGAGTGCTACACAGCTTGAGTTCACTCTCAGCACTTTTACATTCAAGATACTGGATGAAAGGTAAACTCACAGTGGTAGAATCATCACACAAAATGTATGAACTTTCTTATTGTGGTTACATTGCCTTGAATTAGGACGTACATTTTAATCACCTGAGACTTTAAATTCACCACATTCAGTTTACATTTAAATGTAATCATTTAGCAGACGCTTTTATCCAAAGCGACAAGTGATATGTCTCACAGGAGCATTAATACAATAGGTGCTAATACAAAGTTACTAGCTTCAACAAAAGCTAGACCACTACCTGTTGAGAGAAAGAGAGAGGGTTAGTTTGCACTCCTACAGCTACACTTTATTGTGTTGACATTGTTTTATTTTTTTATACATTCTTTTGCTTATATATCTTTTGCTTACTTTCTTACTCTGTCTGCTTACTGTTTTAGTGTATATGTTTTTAGTTCCTCCTTTCTCTTAATTTCTTTTCATAATTTTCATAACACCCACACATTCTTAGTTCTTCTGTTTCTATGTTTTAGTTTCATATCCTTTTTACTTTTGTGTCGGAATGGTCAAAAAAATTCACTACTAGTATTATGTCATACTATGCATGTGACAAAATTTTTCTTTGTTTAAATTTAATTACATTTATTTATTGTATTATAAGTATTATTTTTTCCCTATACAAATACACATAATTCATTTTCTACCACAGTACGTTTTGGCAAGAGGTGAACGGCACTGGTTTAGAAGCACTTGCTGTTTACATTTTTTATTTTACATTTATACTTAAGATTAATGTGTTTGTTAAACATTTTTGATTTCGTTCTAAATGTTGGTTGTATTTAGTTCTAACATTTGTGTAGTCTTAAAAACAGGAAGCACCGGTGTTGCAAAATGATTTGACATGTCTTCCATTAATTGGACAAACGGATAGACACACCCAAAACTTATGCTATAGGTTGAACAAAACAGCAGGACAGTACCAGTACCATAGGGATTCAGTCCAATTTCCGGCATATTACACTGGACTAAAAAATATAAACAAAAACTGAAAAAATGATGCACCTTGTGAAGTGCCTTATAAACAATATAATCTAACACAGCAGATGCAGTCAGAGCTGTTTTTTAAATCAAAGAGTGACCTTCATAAGGTCTGTCTCCTGCACATCGATTGTGCGATCATAAACAGGGTCAATATGTGACATGAACGACGCGGCATAACACTAAAATGTTAAACAGGATGAATTATTGATTGCTGTTTTAATAATATAGTCTTTGTTTTAGGGCAGGGCTCCAGCTATTGTCAGACATGAATACAGAACAAATGAATAATATTTGTGTTTTGTAAGAGGCATTGTATCACAAATTTCTTTTCATACAGTACCTGTTGTAAACAGTCTAGACAGGCACCTGTCATATTTGAAGAAAACGTTCCAGTAATTTTTCACATATGTGTCGATGCATTTCACAGGCTGTTTTTTTTAGATTTTCAACCCAGATAATATTGTGGGTTTCAAAAATGCTTGGTGGTGTTGCGACATGACATACACATGCTTATTGCAGTGCCATGCGGTTGCCATTTTAGAGAACACGTTTGATCTTGTTCTTGTGGTGCATGCTCTGGCTTATCTGGGATCTTTGATAAACATGAAACATACTGTGGTGGTTCAGACACTGTACTTGTACAGACTTGTTTGGGAGCAGGTTGGACCGGCTCTGCTGGAGACAAGTATGTATTATTCAAATGTGACTCGAGCTGTGGGGAGGTGAGGAGAGGAGGGGCTGTGCTGAAGGACGAGGGCCTGATGATGCCCGTCCGTAGGCTGTCAACACATCACATCACATGCTGGCTGTTTTCCCAGCACACTACAGCACTTCACCTTTCTCTGCCTCAGGCTCTTCCTGCAGGGCAGGCCAGGGTTCAGACACCTGGAATGCTGCGGTTGGCTCCACCTTTGTGCTGAAGATGATGACAGTGTTTTATAAGAAAGGGTTAGAAGTGGTTGTTAATGGCATGAATGTGAAGATTTTAATTATTATGGAAAGTGTTTTATGTAATGTAATTGTGATTCCCTAACCTCCATACAGCCTGATCTCAATTCGTTACTATTTTTGGAATTCGTTCAATAAAATGTACAAAAACATACATAATTGTTTTTTGTATGTATTTCTTAATATGTTTTTATTACAAAAAAAGCAGTTGTGAAGCCTTGCCCCTAAAGATAACCACAACTGTTGCAAAAGCAGATTGCATCAAAACGGTCGAGATGGTAAGAATTTGCCACCTCGTGAAAGATTTTTATGAAATTTATGAATCATATCAACATATAAAATGTATTACTTGGAGGACACATTTTGTCAAGTGTACTGCAATGGGTGTCATTTGTTGATGGTTGCGGTTAAAACAGACAGTTTACCCAAAAATGAAATGAAATACTCAAAGTTGTTGCAAACCTGTATAAATGTTCTGTTGAACAAAGAAATAAATTTAGAAGAATGTAAGCAAATTCGTTTTCTGGGGCACCATTAACTACCATTAAAAGGTTGCCAAAGGTTCCCCAGAACTGTTTGTTTTCCTAAATTCTTAAAAATATTTTCTTTTGTGTTCAGCAGAACGAAAGGATATATATATAAAAACACAATAATTCTCTATACTATGGTGAGCAATGGTGCCCCAGAAATCTCAGCTCCTAACATGCTTAATAAATATCTTTCTTTTGGATTTTGGAAGGTTTGGTTGAGTAATTCATGACAGAATTTTCATTTTTGGGTGAACTATCCCTTTAACAATGGAAAACTAAAATAAATATATTTTATAAATTATTGTGAATGTGACATTATGGACTAAACAGATTTTATTGTTTTTTAATTAAATGTGAATGTCACAAAGAAATAAAGTGATTTTTATTTAGTTTGCATTACATTTGTTGTCTTTATTCTGTTGCCATTAGATTAGTTGACTTCTAATAGTGTTTCATTTCCATGTTTAAATCAAAAATACTGTTTAGATTCAAATTTTTATAACTTGCATAACTCAATCAACACACTATTGAATGACTTTTTCAGGAATTTAGTAATTATGTAGATATATTTTAAGGCTCTGTGGCAAAAGCAATGTTGCATTATTGCATTATATATCTGTAAGGCATTCCCCCATGGAAAATAGTAATTTCATGTCATTTTATCTCTGGAAAACATAGTTATGATGATTCCAGTCTCTGAGCTCCCCCGTAGAAACCTCACACCCAATGTTTGTAAAGCTTTCCTGAGATTTCACTCACAGGTTGCGAAATGAACTGCGTCCTAAGCATGTTACCCAGGCAGTAGATGATCTTTGTGTTGGTAATCAATTTAAGGTTAATCCCTCCATGACATCTAGTTGGCCTCTGCAGTGCCACAGCAGCAAGCGGCGGCATTAGCGCAGCTGCCAGCCGCTCATCCAGGGCATCAGGGCAATGTGAAGTGTGACCGTAAACAGCAACATCCCAGGGGCTCACAATACCCAGTCACCATGCCACCAAAGGCGGGGGGGTAATCGGCTTCATTATGCTCTAGGTGCTCTAAAAAAAGAAAAAACAGCCCTGCGGTGTGTTGCCGCGGATCAGAATCCAATTAAACACTGTTTAGTTCCACATAAGCCGGCAGTCATAGCTTGTTGACTCATGAAATTAATGCATTATTGTAGCACAAAGGAACCAGGTTTCTAGAATGCGTGACTTTCCTAAGGCTGTGTCTCAGACGAATCGACATAGCATGCATACCTGGCATATGTTAAACCAAAGTTTTTACACAATCAATGACAAAGCACCATAGTATCGATAACCCTGATCACATACCAGATGCTTGTTTTGTTTTCGCTTTTTAATAAAAAAGGCTCAATACACTAAGAGCGCGATGTGTGTTTGATGGAATCCATCCCACTATGTTGGGATGCATCCTTGTGTGTTCTCCAGTGCTGCGGCCTGTCAATGTAAATAATGACCACTGCAGTGCCCCTGTGCATCTGAAAGCAATTTATGAATGTATAAAAACTATTAAAGGTTAAGGGTTGCAAACGTATACGCTTGTTCTTAATGGATGTGGGAGATGCCCCGCAGTGGTGACAAATGGAGGTTCTAAAGTTAAACGCACTGTGAAATCACTAAAAGGAAAGCCTTAAATAGGTAAACATAGCACGCAGGAAAGTGGCCTATAGCATCATGCATGGTGTATATTTAAGGTAATCCTTGTGAAGATTTTTTTTTTAAAGGTTTTCATTATTTTTCAGCCCCTGCTGGTTGATGCCGGAACTGCAGCATGATGGGTGCATAAAGCAAATTTTCCCATATTCAAACTAATTAAATATATGCACATATTTTAAGTTGTTGTAGATCTTAAGCGGGTGAGCAGTTTTGTTTTTTGAGAGCTATTAAAAGAAATACACTTGCACTTAAAAAATTGCCGGGACTTTTTTAACCCAATAAAATATCGACAGACGTTGGATTATAAATTAACCTTTATGCTTGGTTGTTGTTATCCACGTACGATTATATTACAATATTTGTTCTTGTCTACAGCTTAATGAATATGTAAATGCTATGCATAGTATCATAAACCTATTTGATTTAAGCAGACTTTAGCCTCAAGGGTCAGTGTTAGGATGAAACGTCTTTTTTCTGGTGCATTGGGCACTTGTGCAATTCCAGCTATGCAGGTGCTCGGTTTCAGTAGCCTAATGCGTGTTGAGTGTCTGTTTGCCCCACCAGAGAGCAGGCAACCCCGTCTAAACCACTTTGGATCAAATTAATTCAAGCAGGTGTGCCCCCACACTGCCGGGGTGCAGGTGACACCTGCTACACTCCTTTAATTAGAGGCAAAACAGCTGTTTCTGGATAGACCTATGGAATAAAGCCCCTCTGCTTGAGCTCCCGTCGGAGTGTCTCCTTTGAATCAAGATGCATCAAGTGCTAGTGACATTTGACTTGCTGTACCATCATTAGAGGGACAAAAGCTTAACACAGGCCACCAAGGACACACACACACATATACATACATAGACAGAGAAAAAAGGGAGGAATTGTATCCACAAGTTTCCAACCCGGAGGGCGCTTCTGTAAAAATGAAAGTGGCTAAAACTTCCATTGAAGCAGGGAAGTAGTGAATTGCACTAATTGCAATGTTAAATAACTTATTCTGATGACCGAAAATTAATATGTGATTCATACTTTTAGTTGTAATACTTTTGTTTTCATATTTTGAAATATAAAGCATTTTTTTAAATTAGAAACACGAACATCCATTGCTAAACACCCCAAAATCATAATCAAAGCCTCAAAAACAGCAAAAGAATTCCCCCTGTAAAAAAGAGAGCAACACACACAGATCTAAAGTTAAGACATACTGCTCCTGTGAGGGACTGTACAATTTTTAGAAGACAAACTTTAAAATTTGGACCGCTTATCTCAAACAAATAGAATACAAACATTAAACATTACTTGCACTGAATATGTTTATAGTTTAAAAAGAGAGTTCACAGTTTTAAAAGGGAGATCAAATAAATGTTATGTAACGTTAATCATCATAACACTGTATGGTCTTCAATAAAAACGCAAAACTGTAAACTGATGACTTATGATTGATGATGTACAAGGATTCTTTACTGTACATTACCGACGTGTGGTCAAAATCTGTTGGAATATATCACATCATGTGATGGACATTTCTCATCTGATATGCTTAATGTACAGTAGTATTTCTTCCACTTATATTTTTTTTTTTAACAAAACGTAGAGAGAATGTTTCAAAAAGTATAAAGGTAGCTTTAGCACGTAATCTTTATGTTTATCAGATTAATGGCCAGCTGACAATACAACAGCTTTACGTGCATGCGGCCCTTGCAACCCCTTGCAGTTCGATTTTAAATACAAATAAAATATGATTTACCACATCTTTAAATAGCACACAATCAACGTCATGTACAGAAATTGAAAATCCTCTATGATTTTCAAATTGCTCATTGGTGTACGGTCACAACAACTGAATCAATGAAAAGGTTGCTAAATATCCGCATTCAAGTATAAAATCATCATCCCATTCCTTATAAAGCGGTGAACAGAATGCTGATGTCGTTTATACAGTAAGTGCTGTCAGCTATAAACAAATGACTTGCTTGCCAGAAACATGCTTGTTTACATTGAACCGGAAGTTTCTCCCATCTTTCGCGCAAAGCGTCATGGGACGTAGGAAACTTGTGGATAAAATTAAAGGATTGCTCAAAAGATGCTCTTTTATAGTTCAGACTAATTGGCTATATTGAAGTATTAACTAAATGGGACAGTTCTGCCAAAAATGAAAATAATTGCACCCTCTTGTTATATTAAATCTGTATGACTATTTTGTAATCTACACAACACAAAAAAGGTATTTTGAAGAACGTTTGTAAACCAGGGTAGTAAACGTTGACTTGCATTGGTTTTGTGTCTATACAATAGAAGTGAATGGGTACCGACATTGTTCAGTTACCAATATTCTACAAAATATCAATTTTTGTTTTCTGCAGGAGAAAGCAAGTCAAACAGGTTTGAAATTACACGAGGGTAAGTCAATGATGAAATAATTTTCATTTCTTGAACACAGATCTGGCAACCCTGAGTGAAATCTTTTTTTTTTCTGAAGGTGCGCATCTACAGCAGTTGCTTGCGGCACTGAGACAGACATGAACAGTCACATGATTCCTGACTGGACTGAGGCCCAATGGACTGAGGTCCTAATGGCAAAGCAGCAGGGGACTTCATTCACACTCCAAGTAATAGCAGGGGAAATCCCATGAGGCACTGGGGGGTAAGAACACTTTAAAGAACATCTAACAACACTTTAAACAACATCACACATCTTCAGAATGGTAACTTATTTTTTGTATGAAATCCACGTTCTTCATGTTGGGTCAACAAGTTGGTGTTGCATAACTGCATATTGAGTAAATGGAAGTATTGAGCACTGACCTTTTCTTATTGTGGGTAAAAAAAGTTGCTTAGCCTGATATTGCTCATTTATTCTAATCCAAATATGCATGAATATGTCAAAATCCAAAAATGTTTAAGTAATTAAAAACTAAAAAATGTTCATTTATTTAACTGATGAACCATGTTCACTAGCCTACATGCATTGTTCAGTAAAAGTGATGAGTTTTTACTTTTGTAATCCATCACTATTTTCCTCTTTTCAATTTTGTTTAAATTGTATTGATCTGTTTTCACTATGTTCACGACTGTTTTAGAAAGGATGGAATTAGGATACTACTGTTACTAAAATGAATTGGATTGCTAAAGCGGATTAATCGTGTCTCACATGTGACCAGCAGAGGGCAATAGTGTGCCAGCAATGCCACCTGAGCCTGTACCTCAGCACTGTGTTAATAAATCTAGACTTAATGGATAATGACACCCCGTTTTCCCCATTTTTGTTGCTTATGGGTCATTAGCGTGTTTGGATGTTTAAATTCTTCGTTTTCAGGTATTTTAAGTACTGCTTGAATGCAATTAAATTGCCCACAGATTTATCTGTTATTAAGAAATAGATTAACTGAAAACAAAATATTTGTTGATGTTGTTCCAAAGCTAGCTGACGTACATTATTTAGTTTTGTTTACTATTTATTTTAAAGAATGTTGACACTGCAGTTTTATGCAGAGGCCGAAAGTAAATGGTGACTCAGGTTGTCAGTCGCTTATTGAACAAAGAAAGTTTGGAACAACACAAGAATATTAATTCATGATGTAGTGAAGAGTAAATATAATTTTTTTATAATTTGGTGTACTATTTATTAACATTTTAAGAAAACAAACAAAAAAAATTGTAGGAAGTAATAGAAATATGTAACGGAGTGTGAATAACATTTCCGAAAAATTAACAATAAGCAGATTCTTTGTTGCTGGCATGCATTGTGCTAATAAACACATCAAAGGAGCTTGTTATTAACAATTTGTATCCACACACCACAGACTGATAAAATAACTCATTTTACTTAACACGGAACAATGTTATTGCAGGATTGCTATTGTCAATAAAGTTCAAGACATTGGTGTGGAGCGTTCACACGTTTGCCCCAGTTCTGTTTAACAAAATTCACAAATAACACCAACATTCATTATACTCGCATATCCCACAAGGCTTTATTATGTAACTCCGGCTGAGCCAGCAGTTACCTCCATTCCCTACCGGAGAACTCCCTTTTTAGTACACACCTGGCATAAGGGCCGCAAAAGATGGCTTGTGGCAGTTTGCGAACAAACAAAACCTTTTGGGTGTGTGGGCGTGTGACCTTGGGACTCATGCCCATTTTCCAACTGGGTCAGCAGTTACCTCTACATGCTACGCCGAGCCTGTTCTCTTCTTCAGCGAGAGAATCTAATGCCCTGGGTGGATGCTTTTCCAGTCTTCAAGCTGCACGTGGGAGGGGAAGCGTTTGTGCTTGTTTGCCGTGGGAGTGAGAGATTGATAATTCTTCTGGCACCTGTGACCTGCCTCGCTTTCTGCCGCTGCCAGCTGCCTGGTCACATCACAGCCACATGAGGAAAATGTCCTGTGACAGAAAAGCCAAGTTTTACAGCAAACACTGTTCTGGGCCACTTATTCTACTCAGTGTTTCTGAAAACCCTGTCAACCGTGCCACGTTCATTCTGTACGTAGGTGCGATTCCGGCTGTCGTGCTTTTTTTTGTTTTTGTTTTGTCGGATAACGCAGAGTGTCGTTGGGACCTGAAGCGTTGAGTTGAATCTTATTAGTTGTGCTTGACTCATATTTAAGTGATGGCAATGAATCCCACCAGCTGATTTTTTAACTCTTTCCGTAAAGGGACAGTTCACCCACAAATGAAAATTCGGTCATCGTTTACTCATCTTCTTGTCATTTCAAAACTGTGTGACTTTCTTTCTTCTGCAGAACACAAAAGAAGATTATTTTAAAGAATGTTGGTAACCGAACAATGGCGGTACCCATTCACCTCAATTGTGTGGAAACGCAACCAATGCAAGTCAATGGTTACCAACATTCTTCAAAATATCTTCTTCAAGACGCATTTAGGTGTATCAACAACAAGACTCATGGTATAGGGAAAAAAATATTTTAGTCCAATCTAGAACCTATTTTGAGGAACTTCATCACCCTGTAATCTATTATTAACTTGGCTGCATAAATATGTGATCGCACCAGCCCCCTTAAAAATCTGTGATTATGTGATCTCTCTTTGTGTGTTTACTGAAAACACAGTATCAGCTGTATGTTTTAGACAGCTATTTGTTCTGAAATGTTTAACAGATTGTCTATGGTGTTATAATACTAAATTGGGCTGGTAAGCAACCGTGATTGACAGTTTGTATGCTGCATTGTTATTTTTGTTTGTGTAAATACATTTTTATCTTGATTCAGCAAGTGAAATACCTTAAAACGATAGTTCACCCAAAAATGAAAATGCTGTCATCATTTACTCAGCCTCTTGTCATTTCAAACCTGCACCCTTAATAAAAAAAAGGTGCTTCAAAAGGATCTTCGATGCCATAGAAGAACGTTTTGGTTCCATAAAGAACCTTTAACATCTGGAGACCCTTCTGTTTCACAAAAGGTTCTTTGTGGCGAAAAAAGGTTCTTCAGATTATAACAAAGTAAGAAAGAGATGGTTCTTTTAAGAACATTTGCCCGAATGGTTCTTTGTGGAATCAAAAAGTGGTCTTTCCTGTAGCTCAGTGGTAAGAGCAAGGTTGTGGGTTCGATCCCAGTGGATTGCAAATACCTATGTACAAATGTATAGAATAATGCAATGTAAGTCGCTTTGGATAAAAGCGTATGCCAAATGCGTAAATATAAATATGGCATCTATGTGAAGAACCTTATAAGCACCTTTATTTTTAAGAGTGTGTATGACTTTCTTCCTTCTGCAGAACACAAAAGAAGATATTTTGAAGAATGTTGGTAACCGAACTGCGCTGGCACCCATTCACTTTAATTGTATGGGCCGGGTAACAACATTCTTCAATGTTGTTGGATTCAATGTATTTTTTATTGATTTGCTAAATAAAATGTAACTGGGTCAAGTTTTGGACTTGCAAACTTCTGCGCTTAAATATAAAAGATTATTTTTGATTTCCCTTCAACTCAGATTTTTCTCCCCCAAAACTTGGAATTCATAGAATTGCACTAGTTGTAGCTCCTTGAACTGCTATTTAGATATTACATGTATTTTTCTTCATTTAATTAGCATCAGTCAACTGGGCTGCTTGTATTACCATGACACAGCTGCCCACGGCCTGCTGCCTGAGGAAAACTGTGATTATAAAGTCTATTTGTCTTCCTATGTGTACATATCTTAAGTCATATGCTAGCAGTAATTAATAATAATAAATAGGAATCTGTCAAAATTAGGCAGCATTAATGAAAAATGCCCAAGTTGTTGTGATTGGAGTTCACCTTTAAGCAGCGTCTGCCATTTTAATTGGGATACTCCAAAAGCATTCCGTGTTTGAAATGTCCTTTCTTCTCCATCAAAGTAGATGACTTGTACGCTTCTGGTGAGCTAATTTCAGACACTTAAACACTTCACACTTTCAGGCGTTAGATGTCGGTAAGCATCTGTGTGCCGAACACTTTTAAAGGCAGTCTAATATCGCCTCATTAAAATGTTTTGCACAGATAAATGCTCTTTTAAATGATATACACTCTACTGTATACATTTGCATTGAATGTGTCACCAACATGTTAAGATCACGGCTAGTCAAATACTACTTATGTTGTCTTGGTTACCGCTCCGTGTCATTATAAAGTATAAAGGACCTCCGTCATAATGTTTGGAGCCCATTGAAAGAAGTCAATCACCTCTTTATCCGAGGTGGCTTACAGACGCTATTGTATTTGAAGGTTTATTCTCATTTTGAATTGGAATAAGTCAGGAATGAAGCTAAAGAAGTTAGCTGGCTGAGGGATCGCATTTCCCCATAAGCTCCTTATACTACCTACAACCTCACAGCTCCCACATTTAATTGTTTTCTATTATCTGCTGAGGAAAGTTCCCATGGGCACTATGTGCTGTCAGACTAAGCAATAGTTTAACCGATTGATTCTTTGACACCCGAGGAGTGAGTGATTTATACAGAGGTTCTTGTCATTTGTTTTAAAAACGATGACATCGCTCAAGAAGAAGTTGCGTGGCAATTTAGCATTTCAGATGTTTAAAAAATGTGCATAGTTGAACTCATTCTTTCTGTGCAAACCTTGCTTCCTTTGGGAAACACTGTTAAATGTCACCGAAAATGCTTTCGACCAGTTCAGACCAGCATTTATCACAAAACTGTTCTCATCAGTAAGCCTAAAATCAATCAACACCATATCAGAAATGTGTTTTTCAACTCATTAGCACTGATATTATTACAGTGGTGATTATTACTATATTGATACTGCAGGTGAGAAACAAAAGCTAAAAATAGCTTTATCCTCGTTTATTAAAGATCGAGTATCATGCTATGTCGTGCATTCTGACTTCTTTACAATGTTAAACGTGCTGGCTTCTCTTGCTTAACATGGTCGACTTGTTAAAAAATTTGTTGGCCGTATTACGTAGTATTTCTGTACTTGATACACTCCCCCAGCACTTGTCTAGGAAAGTTTTTTATAATTCTGGATCCCTGCATTGTCACAGGGATCTTCTTCCTTTTATTGGCCATTCTCCCTGAAAAGCACGCCAAGGCAAAAGAAAGAGCCCGCCCACAAGCCAACCGACGAGCGAGAAGAGCTTACCATCAAGATTGTCTGCGCTGCGTCAAGATGGGCTGTGCGGCAGCTCGTCACTCTTACGATAGGGAAGTTTAGGTGTGTCTGTTTGTTCATGGCATTTCAGTGATGGATGTTACATAAATGGTAAATATAATTCTGGATTTGGAGATCTTTTGAAACAGATAGATGGTGCGGTCCCACTGCTAAAAGATGCCGGACATGAACTGCATGCTGTAAGTCAAACTAAGTCATACGTCTGTGTTTTGTTGGCAATCGGCGTGTACGTGCTTAATGTACAAAACATGAAGGGATTAACGTGATGATATGTTGCCTGCTCGTGCTGTAGTTCCATCCCACTCTCCCCACTTGTCCCACCTCCAGCAGCTCATGTTTTTTTCGGAAATAATCGTACAGCTGTATCTCTCTTTTATACATTTTATCAAACTAAATACTCTGCGAAGATTTGATGTATGCAATACTATGAATGAATGAAGGCATTTATACAGCGCATTTATATAGTACTATATTGTGTATAGCTGTACACCCAAAGCGCTTTACAATCATATAAGAGGGGACTCTCATACTACTGCTCTACTACTGTATAGGCACTCAAAATGAATATGAGATTGTCAGAAACTGCCTGTGATATGCAATCTTTAAGATCTCACAAGTTTTGACGTTTCTAAAGGCAATTATAGAGAAACTTCCATTGTGAAAAACGTAATAAGAATTTATATAGACATGATATTTACACAAGTATATTAATTACCATTTCTTTATGGTGGAATGCAATTATTAATAAAGCTCACTCAAAATAAAACACATAATCTTGAGAGTGAATTATTATTGACACATACTAATTTATTTTATTTTCAGTTTAATAGGTTTAACATAGCAACATTAAAAAGTCTTAACGTACCTTGGTAATCCGCAAACCACTGGTTTAAATCATGCACAAAAGCTTAAATAAAATAATTAGAAAAATGTAATACTTCTATATGTACAACGTATTGGTATAACCACCAAAGCGGTCCACCAAACAGTATATGTTTAGTGTTTGCAATTTTTTTAAAGGGACACTTCACCCAAAACATTTTTTTGTTATGAATTATTCCCCGTTAGGTTGTTCTAAATATGTATCCATTTCTTTTTTCTGATGAACACAGAGAAAGATATTTGGAAAAATATTAGCAACTGACATTTCATGGACATTATTGACTACCATAGTAGGAACAATTAAAATGTTAGTCAAAGATGTCAACAGAACAAATAAATGAATGAAGCATTTTTTCCCACTATGGTAGTCGATGATGTCTGGAACTATCTTCCTTGTGTTTAACAGAACAAAGACTTTTATACAGATTTGAAACAACTTGAGGGTGAGTAAATTATGACATAGTTCAACATTTTTGGATGGAGTATCCCTTTAAATGACTCTTCCCAGTTGAAGCAGTAATTCTAACTAGAATTCACTGGTTCACACTAATATTGTGCATTATTGGAAAAAATATAAAATATTTATTCTCACACTATAATAATAAACATATTAACTTCAGATTTTTTGCATTAATAGATCTATGTACTTTATTTATAAATGTATATTTATATAACCGAGATGATCAAACCTCTCAAGCCATTCTAAAAAGCAGACTTGTATCTTTTCTTCAGACAGACACACAAAGATGCCTTTCCAATATACGATTTGGACAGTTTGCTACCATTTGAATCTACAGTGGCTTTCTCAGTACTTGCCAAATACTGTTGTCTTTAAACTTCAATGACAGCAAAAAAATCTAAAAAAGAATCATGACTCCATTCTGTCTTTGCAGGCATATCAAATAAGCTTATCAAAAGAAAAAGCTCTTGCATATCATTTGAGAAACAATGGAAATGAGGTGACAGGCAGCGTGAGGATTACAGTGAGGAAAATAAGACAAGCAATTATATTTAATATGACCATCTTGTGTTGTAGAAACTACAACATTAAACCAATTTCATAAACCAAAGGACAAACAGTATCATCCATACATTAATAATTCCCGGTCACGGTAAAGTGAGTCTGCCTTGTTGACCGTTTTCTATATGGTAAAGGGTAAAGCATCGCTAAAGCGACTAAATCCCATAGTGCAAGAAGTCCATGTTCCTATTCCACACCCTGTTTGACAGTGTTAATAGGAGAATACGTTTCTGAACTTTGTGTACTATGAAAAAGTTGCACAGTAGCAGCATGTCCTTAGGCGTCAGAATGCTGTCACACACTTAGGGACTCGATAACTACCCAACCTTCACAATAGAGACATTTCCATAGTAGCTGAGGGTCCCATTTTGCCTTCATTAGAGCGCAGTCATACATCTTCCACACACATTTGTGGTGTACCGGGAGCACCGGCTTCATCCAGAGAAACTCTGTGACATACGCACTGTATCATCTGTGGCAACCTATCGGCGCTAGGCTAACCTTTCTAATACTGATTTAGAGCAAGATCTAAGAGGGCGAGAAAAGGTGCAGATGATACCGGTCTCCTCCGACGAGAATCCATTGAGATCTCCATGAGATAAACCATCAATGACAAGACTCCACCCTTAAGGCCTCGATATACTTTGAGCGCTTTCGTTCTTCGCAAGGGTGAAAAAGGAAGCTTGAAAACACTGAGTGACTGTATAGCCTTTTGTTTCAGGAGGCGGGTTTAGACTGAGATTGATTTTTTTTATTCAAAAATAATAAGAAATTATTATTTTTATTATCATCTTAACGTCAAAGACGTTAAGATGTCCCCATCAAAAGAAATGTACATAAGTGATTTCATGTCCATAGAAAGCATAATAAATGTACGTATAATGTCTACTTTATGGTTTCAACAAGTTTTTGGAGAATAAATGTCAAAATTTGGTTGAAATAATGTTACATTGTCATTCAGTGTAATTAATATTTATGTACAAATTCAAACAACACACTTATTCTGACTTGTACCTATTAAAATATAAAACAGATTAAGGGAGCATATTACATTTTATTGTCCTTTGAAATAGTAAAAAATTCTTATTGACAAATTAAATTAAATTAATTAAACAGAAAACATTTTCATTTTTTTTTGAACAACAACAATTCAAAGCAGAATTACACTTATTGTTTTTATGCTTAAACCCTTTTTCGTCTTTGACCCTTTAACAAAAACGCATTTAAAAACTAGCAACAAATTTTACAAATTCAATAGCATTTTGTTCGACTTGATGCCTTATCGACACTCTCCACTTCTTTTCATGGCTTCAAATATCAGGCTTTCCAGAAAAAGGCATTTCTATATAGGACAGTGGAGGGAGAATGAAAGTTAGAGAGAGGAGTAGGACCTGGGAAAGGACCAGGAACCGGGACTCGAACCTGTGCTGCCCGAAGTGCCGACCAGACTCGACTTTTTCAGAAAGTTAACTCTAGTTTTCTGAAAACGAATTGGTTTTATCTTCATTTTGGCCTGATTTTGTTCGAAATTACATCAGTTTGTAAAGGCCTTCTCTTTGAGGCCTTTAATGCATTGTTCCTGCAAGTTATTCACCCTTTATCAATTACTCAGTCTCTCTATGGCCTGAAATTACCGCAGCAGTTCCCTACACTGCTGCTTCAGTAACTAACAAGATATACATTATGTGACGCTGCAAATTATAGGAATAGACAGCTGCTCCTCTTGCAGCCAATGTTACGGAATGTCAGGGGATGGCCAGGCATCCATGCCTGTGAAGCTGAAAATGAGACATAAAATGTATCTTGTTTGGATTGATGTGCTCACAGAGGTGGGTGAATTGATTTTGGTGGAAATTTCGAGTGCAGGTGCCAGCCATGAATTGGTGTTTATGGGCAAATATTTAATCTTGGGAGAATCTGAGAGCGGTGGTGGATGCTAGATAGGAGAAATCTCAAGGTGCAAGCAGAATATAGATTGGTGTAGGAAAGCGATGGCCCAGTGTTTGGTGCAACATGTTGCTTCCCAAATCCTTCTCTTGCACACGGATGTTTTCAGTGTCAGGGGGGACCTGGTACGTGAGGCTTGCAGTAATTGAAACAATCTTTTCTCGCAGTCTGCGGTGGATAGAGCTTCCAAGGCTGCCTGTGGGCTTGAGGTCAGAACCCAGCCAGGATGTCCTCTGGTTCCTCGAGTCACTGCAGGCCTCTGTCTGATGAGACGAACCCTTGGTCCAGTCACCCCTCTGCCTAACTAAATGTCTGAGTGAGTCCTTGGGTTATTCCACAGCTATCGAATGAAAAGCACTCTTAAATTGACTGTGCTCCTTCAGTCTTTTTGGAAATTAATCATGTGAACCCAATAGTCTCTGTCAATTGTTATTTTAAGAACAAGTTCTTGGATGAATTATGATTCAGGCTTGTGCTTGTCATTTCTGCATTTATATCCGAACGGCACAATGTCATGTTTGAATTTAACTTCCCTGCCCCCAAAGTTCTGAAGGGTGAACTTATTTGCAAGGCTTGTTTTATTCAAAGCCTTGTAGGGGACCTATGTAACATGACAACATTTTTGTATCATCAAATTTTTTTATTTGTGTCTAGTTTCGTAAAACTTTAACTTTTCACACTCTAGTTCAGGGTCAGCTTTCCAATTAATAGCGCTGTGTCTTGTATTGGATTAAATCCCGGAGGACTGCGTTGAAGTCTTACGCTACAGCGCTCCATTGGTCAAACCCTGTTACTATACAGCCTTACACTAGGTCATAGGAGATCTAAAGAGCATTAAACATCAAAAATATTTGTTGATGTTGTTGATAACATCGACTAATCGCTTCAGCCTTAGCCGTGATTTATTTACAATAAAGCACAGCCTGTTGTACCATAAAGGCAGGATGGGTGATCCTTTCCAGAAAAGTTTTTTGTTATGTTGGTTGGAAATCTCTTTACATCCTGATAGCAATCAAGAAGTAAATTGGACAAATAATATTTGTATAATTATATATCGTCCGTGAAAGGCGTAGGACCAAATAACGTGGGACTGGTCATGTGGACATTTTCAGCCAACCACGGCGCACCCTGTTCACGCAGACATCATACGTCATCAGCGCGCTCAGGTCCGCTGGGTCAATGTAGGGAGAATGACGGACAATAAGCAACAATCAAACTTTCTTGCGGAACTGACAACAAGTACATCTACAAAACGAAAGTCTGTTTTTGAAAAAGCAGTGACGGAAAATGTCTGGATCATGAAGGAGGCGTGGCTGTGGACGGTGAATCGCATAAAGGGTGGGATTATAATTTCAGTGCTAGAAGGCTAAAATTAGCACCTTTCCAAATCAACCCACCCCACCTTTAATGCTATCTTATTAGTACATTTATTTTCATTTTTGTAGTATTCTTAAATACTTTTTTTTGTAACATGTCTACTTCCGTGAAAATAAAATTTGTGAATGTATTGCTTCTATTCTTTGGCAATGTTAAGACTGTTTAAAAAGCTTTGCATTTGTCGCCAGCAGGAGCACCAACTAGAGACTTTTACTACAATATTAATTGGACTAAAACTTTATATCTCTTTTCTAAACACCATTAAAACAGAAAGTGTTCCTTCTGAAATGCAGATCATATTTTCATATTTAATCAATGCTTCTCATCTTTAATGTAAACCTCTGTAACCTAACATTTTTATACGGCATAAAATTATAATAGCTGAACCAAACTGCCTCATTAAACTTCCTTAAAATGTTTTTGCCCAAACTGCATTAGTTGTTTGAAGTACCACTCTGCTTAAGGTTTAAGGATCATTTAATCGCCTACATTAGAATATGGTGTTAGTGTAAGGCCTCCTGCATGCCGTCGTATGATAATCCTTAACCTGCCGGTGTCTATCTGATTTAAATTGCCATGGATAATGTGATCATCTTGTCTCAGAGAAATCAGGCATTCAACGTACCCCAGAGCAGAAGAGTAGGAGGGAGAGAGAGCGTGTGGGGGAAGGAAACGTCATGCAAGTCTCAGGTGATCTCTGCCGAAGTGTTAACTCGTGTAATAGAACGGGCCGTGCTCCTTCAGCTGTAACCCAGCATACATAAATGGCCGCATAAATCCTACATTCATATCAGAGTCAATGGACTCCCCGTCAAAGAGTCTCGGGCATATGCGTTAAATTTTCTGGCTCATTTAAACGTTTTCTGTCTTTTTCCTTTGGCGAATTAGAGATGCTTTGTTGCCGGAGACACGTCCACGGAAGTGCGATGGGTCTAATTTGAGGTGCTGAGATAGGTGTTATCACGTTGTGAAATGGTCCATCTGTCTCTTTGCGAAGTCATTGATTGTTTCGTGAGCGCTGAGCTTCGCTATTATGTCGTAGCTAACGTTGTCCACGCGTTTGGAAAAACGTATAAATTAAATGGTTAACACCCACCCAAAAAAGTCAGTTTAAGACGCCGTTAAATACGATTTGGCCCTGCTTGCCGTAAATGAATAGCTGAGCCATAAACAGAAATCCAAACCATTATCTGCGCCCAATGACAGCTGAAGGAGTTTTCCTCATCAAAGCTTTTTAATTGGATCAAATTACGGCCAGCGAGAGCCTGAGCCCTTATTGAGTTCATGAAGCCTAACTTTCAAATCACTTCTAGTTAGACCTCCATACTTCAATGTGAAAGGCAAGTAGAGTACATACATGCGTGTAAGGTCCATGTGAAGCTAAACCATGTCCACGCACTGTATGGATGTCAGACGGCCGTATGTTTTGTCACTTCGAATAAACACTGCACGTGTGTCGACATGCTGTCATCCATGTTGCTGCTTTTGTGAGCAATGGTACTGGGAGTTGAAAAGGAAGTCACCATCCAAATGAGGCCAGTGCTCCGGTATCTCAGCACTCAGCGGAAGGGGACAAAGCCAGGGGTGAAGGAGATGTTCCTAAGCCGAGAGCCACTGTGGTCATCATTCACACTTACCCTGCTGACAGTACACCGTGGCAGGGCTACTTATCTCGTCCTTGCAACAGAGGGAGAGAGAGCGCCCTGCTAATGTCCTGCACAATTATCACATGGCGAAGTATTAAGGGTACGCTTTCCTCTCCGGTCCTTAGGGGTTCTAGTAACTAGTAGTCAGATATCTGTTTATGTTGACGGGCTTTATGTGTGCTTTAAGGATCTTTTTTGCACAAATAACGATGAATTTAAAGTGATACATCACCCAAAAAGCAGAGCCATTCACTTGCATTGGTTTGTGTCCATACAATAGAAGTCAATGGCTGCCACTGCTGTTCGGTTATCAACATTCTTCAAAATGTTGTGTTGTGCAGAAGAAAGAAAACCGTACAGGTTTGAAATGAGTAGGGATGTTGCGGTCATGAAATTTTCCCACCGGTTAATCGACGTGTAAAAACAGCTGTTGTGGGGGTGAGGGGTTGGCTGTGGGGTGGTCGAAGATGCGGCCATGCGCATGACACATTTTACATTCTGTAAATTCGGGAACGGCGATTTCTTGAATTAATGGTGGGTTCAATATATTTCTTAATAAAAACACACAAAACTATAAAAAAGTACAATGACATTTGATAATATTAAACACAGACCACACAAACGAATAATCACAGCACACATCAAGCAAAAATAAATAAGAAACGAAAATACAAAACATTTACGTTATATAAGTTGCCTATATAACAAACCGAGTAATCACGGCACACATTGTGCAATAAATAAATAAATAAATATGAAACTAAGAAGGGATTGCGAAACGAAAAACTTTTATGTTAAATTAACAAATAAGAAAGTTTTATGATAAATAAATGGCAAAGCCCTGGGTTTTTTTTAACAAATTTGAACAAAAAGAAAATTAAAACTTAACTGGCTCTTGATAACAGTGGTTACATATTGTATGTTCTTAAACAGAAAAAGCCTCCGCCATTGTCTCGTCAGTCAGCACTTCAAGTGCTTTATTACCGTAAAAATGTAAAATGACGGTGAGAGATGGTTCTGCGGTGGACAAGTGATATAATTGGTAGGCGTGGTGGACACCTTATATCACAGGTGACACTGACTATCGCAACAAGCCCAAAGGTGAGTAAATGTTGACAGAATTTTCCTTTTTGGGTGAACTATCCCTTTAAGGAAGACTTCTGTCAGAGGCTTTGCCAGTGGTTTTGTGAAAGAGATGGCGTCCTTCATCCATACCAAGAAGAAATATTCAGAGTGACATTAGGCCTCTCCCGGAAACCCCCATGACACTGTCTTAACCGAATTGCCCGGTGATACTCTACTCGCACAACACATCGTGTCTTAAAACGAAAGCCAAGACGCTGTGCCTGGTTCTTGAAATTCAAAGGTTGTTGTGGTTCTGTCTGGTGCCTTTTAATACGGTTTATAATTTATCGCATTGGTCGGAGACCATTTGCATTTACGTAAGGCTCTGAAATATTCATCTCTGATATATCATTAATGGTGATGATTGGATAAAAATGGCTAGTTGGAATCAGGTGAGAGCTTCGTGGACGGAAGAGAGGGTCTGTGTAGTCTGCAGCTATAGAACGAGTCTCGGTGGGAGCTATCTGAAGACAATTGACGAGAGTTGGAAGATTGGCTTCATTGTGATATTAATGAAAACTCTCTCACCCATAGACGGTGAGCTGTCATCAATTATAAATCATCGGCCTTATTCGACTTGGTGGTTTGGAGAGGCGGAGCTGGGCGAAATGAAAGAGCATGCACTTAATCACTTCTTCCCCAGCCCATTACAAAGCATGAGCACATTGCCGAAAGTTATTAGTGCACTGACACAAAGATACGCTCTGTTTATAGAAGACGAGTCGCTGCGTTTTATTTCATAACGCCGGCCATGCCGTGGATGGGAGTGTTTCAAAAGCACGAAGGGTCATTCTGGCTATATTAGAAAAAAGCTCATTACATTCCCAGTGTTTCAGAGGCGAACCAATATAATTGTTAGATCAATCAAGAGAGGGAAAGTTAGAGCCCATGCATACGATTTTACAGCCTAAATAACCAGCGTGACTTAAATTGATTCTTTAATTGAAATGAAATGATTCTCCCGGAAACAGTTTTGCTCTTTTAATACAATCTCTTGTTTCTGCTGAACAGGAGCAATTTCGCCGTGTATATTTACTTTGTGTGTAAAAAACCAACTAGGGTAGAATTGGATATTTAACCAATGTCCCCCGCTCTTGGTCACTTTAACAAACAGCAGGTCTGAAATTCAGATACTAAAGCACACGTACAGTATTTGCAGAGAACAGATGATGTGTGTGGCCAAAGTGACCTTTGAAATCTGTTTCATTAGCACTAACAAGACATTGCAGGAGACAAGGGTAAGCAGGCTAATCTCTTTGGCCCCCTTTGCGTGTAAAATTTCACAGTTTGTTCCAATGAACTCTTCTCCGCAGCCGGAAATTACCTTTTCTATCACACCAGTCATCTATGAGCAGATTTTGTCAGGTTTATTCAAGGTAAGCTGTTATTTCGCGTGCAAAGAGCTCAGAAAGATCCGAAACAAAAGGGGCAACAGCAGGCTGGTGAGAGCTACCGTTGTTCAAGCGTGAAATGAATGGCCCGCGTTGCCTTCGCGTTCTGCCGCCCAAGTTCAGCCTATCGGTGTGATCCTTGACCCTTTGGTGCCATAAAAGCCGCTGTTGGCCATTCATGTGCACTGTTATGCCATTGACAAAGTAAGCAGAGGCAGTTGGCCGCAGGAAAGTCTCGCAGTGCACAAATCCACTCTCGGTATAATAGAAGAGGGAACAATAACCATCAGGCAAATCATTATATACAGTAAATGAACCCCTGCTGATCATGCTCTCTTATAAGTTATGCACCAACTAAGCAAAATAAAATGGAATTTTCTGCATAAAAATGCCAATAATGAGCTTCTGCAACAGTTCTTTATTTTCTCTGAAATGAACCTCAGCAATACAAATATAGAGCACTTGTAAGCTCTTTGTTGTGTTCCTATTAACAGAGAAGCGGGGAAAATTCAGAAGAACTCTTTAGGGGATGGGGTTCTGATGTGTACTGAGACTTTCATCTGCTTTGAAGTTGCAAAAGCAACGCTCGCATGTTTATTGTTGACACTCACTGAAAACCAGTTCTGTGCGGTAGCTACAGGTCACGAGTCTACCCAAACAACAAGCGTGAATAATAACTCGCAGCACCATCTGGGGCACTTCAAAGCGCACTTTTTCTGATAGACGTCAACAGCGGAGGTGTTTTGGGGTCACCTGTTGACGTTTCGACTGCGCGGATTAACTGCCGTCTATCCAGCAGAAAATTGTGCTTTTAACCGAGGGAAACCTCTGTCCTTGTATTAGTACATGCCCACAGAGCCACCGACGTGTCATCCCTGTGTGTTTTGCACCAGAGGAGCTATCCTGTTATCCTGAAAAGTTCTTTTCATTCTGCAGATGCGGCTTGCTTTGAGCCTCGTGAATTGAGAAGGACATGAGGGTGGCTTGCATTAGTATGATCTGGGCGCTGACATATTCTGTTCCCGCCTGCACGACTCTACCTGGGGGCTGACGGTCTCCTAGAGGAAAGCAAGTCCCTGGGAAGCTCTCCAGTCGAGTCCCCCGTCTTGTGATTGTAAAAGCACAAAGTAGCCCGAAAAAAACACCTTGCTTGCCGCTGCTTGAGGGAAAAGCAGACTTTAGAGGTGGCTGTTGTAACAAGTGCAGACAGGGGCTGGCTTTCTGAGGCACGGCGTCCTTGAGAGCACGGTTTGTTCTCCTGCCTTTACTGGCGAAAAAGAGAATACAGAAATGTGGGAAATTTGGTACCAGACCTTCTATATTACTTTTCTTTACAGAATATCCTACTGACATATATCATTTTTCTCATAACATGTATAGAAGTGTATCAGAAAAGGATTTATTTTTAAAAGCCATTGCAATGGACTGCCAAATGGAACGGGGACATATAGTTCCTATAGCATCCATAATACATCAGGGCCAGAAGAAAATTGTATTGCCTGTTGCTCTTTCAAAGCTTAGGAGACCCAACTAAGTCTCTTTTTATGTTTTATGCATGAACATTCAGGATTGTGTTTCTTTGATAAATTTGAAAAGCACAATTGGAGACAATGTTGAGATTTCTTCTAAAACTTAGTCGTTCCTTTCTCCAAAACAAAAAAGAGTAAAATGGTTAAATTACTTGATGATACTACACTACACTACACTAGGGGTCCTCAGGTTTGGTCCTGGAGGGCTGGTGTCCTGCAAAAGTAGCTAATCCCTGAAGCAGCTAATCAAGATCTAGGCATAGCAGAAACTTGCGGGCAGGTGTGTTGAGGTAGGTTGGAGCTAAACTCTGCAGGACTCCGGCCATCCAGGAATGAGTTTGAGGATCCCTGGGCTACACTTTTAAACACTAAGGTCCAAATTTACTAGCAGCTTGCGGCAGCGCAAACACCTCTTTTGGTGGGAAAAAAGACTACTGTGGATATTTACTTAGGACACGCTGGGAAATTGGACACACCTGTCTTCACGTCAAGACTGACCTTATTGCATATGCATTTGTAGGAGTTTCCTCTTCAGATGCAAACTTTATGGGAGAGGAGTATTTAAATGAACCACACAACCCGATTTACGACGGTTTGCGCTAGTAGTACTGTTTTTACAGCTTTATTTAACACAAAAAGCGTGTCTTAAACCCTGCGTTAATTTGCGCTGCTCTTAGTAGATTGCGTTGGTCATTATGGGAATGAGATATTGCGCCTGTGTTTTTTATTGTGCGCCTTGTTGGTAAATCACCCGTAGAAATGTTCACTCTCATCTGGGTATTTTTTATTTGCACTCTTGCTCTATTTCGCCCTGTTTAGTAAATCTGGCCCTAAGAGTCCTTTCGTGGGTCCTTTTGCTTAATAAACCTGATGGCTAATAGCAAATTTGGCATCACTCTTACTACTCTCACAGTTTTGGACCAATTTTGAAAACACTTTGGTTTATTTTATTTTTGAATATGTGTGAACGCTGCCCGAAGAATATTTTTTTAATTTGGTCCATTTTGCACATCATGGCCATTCACATGAGAGGTGCACGCTTCTGAAATTGACTATAAAAATATATTATTCATTTTTTACTTTTATATCTATGAAAACATTCACTGTGTCTGTTGAACATTACTTGACCTTCTCCATCTAATTTTCTCCAGCCGATTTATTGGTGAATTTTTTCAAACTGTCAATTTTTTCCTACAGAGAAGGGTGAACGGAATAAATTCCTGTTTGTGCCAAAAATGTTGCGGGGATTTGGTGTGTGCCCCGACCAGAGGACAGGCTTCCGTTGGAGCGAAACTGCTGTCGCCAGAGAATAATGCAAACTTAATTACCGCCAGCTAATAACTTCAGGCAATCAAAACCTACTCGGCTCTGAGACTCCATCTAATTGTCATGACAACTAAAACCTTTTGTCTTCCATTTAGTCTGAGGCTAAGCAGGACCTCCAGCCCTGTAAATTTCTCCTAACTGGTGTGACTTGTGTGATAAGAGCGTCTGTGATGACTGCGGCTCGCGGGCTTTTATTCTGCCGCCTGTCTGTTCAGAATGACTAATTGCGGTGGAATGTGAACATGCTGGAGATGAAATGTGTATGGCTAATCCAATCATTTCCAGTAAAGCTGCGGGAAAATGAGGGATGAGGAGACCCTCAACATCTGAGGAAGAATGTGCGTGCGCGCCTTGGATCGTTTCTTATAAAAAAGCCAAGGCATTAGTCTGCTCTTTTAATGTTCATTATGACTCACCGTTCTGCAGACGTTTAATGATGCTCTTGTTGGACTGGAGACATTACATCACTGCACGTTTATGGCCCGCTGGCTAACTTCCTGCTCTCTTCAGGCTTTTTTAACTTAGAGATTTAGTGCACTGAGACGGTCCTATCTCCGCCTCTCACCTGCTTGGCCGCCACATCACTTATCATCGAGATGTACCCTTGCGTTGTATATACAATATATTGCATGAATACATTTTCCTGGAAGAGAAGGTAAATACACGTCTTAATTATTTTACCGCTGTCCTAACATCTCGTCTCAGTTTTAGGGAGACTTTGTATCCACCACACAATGGGACATGCAAGGCACAACGGGACAGAACAATTTTTTTTATAAACAAATGTAACATTTATAGCGTGTTATTGTGGCAACTGTCAAAGCACTGCTTACATTGCTCACAGCAATTTTGGAAGCCTGAAAATGTATTTGAAACGTAATGTTGAAGGTGGTGAATCATTTTACGTGAGCTGTTTTGGTGGCAGCAGTGTTGGTGCTTTAAATGGGATGAATTTTGGGGGTGCAACTTCTCAGAGAGCGTTTCAAGGCGCTGACAGTGTCAGCAAACATAACTAAAACCCTCACCGAGAAGTTTCTTATTTAAATTCATTCCCTTTAAAGCAGCGTCTCTACAGCTATCAAAACACCGCTTCGGTAGTGCATTCACCACCTTCGGCATTACATTTAAAAGCAATTATGGTCAGGTTTCAGACTGCTTGAAAAGGAGATAAACTAGTTTCGGTCGTGATGAAACGAAAGTTCCTTCTGAATTGTGACGTGTACTGTACCTGAGTAAACAGCCTTTGGAATGAGGGCTTGGTTTTGTCCTCTGGTAGTTAAGTGAACCATTAAGAGTTAGAAGCATGCAGAGAAGAGTCGTGTTTTTTATGAAAGATTATGAAAAAAAAGACCTGCAAGAATAAATCCTTTATAATAAACACTCCAATATTTTTTCATGGTAATATTTTACTAGTCAACCCCAGTAATGGTTGATTAATTGGTTTACCATTCTTTAAGTCACCATAAAATCTAAACTTTATCTTTTTTTTTATATTATATTGCCTTTCAGCAACATGTCATCAAAAAGACTCAACCATGCCTCCCTTTTGTAAGCAAATGCAAATTTCCAATAATCCAATCAGTTCGCAAAGGATAAAATCAAGTCATTATTCCATTAAACTCGAAAATACGTCACAATAGGAAAAAAGACAACTTCCATTTCATGCCGACTTTAAATGAACTTTGTCTTTGAAAGAGACAGAAATCATAGTTTACTCACAATATTAATAGTAAATATATTTAAATATCTTTTATATTTGCTCAAGAACATTTTAACAAATATAACCTTTGTTTTGTATTTTTTTCTTAGAACAAAAGTGGAAAAACATGTCATGGCTGTTTGTATTGGCCGCCTTTTGAAGGTATGGAATTCAACATGGACATTTTGTTTAGCCGTTGCAGTCTTGTCAGCCTCTACCTAGAAAAAAGTTCAAAGTGTTTGGCAGTTTCTGAAAGCTTTGAGACACGAGGCTCTAAAGACAAAAGGGGATCAGAAACCACTTTAAAAAATGATGTCAGAAAAAAATCAATACGTAGTGCAAAGAAACAAAACCGCTGCTAAGCGAAGAGCCGTGTAGAAGTGACCCAATGTCATCATTAACCGTGACCATATGTTCTGAAGGACATTCTCAATGTGCAGCATAAGGTGAAAATTGCTAATTTATTTACAAAGGCATAGATAATTTGCTCAAACAAAAAAAATTATACGATCGTCTGTGCTCATTTTACATTCTAATATAGCTTAATCACTACAGATTAGATGCGGTGTAGAAGCAAATTAAATTTGTTCTCATCAGCATTCATATGTATGATAATATAATCATCTGAATTAGATATTACTGTGAATACCCATTAATGCTTTATAATAAGCTGGTTTAGTTTGTTTCTTTGTGAACTAATTTTGTAATTACAGACAGTGTAAATGCCACTAGATATGCTTTCAGAAATGAATGTACTAACTCTCTCAGTTTCTTTGACTGTTCAAACACTTGCTTTGTGCCTAGTTTCTGCCCTTACAGCTTGAGTATTTAACAACTATACGTCTTATATATAAGGGCCACTTTATATCAAGCCTTCAGGTACATATTCATTTTGCAATTACTGATATAGATATCCAGTTATTCGTAATGTTCTATATTTAAAATATACGGAAATATTGTAATACTGTATAGATTCAAATTGTATGGAGAGGCTGAAGTCAAAATCTGTTTGTGTTGTTACGATTAATTGATTCCAAAATAAATGTGTTTATGTGTGTGTGGCATGTATATTTAAGTATAGTAAAAATATATTTACATCTAATTGCACATACGTACATACTGATGTATAACGACCACTTATCATGTGGTGTGGCCAATATAATCAATAATTGTATTAAATTAAAAATAAAATATATAACATTTTTGTGGCTGAAATATGAATCTCTGAACGCTTAAGTGAATGGTATTTTTCTTAAAACATTTATATCAGTTCTATGCGATTTTTTTTTCATTTTGCTAATTTATGAAGACAAAATAATAGAACAAACCAAAACTCAAAGAAATGACAATACTTTGTTTCTAAACACTTTAAATTCTAAAGATTTGTAAAACAAATGTTAAGCATGTCAAATGGCTATGGCCAATTCATAGATGAAAAACACAAAAATTACTTAATTTAACATTTTAATTTTGCATTTATGTCTACACCACATGTTTAATGTTTAAATAACAGATATCATTTATTTATTTAGAATTGGCATGTCAAATCCTTACACATCATTGACCTATATATGTTATCAGGTATGTTTGTGTATTGCTACACATAAACCACACTCACATGTTATATTAACAGTAACATTTATTTTGGAAAACGTATTTGTGCCATAGCAGAAGCATAGGAGGGATCTAAAAAGTGTGATGTGGAAAGCATAATAAACCATATGAGCCAGACTCATGAATATTACAGAGGTGTCATAATAACATTCGCTCAGAAGTCTTAACTGATTTGCTGAAGTGGGTGCCATATTAGACCATAACACCATTTACCAATTACGATTAGCAGACATTTACATTTCAAGTTGTTGTAATACTCTGGTACAAATGTGATAACTTTACATCATGCATTTAAGAGATGCTTTTATCTAAAGTGACTTTAAGCGCATTTAAGCAATATGTACATTCAGGCCAGGACCTTGGCGTTGCCAGCACTACGCCCTACCAGTTGAGCTACATGAACACTTTTAGCCATCTGATAGGAAATTATATCATGTTCTATTCTCGAATACTTTGAAATAATGATTTGAAATATCAGTGTGCGTTGATGTCCGCTCACTTCCAGCATTAACCTCCCAACCTGACCTCATCTAAAATCATTATAACCTCAGTAGAGTTTGTTGATGCACCCAGCACTGGATGCACAGCCCGTACCGTCACCCTGCAGGGCCGTGCCTTTATTGATAAAGAAAGCTATACTCGGTGTCCTCAGCATTTCATCACCACAACCTCCATCGCTGAACTCCATTTAGGTGCGGCGTGAGATGATTGGGTCGCTCTGATGGGAGGTCACCGCTCGCCGTATAACTGCACTCAGAAGAACTTACACAGTGGGGGGAAAAAATATATAGCGTTGCCATTTATTTGCCATCCCCAGAAAAGGGCATCAGCGATCTGTGAAATCACTTTGTTCGTTTGAGATGGTTGCACATTCCGTCCATTTAGTTCTGATAATGACTCAGATTATATGCCTCCCTCTTTGCCTGCCTGTTTTTGGCATCTGCAGTTATTCAGACTGGAGCTTCTTCGCACCCTCCCATCTACGTTTAATGCAGCTCCTGCCAAAAACCCCAGCAACCTCTGCCCCATACTAATAACGAGAACGGATTCAAGACCGAAGCCATGACTTTTGTTGCGAAAACGGGCGTTTGTCTTATGTGATCCGTGCGCTAATCTTCCAGTCGAAACCTTTTGATTCCTTCCCTTGACTTATGCGTTTTAAGATGGGTGTTGTTCTTCTACATCTGTGATTTAAGTGCTCTGTGGGAAGTCTTGGGATATGAGGCACACGCTCCGTTCTTGGCTTGTCTGTCTAACGAAGGATTCCTAAGGCTTGAATAATTATCGCTCCGTTTATCATCGAAATAACTATTGACGCTCACCGAGTTGTGTTGTTTTTCTTTTCGAGGGTAAACAACGTATGCTTGACACTGCCGGTGTCATACAACACCACAGTTAGAAGAAATATTGTGTACGGAGAGCATTCAGCTTATTTAGACCACAACAGTGTGTCTCCTAGTTTAAAAGTGCAATTTGCATACAGTATACATAGAATTATATACAGCCGCAGAACAAAAAATAAACATTTCAAAGTTTCATTTATTCAGCATTTCTAGATGCATTGTGTCCATTCCAGTCCAGTGTCGGTTGAATTTCAACAAAATCAAACCTCCGGAGGGACATAAAGTCATCCAACAGCAATGTGAAAGACTGACAGCATGACAAGACACATACAAACTGTTATAAAAATCAAATCAAATAAAAAAATTATTTTTGATCTTCTCCTAAATATATGTACGAATATTACTGTTGTATTGGTTAAAAGTGAATATGATCTTGTTTTCTTTGCAGTATTTGTGAGCATCTTTCTGTTTTTTTAACCTGTTTCTCCAATTTCCTTTTTCTGCAAAGGCAAAATAAATTTTGTGGGAATATTGTGACTAGTTCACTTAATGAAACAAAAATGATAATTTTACCTAAACACCTATTAGTAGTAAATTCAGAAAAACTGAAATCAATTTTGAAACAATCTCTTCTTCTTTTCCGCGGCTGTATCTATAGTATTAATGTACAACCCATCCCCAGTGTCTATTGAGTTCAAATGAACGTGCCTTGAAGGCTTGGCATATTTATGAATGTGCAACACAAATCATGCATACGTATTATATTTACTGAATATCGGCATGTGATTTTCAAGCTATGGTTTTGTCATCTGCTTGCTGCAATTACACTACTATTAAAAAGAACTCGGCTGAGCTTTGATTGACTTATAGATGGCCAGCAGGTGCAAACGTCTTGGTTACGTATGTAACCTCAGTTCCCTGATGGAGGGAACGAGACGTTGTGTCGAGAACGACAGATGGGGTTCGCCCTTGAGAACCAATCAACTCTGACTACTATAGAAAAGGCCAATGAAATTTGGCGAATGAAATTTGCATGCCGGGCTCCGCCCCCGGATATCCGGTATAAAAGGAAGCCGGCGTGCAGCATTCATTTACCTCTTGTTCTGAAGAGCCTGAGAGCCTCTCACGACTGCAGCAGAATACGATACGTGTTAGTGGCATAAGGGACACAACGTCTCGTTCCCTCCATCAGGGAACTGAGGTTACATACGTAACCAAGACGTTCCCTTTCTGTCGGTCTCTCGACGTTGTGTCGAGAACGACAGATGGGGTTGCCTATGGAAAACGCCACAACGCTGTATCGCGTCACAATCTCAGCGAAGCGACGGTAACAAGCCTGGGCGTGTCAGCTCGAACCTTTCGTGAAACTTGTAACCTTCCAGTGTGGTGGTCGGGGGGTTCCAGAGCTTTCTTGGAGAAAGATGGGTACAGCCCTGACCGGTAACCTTTCACGGACGGGGCCTTAGCTCTCTATAGGCGAGAGGCCGTCCGGCTCGGGTTTTCAAGCGCAACTCTTAATCAGAGAAGCGCTGCAGAGGCCACCTCCTACCCGTGGGGAGGAATATGGTGGAGATCTATATATGGTCTCGTCCTTGGAGGAGAACGCATGGAACGTGCGGACTGGGTAGTTCACCGCGAGGTGGAGGTCCACCTGGGGAAGCTCATGGGTTACCATGTGTGGGAACCATTGTCATGAGGGTATAGCAGACGGAACAGCCCACGGCGGGGGTGATACTGCGTCTGATAGCACCAGGTCGGTTAGAACTATCTGTGATAGGTCATATGGTATCCCGGCCTAAGGGGGAAGGCTGCTCTGCCCAGCCAAGCCCCAGGGGGTGCTTGCTTAGTGATGGATGGAATGCCTGTTCTTAACCAGTGTCTGGGTAAGAAGGAAGGTTGGTGAGGTACCAATTTTCTTAGCCATGTGTTTGGGTAAGAAGAAAGGTAGATAGCACACTGACCCAACCTCTTGGAGGGTGGAAGATGCTTTCGCAGGCATACGCCCCCCCGGATGCCAGTCCTACATGTCGCCACGCAGGACGTGGGCTGACACCGGTTTACGCGAAGGATGTTAACCCTTGCGAAGGTGTTTGGGCGTAGCCCAACCCGCAGCTCTACAGATGTCTGCTAGAGAGGCGCTTCTGGCCAGTGCCCAGGAGGTGGCTATACCCCGTGTGGAGTAAGCCCTCAGTGGGCATGGGAGATTCTGAGATCGGAATGCCGTCGTAACGGCATCCACGACCCAGTGCGCCAACCTCTGCTTGGAGACAGCCTTCCCCTTCTGCTGTCCTCCAATACAGACAAGGAGCTGGTCAGAGCTACTGAAGCCCTGCGTGCGGTCCAGGACACAACACGGATGGGGTGGGTCTTCCTCCCCGATGGGGAGCGCCTGCAAGTTCACCACTTGGTCCCGAAGGGGAGTAGTGGGAACTTTGGGCACGTATCCGGGCCTGGGTCTCAGGATAACGTGAGAGTTACCAGGGCCGAATTCAAGGCAATCCGGGGACACAGAGAATGCTTGGAGGTCCCCTACCCTCTTGAAGGAAGCGAGCGCCACAGGGGGGCCGTCTTACTCAGGTGAGGAAGATCGGAGCCTCTGGGGGCTCTTGGACCCACGTTAGGGTCTCAAGAGGGTATGGAGCGGAGATGAGGCGGCTTCCGCCCTCTCGCGCCCGTTAGGAACCTGGTGACCAGGTCGTGTTGCCCTAGAAACTTTCCATCAACTGATTTGTGATGAGTGGCAATAGCGACTACATACACTTTCAGTGTGGAGGGGAGATGTTAGTCTCCAGTCTCGTGAGAAGGGAACACAGTCCTGATCAAGCACCTCAGTGGGTCTTTCTCGTTGAGAGAGACACCAGGACGAGAAGAGGCACCGTCTAGAGGCGTGTAACCGCCTAGTAGATGGGGCCCTAGCCTGGGTGATGGTCTCAGCCGTATAGGGGAGTAGCCATCTCAGGATCTTCTCGTCCCGTCTAGAGACCAGACATGGGTGTTCCAGAGGTCTGATCTGGGATGCCAGAACGTGTCCTTCCCCTGAGAGAGCAGGTCCTCTGTCAGAGGAATGGGTCAGGGGGAGTCGCTGTCCCAGAGCATCAGCTCTGAAGCCAAGTGTGGTTAACCAGTGCGGTGTAACCAATAACACTTGGTGCTCCTCTTCCCTGACCTTGCACAGTGTCTGTGCAAGGAGGCTCCTGGGGGGGAAGGTGTGCTTCCCCCGTCCCGTGGTCAGCTGTGCGCCAGGGCATCCGTGCCGAGGGGGGCCTCGGTCAGGGAGTACCAAAGCAGACAATGGGTGGTGTCGTGGGAGGCAAAGAGGTCTATCTGTGCCTGTCCGAACAGCACCCAAATGAGCTGGACCGGGGGTGGAGTCGCCACTCTCCGCAAGGCGTAACTGACGAGAGAGCGCGTCGGCTGTCTGGTTCAGTTCACCTGGGATGTGTGTGGCCTGCAGGGAGCGGATCACCTGCTAACTCCACAGGAGGAGGCGTCGGGCAAGTCGTGTTAGCTGCCGTGAGCGTACGCCACCCTGGCGTGTACGCTACGGCTGTCGTGCTGTCCAGGTGGACCAGCACGTGCTGGCCCCGCACTAGAGGCCGTAGCCTTCTCAGCGCAAGCAGCACAGCCCCAACTCTAGGCAATTGATATGCCAGCGCAGACAGGGGCCCGTCCAGCGCCCCGCTACTGCGTGCCCGTTGCACACACTGCGCCCACCCCTGCAGCGAGGCGTCCGTCGTCACCACAACGTGCCTCGTAACCTGCCCGAGGGGAGTCCCCGCTCGGAGGAAGGTCATGGAAGACCAAGGGGTTAGGGTGCGTCGGCAGCAGGGCGTCATCACCATGCGCCTGCTGCCGGTGTGCCACGCTGTCCTCGGAACTTGACTCTGTAGCCAGTGTTGGAGCGTCTCATGTGCATCAATCCGAGGGGTATTACCCCCGCGGAGGACGCCATGCCAGGAGCCTCTGAAATTGTTTCAGGGGAACCGCCGACTGCCTGAAGTGTTCAAGGCAGTTCAACACTGACTGGGCGCGTGCTGCGGACAGCTGCGCCGTCATGGTGACAGAGTTTAGTTCCATACCGAGAAAGAGGATGCTCTGCACTGGGGAGAGTTTGCTCTTTTCTCGGTTGACCTGAAATCCCAATCGATCTAGATGCCGGAGCATCAGGTCCCTTTGTGTACACAACAGATCTCGCGAGTGTGCCAGTCGTCGAGATAGTTTGGTACCCGCACACCTTTTTCCCGAAGGGGAGAAAGGGCGGTTTCCACGATCTTCGTGAAGACCCGTGGAGACAGGGACAGACCGAAAGGGAGGACTCTGTACTGATATGCCCGCCCCTCGAACGCGAACCGTAGGAACGGCCGGTGTCGAGGGAATCGAGACATGAAAGTAAGCGTCCTTCAGGTCGATTGCCAAAACCAATCCTGACACCTGATAGATGTCAGGATGCGCCTCTGCGTGAGCACCCTGAACGGCAGCTTTGTGAAGGTGCTTTTCAGGGTACGCAGAACTATGGGGCGCAACCCACCATCTTTCCTGGAACGATGAAGTGCGGGTCATGACCCACTGAACATCTTGGTTTTGAGGGACGAACTCGATGCCTGTTTTGCCAGAAGGGTGGTGACCTCTACCCGAAGTCCGGAGGCGTCCCTGCCTCTGACAGAGGGGAGAGATGATGCCCCGAAACTTGGGAGAGTCTCTGGCGAACTGGATCGAGTAACCAAGACGGACCGCCCTCATAGTCAGCGAGACAGTGTGGGCAGCTCTCGAGCTCCCAGGGACTGTGACAGGGTGACCAAGGGGACGGTCTGCTTCATCATTCCCATGGTGGGTGGTTCGTCGGCTAGCGGAGCTACCCTTCTGTCACGGGGGGTCCCCGGAGGGAAGGTTGGCTCCGCCTTTTTTACCTGCCTGGCGGGACCGCTGCACGCACTGTCGATTTGAGAGTGGTGGCAGCTGTCGTGTGTGTACGACCCAACGCCTCGCCAGGGCGTAAGGTCGGGTCGCCGGGCACAGTCCAGTGGAGTGTGCGATCGGCTGTAAGTACACCCGGGGAGAACGGAAAAACTCTGCGAGTAAGTGGGCGCCAGGCCCTGAAAAGGGCCCGGCTTTGGTGACGAGGCAGGAGCCGTCCCGTACCGACCGATCAGAGCCGTGGCTGTGAAGGTCGGGCCCGATGTTGTTTCTCCTTGGGGTCTTCCCGTCAGTGTCCCCTCTCGGGAGAAGGTTGCTGACGGGGTGGAGGTTTCCCCCTCGACCTCCGCTTCCGGGGTGCCGCCTGTGGGGGCACAGAAACCGGAGCCGATGTAGAAGGGGTCCTGGGTTGCCGGGAAGCAGACGTCACGCGGGATCTCGGAGGCCTAGGCGGCCGAGTCGCGGCGTGAAGAAAATGTGGCTAATTGCCACTGTCTGCTTCACCGTCAAAAACTGCTGAGCGCAGTCCTCGACGGTGTTACCAACAACCCACCCTGCGAGATGGGTGCATCAAGAAAGCGGACTTCCTTGGTGTCACTCTTCTGCGCAAGGTAAAGCCGGGGGTGACTCTCCTGGACCACTACCGTGGACATCGTCCGACCCAGGGTCCGTGTCGCCGCCTTGGTCGCCCATAGAGCGCTGTCAGCGGCGGCACGGATCCTGCATTATACCCGGGTCGGCCTTACCCTCGTGGAGCTCTCTCAACGCTTGGCCTGGCGGACCTGCAGGATGGCCATGGCATAGAGAGAGGAGGCAGCCTGGCCCGCGGCATCGCAAGCTTTCGACACCAGTGATGCCGAAGTCTTACGCGCTTTGGACGGTAGGCGTGGCCGATTCCCCCCCAGGTGGTAGCCGTCCGCGGCACAGGTGCACCGCAGGCGGACGTTCCACCCGGGGGATCTCGACGTAGCCTTGGCTGCCCCACCATCGAGGGAAGTAAGGGAGCCGGAGCTGGTTTCACCGGAACGGTCCGTGAGTGGAGCGCTCCAAGTTTTACACAGCTCCTCATGCACCCCCGGGAAAAACATGGCACCCGGGTTGGGCGCGGTTTGCACCGCGCTCCGACCTCAGGAACCACATATCCCCGGGTTAGCACGGATGATCATCACTTCTGCTTCCTCCTGAACTCGACCGCTGGGGGTGGAGCTCGGATTCGTCAGAGTCGGATGCCAATCTCCCTCCGATGCTGCGAGCGACATCTCATCTACGTCACACATCGTTTCCGAGTGTGTGCGTGAGAATCCGGACGGTATGCCACCGCCGGTTGGGGAACGTTCAGAAGAGCGAATCGGGGTGCGATCGGCCCGTGAGCACTTGGCTGGCGGGTTTACGTTCGCAGAGTTCCCCATATCACTAACGCTGCTAACGTGGGTGGTCATCGGGGCCGTAGCCACAGATGTCACGCCCGGGTAGCAGACGAAATGGTGGCTGGTTCCCGTAGGAAGACAGCCACCTGTGACCGCAACTTCTGAATGACAATCTGCAATCTGCAGTGCGGGCAGATGTGTCAACGAACGCTGCTTCAGTGTGCTGGACGCCCAGACACCTAATGCAGCGATCGTATCCATCCCCCTCCTCGATGAGGGTGCCGCACCCAAGAGAACAGCGGGACATGCCGCGCTGGAGAATGCTCAGTCAGTCCTGAAAAGGACCTTTTAGAAAAAATCTCTATCACCTCCGGAACTGCCGAGACGCCCAGGGGAAGGTCGCTGCAGGTAGGGACGATCCGCTGCTACACGTCGTAGATCCAGCAATGTAGAAGAAGAAGAATCCATAGAATTCGTTCTGTTCGTAGTCATGAGCGAAGGCTCTGAAGAACAAAAAAGGTAAATGAATGCTGCACGCCGGCTTCCTTTTATACCGGATATCCGGGGGCGGAGCCCGGCATGCAAATTTCATTCGCCAAATTTCATTGGCCTTTTCTATAGTAGTCAGAGTTGATTGGTTCTCAAGGGCGAACCCCATCTGTCGTTCTCGACACAACGTCGAGAGACCGACAGAAAGGGAACTCCTGTTTGATGACTGGGTTGCTCAAGGAGGTGTAAAATATGAATGAAGTGTCAGTGTGTTGTCAGTGGGCGTGCTGAGGTGCCTATACTCCTCGCTGTTGCTGTCTGTAATAAGAGCCATTGTAGCAAAGAAGCAAATGTTGCGGTTTGCTCGCAGTCTGACTTAAGACTAGATTTATTCAGAATAGATATGAAATGTGCTGGGTTTGAGAGACATGAAAGCGGCATACTAATGTGTGTTTCATTCTACATGCAGATTTATTTATGATATGAAACCAAATTTGAAGCTTCAGGGCACAAAGCATTTTAGTGCAGCCATTAAATATGAAATGTCTCCCTTTCGTTGCTCTCATTTATCTATTCCAGACTGTTTGTGCCATGGTTGTCAAGGATAATTTTGTCTATGAAATTTAAACATGGTGGATTACATACAGTTCTTCTGGACAGACTGTAGCTCACTGATTTTACGACACAACACAGGACCAGTGAGGGACCAATATTTTCAGATTGTCTTGTTAAAACTTCAAGACGTTGCTCTATGGAGTCTTAAACCGCCGGTCCTCAAGGGTCTCTGCCTGGCTAAGCTCCCGCTTCTGTGTACTCACAGAGAGAAATAATGAAGTCCAAAAATGGACAAGAGGACCTTCAAAAACAGCCCGACTTTTAGCATTTGCTATCTTAGTCTGCTTTGAACCTACAAGGAATATTAAGGCATATATCCGGAACTGACAAATACACATTTGAATTCCACACTTGGATAACAACTTCCGCTCACAATGAGGGGATTCTTTCTGTTCTCTTTGGCAAAAGCTGAAAGGAACCCAATTAACCCGAGTTAGAAAGAGCAATACAACCAGCGGTGCCCATATTCAACACTCAGGAGATCAGTCTTTACTATTAGAGTGAATCCGCTAGGATGCCTCACGCTTTCCTAATTGAAACCTTTGGGAGTAGCTTTTTGAGTTTTGAAAAAAACATGTATATCTGTTAGCATTGAGTTTGTGGCTTTTTTCTCTTGCCAAGTACTGTCAAGAGCCAAACAACTTGTTTAGCATCTGTTTGTTAACTGTTGCTTTTGTTATTTTTATATCTGAATATTCATAGTGTCTAATCAATAGAAAATCTGTACTAGAGGTTTCCAAACGGAATAATCTACAGGATTGTGAAATGGGAAGACAAACCCTCAGTTCGTTTTTTATCAACCCTGGAGAGTAATTTGTACTTTTTCACATAAAACATGAGGATGAAAAAATGAATAATTTCGACATGCACGTTTCATTCAGTCAAATTAAAGTAATTTGATTAGATGCATTAAAAATGGTTCAGGGAGTGTTTGGGAAATCTTTTAAAAATCTTTATGGTCATTATCGTTAAAATGTTAACATTAAAAGCATTATACTGCAATTCCTTTTAGTGATGCTGGGAGTGTTTACTATGGAACATTATTTTTTAATAACAATGCAAATATATCAAAGCTACATTATATTTTAGCATTCTTGTAAGGAAAAAACAATCTACACAACACATTTACAAGATCTTTAGAATTTCAAGTTAGTTCAACCAAAAATGTAACTTTTGTCATGTTTTACTTACTCTCTAGTAGTTGTTACAAACCTGTATACATTTCTTTGTTTGGTTGAACACAAAGAAATATATTTGGAAGAATGTTAGAAACTGACATTTCTGGGACACCATTGACTACCATAGTAGAAAAAAAGAATTGTCTATATTTTGTTTAATTTAACACTAAGTAATATCTTTTGAGGAATTACGGAAAGCAAACAGTTCAGGAGCACCTTTGACTACCAATTAAATGTTTTCCACTATTGTAGTCAATAATGTCCCAGCAGTGTCATTTGCTACCATTTTTCAAAATATCTTTATTTGTGTTCAACCAAACAAAAAAATATACAGGTTTGGAAAAACTAGAGGGTGAACTTCATTTTTGGGTGAACTAGTTTTAGATATATAAAAAAAATGAATATATGATGGAATCAGCATGATTTTTCTCATGTTCACATTGCTGTTGGATGACTTTATGTGACTCCTGAGGTTTGATTTTGTTGAAACTCAACAGACACTGACTGAAATGGCCACAATGCATGCAAATGTTGATTAAAGGCAAAACTGATGTGCTCTTTTAATTTTATTCTGCGGCTTTATGTAAAGAATATGGGTTTAAGTGTCTCTTTTAGCACAGAGAAAGAATGTAAGATAATTCCAACAACAGTCAATTTGGCCCGTTGCAAATTTTTGGAAGTTTGGTCGGATCAATGGCCCGTGACTCATTAGGAACGCAGTGCACTTTAAGGAAAGACCCCCACAAATCCATTAAGGCAGTAAGGGATTAAGAGAAAGAACATTTGTCAAATTAAGTGAAACCTGTGCTATTGATTCCTGCTTACCAAGGTAAATGAAAGGGAATTAATTAAAGCAGATTAACGGATAAATGAGGGCACGGCAGAAGCATTTCCTTGGGCACTTAAAATGACCCACAGGGCAGATGAAAGGACTTTTGGTACACTTTATTTTCGCCTACCGGATAATACTCCACAACAGGACGTTTCATTATTATTGTATGACAATGATGCATGAAGAATGAGTGCGTTTAAAAAAGGTCAAGTGTTTTAAGGGAGAAGAGTTGGAGTCGGTGAAGCTGTAATTGCACTTCTCCGGTGCTGGGGTCATTTGTCCAGTGACAGTGGATTACTGGTCCTACTGTTTGTGATTAAGTCTACAAAAAGCTGTGCAATTCCATACAGGCTTACCGGCTCCAACCTCCTGAGAGGAAACAGCTGTTCCCTCCTTCTGTCTACAGGAGGGAGATGAATCATTGTATCCCTTAGTAAGTTCTTTGTCACTTTAGCTACAACAAATGATATTTTAAACACAGCTTCTCCAGAGTCCATGTGTTTCACTGTCGACTGTCAATGTCAGTGACATCATTTGTATAACTGGTAAATACAGGTGTTGTCTACATCTATTGACAGAAATGCAGTATAATATACATAACTACTGTATGTCTTCAGAGGTGTATAAAGACATGCGTTATGTTTTTATTACCTTAGAATGAGCTTTTTCTATCTACATACACTGCAGGTCCCCTTACATGGAATTCATACTTTTTGACAATATGACAGTAGGCTACCATTTAATGATAACTTTTGCAATTGTGCTAGTATTTGGAAAACTTTTGCTGGTGTCAATGCAAACTACATTTTGCTTCCTTAAAAAGCATAACAGAAAGAGGGCTGCACTCAAAATGGCTATTGATTCAGGATGGTAATGTGCATAATGTGCATGTACTTGCGATTCCAGATAACCAATGTTAAAAAATAGTGGCATGGGCAGTATTTTGAAGCTTTAGCATTACGATGCTACTGTAGCAAAGGTTCACCTAACCAATGAGAGTAAAGCGCTGTTAAGTCCTGCCCACAGTGAAATCAAAACGAAAGTTTTTTCCTTCTATTAAAAATGATTGAGCCATAACGACATCAATAAACTGATATGCTATTAAAGGGGTCACATGACAAGACGCATTTCCTAAAACAAATATTATGGTTTGTTTTAGATGTATGTGTATACACGATTTAAGGTTCAACAACACTGTGCATGTTTATATCTCCTCTTTGCCCCGGCCTCTCTGAAACATGCAGAATCTTTACAAAGCTCATCGCTCTGAAAAGCGAGGTGTGCTATGATTGGCCAGTTAACCAGTGCATTGTGATTGGTCGAATACTGCAAGCGTGTGATGTAAATGTAACGCCTCTTACCATATTTGGAACATCAGGTTCCACAGCAATTGTACTGACAGGTACGCCCACCTTACTTGCGTATACATTTGGGTGGTCTTAGTCAAATCATACCACCAACTGATGTAGATTTGTGGGGGTGTGGTTACACGAGGCGTTTCAGGCAGCAGGTCTGGGTGAGCATTCGCTTTTAGATAGAACGCATCTTTTGTTCCGACACTTTCATTTTTGCAAATTTTATGTGTCTAATACATGCATTGGCAACTTATAACATTTACATTTATGCATTTGGCAGACGCTTTTATCCAAAGCGACTTACATTGCTTTATCCTATACATTTTACATAGGTGTTTGCAATCCCCTGGGATCGAACCCACAAACTTGTGTTGTTAGCGCAATGCTCTTACCACTGAGCCACAGGAAAGTGGAAATCGAAACGAAAAATGTTTTCCTTTTATTATCTCTATTAGATAATAGAAGGAATGTTATAACACTGTTATAACACATATAACACAACAAAGACACAGAAAACACGTACTCGCGCCATATGACCCCTTTAAGCGCTGACAAAATTTGCATTTAGGAGATACTATAACCATTTAAAACTGACAGTCTGGCACGTGCTCTCAAACAACTCGAGAACTTCCATGATATCAAGCCACACTCAGCCTATCGTTAAAGCTCTTGTCCAATCAAATCCGCCTTAGAATCCGAAGAGTCCCGCCCCCTTCACTAGCGGAGCTGCTGAAGTGGCGCCTCATATCAGCCACTAGTCCGCGCATTTATTATGTCCTACATGGTTAATGACGCAAAATGCAGATGGGAGATAGGGGATGAACCAGACAGTCAGTGTAAACCAGTAGTTCTCAACTCTGGCCCGCGAGATCCATTTTCCTGCTGAATTTAACCCAAACTCTGATATAAAACACCCGAACAAGCTAATCCGTGTCTTTTGGAATAGATGCGTTTAGGTACCGTGACAGCGATTCAAGCGCATATTGCTCAAACAATCTGCGCAGCCCCACATTAAGTTGAGCGCGTCTGTTCCTGAAGTCGCTGATTTGCTTCTTCAGGTGTTTTATCAGAGTTGGGGCTGAACTCGGCAGGAGAATGGATCTCGCGGGCCAGAGTTGAGAACCATTGGTGTAAACATTTACATTAAAGTCTTAATCTCGCGTTTGTGTCATGCGAGCGGTTGCACCACTCGATGTGTCTCGGGCTCTCTGCATTTTTAAGTTGATATTATGTCAACACATCAAATAATGCTGCTCGTTTCAAGGCGATTCAGTGCGTCTTTAAGGTTGGCGACACAAAGGCTTGAATAAAAACGTAAATTGAAATCTAGCAACTAATTCATAAACCATTATTTGCAAAAGGGAAGCCAAGAAAACTGTAAAGAATGCAGTTTCATACTAACGTTACATTTTGCCATTGAGTTTAATATTCATCTTTCTCATTGAATAATATTTTTGTTCATTTCTTAAAAGTGGCACAAAGATAATACCATATTGAAAGGGAGTAATAAACCGTTTGAATGGGAATGATGTCCAAGACTACAAAAGTGTGAGCCTTTCACTGGTGACAGACCAAAGTGAAAGGACAAGCAATGTTTTATTCAAGGTTCACTTTCAGTACTTTCAGTGTGTTCCTTAAATGTGCACCAGAGATTTTTGTGTAAAACAACGCTATGACCCGCTATGAATAAAGACACCAGAAGCAGAAACACTGGTGCAACTCCTTGAAGAACAATATCTGCTCTCTCTCTCTTTTTTTTAAGGGACTGAAGTGCCCACAAATCATTTCTCAATGTGTGGAGAGAGAAATCAATGAGGAGTTCTGCAAATTGAGTTTGCCACCTGCTTGACAAACTTCACGCTCAGAATGCACTGGACCAAAAAAACCTAAATCAAGTTGTCAACAGGCATTCTATCATAGTGGAACGCCGGCTTGAGACTATTTTATAAATTCCCCGTAATCACTTCAAATGCACACCAGATGTGAAAAGGGCATGGACATTAACTTACAGTCTTCACTTTTGAGCAGTCCATACTTGGCAAAAACGTCAAGACCACCCTGTGAGAGAGAAAGCGTTGTGTCTTCAATAAATACCATTTTTATTGCCCAGTGATGGAAAGCTATGGGCCTGCCGAGGAAAAACACAGGCTGTTGTATTTGTTGTCATTCGAGAACTCAAAATGAAACTCGGAGGAGTGTGGGTGCAAAAAATATGGTTTTATTGGTTTTAAAGGGAATTAAGCAGACGGAGAGTCTGTGCAGATTAACTGTCTTCTTTGGCAGCAAGAAACACGGATCCTGGGCATTCCCCCCTTTTCAATTTGTCAACCGGAATGCGAGATGTTCCTCCAGAGCTTGTTGTATCTCCATAAATTTGCAACTCATTTGCACTTGCCGATTTTGACAGAGACCCCTGGACAGTGGCACTTAAACCGGTCATTATTTATTTGATCTCATTTGGTGTGATTTAAGGCAGGGTCTGGTCAGTAATTAAGCTGTGTCAGCGCGGAGACGTGTAGCGAGAACGGACGCTTATTGATTTACAGTAGATTACCATCTTTAGAGGAGGACCTGGAGAGAGCCATGATTTACTCTTCTGTGCCCTTCCCTTCGTCTTTATTGCTACACGCAACCGTCTCGCTGTTGTTGCGGTCCACATGTTGCAACATTCTATTTGCATAACTCATTTCCAGGAACGCAGCTGTCCGCGGCTGCGCCTGACAAAAAAGCAATATGAAAGGAGGACAGCCGCTACCTGACAAAATATTAATATAGTAGACGAGGAAACTACACGATGGCAGAAGTCAAGTGTCATTTAACGATGAACAATGACATCTCACACACTCGCTGCATCTAAGAGAGGAACAAAACATTACCGAATGTACTCCTGAGCTCTGATGGGTGCGTGTAGGGAGAATAACTCATGCGATGGAGGTAAAAAATTCTACAATGCTCTTGTCTCTCGGCTAGCAGCTACTTTCTGTGGCAGAACTCTAAATGTTCACATTTTCTACATAATTATTACCCAGTTGCATAAAAGATGTTACTATACAGGGAAATAGCATCTGGTTAGCTTCCGAGTCGTTTGTGGACCTGTAGCATTTACTCATTTAATAGTGTTGGACCCTATTGTATTGACTACCAATAACAAATATGTTGCTTATAAACCATGTTTTCGTTCATCTATTTTTATACCCATTTTTAGATATCGCATAAAAAGGGCTGGATGGAAACCATGCCAAAATGCACATACATTTTGAAAATGTGCATAAAAGCTTGCACTCAAAATATGTGCTCATTAGAGTCTGATAATGTCTTTATACGATAAAAAGATACGTGCATCAACCTGGAAACATCTACAGAATAAATTTGTTTAAAATTGTGCATCCAAAAGTCATGTGTCTTTTCCTGAACAGGCGGTAGAACTGCACTACTGAACAGACCAATCTCATTGAACAGCATCTGGAATATGGAGGACCAAGGCTGCAATAGTAATAAATAAATAAATAAAATAAAGGACTAAATTACTTAAATAAACAAATTTTGTCACCAGAGTATACCAAGACTTTTGAGGTGGATCAAACCAACAGGGGTGCACATACTGTAGACATCAAACTGGCCAATTTTCATGCAAGACTTCGTGATGGTTCTCCCAAAAATGAAAATTCTGTCATCATTTACTCTCTCTCTTGTCATTTTAAACCTGTGTGACTTTCTGTTTTATCTGCAGAACACAAAAGAAGACGTTTTCAAGAATATTGGTAACCGAACAGTGACGGCAGTACCTATTGACTTTTATTAGTTTTGTGTCCAGACGAAAGAAACGAATGGGTGCAGGCGCTGTTCGGTTACCAACATTCTTCAAAATATCTTCTTTTGTGTTCTGCAGAAGAAAGAAAGTGATACAGGCTTGAAACGACAAGAGGGTGAATAAATGTTGATTGAATCACTTTAAGTTTGTCTAACATACCTTAACCACATTTATAGCACTTACAACCAAAATCATGCGATCGATCCCATTAATACTTTACTTTTGATTACTGTGTTCATGGAATATTCCACATGCTTTAGGGAGCATGGATCCATACTGTAGTTGTGTCTTTCTGTTTATTCCTGTCTCTGCCTCCTCCGAGGTATTTTGCACAGATTCCAACCCCTTCTCCCTCTGCACACAAGCCTGCCAAAAACACTGTTTGCACCAAGTTTTCTGCTTATGGTCTGCCGCTCCTGCCTGGTGCTGCTTGCTCTAGGGTGGTTCATTCTTTTTATGGGTCTAATATCCATCCCCTCCATCCCTGTTAATGTGCTTGCAGTCCAAGACATTTTTATGTGCTCGGACTGAGTCTTGGAGACGTCGAGGCTGGTTTTGCGGCACCCGGAGGAAGGGGCGGCCTCAGATCTCCTGAGGCTCCGCTAACTGTGTTTGTGTCATCTTATTGGTCGCTTTCTTTTCTCCCATCAAGCTGTTCTTTAAAAGTCAGGGTTTTAATGTGAAAATTGACCTTTTTTAGTGCAAATACAACAAATCACCAATCATACGGTACAAATGCACATCGTAACATGTATGATTAACCGGCCCACCGTATTGGCTTCACTTTCCAACCAATAAAATCTCAGACTGAGTTACTGGTGCTTTATTCTTATTGGCTACATGCTGGCCATTACTCAGAGGAACTTGTTTTGCATCTGGCATCGGCAGCACATTTACCGACCGGGAGGATTTATTTAGTTAATAATGTGGGGCCAGATATAAACCCAGGAGCGGAATGAGTTCTTTAATGGTCACTTTGAACAAGGACCTTAGTTTGAGCTCAACAACTCATTGTAAAGGCAATTTCTCAGAGGACACCTGTCTGCCATTACAGCGCCCTGTTCCGATCACCAATAGAAATGACCGGACAGTATCGGTTCCAAGACAGCTTCTCATAGCCGTCACCGAATCTGCACAGGCCCCGGCTTTTGTGGGTTTAGTCAAGCCCACCAGACAAGTGTCGAGGCTAGTATGATAGCTGGCAGGCTGTCCGTGAGGCTTCACTGGATGTGCATCTCATCCCGCTATATGGCTTTTCGGTCCTTTTTCTTCTCGAAGCCCGTAAATCCATCACGGCACACAATCCGGTAAACACTGTTCTCTCCTCTGCTTCCACGCTCTCTCAAAGATTCACCCCGGGGAATTGTCTTCAGATTTGTGTCAACCATTCTGTCTGCCTAAGCTGGCTAGTTAATCCTGCTGCTTCACGACAACAAAATCCATTCTTCAGTCACCCAGTGAGTCTCTGTATTACAATTTAGTTGCTGCCGCTCTCTCAGGTGCAGTTAGACCAGCTGTGAGCCACTGACGCCCACAATCAGGCGGTTTGGGGAAAAATAATATCATGCTGTATTTCACAATGCAAGCCTGACGTTTACTGACAAACATCCGCTGTGTGCCATGCGTTTACAGTAGTTATGTAATCCACGGACAACTAGGAAAGGGAACAATGTTAATTCCATGCAAATTCTTTGTATTCATGTGAAGTCTTTTGATAGATCACTGCACATTACAAAAAAAATATTAAGAAAACACGGTGCATGCAAATACTTCATTTCACGATCTACATGTCATTAAAAACAGCCCAGAATGAAAGATGTCATTGAGATTTGACAAAATGAATAGATGCAAAATATGTTTAAAGATACTAATGAATAAATGTAATGATGCATGTTACATGGGAATTGTGCTGCAATTTCTTTATCTGATTTATATTCACTTCACTTCACTTGACTTGACTTATAACTCATATGAAAGCAAAGAATAAAATAAATCATGCTTAGAGGTTATTACCACTGAAAGAATAAGAATGATAAACAATGTATTTTGTGCAATATAATAGATATGTGACCCTGGACCACAATGTCCTAAAACCACCTGTCACAAATAGCATATTTGTAGCACTAATCAACAATACATTGTATGGATCAAAACTATCTATTTGTCTTTATTGCCAAAAGGATTAGGATATCTAGTAAAGATCATGTTCCACGAAAATATAAGCACATTTCTTACATTAAAATTAAATTCAAACTTTAATTTTGTGAATGGATGCAGCAAAGTTGCAAACAAAAAAATGTCATGCCTACAAACTTTGCTTGCTGCTCAGTGGCGGAGTTATATATTTGGGGTGGCCAGGGGGTGGCCAAGGCTACTTCAGGGGGTCCACAGACCATAACAGACAATTTGTGTAACCCTGACCTGGCATCGAATTATAAATAAATAAATAATAGGATTGCAGATTAGAGGTACAAGTGATCATTTACTTCCCAGAGTTTGTCAGAAATGAGACAAATGTGTACAAAATAATTGCTCAACATAATGAGATTAATGTAATTCTAAATGTATGTAGATGAAATCAATTATAAAATATAAATGATGAAAATGTTGAAAACAGTTTGTTTAATTTACACAGAAACAAAGAAGCATCAGAAGTGTCTTTAAACTGATGTGGATAAAGCAGCTTATCAGATGTTATAAATATTAAACATATACTCATTCCATAAGACTGCAAGATTAAAACAAAATCATAGATGCTGATTATTGCCCATGATGATGTCATCTTTATTATTACTTACAGATATTAGAATACATGAAAAAATGTTGTACGCTACATAACAAGCTGAGAAGCGTTTATTAATTATTTTATTACTGTTTTATTGCGGTTTTGAAATTCTTAGGAACACAAAAATCAGTAATTCAAATGGGAAATATATAGGAAACAATCAAAGAACATTCAACATCCCTAAAACACTCAATAGCTTCGGGTTATACATTAGTCTGACTACGCTACATAATGAATCTCTTTCTTACTTTCTTACTAAGTCGCTTTGGATAAAAGCTTCTGCCAAGTGAATGAATTATTGTCTTACATCATATCTGTCCTTTTTTTTTTAATGATAAACTTTGTGAACGTGGCGCACTTCAGCACACCTCCTCTTCACCGGTGAATCCTTTAAACGTCTCTGATTGGCCAGTATATTCATACGATGAACTTGATTGGCTGTAATGCTCAAAGCTGAAGCATTCATTCATTTTCACCTAGCCTGCATTCGAAATCGCATACTGTGACAGTATGTACTGAATTTGAATAAGTACCTATCGGCCGTTTAAACAGTAAGTATTATATCAAGTATGAGGGGGAGTAGAATACATTTCGGACATACTGCGTCCGCCATGTTTTATGGTCATGTGACCCTTATGCGATAGAGTTTTACACTATATTGATTTGATTTACTTTTGAAATTTGACCGTTGCTCTGCTCCCGTGGCATCATGGGATAGAGAAGTGTCCATCCGATCCACACTCACGAATTTCGGCGGAAGTATTAGACCATCCGGGTATTTCTCGCCTACTGTTTTTTGCATACTGAGGTTTCGGACATACTATTCATGACTCATACTCATTTTCACCTACTGTATAGTGTTGAAGTAGGCTATTTCGGACGCAGTGCTAATCTTATTTAAATTGCGACTGTAGTAGTTAGTTTTATATTATGCAGGGACAGTTTGTCCCCTATTATCTTGAATTTGGAGGGTGGTTTTGTTCACCTTGTTGTCAGTTTTTTTCAAAAGCCTCTGTTAATTTCCGACCCTGATGTAAACAATGTATGTTGGGAACCGATACTTTTTATTAGAGCCTAACATTAACTTACACAATGAAAATGTTTAGGAATCCTAAACTCAAGGGTAGAGTAAAACTTATTTAAAATACGATGCTTCCTTCAGGGGTCTATTTCTAAAGTTTGTATGAAGTACACCTGCTTAGATTAATAAAAGAAATAGGGGATCTCTCACAAGACTGTTCATATTTATTTATCTTTAAGGTTAGAAAATGCTGGGAAACTTTACATTTATGCAACATAAAGGAGTAACGTTAGAAAGTAGGTAGATTACACTATAGTGGTATGGTTAAACAAAAAACTTACCTGGCTTGAAATGGCTATAATAAATAATATTCTATTTGTCAAGCAAATTGCAGCGATCCATTTGTTTCTTTTCTATCTTTCGTCAGTCTTTAAAAATAAATCTCAGAATTCGTGCTGTAATCCATGTCAGAACAACATTTTGCCGTTATAAACAGAGTAAAGATAGCAGTAAACGATGCTGTAACAGTGCTGAACATCGAAATAAAAGCTTTGTTCAACGAGTGGTGAAATCAGATGTCAATCAACATAAGAAGCGGATCAAATTTTGGGGTGGCACCCAGGGTGGCCAATTGAATGTCCTTGGACCCCCCTCTGGCTCCGCCACTGTTGCTGCTGCCCACTCTTTAAGAAGTACCCATTCAAGTTTGGTATCTATGTAAAGCTTAGAATTTCTGCTTTTAGCTTCATCTACTTCCAAAACGTCATTATAGCCGAAGCCAATAAAGAGCCTTAAAACAAACCTGTTTCTTCTTAGCAACGGCCTGCTACAGCGCCTGTGATGGACAACTTTAAAGGCGATTTTCTCACATTTTCAAATAGTTGTATCTCGGCCAAATAAATACCAAACAAGAAATCATACATCAATGGAAATCTTATATATTCAGCTTTCAGATGTATTAATCTCAATTTCGAAAAATGTATTCTTACTGTATATCTGGTTTTGTTGTCCAGGGTCACATTTGACATCACTACATAAATTAAAGCCATTGGACATTCTTCATGCTTAAAACAGCAACATGAAGTTTGAAGGATCTGAAGAGAAACTTTATTTATATTTCTTTGACATTCATGATACATTTTTGCAATATGGATTTTTGAGAAGCGTTTCATGATTGGCTATTTACAATCTTAGATTGCTCATTAGATGTGAGAATCTGTCAGGATATGATTAATTATGCCACAACAAAAAGCTTCTGTTTGTGTCAAGTTGATGTATATTCTGTTGTTCTTCCCTAATGAACAAGGGAAGCGCTGGCTTTTCTCACGCACGCACAAACTCTGTACGAGCATCACTGCTTTTAATCTGGCATCAAGCCCTTTCAAACGAAACAGAACTATCTGAATAATCGTCTAAAAACACTCAACGCCCACATGATGGCTCTAGAGTTTATTAACACTCATGGGAAAGTTCATATCCTTAGAGCCATTTAGACAGGGAAATAAAAGCCACTGCAACAAATATTTACCTCCAGTTTCCCTTTCAAACCCTTAAAGTTATATTATAGGTTATCTCCATCGCATTTTTAAACCACGCAGTAAATACCGCAAATGAAATGAAAAAAACTGCGTATAGTACTTTGTTGGAGCCGTAAAGGGTAAAGTGGAGAGAAAGAGAGAGAAAACAATTTTGCGCCGCCTCTATCAGCTCACGCCTGCTTGTGCTCTTATTTGTCTGACAGACAGACCAGCAGATTTCTCTCCCCGTCTTTAACTTCTGCAACTGTACTGTAAATAAAGCGATGGTTTTTCAAAATTGCTGCTTTGACCCTGGAGAAATGAAAGCGGCACTCTGGGAACAGCACATAGTGCTTCCATTTTTCAGTGCCTGGCCATCAAACTGTCAGGGCAGAAAGATCCCCCCAAATCACTCAAATTTACATGAATTCTGTGGATTGCTTTACTGGCCTACTGTATAACACTCTACAAGCTGGTTCGCATTGTATTCATAACAATATGTGGCCATTATTGTAAATGCATATTATTTATGATTTTTTAAAATAGCAGCTCTTGTTTGCTCGCATCGAATGACCCCAAACCATATATCTGCAGATCATTTTATAATCTTTTGGGTGGGTTCTTTCTACCTGGGCCATGCTTTACCAACAACCACTTAGAAGTGCATTACAAACAGTCGAAACACTTCACCAGCAAGAAAAATGTTGTTCTAAAAATGTTAAGAGAATATTACCAAGCAATGTTGCATTACTGTTTTAAGCGGGTAGTTTTCCTCTCGAACGATAGGAAAACATTTTCTAAAAACATTCTAAAATGACTGGTAATAACATTTCTAGAACTTGTCCCTAAAGTTCTTTCAATGTTTTCAGCGGGTAGTTTTTTTTTGCTCTCAGAATGTTAAAACATGGGATAAAAACATTCTAAAAATGTTAAGTGATAAATCTATTGGAACATTACACCCTAAAATACAAAGTTTTGTCAGTTTTCCCCATACAGTTATTTTTGGGTACACAGCAAGCTTTAAAACAAGACAATTTGTGGTAACTTTCTTAAACTGCTCTATTAGAACATATCTTCACCATTTTCTGAGAAAACAAATATCATTAAAACAAGGCACAGTGTACGTAATGTGAATAGAAATTTTACATTTGTGGTTCACCTGTTTTTTGAAAATGTCACTTAAAATGACAAAGAAGTCTGACTTTATTTCTGTCATACATCTACAAAAGCTCTTATTGCGAAGAAAGAGATATGTTTATGTTGTTTCATTTAAAATCACCATTATGGGGATCGCATTTTCCTTTATTTGGGCTCTTGACGCTGGACTTCATATTATCAGTGTTTTTAAGCTGCTTTGTGTGTTTATAGCAGCTGTGTCTAGGCACATTTGTTATCAAAATAAATGTGATCAGGGCTCATATTCACAAGACATCCTAAAGCTAAAATTGGAGACACTCTGAAAAATAATGGGTGTGCCGTGTCAATCCTAATTTAGGGCTCCTAAATTTTGCTCTAAGAATATTTCACAATGCCTTTAGCGCTAAAATTTGATCCTAAATCAGTGAAAAGTTACGGGTAGTAAGAGGACTCCCAAGCCTCTCAGACCAACTTGCAGCATTCTGCCACAGAACTTAAACATTTTAAAAATTTTATGACAATGTTTTAGAAATTTTATGACAATGAGATTTCAAAACGGACACTATTATGAGCTATGATTATTCTAGTCTGTTAATTAAAATGTTGCTTATGTGTTCATTATTTATGAGATGCAGACATGTAAGGTTAGCTGAACTTACTTATTTAATTAGTGACACTTAACCCACATCTTAAAATCTTTATTTGAATATGGCAACTTTTTTTTCTCATACTATATGATTAAATCACTAACATGACACTGAGATCCATCCTCTACTATCCAATCACTTTGGGCCTATAGTTGCTCCAAACTGATTTTGCCAAGTGGGAGATGTACTAGGGGCAACATACTTTGTTGACCCAAGGACAAAGTTTGTGTCGAAGAAGCCTTTACCCACCCCAAACCCTAAATCTCAGGGAAATGATAGGTGAATAACAATGGTGTACAAGCCCCTAACCCATAAAGGCTTAAACTTCACATGAACTGTTAATTGAAAATGATTAAAATGTTGTCCCAGGGTTAACATGGTGTTACCCGCCCCAAGGACATATATCACTTGGCAAAATCAGCAAATCGGCATAGTTAATAAGCTTGATTACATCATCAATGGCAACGGGGTCAACGCTGCCCTTTTTCTCGTAGTGCTAAGATAAAATGTTTTTTTTAAACGGGCCCTGATCATCCAGTGGCCTGATCCACTGATGCTATCCATACTAATTTAGACCAAAATCAGTGTATCGGTATACTTTATTCATGCTGCAATGCATGCTGTGTGCCGTCATATACAGTATATTACAAAACTCCTCCATGACTCCCAACATGCATCGCAGCATAAATAAATTATGCAAACAAACTGTCTTCCTGTCGATTTTGTTATGATTCAGTTTAAGAATGTTCGTAAATGTTACATCAAAGGTACATGTAATTTTCTGCAGATCTATTTGACGGTGTAATAGTTATTTAATATATTTAGTACAAATTAAATATTTAGAAATTACACATTAGGAAAAATGATAATAAAAACAACAAAAAACATGAGATTACAAAGGTTTTCAAGCATTTGACGTTGGTTAATCAGAGCTGCAGACTCATACAACAGTGAGGGGCTGCTCCTCTCAGGTGCTGCTGCATTTTTGTCCACCTGCAAAATTACAAAAAAATCAGGATAATTATTAAATCCTCAAATACTTCATCCATTTAATTTGTTAACCTACAAAAGCCATATACACTTAAAATTCAAGTGCATATAGATAGACCTTAACATGAATGGTATGCAATGAGGAATACCCATAAGCCCTTTCACCTGAATGTTTTGTTTATTTACAGTATGTTTGGTCAAAAATAAGTACTGATGGAACATTTCAATAATTATGTACTATTGCTATTTCAATCTGCACGTACATATAAATCAAGTTCAGTGGTCTTAAATATACAAACAAGTTTTGGGAGACTTCATTACTTAATTCAATTGAGGTAAGAAGTTTACTCATTCAACAGAGTGTAGTCAACTTATAGTATCAGGGCTTTCTGTGTAAATCTCTCACATTTGTAAGGCACTCAATAAACAAAGAAAATCAAGAAATCGCTAAACACATGAGTCTGCACCTTTGAGGAAAACAAATGACCGTTAATATCTAAATGACACGAGTTCACTGCTTTAAAAAAAATAAAAAATCAACTGGGTAGTCGTATACCTCATGGTTAGAGAGTCGGACTCGTGACCAGTAGGTTGCCGGTTCGATTCTCAGGGCCGGCGGGTAACAACTCAAGTGCCCTTGATCAAGGCGCCTTACCCCTACTTGCTCCCCGGACGCTGCAGAGATGGCTGCCCACTGCTCCGGGTGTACGTGTGTTCACGACTTGCTGTGCGTGTGTTCACTACTCTCTGGATGGGTTTAATGCAGAGGTCACATTTCGGGTATGGGTCACCATATCTGACAAAAAGGTCACTTTCACTCCCTCCACTTCACTTCAAAGTGCGTGGTCTAGATTGGCGCACATATATCAGACATGCGCACTACAAACACACATATTTAGGTATATATCTAAATATTTACCAATATTATCATTTATCTTCCACAGCGGTCTTCTGATGGTAGCACAACACACATCGTCAGAACACCGGTCCTGCCTGGCCAGTGCGCTCAATCACCGGCTTTCGTTTTGATTGACATATCGAAAGATCCAATAGCAGCTTAAAATTGTGCATCTCCCACCCTCCTCAAGGCCATTGCAATTTGCAATTTGCAAACTGCAATCTGATTTTAAAGCCGAAATCATCATCATAGTGCAGTTTAATGTAGACAGCTAGTGTATGGAGGAAAAGGGTCTGGCCAAAACGCTATTGAGTGTATGTGCCACCATATTTTTATATAATTCCTTCTTCGTTATTATACAACTTTGCAAAAATGTTTTATCAAGGAACAACCTGTTACCTCGTCAACATTCCCAAAACATTCTGAATATGTTGCAGTCAAAAATGTTCTACTGTTAACGTGTCACATTACAGGAACATTTTATAAAAACATTCCATCATCTCAGACCTCAACAATATTCTCAGAACATTTTAGGAATGTTGCATGTAATGTTCTTCCTTTGTTATTATGGAGCATTGTATCAATGTTTTATTAAGAACATTGTATAATCTGTTATCTAAATAACATCCACGAAACATTTTCATAATGTGGTAGGCAAAATGTTCTACCTTAAGTAACACATGATATTACGAGAACGCTTTTAAAAACATTCCATCATCTCAGGCCTCAGTAAAATTCTCAGAACATTTTATGAATGTTGTATTATAATGTTCCTTCTTTATTATTATAGAACATTGCAAAAATTTTCTATTAAGGAACATTTTGCATTCTGTTACCTCATCAACATTCCTAAAACATCCTGAATATGTTGCAGGCAAATTTTTTTTTATTTTGTTAAATTTGTTAAAATGTCACATAGGAGGAACATATTATAAAAAAAATATTATAGAATTAGCAACATCCTCAACACATTTTTGGAATGTTGCAGTAAAAATGTTTATTCTTTGTTGTTATAGAACATAATTTGTGGCCTAGATAACATTCTCAAAACATCATCTGAATATTGCAGTTAAAATGTCATATTTTAGTTATCATTTAACCTTATAGTAACATTATTAAAAAAAAACATCTGTACAACATTATTTAAACATTATAATAAAATGTTTTCTTTATAACACTAATATCAACATGTAGGTAATGTTAGCCAATGTTCCCGAAAACGTTCCCTGCTAGCTGTGTTGTAGTGTAGCAGCATTGTGTTAGCAGGTTTGGCATGGACGAGCACTGTTCACATTTTCCTCAGAAAATACAAATTTAGACATATACCCAAAATGTTTACTGTAAATAGCTCAGGGGGAAATGTGCATACTTCACGCTCTCAAACGATAGATACAAATAATTCAGGACCTTTGTTGTTCTTTCTTATTGTGTTTTCCAAGCAAGCAAGCATCTTTTATATGCGTGCGAGTTGGCAAACAACAGAATAGTATTGACTGAGTATTGAGGTCTTCGAGGCAAGATGTGGCATTGATAGTCTCAATGTGTGTACTGTACACATGGAGCTGGGGTTCTGAAGTTTCACTGCGGTGCCAATGGGGGATAAGGATGTCAGATGGAACAGCAAAGGTTCAATGTATGATGATATCTATGCTCAGTAAGCAGTCATTTCTGTCAGGGATCTAAGGGATAGTCCACCCAAAAAGGCTTAACTCCTGAAGTTGTTCCAAACCTGTATACATTTCTTTGTAACGTTGAACACAAAGAAAGATATTTGGAAGAATGTTAGCAACTGAGTTTTCGGGGTCATCATTGACTACCATAATTTTGAAGAATTTCAAAATTTGGCACCTTTGACAACCCCAGAAATATCAGTTGCTGACATTCTTCTAATGATCTTTCTTTGTGTGCAACAGAAGAAAGACATTTATAGAGCTTTGCAAATGAGATGACCGTATTCATGACCGTATTTTCACTTTTGGGTGGACGATCCCTTTTTGTTATTCCATCGTTGGGGATGGAGGGGGTACCTTGGCGTTGCTAGCATCAATCTACCAGTTGATATACACTGTAAAATAAAATAAAAAATGTTTTTCATGTTATTTTACACCCAATATGTAAATTTGCAGTCTATTTCGGTATTTTTTACAGTATTTTTTACAAATGTAAAATTTGGGTTAAGCAGCTTTTATAGTGTATAATAGATTAACGGATGGCATGACCTTGGCATTGCTACAGCATCACCCAGTTTAATCAATCCCCAATGAAGGAATAACAAAATCGTAATTTTTGTTTGTTTGTTTTAATGTCTGCATATGACTGCTGATAATAGTCGATTATGTTTTCTCTGAATCTTAGCGGCCTCCAAACAGCCATTTGTGTGCAGCGTGAGGAAAATCACAGCTCACTCTAATCATCTGTGATTGACATTGAGAGGCACTTTATTCCCTATACAAACCTTTTATTAAATAACAACATTATTTGAAAAACATCAAAGGGATTGTAGCAAATACATTTCAGTATTTTTCATACCTTGTTCGTGATTTCGGCCCCCGGCCAATTTTTCTTCATATATAATGCATGGCTGAAATATATACAGGGCATATTTCATCTTCAGAATTGTAATACGGTAAATCAAACTAAGCTGAACAAATGGAATGGCTTTTACTGATGATGTTAGCACGGTGGGGTTACTACTAATAGTAATAGTGGAAGTCTAGGCTATTTGTCCTGCCATCCCTGTTGACAGGATCCTAATATTTGCGCGGGAATTCGGGCGAGACGGAAAACAAAGCATATTTTAGTATTTGCCTGAATCAGTTTTTTGTTCTTGATGCTATGCTACTGCTACAGACCATCATGGTCTAAAATACAAATATGAATGGGATTTTTGGGGAGATTTTAATAGGCTTTTAGTAATTGAATTATTTAGATTACAATTAAATAAATCACTTATTTAAATCTAAATTATTTAGATGTTGTCATTGAAAGTCTCGTCAATACCTCCTCCTACTTTGTTTACTCTGAGCAATGTTTTTATCAGGTCTCACAACCTACCAGCTCTAGTATCAAGCTGTCATTAGAGGTTTCTAAAAGGTTTCAGTTATTATATGAGCCCATAGTAAAGTCATTCCCCATACAGACCTCAATTAGCTTATGTGTTAAGATGAACATATTTCCTTGAAATGAGTCATTGGCACTTTAGAAGAGAGTCCCTCCCTTTTATCTGACCCAACATCAGCATCCGAATCTGTGCTGAGGAAGAAAAATGTTGGGTGACACAGGGTCAGGGTCTGACAATTCCATTCTGTGGTTTACAGAACCACAGGTCTAAACAACAAGCATCTGAGCCACAATATCACACCACAATATATTTTCCTGACGGTCGGTCGCAACACATTTCCCAAGAACACATACACGACGTCAGATCTGCTCCTTCGCCATTCCCCTATGAGAATCGGATTGTGTGCCTCTTATGCATAAACGGACAAAAAAAGCCAACCAGGCGTTCAGAGGGATATTGACATGAGGAGAAATGTGGACACGGAGCATCATTTAACAGAGCCTGGGGCGCTGGCTTGTCTGCCTTCTTCTACTGGAAGGTCCCTGCTGCAGTTCTGGCTGCTTGCTGTTTCATTATGATGAGACTATGGGCCAAACGTAGCCAAGCATATCAAATATCCTCCAAGCACATTCTGAATAAATCATTTTATTCATTTCATTACTGGTAGATATGTTGCACCCGTAAGAGCATCACGGGTAGGAAACATCCAGCTTTGGCACTTCTTTTGAATGACCTCTGTGCTAAGACTGGACCGGTACATACAAACAAGCAAACTATCAGCTCACTGTCCTAGAAGCCCTTGGGAGTTCTTCCATCTCATTATGGCGTGTGATAGGTTTCATGCTGAGCGGAGTCTGCGTAAGTTGACGGGTGTGTCATAGTAGTGTCCGGACTGATGTGAGGGGGAATGATAATTGTGTTTTAGTAAAGTAATGCAAAACACCACAGATTGCTGTCTTTTCATATAACGTGTTTCATATATGCAATATATTTTTTTAATTATTGTTCATTTAGAGTTGTCGGTTACAAGAAAAAATTCAAGAATGTCTTTGGTAAATAAGAAGATACTACGTGAAAATATAGTAATATCACTTTATGAAACAGGTAAACCATTTTCATCTTTTGTTTCAAGGCCTGGAGTGAAATTGTCTGAAGCTCAGTTGGTTTGTCAGAGTACTGCATGTACTGAACTGTATTCTGTGAACCCGAAGTAACCTTCTACTATGAACATTTCTTGTCTTGACTAGTTAGTGCAAGTTTGCTTGCCTATAACCACAATATACAGCTCTGGAAAAAAAATAAGAGACTGTTCAAAAATTTTCAGTTTAGTATTTATCGGTATGTGTTGAGGTAAAATTATCATTTTTGTTCATTCTGTGAACTGCTGACAACATTCCACCTAAATATACAGCTGAGCAAAAAGTTAAGAGACCACCCCAAATTTGCATTTCAAATGAGCATTTCTAGATGTATTTGGTCATTCCAGTCCAGTGTCTGGACAAAGTCATCCAACAGCTATGTGAAAGATTAACAGCAGACAGTACATATGAAAACTGTCATAAATCGAGGTTATCACATGAAAAAAAATATTTTGGAACTTTTCCTAAATAGAGTTCTGGGGCACCATTGACTACCATTGTAGTCAGAATCAATAGTGCCCCAAAACTATTTGAATACATTCTTCCAAATATATTTTTTGTGTTCATCAGAACAACACAATTTATAAAAGTTTGAAACGACTTGAGGGATTACAGAATTCTTATTTTTGGGTGAACTATCCCTAAGTCAGTTTCTTATTTTTTCCATAGCTGTACATTTTGTTCCTCATTCTTTTCCATATTTAAAACACAAGCATACACATGAGGGAAAAGAGAGATGCATTTGTAATAGTCCAACAAAATCCATCTACAGTGTGTTCTCATGTCAAAGAAACAGCTGGTGTTTTAACAGATTTCTAAAGCTCGTAGGCGTGATGCAGGTTGTTAGTGGGGTAAGGGTATATTTACCTGACAACGACAGGCTTTTGGTTTTTAGAATCTGCCTAGAACAATGGAAAGATGATTTTCTGCTCAGGGAAATCTGGATAGGGACAGAAAGACCTCCGGGAGACTCGCGAGGCTCATCTCTGGGGATGACAGCTCGAATCAGTGCCTGGTAAGGGAAAATATCACCCGGTTCTTCCTCAAAAGATAATTTGCTTTGTAGAGAAACTAAACCCGTCTGACCACCCTGGAGTGTTCAGTATAGTGCAAATTGAATAGTTTCATATTACTTCTGAGCTAAGAAACAAAGCAAGAGCTATGACGACATGAGATTTAAGTCATGTTTCCGCATCCTTACCCTGGAGATTATGAGAGAGGCTCTTCTAAGTAAAGATTGCCTCCCTCTCTAGCGAGAATAGCCGTTTTTCCACTTACAGTAGAAAAAAATAAACATTTCGAGGAAAAATCAATAGTAACAATCAAACCGGACTCCTTCGTCATTTATCTTCATTTTCAAATCAATTTACACTCTGCAGAGATGAAACCCAACTGTTAGAGGCTGCCCTGAGACTGCTGTGAGGTCAATGACGCTTTTAAACAAGGAAACCCAGATATACTCCGACTTACTGTGGCAGACACTCATATCAGAATTGAATTAGTCAATTAATTAACACTCTGTAATACGAATCGCATCTGTAATATCAGCATGCAGTTCTGACATGTGTAAATATGCAAGAGACAATATTTGCGAAAACCAACTCTCACCTGAAAAGGTCACAGTGAAATTAAATGCATCTCTGATAAAAATGTTTTTCTGTGTATTGCATCTGTGTATGCAAGAAATTTAGCAAGTTCATTGTTTAATTTACTGGTAGGGTTGCACGGTCTACCAGTGCTGAAGTGGCATCGCAAAGCTTTTTTTAAGAAATTTAAACAATTGAATTGTAGTAGATCTGCCTTTTAACGGTGTCCTTGAGACTATAGCTGTGTCTCGTTTCAGGTGGCTGCGCCCTCCAGAGGTTTCATTTGAAGGCTGCTACGTCATCGAGGCTGTCTGGTTTCATACAAGCAGGTAGGACAATCCGGATGCGCCCTTCAAATGCAACCTTCCTTCACAGGAATTAGGAGGACACATAAGGTGTATTCATCAATTCTTCATTGCTAGAGATAATCCAGAATTCTTTGTGTCGTCCAACGTCTTTTACTTGAATAAACGGCAGCAGCTGAACATTCAATTAAATATGTGGCGTTTAAATGTAAACAGTTTACAATTTTGTGTTATGTGTTTTTTTACCTCAGCAGGCATATGTAGTAAATAGGATTAAAAATGTTTAGTGATTTTTAAATATTTAAACAGTAAGGCCAAGGGTCAATTTATTTAACTCTCTGTCATTGTTTAGTGTAGAAGGTCACCGACTTTTCACCTCTCAAAATCGTGTTGAAATCATTTTAATTAATTTGACAGGTGTGAGAGCGTGTTGTGTTGTTATAACAACGTGGTACTTCCTGTTTCCTTTTCTGCCAGTATGTCCTACAAAGGACGTTTCGTGTAATTTTAAATTGAGGATCCTCCGTATGCCGCATCCTTCAGAGGATTCAGGAGCAGCTGCCACCCTAAAAAGGAGCTTTGCCACCTCAGTTGCCACCCAAACACTGAGCATTTAGACTTGAGTACTAATGTAATGCACAAACATTTTTTGGATTAGGTTTGTGGAAAGCGTTATTTTTGCTCAAAATCGGAAATTGCTAATATTCTGAACATTCCGCCGAATGTATCTCCGGCTCCCGGGGTCGCGGCGAGTCAACACAGGTCAGTATAGCATGGGTTTCCCCAACAAATCTTCTCATATGTCCTAAGTGCGACAATACTTAGAGTGGATAGAAAGAGAGTGTGCATTTGTAAGACAATGAAGTTACACAGAAATTGCTTCTCACAACGTAATAACACCTGGTTGCTGATCTTTACATACCTGTCTGTCATATACAAGTACTCTGAATGCATGTTTTTGCCTATATCCGTGTTTATGTCTGTTAGTAATATGCATGCACATGATCAATCATCAATGGCCAATATTTCATACAGCAATTGGTCAGCATGTTGTTCTATCAATGTTTTTGTCTTTTCCATTTAATTCCATTTAAAGGCATTAAGGTGATTTTTATTGCAGTTAGTGTATGGTTTTGGTCGGAAAGGGCATTACAGACTTAATTGCGTTTTCCGCTTTTGCTTGTCTTGATGTCATCCAAAGCACATGTGTAAGCGCTCTACCTCCAATTTTGCATACGGGGAGGGGAGCAGAAGCTCATTTGCATTTAAAGAGACACACACAAAAACGGCGCGTTTTCCATTGCAGCCACAAATGGTCATGTTCAACATCTTGTAATGAAAGATATGTGGTGCATTTTGAGCTGAACCTTGAAAGACACATTCTGGGGATACCACTGACTATTTTTACATTGCAGAAAACACCTGGGATTTAAAGCTCGTGGGCCAGTGGACTGTGGTTGATCTGTGATCCGTATGGAACACGCCCCCCACTGTTCAGGCGCTTGTGTTGTGTGACCCTCGGATTAACTGCAAAGTTTATCTATCATAGAGTGAAAGGCAGTTCTAAATGCGATCTCTCTCTCTCTACCTCTGCGAGTTCAGTATGAAAGCGTATGAGGCGCCGTATAGGGTTTAAATCGAACTGCGCTTATGAATACATATATAAAAGCGTGCATACACACATATACATTGCTCACATATACATGTATACTATTGGATGTTCAAGCAAACACATATGAAAAACATGTGAGCACTAACGTGAAATCCATACCAATACATCTTATGTTAGTAATGATGGCGTGGTGTGGTGGTCTGCGCGGACTGCGGACTCTGCGCACATACATACAAACTCTGCGACACACATACTGTGACATCTATAAAACACTCGCACATACATACAAACTCTGCGTACAACACATCTATAAAACACTCGCACATACATACAAACTCTGCGTACACACACATCTATAAAACACTCGCACATACATACAAACTCTGCGTACACACACATCTATAAAACACTTACAACTCTGCATACACACACATCTATAAAACACTCGCACATACATACAACTCTGCGCACATACATACAAACTCTGCATACATCTATAAACACTCGCACATACATACAAACTCTGCGTACATACAAACTCTGCGTGTACAAAACAACACTCTATACATACATACAAACTCTGCATACACACACATCTATAAAACACTCATACATACATACAAACTCTGCATACACACACATCTATAAAACACTCCACATACATACAAACTCTGCATACACACACATCTATAAAACACACATACATACAACTCTGCATACACACACATCTATAAAACACATACATACAAACTCTGCATACACACACATCTATAAAACACTCACACATACATACAAACTCTGCATACACACACATCTATAAAACACTCGCACATACATACAAACTCTGTCGCACATACATACAAACACTGCATAAACTCTGCATACACACACATCTATAAAACATACTACAAACTCTGCATACACACACATCTATAAAACACTACATACAAACTCTGGCAAACAACATACAAACTCTGCTATAAAACACTCACACATACATACAACTCTGCATACACACACATCATAAAAATCGCACATACATACAACTCTGCATGCAGCACATACATACAAACTCTGCATACACACACATCTATTAAACATTCGCACATACATACAAGCTCTGCAGTCACACACATCTATAAAACAGTCGCACTTACATACAAAATATGACACGCTTTAGTTTGCATCCATAGTGATTTCATATGTGGATGTGCGTGAACTTTTCAGTGTAAACGGAAGTCTTCTTAATTTAGATCAACATGTATCTGAGAGCGATAATAGCCTTAACGTTTATTAGTGCTTTGCTTGCTTGTGCAAGTTGCAATTAATGAAGATGAAATATCCGATTTCATTAATAGCGTTCCCTTTCTGTCGGTCTCTCGACGTTGTGTCGAAGACGACAGATGGGGTTCGCCCTTGGGAACCTATCAACTCTGACTACTTTTAGAAAAGGCCAATGAAATTGGCGAATTAAATTTGCATGCCTCCGGATGTCCGGTATAAAAGGAAGTCGGCGTGCTTCATTCACTTACCTTTTGTTCTTCAGAGCCTTCGCTCCTGACTACAACTGCTCGTATCTACATCGCCGGATTCTCACGACGTGGTGCAGCGGATCGTCCCTTCCTGCAGCGACTTTTCCCTGGGCGTCTCGGCGGTGCCAGAAGTGTTCGAGATCTTTCTAGAAGAAACAATTTCCTTCTAAAAGAGCAAATTTCTCCAGCGTGGCATGTCCCGCTGTTCTCTCAGGTGCAACACACTCATCGAGGAGGGGGACGGACACAATGTCTGCCTCGGGTGTTGGGTTTCCAGCACGTTGAGGCAGCCGTTGTGGATACGTCCTGCCCGCGCTGCGGGCGGATGACGATTCAGACGTTGCGTCACCGGCGGCTGTCTTCCCCTGGGAACCAGCCGCCACCTTGTGTTGCTCCCCGTTTCGTGACAGCAGGACTACGGCCCTGCTGTCCGCTCCGGCAAGCACCGAGGGTGACATGAGGATTATTGCAAGCGCTAATCCGCCAGCCACTGGCTCACGGACCGCTCGTACCTCGCTCGTTTGATCGTTCCCCAAAAGACGGTCCAACTGTCTTGTTCCTCAAATTACGTGTCGGAAACGGCACGTGATGATGAGATGTCCCTTGCAACGTTGGAGGGTGACTGACTGGCATCTTTGACTTTGATAATTCCTTGAAGCTCCCTCCCTCGGGGGGTCGAGATCAGGAAAAATCGGACGTCGAAAATGCCGGCCATGCTTTCCCGGGCCGCCGTGAGAATGGGGAGGTAGTGTACGCACTGCCCCCCCAACGCTCGCGGCTGGATACGCGGTACCTTGGGTTTGCGTGCGGCTCCAAGCCGCGCCTACCCATCAGTGCCGTGTATACCGGAAGTGCATGAGGAACTCGGTAAGACCTGGAAACGCCCCCTTCTCGGCGCGTACAGGTCGAACTAGTTCTGTCACCCTTTCTTCCCCTGTTGGTGGGTCAGCTAGAGGATATGTCGATGTCCCCCAGAGGGAATGTGCCGCTGCGGTCCAACCCGCAGTTGGCTGCCACCTGGGGGCTCGATCTAGACTCCTGTCCAAAGCATGTGGGCTTTCCGGTGTCCCTGATGCCGGGAGCTTGCACTGCTGCGGGCAGAAACTGCCCCTCTCTTCGCGCTACGGCGTGGAGGGGGGGGCGGAAGCTGCCCCTCTCTTCGCGCTACGGCGTGGAGGGGGGGGCGGAGGCTGCCACTCTCGTCATGCTACGGCGCGGAGGGAGTCCCAACAGGGCAAGACCGACCTGGCGCTTATGCAAGAGATCCGCGCTGCCACCAAACCGCTTACGGGCGGCTAGGTGACCACGTGGGCCCTGGGTCGGACAATGTCCACACTCGTGGTCTGGGAGAGACACCTCTGGCTGAACCTTGCATAGATGAGTGACACAGAGAAGGTACGCCTTCTCGACTCACCCATCTCGCAAGGGGGGGCTGTTTGGTGATACTGTCGAGTTCGACAGTAAAAAGCAGACTGAGGGTATCAAGCATATCCTCACCTGCCGGAACTCGACCCCCCCCTCGGGCTGTCGAGATTCCGTGCACCGTCTGCTCCCCAGCAGCCTGGTCCTCTTCGATGTTCCCTGACTGCGCCCCCTCATTCAGCTGGCCCCCCGGAGAAAACCGGGGACGGCGGGAGCTAATGCGGCCCTCACGGGAAGACCCCAGGGAGAACGAGAACACCTTCAGGCTGGACCCCAGGTTTTGGAGGTCATTCAAGGACGGTCCTGCCCCGTCCCAACAGCCCACTTCAAGGTGTTCTCTCTCTCTCTGGGAGTTTTCAAAGCCGCTCTCACCCTCTACAGGACGGTGTTCGGCAACTCGACGTTGCGTCATGGCGAGACACAGTGTCGAGGATAAACAGCAACTCTCTACACTCTCACAGACAGTGCACGTTGCTACATCATCGCCAGGCAGGTAAGCAGGGCCGATCGCCCCCCCGGGGGCCCCCACAGCGGAAGATCCGCTCTGCCAGCCATCGAACCCCCTCCGGGCGGTCCCTGGGAGTCTGACAAGACTTGCCCAAACCGCGACGTGGCTAGGAGATATGATCCGTCTCGGCTACCTCGTCCCTCTAGCCGTGATGTTCAACGGGTGGTGACCCGTACTTCATCGTTCTCAGAAAGGAGGGTTGCTAGATCTGCAGACCCTGAACAGGCACCTACTCAAGCTGCCAATCAGGATGCTACGCAGAAGCACATCTTGATGTCTACTGGATGTCAAGATGAGCTCATGGCAAATGACCTAAGCGACACTTACTTTCATGTCTCGGTCTCGTAGGTCGGGCATGTCAGTACAGAGTCCTCCCTTTCGGTCTGTCCCTTCCCCACGAGTCTTCACGAAGATCGTGGAAGCCGCCCTCACTTTCCTCCGGGAGAGAGGTGTGCGGGCACTAAACTATCTCGGCGAGGCGCTCGTGAGATTTGTTATGTGCACACAGGGACTTAGTGCTCTGGCACACAAATAGATTGGGACTATAGGTCAACCGAGAAAGAGGCTCCGAGAATAAGAGGCTCTCCCCAGGTAGAGCATCCTCTTTTTCGGCATGGAGATCATCCTCTTTCTTGTTAAGGAACTTAACTCTGCAGAGCGCCCTTAGCCGGTGTTGAGCTGCCTGGAGCGTTCCGGGCAGTCAGCGGTCCCTTTGAAGAGGTTCCTGGGACAGATGCATCCTCGACGGTGGTGGTACCCTCGGGTTGATGCACATAGGACTGCTCAAAAACACTGGCTACAGAGTAAAGTTCTGAGGAAAGCGTGGCACACCGGCAGCAGGCGGATGGTGATTACGCCTCTCTACCGACGCACCCTCACCCCTTGGTCTTAAGTGATACGTCACCCCCTGCCCGCGGGGGCACAGGAAGCCTGCGTCCGCGCTGGCTCCTGGAGACCTTTTCTCGGGAAGGCATGTCGACTGACACCTTCCTGCAGGGTTGAGAGCGCAGTGTGCAACGGGCACGCAGTATCGGGGTATCTGCGCTGGCATATCAGTGCCTAGAGTTGGCGAACGACTCGCCCGACGCCTCCTCCTCTGGAGTCAGCAGGTGATCCGCTCCCTGCGGGCCACACATATCCCAGGCAATCTGAACCAGACAGCCCACGGCTCTCTCGTCAGTTGACGCCTTGTGGAGAGTGGCGACTCCACCTCTGCGCACTCCAGCTCACGGGGTGCTGTTCGGGCAGGCTCAGGCACCTCTTGAACACCACCCCTTTCCACCTTGGCACTCCCTCCGAGACCTCCCTCGGCACGGAGGCCCTGGCGCATAGCTGGCTGCGTGACAAGCGGAAGGATACCTTCCCCCCAGTGAACCTCATTGCACAGATCCTGTGCAAGGCCAGGGAAGAGGAGCATCAAGTACTACTGGTTGCGCCCGACGGGCCCAACCAGACTTGGTTCTCGGAGCTAATGCTCTTGACAACAACTCCCCCCTGGCCGATTCCCCTGACGAAAGACCTGCTTTCTCGGGGGAAGGGCACGTTATGGCATCCCAGGCCAGACCTCTGGAGCCCCCATGTCTGGCCCCTGGACAGGACGAGAAGGTCCTGAGTTGGCATCCCCCCTCCCTGTGGTGGAGCCATCACTCAGGCTTGGGCCCCTACCACTGGGGCCCCTTCTCATCCTGGTGCTCTTCTCGATGAGAAGACCCACGAAGATGCTCGATCGGAACAGTCTGTTCCTAAGGGACTGGAGACGAAACCTCTCCCCCTCTCACTGAAAGTGTTTGTAGCGGCTGCTCATCACTACTCAGTGGCGGAAGTCCCCAGGGCAGCACTACCTGATCAGTAGATCCCTAAGAGGCGCGTGAAGGCGGACTCGCCTCGATCGCGCTCCGTACCCTCGTGGTGGGCTCAGGCCCTTCGAGCTCTCAGAGAGGCCGCTCTTCCTCATCACGATGAAGACGCTTCTCTTGTTGGCGTTCATCTCCAAGAGGGTAGGGGACCTACAAGCATTTTCCGTGTCCCCCGATTGCCTAAGATTAGGGTCCGGTAAGTCTCACGCTATCTTGAGACCCCAACCCGGCCACGTGCCCAAAGTTCCCTCCACCAGGTGGCGAACTTGCAGGTGCTTCTTATCAGGGAGCTAGACCCAACTCCACTCGTGTTGTGTCCGGCATGCCAGCTGTGCCTCTACTGGAACCGCATGCAGAGCTTAGGGCTCTGATCAGCTCTCTGTCTGTTTCGGAGGTCAGCAGGGAGGACTGTCTCCAAACAGAGATTGGCGCACCAGACTGTGGACGCCGTCACTACGGCATCCCAGTCTCAGTTGGGCCCCGGCCAGGGGCGCCTCTCTGGCAGACATCTGCCGAGCTACGGGGTGGGCTACGCCCAAACACCTTCGCGACTCCGCGTAAACTGGTATCAGCCCGCGTCCTACATGGCCACGTGTAGGACCGGCAGCCGGCTGGGCGTATGCCTGCGAAAGCATCTTTCCACCCTCCAGCAGGTTGGGTCAGTGTGCTATCTACCTCTCTTCTTACCCTACCTTGGTTAAGAACAGGTATCCTTTCCGCCTCCCTTCTTACCCATCTTCGTGGTTAAGAACAGGCATTCCATCCATCACTAAGCAAGCACCCCCTGGGGGTCGGCTGGGCAGAGCAGCCTTCCCCTTAGGCCGGGAGAACATGTGAGCCATCAGATGGCTCTAACCGGACCTAGTGCTACCGGACGTATGCAACACCCCTCCCTGGGCTGTTCCGTCTGATGTATCCTCATGAGTTGGTTCCCACTCCTGGTAACCCATGACCTCCCCCAGGTGGACCTCCACCTCGCGGTTAACTACTCAGTCCGCACATTCCATGCGATCTTCCCTAAGGGCGAGACCATATCTACCATATTCCGGGTAGGAAGTGGCCTCTGCAGCGCATCCCTAATTAAGGAAGTTGCGCTTACCCGGTGTACCCGATCCGGACGGCCTCTCGCCGGTAGAGAGATAAGGCCCCATCCGTGAAAGGTAGCTGGTCAGGGCCTACCCATCTTCCTTCAGGAAGCTCTGGACCCCCGACCCATCACACTGGAAGGTTACAGTTTCGCGAAAGCCTCGAGTTGACATGCCCAGGCCTGTTACCGTCGCTTCGCTAGAGATTGTGACGCGATAGGCGTTGTGGCGTTTTCCAGAAGAACCCCATCTGTCGTCTTCGACACAACGTCGAGAGACCGACAGAAAGGGAACGTCTTGGTTACGTATGTAACCTCGGTTCCCTGATGGAGGGAACGAGACGTGTGTCCCTTATGCCACAACGCTTATCGCCCTCTGCAGTAGTCGTGAGAGGCTCTCAGGCTCCTCAGAACACAGGTAAGTGAATGAAGCACGCCGGCTTCCTTTTATACCGGACATCCGGAGGCGGAGCCCGGCATGCAAATTTCATTCGCCAATTTCATTGGCCTTTTCTAAAAGTAGTCAGAGTTGATAGGTTCCCAAGGGCGAACCCCATCTGTCGTCTTCGACACAACGTCTCGTTCCCTCCATCAGGGAACCGAGGTTACATACGTAACCCAGACGTTTTCATGTGTCATTTGAAGCTTGTTATTTACATTGGTGATTGACACTGGCTTATGTCTTCTCCTTTACTCATCAAGTCTGTGATGTCTGATCTCTTCCATAGAGCCTTAACTTTCAATATTCTGTGTAGACTTGAAACGGTACAGATACGTTTTGTTTTCCCGGCGGATTTGCGCGTTTGATCGCTTATGATCAGTTCTGTGCTATCGTGTCTCTGAACCGGAGCACACTCACGTACAACCGCTCGTGTGACACTAATGTGAAATGAAGACTTTATGTTAATGTTTACACTGTCTGGTTCATCCCCTATCTCCCATCTAGTGCATTACGCGACATTCACCATGTAGAACATAATAAATGCGCGGACAAGTGGCTGATATGAGGAGCCGCTTCAGGGGGCATATCAGTTTATTGATGTCTTTAAAGCTAACTTATTTTTAATAAAAGTAAAAAAACTTTCACTGGGGCTTTAAGTAAATCGTGTTGAGCGAATTTGTTTGAATTATTCACTGTCTTTTTACCGCCACCTACTGGCCTTTTTTAGTTTCACATTTGAAGGGATACTCCATCCAAAAATGACATTTCTGTCATGAATTACTCAACCTCAAGTAGTTCAAAACCTATTTACATTTCTTTGTTCTGATGAACTTAAAGAAAGATATTTAGAAGAATGTTAGTCAAAGGTTTGTTTTCCGAAATTCTTCAAAATTATTTATTTTGTATTTAACAGAACAGCAACAAAAAAACTATATTTTTTCTCCTATGGTAGTCAATGGTGCTCCAGAAATGTCAGTTGCTAACAAAAGACTTATGCTTACAGTTTTCATCCCTGCTGAAAAAACTATAGGAACATTAAAACCATTACAAAATTTATTTTTGTATTGTGTTTTGGTATTACTCCAGATAACACCCAATACCAATCAATACGGTTCCCATTATAACCATTAAATCCTTTACATTTTCTATTGTGTTTTGGGAGCCGGGATATTGTATATTGACAAGCTATACAACCTCATCATAAATCTTCCACTATTAAAATCTCGGCTCTGCCTTGCATTTTACATCCTGTTGAACTGATGTACACAATTACTTCATGACCTGAAAGGTTCAAATGTTAATGTTCGCATTAAGATGCTCTTTGTAATGGAGACACAAGCTTTAAAATATGCATCATGGGAGAAGTAATGCTTTATCCTCTTGGTACCCCACGTTAAACAAAAAACAATCTTCTTTCCGAGCTTGCTTACATTTTTGCTAAATGCCAGCAGACATCAAAACTGCACCTTCAGAGGAGAGATCCATTTTATGTCTTCGTTCCTCCTTACATTATTTACAGAGCTAACAACAGGTGATTACTGTCTAGCACCAGTTAACAGAGCCACAGATGAAAGCAAACAAGAGTTTGATCCGGTTTCATTAGTTGCACACCATCGGATCTCAACCGGTAATGTGTTACGGAGAGTTAACATAATCTGTGGGACTTCTCTGATGGATAACCTGCTGTTCTTCTCAGCCTAAGGCATCTGCATTACAGTGTCAGCGGGGAGGCCGACATCAGCTACGCCGTTCTCCACTGAATATTACCAGCCAGCTGGTGGTGGAGTCAGAGAGAATAGTGTAGACATGATCATTTCTCACATTGGTTGGCATGTTTCTACACATGCTATGATAAGTTACAGGTTTTGGCCGTTCAGATGATGGATAAAAGCCTATTTTGATTTGAAAAAGTAAAACTAAAAGTTATACAGAAATTTGTTAAAATTATATTTGATAAATCCTAATAAAGTCCAAGGGGCAAAGTCACTTAAGAGTAGCTTCAGTATCGGACAAGGTAATTTTGTGCAAAGTACCGCCAGTTATTTAATTATCTCCCACGATCACATTTGATATTGAAACATTGTATGTGGTGGAAAAAGCTTTTCGATAAAAGTATTACATTTGGAAACTGACGTTTTTGTGCAAATATGTCTCATTTGTATGCAAATGAAATTGATTAGATATTGCACCTTAGTCTCAATCCCTGTTTTGAGTGACACAATTAATGTTGAGGTTTTACGTAAACAGAATTTTTATTTAAAGGGGTTTATACTGAAGCAGTGATTATTCATCAAATAATGATTATATGATGGTGAAGGGTGATGAAATGATGATGGCCAATCATGGGATTTATTAAAGATTATTGGGGTAGCTACAGAAATTGCAGTGATGTTGTACAGTCATGGGAATATATAGTATGCTCTACAACCTAGATTATTGCATTGTATTGTACAGCACTGTAAAGAAAAAAAAACTGAAAATTTGTCAAGAAAAACATGTAAGTTTACTTGACAAGACTGTTACTTTACGGTATTTTACTGGAGCCAACAGCTTCCGTACAATTACAGTTTTTTACAGAATTTTTTACTGTGTATCTTTTAAGTAAAACAACGGCAAATTACAAAAAGACTACAAATAGTCTTTTAGAAAACATGTCATTTTTCGTCACAAAACTGTAATATTACGGTATTTGGTGCCCCAGCTGCCAGAAAAGTAAAGTTTTTTACACTGTAGAATTGTGCTTACATCTGTGCTAGCTGTCCATTCCCCTCTAAGTATGCAGCCCAAAGCATAACTGGATGAAAAAAGCTTGCTCTTGTACTTAAAAGTAGAAGTATTTTTTAAGCTTCAGAAAAAGACTGTTGAAACTAAGCAACAGCTGAGATTTTCTCATTAAAGTAACTTTGATGCTCAAACGGTTCAAAGAAACCCATTTAATCACAATTTTCTTAGTGTCCTGACTGTAAGGCTCCAGGACACAATGTTATATTAAAAGCAACACCCTGAAACCTGTTACCTGTGTCATCTCTTTCACAGGCATCAATGACCATCGTCATGGCTAATTACATTTTACATCAAAATGGATTTGATTTGAATAAAAGTTATGTAAAATTCATGGATGATTTGACCTGTTAGCTCAGCCAGAGCTTTTACTTAAGGTCCAAAGGAAACATAAGTAGTGCAAGATATTTGTTTTATTAAAAATTTACTATTTACTGTGTTTAAAAATATTTATAATATATACGTTTATGTATGGTACTGTAGTAATATTCACAGCATATCCTCCTTGATGTCAATACAGATGTCTTTTTTCACAGTTTCTTCATAGTGTCTGAAAAAACGTCTACCTTCTGTGCAACAGTGGGCTGTTTTATCCGTGTGACATTCTACTGTACAGATGTGCTGTTGTCACACCAGACGTGTAGATGTGTCTGATGTGACACGTGTCTGCCCAAGTGTCACGTAGCAAAAGAGCGCAAAATATAGCTCGCGGAGAGAGGCGGGGTAGACCTTATCAGTCATGTGTGGGTGGACAAAGTTGCCTGCATATTGTTAACCGTATTAGCAGTTTATCATTTAATCCAACGTTATAAATTAACCAAGCAACAGTAAGGATTGAGATATTGAACAGTATGGTACCCACAGTCAACCCAAGACTTCCTGAGGTTGTGTATACTGTATATTTTTTAGAGAGAGGTGATTGACTGTTCTGTGTTGCAGGCAGAACAACCATAGTAAAGTATCGGTCAGGGATACGAGAGGCAGTGCTGTGCTGGAAACCATGGCAACCATGTGCAGTGTTGCTCAGCTCCCCCGGCCCTGCCTGAGAGGAGAAGAGAGGAGAGACAGATACCTGTAGAAGCCTAATCCCATTCAACACCTGCATACAAAGAAGCCCTCGCTTTCGGCACGATATGAAAACGCACGGGGGACTGACAAGATACATTTTTGATGGACTGCCGTTTCCTGCAATGCCTGCATATCACACAGTGCACACACCAGAAATGACAAACAATACCGGCTACCTTCGTGTGATTGTGCTGGTAAACATTTGAGGAAGGAAATTTGAATTAGTCTTCCCTACGTTCATTTCTTCCAGAGCTCGGATGACACTTGCCGAAAGATTGATGGTGGGCCGTCTGGACCGTAATCGCTTGTTTAGTTTGGCTCCAGTCATGGTTTTTGCATATGGGCTAGTGTATGGTTCACCTTGAATTGCATTGATTGTGTATCATTGGCCTTGATGTTATGTAGTGTACATTTACATAGAAATCACTGTCGAAAATCATTCCTGGTCCCCACCGGGTTTCGCAAGGAAAATACTGTCAACATTTATTCAGACTCGTGACTTTTATTCATCCGTGGAACGCAATAGATGTAAGGGAGAACTGACAGCCCCAGTCCCCATTCACTCTCAAACGTCATTAAAATGTCTCCTCTTGTGTTCCAACCAACAAGATTTTCTTGGTTCACCAGGAAAACTAGTTGTTTGGCCAGGATTTTTGACGGTGAACAGCAATGCTGGTGACTACAGATAACATACATTAATTCATGGCAGCTCTATGTTTGAGCTTGTCCTGCTGAACAAATTCAACTCTGCCCTGAAAATATTTAATGATATTCGCTCATTACATGATACGTGCCGTGGTTTTTCAATCGGACGTTCACCTGACTGCCCTTTCGTACTCGGCTCTAAAGACAACAGAGTCGCTGCTGTCACTTTAAATTAGTCGCTCCCAGCTATGAGTTCACAGATAATATGGGGTTATTACGCTACGGTTTCCGTGCAGATACATAAAATACTTCTTGTAGATGTGTAAGACGAACAATTCTGGGATGACAAATCTCGAAGAGCATTGACAGCTCTTTTTTCTTCCCATACAATTAAAGTGAATAGCGACTAGACTGTCAGTAGCATTCTATCACAGCATTTCGTCCTTTTTGGGCTACTCGTTTTGGGACCCGTAGTGTATATAGATAGATTCTAAGGTAATAAAAACATAACACTTCATTATGTGTAAGGTCTTAATACACCTCAGTGGCGTAGCAAGTCAGGTCCGGGCCCATAATCAAAAACTTTAAACGGGCCACCTCCGTCTTTTCGCAACAGCGTTGCACAATACTGGACATAGGTTGTTTACTCAGTTTGTTATTTAAATGTTGACGTCAAATAGTAACGCCTGACCCCAAGAGAGCGCAAACTCCCAAATGCTAGAATAGGGAAAAATAGACACATCCAGTGTTTTGCAAGTGTTTTTACATGCGACGTGTGAACGTTTCTATGACAAAACAGTTATCAAACATTTAACATTTAGCTACTTACTATACATCGCGCTGGCTCTTTCCACTCTTTCAACCTCAGCTTCTGTCAATAGCAATTCCGCCTTCTTTCATTTGATTGGACAGTAATCCTCGCATTTCTTCTTTTGTTAGGCCACCTCAATCAGATTGGCATTGACAAACTCATTCAGAGTCCATATAAATTATCACAGAAATCAAAGTAATTTCGTGTACATTATACAATAATACTAGTTTAAATGATTGTGTATTAAAATAATTAAATGGATGCCAACTAATTGGGACAATAGACGCCTTTCCTCTTAGTAAACATTGTGACGGTTTTTTTGTGGGTGAAGCAAGATCCCTCTGACCCTATGCTCTGACAACATTACTAATGCTAGGGAGCACATTTTGTTTGCTTGCTTTTTGAGAATGACTCGAAAAAAGATCTGATTAAACTTTAACATGAAATGTCACTCACTGTCTAGGACAGCAGTTGTTTTTTAAAAAGTTGACTTTCACGCAAGGAATCTGGCCGACCTATACACGCTCACTCAATGGATCCAGGAACGAACTGAAATGATTACCTCCAGTTAAGTGGCCTGACATCTCCACCTACCAGACAGAAACCAAGTGTTTATAGTAAAGATTGAACTGAGAGGGTATACATCTATAGATGCCTGCGTGTGCTAACAGTGGCAAACGTTAGCAAATGCATTTACTTGAACACAACCTGACACCAGTTTTCCCTTTGTTTTGCCTCCAGTTAGCGGCATGACGTAAGCGTGACATCGGTGAGAAAGGGGTTAATAAAGACCCCCTACTACCCCTTAGCTTACCGTACACATTATTATTAAACACCTGTTAGCCATTTTTCGAATATTTTCTTAATTTTGTTGAAAATAAATGCCTGTATGATCTGATATATGATGTGAAAATGTAGTTTGGCCAAAGGCGGATTAGATCTTGCATCCGTATGTAGCGTCAGCACTACTTGTTACAGGTCTTACTCACTACGCCACTGAAACTGCTGGCTGGTTTTACATTTTTATTTCCGGTGAAGGACCCACTCACATTTGCCTATGAGTAGACGAGATTTGAGATCAGTCATTTTCTACATTATTGTACGGCCATGAATAAAACTTAGATGCGGGCCCCCAATCCCCCGGGCCCTTATGCACCTGCATACCCAGACACCACGCCACTGATACACCTCTGAATACCTAGTTAAGTTAATTTTTAGCATTTCTGTCAATAAATCCTCCTAAATATTACACACAGCATCTTTAACTACCTTAAACAAAAACAGCTCAGTTTTTGAATGAATTTGTGGCTGTGTAAAGAATTTTTGGGTGAACTGTCTCTTTAACACCAGCTTGGAAGAGCAGCGTAATACCGGCATTTGTTTTACACAGGTCGGTGTGCTTATTTACACTCAAACTTTCGCCGAACTTTGGCTTTCCTGCATTCTGTAATACAATAGCATCACAGGGGGCTTGGGATACATGTAAATGTAAATATCTGTGTATGTCACTCTTCCCCTATCCTCTTAACTATCCACCAAACAAATGGAACCCTCAGCTAGACCTCTCATACCCATATTCATGGAATAATGCTCCAATTTTAGCCATTAGAGTCGATATTATGGTTCGCTGAAAGACGAGGCTATTTTATGTTTAGTAGTGCTCTGTTTGTCTGTTGGCATTGCATATGGCACAGACTGCATGGTCTAAGGCAGTCTATCAATTCCAGGTGCTGTATTCATAGAGCGTTGCAACCGAGATCCACTGCGCATTAGGTATGCTGTGTGTGTACGCAAGCGCGTGGGCATGTCTGCTCGTGAGCTTGTACGTGCCTGAATATGCGAGCCGCATTCTCATTTTTTTCTACATTTGAATTTGAATTTGATAACAGCACCATTTTGCAGCAATTATTTATCACTGATGTAATTGTACAGTCTGTCAAGTTATCCACTAACACACCTTGAATAATGTAGGATAAAAGAGATTTAAAGACTGAAGCCCATATTTCCTTGTTTTTCTCTTGATTTACAGTTTTTTAGAGTTCACAGATAATAATTCACAAGTGAAATATTCAGTATATTTCATATATATTCAGTATAGGGGGCAATTCTTACTCTTAACTAGTTGTTATTAGCATGCCTATTGGCATATTGGCTGTTAGTAATTACAAAGCACATATTCTGCATGACCATACTCTACATCCCTAATCTTACCCAATCCCTAAACCTAATAACTACCTTACTATCTATTAATAAGCCACAAATTTAGATTTAATTGGGTAAAAAGTCATAGTTAATGTTTTTTTAATAGCGATAATTGCCCCCTATAATGAAGTGTGACCGAAATATAGGTATAGGCCTACTGCTCACAGCTGTGGGCTGGATGAAATTTTGTAATTAGAAATCAAATGGAAATGTGCGTTCATGTATGGTTTGTGCGTTCATGGAAGCACGCAATTACATTCATGTACCGTAGAATCATAATTTAAAATGCAGATGACAAATTATCAAAAAATGTCTCGTTTTTTTCTATATATTATATAAAAATTGATTAAATCAAAGTTCCACAGTAGACCTTTTTTTCAGTTCTTCAAAATAGATGTCACAGTTTATCACTGACATGTTAAACTCTGCCCTCCCAATCACACCATCTTTGAACCTGTAGCAATTTTATTCCGACTTATCTTTATCATATAGCCACAGAAGATGCCAATCCATTACGTGAAAACGTTACACTGCGTTTTCCCAAGGTCTGCTGGAAACAAGCTAACCAACAAATCTGATTAGCGTCTTTCGCAATTCAATTCACAACGTGGTCACTGGGCAATGAGATAGTGTCTGTAAATATCACCAATGCGCCAAAACATTAATTTTCAATCTAGCAAGAGTTCGATCTCTGTCCCACATCTCGCACATCACAAATCCACCAGAGACATACGAGGAGAAAAGATGCCACTTCAAAAATGTGCTTCTCTACGTGCAAGAAAACGCCAATGGATGCCAAAAATAAATAAATAAAAGAAGCACTAGAAAAAGAATAAAGAGCGCCAATTAAAATGACATGTTACAGCCGAGGCTCAGGGTTATCATAAGTAGGAATGCCAGCTAGCTTTAATGGTGAAACCTAAACAAAGGGAAGTGCTTTAATGAGCGTCTCTTTCAAAGGAACGTATTGTGGGCGCCTCTCTCGCTTGCACGCATGGCACCGAATTCGTTACGCAGGCTTGTTTGAACTTGAGCGCTCGAGCGGCAACTGGTTGCTGATCCTGTGTGTAAATCACCAAGGACCCAATAGCACAAACATCAGTAGATAACCATAAACACATTAGCCATGCTAAGTGTGACATTTGTTGCCGAGCCACGAATGTTAATCATCAGAATGCGCCGTATGCTCTTCTCGTGCCTGTCCGGAGTGCAGAGCACGTCTGCGGCCCCTTTTATCTGCCCTTTCCAAGGAGGTCTTCACATTCACAACACAGCCTCACAACCCCAGGCATGAAGAGATTGAAGTTCTTGCCAGCTTCTGCCTACGTATATATATTTTTGCTATAGAATTCAGATCTGATGTGCTGCGTTTCGCTTGAAACATTTGCTTCATTATGAAAATAAGAAGTCATTTATTTTCTGCGTACACCCTCTTCATTGACTGTGTGGCACTGTGAATCAATACTGTGTATTATTAATGGCTGTCTTCAGAATGCTGCTGAGGATTATCTCATATGAAGCCGTTTCCTGAAATTTGCGCTCAATAATTCAGGGCTCGGTTCTAATGGGTGGTCAGCTCGAACATCAATGGGACGCGCGCGTACGCACGCTCGAAGCGTTAAGATGCGACTCTGTCACGTTCATTAGGCGCAAACTAACAAAGGCTGCACATGTTAGAGCAGACATCAAAACCAAATCTCTGTGATCTCTGATAAAACATCCACTGGTTCAATCTTCAGCATGGACATTCGTGACTGCCTACTCTTCGGAGATGGAAAGGTTGACTTTAGTTTGTGGACTGGAAATGAATGGATAAAGAGTTTTCCTGGTAATACAATGTCATCTGTTAGACATGCAATTAGAGCCCGAGACTCTTTTTATATTTAACCACACACGCATTATATGTGGGGAAATTAGGAAGACCGCTTTTAAATTGCAATTTCTTTCTAGCTTGTCCTTTTAACTAACCAATATAGCGACTACTCTCAAATGCATACCTTTCATTATTTGTTTTCATTTTAAATTACTATTCTTCATTTAGGCCATTTCGATGTAATTTTTACTTAGTTTCATTTACCTAGTTCATTTTACATTCCAAGAAAGTTTGTATGAAATGCTAAAGTCACCTTGCATTTGATAATTGTATCATTTAAAACTCATCTTTAAGCATGAAAGTAGCACACGTACAAGTTTTTCCTGTGATAATTATTTCTTCATTTGAAAATAACTCTTCATGAATATGCAAATTAATCTCCGCCTCCATTCAATCTCGTGAGCTCTGCCTATTGATTATAGGTATATAGATCAATGCCTCATTTGATATGCTAGCAGCATTATGATGTCATCTTTTAGTTAAATGAATAGGTGGATGTGGCTTCATTTTGAAGTCTTTTGCAGAAAATCATGTACAGGTGCTAATAAATAGTTTCCATGAAATTGTGTTCATTAAATATTTAAGTGTCTATTGTGACACTACATTCATTGACATTTACGCATTTTGGAAGATGCTTTTATCCAAAAACCAAAACCCATGACATTGGTGTTGCTAGCGCCATGCTCTAACAAACTGAGCTACAGGAAAGCCATGATGGATTTATCTGTTTGGGTCATTATTTTTTTTAAATATCTGTGCTCATATAATCTCAAAATCAAAAACTTCCCTCCATCTCCAAACAACATCTCTTCTTTGCATGACTTATGTCTCGGCCTAAGGGTGGGACTGTATTGACCGTGCAATGGCCAGGCTTCCAACAATCCAAAAAATTCCTGCCCTATTTTTCTCATTTCATAAGTCAGTACACTGAGATATACGTTACAGTTTGGAAGAAAACACCATCACAACTTACATTTCATTGCGAGTGTATGATTGAGTTTTGATTGTAACATGCAGACTTGTCTGCCTGAAACTTTAACTAATTTCCATAGTAAAATCATTTCAACCGTATCAACATTTCCTATGTCTTTCATGTCAGGCCCTTGTATTTCTTTGTATTTATTTATGTGTGTAATAAACATCTACTTATCACTGTTGGGGCTTTGCCAGTAATGACTGTACATTGTCTCGTACATAATCACACCCAAAAGAAACAAAGATAAATAGGAAACATGCAAGTAGTAGAGCCTTTGGCAACTTTGGTTGCCTGCCAGCATGGGTTAATATAATTTTCTTCTGGTTTGTTTAAATGTAAAAAGAGTGCGGTGGTTTGCTTGCTTGTGGTGCAAACTGCAAAGTGGGCACATCTTCATGATGAGGTCCCATCTTCAAGAGGCACAAATCAATATGTTCTGACAGTTTGAAGAATAGCAGCTGGCTGTGACCTTAAAATTACCTCAGGTCTGTTCTTCTGCAATCGATCTGGAGTTATCTGTGTAGAATTTTTAATTGGCTATGCACAATCCCTGCAGAGAGCTGCGTGTGTAAAATGCTTCATTTAAAAACCGAGAGGTTCCTGCTATTGAGATCATTAAATGCCATGGAGACTTTTTTGATGGACAATGCTGAAAACTGGCAGCTGGATATTTAGTGGGAGAATATTTTTATATATACAGTGAAAGACACTGCTTTAATTTTGGTCTATGTGGTCTTGTGTAAGCCCATGAATAATTTAAATGCAAAATCATTTGATGAAGTACTTTATGTCATTATAGCGCTTGCTGCAATGTGACTCAGAACTTTTGGCCTCGTGGACTTGAAAATAAAAATAAACTCACTCAGGAAATGCTTTTAAGATAAGATGTTGACATTATCCAGCAGTGTACAAACACATGACAATTCTGTCTTTTTTTCTCCGACATCATTACCTTTGCACTCACAACATAATCTTCAGTTATTATATTGTGATGCCATTCTGTATTAACCATGGTAGTAGTGTTATCAATCTAAGTCTTATCAATAAAATGGTCTTTATTTAGGTAATTTTGTAGGCAAATTTTATATCTTGTATTTTCTACACATGAAATGTTCAGAATTAAAACCTATCTGGTACATACGCAGTATTAAAGAAACCCCATATGTTGTTGTATTTGCTCCAGTTTGCTTATCACTATTGGTTTCCTTAGCATATTTAAAATGTTTTAATATTTTAATTTATTAAAGAGAAGGTTTTTTACCCGAGGTACATCAATTAAGCATATGGTGGTTTAGGCTGATGTGGAGAGTGAGTGCTATACGGTGCTCAAGCTTATTTCACTCTTCCCTGAACAACAGACTTGAATCCACCCACCTGAAACCTTGTTTCATGAAAAAACAGGTGTTTTGTATTTTCTGCATCAAAATATCAACATTGTGCAAATTTTTGATTTTCCGATAACATAACTAAAGCGAATATTGAAATGAGGATGGTAAGGCAGCTGTATATGTGTACGTGTGTACGAAATGATAGGATTTACTGAAGGATACTGAGAGGTGATGAAGGAATGTATAAATAGTAACGGCAGTATGTTGTGTTAATGAAGTGTCAGAACACATCTGTACAGGTGAGAATGATAAGCTGGGTAAGATTTACAAATTTACATTACTGTGTGACCCGTCTTGTAAAGAATATTCTTTAATATGAAGGCTTTCAGTTGTAACCCTAACTGTCTTTCTCCTTTTGTGCTGGCCTATAGCATTGGCATATAGCTGCAGAAAAAAATAAGACATATGTCAAATTAAGAGACATTTCAGAATCAGTTTTTCCCATTTTTAAATGTACTTTTTATGTGTTTAGGTATCAAATTGATTTTCATTCTGTAATAATATTTCTCCCAAAATTCTAATAAAAGTAACGGGAGAAACAGGTATAAAAATAATGTTCTGTATTTTTTCAGCCCTCAAATACTGCAAAGAAAACAATTAAGTTCATATTCACTTTTAAGCAATACAACAGTTATATTTGCATATATTTAAGAAAAATTCAAACAATACTTTTTATGTGATAAAATTGTTTTTGTTTGACTTTATTTTGTGTCTTGTCATGCTGTCAGTCTTTCACGTTGCTGTTGGATGACTTTGTCACTTCTGAGGTTTGATTTTGTTGAAATTCAACAGACACTGGGCTGGAATAGCTCACCAAGTAATCACCAAGTGAAGTATATCTGTATATATTTAATATTTGTGGTTAAATCTGCAGTTGTAAATCGGCATGTCTGGTTATGTCTGTTGTGAAAGGAACTGTTGCTTTTGCATCTGTTGAAACGACAACTGCTTGCCACAAGGGCAGAATTTGTCTAGTGTTGTTAAACCATTTGTTGAGCATTTATACCATTTGCTGAACAGGAACAACCTCAGTTTTTATGAATACAGAATGCATAAACAGAGAAAAAAAGCATGTACCAGACCACAACAAATGACAACCACACAGTGGGGAAAGAAAAACTCTTGCCATTTAAAAAAAACACTCCGATGTCCCTCCCGGCAGATGCTGCAGCTATCAGCTGTAATGACATGGCCTGTACTGAGGCCGACACTGGGAATATTCAATCTGAAGGCCATAAAAGACTATTGTCAACTCCGTTAACAGCCGGGGCCTAAAAGCAATGTCTGGTAACATGTTAAGAGTTAGCGGGTGGAAAGCTTGCTCTGTGCACTCCATCAACCCCAAGGAGATTTAGTGTGAAGATAATGCGGCAGGAAAAATGTCATAAATACTCAGAACCCTGGGTGTTCACTCGCCTCGGCTCGGCTTTCTGCTTTCTCTCTCTCTCTCTCTCTCTCAAGGCACCTTTACAAGGTGTAGTGATGAGTCGCTCTGAAGTGTAATACACACGGACTCAAGGCTTCTGCCGCTGCACATTGTTTCAGAACAGAATGTATTGTAAGGACACTGCGAGTTTTGTGGCACATTAAAAGGTGCAAGGTGAGAGAAAGAGAGAGAGAGAGCGCTGCTGACTGCTTCCTGCATTATGTAGCAACAAAATCCCATCCTGTGTATTCATGGGAAGCAAAGATAGACTTATAAAGCTGGAATGTGGAGACGTCTTTACCTGGCTGGATGCCTTGGCTCCCTCAACCTTTCAAAGCTTGGTATGGCTTTGCATTTTCTATTGCGTTAAATTTAAATGTTTGAACTTTTACAGTCACACTACTGTATATATTATTTTCAATGTGCAATGTTAAAAATCCACAGATCGTACTTTTGCGAGGAAAAAACTAACTATTCATATTAATGCAATATCGATATTGCATTTATACATCAGTTTGACGGCACACGTGTGTAGATAAACCAGAAACAACGTCGGAGTGTCATTAAACCCCTCCGGTTTTTTATAGGATATAGGGAACTACTTTCTTCCACCACAAGCCCAGCATAACAGTTAAACCCCAGCTTCTAAGTCCAAACATTCACTTCTTTTAAATTTGCGCTGTGCTGAGAGAGACTTTTAAAATGCAACATTCAGAGAATGTGTTAATTCCATTTCTATTATCTTGATCGAGACCCTCGCGTCGCGCTGTAATATTTTAAACAATGTGTGCAGAGCACTGTGAATAAATTGCTAGAGACACCGCCAACACTGACAACGTTCCAATTATCATGGTATATGTGCTCCACCGAGTGGCCATTTTCCAGTATTGAAGTTTGCGCAGCATTGAGACTTAGATCTCATTCATCGTACAATAGTAGCCTAGTTTCGGTTCACAACGCGAACAATATTTGCTTGGAGAAAGATATGCCTGTAAGTTTATTTACTATCTGTTAGCGTTCATATTATGTGTTAACATAATATTCATTCTTGGAAGTTAAACTGTGATCGATATAATGATAATGAAAGAAAGTCCTATCGCATCACATGTACACCCATGTGCAGATCGCAGTGCACGCGTTTATATGTAGGCTATACCAATTGAATTAAAGTGCAGTTAGTAATTTCATATCTTGTTTATTGTGTCAGTTTAAAAAAAAAAGTGATAGCATCACAGAAATAAACATTCTGGAAAGGATAAACTGCTTTGTGCGTTTGTTTGCAAGCAATCCAACTTCTTCAGAGTAGCGCAGTTGGGAGGACAGTATAGTCCGAGTTATTTTAGTGGCGGAGTGATACAAACAGTCATTGAAGCGGTTCAACGGTCAGTTCCCGTAATGATCCTGGTAGAATATCTCACGGCTATCAGCCAATCAGATTCGAGAACCAGAGAGAACCGATGTATAATTGTATTCATGCACACATTACTGATTTGTTTGTTGAAGGCGCAGCCCTGGATTGTGAATGGGACCCAGTACAGGGCAGGTTGTCCTGCAGCGGTGTTTTATAGCCCCGTGGCAACAGTTTATGTTCCCTCAGTAAGTCACCCCCTTGACCTTGCTTGAGCGAGCCCGGTAAAAAGCCATAAGTGCAGATTGAAATGTACTTGTCTTGACAGGGTTATTTCACGTGGTCACGAGGGAAATGTTGATGTCAGCGCACTGTTGTCAAGCAAAAATGTAAACAGATATTTTACATGCTGTCAGACGGGGCTAACACCACTAACCCGCTGGAGAGCCATGGCAGCTGCGGCAGATCTCACGAGGTCTAATATTAGATGCAGCTCTGAGCGCTGGAGTCCTGTCACTGAGCGTGTGCACTCAAATCAGATCTGAAGACTCTATTTAGGGCCACAGATCAGTCATTAATGTTAACAAATTAGGCGTTGACATCTGGTTTGATGGATTGACGGCGTGTGTTGCTTCTGTAGTTCAGACAGATGTCGATGTCATGTACTGTAGCCTGATTTTTGACTCAAGGTTATTATAGATCATTAAAAAAGCTATTAAAACATTTCTGTTTATTCAAGTCAAATGAATTGAAAAATGTAAATAAACAAAAATGGGAAATGTTGCCTCTGCAGTAAACTGTTTTGTGGACTTTTAGTTTGTATTTTTGAGTTCCTGTTTCCTGTTGTAATCTTTTGTAGTTCTTTTGTTCATTGTTCCCCTGTTTATTGTCTCCCCTGTTGTATCTTTTCAGCAGATTTACCCCTTGTGTTTCACTTGCTTTTTGGTCAGACGTTGTTTCAGGTTGGTGATGTGCTCATGTCCCGGTTTTCCCAGATTTTTGGCTATACAAGTATTTTACTGCATTTGGATCTTGCTTTTTGTCTCATTATTACAGAAAAAGGTTAAAGTTGAGGCGCTAAAATTGTGTATTTAAAATAAATGAAAACATCTTGGTTACGTATGTAACCTCAGTTCCCTGATGGAGGGAATGAGACATTGTGTCGAACCGACAGAATGGGGTTTGATCTTGAGAACCTATCATGTCCGATTGTACTTTTTAAAGGCCAATGAAATTGGCAAATGGCGTGGCATGCCAGTCTCCGCGCCGTACATACAGGTATAAAAAGGGCTGAGGAACCTGAGAGGCATTCCCGGTCGCTGCAGCGGACGGCGAAGCGTTGTGGCAAGAAGGACACAACGTCTTGTTCCCTCCATCAGGGAACTGAGGTTACATACATAACCAAGAAGTTCCCTTTCAGTCGGTCTCTCGACGTTGTGTGAGCCGACAGAATGGGGTTACGATACGAAATGCCACGGCGCTGGGCCGCGTCACTATTTCCAGCGGAGCAACACTTACCGGCCTGGGCTCACTTCTAAAGCTCTGCGTGCGGTCCGAGTAGAGGCGCAGGGCGCGTACTGGATACAACACGGAAGGGGTAGGGTGTTCCTCCCCGGAGGGGAGCACCTGCAAGTTCACCACCTGGTCCCTGAAGGGAGTGGTGGGAACTTTGGGCACGTAGCCAGGCCGGGGTCTCAGCACTGCAGGCACATGTGTACTGCGACGGCACGTTCAACCGCCGGCGGCTCGGGAAAGCATGCCTGTCATCTCCGCGTCAGATGGATCCTCCTGGGCTCGACGGGCCGGCCGGTCCAGAGAGAATCCACAGCGCCTGATGCCAGGAAGTCACCATCTGGTGCCGTGACTGAGACTTCGTCCTCTTTACGCTGTTGCGTATATCCGCTATGGGACGGTCAACTGCCGCCCATTGGAGACAAGGTAGGCGAGCGTGACGGGGCATGGACGGTCCGCGGCACTTTCTGCGGCAGGTTAACGTCCATGGGAGTCCCCATATCACCACCGCCGCTCAACACTGCGGACGGCATGGCAGCCGCCGCGGAAAAAGGATCACAGCCAACCATGACCGCAATGTTTTGTTCGGCGTATCCACGAACGCTACCTCAGCATGTTGGAGACGCAGACATGTGATGCAGGTATCGTGCATGTCAGGCTCGAGGACGAGCCGGCCACAACCGAGGTTATAGCTGCGAGACATGCCTGGCGGCAAGTGCACACTGTGAGAAATTTGCTCTTTCAGGGAAATTTGCTCTTGTAGACACCGTCGGTTCGCTACTGAAACGCCCAGGGGAAATCGCACACACCAGGACGAATCCTCTGCTCTGCATCATACTATCAAGAAGATTTGCTTCAGTTGAAGAAGATGCACTTAGCATAAGCACAGCTGGTTCCGAAGAACAAAAAAATTAATTTATACCCGTATCTACAGGGCAGAGACTGGCATGCCACGCCATTCGCCAACTTCATTGGCCTTTAAAAAGTACAATTAGAGATGATAGGTTCTCAAGATCAAACCCCATTCTGTCGGTTCGACACAACGTCGTGAGACCGACAGAAAGGGAACTAAACTACATTCTTAAAAAAAGGTGTACATCTTCGAATGTAGTTTAGTTTTCATTTATTCTAAATTATATAGCAACATAAAAAATCTAAAATATCAAATAATATATTGACAAAAGCACATTACAAAACTAACAAATCTATAATAACTCTGTTTGGCTTAAAGTTTAGTCTTTACTCCAGCTTGTTTTACTACCTGCTGAGACAGGAGGGTTTATTTGAAACAATTTTACCACAATAACAAGCTCTCATGGAATTTTCTTTTTTCAAAAACTGCACTGCAATTGTCTCTGCAATCAGTTGTACAAAAAGCTTCGGAAAAAAAAAAACGAACTTGTGATCAGATCTTTTTTCTATCCAAGTACTATTTTTTCACAAACTAAATGATAAAAAGTGTAATATGTCGTTCGTCTTGTGACTTCCAAACTTATTACCCTACATACCATTTAAAGATTTGATGCCATTAATCTTGTAAACCTCAGAAAATCCAGTTATTAGTTTTACTCAAAAGTTTATTGAGTAAAACATTTGTTTCCAGGCAGACTAGTACAAACTTTGAATGATTTTACTTCTGGAAACTGCAGTAAAGCCAGCCAATCAGTTTCTGCTGTTTTCTCAGTGCTTGCCGTGAATGGAATGGACAGTTGCCATCTGAAGCTAAGACTTAAGAGATTTAGATATCGCTTCTAAAAATATATTTTTTTTACCAAATTATAAAGCAAACCCTTGTTGTTGTTCACTGATGTATATTACAGAATGCCACGCTTGAAAATGATTTAGCGTGTGGAGCTGAATAAGTGTGTTAATTGTTTTTCCAGTGTGCTTCATGCCTTTAGCTCCAATTATTATGAGAACAAGAGATATCACGGTAGTATTGAGGATAAAGTTGAGAGGTAGTCATGCACTTTTACTTCTTTCCAATATTCACATGAATGAATCTGAAATTATGCAGCCGCAATCTTTTAGCCCAGATCTGAACATTCAGCTCACATTCCTAGTCCACACATGATTTTCCATGGAATTTAAAGACTACAGTTTCACAGTCAGTGAATAAAATCTCATGTACACAGAATTTTGTTTCAAATTTTCATGCACATCCTGATTTTCAAGCACAACAGTGTTTTTTTTCGGTTGAGCTCCGGGGGTTAAGCGGTGCCCACCGCTCTGTTTATGGATTCAGTTCATATTTTCAGTACATGATCTTGCATGCAAAATAGGATCTTCTCCTGTTTATTCTTCTGGACGTCGTACCTCACTGGCCACAAATTAAGGATTCCAATAGACTGTGCTGTTGTGCTCCACAATGACGTGTCATAAATGCTAAATATGTTGGTGTGCCCCGGGCGCCCCTTGGTCTTGTTCAGAGCCTTCATAACTATCCGAGCTGTCACCTCCTCTGACTGTTTTAAACACAATAAGCGCATTCATTTTTATCATCATCTCGCAGAAAAAGGGACTTTTTTTCCAACCTACATATATTTTTATTTTGGTTTGCAGAAGAGGCTACTTGAGTCGATTTAGGTGAAATGAATGAACATTGACACTAGATAAATCCAGCATTTATCTATAACAAACAAAAAGAAGACAAATGTAGCAAGGACACATTCATTTTTATTATTTCTTGGACAGACCGTAAATCATTTGATTATCAGCGTATTTCTCGTTAGAGTATATGCTCAGCATGCTTAGAAAGCACAAACAGCATACAGTGATGTATTAGTCATGTAAGCAAAACTTTAAAATGTGTTAAAAATGTGATTGCTTTGGATAACAAATAGCAGACCAAGTGGCATCTGCAAACAGATGACGCTGGATCTTTTCTCAGAACTAACCCATCATTTCTGAAATAACTTGTCGCAAAGTAAATTATAGGAAGTGTGTGTCATGCCCCTGGAGACCACATTACCAGATGATTTTATCACATTTTCCTATTGAAATGTAGTTTAATCATCAAAATATGAGATGTAGTCCATACATTATAGACTGTAAGCTATTTTGGATAGTCATTGTTTATTGCATAATTATTATATTGCTGCTGTCATTCTGAAACCTTGTATCTCCGTATTTTTAGATTTGCATTTTTTTGTCATAAATCATTATTACAAGTCATTATTATATATGTGGGTTAGTGTAACACCCACAGGTAAGTGTAACACACACAGGTAAGTGTAACACCCACAGGTAAGTGTAACACCCACAGGTTAGTGTAACACCCACAGGTTAGTGTAACACCCACAGGTAAGTGTAACACCCACAGGTAAGTGTGTAAGTGTACACCCACAGGTAGTGTTAGTGTAACACACACAGGTAAGTGTAACACCCACAGGTAAGTGTAACACCCACAGGTACACCCACAGGTTAGTGTAACACCCACAGGTAAGTGTAACACCCACAGGTAACACCCACAGGTTAGTGTAACACCCACCCCACGAGGTAAGTATTACATCCACGGGAGAGATCCCCAAAAGCAAGAGCAAGAGCTAATGGGGAGTGTAGTTCGTTGGGGAAAACACAAGGAAAACTACAATACTTTTTTATTGTTGTTTAAAATACAACAATATGCAAAAAAAGTGCCCTTGAGCTATAATTTATAATAAGCTATTAAACAAAATTCATATATTTGTGTATTTTAGGTATTTTGCTGAAAAAGGTCTGGTTAAGAATATTGTTAACCGAGTGCCGGTTAACAACTTTCTTCAAAATCTTCTATGTGTTTTGCTGAAGAAAAAAAGTCCTACAAGTCTGAAATGACAAGAGGGTAAATAAAGGATGACAGAATTTACATTTCTGGCTGAACTAGCCCTTTAAGAGTATTACAAAACAACTCAAATTCCAATTGTTCGTTTTATTTTTGTCACTCCCTAGTTTTTGTGTTATTTGCCGATTAAGGATACAGTTACAAAGTTGCTTGCTATCCCATATTACTTGAAACCACTTCAGGTTAATGAGCTTTAGGATATTGTTTCCAAAGTAATGCAAAATCACTGACTTTGATGAATGCCACAATATGCACAATCCAATCAATCAAAATGAAATTTCCATTAGAATTAGGGGCTCAATCTTTTAATTTCCTGGAAGAGAAAGTATTTCCACAGCTAAAGCAGAAATGTCAGAGGCAAAAATGAAGATCTATGCACTCGAGGAGTCCCAAACCATCTCTCTTAGCATCACCGGACTGACCTCTCCATGGACCACTACATTAACTAACCTCTTAAGAAACACCAAAATGAAACATTCTTTCACTTTTAAATGCATCACCCTTCGCCAAATGTCGTAACAATTTTTGAAAGGACATCTGATGAAAAGTTAGGCTTCACTGAACCTGTGCCCTCCTTTTATTTTGAGTAAATTGTATGATACTAATGAGGGATCGTATTAAAGCCCTTATGAAACGACTGGAAAGATGTTGCAGTCAGTTCGCTTGATAATGCCAGTGACCCATTCAATGCTGGAGTGTAACCATTTTTTTCTGCAAGGTTGTTAAGTCTGCATAGGACAACTTTACAGGCTTGTTAAAAGCACTATTTGACCTGATCTCTCAGAATTCATAACCCTGTAGATGTGGGATAAGGGAATTCCTTTCAATTTCTTAAAAATCACCCTTGCGCCATGAGGAAGTATAAACACCGGATAAAGTAAATTGTTTTGTGCACAGCCAATCAAATCTGATTTTGTGGTAATGTAACATGTGACTTGTGTATCAATCTAGGTATTAAGAAACACTCTGGTTTCTTTCCCGTGGGTATATCTGCTTTTTTTTGTTACATGACAGCAGAAAACACCTGATTCATACGTGACAGATTTTCAAAATTTTCTCTTGAAGCAGATAATGAGCATTTTAGTCGAGCGGTTGGATTCCTCGCACACATCTCACAATAGATATGAACCGAAATGGTTTGTCGTTTGATCTTATTACACATCTGAACAATAGCAATTATACAAACTGATAACATGGCTTCAACTGTCAGCGTTTGATATACTACAGTATGTATTTTAAATACGTAAAATTATTACAAAACACATTTTTAAGATTCATTTTCAGTTATTGAGCCTTCTAAATGTAGTTGAATTACATCAGGGCTCCGTTACCCGATAACGTTGTCTCTTAGCGCGCTACAAAGACCTTACCTTAACACCTTAACTCCAGTTATACCTTTTCTAGGCGTGTTTCCCAAACTTTACCTTAGGAGGTTACTTTCTTACGTCCCATGTTACCAGGTGCTGTCCATGGGGGTGCTGCTGGGTATGTGCTGCATGGATATCGATTGTCAACAATCAATTATTCACTCTATAGGGACTGCTTCACTGCGTTATTTAAGGTAGCGGCGTTCTTTATAAAATAGCATTTTAGAAATAGTTGAAGTTGCATTTATTAGGACTCATAGGATAAAAATAAACCAAATTGCAAAGCATGGATATTATTTAATTGTGAAATGAGTGTGCGAACCCGCAATCTCAACCCCGCTACACTAACTGGCAGCATGGTCATTTATATCAAAGGTTCTCAAACTTCATCATAATATATGTTATATAGTGACAGAATTTACTTAATAAAAGAGCAGACTGTGGAACATATAATCAACAGCTATAGCAGGAAAAACACCTATAGAACTAGATTTAGGGGCTGCTCCTTTGAGTTTGTCTTGACAAAGATAGACCAACAAGATCTAAAAGCTGCTGAATTTGCAGCCGCGGCAGGTTAACTTCCATAATAATAATTGCAGCATAAATTGTAGCCAGCTTAAGGTATAACTTAAGAATGACGTAGCATTAAGAAGGTTTCGGGAAACGCGGCCCAGGACTTTTGGAGCTTTTATAATGCAGGATAAGCATTTGTCTTACGTTTCCTTGTGAGAATGTGTTTCCAAAACATGCAAACAAGTAGGATTTATGAATTTTCTACAGTCATCAGCCCACACAATTATACAACACTCAATGTTCAGACAAACATCAACAGACAACTGAAGAGCATCGTTCTCTACTACTCTAAATCTACGGAGAGCTAAAAAATAAACACTTTTATACTAAATGGACATGCGGTGTTGCATAACATCACATCCTCCATGTAGAGGACCCTCCTCACGAATGCTCATAATTTGAAGTATTCCCTCTTTTCAAATCCAAGCTCTAAGTCATACTCTCTTTTCAAGAGGAAAACAATATTCAAACACAAGCGCTTTGTATAACACTCTGTAGGATCCTAAGAGACTAGACTAGCTGCATACAAATAGCTCTGTGAACACTAAAACATATTATAAAAATAATTTATAAAACATATTTAAATATGACACTATGTGCACATACTGTATGTGTACTATATCTAAACGACATTGTAATCTATAACGTTCTATTATTGCAGACATATGAATGTGGTGTTCTGAAATTCTCCAAACAATAATAATACAGTTTAAAATGAGAATGATAAAACGGTCAGATCTGGTCCTAGATTCTGATTGGTTGAGCCGAGTTCTAAGCTGTTATTAAATTATTCATTACTCTTAATTTGTTATTATTCATGTTATAAGTGTAATGTTTGGCTGCTGTCCTTCTAAAACCTTGTTTCTCCATATTCCATGATTTTAAATCATTGTTATTAGTCACCCTTTATGTTTTGAAAAATTATCTGACCAATAAAAAATATTTAAAAGTGTTTGTCAACTTCGACAACGCAGTATTTAATACTTTTAAAACTACAGCGTTTTTCCATTTCCTGTAACACAGCGAATTTGGACATCCAAGGTTCCATGTAATATTTGATTTCATATTTTGTCAGAATTATCTTAACTAAAGAGGGGTACATTTCTCAAATTATTATAGATCCAATTACCGTCAAATATTGTTGTATTTAGTTTCTTCAACTTAAAAATGGCTGCCTTAATATTTTAAGTTAATTAAGCTTAAAAATATAAGTTCACTTTATTAATTTTTTGTGGAGTTGACTAAACATGTTGAGTTGACTAATATTTTTAAAGCGGCCCTGCAACGGTGTTTCATGCATTCTGACTTCTTCACAATGTTAAACGTGCTGTCTTCTAATGCTTAACATGGTCAACTTGTCAAAAAACGTGTCGGGCGTATTACGTAGTATTTCTGTGCTTGATACACTCCCCCAGCGATCATACAGGTTTCGGAAAGTTTTTTTCGAACATATAAAACTGTTTCCTAACAATTTTTTCTTAGTCCCTTATTTGACAATTCTCCAAGGAGAGCAAGAGAAGGAGCATGCGCAGACGTCACTTTCACTTGTGTGCAGGAGAGAGAGTGAGCACTGTGTTCGCGAAGTTCAGGTGTTTGTTTGTTCACTACATTTGGGTGGTGAATGTTTTATATAAACTGGATAACGCTGGATTTGGAGATCGTTTGAAACTGATATATGGAGTCGTCCCAGCGCTAAAAGATGCCGGACATGAACCGCATGCGGTGAGTGAAACTGATGTCTTTGTTTTGTTGACAATGTGGTTGAGCCTACCCCATCACCCCCGCACGCATAGTATGTTTTCGGAAACAATCGTAAAGCTGTGTCTATGTTTTATAAATGTGATCAAACAAAATACTCTTTGAAGATTCGAAGTATGCAATACCACTCTATAGATACTCAAGATTAATATGAGATTGGCAGAAACCCTGTGTGTTAGGGCCGCTTTAAGTTGAATTATAAGGCAACCAGGAAACTTTCTTTTTTTTGTTGAACCAACAACATTTTTATTTTGCCTTGTTGAGTTGCTGTTGTTTTTTCTCAGTCGCTCTTATTGTTTAGAGAGTTAAATATTTGTGTACCATTTTGTATTATGATAAATTTAAATAAATCTATTAATAATTGGCTGTGTTGGACTCAAATTTAAGGAAAATGCAAAAATTACTCTTCTAATATATTCTATTTTCCATGTACTCAAGTTTTTATTTAAAGTAGTAATTAGTAATCAAATTACTTTGTAGAGTAATGTAATTGTAATTATTGAATTATTTATACATAACATTGACAATATGTATATTATGTAGTAACTTACCCAACAGTGTTTATGATCCACAAAAAACAAGGCCTGGAGAAACGGGAAAAAATCTCACATATTACTAATTTACCATCACACTTACCAGCTAATTAATGTGAATTAACATAAATTGAGATCATGTTGTAGTGTTGAAAAGACTGGAATGGAAGAGTTGTTGTGTAGTGGGTAACCTAATTGCATAAATTTAAATAAAATTAGTATTTATTATTGTAATTATTCAATTAAATTATTAGTTTCCTCCCCCCCAAACATCTGAGTAAGCACCACACAATTGATTATATGTTAATAACCAAACCCTTTTCCTTTATAAGCATTAGCATTACAAAAGCTGAATCTTGGTTTATTAGGAAAAATACATGTGTTGCAATGTTGCAATACATGTTGTTCTATGTTTGCCCTATTTATTTCAAATGTATTTTTTTTATGACTGTGGTAGTCTTTATCAAAAAATAAAAATCTAACAAAAATCAAACACTTTTTTAATATTTTAGTTTGTTCTGTCTCAAAAAACCTTGATATTTTTACACCGAGTGGTAAAACTACCGTACTGATTGTGGGCACCAGCATCATCACCCCTGTAGTTAATTTCTAATTTGTGAAACGGATGGTGTCACAACTCACCTCGTGTTACAACACTCCCCATTCGTTCGCTTGGCAGACACTTTTATCCAAAGCGACTTGCGTTCAAGGTCTACATTTTATCACTTTGTGTGTACATGGGAATCAAAGCCATGACCTTGCACTACAAGTAGAGCTGCAGAAACCAAAAAATACAATGCCAAAATATCTGCATTGTAACATACAACCTGTCATGGTTCCACTACCATGTCATGTTTTATTCCTGTCTCAAGTGGAGCCATGGCATTGCCTGATGGTTTTATGTGGGAGAGACATAGTTCTTTCTCGTGTCTCGTCATTGTTCCTTACATCTCGTCCCTCGTCAGCCTCTCCTTAGTGCTAATCCCCAGCACCTGTTACTCGTTATGATCCTGTGTTTGTTCCCTATAAAGAGTCCTCATGTTTCATTGTCCTGGGCTCGTGCATTGTACTTGTTTCAGTTGCTGTATACTGTTCACGTCTGCGTCATGCCATCGTCTTGCTTTGTTCCTGTCTCCCTTGTCTAAGTAAGTGTTAGTTTAGTGTTTGTACCAAGTGTTTTGTTTTATAGTTTAGTAAGTCAGTGTTTATTGTTAAAGTTTATATATTCCTGTCCTGTTTTCCCCCTCGTGGGTTTTTGTTTTGCCTGTTTGTTTAGTCCTGTTCTTTGTTTAATAAATATCAGTGTTACCACCTTTACCGTCTGTGTCTGCCTGCAATTGGGTTCCCACGCCATGTCTTCCTGTGAGTATCATGACAGAATGCACGAGCCAAAGACGAACCCAGTAGGCAGCATGGACGGTACGACGTCGTCCTTGCGGTCTCGCCAAGCCCGCTTGCTGCTTGGATTCCGCCAGGGGAATTACGGCGACCAGGAGTTCGCCAGGGCATTCTCGGCGGTGGCGGAGGTGACCGATTTTGGTGAGGAGGAGTTGAAAACGATTTTCAACTGCTGCCTCACCCGGCGCCTCACACCGTCAGAGAAGAGGCTGCTGGCTCCCCTAGGGTTTGCGGACATGGTCAGGTACGTGACCAACCGGAGCGATCCCGGGGGTGAGGTTCCACATGGGACTTTCACCCCACGGTCGAGCGCTGCGGAGGGTTTCGTCCTGGCCGCCGCTGCCCTGGGGGACTCAGTACCCTCTGGCTCGAGCCCCATGGCCGCCGGTTCTTCTGGTGGAGTCCGAGATGAGTGGGTGGCTAGAGACTCGGGGGCGACGTCGCGGGAAACCTCCTTCCCGGTACTCCCTCGGTCCCCCACGGGCCTGGCTGAATCAGCCGTGGTCTCGACCGACCTGAGAGGGAGGAAGAAGCCACGTGGAGGACGTCCCAAGCCGAAGTTGCTGTCCTGCAGGTCAGTGCAGCAACCGGCAACAGTTCCGGAGTTCCTGAGTCCTGTGGTCCCGAGTCCTGTGGTCCCGATTCCGGTGGTGTCAAACCCTAAATATTTTTTGGGGGGGCGCTGTGGGGAGGTGACGGTCCGAGCGTCCAGCCCGGCCGCAGATTCTCTCCAGCAACCGGCACCAACCAGGCACCAAGCCGGCCAGCAACCGGCACCAACAACGGCACCAAGCCCGGTCCAGCAACCGGCACCAAGCCCGGTCCAGCAACCGGCACCACCCGGTCCACCGGCACCAAGCCCGTCGTCAGAGAGCGCTGCCCAGCCGCCGTCAGAGAGCGCTGCCCAGCCGCCGTCAGAGAGCGCTGCCCAGCCGCCGTCAGCCTGCCCAGTCAGAGAGCGCTGCCCAGCCGCCGTCAGCCCAGCCGCCGTCAAGTCCGGCTGCCACCGCCGTCAAGTCCGGCTGCCCAGCCGCCGTCAACCAGCCGTCAAGTCCGGCTGCCCAGCCGCCGTCAAGTCCGGCTGCCCAGCCGCCGTCAAGTCCGGCTGCCCAGCCGCGTCAAGCCCAGCCGCCGTCAAGTCCGGCTGCCCACCGGGGTCCCGTCCGCCTTCCGCCGGTGTCCCGCCGCCTTCCAGCCGGTGTCCCGTCCGGCCTTCCAGCCGGTGTCCCGTCCGGTCCAGCCAGCTTCCAGCCGTGTCCCGTCCGGCCTTCCAGCCGGTGTCCCGTCCGGCATTCCAGCCGGAGTCCAGCCCAACAATCCTGCAGGGGACTAGGACAGTTCCCCCAAGGGCTGGAACTTCCCCACCCAGCCCTACCCCTTCTGGACTGCCCCCTATGTACTCTTGTTTGCCCCCCACCCCCCCTCCCTTGTTTATTATTTTTATTGTCCCACCCTAACCCAGTAATTATCATGTCTTGTATGCCCCTTGTCATGTTTGCCTTGTCTGTCTGGTTTTTGTCTGTTTCCCAGTCGGTCTTGTCTTGTTAGTTACCCCTTGATGAACACCTGGAGGTGTTCATTTAAGGGGGGGCTTATGTCATGGTTCCACTACCATGTCATGTTTTATTCCTGTCTCAAGTGGAGCCATGGCATTGCCTGATGGTTTTATGTGGGAGAGACATAGTTCTTTCTCGTGTCTCGTCATTGTTCCTTACATCTCGTCCCTCGTCAGCCTCTCCTTAGTGCTAATCCCCAGCACCTGTTACTCGTTATGATCCTGTGTTTGTTCCCTATAAAGAGTCCTCATGTTTCATTGTCCTGGGCTCGTGCATTGTACTTGTTTCAGTTGCTGTATACTGTTCACGTCTGCGTCATGCCATCGTCTTGCTTTGTTCCTGTCTCCCTTGTCTAAGTAAGTGTTAGTTTAGTGTTTGTACCAAGTGTTTTGTTTTATAGTTTAGTAAGTCAGTGTTTATTGTTAAAGTTTATATATTCCTGTCCTGTTTTCCCCCTCGTGGGTTTTTGTTTTGCCTGTTTGTTTAGTCCTGTTCTTTGTTTAATAAATATCAGTGTTACCACCTTTACCGTCTGTGTCTGCCTGCAATTGGGTTCCCACGCCATGTCTTCCTGTGAGTATCATGACACAACCATTCTTTTTTAATAACATCTTGTTTTAAATGATTGCTTTTGTAACAGTTTCTCTCAAAATGATTTATTTCTTCACAAGTGTTGGGTGGGACATTATTATTTCCGGTGATACAGCGCTAAGCTCTGTGGGGAAATGTCTGCTATGAAACTTTCCCGACTAACACTGACACATCTTTGTTTTCACCCGTTCAGAAGTGCTACAGTTTCTTTACGTATGTGCAATATGCTACTTTTAAGAAAGCAAATCTGTTAATGAGAAGCGCTGTTATGCGACTAAATCAATACCAGAAATAAATCTGTCGGCTTGAATAATAATTTATTTGTCGCAGCAAACAAGAAAGCAAAACGTGTTAGTCCATAAAAAAAATTATTGCGTTTCCAGTGCTAATATTTTGATACTTAGGTACCAAATGGTGCCTTAAATAGCGTAATTCATATCTGTTGAGTGCATTTTTGTCAAGCAAGGTATGATATAAGTCCATCCCTCAATGAAAAATTATACACAGTGAAGTATTTTAGAGTGTTTTGTATTATAAATCTACGGGTCTAATGCCTCATGTCTTGTAGATCCATTAATCTTTCAAGTCTGTCTCATAAAGCACAAACAGCGATTGTATTGAATGAATTATTTATGTTATTAATGGGCCACACAAGCAGCCGCACGCCGACGCTCTGCAACTGCGAGTTAACAATTTGACAACAGCAATGCATCTAATTGGTGTAATCGCTAACTGTCCTCGAAAGCATTGCTCATAAATGCTTACCCATATCAGCACTGTCGACCATGGACATTTAACTATGGAATGAAAGCATATCAGGTGATGCGCACCAAAGAAACTTTATAAGAATACTAATAAGCCCCATGTATGTCTTTAATTTATCATTTTCTTATCATTCATAAATAGTTGTAATGTAAGTAAATTTTTTATGACCAAATATATCATTCCACATTGGTCAAGTAGGGGATGCATGAGAAAACATTTCTATAATATGAATGCCATCTTAAAATATTGCAAATTGGAAAATGTTTAACTATTTTTAAAAGGACAGTTCACCCATATGCACTTTTAAACATGTCCTTGGTCCCCATCCTCTCATTTCATTATATAAAACGAGAAACACCAAGCACAACAGGAATTCTCTTGTGTGTGGCTGAAGGACGCGTGTCAAATATCCTTGACCTGTTTACACGAGGGGGTGCAGCGTGATGATCGCTCACGTTTGAGTGAAGGCCTTGTTAAGCAGGTCGTCGTTGAGCGTAGCCCGGATGCCACTTGAGAGCGGAGAGCGAGGCCGTGTCACTCCTATAGCGTTCCATGGATCTCTCAGGACAATCAGTGATACCTGATGCAAAGCAATCAAATACAAAATGGAGCCCCGTTGGCGTGTATTTTCATCAATTTGAATCAGCAGATTCATTTTCCCCTTCCATTTGTGTGATTGGAAGGCTGCGGTTCTCTCCTCCCACCGTATGAGGTTAAATAGATTTGGAGACAGTTGTCTGTGAAACAGTTTTCTGGATACGTTACTATTTGATTAGTTGGATTCAGAGCTCTGTGTATAGTTGCTGCGGTCAGTAATGTAGCTAAAAGGCATTAAAGTCCCAGTGAAATAAAAAATGACAATGCCTATTTTTTCATGAAATTTTGCAGCGTTTATTTTAAATAGTTTATCAGTGTGGGTCATTCTCTTTTTAAACTCTGTGTGCCCTCATAATCTTAAATTAAAATCTGAAAATGCACTTCTGTCCTGTAATGACTATCCATCTTTAGGCTAAAATACACTACAAGACTTTTGCTCAGATTTTGCACAGATTTTCAGTCTTGGCTTGTTGCAGAAAGTCGGTGCCAGTCTGCAGATTTGATCAATAAGTGTGTTTCTATCTTAAACTTTCAAAAAGTCTGCGAGTGTATATGATGTCTAGTTAAAATAAATCTGTTCAGATTTTAAAAGTTTTATAGTGTATTCCAGCCATTAGATGATTTATGTTAGACGGCTTGGGCGGAGCATCCGTTAACTCCTCCCCTTCAACTGTCAGTCTGCTGCCAGTTCCATTTCAAAATGCAACCGCTGTTTTTATAGATCCAATCAAATCGCAGAGAAAGACGAAAGCCACGACCACTGTTTATCTCATTCAAAATTTAATTTCACTCCAAAATGCGTAAAAATACGGAAGTAAAAATGAACGCAACATCCGGTTCACGGGGACTTTTGCCTCTTTTCATGTAAATGCATCTCTTTATGGCTACTGAATCTGCTCAGTCATTTTCTGTGGCCTTGCCCCCTACTGTCTCGTGTTTTGATTGAAACAAATAGCCGGTGAAATCTGTGCTCTTGGTGTAATGGAAAAAACGTCAGTTGCCTAATACCGTTGGAGATGCATCGCTCACAATCTCGCATGTCAGTTTTTAATTTTCCCTTTTTTAATGCCACGAGACATTGAAGAAATACTTACTCACCCTGTTGTTATTTTAAACCAGTGTGATTTTCTTTCTTCCGCAGAACACAAAAGAAGATATTTGGAAAAATGTTGGTAACCAAAACCTGTTGGTCCCCATTGCTTTTTGTTGTATAGGCACAAATCCAATGCAAGTCAATGGTGATGGTTTTCAACATTCTTCAAAATATCTTCTTTTGGGTTCTGCAGAAGAAAGAAAGTCATCACGGGTTGAAATGACAAGACGGTTTTTATAGACAATGACAGAATTTTCATTTTGAAGATGAACTATCACTTTAACCCTTCGTCATTGAATATGGTTTCTTATCTGGCCTTGTAAGCACAATACGAATGCATGCGCGATCGCAGACCCGTGAATATGTGATGACAGCCACGCAAGACGGCATTCTCTTTAATACAGTTAACAAACCGTGCTGTGACGACGACAAAAGAAATCGCAGAGGGGAATGACAAAACACGAGAAAGCAGCCAAGACGTGGGTCTTGATGTATTATCTACCGGCTTCTCACTCGGGTGCAAATGCAAAACAGCATTAAGTCATCGTGCAAGGTTGAGGAAAACAACTGTTGTGATGAACCCAGGGTTGCACATTTTCCCCTGGAGGAGAGCGGCGAGCAGATATTTACCTGAACGGTAATAACAGAGGAGCTCATTTTATTCTAGTTAGGATCTTTCAACCGCAATCAATTTGGTCTGTCACCATAAATAATGGGGGTCACGGAGAGCTCTGAGGACCCCTGCGTACACTGTTGACAGTGCGCTTTTGCCAACATTCACCAGACCAGTCACTTTGCATTAGAAGTTGTGTACATGAAACTTTTTCTGCTTTCGAATCATCTACTTTGATGAGCTCGGGGATCCCGGCTTTATTATTTGAAAACAGTTTTGTGTAATTGGATTAAATGTACATTACCTAAAGGCTCTGTAGTGGTTTGTTGATCTGCTAAGCTCTTTTCTCTGGCCGGTCATCAGATATGACACTCATTATTGCTCAGGGGGAACATTTTGCCAATGGTTCAGCACGCTGATGTAAGCGATATACTCTTTTTCACATTATGAACACACACTCCAGAGACCACGAGTTTATGCTTGTGTAAATTTAGCAAAGGAATATCAATATTAGAGGCTGTTCTAATACTAATTTTACTAGTTTGTTTGTTGATAATTCATTTTATTACATATTCCCTTTAGCATGCTTATAGCGCTACACATATTACTGCTGGGTACATGCTTTCTACTTTATAAGGCAGTGTTTTTATTTCTATTTTTGAGATTAAAAATCATTATATTGGGTTTGATAGTGCCAAAAGTTATAATGTAATTTCTGAGGCACTTGTGGCGCCAATGGTATTTCAGAATAATGACTACCATAGTAGTTAATATGGCAATGGCAGTCAAAAGTGCCCCAGAACTGTTTCTTCTCCTACATTCTTCAAAATATCTTCTTTTGTGTTCAACAGAACAAAGACATTTATAAAGTCTTTTTTCCTACTATGGTAGTAGGAACATTTGCAACAGTAGGAAGATTTGGAACAACTTGGTTGAGTATGATGCCAGAATATAGTTTGTTTTTGTGGTAAACCGTTAACCATTTTCACAGGTTGGACAATGTCTCTTTAAAAAACAAATGTTTCGCTGCATCAAGTTGTTTATTAGAAAATACAAACAAAAAAGAGTGTTTACACCTTTCATGGACATCAAAATATGAATATATAACCTTGACATAACTTTTTCCAAGGTGCTGTTGTATAAAATGTCATGCATTTGAATGTACAAACTAGTTTTATTTGTACCTGCTGTTTGTTATTTCACTTGTTTTAAACAAGTGCTTGACATTTGGCTGGAAAAGTAGCTCACAGTGCCACGGCAAGAAAAGTTATTGCTTCTAAAAAGAACAAGATTTGTGATGCTACTGTAAAATGAAAAGTGTCATCTTAGCTTGCATCCAGACAGCAACGTTTCCCATATTTCATCATTTTAGTTTCCATATGCCTATTAATGAAACTATTTACATAGACCTAGATAGACATTGTAATAACCAGTAGAGGTTTGTGTGTGAAGGTTACTTCTTTTGTGTGAAAGAAGATTGTGATTTGATATGTATGCGCATATGCATAAGTATACATAAAGTATAAAATGTTGAGTTCATGACTGTCATATACAGTAGATTAAATACGATTTTTTTTGTTGAAATACTATAAAAAAAGAATAAAGGGCTCAACTCAAAATTGTGTCAAGACTGGTTACATCAAAATTTGTCAATTTGGCACATTTGCAAATGATCTTGTTGCTAAAATGTACAAAGCTGAAAGAATTTACAATTGTTCAAATGTAACACTGATGTTTTGAAACTAAACATCACACTTGATGCTCACTGCTAATTTATATATTCTCACTGCTAATTTATTCTCTGTAAAAGAAAATAAGACAGGCGTTATCTACAGTCTCTCATACTTCCCAAACCAGCACAGCAGAGAATAAAGTGTTCATTTCTATTGAAAATACTTTTTCTCACTAGAAAGCTTACTGTTTGACATACTTATCATCCAGCACAAAGTATGCATAAAGTACAAACTCTAAAAGAGGATTGCAGAAGCGCTGTGACGTCCCAGTTTAAAGAGATGTTGTTTTTTGTGCGCAGTTGATGTCTTTGACAGGGTCTTGGGCTCACACCGACATTCAGAAAAGGGAATATGGAACCTGAACAGTTTATTATGCTCATACTGCACATATACTATGGGAAGTGAATAGAATATATTTTTATGGTATGATCTGTCGTGACCACGTCTTTACAACCTTTACAAATCCATACTACCATATTCAGATGATTGCATACCTTCTCAAGCTTATGCAAGCCTCAAGATCAAAAATGTAAATGTTATATATCACCCATAATGACTATGATCTCAGTTCAGGTGTGTGATGTATATCATCTAACCTGAATAGCATGGGTTGAATACCTACAGTATGCAAATAACACACTGTATGTATCTGAGAACAGTGCTAAAGATTCATACATTAAGACTTATTAAGACACCTGATACATCAATGCTAAGAATTCTGCTAAGGGTGGATTTATGTTCTGACCAAGGGGGATTTGTGTCACTTCTAGACTATTAAAAGACACTGACTCTAGGGTGGATGATCAGAATGTCACATTGTACGCTGAATGGTTTCCTTACCTGATAACATCTACTGTTGGAAGTTCATTGTGATGTCGCTTGTCTAGGGTTTGATGAAGAGGGCACATTTTTCTCCATTCACCTTTAAATGTAAGAACAGTGAGAGAAGTAATGGCAACAGTTTATGGCTTTTTTTTCAACAAATTCAAAAACAATTACCTTCAACGTCTATAAAAGTGCTATAGGGGTGATGGTGAAAGTGGGTTAATAAAGTGGGAAATTATGGAATGTGGTACATTATATACAACAGTCCCCGAGCATTTATTTGACAAAACCTCTAACCATAAGTATTACATTTGAGAATGCTCGTTCAATTCAGCATGAATGATACTTTAAATGATAAGGCGTTCTGACAAGTGTAGTTACTTTTCTACAAAATCAGACTTACACATGAGTGTAAGGCGTGACTATTTTATGAGGTAGCAAATTTTGGCTAATTCGTATGAACTCATTCATACATTTTACTGCGTTTTGCTTTCGGGTTAGTGACGTAAGGTTTAGAGGCAGAGTTAGGGGTAATCTAGTAATCGTAAATTTTTGTACAATAAACAACGTACGAATTAGCCACTTCATAAAATTGTTATGAATTCCCGTGAGATCAGGTTGGGTTCTCACCTTAAAAGAGATGAAAAACATCCATAGACATACGTTGAAGAATGAACCTGAGGCGTAACCACCGCCCAATGAGTGTAACTTGTGCCTGTTGTAAATGTAGACTTATTTATGGGGCAATTGTGGTGATGCAGCAGTGTTGACAATCGATGAGAAGACAAATATTGCAACACATACCATTTACCAGCTTCTTGTCAGGTAGTATAATTGTAGTGGGATTCTTCTATCCTCTATAGCAGTGGTTCTCAAACATTTCAGATCAAGTACTACCTTTAGTCAAATTAGTTGTTCCAAGTACCACCCAATGACCGCCATAGAAAATCACATGAATAAACACTCAAATTAATAGTAGAGCTGTGAGTCTTTACTTGCTCACTGATTAGATACTGTACACCCTGTCCTCCAATTCTAATGTATAATTAATAATACAAACCCTTTTTCATTAGATCACAGTTTGAGAACCACTGCTCTATAGGATGGCATGCTAAACCTCTTACTATAAGTATTACTTTTGAGAATCATGCTGCACTGATACTTGATAACCTTATGCACCATTGCATTCCATTTACATTTGATCCATTTTAAGATGTTGCATTTTGGAAATGTTGTTCATTTGTTTGCTGTCATGTAAAAATGACATGTCAAGTTCGAACCAAAAAAGTGCTTCAAGTTGATTTAAGAATTAAAAACTGTTTATACGTACGTAAGTGTACTGTAAGTATTTCGTCAAGATAACCTTTTCCCCTTTCACATATGAAATCCCAAGGCACAGATTCAAATCGCTGCTGTCCTCCTAAACCTAATTTCTTCATATTCCATGATTTTTTAAGCATGAATCATTATTATTAGTCACCCTTTATGTTTGTCACTGGGATTTGCAAATATCTAATCAAATAAAAAGTATTAAAAAGTGCTTGTCAACTTATTTTAAAAGTACAGTGTTTTTTACATTTCTTGAAAAAAAGTGAATCTGAAGTTTCAGAAGGACAGCGGCGATATGCTGTACTGGCATAATCTGTTGACCACTATTTGTTTTGTCCAGGCATATTTTTGGCTTTTTTAGATTTATTTAGGGACTTTTTGTCATTAAGGTTTTGTTTATACAACAACAATGCACGTGAAATGAAAACGTATGTTTTTTAAAACATGTACGGACGACAAACAATCAAATCGAAAAACAATTAAAAAACGCAGGCCACTAGTTGATAATGCAACTTTGCAAAGAAACATGTACTATCCGTCCTTCGGATGAGTCATTAAACCGAGGTCCAGACTCTCTGTGGTCATTTAAAATCCCAGGGGTGTAACCCCGGCATCCAGGCCAAAATGTACACATTCGCCTCTATACATATTGGCCTCCTAATCATCCCCATATGTACCAATTGGCTTTGTAACTCTGTCTCCTCTCCACCAATAAGCTGGTGTTTAGCGCTTTGAGTACCCAGAAAAGCGCTATATGTAACAAATTATTTATGAATTTTGTCAAAAATGTGCGTTTTTTTAGTTGAGTACTTATGGACTTATGGACTCGTGTAATGGAGTTTACACAGAGACAGTAATGGTATCGTTTGTGATCAAAAGTTTGTTTTCTAGCCCAAAACATTGTTGTTGTGTAAATAAACATCTGAAACCCTTGAACAATGGCTTATGAAGCCCAATTTATGGTTCTGCGTCTGACCTACGCCATAGCCAACCATGAGCCGCGTATGCCGTAGCCTGACGCGCCAACTCAACCCAGTCTCATGAATTGCGTATAAATAACTCGCTGTGATTGGTCTGTTTGAACCCCTCCCTCAGATAAAAAAACTCTGCGATAGACTCATGTTTACTCAAACGCATTCCCGAATGTATTATCTTAAATTATTTGTGCTTCTGTATTTAAAATCTCAAATCTGCAACAAAAGTAACCGTTAACTTGCCGCTATCTCTGCTAATGCTTCTCAAACGAGCTGCTTCTTCTTCGGCTATCGTCTTGGTTACACGCACGTGGACACTGAGGCCTAGTGGTCATTGCCTGTCGACGCGGACAACGACATAGAAGTATAAATGAAAACTGACACGTAGCCTACGGCGTAGAGGCGATCTTTTGGCAGTGCTCCAAACATGCTCCAAACGTCATAGAATATGTATGTATTTTTTTTCGTCATAGAATACGTATGTATGTAATTACGTAATAATTTATTGTTATAAGTTCTTGATTTTCTATTTTAGGAAACTGAACAGGGTAAATCTCCGTACTCAATTTTCTTTTTTCCATACTAATCCAGACCTGGAAAACACTCAAATCTATTTCCATACTTTTCCAAAACGCGTAGGAACCTTGAATGGCCCTTCTAGCCTTACCAGTGGTCATTGACAGACATGTCAGCAATAGTGTCAATCTTAAAATCCCCCTGATGCATGTTTCAGTGGAAGAGCAGACAGTATGTCCAGCAGTGTCCAGCTATCTGTAGTCATTCTTGAAGGCCAGAGTCACACATCCAGATTGATTGTGGATAGCGCTATCATCTCCGTCCATCTAGAACTCAGGGGAAATCACAGCTTGTTCTATCAATCAGAGTGAGGAACCGTTTCAACTTGTTCTGTGCCTCAGTGGTATTTTAGGTCAGATTTTTCACAACTTGCCATCAATGCAGAGAGATTGGGAGGGAAGAAAAGTTAACTGCACGTCCATGCACGTTTCAAAGAATCCTGACGTTTTTCAAGTCCAGACGTCCTAAAATTCTCTCACATTCTGTCATCTACATTGGTCTGTTTTTAGCTTTTAGCATATTAACGCTCGATGGGTTCTGATGACGTTTGTGAAGAGCAATGGAGTTCAAATGGCGCTGTTTACCTCAGCCAGAGGAAAATAAATATCAACATTGGAGTTACCCCAACAAGTCCGGTCCATTAGGTCTGGACATGCAGCAGGGAATCTTTTGTGGCATCCATTAAAGGGGCAATTAGCTTGTAGTGCTCAATGTTCAGATAGCTTTTTATACTTCTTTTTCCGTTATGGATGAAATCCAATTTAATGACAGGAACTAACTCTGTGGGTTTTTATGAACCACCTACATGCTCTTTGATGCATAAGCACATTGTTACAATGGAAGCCTCATTACAGGAAAATATCACATTGTGTGCTGGGGAAAAGTAGGAGTTTAATGACTAATACTTCCAGAACGCCATCCCAAAAATGAACGGCAGTATGTAATGAATGTTTTACTTAGAGCGTTACGTTAATACCTTGACTAGAAAGGAACAGATTGATTTTGTTGTTCTGATTGCGAAATGATTATATTAGGTTGCTATTGAGAAAACAAACCTGTGACATTTCTCAGCCAGCAAAGCAAAACATCAAACGCTGTACATGTTATTATTTCATACATACACTAACAATAATACACAATTACTTTTGATTTTGTTGAAAAACAGGAAAGCCTACTGCAGCATTTACACAATTATATTAAATACACTAAAATCAGAAGGGTACTCCCAAATAACATACATTTGTCACTGGGTTTATTTTCAACCTTTGGTTTTTAATTTCTACCTTTTCTAACAGTTTCCAGTTATCTAAAGAAGACCTTTTTTCAACTATACATTAGGGCATGTGTTCTTGGATTTCAGTAAAATCAACGCCGATGTCTGGTGATGACACACATCCAGTGTTCCAGTTTAACCAAATGCTGTATAGTGAGGTTTAGATTTTCAGAAAGGATTATTTTTTCAAAACCAGATTCTTTAAAACATGTTTGCACTGTAAAACATTCTTTGCAGCATTAAGTTTGAGGTACAATCAAATTGGTTCTACAAGTCGTACCATTTTACATTTTGTCAATGCCTTTACATTACTTCAACGCATCAACATAAGTTAAGCAGCCATAAATTACAGCACATCAACTCAACCGTTTGATAAAATATAAAATAGTAAGTGAGTTGTAAAGCCAGATTATTTGTCATATGTACAGATGTCGGTCACAGTATGTACATTGAAATGCTCTTTGTAAAGGCATAGCAAGTCTACAGCAATACAATAATAAGGTAAGCAATAAGCAATAAGACAATAATAAAGAAAGTGAATACAATTAAAGATAAAAGACAAGGAAGAAATTTAAAAAGTGTTTATAACATAATTTACTGTACAGGTGTCAGAAATGTTAAAGGTATTTACAATAAAATGTACAATAGTAAAGGTTTTTGTAGTAAGGTATTGAATTTGATTGTATTTAAACATTTTTGTCAGTTTTTTGCAAATGGACACACTTTGCTCACAAAGTGTCACAAGGTGTAAAAACATTGTAAGATTTGCAACAGGAAAGTTCCCAAAGTTGCAACTACACAAGTCTGCAAAATGTATCCTCTCTGGAATTACTGGAATAGTTCAACCTGTTTATTAGAAGTAGTCCACAGAGTTTTAGCTACAAACTGTACATTTCCAAAAAAATCAATTTCCATTTTTATAGCTCTTAATTAGTTATGCACACAGTAGTTGACATTGGGTTAAAATCAATAGACTTTTTTTTCACTTGTGTGAAACTATTAAAATGATTTCTATCACACTCCGGTCAATATGATGTAATGCATCTATGTAATAAGTCATTACAATGGTTTCTTCATCTCCTTTGCTTAATCTTGTCACCGGGGAATAGATTATCCTTGTTGAGGGCCACAAAGTGTTAATTTCCTATCATAAGCACTTAATTACCTTTGGCCTCTGCTCTCACTGTAAACTCGGGCAGTTCAACTTAGACACAGCTGATTGGTTTCATTGTGGAGGGAGTAAATCATAATGAAACAGAAATCGATGCAAATTAAAGTGCAAGGTCTAAACATGTTATTGAATTCTATTAGGACTGCAAAATTGCTTCCAGGACAGAAGATATCGAGCTTCCCCTTCCACACAATGCTTGTGCTGCACATTCCCACGAGTGTAGATGATATTTGGTCAAAACTACAGAAAGCTTAAAGTTACTAAAGAGATCTTGGTTATTGTGTACATAAGTATAAAAGTCATATATAAATGTCATGTATAAAAGTCAATTTCAGGACTGTGATTGACATGAATGGATTAGATGTTTTATACATGAGCATCAATTCTGTGATGAGACATAATCTAATTAGACATAATCGCTTTTGTAAACTGTCGCAAGGATTCTTATTATTTACAGATTAGTCTGGAAAATGTTAGGTTGTTGACATGTTTAACCAGCAAGGAAAGCTATGTTTTGTATTTCAAAACCTAACCACAAATACTGTTATACTGTCCAAAACCACACAACCACAACACCTATACATAAATAAAGCCATAAGTCACATAATAATAAAAAATATGTTTTAGTCACCTTCAAGAGATTTAAAACCTGTGTATGCTTCTTTTTGTCATGTATTTTAAGATATACATGACAAAAATACAAATACATACAAAAAAGATACGCCATTTTATGAAGTGGTTTTGTCAATACAATGGAAATCAATGGGTCCAATGTTGTCTGGTCACTAACGTTCTTCAAAATATCAAATTTTGTTTTCTGCAGAAGAAAGAAAGTCATGAAGGTGTGTAAATGGTGAAACAGTTCATTTTTGGGGTGAACGATTCCTTTAACTTACAAAATTATTCTACGCTATTTTCAGGTCACTAAGCAAGTTTGTGTAAATATGTTACATTGAGCGTGTTAACTCCCTTGTAAAAGAGGACAGAATTGATTGCACACTATATATAATTGGAAGCACACTATATGCTAGGAACCTGCTGGGATAACATAAAACATCGATGATTGATTTGAAGCATGTGTGCTTTCTTCATATTGTGATACTGGAGCACTAAACACCACTTACAATCATTTATCACTGATGCACATTATCACGGGTTTAGTGTATGAAATTTAGCATCATGCAGCGCTGAGGTTGCAACTTGCAACCAACCGCTTAGTCCACCTCTCCCCTTCAAAGCACTACGGTGGCTGACACAGGACAAAGATCTCGTCATGTTTTCAATTCTTTGATAACGTATTTACGAAATGCGCTCTCTTTAGAGCAGTTATCTGTTTTGGGCTACTGTAGAAACAACATGGTGAATTACTATGTAAGGGGAACCGCAGTGTATGTAGATAGAAATAGCGCATTCTAGGGTAATAAACACAAAACGCTTTAAGGTCTTTATAAACCTCTGAAGACATACAGTAGCCTACCTTTATCATTTGCATTTCTATCAATAAATTGCACACAGCACCTTTAATTTAACACAAACTTACTGTATCACAACTGTTTCTTTTCTCTATCAAAGATCTGTGGAGGTGTAGACCTCGTTGATGTCTGTTTTTCGTTTTGAGAATGTTCGTTTCCCTCGTGCGAAGTCTGATATTTTTTAAGTGGGTTTTTCAATCTTTTTATACCTCATCCCTCCTTACACGTCCCTTAAGATGGCACCGAATTAAATACTTCATTAGCATTTCATACATCAACGCAACCCGCCCCTTGAGAACCAAAGTAGTAGAGGGCCGATAATACAACGTGGGCTTTTATATTATTCTCTCGTAGTTGTTCAAGGAATTATTGGAAAAAACTAATTACAGATTTTAATTATTTTCTTTTTTTATTAATGCTTGTCTGCATGTTAAAACTACTTGACATTTATATTTTTTAAATAACACATTTAATTAATGATATCAGTGGCGTTAACATGTAACATGCATTTATTGTTTTGGTTGCAGCCAGAAGGCCTTATACGGATTTATTCTCAGTGGAAAACATTATTACAATGTGTTTTAATATGCTATGACATTATAATGTAATGTAATGTTTGGTTGTTTGTGATTGCACCCTCAGGTTTGACATTGGCTGTAACATATTTTGCATATATATATACAGTATTGTCTGTAGCACGCGGCATGGTCAGTGACAAGAATACTGTATCTAAATGTGTCTTAAAATAAAGCCATTAATATTTCCAGAAAGACCCCGGCAGAGCGCCAATGACAAGTCATTAGTTCCTGTTTTTTAATTAACAGGTTTTGCTGAGGAACTGCAGCTTCACACTTATGAATGTAATTTGTGCTTTCATTGTGTTAATAAGATGTGTCTTTAATTACTTTATGGTTGCGTTCACAGGCACATCACATCTCTTCTCATGTGCACTCGCCTCAGTGGTTAAGAGTTTGATCCTCTTTGTTTAGATGTGATCAATCAATCAGTCATGAAGCCATGTCATGTTTTTGTCATCATCAGACACAACATTTTACTTTGAAGCTTTCCAGACGTCTTCTTTAGTATGGATGTGGCATTATCCAATCACTAGGCTAGAAAGATGTTCTTTTTTTACATTTCTTGTGTTGGTTTAAGGGGGAAAAATCAGCGGAATGGATTTAAAGATGGTAAAATCTGTTCAATGGAGCAGAAAGTGCTACACTTTGATTGGTACTCTAGCTGAAGGCATAAACAGAAGTATGATCGGATTATCTTAATTATTTAATAAACAAACATGTCAGGGCCAGGTGATGTGATTTACGCTCTAAAAATGCTTGAGACAGAACCAGCCATTTGAGTAAAAAATGGGCTGTTATTACCCATGCAACCATGGGTTAAAACAACCCTGCAGAGTGTGTATTTTATCATTAATGGCTTGTTTTTTCAACCATAATTTACTACAGTGCTACTGCACAGTGTGTGTTAAAGGCCTCATGTCATGAGATAAAGCATTTAGCCTTTCTTTGTTGAAAAATCTGAAACGAGCTAAATTATTATAACCAATAAGCTTTAGTTTACTATAGCTACAGTCACAAACTGTTATTTTTGTAACTTAGTTAGTTACTTGCTAGTCAGTGGCAGCTCCAAAGTCGGCATGAGATGAGATTTGTGGTGATGTTTTCTTCCAGATCCGGACATATATCTGAGTGTAATGGCTTCTTGAATTTCCTAGTGACTTTAAAGGTGCAATGTGGCGATTGCAGTGGCATCTAGCGGTGAGGTCAAGGATTGCAACCAACGGCTCACACTAGAGCGCTGTGCGGGACTGATTTTTTTATCCCGCCCGCTACCGGGGAAATTCTGACCAATCCCTCCTGCTCCCGCGACGTGTGTGTTTCACTCCTGCCCGCACCCGCAATTCGTGCGCTCGGTCCCTCCTGCTTCCGCCCGCGTACAATTTAGCTTAAAGGATTTAAACAATGTTGAGGTATGCATGTGACAAATGAAATGTTTTATTAGATAAAACTTTTCCCTTCTGAAAGGGTATACAAACAACACCTGAACTCTTAGCCTTCAGCTGTGCCTATAACAGCACACACACACCGTATTCAAACGTAGCAATGTGCGTTGTATATTAACACTTTTGCACATTTATTGCAACTTACAAATTCTAATTCTTTATCACTTTTGTCAGTAACAATCGAGAAATTTGTCCAAATGTCGGACTTGCCTTGCTTCAGTTCTGTGCAGTAAATCCTCGCTTTAATCTTCCTCTCTCTACTTCATTTACTCCATCCTTGCTGGCGGCTATAATTCGCGGGACCCGCACTATTTGTTTTACCCGCCCAGTCCCGCCCGAGCTGAAAACAAAACTAAGATGTTGTCACATTTTCGTTTCTTTGCCGAATGAGATAATGTATTTATGAAACGTGTTCTGTAGAGCTGTATGTCCGTTAAGGGCTACGAGAGAAACAACAATGCGAATTCCATGTAAGGCAACCTGTGGTGTATTTAGATAGAAAATGCTCATTCTAAGGTAATAAGAACATAACGCTTCATTATGTAAGCTCTTTATACACCTCTGATGACATACAGTAGTTGTGTATATTTGTACAAAGTTAGGGAGTTAGTTAGGGTTAGATTAAATTGTTACACTTAATATTAAGGTACACAAATTCATCATTACTTGCTCATTAACATCTATATTGGTTGTATATTAGTATTTGTAAAGCACATATTAACACCTTATTCTACATCCCTTAATCCTACCAAAAAGCTAAACCTAAAAACTACCTTATAATCAGCAATTAGGGGTTTATTGAGACAAACATTGTAGTTAATAGTGAGAATTGGAAAAGTGTGACCGGTTAAATTTGTATAAAGTTTTTCTATGTTTGTATTCTTTGTTTTGTATTGAGTGTGAGATGAGTCAGCAATATCAGTTTTCTCAATATAAAATCGGTGAACATTTAAATTTCATGTCTTTCAAGTTATTTTTGTCAGCATTTTGGAAAACACTAGCATATAGATGGCATCAGGGCTAACAGACAAAGACTTAACGCCTCAAAAATCCAATCTTGTTTTCATGGTGTCTTTAACTACTCAAATTTTCAAAGAGAGATATTTCATTCTCTTTCACCTTTTAAAAGCATAAAAGAACAATCGTGCTTAACCTATAAAAATAAGAAGGAGTTTCACATGGTTAAGAATCATCTTAAATGTTATCCTCGTTCAAAGGATTACCACAATTCTGCTGTAAATTGGTCAGGGTGGATTTGCAATTTTGCCCGGTAATCAATCCCATTTTCTCTGATGTAAATGGAAATGCTGTCGAAAGTTATCTATTTATGAAACCTGTAGTGGTTTTGTAATAACGCTGTTTGTTCTTTACGTTCCACTGCGACGCTCCTCTCCACAGACAGAACGCTATTGTCACTCCAGAAATGTATTCTGAGAGGAATAAAAGATAAAAGGTGAAATAAATGGTTCCCCACACAAGGGAAATGGAGACGCAGTTGTATAATGGCACTGTGAAAAAGAAAACATTTCAGGAACGCTTTTTCCAAACCCACAAAACACAAACGCTTCAGAGGCTGTTGTGCTCAAAGAATGTGGGATGCATAGGTGTGACACGTTTGTGTGACTGTACAGAAATCTATTTACATAACTGCACTTTTTGTTTTAGGCCCCTCTTATAATGTTTTGTTGAAATACAAAGCAGGTCTCAAAAAGCATCATAAGAGAGATTCCTAAAGCAACTATTTTGATTCAAACACGAGAATACTGCATTTGGCAGATCCTCTGCAATGCTTCAAACAATCACTGGGGTCAGGTTTTCAGCAGATGTAGGAATAACTATGCAGGAACAAATGGGGAATTTTAAATAATATATGTAACAGCTCAACGTAGGGAGTGTGAATATCTATATCTGCAAAAAAGATGTGTTAGAGTTTAGTTAACTCTGATATCTTGCTGTCAGCAGCATGGCATCAATAGCATATACAGTAATGTATTTTAAAATGCCATTTGAACTGTTCTGTGCACTTTTATGCTACTTCATATTCATATTTTCATGATCTTTGCCATTTTTATACGGCAAGCTGGGTCTCTAAACCTAATGAGGCCTACCAAAACACCATATTTTGGGAAGGCATCCTCACTAGGAATTTAGATATAACGTGGAATGAAGAAATGCTTCAACATTGGTCATGTGTTTTAAGGCTCATTTTAAAGGGGATACTTCACCCAAAAATGAAAATTCTGTCATCATTTACTCACCCTCAGGTTGTTTGAAACCTTTATTAGTGTATTGTTCCGATGAACACAGAGAAATATATTTGTAAGAATGTTAGCAATTTTCAGTTCTGGGACATTATCCACTACCAGAGTGGGAAATACATATTATTCTTTTTTTTTCTGTTGAACACATAATGTGATATTTTGAAGATTTCAGGAAAACAAACAGTTCTGGGGCATCTTTGACTACCGATACATTTTTCTTCCAATGGCAGTCAATGAGGTCCTGGAACTGAAATTTAGAAAAATTATTCCAGCTATCTTTCTCTGTGTTCATGAGAACAAAGTAATTTATGCAGGTGTGCATAAGGGTGAGTAAATGATGACAGAATTTTCATTTTTGGGTGAACTATCCCTGGAAGTGGAATTACAATGGTGTTTAAGGGACAGCTCACCCAAAAAATGAAAATTCTGTCATCATTTACTCAACCTTGAGTTGTTCCAAATCTGTATACATTTCTTTGTTCTGTTGAACACAACAGAAGATATTTTGAAGAATGTAGGAAAGCAAACAGTTTTGGGGCACTTTTGACTGCCATTTTTCTTACTATGGTAATTAATGGTGTCCAAGAACTGTTTGGTTACAAGCATTCTTACAAATATCTTTCTCATCAGAACGAAGAAATGTATACAGATTTGGAACAACTTGGGGGTGAGTAAATTACATTTTTAGGTGAACTGTCCCTTTAAGTGTTTTGTTTACCGGTGCAATGGTCATAAGGGGTTATGTACCAGCAACCTTCATTTACCACCTGAGACCATCAAGCTTCCACTATTAGTCTTTTTGCAGTTGAGACTTTATAAGGATTAAGATTTTAAGATAACAGAATTTGTTATCCCAGATGAGGTTTGTTCATCTAATCCTGTCAATCATGAGTATATAATCAGCTGTTCGTTCCAGCCACCTCAACATCCCAACCCTTTCTTAACATTAGACGTATTACTACATCCTTTATTTTATTGCCTTAATCAGATAGCCTAAAAGAGATTTAAGAGCTCAAGCCGTGCTTGAGCCCCTTCTTAATGAATGGCATGATTATATCTGTTTACTCCATCATGCTGCACAATAAATGAAGCAGTGAAGTGGGGAAAGGAAAATCGTATTGCTTAGAGGAACATTGGAGATTTTACGGAGATCTAAGTTACATCTTGTTTGTTTAAGTAAGAGCTTTATCTTAAATGTTTCTTATACAATGAGTTTCTAATCAAAACATCAACAAGAAATTCTTCTGAAATATAAGTAGACACACAGAAATAAAAAAGCTAAATACAGTATGTGTTTTGTGACGCTGCAAATCCAAGAAAACCAATCCGAAACATTGAATCCCTACGGTAGACTTGCATGAGATTCTGTTTCTCAGGAGAAACATCTGAGAAGCCAGAGACTCGAGCTAAAGTCTCCATTTGATCTCCGTTTAATTTCAATGTTGTCTAGAAGAAACGATTGAGACATTAAAGAGCTCTCTGATTTCTCTCTCCTATGGGCGGGTAGAAAGAGCCATTTCTCTTTTTTCTTATTAAAAGATTTTGAGCAGCAGCAGAAGAATGTTGCAGTAAAGAAGCTGACAGCCTAGGGACTGTCTCTCTACAGCACTAGCTGAGGTGAAATATTTAATTGAACACCCGTTCCTGCTTCACTGATCACAGCTACTGCTCAAATTTAACTTGTCCCGATCATGCCTCTCTCACACACACACTCACCATATTCCAACACCATGTGAAGGCTGAAATTTGAAACCTGTCAGGATGCCTTTTTCTTCATCTTCCCCCTCTCTCTCTTTCTCTCCGCGCTTTTTCCGTTGTCTGTTTTGAGAAATGAGAACACAGATTGTTAATGAATGGTGAGCATTGAAATGGATTCTCCTCCACGCTCAGATATTCATGGCGTGTCTGCCTCGGTTGTTTTACGTTGCTTTATCATTTAATTCTTTAATTTAATGACAGTAAACAATATAAAGTATTTAACTTTTTATTGAAATTGTATTGATAAACACATCCATAATTATATACAAGGAACGATGTAAATGATAAAAGATATTAACAAGATGTGCCATTACTAAGAATGGGGAGGGAACAAAAAACCCCCAAAAAACAAAAGTTCTGTCATCATTTACTCACCCTTTTGTCATTTCAAGCCTGTATTATCCTTCTTCTGCAGGACACAAAAAATATATTTTGAAGAATGTTGGTAACAAAAAAACGTTGTTCCCCATTGACTTGCATTATTTTTGTTTACATACATTAGAAGTGGATGATGGGTACCGCTGTGGTTCAGTTACCAAAATTCCTTAAAATATCGTATTTGTGTTCTGCAGAAGAAAGTAAGTCATTCAGGTTTGAAATTTGACATTTTTGGGGTAACTTTAAGCTTAGTAAACAAAATTTATGGTATAATTAATGTCAGGTTTAATGGTCGGTCTGAAATATAATATGTTATTGTGGTTTTTGCCAGTGATTTTAGAAATATCTGCCCTCCACCATTCAAATTAATAGGACTGAGGTCTTGCTATGCTGAAATAGCTGCCCGGAGGTGTTGCAAACATGGCCGCCGAGTGGCAAGACTTCCGCAAACAGAACTTGATGATAGTGCCCACTAAACAATGTTTAACACATTTTATGGACAAATGAATGTCATTTCATTAAGTAAATCTTTATAAACTGAACCATTCAGCACAAATATTTCTTATTTTACAGAAAAGGTTTTAATGAATGTTTAGCGGTACGCTATCAGGCCACTCGTTGTTAAATGTTATCAGCAAACTAATTCACTACACCCAAGGGTGCAAGTCGTCAAGTCATTTTGCTGATGCACTGTGCTCAAAGCTAATAAATTAGCTAGAAATAAGTGTCACTTAGCCAAATGATGCTATAAATATGTCATAACTGTGCAGTCTGGTGCGGTCGAGCTGCAGGAGGGTTTGGACATTATGGAAAGGCCAAAGCATACGAAAAGCAGCTCATATATCATCCAATCAACACTCAGGGTAATAACCAGTCATTGAGATGAGAGCCGGCTACTGGCCACTTATATATAGTGTGTTAAATCAGTTTTAGTAATGGGCCTTGAAGTTTATAGATTTTTGCTAGTTTTAATATCCTGGTTTAATATCTTTATGCTAATCAACATGATCTTTTTCTGCTTGGTGTCCTGTTGACTTTGCGCTAGTGTGTTTGCTGTATTTGTACAGATATTAGTGTTTGTTATCTGATGGTTTGGGATGATGTCTGAGCAATAAGATGTGTCAGGTTATTGTGATTGTAGTCACGGCTAAAGGGGCACATTCATTAAACGAATAGTACACTCCTGTCATTATCTGAGATTTCAAAAAGTCTCCAAAAGAAAGAAAGAAACATTCTTCGTTTTCCTCAAATTAAGGATGAATTGTCTGAGCTGTGCTATTTGCATTTATGTATGAAACAGGGCCGGCGCCAAGGTGGGGCACTCGCGGGCCATGCCCCCCCACATGACACAGTTGAATTAAATTCATGTAATAATACTGAAAATAATGAATAAAAAATGTTAACGTTTAAAGAATTTTAAACAAAGTGGAAATGTAAATGGTAGCCTTTGTGTTTACTTTGTAAAAAAAGATGAATCTAGTCCGGTTGTTGTGATGATGCGTCATTACGCAGCGTGTTAATTTATGTATATGTGTGGAGGGAAGCCGCTAGCAATTAGCAAAGTTACAGACGCTCGATGCTTCACAAACGGAAGGCTCAGTTGGTTCAGCTTTGGAAAAGAAAAATTTACAACCGAATGGAAGGACACAGTTTAAAGGAGATGTAATGTTCGCACGTGGTGCCTTCCGCTTTTTTTAAATGTACGTGTGTTTCATTTACTTTTAGCAAGCCTTGGTGCGAATGAGCATTATATCACAGCATAGGTTATAATTGTCAACCTGTTGTGTTTGTTGTAACTGTGTGTGGTAATATTGTTTAATTTGTGTTATTCTCGTTCACTTGTTCGGAAAATAGCATCCTGCACGAGTGTGCCCTGCACATATGCGGTAGTTTTGACTCTTTTTGTATTGATGATGCTGATTGTGTGCCCCTTCACTGGGAGCCAGTTGCCCTCCTGTTAGTCGTGGTCTGGCTCCGACTCTGGTATGTAACGACTCTTTCTATTTTTATTTTTCCAGAATTATCATAGTACCGTCTGAGATAAACACCTATCCCTTAATACAACTACTGTGATATTTGTTCCTGCAATCTCCAAGCAATAAAATCTGGCTACAGATACTTTGCTAAAGCCTATTATCTCCACACATAGTGTGAGGCCACATTCTGCAGTGTGCTCGCCATTTGTCAGGGGACCGAAGAAAAATGTGGTGCATTGAAAGGATGATTGAACTCTTCATTATTTGGGGGGGGGTTGTTAAATGGTGCTTTTTGTTATTAAAGGTGCAGTCAATAATGTATGTTAAGTTTATGTTATGCAGACCGATCAGGCAACAGTTATGGATTCACACAGATGCAAAGTGAATGCTAGGATCAAGAAAGAGGAAATGTTTCAGCTGTTGATTAATAAATTATAATGAATATATTTGTTAAATTGAAATGTCCAATAACTATTCGGCTGGTCATGTGATCTCACGTCAGCCTTCCATGAAATGAATGGCTCGATGTTACATTACTGATATGACTGTAATTTAATGTAGTTGTACAGTACATTATCTTACCACAGTGGTTCTCAAACTGGGGCCCCAAGATGGAACCAGGGGGGCACAGATTTTGTGGCATTTTATGAAATATATACATTTTTGATTGATTTTAAGCAATCGAACATCAGAAAATAAGACCACCACCCAATAGAATTGATGTTCCAGCATTGTACATCTGATTATGTTTTTTGTTTAATTAAGTTTAAGTCTGTATTTGGGGGCCCACCGCAAAGCAATGTGCTCTATACACATAGGGGACCTTAACCACTGTCTTACCATCTTTTTTAAACAAACTGTTCGTATTTGCATGCAAAACCCACTGTAGTGGGTAGAAAATTATGGATTGCATCTTTTAAATTGGGAATTATAAGAGACTAAAGTATAGTTCACAGTGCCATCACGCATCATGCTTAGCCTTCATGTTTCTTTGAAAATGCTCAATTACTCAGAGAAAGTCCGTATTTTTTGGAACATGCACAAATTAAGGGTAAATTTCAGCATATTGTCATTTTAGACATAATCAATTGCATGTCCAAAACCCTTACGTAAATTAGCCATGGTTTTACCACAGTTACTTCAGTTTACACCAACACCAACAAACCATGGTTACTACATTTTTACCATAAGGTTAGGGTATTTCAGAGCTTTTTATTCTGCAGTACTGATAACTACTACAAATCTGGTGTTATTATTACTACTATTAAAAGAAATGAAATGATGTTGACAAACGTTGAGGGTTCCTGATGCTACAGCAACCAAATAAGACCACATACGCAATTCAGCTGTTAATTCGGTGCTCTTCTAGGAAAGAAAAGAGAAAATGGTGCAGAATGAAAATATTCCGTTTGATAACACAAAACACAGCACGTATTCTCCTATAAACATTTGATGGGGATGCCTTCAACTGTACCCGCATGTAATGATTGCTGACAGACCCTGATAGGATTATTGCAAAAGTGATATGCACAGCCCAAAATAACCCAGCACATTTATAGAAGCAGTCATTACTATATGAATCAGTAGCATAATCTTCCTGAATTTCACTGAGCTGTCATCCTCTAACAAGTGGAACTTGTTTTGGCAGTGCTATTACAAAAACACATGATTCTCAATATTCCTCTTTGTCTCCTTTAATAACATCCCAGTACTTGTTGTGTAAATGACACTTCCTCCCCACGACACCGGCTCCTACATTTCTGGGGCTGCGGCTGCTGAGAGTGTTAAAATGTAATGATTCTCAAAAACAAAGAGTCATTGGAATTTCAGGCACATGCCAAGATCGTGGCCTTGAAGCGCCGGGGCCTCTGACAATGCACTCGGTATGCCATGTGTTCTAGATTGATTTTACATTCCCTGTCTTTCCTACCACAGATGCCCCATGGCAGTAAAGACGAGATATCGTTGCTACAAGATGAAAGATGATGTCACTTAACAGAGCGGAGCGACACAATCTCACGGCAAAAACGTGAGTTTTGGCTAATTCGCATGAATTTAAATAATCTCATGCGTACATTTTTTTACAATTTGCTATCGCTCCAATGTTGTTAGGGGTTGGCCTTCAAGATTGCTGTTTTAATAGTAATCGTAGGTTTTTGTATGATTTTCAACATAGGATTTCATACAAATAATCCACCTTGTAAAATAGTTACGAATTCCTGTGAGATCAGGTTGAGGGGGGATAAAACTTACAAGATGCAGATATTTCAAGTAACTGCTGTAGCGTTGAGATGTTAATAAGATGTTGATGTTTACAGATGATATTTGCTTTATAAAGTAAACAAAGCAAATGTGTTAGGAAATCATTAATTCCAAACCACATTGCCTTCACAGTAATGCATTTATCCCTTCAGGATATTAATAGATAGTGGAATCAATAATAGTATTCCAGTTTTTATTCATTTGAAAGTGTTTAAAGTGATTTAAGTGTTTTTTTGAATAAAAGGGTTTAAAGTCCGTGTCATGGTTCCACTACCATGTCATGTTTTATTCCTGTCTCTAGTGGAGCCATGGCACTGCCTGATGGTTTTGTGTGGGAAAGAATGATTCTTTCTCGTGTCTCGTCATTGTTCCCTACATCTCGTTCCTCGTCAGCCTCTCCTCAGTGCTAATCCCCAGCACCTGTTCCTCGTTATGATCCTGTGTTTGTCACCCTTTAAAACATCCTCGTGTTCATTGTCTTGTGCTTGTTCATTGTATGTATGAAGTCTGCTTGTGCTTGTTAAGTTGTTCCTGTACCCGTAGTTGTATTCTTGCCATTGGTCTACCTTGTTCCTGTTTACCCCTTGTCAAAAGTAAGTGTTAGTTTAGTGTTCTTATCAAGTGTTTTGTTTCCTTAGATTAGTTAGTCCGTGTTCTTGTTTTTTTATGTAAAGGTATCCTGTCTCGTTTTCCCCCTCGTGGGTTTTGTTTTGCCTTTTTGTATAGTCTTGTTCTTTGTTTAATAAATACCTTGTTTACCCCCCACGTCTGAGTCCTGCCTGCACTTGGGTTCTCCTGCCATGTCTTCCCAAGAGATCCATGACAGTCTGTGTGAACTGGAAGTTGTGATCGTTTTTACTTCTGTATTTTGACGCATTTTCGAGTGAAATGGAATTTTGAATGAGAAAAGTAGTGGTCGTGGCTTTCGTCTTTCTCTGCTATTTGATGGGATGTATAAGAGCCATTGCATTTTGAAATGGAACTGGCAGTAGACTGACAGTTGAAGGGGAGGAGTTAACAGATACTCCACCCAAGCCTTCGGACATACGTCATTTAAGATGTATAGTCACTAGAGGACGGAAGTGCATCTTCAGAATTTAACTGAAGTTTATGAGGGCACACGATTTTTAAAAAGAGAATGACTCGCACTGATAAACAATTTATAATAAACGCTGCAATATTTCATTAAAAAATAGGCATTGTAATTTTTTTGTTCACTGGGACTTGTGTAAGTGTAATTTAATCATTTCTGTGTAATTTAATAATTACTTTGTAATTTGAGTTTAGAGCTACTGTAGAAACAACTTGGAAACTTCCATAAGAGGACCCGCAGTGTATGTAGAAAATGCTCATTCTAAGGTAATTAAAACATAACGCTTCATTACGTAAGGTCTTTATACACCTCTGAAGACATAGTTATGTATATTATATTGCATTTCTGTTAATACATCCTCCCAAAAAAAAAAAAATACACCCTGGACCTTTAAAGCGGCAGTCCGCAAGTTCTTTTGAGGCCAATCCTAATGACTGCCACTTTAAAACTTAAATTTGTATTTGAAGCAGAAATGTGTTTTGTATGATACATCTCTATTAAATACCCCAGAATTTTCATATAGGTTCAAAATATGTCTGGGTTCTTAAGAGTTAAGACTATTCTTTATTTTTATACACTTTCAAACATTGCCCATCAGCAAGTGTTATGACTTGTTTGGAATTCAATTGAATTGCTGCTGTAGTTTGTCAGTATATTGGAGTTATCATCCTATTATAAACATTTTTTGAGATAGCAGCACTTGACAATTCAGTTGCGAGACCATATAACAGCTTGTATACCTTTGCTGCATTTATATTCCAGGCACAGTTGTCAAATGCAGTAGAATACAGGAAGAGCTTATTACCAGCTGTCATCATTTCTTGCATTATACACACTGTTCTGCTTCTTAACGAAAGCTTTTATTTGCTGAATCATTTTTACCTTTTTTATTACTTTTAGTTAGACCCTTGTCTGCCTAGAAGTGTCTTGCTGCCAAGACTCATTATGCCCCTTTCAAATATATTTTACCATAAAGTGGCAATATAATTATTATAAGAGGAACGTGTGATAAAACAATGACACTCATTGCATGATATAACGCATACTACTGCAATTAACATTATTTTTTTTATTTTTTTTATTTCATGACAGTGAAAATGTTTCTAATGATGCACGTTTGAAAATATACAGCTGAACAATTGCCTAGACGACTGAAAAATAATCAGCTTTATGCATCACCTCTTTTCATCTATTCTACGTTAATTTCACAGACCAAAGGTAATTATTGTATGCGTTGGTTTACAAACCCTAGAACCAGGAATATAAAACAAGCAATTTGCAAACATCAGAGGGGTTACTCAGTGTTTTCTCTGCAGAGATAATTATCCTGTCCTGGAGTCTTCATCAAGACTCGTACCATTTCACCATGTTTGACTAGCAAATCAGTGACTGAAGAAGGGCATGTTTGTTTTTGCAGATACTCTTGCGTAGATGTTATGAGCAATCTACACTGTCAGGATGGATTAGCCAGAGCACGATGAGCTTAAAACCGAGGCAATTTTCAAAAGTGTTGCGGGTCTTCATCCACTGCACAGACGCGGCGTGACAGCGCCCCATCACAGATGTTTGTTTAGGGGCTGTGCCAGTGTTTTTGTGAGATTTGCATTCTCTTGTTGTGCCTCTGGCTATCCTGCTTTTCTCTAAACAGCTGCTTGTGTTCGTCAGAAAGGCTTTCGTCTTTGCGTTTTTTAGGACAAGTGGAAGCTCCTGAGAAAATGAATCTCATAAACTTAAGGTTTTAGCATAAATCGCTGGAAACAAATATGGAAAACTTTTCTTTACTTGGACAAGTTACTTACATATTTGTATGTATGAGAAAATCCATCCATCCATCCTTGTAGGGTGGATTTTTTTACATTTGTATGCTTGAAAAAGGGGGCGTTGTAATGGGGGGAGAAAATCTGAAGAAAGTAAAAAAAAAAATATTATCAAATATACAGTATATTTATACATATATATATATATATATTTATATATACAGTACATGTATACTGTATGTATACATTAATTGCACAGTCTACAATTCTTAAAAATAGTCTGAAACCAGATTTTTTTTTATCAAAATAAACAGCCAATGACACTGACAGTCGTATGAATCTGGTCATCAAACTATCCCTGTAATATATATAGACCCACTTATTCGGTCCACTCGGGAGAATCTGTGACACATTTTGAAAATACTGTTAGGTTTTACACAGTTGCACCATCAGACTTTCGGACATGAGAAATGCATTCAGCCTGACCAGAAGCAGGGATAAAACATATCCCCTCCGGTGATGAAAAATGAATGACCAGAGGCAGAGAAACTCCCCCATCTCTCCGGTTTATCACACTCTCTATCTACAGTATCTGTCTGTTTATCACAGCAACAAGAACAAGTTCTTTGTAGCTATGCATGTTGTTGCCATCAAACGTGTAGACTGTGAATGTGAAAATAATCAAATAATCTTTGAAAGCTGTTAGTGTGATGAGATTATCTAGCTTTAGAGTAACTTTTGGTTCCAGTCAATGCATGCACCAAAAGCGAAGTAGAATCTCTTTTTGTATGTAGAAAAGAGATACGGTAATGTCTTTGTACACAGATGTCCAATTTTCAGAATTCACGGTGGAAGTGTAAAAAACTGATGTTTGACTAGAAAAGTTAAAGAAGTTTGGTGAAGTCCATAAAACATCCAGTGTGATTTAAAATAAGGATTGTTTCTTTAAGATAAAGATAAATGAGTGGATGTCTCTTGCTAATAACTTTGGGTTATTGATATAAATAGGAAAGAAACTGGGGACTCAGAATCTGCTTCACTTTTTGACCTTCCAAGCATTTATCTATAACAACACTGCATCTTTATCTGTTTCGGGGAAAAAAAGAATGCAGTTAAATTCCTAAGCAATCCATTTATAATGTAGACATTTTTCAGTCTTCATAGTTGTCCATTGACAGCGAATGGACTTGTATGCTACAGTCATGAGAAGGCATTCATCTAAATAGGATGAATACATTGGCCCCACCCCCGCAGGGAATAAAACTGCAGTAATCTAACTGAGATTACTGAAAAAGTTTTAAAGCAGAGGTTTATCATGCAAGTCCATTCTCTGCTTTAACCTTAAGTGTGGAATTGGTTCTAAATTGGCTTCATTTGGGCCATCTTTGAGTAAGGGACAATTGGGTTCATCTCATAAATATGCATCTGTGCGCGTTCCCACAACTGAAAAGCAGGTGCCCGCAGAACCATTTTATGATAATTTACATGCAAGAAGATTAGTATTGCAGTAAAAACATGAAGTATTGCAGGGAATCTGTTGAAAGTACTGGGTTGATCTTGATTTAATATGTCATTGTAATCGCACAATCTGTTATCTTACTGCAAAACTGGAAAATCTCAGATCGATATCAACTCTCCGATTGAACAAGTCAATGGCCCAGCGATGTTGTTTTAATGTTAGCCTGATTCCACCAAAAATACTGCAATGTGAGTCAATAATGGTCTCTGGATAGTATCTAACATGCAGTCGCTTGGAATAATGTAAGGGCCTGTTCACACCAAATAAACTGCAACGATAACGTTTTTCAAAAATTTAAGAGAATAGTCCACAACTATGGTAGACTAAAAAACAAAACTAAAAGATATATTAAGAAGTGACATCATTAGGATCGATTGAATTTAAAATGACATTAAAATATATGTTCTGAGTTTGTTACACAACAGAAAAGTGTTTTATTAACCACACAGACAAATTTGAATGGAGAAAAAACTTATATAAAATAAGTGATCAAAATCTTGGAAAAATAAACTGGGCTCTTTGCTCTCAAATGCTGGGGGCGTGTCCACTATTGGCGCTGAAGCCACGCCCACTCAGACACTTGATGCTATTTTTGTTAACCACATGAGCATGGACTCTAGAATAAACGGTAGAGAGATTGAAAGTCTTTTTTTTCTGTCATATCAATTTATTATGGCTTAAAAAGGTACTCAGCATTGTAAAGAGGTATTTCTGTAATTTCACTGATATATCAGTTTTTTATTTTTATCTAAAAAACGCCCATGTTTTCTAGCCAAAAATCCACCTTTTCCCACACAGTGTTATACGACCGGAAATAAGTCTGCCCACACTGCTGATCGGAAATCAAATATGGCGGATTCGTGCAACTAGCCCCTTGTAGTTATAGTTATAATTAGAATAGGCCTAAAGTCTTATCGACACCATCCAAACCTTTACACTATACTGTAAAAAAGCGCTGTCCTTCTGATGAGACGTTAAACCGAGGTCCTGACTCCCTGTGGTCATTAAAAATCCCACGGCACTTCTCGTAAAGAGTAGGGGTGTAACCCCGGTGTCCTGGCCAGATTCCCTCCAGAGCCCTGGTCAATCATGGCCTTCTTATATTCCCCACCCTCTGAATTGGCTCTCTCTCTCCTCCCCACCGATAGCTGGTGTGTGGTGAGCGCACTGGCGCTGTTGTACTGTGGCTGCCGTCCCATCATCCAAGTGGATGCTGCACACTGGTGGTGGTTGAGGAGAGACCCCCCACATGTGATTGTAAAGTGCTTTAGGTGTACACCAATACACAAAGCGCTACATAAATGCCTCATTCATTCATTCAAACCACCCCCACACCACAAATTTGAGTTTACTGATCACAATCCAAGCTAATCTCTCTTTCTTAAATATGTATTTAAAGGTGCTGTGTGTTGTTTAATTGGAGGACCTACTGACGGAAATGCAATATAATGTCCATGTGTTTTGATTTTCTTAGAATGAGCTATTTCTATCTACAGGTACACACACCGCGGGTCCCCTTACATGGAATGCTACATGTTATTTCTACAGCTCTAAACCAGGGATCTCCAACCCTGCCCCTGGAGAGTTACCGTCCTGTAGACTGCAGCTCCAACTCTGTTTCAACACACCTGCTCGACAGAGTGTGTATTGTATCACTCATTCAGCAAAGAAGCGAAAATGTGACGACATCTTAGCCCTGTGTCAGCCACCGTATTGCTTCGAAAGGGTTGCAATTCGCAACCTCAACGCTAGATGTCGCTGAATTTCAAACACTGGACCTTTAAACAGATCAGAGTTGCCATTTATGAATGATGTCCTGTTTTCAACATAAGAGAAAGCACAAACCCTTTCCATTTACCCCCTGCCCAATCTCATATTGACAAACTTTTTTTTTTTAAACAACTGATGTGTTGACAGATTTTAGTAAGTTTACCTTCAAAATGTTCTTGGTTGTGCATCTTCATATTACACTGGGGCAGAAGAATTTTATGGACTATCCAAAAAATAGATTCTCCTGTAAACAACATTCTAGCAGGTTATATAACAACAATTGTGTTATATGACTTGTGTTGTCTCCTGTCTGAAGGAACCACATAAGTTTAATACCACATCATTATAAAGTTGCCTAAAATACATGTACAAAGCTTTACATAATGTTAAAGAACAATATAGAGAATTTGTGTTTCAGCATTCACCTCATGCACCATCAGTTGACTGGCATTGGTTGGTGAAGGGGATCATTACTAGATACAATTTCAGTGCTTCACTGGTCATGGACTGTTTAAATCAGCAGCAGTAAAATGCAGAAGACCCCTGACTAAATCTGGCATCTGTCAACCTTCATCGGAGCCTCCATGTGTGACTTACCGCTAACAACCACATCAGTGTTGGGGTGTAGATCCTTCAGGGCTCTGAGAAACTCATCACCTGGCTCTGGATGTGCTTCAGCTCAGCCAATTCAAGGTCACTGGTACTGATGAAAGAAAAGTTAAGAGCTACCAATTTTTCCTGAGAGGCAAACCTTTTCAAAACTAGCCAATAAGCTGGGAAATGCCTTCACCTGCGGTTTGAGCGATGTCACGTTTATTCCGGAGAAGCGGTCGGGAGGTAGTGTATGACCAGGAATATTTCAGGCGTGCAGCTACAGGTAAGACGTTCTTCTAAAGATCCTTTAGCACTTTCTAGTATGCAGTTCTTTTCGAATTCTACCTCCTGTGGCGTCGATACAGCATTGCCTTTGACAGGAAAAAGATCAAAAACAAGCCAAGAGTTCATGGTTACTATATGAACTACCATACCAGACAAAGAATCAAATGTTCTCGCTTGGGTCTATCAAGTCAAGGTCTGGGAAGCAGAGATGTAGTCAAGCTGTGGTTGTTACACTGAGTGCTGATTGGGTTAGTTGTGTCTGGAGGGGCCAAGCCCTGCATTCAGCCATGCATATTCAATATTATGCTACACTCTATACTGTATACAAAAAGCTGTGTGAGTAGGATGTCTGAATACACAGTATTTTCGACCCTGGACCACAAAACCAGTCATAAGAGTCAATCTTTTCGAAATTGAGATTTATACATCATCTGAAAGCTGAATAAAATAAGCTTTCCATTGATGTGTTGTTTGTTATCGGACAATGTTTGGTGATCTGGAAAAAAAAAATATATATATATATTGAGAAAATCAACTTTAAATTTGGCCAGATTGTTTTAATGCTCTCTATTGGCTTACTGCTGTAATGATATTGTGGAGAGTAGATGAACCTGAAAACAGAAATTCTAAGCTTAACATAGATACCAAACTTGCTGGCGGCATCGAGCAAAGTTTGTAGGCGTGTTTCAGGCCATTTTGTTCGCGATTTTGCTGCATCCACTCACAAACATAAAGTTTTTATATAGTTACTGTAGGAAATGTACACAATATCTTCCTGGAACATGATCTTTACTTAATATCCTAATGATTTTTGGCATAAAAGAAAAATCTATAATTATGACCCATACAATGTATTTTTAGCTATTGCTACAAATATACCCGTGCTACTTATGACTGGTTTTTTGGTCCAGGCTCACATTTATAAAACGTTTCGTTGCATTTAGAAACTTTGTAGCAACTGCTATTTTAAAGACAATAAAACCCTATTGAAAAATCACGAGCAGTTTATAACTAGTGTGTTTTATGTCATTCACGGTGCAATTACTTACCAGGGAACATGTTTTTAAAAGTGTTGGTGGTGGTCACGTTAATGTTGAGCAACCTTGATGTAGGCAATTTAAAGCCTCATGTTAGCTTTTTACTTGTGCAGATTGTATTTAGGTTTAAAAAATTGACGAATGCTGTGTTCATTTGGATCATAAACCTTTTTTAATCACAATTTTTTGCTATCTTCCAAAAGTGTGTGGGAAAAATCCATTCGCTTTTGTTGGAGGGAACCAGTGTGGCGCTAACTTCCTGGTTGGCCTACAAAAACACATCATCCCTACAGCACTCTATTGAACAGTTAATACTGCCCAATCCCAGGTTAATGTTGTTGAATTAAGATTATGAGAGAACAGTAAATCTGATGGCTCCTCTGAAATGTAAAAGGTACCAAAAAAGTAGTTCCTAGTCATTATTTTGTGCTTGTTTATACAGTAATATGACTGAATTGTTGGCGTTTGTGAACTCACCTAAAAAAAGACGTTCCAAAGATGCTAGTTAGCATACTGGGCTAATGGCAATGAACTTAATCAGCACGCCCACAACCTGCAAGCAGATTTAGAAAAAGAACAGAACAGACCGCAGCCTGTAGTCAACAAAACAGAATCTAATGAGCATCAGTGGTAAACAGAGGAACCCATTAGATCCACCAGAGATGCTGTACGGGTTTCTATGGCTGTGCATTAAAGAAATAAATACAGCATGCTATTGTTTTGTGGATTTATTTTTAACATTTCAGCATGTGCTCTAAGATATCATCAATATCATTTTTGCACGGCTCATTTCTCTGTGTGCGAAAAGTGGACAAGCAACACAAATACATTAAAGTATAAAACATTAGGTCATGTCTGGTCACTGGTGACAGATTACATTCAGAAAGACAAAAGATAATCACAATTACGGGTTCATTTCACAACTGTTTTTGGAAAGTGTTTGCAGTTAAGGATCATTAGCAGACCGTGAAGATTAGAGCAGCACATATGAATAAACATTTTGCTTCTTATTTTGATTGTCTGTGTTGCATTTATTCCAGCTTTGAATCACATGCCTTGGACAAAAATATCTTCTTGATTAATTTTAGAAGCTTGCATCCTCAGCATCTTCACATAATGTGTCTTAGTCCCAATGGTTAGGAGAAAATCCCTTTTTCGCTATACCCTGTCAGTATTTTCTGAGCTTTTACACCATCCATAATAGATATAAAGGATTGCACACAAATCCGTGAGTCCCACAATGTGTTCCACAGATGCAGGTTTCCACAACAACATTATCACAGTACACTTAATGCACAATATCATCTTATTAATAATTTACTTCAAAACATAAAAGCAGGCTCAAGGATATGAATGGCAATTCCTTCTCCATATAGGCACAATGCATCCTGCATATACAAAAACTCTGAACGGCTCTCTTTTATTAAAAGCAGCTATGCGTGAGTCCCTTAGTTATTGCTTTGTGTACATAACCCAGACAGCCATATATAAACACCGGCGGCTAGTATCGCCATCAAATGGTCTAAAGGCTGAAACGTGACGGGGTTTAGCAAATAGGCGTCTCGCAAAACCAGTTACAAAACATGTCAAACGCTGGAACACTTCCTGTGCTCACTCACTGTAAAATATCAGAGGTGTTAGATGTTGTTCCGCAACACATCAAAGCCATTTTTACAGTATTCAAACATATCGGATCTCACAGGCGAGTGAACGTTTTACAGGTGAGAAAGGAAAGAACAGAAGTCACTTCCACCGCATCCGGCAACGTTAAACAATTGTAACGGGTCATATGTAGAGCAAAGTGGTAAGTTCAGACGGATGGCCCTGTTGAATAGAACAGCATTACTAGTCACCGGTGAAACGTCGTCCAGTGAAGGATGATAGTTTGCCCTCACAGATGTAATTTATTCACCCTCATGCTGTTTCAAACTGTGTGCCGGTTTTCAGTAACACAACATGACTGAATTTGCATAATATTGTTATTCCGCAAACTTTAAAATTATGTAAATAATCAAAAGTTGGCCTAACTGAATAGTTTAGATCTGAAGAACACGCATTAGATCATTTTTCATCAACCGGATAAAATTGACAAATTTACTGTATGTGTGTTGCGTATAGACCTCTTTGGATGACGTCAACAATGCTGGTTCTACTCTGGTCCAAAAGAACTTCCTGTTTCAGTTCTTTAACACTACAAAAAGACAGAATATTTGAAGAGTTTATTTCCAAAATGAGATAACTGTAAGTGTAAGCAAAACTGTAGTTGGTTTGTTTTGATTTTAAGCCATAATAACAAAAAAAAACTTACACAATAAAACACAATACAAACATGATAAACCCAAAAACATGATTCAAAAAAATATATATCATTCTGGAAACAAATTCTTCATTTATAACTGATTCAAAATGTTAAACAAATATCTTTAAGGATTAATTATATATATATATGTCGGATAATAAATAAATATCGAAACCGGTGTGTTTTCTGGGCCAGTGTTTACATCTTGCAAAGTGGTCTATATGCTGACAACCTCATTCACTACTTCATAAAAAACACTGTTTACATTATTACGATTTTCTGCAGTATGATATACAGTAAATTCAATTAACTCTTTGTTTTTATGCAGATCAGATGTCATATCAGACCTACAGTAAAGCCATCCAGTATGCCATGGTCCTAGATGAAGACTCACTGAAAGTCCATCTTTTCTCAGGAGGTCAATGGAAGAGAATGTACCCCATGATTTATCCTCCCTAATCCAGCCCAACATTTCTCAGCTGTCACCTGTAACCTGACTCAATACCGCTGAGTGATTGGCTCAGACAAGGTCAGTTCTTTTAGATACTGCATCAATGCTCTCCTCGGCATAGCAGAGAGCACTGATTTCACAAAAATCTTCAATCAGCTAACAAGCAGACTGAGATTATCAAACCATTGGCCCTACTACCTCTTCTTACTGGACTTTCTTGCATTTATATACAGTAAATTACCAATCACTGATTCCCAAGTAGTTTCCTGCAAAGCACACTTGTATATACGCTACAGTTTTTTTCAAAGATTGAAGGGAAGCATAATTAAACCATCATCTTTTTTTTTGATTCCCAGAGAAAGCACTTTAGGCTTATTTATTACATGTACTGTTCTTAAATGATCTACAGTAAATTGAATGTAAATCGCTTTGAATGAAAGCAGCTGTTTTTTGTTCCTCCACATCAGACGTGATATGAACACACCCGAAAACTTCCTGAAATGGCTCAAATGTCATGAGTTTAGGATGGGGCTTTCTTTTTGCCCAACCAAGGAAAAACAGGAGAGGATATGTTTTTGCTTCTTCATCTGGTGACGCTAACGCCACAAAGATTTCACACTTCAGCTTGAAAAATATATATTTATTCAATCCAATATTACTTATTAAAAAAAAGGAATGAATTATGTTTCAGGGACACCTCAGATTGAAGCACAAAACAGTTCAATAGGTGCTAAATACTGACATGAAAGAGCTTTGCCAGACCGTGGCATTGGTTAATGTGCTTCAAAAGCATCTTTTATCGTAGGTAGCTATTTCGCTTTTTTCAAGGTAGAGGTGAAAAAGAATACTTTAGACACTTATGTCAGGGCATTCTCACTTCCAAAAGAAGTATAGTTGCTAGGATACGGAAAAGGTGGCATTGGTTAGATCTGAAGTATGATGAGGAGATAAATGCCAAAACAAAGCACCCCAACAGAGAGAAATGATTCTTTGAGAGAATTTTTTTCTGTACCAGCAGCTATTTATTTTTGCAACAGATTGCAATGCCGACTGGACATTCTGTTCCAAACATGAGTTATGACAACAGATGTAAATGTATAAAATATATATATTTTCATATCAGCCAGTCTGTGATTATTTAAAAATAGAAAAGGCCGGTGCTCTCTGCAGATCAGACGGTCCTGTGCTACTTATTTAAGAAACAGTGTGTGATCATCATTATACCTAATATACCTGATACCATCCCCTTTTCTGATACAGTGTGCATCAAACACATTTAGTTGTGTCTTTGTACCTCTTCTCATTCATATGTTTTCCAGCCGCGTGTGAAAGCTGGATGGTAGTCATCGCCTAATTTGTAGCTTGGAAATGCAACAAGAAGGCTAATGCCATATGGCATCATTTAGAAATCTGCATTGTATAAACTCAAATCATCGCTCATTAGTGTCAGGGAGATATCTGCAGACAATCCACATTATTATTTATAGAACAAAAAATAAATAAATAATAGACCAGGCTCCATCTAGAAACATGGACACATTTAGTTGTAAAAATGCTTTTTGTTACAAGTTGTGTTTGTCCTCAGAATGTGCTAATACGTAGTTTGACAATTACAGTACATCCATCTGTTTGTTTACAACCAGGTTTTGTACTGTATATAATTGTTGTATTGAATGTAACATATTTGCTATTTTATCACTGCTTACTTTAATCCAAAGAAAATGATCCAGTTGTTAGTTACTTCATTATTATTTTTAATTAGAAATACATAACCCATATATTTCAGATTTTTGGTTGAATAATTGTCATGCAGTTTTTACAGTTGTTGTTAAGATGTCTTAACCTTAATTGCACAAAGCCATTTAAATTCGGCATCTTTTTCCCATAGAGACTGCAATGTGAAATTGTTGTTGATCCCCACCTTCCATGACCAAGGTCTACATAATATGTTTGTCCAAATATCTATCATTTCCATTAGTATTGATCATAACATTTGGTAACGTGGCAGAACAGAGTATGAGATGTTTAAGGATCAAAAGCTTGCGCTCATTTGCTTGTTACAAAACTATTCAAAAGATGTTATACGCAAGGATGTGTTAATATTAACACATCGTTTATGTTATGCTACTTAACACATGTTGTGTGGATTGTGTGCGAAATAAATGAAAGGGAGTTAAAAGTAACACAAAATGTGTTGTCCAAGAAATAACACTGATGTATTTTTATCTCTGTGTACAGTCAAAACAACTTTTTAGAGTCTTCAGTTGTAGAGTAACACAACATGTGAGTTGAATCTGCTCTTTCTGCCAAACAATTTGGTCTCTGGAGCTCAGTAAATGGCCTTGTAAATGTTTAAATCACTAAAGTAAATCTGTAATCTCAGAACAATGTTAATTACTGATGAGAAATAGGGAAATTAAAAATCATTTGAATGAAACCAACTTTTAGAGTGTTCTTGTACCGCTCAGAAACTCTGCAAACTGATTTACATTCTGCATTTGTATCTGAAGATTCAATCCGGATTATCCTCCTCACATTGATTTTTATAGCCTCTGAGAATCCTTAACGGATTGCATGTTGCTACTCTTGCAACACAGTTTCATAAAGAATCTTCCAGCAACTTTCATCTTACACCACCGAAGCGTCCCTGTCACCTATTCAAGGTTAAAATGAACATTTTGACACTGTTTACTCAGCATGCCTTTCACTATGCGTTTGATTTTCTCGTCTTCTGTGAACACAAATGTAGGTTTTTCCGCAGGGGGTCCATGTTGCTTTTTCCATTCATTGAAACATTCAAAACATCCTGCCTTAAGATACACTGCATCTAAATACCTATCATGTAGTAATGTCTTAATTTAATTCCACCATTATATGTGTTATATAAATGTGATCATAATCATTCATTATTATTCATTATTATTCAAGATGAGGAGCACTTCCATGTTGATGCCCATGATGATATCTACAGATTGCAGAGACTTTGACAGAATCCTCCAAACTGACATGGGAATGTCACTGATGTTAAAGTGGTCTTTAGTAGATAAAAATAGCAAAGGCTGCCATTCCCTAATGACAGTCCCCTGCCTGTCATCATCAAGTTTCCTCAGAAAACCAAAGCATGCTCTCATTTTAACCCATTAAAGCAGGCTAAAACATTTTCGACATTTGCTGTAACACTCTATAGACAATCTCATTCTTGATCCAGCCAAAGCATCAGGCTTCAGTCTCTCTCTGTTGGCTGGTGAGTGAGAGTAAAACACTAGGGTAGAGCAGCAGTGTGCTGCCAGATTTTTTCTTTTTTTTGTGCTGACACTGTGGGCAAAACGCAGGTGCATTCATTATCCTGTAATTACCCCGCTGTTAGTCCTCTGGTATATTATTCATTACATGCATTCTCCACACTGTGCAGTGACAGGGTGCAGTGAGTCCACACTGCAAATGGATGAGCACAGATCACCAGACTCTGCACCAGCTTATTTCAACCCACACCATCATCATTAATACTTCAGTAAAGGTGAGAGTTCAAGGCTAACTGTGGATGACCTTATTTTGCTTTGCTAGAGGATAAACTGTTCTCTCTGAGTCATTTGCATTTAGTTTAATCACCATTAAACTTAATTGTTGAAGGAACCATATTTTTTTCTAGGAGCGCCTCATCGAGATGAAAATATTTAAACTTTTCTGATTGGCGACCCCTCAATGAGTCTGGGATGACTCAGGCTTGATTCTAGATACGTGACACACGGGGTGAATTAATTCTCTTGGCAATACAGATGTACTCAAGATTGTTATGGACAGTCCAAACCAAAAAAGAAACCCCCGTACCCTCCAGCCAGTGATGCCACTCCTCCAATGACAACTTAACAGCCAGAAACTCCTTATTCCCAATGTCGTAATTCCGTTCCGAGGGGGTGAGACGGCTAGAGAAAAAAGCGCAAGGGTGTGTCTTGTCGTCAGCGGGTGATTTTTGGGACAAAATAAACCTCAGGAACGAACAAACGATTCTCTAGAAGCTGCTGCGACACTCGTCGGGCGTGTTGAACATGGTCGCTCTCGTTCTGGGAAAAGATCAGGATATCATCGAGGTAAACAAACACAAACCATTTGACCATGTCTCTTAGCACATCATTAACAAGTGCCTGGAAAACCGCAGGGGAGTTTGAAAGCCCAAAAGGCATGACAAAATATTCAAAGTGACCCTTGGGGGTGTTAAAGGCGGTCTTCCATTCATCTCCCTTTCTAATGCGAACAAGGTGATAAGTGTTGCATGGGTCTAACTTTGCAAAGATGGTTTACGCCCCGGTAAAATTTTGAAGGCCGAGGACGTCAGTGGCAAGAAATTACTATTCTTGACAGTGATGTCATTCAACCCCTGATAATTGATACAGGGACGGAGGGATCCATCTTTCTTCTCCACAAAGAAAAACCCTGCCCATCCTGGGGAGGAAGAGGGACGTATGAGCCCAGCGAATAGAGAATCATTGATATATTTCTCCATGGCCTCCCTCTCAGGACTAGCCTGCTAATACCAAACTCTGCTACTTTGCTTTGCTTCGTAGACAGAGTCTGGAAGGGCATAATTGACAAGCGTTTACTTTCTTTTTGAAGTTTGAAATGATTGGTGTACCCGTAAGCCAATCACATAACGTTTGGTTATAACGTATGTTCCCTTTCGATACTTCACTCGTACTGCGTAGCAGGACGCTATGGGGAAAACTAATTTTTCTCCGATGACTGAAGCTTTTCAATAACGCAGTGAATACTGCACGGCCATTGGTGCGTGCAAAGTAAAACTTTGCGCCAATGGAAGCGAAGCTGCACGGACCTATGGCGATGGAGCCTGCCAGAAGGGGCGGGGCTTATGGCTATATAAGCAGACACATCGCCGTAGTGTCTTCAGATCTCTTCTCCTTCAGCGACGAGTCGATCTTCGCTACTCGAGACTAATTGCTTCGCCGTCGAAAAGCATTCGCAGTGGATTGGACTCCTGCTCAGCGGCCTCGCTATTCTCCAGCGCAGGAAAGCAGTGCCGTCTATTCCCTGCCGCCATCCGGCGACTCTAGAAGAGCAATTTCCTAGAGCATATTTCCTGCGCCGTTGTTTCAAATGCTGCGCCTTCCCTGTCACTCGTGTGGGGTTCGCCTCCACACTGCTGACGGTCACGGCGAGTGCATCTCATGCTTGGGAGTTTCCCACGCTCAAGACGCACTCAGAGAGACGGAATGCCCTCATTGCGAGAGTATGAGTCTCTCTTCTCTGCGCTCGCGGATAGCTTTCTTTTCAGAGAGCGATTCCGCTCCTAGATCCCTCCCGCTTCAATCCCCAGCGTAGACCAAGCAGCGGGGTAGAGGAACTAAGCGCTCGGGGAGTAGCGAGCTCACGTCCCTTCGGCGTGCCTCGCTCTCTCCACAGAGAGATATTGTGCCGGTTTGCTTCTCCCAGCCTGACCAGCGTCCACCGCCAACCGCCGGTGACATGGTCTCATTGGCGGAAGCGAATTTGAGGAAGACGACGCTATGTCGTTAGCGGCTTCAGACGGGGAGGAGCTGTCGGGCTCGGCTTTCGACCCCGCCCCCCTGCCGTCTGTAGAGCACAGTGAACCCGCGTCGGGTGTGGATTCCGAGCTTTTTCGGATCCTCACTAAGGCTGTGGAAGAGCTGGGCTTGGAGTGGTCCTCTCCGGGGGAGCCCACTGGCAGCCGCCTGGACGAATGGTTCCTGCCGGGGCTCCGCTCAGCCCCTCGTCAGCGGACTTCGCTGTTTTTTACGGAAGTTCACGACGAACTCACCAGCTCATGGCGCGCTCCCTACTCGGCCCGCCTATGACCCTCATCCTCCTCCGCTCTCACCTCGGTTGACGGCGCAGAGGAAAAAGGCTATGAGAAGTTGCCTCCCCTGGATGAGTCGGTGGCCGCACATCTGTGTCCGCCCTCGGATGGACGAGTCTGGCACTGACATCGCGCCTTTCAAAGAGCTGCGGAGCGCAACGAATCTCGCTCTACGTGCCACCAAGGTCACGGCCCAGGCGATAGGCAGATTCATGGCCAGCTTTGTTGGTCTCGAGCGTCATCTATGGCTGACACTCACGGAGATCAAGGAGGCTGACAAGGTCCTCTTCCTCAATGCTCCGATTTCCGCCACCGGTGTCTTCGGACCGGCAGTGGAGGGTTTCGCGGAACGTTTCATGGCAGCGCAGAAGTCTTCGCAGGCTATGAAACACTTCCTGCCAAAGAGACCCGGATACAGACCTGCTTCGACTCGTCCCAAACCAGCGCCGGCTCAGCAGCCTGCAACGCGTCAACGCTCTCGCTCAGGGAGACGCTTCCCCCTCTTTCAGGGACCCCGGCCAAAGATCATGCTGGACTCTGTGCCTCAGGCACCATCCTGAGACCTATGTGAGGAAGAGGAAGTTACCGTGTCTCGCTGTTGCTGGACCTCCTCTAAAGAAAGCTCTTATATGTGCCTAAGCACCCCGTTCTGTCCCGGGTGCCGGCAAAAATGTGTTTACACTTATTGTTGCAAATGCTGGGTCTGTTCTCATGCCCGCACAACCCACCGCTGTTCTAGCGGATACTTTAATAAAACACAAACATTGTCAGAAAAAGAGCAATCTACCTCTTCCACTCTCCATGGGAGTCAAGCCCCCAATAGGCGGCGTACCTCCCCTATGCATTCAACCCCTTGCCCTACTGGTCGAGGCCTGGCAGGCCATCCCCGGGGTATCAGATTGGGTTATGAGCATAATATCTCGGGGATATTCTCTCCAGTTCGCTCGCAGGCCCCCACGGTTCCACGGGGTCATCTCATCCCCCGTGTTCAGAGCGCGAATTCACACGTTCTGCGCACGGAGTTGAGGAACTTACTGGACAAAGGAGCCATAGAACCGGTTCCTCCAGATCAAACCGAGTCGGGCTTCTACAGCCGCTACTTCCTCGTACCCAAAAAGGATGGCGGTCTCCGCCCCATCCTCGATCTCAGACATCTGAATCGCGCTCTTATGAAACGGCGCTTCAGAATGATTACACTGAAACAGATCCTCTCGCAAATATGCCCAGGGGACTGGTTTTTCTCCCTGGATCGGAAAGACACGTACTTTCACATCTAGATAGCCCCCGATCACAGACGATTCTTTAGATTCGCCTACGAAGGGGTTGAATACATGGTCCTTCCATTCGGGCTGTCTTTAGCTCCTCGCACCTTCACGAAGTGCATGGACGCGGCTCTATCCCCTCTCAGGCAGACAGGAATCCGCATTCTGAACTACCTCGACGACTGGCTGATTCTAGCACAGTCAGAGGAACAACTACGGACCCACAGGTCATCCTCCTCAGCCATCTCGAATGCCTGGGACTCAGGATCAACCGTGCCAAGAGCGCCTCTGTCCCCCAGCCAACGAATTTCGTTCCTGGGGGCGGTTCTCAATTCGATCCGTATGACGGTCAGAATCGCACCAGACCGTGCTCTGGCTATTCAGCAGCTCGCGGCCTCCTTTACACTGGGAGCGTCACGCCCCCTCAAAGCGTTTCAGAAGATGCTGGGTCTCATGGCCTCTGCGTCTCAAGTACTGCAGTTGGGCGTTCTTCGGATGCGTCCGCTGCAGTACTGGCTGAAACCAAGAGTTCCGCCACACGTTTGGCGTCTAGGACGCCAACGCGTCTGGGTGGATCAATTCTGTGTATCCGCTCTAGCACCATGGAAGGATCATCTTTGGTTGGAGCAGGGTGTGCCCCTGGGCACCACATGCAGACGAAAGGTGATCAGGACAGACGCCTCCAACATGGATTGCGGGGCTCTGTGCGATGGCACACCGGCCTTCGGCCACTGGTCGATTCAGGAGAAGGGATTGCACATCAACTACCTGGAAATGCAGGCAGTATGGCTGGCCCTTCGCTACTTTCTGCCGGTCTTACGGGACCGCCATGTCTTAGTCCGATCGGACAGTGGTGTCCTACATAAATCACCAGGGAGGCCTCTCCTCAAGACGCCTTTTTTCCCTGGTACTTCGCCTCTTGGAAAGGGCCCAATCCAATCTGCGCTCACTGAGGGCAACTCACGTGCCGGGCAGACTGAACCAGGGAACAGATATGCTATCTCGGAGCAACGTCCCTTCAGAGGAATGGACGCTCCACCCCAGGTCGGTTCAGAAAATCTGGGAAGTCTTTGCCTCGAGAGACAATACTCATTGCCCAACTTACTTTTCGAAGGACAGGGACGCCTTGGCCCACAACTGGCCCAATCGTCTCATTTATGCCTTCCCTCCGATCGCTCTCATACCACAGACGATCAAGAGGATCATAGAACAGAAGCACAAGGTGCTGTTCGTAGCCCCACTCTGGAAGAACCAGCCTTGGGTTGCAGAACTGTCTCAGCTGCTTGTAGCAGCCCCTCGGCCTATCCCCCTGAGACGGGACCTCCTCTCTCAGGCAGGCAACACGATTTGGTACCCCCAGCCAGAACTGTGGGCTCTGCACCTTTGGCCTTGACGGGAGCCTACGGTCCTCCCCGAAAGCGTCATAAATACGATATCACTGGCTAGAGCTCCATCTACAAGGCGACTCTATAACCTCAAGTGGTCTGTCTTCTCTGCCTGGTGCTCCATGCGCGGAGCAAACCCAGAATACTGTGACATATCACTAATTCTGTCCTTCCTGCAGGAGCTGATGGATAAGGGCCGTTCCCCTTCCACGCTCAAGGTTTATGTGGCAGCAATTGCAGCTTCTCATGCCCCCTCACCGTTCCCATATGGGATCTGCCCACGGTGTTGAGAGCTCTCAAGGGTCCTTCCTTCAAGCCTCTGCAGTCCGTGGACCTTCGTCCCCTAACACTTAAAACCGCATTGCTTCTAGCATTAGCATCTGCACTGGCGATCTGCAGGTGCTCTCTGTGAGCCCCTCCCGTCTTGAATTTGGGCCTAATGACTCTAAAGTAGTCCTCAAACCGAGACATGGTTACGTGCCTAAAGTGCTCTCTACTCCCTTTAGAGCACAGGTAGTGACACTTTCTGCGCTCCCCTCCTCTGAGCAGGACCCGGAGCTCAATCTGCTCTGTCCTGTCAGAGCACTTAAGATTTACATTTCCGCTCCCTTTAGGAAATCGGAACAGCTCTTTGTCTGCTTCGGTGACCGCACCTTAGGGTCTCCCGTCTCGAAGCATAGACTATCTAAATGGATAGTTGAGGCTATCGTGCTAACATATTCTTCCTTGGGCCTTCAATCCCCTACCGGAGTCAGAGCCCATTTCACAAGAGGTGTCGCCTCTTCCTGGGATGGTCTAGCGGAGTCTTCATAGCGGATATTTGTGCCGTGGCCTGCTGGGCTTCGCCTTCCACATTTACCAGACTCTACAGTTCGGACCTTCCGGCATTACACGCCCGGGTCCTTTCTGCCTAAGACTAGAACGCTCGGCCGTGGTTGCCCTCAACCAAACCGGCACCTAGCATTCCCTTGGAACGATTAACCGGATTAGGCCACCTATTAGCTTGGCTTTTCCGTCTTTCACAGGTTCCCCTGCCTCATACTTATCCTCAAGCCACGGCTCTGGGATTAAAAAAATTTTTCGTTCCACTTGTAGCACGCCGGGATTGTATTCGTTCCCCATAGCGTCCTGCTACGCAGTTCGAGTGAAGTATCGAAAGGGAATGTACTCGGTTACTTACGTAACCTCGGTTCCCTGAGATACGGGAACGAGTACTGCGTTCCTTGCCGTGCTTACAAGGTGCATATGGTCGTGGCTTCAGTCGAATTAACCTGAAGACACTACTGCGATATGTCTGCTTATATAGCCATAGGTCCGTGCAGCTTCGCTTCCATTGGCGCAAAGTTTTACTTTGCACGCACCAATGGCCGTGCAGTATTCACTGCGTTATTGAAAAGCTTCAGTCATTGGAGAAAAAGGAGTTTTCCCCATAGCGTCCTGCTACGCAGTACTCGTTCCCGTATTTCAGGGAACCGAGGTTACGTAAGTAACCGAGTACGTTATGCGCCAACTCAGCCGCCACGAACTTCCGCTGTAAACACAGGTATGCGGCAAAAACAAAACCATCGAGTGAAATACCGGAGTGAGGATGGCTGTGAATGGCTTTTGCAGATAATGTGAAGTAAATCTACGCATCCATGGTACAATAAGTGCATCTAAACTAATATCTGACAGTACAGACAAACAAGAAAATATTTGCAGCCAACTGTCAAAGTTAGGATTAGTTCAGCCCTTCATTCATTTCGAGTCTGTCAGAAATGCTGAAATTGAATTGCAAGATTACAGCATGACATGGCAATATTCAAGGACTGGAAAAGAAAGGAGACACTGAACTGTAAAAAGGGTGCCAGTTCGAGCTAGACGGATAACAGATGCCGAGATACACCCTCTAAAACTCCAAGGACCATAAAAGCAGAGGAAATCACCTTCATTCAAAATGTAAACCAAACACTCTTCTTGTTTGGGCTTCAGTTAGCAAATGACGGGAATATTCTTCACAACAGAGCTCCATGTCCGCTGTCGTTTTAGATTTCCTTAATCTAAACTACAATCTTAAATTCGGCGCTTAGCATCTACCTCGCGCCGGGTGCAGATCAGAGCTCTCCTTTCCCAGCCTCCATTCGGCGGTGTTGTGACCTGAGTCACAGGCGAAAATCAACCAAGGTGGCGAGTTCTACCAAGCCATTGAGTGCAGTGGGCAGTTCCAAGGAGTATATCTCATCCTTGATGCGCTCGGATAGTCCATGGAGGAAATGGTCCCATAACACCTTGTCTTTCCAGTCGCTAGATGAGGCGAGCGTGCAGAACTCAATGGTGTAATCTTGTAATCTGACACTATTCTGATTCCTTGACGCAGCAGTGAGAGGGCTCATGCCACTTCGTTGCCCAGAGATGACCAGATCAAAGACCTTCTGTAACTCCTGGGAAAAGATGGTGTAGGAGCTGCAGCACTCACCTTTATTGTCCCACACTGCTGTTCCCCACTACCTAGCGACCCCAGTCACATGGATTATCACTAACACCACCTTGGACTGCTCGGTGGAGAAGTAGGATGGCTGTAACAAGAAGGTCAGTGAGCATTGTGACAAGAAAGAGCGGCATGATGTGGGCTCACCCGGGTAAGGAGACACAGGGTTAAGGCAAGGCTCGGATCCGTGTGCTGCGGGCTTCTCCTCCACTACCGGTACTTAAAAGTCCCGGTGGGCTGGTCTATATCTGGTCGAGGCGCTGGGAGATTGTGGCTGGCTATTGTGACAGGCTACCAATGGCCTGAGACGCTGCTATATGCCCCTGTTGATGTCCAAGGAGGATGCCCTGCATAGCAGTTGCTCTGCAAATTTCTAGATCTCCAGCTGAGTCCATGATTGTTGGGTATGTTCCGTCACAGAACGGAAGTGCAGTTTCCAACAAAAGAGAGAGTTCCCTTTCTGTCGGTCTCTTGACGTTGTGTCGAGAACGACAGATGGGATTCACCCTTGAGAACCAATCAACTCTGACTACTATAGAAAAGGCCAATGAAATTTGGCGAATGAAATTTGCATGCCGGTCTCCGCCCCCGGATGTCCGGTATAAAAGCAAGCCGGTGTGCAGCATTAATTTACCTTTTGTTCTTCAGAGCCTTCGCTCATGACTACGAACAGAACAAATTCAATGAATTCTTCTACATTGCCGGATCTACGATTTAGAGCAGCGGATCGTCCCTACCTGCAGCGACCTTCCCCTGGGCGTCTCGGCGGTTCCGTGTTAAGGTGTTAGAGTTTTTTTCTAAAAAGGTCCTTTTTAGGACTGAGCATTCTCCAGCGCGGCATGTCCCGCTGTTCTCTTGGGTGCGGCACCCTCATCGAGGAGGGGGATGGACACGATCGCTGCATTAGGTGTCTGGGCATCCAGCACGCTGAAGCAGCGTTCGTTGACACATCTTGCCCGCACTGCGGGCAGATTGTCATTCAGAAGTTGCGGTCAGGGGTGGCTGTCTTCCTTCGGGAACCAGCCACCATTTCGTCTGCTACCCGGGCTGTGACATCTGTGGCTACGGCCCCGATGACCACCCACGTTAGCAGCGTTAGTGATATGGGGAACTCTCGCCAGCCAAGTGCTCACGGGCCGATCGCACCCCGATTCGCTCTTCTGAACGTTCCCCAACCGGCGGTGGCATACCGTCCGGATCCTCAGGCACACACTCGGAAACGATGTGTGACGCAGATGAGATGTCTCGCACCTTCTCGCGAGAAGGGACACTGACGGGAAGACCCAAGGGAGAACAACATCGGGCCCGACTTTTACAGCCACGGCTCTGATCGGTCGGTACTGGACGGCTCCTGCCTCGTCAGGGCCTGGCGCCCACTTACTCGCAGAGTTTTTTCGTTCTCCCCGGGTGTACTTGCAGCCGATTGCACACTTAACTGGACTGTGCCCGGCAAACCGACCTCACGCCCTGGCGAGGCGTTGGGTCGTACACACGACAGTGCCACCACTCTCGACAGTGCGTGCAGCGGTCCCGCTGGTAAAAAGGCAGGTAAAAAGGCGAAGCCAACCTTCCCTCCGGGGACCCCCCGCGACAGACGGATAGCTCCGCCAGCCGACGAACCACACACCATGGGAATGATGAAGCAGACCGTCCCCTTGGTCACCCTGTCACAGTCCCTGGGAGCTCGAGAGCTGCCCACACTGTCTCGCTGGCTAATGAGGGCGGTCCGTCTTGGTTACTCGATCCAGTTCGCCAGAGACTCTCCGAAGTTACGGGGCATCATCTCTCCCTCTGTCAGAGGCAGGGACGCCTCCGTACTTCGGGTAGAGGTCACCACCCTTCTGGCAAAACAGGCATCGAGTTTGTCCCTCAAAACCAAGATGTTCAGTGGGTCACGACCCGCACTTCATCGTTCCCAAGAAAGACGGTGGGTTGCGCCCCATAGGTCTGCGTACCCTGAACAAAGCACCTTCACAAAGCTGCCGTTCAGGCTGCTCACGCAGAGGTGCATCGTGACATCTATCAGGTGTCAGGATTGGTTCGTGGCAATCGACCTGAAGGACGCTTACTTTCATGTCTCGATCCCCCTCGACACCGGCCGTTCCTATGGGTCGCGTTCAAGGGGCGGGCATATCAAAACAGAGTCCTCCCTTTCGGTCTGTCCCTGTCTCCACGGGTCTTCACGAAGATTGTGGAAGCCGCCCTTTCTCCCCTTCGGAAAAAAGGTGTGCGGGTACTAAACTGTCTCGACGGCTGGCTTATCTTGGCACACTCGCGAGATCTGTTGTGTACACAGAGGGACCTGGTGCTCCGGCATCTAGATCGATTGGGATTTCAGGTCAACCGAGAAAAGAGCAAACTCTCCCCAGTGCAGAGCATCCTCTTTCTCGGTATGGAACTAAACTCTGTCACCATGACGGCGCTGCTGTCCGCAGCACGCACCCAGTCAGTGTTGAACTGCCTGGAACACTTCAGGCAGTCGGCGGTCCCCCTGAAACAATTTCAGAGGCTCCTGGGCACATGGCGTCCTCCGTGGGGGTAATACCCCTCGGATTGATGCACATGAGACCGCTCCAACAGTGGCTACAGAGTCGAGTTCCGAGGACAGCGTGGCACACCGGCAGCAGGTGCATGGTGATGACACCCTGCTGCCGACGCGCCCTAACCCCTTGGTCTTCCATGACCTTCCTCCGAGCGGGGGTTCCCCTCAGGCAGGTTACGAGGCACGTCGTGGTGACGACGGACGCCTCGCTGGGGCGCAGTGTGCTGGACGGGCCCCGTCTGCGCTGGCATATCAATTGCCTAGAGTTGTGGGCTGTGCTGCTTGCGCTGAGAAGGCTACGGCCTCTAGTGCAGGGCCAGCACATGCTGGTCCGCCTGGACAGCACGACAGCCGTAGCGTACATCAATCGCCAGGGTGGCGTACGCTCACGGCAGCTAAACGACCGCCTCCTCCTGTGGAGTTAGCAGGTGATCCGCTCCCTGCGGGCCATACACATCCCAGGCGAACTGAACCAGACAGCCGACGCGCTCTCTCATCAGTATACGCCTTGCGGAGAGTGGCGACTCCACCCCCGGTCCAGCTCATTTGGGTGCTAATCGGACAGGCACAGATAGACCTCTTTATCTCCAGCGACACCACCCATTGTCCGCTTTGGAACTCCCTGACCGAGGCCCTCCTCGGCACGGGATGCCCTGGCGCACAGCTGACCGCGGGATGGGCGGAAGCACACCTCTCCCCCCAGGAGCCTCCTTGCACAAACACTGTGCAAGGTCAGGAAAGAGGAGCACCAAGTGTTATTGGTTACAACGCACTGGTCTAACCACACTTGGCTTCAGAGTTGATGCTCTGGACAGCGACTCCTCCTGAATCATTCCCCTGACAGAGGACCTGCTCTCTCAGGGGAAGGACACGTTCTGGCATCCCAGATCAGACCTCTGGAACACCCATGTCTGGTCTCTAGACGGGACGAGAAGATCATGGCTACTCCCCCTCTACGGCAGAGACCATCACCCAGGCTAGGGCCCCATCTACTAGGCGGTTACACGCCTGAGACCCAGGCCTGGATACGTGCCCAAAGTTCCCACTACTTCCTTTCGGGACCAAGTGGTGAACTTGCAGGCGCTCCCCATCGGGAGGAAGACCCAACCCCATCCGTGTGTGTCCTGGACCGCACGCAGAGCTTGAGTAGCTCTGACCAGCTCCTTGTCTGTATTGGAGGACAGCAGAAGGGGAAGGCTGTCTCCAAGCAGAGGCTGGCGCACTGGGTCGTAGATGCCGTTACGACGGCATTCCGATCTCAGAATCTCCCATGCCCACTGAGGGCTTACTCCACAGAAACGCCTCTCTAGCAGACATCTTTAGAGCTGCGGGTTGGGCTACGCCCAAACACCTTCGCAAGGGTTAACAACCTTCGCGTAAACCCAGTGTCAGCCCACGTCCTTCGTGGCGACATGTAGGACTGGCGTCCGAGGGGGCGTATGCCTGCGAAAGCACCTTCCCACCCTCCAAGAGGTTGGGTCAGTGTGCTATCTACCTTTCTTCTTACCCAAACACATGGCTAAGAAACTGGTGCCTCACCAACCTTCCTTCTTACCCAGACACTGGTTAAGAATAGGCATTCCATCCATCACTAAGCAAGCACCCCCTGGGGGTTGACTGGGCATAGCAGCCTTCCTCCTTAGGCCGGGACACCATATGACCTATCACAGATAGCTCTAACCAGACCTAGTGCTATCGGACGCAGTAACATCCCCCCCCCGTGGGCTGTTCCGTCTGATATACCCTCATGGCAACGGTTCCCACACATGGTAACCCATGAGCTTCCCCAGGTGGGCCTCCACCTCGCAGTTAACTACCCAGTCCGCACGTTCCATGCGTTCTCCTCCAAGGACGAGACCATACCTATATCCACCATTTCCTCCCCGCGGGTAGGAGGTGGCCTCTGCAGCGCTTCTCTGATTAAGAGTTGCGCTCACCCGGTGTAAACCCGAGCCGGACGGCCTCTCGCCACCAGAGAGCTAAGGCCCCGTCCGTGAAAGGTTACCGGTCAGGGCTGTACCCATCTTTCTCCAAGAAAGCTCTGGCACCCCCCGACCACCACACTGGATGGTTACAGTTTCACAAAAGCTTCGAGCTGACACGCCCAGGCTTGTTACCGTCGGTTCGCTGAGATTGTGACGCAATACAGCGTTGTGGCGTTTTCCATAGGCGACCCCATCTGTCGTTCTCGACACAACGTCGAGAGACCGACAGAAAGGGAACGTCTTGGTTACGTATGTAACCTCAGTTCCCTGATGGAGGGAACAAGACGTTGTGTCCCTTTATGCCACAAACACGTATCGTATTCTGCTGCAGTCGTGAGAGGCTCTTCAGAACAAGAGGTAAATGAATGCTGCACGCCGGCTTCCTTTTATACCGGACATCCGGGGGCGGAGACCGGCATGCAAAATTTCATTCGCCAAATTTCATTGGCCTTTTCTATAGTATTCAGAGTTGATTGGTTCTCAAGGGCGAACCCCATCTGTCGTTCTCGACACAACGTCTCGTTCCCTCCATCAGGGAACTGAGGTTACATACGTAACCAAGACGTTTATTATAAATCTCAGAAAACCAAAACATAACTGCAAACACAAATGTCACTTGGAAAACAAAAGGTAATGAAGTGGCGTAGCGCTCTCTATGCTCACATCCACTGGAACGGTAGGCAGGGAGGATGACTGATGGGGTTCAGTCTATCACTCCTGGTCAGGCCTCACTGTCCAAAAAAAAGGAGTAATTAAGTCCTCGCCTGAGGGTCCTGGACACAGTTCAAAAGGGGTTAGATGAGGTGCACAAAACACGGCAATATGGCACATAGCACATAAGACATACCCACACCGACAGAATACAAGGACAGGATATTATAAGGGATGGAAAACGAGCGACAAGTGCAGGCTGATTGGATGAACGGCGGCGTGAGTTAACGCTGATTGCTCCACCACATGTGGGTAAAGCTGACAGGACCAAAACAACCCCCATGTGCAACTGACAGTGACAGCACATCACAAAGTAACACGATCATGACAGTCAGGAGAGCGCAAACTCCTTGGTGCTTTGGAAAAAGGAAATAGCAGTACGGCTCGCCTTTTCTGCATTTCCCCTTTACCGGAATCTAGAGGTGAGTGGCTGGCTACAGTGGCTGACACAGGACTAAGATGTCGTCAGGTTTTCACTTCTTTGCTGAAGGAGCGCTCTGTAGCGCAGTTTGTCCGTTTAGGGATTCAGTGGAAACAAAATGGAGGATTCCATGTAAGGAGACCTGTAGATGAAATTTTTTAATGTGTAAATGACCTGTAATGTTAGGCTTCCCTTTGATTGACTTTTGTTTCTCAGGTTGGTCCAAGTTGCTGAATGCACTGAAATGTAATAATATTGATTTCATTTTGAGTGCACAAGAGGTCAAAAGAGTCAGATCATAATTTAATTTATGCCTTATTTAGCTCGTCTGCTCTTCACACTAGGCTTCACACTATTCCTAGATTTATAACCTTCTTCATTGACAAATGACTATCTGACAAATATACGGCTGGCTTTCGGTAATAACGTCAGTCAGAATGTTCATGCATATGAATCTCCATTATCCTGCAGGAAATTGTTGGGTGTAAGTAAACATGACATGTCAACATGAATAATAGTTTCACAAGCCTTTTTCATCCAACCTAGCATTTACCAGCTCACATTGTTTCGGAGGCGGGCAGCAGGCCACCAAGTAATGTGTGACAAGCTTGAGGAGAGAGTGTTCTGAATCACTCTGGGGAGATCACAGCACAAGAGCAGCGCTTTCCTCTCGGTGCAGCATGGAAAACAAGGGACGCCAGAGCCCCCGAACCTAAAAGAGAATTAATTGAGGATGTATCGATCTCATGGCAAGTCCAGCAAAGAGCGAAGTCTGCAGCTCAGGGAAGAGTCTCATCAACTGCAGGGATGTACAGGGAACAGTACCTATGATGAAAAGGACAGGCTTAACCTGGGTGACCTTTTTAGAGGGAAAGATTATCAGTGTGTAATTTCAGTTCCTTTTGGCAAATGGCTTCAAATACCTATTTTGATGTGCTTGTGCATCCTTTTTAAGGCTCGAAATATCCAGTCATTTATTGTAATTGCAAACTTTTGTGTTCCAAAGAGCGAACAAGGTCATACGGGTTTGTGTTAACTTTACCTGTGTAGTAAAAACATAGGCTAGTAATTTCAGTGAAGACAAATCTCAATCTCTACAGCTCTGGTGCATATCAAGCACTTTTACCTCAATTTGATCAATTTGAAATAATTTGACAATTATTCTTTGTTATGCTACTCTAAATTGCTCTGTCTAGAGAACTGTGTGCTTCCAAGTTTGTTTAGGTTTACAGTTTAGGTTTAGCTTTGGCCCGTTTGGCTCCATCATGACAAAGCCCCTGTGCACAAATCAAGCTCTATAAAGAAACGGTTGTCTCAGTCTGCTATGAAAGAACTTGATTGGTCCCATTCAACACTTTTATGGTGAATTGGAACACAGACTGTGAGCCTATTAAAAATTAATTTTCCACAAGCACATGTAGGTGCGGTGTTCATGTTTACATGTACTTTTGGCTTTTTAATGTATTGTGGGAAATAATGACATTCTGTTTGATTCATTTTACACAGAAGAAGACGGATTACGTGATTTTGATGTGATTGCATTCTAGTAAAGCTCCCAGGTCTACAATTCAGGGCAAACTGAATTTAGAAACGAGACATATTTTAAAATGTTTTTTACTAAGTAATTCCCATACAGCCTTAAAATTTGATGGATGTCAATTAAAATCAGAAATTTTGAAATTATCCTGAATAACACAGATGTAGCTCAAATCTATGCAATATTACACTTTTTCTCGATCGCTCACAAACGATTCATGAAACAATTCACCATTCTCTCACACCTATAAACACATTCTCAGAACAATCATTCAGTTTCTCTGTTCTTCTAACGTGACAATAATGAACGGAAGCTCAAATAGCACACACATTTATCCATCAGTAAACATTCAGCAGAAAACTGATGACACACCAATCGGAATCTGTAAACACTTTATATAAGGGAATGTCGCTATTCTGTATCCAGTAAACTGTAGCACGTTTATTTTTTAAATGTTCTGTATTTTTGCAGAGCTCAGAGACGACTACTTACAAAAAATCTTTTGTCAGAAGACTAAGAATTGCTATAGAATCCCGTAACGAAATTGGGCCAAAGGTGCATAGGATGCCATCTTTAGTCATATGCAATTGTATTCTGTATTGTGTTGCAAGCCCAGTTTATATTGTTCTTTGGTTTTTAAACTTTTCTTGTCTTTTATCTACTTCTAATCTAAGATTAATTTACAGTTGCAGTAAATTGGAGGCGTACATTTTTTATTTCTGCCTAAATCTCATTGTAGCAGTTTGCTCTATCTGCACTCTTTTAGGTTGTATATTGTAATAGACACTGCAGCTGTTCAATTACTAGCTATATTCTTGAATCCCGATAAGAGGTTTTAGGATCAGTTTTTTTAAGTGATCTCACCAGTGACTATGTTGGAGGATGTTGAGAAATGTTGGGTGAGAAGTGAGTAGATTTGTGTTTTGAGAAAAGGAGCCATAATTAAAAAAATGTGTTTAAGCAATCGTGAAAAAAACGTAACAACTCCGAGCCATTGGTCAATTGTCCAAATGAAATAAATCTGTAGAAATGCATGAAACACCGTGCAGTGCTGGCATCTGAAGCATGAATGTACATGTAATTAAAGTTTCTGCTTTCTCTTCAGAGCGTGCTGACATGACATGCACGCGCGAGCACTGCCGAAGCTGTGCCGCTCTGATTAGTCTCACATCCATTTGCATTTAGCAGTCAACATTTCACATTACGCCTTTTGAGAAAATGACAACATGCTGTTTTAAAGTTGCTTTTAGATTTAAAATGAAAGGCTTGAGGCATGCTTTTAGTGAAGTAATAGGAGGCACCGTGCCTTTTATTGTGCTGCTAAGGTTGTCGTGAGCAATGGGCTTAAATGCATTAACGGACTGCAATTACACTTATACACAAAAGAGGTATTAGATAAAAATGACGGTGGATTCATGATGATGGTGGAATGTGTGACCTTTTGTGTAACCTGCCACATAACAGCATGTCCTCCCAAAAAGCTCATCCATCTTTGGCACATTTCATGAATACGGTACTCCTCGCTGTCCTATTGCTTTTTAAAAGCATTAAAGACACTGAAACTGTGATTTTGATATGTTTTATAGATATAAAAATAAAACTGACTGTATAAAAATGCTAGTTTAAAACACAGAGGTCTGTGGATGCAGATGCATAAAGCACAAAATGTTCCCCCAGAATTATAATGCTTTAAAATATAAAATGTAATATCTTGAATTTCTTGAATTAGAAAAGTTCTATAAAGTATGTACTTTGTGTATTCTTAAGAGTTTAAGCTGTCCCATCTTTAGAACTATTTTCTCTGGATATACTTGATCATATTGTCATATACAATTTACCTGTGTAACAACACTGTAGACTTTTTCTAGTGACTGGTTACATCTACATTCAACTGGCACAATTGCAAATGATCACTCATTGCAACAGTCTGTTTCTGGAACCAATCACTAGACAATTTTGAGTTGAGGTCTGACTTTTTTTGCAGTGAGACAAGGTTGAAAACAGTATGCATGCAATCATAAAAAACATAAAAAACATAAATATTGCATAACATAAAGTACATAAATAATAAATGTTGCACATCCAACACACGTGTTGCACAGGACTAGCGACAGTATCCGCTTCATTTGTCAAACAGAATAAGAAATGTTCATCTACACCTTGCTTTGGTTTGTGACAGTGTTCATGTGGAAAGATACAAATAAAAATGACCCTGAAAGAGCAGAGCATCATAACCACCTGCCGATCCTCTCACAGTCTTTTATGAAATGAGCCATTTCCAGAAACATTAGATGATTCTCAATGTTTAAAAGGACACCTATAGAACGTATTCAATAAGCTTAAATATATATTTACTGTATATACAGGTATATAAACAACAGTTAGATCAGTGGTTCTCAAACTTTTCATTGTAAGGCCCCCTTTGTGTAGAGTGCATCGCTTTGTGGCCCCCCAAATAAAAACTTAGAATCATGAACTTGATATCATGAAACCATAAACAAATACTGTTATACAATGCTAGAACATTAATACTTCTGGTTGGATGTCTTGTTTTTCTAATGTTTAATTGCATACAATTGATTATACATTTCTATATTTTATATAATTGCACAAAGTCTGTTGCCCCCTTGGATTTATCTTGCGCCCCCCGGGGGGCCATGGCCTCCAGTTTGAGAACCACTGAGTTAGATTACATATTACAACCAAAGCATCTTAATACGTGTTTTCAATATCTCTTCTCTTGCTGCAACTGCAACAACTAAAACTGGGTAAATATTGTTATTTTGTCAACATCAAATAAGTTTCTTCTATTTCAACTTTATATGGAGAGATCAAGCTATAAGTAAACCATTTAGTTAGATACTTGTAGGCTGTTTTCTTAAAAAACTGTAAATGCTGTGGCTCTGTGCTGTTTATTATGTGATATTATATTGTGATGCACAGAAATGACACTTTAATAGCCTGAATCAGTATCTTTTTTATTAAGGTAGCAACACAATAAACACTAGGCATAATGTAATGTTAATAGGCTTAGTTTACTTTCCTGTTTCGTTTCACTCCGTCTCATGCACACTTGAGCGTGCAAGCCTTTCAAAGTACACTCAATTGACAGCATGCACAGATGGATGTGTTTAATGCATGTGCATTATAACTTTGTTGCCAAAATTAAACATGTCTGTACTTCTTAAAGTTTCATTCTGCTTAAAGTGTATAAGATTTAGTACCATCTAACAGTGAGGCTGCGAATTGCCATCAACAGTTCACTCCACCCCTCCCTTCTCGAAGCACTACGGTGGCTGACACTTTTTCGCTTTTTTGCAGAATGAGATAACGTATTTACGAAACGTACTGTGTAGAGCAGTTTGTCCGTTTAGGGCTACAGTAGAAACATGGTGAATTCCATGTAAGTGCATTTAGATAGAAATAGCTCATTCTAAGGTAATAAAAGCATAACGCTTCATTATGTTAGGTCTTTATACACCTCTAAAGTCATAGTTATGTATATTATATTGCATTTCTGTCAATAGATCCTTTGAAAATGACACACAGCACCTTTAAGACTGGAATTATACATGTATCCCCTGATCATTTTGCATGGCTGTCCTTTGCTGGCGTTCGTCACTTTATTTGTATTTTCCATCCTCAGGAAATAATTGCCTCATAACAATTGAAACGCAGCATTTCTTCAAAATGATTTAACAGGTTATGTTTTCTCCACAATCACATCTGTTGCCCCTAATGTAGCGATGCCACAGTAGAACGCATTCATATTCATTTTAAAAAAGGGGTTTTAGATGAAATCTTGAATGGTTATTCTGTTTATTTCGTATATCTGCTTTAAGTGATCGTTTTCCCTGTTGGATCTATAAATATAGAGCTGTTAAATGCAGAGCACAGTGAGAGACTGTCTCTCATCTCAAATCCAACCACAAAGGAGACGACAATAAATTAACTTTGACTTGACTTTTTCTAGAAGAGTGAATTAAGGTCTTAAATTACTTAAACTACAACTGACTGAAACTAGACGGGAGAGCGATTGTTGTAACCATTTGTTTCCTGGTCTGTAGCTCCATGTAATATGTATCTCAGACCATGATGTAATATTAAACATTTTCTCAGCTAGTTCTTAGACAAAATAGTGTCTATAGTAATAACGTGCAGTTATTACTTACTCCCACTGGTAACCGGTTGGCATCAATGTTAATAGAAATATGTTTTAAACATATGTTGTAAGTTATGTTTTTGATATGCATAGACCAAAATAGAACAGAGTGCAGTATATGACCTATATTCAGACTAAAAACAATTGGAGGGGGGGTGAAAACCTTCCTGTTATTCACCGCAGTGTGAAGAGACAAGTTAATACGTACGTGATTCATTCATTTCATTCCTACGGGGAGGCCTGTCACCACCTGTCAACATATCACGTCATCTCTGTTATTCCTCATCCTCCCTCAATATTCTCATTTTTGGCTTGCTTTGACTTATTGGGAGCTTGAGTTGGCGAGAGCTTTTACTCATGATCCATATCTTCAAATGAGTGAATAAATACAGATGTGTAGCCTTCCTTGCAGCTCTCATTGGTCTACATTCAAAATGGATGACTTCTAGACCAACAAGAGTTTCCACCAGGATTCTTACTCTTGGCTTTTAGATAAATCACACCAAACACTGTGGCCTCTCTTGCAGAAGAGTTTATGGGGCTCCAGCCTTTGAGAGCTTCAGCAACACAGCTACATTTATATTTCAGTGACTATATATGAATAATGCACAAAAAAACAGTATGAAGGAATTGTATGATGCTTTTTTGGTAGGGTCTGCCTCAACACGTTCAACCTTTATTCCCACCCGCTTGGTCTAGTGTAGCTTGAGGAACATGCTGATGTGAACAAATATTGACTTTGTCCCTCTTATGTGGGGTGATCTGGTGGTCGAGGTTGAGCACTCTTGACATATTGATCCGTCCTAACATCTCTCATATTTGATTTCTATTCAGTAATGAAATGCATGAAAACCTGGGTATATCAAACTAATATAAAGCTGTGTTTGACGTAACTATCTACATAAAAAAGACCAATACAACTATAGTACTGTACAACTACAATTTTATTATTAAGTTAAGACGTGGGTATAGTGTAAACGGACAAGACTCTGGAAAATGTATTGCTTTATGATTTAGTGATAGTAATAAAACGGTTAGTTCCAGTCATTGATCCTAATTCTCATTTGTCAACAGCATTTTGCTTTGATTTCTTTGTTGCATATAGTATAGTCTTGTATACACATACCAAATAGGCAAGCTTTGCCATTATTGGTCACATTTTAAGATTAGAGGACAAAATTCAGTATTGTTGGAATAATCGCAGGCAAGTTTGGCTCCATGGCATTTTGGGCCTAACATTATAACAAGCGAATTGACATTTCCAGGCAATATACAGGACCTAATGCACTTAAAATCAATGTTTGGACAATAGGTTACAGTTTTTAATAGACACTACAAAGTCTGTGCGCCGTTTAGGTGTAACATTATTTTGCAGAGATATGAAGTACTAAAGAGTGGAAGCCAATGCACATTCTCTATTTACATGTTTAAGCATATAGTGATTTTTATGTGTCACTAATCCAACAGAGGCCTTTCCCGGCCTCCAGAGATCTCTCTCCACGGAATTCTAGAACTCCATTTCCCATCAGCCTTTTCACAGAACTGATTACCATCCCACCTGAACATCATCATGATTGGACTTTATTACTTCAAGCTTAACTTATGTTCAGTGCTAAGTCTTGTTAGCATTGATGCATCTCAGAGCGTTTATTGGATTACTTTGGATATTCTTTTCTGTGTGTTTGACCTTGCCTCAACTTTATTCTTTTGGATTGTTTTCTGCCTGCCCTGCATGGTAATTTACTCTGCGTTGGAAGTTTTTATTAAAAAAAACTGCAAATGGATCTAGACCTGCCTGAATTGTCATTACATCATGTTGGGATGTGTACTGTGTATATTCTTTTAGTATATTTTCTGCACAATGACGTTTAGAATAAAGCCCAAAACCCAGAGCTTGTTTTAATGAGCAATACACAATGTGCAGTCTTTCTGTTGTAGAGTCTTTGCATTTTCTTGAAAAACCAACTAGCACCAAACAGTGTTTTTATAGATCCTCTTATTTAGGTTATATACTATTTAGAACTGAATTAATAAAGCCAGATAATTTCCCAGAATCCTCTTATGTACTCTTTATACTGAATAGTTTATACATTAAAATTTGAATGTCAATTTTTGTCTTTTAAAAGTAATGTAAAAGTAATGTGGTAATGGTGCCGTATGGAAAATCTAAAGCCTGTATGGATGTTTTTGATGGCTTAGTGTACAGAAATATGTCTAAATTGTACAGAAAAGCATCTTTTTCTTCAAAATCTGATCAATGGCCTTATGACTGCGAGCAATGTATTTAAATTATAATTGGGGGAGAAACACCAACAGTTTGAGTCTCTGTTAAACACAAACTATGAGAGAGAGAGAGAGAGAGAGAGAGAGAGAGAGAGAGAGAGATTGTTATTATTGCTTCTCTTCTGTTACTATATGGTCATAAAATTTTCATGCACCCCTAAGGTTTGCTCAAGGTTTTTTGAAACTTCAGAATCCAAGTACACATTTTGATGCCTGTGACTCTCATTTTCAATAGAAGAAGACATTGGAGTGAATGGATTGAAGGATTTTTAGGGATTTCTTCTTCTGCATGTCAAACTCACGATCTCTGGTGATTTCCTCGGCAGACTGTTTCCATTGCAATTAAGTGATAAGAGCCGTTCCAGACCATCCACATACCACGCTGGAATTCTCTGAATTCATGAATTTAACATGGCGGTCTCGAAACACAGCAGACAACAGTATTGTTTTGCTAGACTCATTCTTTTCAAGTGAACGCATCTCATATTCCGTTTGAGAGGCATCTGTTTGTTCAAAACAAACAGACATGGGCAAATCCTGACAGCCGCTGCTACTCTCACCCTGAGGCGGACGTGAATTTGAAACATTAGAGTAATTGAGAGAATAACAGTAATGCGCTTCTCTGAAAACACATTACATCCACAAATACTAATGCGGCTCAAATTAACAGAATCTACCAGAGATAATGGGTCAGGTTTTCTAGCTCAAGGACCAATGGACTGCCTCACTAAACAAAAAATAGAGACTTGAAATATAAAATAAAACGACATAGATTTTCCCATGTTTGCAATTGTCATTGGATTGAATTACGTTTATTTATCACAATGCTTTTAAATGGATTGTAGAACCCGGCAAACCCATAACAATCTTGTGCTTGTTTTTCATTTTTTGTCCTTTTCAGAGTTATTTGCACCATGACAAATTGTTGCAAACGTCAACATAGATTCTATAATAGGCGTGCTGGAACTCTTAAAAAATGAGAGCTTCATTCATAAGAAGATATTATTTTAAAGGTCCAGTGTTTGAAATGTAGCGGCATCTAGTGGTGAGGTTACGAATTGCAACCAACGGTTCACTCCACTGCTCACCTCTCCCTTTCGAAGCACTGCGGTGGCTGACACAGCATTAAGATGTCATCACGTTTTCACTTCTTTGTCGAAGGAGATAGGGCTGAAATGTGTTCTGTAGAGCAGTCTTAGGGCAACTATAGAAACAACATGGGGAATTCCATGTAAGGGGACCGGCGGTGTATGTAGAAATAGCTCATTCTAAGGTCATAAAAACACAACGCTTCATTATGTAAGGTCTTTATACACCATTTCTGTCAATAGATCATCCAAAAAATTACATACAGCAACTTTAAGGAGAGAATCAAACACAAATGTTGAAATGATCAAAACTCGTACAGGTATCGGCTGTCATTTTTTAGAATGCGTTCTTAACAAAAACTGTAGCATCGTTTCTTTACAATAAGAGCAAAAAAGCTGTTATATTTAGCTTTCTTTGGTTATGTCTTATCCCGCCTAGAGCAACAAGTGAACCAGAACTGCCACTGGTGCCCCTTCAAAACAAACAGGTGCAGGATGCCTCGGGTAACAGGGCAAGTTCTTACAGCTTGAATATGAAGAGAGAGGGTTGTTAAGTTGTTCAAATAGTTATGCTGAAAGGAATCTGTGTCTTGGAACAACAATCTACACTCTGTAGCTAAGCTCCATAAGCTTTTTTATCATTTCACCCATACTATGTGTTCCTGCTTCATCGCAGACAAAATCAATATACCACCTCATTAAATGTCTTTACAGAGACTCAAGACTCAAGGACATTCAAGATAAGATCTATAGGATTTAAAAAAAAGCATGACGCTATAATGTCCATAGGAAAAAGAGATTTTGAAAAATATGAAAAGAAAAATAAATTAAAGCGTATAGAGACGAGGCTGAAAGCATGTGTGGTGAAATCACAGAACAGGTTCATTCATTAAAATAAAGGTTTCCTCTCTGTGAAAGAAAGGAAATAGCTCTTCTAACATCTCGAACCGACTGAATGAAAAACTGATCCGATGTTATACAAGAGCATGTAAACCTCTATTCAACAACTTATTAAAATTCCTCCTTTGAGTGCAGGCACACATACCAATCAGAGGTACCGTCTCTTTGTCTTGCATCATTTATGTGATGCAGGGGCAAGATACAACAGTGATACACAGCCTATTGGCAAGGACCTGTGCCGTGTTTTGAGCAGTACTGTGGATTTCGTGCCTATTTAATCAGGGTGGGAAAGTTTCTGCTCCAGAGGTGGAATATATATTTGCATAAAGAAACTTCCAGCGTGACCGGACTCTCCTGTAGCAGACTGTTGTGACACTGAACCGCAGCACAGATATAATATTCCCTAATTTCATTTACTTAGTTCACATGCATTCGTGATTTACATTTTGCTTGTTCATGGAGGCATTCATGGAGACATTATACACAAAAATCCAGTGTCTTATTTAAAAATAAAAAAGCTTTATTAACTTGACAACATCTTTTACAATAAATTAAGTGATTTTGGAGTGGGACATATAAAAAATGATTAAAAATCCAATAGTTAATTTCTCTAAAATGTTAATATATTATCTAATGAAAAGAAATTAGTTTTTAATTAACAAATTATATTTCTAATATACCCCTAATATTTTTGGTGAATTCTAATTGAAATATTTGAGTTACTCAGATCAATTTAAGCATTTGATTTAAATTTACATAATTTAAACAGTATATTTAACTGATTTCACAGCTTTAAAATGTGCTCATTTGTAAATTGTTTCACCAAAATAGTTGAATAATACACAGTTTTTACAACTTTTGTTTAATCGCAACTTTTTATAGGTTTAAACTAAAAGTATAATATTTTATTATAAATGTATGTGTATACTGTTGCACGCAGTGTGGGTAAGTTACTCTGAAAAAGTAATTAGTTACTAGTTACTAATTACATATTCAATAGTGTAATTAGATTACTTTACAAATTACTCTGTCCAAAAAGTATTTAGTTACTTATTACTAATTACTTTCTATATCCTACATCAACGTTGATTAGTTAAGTGATTCAAGGATAGACATGAAAAGGCTTATTTAATTCATTCAAATAAATAATATTAAACTACTTGAAGTACTCTATTAACTGACCAACGTATGACAGATGTGAGAATTATACATTTTACAAGTTACAAGTTAGACTTTGAATTTTTATGTCAATTCCACTATTGCACACACATATATTACACAAAGTATTTAGTTTAATTACATCAAAAGTAACTGTAATTAAATTACAGAAAACATAAGAGTAATCCCTTACTTTACTTTTTCAAGGGGAAAGTAATTAAATTACAGTAACTAATTACTTAGTAACTAGTTACACCCAACACTGGTTGCACGGTTCTGTTATGTTTTAGTTCTGGTTTTCGTGTCTGTTCATTCCTGTGTTAATTATTCATCATCCGTTCCTCAGTTTCACCTTTGTTCCATTAGTTCATTAGTTTCCTTTGTTTTCCATCTGCATTTAAACCCTGTGTTATCCTCAGCTCTTTGTCGGCTACAGTTTTTGTTTTACGTGTGGATCTGATTGCCTTTGTGGGTTTATTAAATAACCTTTTTGGATTCTACTACGTTGTTATGCACTTGTATACCCGCTACATGTGACAATTCTATGGCTAGCAGAGTTGAAGGAGTGGTTCAGTAATTTCAGTCATGTAAAAAGATTCACGAATTGGTGTATTATCACAATGACATTCTGGAACATAAAGTATCAACGTATAATATCAAAGCTGTCAACCCTAAAATATGTGTTTGGAGTTCATAATTTCAAAATGTTTTTATTGTTAATGTTTTAACAAACTGTTCCATTTTAAGGAAATAACGGGCCTATGTGTACTTTACAAGTTTGGCAATTTGTGTGTATGATATTCGTACTGCAAATGTATGCAACAACACTCCTTACTCGTCTTGCTCACAAAATCATTCAGTTTTTTTTCAAACTGCATATTAAGAAAATCTGGAATCATTTAAAAATAAAACCACTTTCCTCACACTTACATCTAAGGATCTAATCTTACATGTATGACTTCTCTGGTGGTTGATATTTCACATGTGGCGTGCTGATGAAAATTACATTTCACCTTCAGTGCAAATTACTTCACATTTGTGAAACACCCTGCTTGAGTTAGATTTACTATATCATAAATTACCAATAAAGAGCTCTAACAGCAAAATATATCACGTTAAAACGCATAAGATTCAGTTTGGTCTGTAATACCTATAATACATAAACTGGTATAGTTAGGTCTATAATACCTACTCAAAGCCATAGCAAAGTAAATGCAAATTTACAAATAGTATAATAAATAATACATGTGTAGTTTCTGAAGTCTACAAAAACCCTTTGAGGATTACACGGTGGCTGTAAACATAGCATTAGTAAAAGTAACTAGTAAAATATTAAAGTCACGGTTCAGGCGATTTAGAATGGAAGTTAACTGCATTTAACATTTCGGATATCAGTCTTTATTTCAAGTTACACGTACAACAATAGACGTTAATGCTATTTAATAATTGAGGCTTCTAAAATCATTTAAAAGGCATTATCCACGCTCATTTAGTTTCCTTTAGAGCTCACACTGGCTGACCTGAGGAAAACTGCATAGCAGGTGATGTTTCTAATGCATGAGGCAATAATGGCTAGTGCTTAAAATTACACATGAAGATGTCATATTGTGCGCTTGTGTGAATGTGTTAAAAGTATCCATAATGCAATGCAACGAAAGAAGACACGCAATCACTGCTCATCACACATCATGCGCTGTCTGGCCTGAAGTGTTTATACACTGTCAAATTAATCCTGTTTCCATATTTAAAATGGAAGAAATGGTTTGGATAGAAACCCGAGCGAGAATACGTATTTTTTATCTAGTTGCTATGGTGTTGTAAAAAAGTCACTATTTTCATGATGCACCTCACCATTTCAATGAATTCCAGATTTCTGAAAGGGGTGTTTTTAGGTTTCATAAAAAACTGAACTGGAATATATGGTGCGAATAGTTACTCTGAATGGGCTTTGAAAGCAACCATATTGCAAATCTGGACCTAAAAAGTATATTATTTTCTTAAAAAACGTGCTTGTTGCTAGCATTCTTTAAATTAAATGCTTCCTTATTTTATAATTTGTTATTTATTTAATACCAGATTACATTTTAAGTGCAAACAAGTATTCAAATGCTGTTTGTGGCTACTGACATTTAAAATAACCTGCTGAAGTAAATATTGCTCATTTATTTCACTCTGTACATTTCATTATCAGCTTTAAGACTTTATTGACTAGAAAAGGAGAAAGGATGACAGCAATAGAGTGAACAGGATGCAGGTCAGATCCTGTCTTGACCGCCTGAGCATCACTATTCAATGTGTTACGAGGACATGCGCCAGCTGCTAGGCACTACCAAGCATTCATCTTTTATATAACATATTTTGGTCACATTCAAATCCAATTTTACTGCAGAATATGCACTTCTAAATAAAGGGAGACAAAATGTTCCAAGGGCATTTCGGCTCTATTTCTGCATTTTGCTGCAAAATGAAAGTCTTCAACAGCAGGAACCTGCAAATCTACAAGCATCCCAGCAGCTGCAGTGTGATATCCTCCCGAGTGTCATTTGGTATTCCAGCATCAGACTCTAATAGAACACACCTCTCACAAACATAATGAATGTTTACTGGCTAAAGGTTAATATCCACTCGGCGCAAAATGAATCAACACTCTATTAATGAGACTATTACCAATAATGATGGATGAAGGAACTAGTCACCTCCAGAGCCTGGATCATTTTGGAGGTATTGATTATAGGGATGATGCATTTTTTAGACATCACTGTCTCGGTGGCCTGAGGGTTAAACCAAAGGTAATATATATTGATATATATACATATAGCTTCACAGAGACATAACATTTGTGCTGCTGTAAGACTGTAACCTGTCATCACTTCTCAGCTATTCTTATGAAATTCTATTGTTTTTTCAATTTTATTTTCAATTGTTGAATTAACTTGTTTAAATTAAGTAAACTTGACAAGTACCAAAATTCCTTTTTTCAGTGTTGAGTAAATTCTCTTAACTTTTTCTGTGACTTTATATAGAATATTTTTTGTCTTTGCCTATCGGCAATTGTGCATTTTTCAAAGATCTCTAATGGTTTTATTAATTATATTTTGTTTACTGTCTGACTGCGTGCTCTGGAAGCATCTATAGCAAAGAATCATGTGTGTAAATGTGTATGAATACTTGGCAATAATGACCTAAGACCTGATTCATTTGCAAAGGAAATGGCTCAAATGCGTGACTCTTTTATGAATCAGCCATAGCTTTGAATTTAATCAGCCAACAGATATAAAAAACACACAATTATATTTCTGAAACATTGTTAATAAGCTACTCCGTTATTTAATCACTTAGGCTACTGCCCAACACTGTTACCTGAGAATTGTGCCAAATATATAAGACTTATGTATTTAATTGCTCTAAATTCTCTGAAATGGTATCAATTTGTGATGAATGAATCTCTAACGGACACCGTCTTACATTTGCCCAGTGCAGTACATCCAGTTGATGAACCTCTCAGCACAAACTATACTTTCTGCAAAAAGACTTCCTGTCCTCTTAGGGTTTCAAGTCCAGTTGGCAGTCTTTTTTTAAACTCTTCTATATGATAAACTAACTCAAGTTTCAAGCAGTCTGACATTATTAGAATGAAATGTAAATGCCACCAACTAAACTTCATGGCCTGTGCTTTTCCATTCAACAGGAAACACATTGATTTCTGAAGCTTGTGAGGGTTATGGCAGGCCAACTGCAGTGGCTCTGATAGAAAGAAGTAGTCTAGCAGAGATCAGCCTGTCTGAGAACCACACACCATAAACCCCCCATAGGGAGAGGCAATTGGAGGACAGTTTTGCATGTCTTTTATCCAATAGATATCTGGTAGGGTGTATTAAAGGATTATTTCTTTGAAAACAGCCACTGCATACCTGAGGGGTTGAGCAGAAGAAACAGTTCAACTCAAAGGCTAAAATTAAGGTTGTAACATGGGTTTTCTTAAGCATATCAGGTACAGTATTGATGTGAAGAGTTGGGTTTTTGGTGGTATCGTGGTGTTTTTTCTGTTGAACACAAAATAAGTTATTCGTAAGAATTTAATAATTCTGCGACACTTTTCACTGCCATTGTCATTTTTCCTACTAGTTAATGGTGGCCAAGAACTGTTTGGTTACAAGCATTCGTCCAAATATCTTTCTCTGTGTTCATCGGAACAAAGAAATGAATACAGATTTGGAACAACTCGAGGGTGAGTAAATGATGACAGAATTTTTTTTTGTTGGGTGAACTGTCCCTTTAAGTTACAGAGTAAGCTAAGACCGTTTAATGTGCATCATTTTATGATTTAAATGAAGCTTTTGTATTCACAGTTTGGATACACTTGATCAAATATTTTCCCTGAAATGTAAGCCGAATGATTCATGCTACAATGTTTACCTGCTATGATTCACTTACCAGCATGAAGACAGAAAAACAGTCCAAGGTTTGTGAAACCACAATATTTACAGAGATTTTTTCACGCATGGATCTCTGACTCCAGCATGCTGAAATTCTCCCTCATATGTCTGACTCTGTCAGAAACTGATTTAAATGCAAAACCTCAGGTTTAGCGCTGGAAAAATAGTGTCAAAAGGTGGGATTTGTGTTATCCCCCATTTACGTATGATTTCAGAGGACACTAAAGCAGAATGTCGGAGTGCGAGAATGAGAGACTGAAACGTAATCGAAATTTAATTCCTTTCAAGTTTCGTCTGTTTTTTCCTGGATTCTCAGAGGTTCCGGTTTCTGTTCTCACTGCAGTTCTGAGCCCTTAGAGCTCTTGTTTCTATCTCTTTACTCACTGAGTCAGCAAAACCAGAACACAACAGCAGCTTCAAACATACACACACACACTTATACACACAGGAGGCTGAGATCTTACTGGCTCTCGTTCCACTTTTATTTTCTCTGTTTGAAAAAGAATTCTAGCTGCATATGTACGTTACACACTTCTGATATTTACATCATAGCAGAGTCATTTTTTGTAGGTCCGATTTTTCTTATCCGTGTGCAAATACATAGAATATTCACGAAGCTGTACATTCCAAAATATCTGCAAGAACTCGCTGCGGCGTCTTGAGTGTTTTCGTACTCAGATCTTGGTTTTTTTTCGTCACAGTGTGTTGATTGTAGTCTCGTTGGATAATTATCCTTATAAAACTAAAGCAAAGGTTTACACTGCGTCCTAACCAGGTCATGCACGATGCTACAGGATTATAGCGACAAGCAAAGATGTAAAGTAGAAAGGGATAGTTCACCCAAAATTAAAATCCTGTGATCATTTACTCACCACAATGTCATTTCAAACCTGCACGATTTTCTTTCTTTCGCAGAACACGAGAGAAGACATTTTGAAGAATGTTGTTGGTCTCCGTTGACTTGCATTGGTTTGTGTCCCTACAATAGAAGTGAATGGGGGCCAATGCTGTTCGGTTAACAACATTCTTCAAAATATCTTCTTTTGTTTTCTGCGGAAGAAAGAAAGTCATACAGGTTTGGAATGACAAGAGGTTGAGTAAACGATGACACAATTTTCATTTTTAAGTGAACTCTCACTTTAAGTATATGTGGGGCTACCCTGCCCATCACAAAACAATGGACAAACGTGTCACATCAAGTCTTTTTTTTAACCTTATATTGTTGCGTCGTGCCTGGTTTGGATGCTGTGTTATTAAAACAATAATGTAGCGCTATTCATTTTATGCTTAGTTTGTGCAAATGGTCAAATTAACCCAAAACCATTTGGAAAAAGCAATCAATCAGCAGTTCCGGTTCCCACCTGTTTCACCTCCACAGATTCATTGTTGGGGAAAAATGATGGTGTGTCGCATAGAACAGAGAAAGTTGAAATCAGAGGGCTTTACAGTGGGGATTGCGACACAGCTGAGGCTCAAAGCAGAAAGGGTGACCTGGGATATTGTGGTTCAGGCTCTAGTGTTCAGTCAGGGGGATATAAAAGGGCAGCATAGCGATTACTCAGATTGAACCAATTGCACTGTGTAACTATCTCTCAGGTCTGCCATTCCCCCAGGCAAAAAACACACCAGCTCAGCACTGTGTACATACAACAAGCGTCGTGTGGCCGGAGAGGCGTGCATGGGGAGGGTGGGGGAAACACAACAGCATCTGTGGCAGTACAGGATGTGTATGAAGAGCGTTTATTGACTGCATTGATTGTCGAAGTTGTTAAATAGCACAACAGACTGAGTGTAGAGGTATTCAAAGCCCTCTTGTTGTTTGAAAAGCATGTGAATGTAAATGCTTCGCAGAAAGAATATTGAGCCGGCTTGGGTTGTGTACCGTTCAGAGCCTGCTCCATTTCAGTTTAATTCCTGAATTTGGATTGAGGTAGGAAACAGAATTGTAGTTCAATTGTGAGAAAGATAAATAAAATTCAGAGAAATTCATGTAACTGCTTTATGCGTATTGTTTAATGATTCATGTCATATTCAGTATGAATTAATCGATAAACATGTTATTACACACACAACATGGGTTATTTTTAGAAAAAATATTTTTTAATACTTATTTAAATTCCATTATATTTTATTTCATTAATATATTACCAGTTTAATATCGATAATTTTTATTTTGTGCAATATGGTTAGAAAATAAAACATTTTTAAAACTTACCTCTAATGCTGTGTTCGCAGCAAATGCGAAGCATCGCATTCCTCGCTCTTTACTACATGCGGTATTAGTTCATTATATTATTATATATTATAATATGTATATATTACATAATAAACATAGTGCGACAGTGGGTGTCAATGAGCTCTTCATGGGAATATTTCACTTGAGTTGAAATTTTTCAACTTGCACGAAAGACGCGATTGACACCCAATGCTCGTCGTTCACGCAAGTTTTTGTCTATTCGCGTCTTTGCATTACAAATGGACTTTTTGCAAATAGTTCAATTTGCGTTTGGTGTGAACACAGCTTAATGTAAGTCTTTCAACTAGAGCCAAACATGAAATAGTATTTTTCCATTTCAATTTTAAGAACAATTCAATTCAAATGTCAACGTTCTTATCAAATGAGGCAAAATATTACATAATTTAATATACTGTATAATTTAATATTATATATAATCTCCATCTGTGTATGTGTCCATAGTCAATAAAGAATATTTGAAGAGTTTGGTTCAAAAATGGGATAACTCCCTTTAAACATTTTTCAAAAATCATGTTCTTTTATTGTGCATTCAAACTGCAGTTGGTAGATTTTGATTTAAGCCATAATAACAAAAAAGATACAGCTAACTAACACAATAAAACGCGATAAAAACATGATAACATAATAAAAAACATGATTTTAGTTTTTTTTTAAACTCTTCAAATCAAACTCTTCATTTGTTAATAAAGAATTATGTTTAATAAAGATTCCTTATTTTCTGTTTAGAGAATACATTTTAAAGGAAAGGCCAATGAGACCCGTCTTGTCCCATTTTATGGAGACTTTGTGACGATTTACTTTAAATGTCATAGCACAAACGTAATTACTGTTTCCTTAAAATTATACAACGTGTTGTTGTTTTAATCACGGCGTGCTGCTCATGGAACGCTCTATTCAGCTGAGACTTGGAGTCAAAAAGCATAGTTTAAATTAGCAGATAACATAACACGGTTAAATTAGCTCTCTCATCTTCATAAAATAAACAAGTGTACAGTGTGCAGTTTTAGGCATGAAAATGTCATGCAGTAGTGCTTTCCATAACATTTAACTTGATGACAACACCATCTGAGATTTATGAACGGTCAGGATTTATGATATTGCCAGATTTACACAGCACAACATTTGGCTTTCCAATTCACGTGATATGCAACAGATGTGGCTTTTTGGTAAAGAAAAAACGTCTAAAAACAAAATCAGCAATGCAATGATATCAACCAACCAGTCATTTTCACAAAGACGCTCTTGAAAGTGATGTGTCCGTCAACAAAGTTGCAGGACGGAAAACCTCCTGTTCTTTACGAATTTCACAGGCACCTCTTTTAATGTCCCATTTGAGTGTAATGACAGAGGACTTTGTTATAGCAGATGTTTGGTAACTCCCTGCTGATCACTCCACCAGTATAGCTGCTAGACTCATTATCATGTTTCTCTATCACTACTGAAGCAGCTGCATTTGAAAACAATGTGGCGGTTTAAACCCAGGAATCAAGCATATGTGCAGTGTTTTTGAGACAAATCCTTGGGTGTGATAATGACAGTTTTTGTTGGTGTGATCAACTCACATAAGTTATGGGATTAATCTTGAGCAGAAAAAGCTGTTTATGACAAGAACATGTTTCACAAAGTGATTAATGATTCATAATGTTCCACAGTGTCAAAACTTCTAAGAATACTAAAGCCTTTGATATTAAAGAACGTGATTCCTGCTTAAATGTTCGCGTACGGTATCGTTTGCGGTTTTACCATGATATCATTGATATATATATATATACCATGGTACTGAATGATTACAAGTGTTGGGAAGCTAAACTGTATTGTATTGATCGCACAACTACATTAGAACATAATCTATATTAATTAAATGAAATGTAATCTTTTGTAAATAACTGTATAAATAAAAATGTTGCTTAAAGATCATATGAAATGGCTTGAGAGCTTGATCTCTTCGAAACCACAAGTTGGGCAGGGTGTTTTTTATGTGACAGTCCTGAATATTGATGTATAACTTGCTAGTAGTCAATTACAATGTCAGAAAAAAGATACTGTGAAGGTATACGTTTTTTCTTAGGGAAACAAAACATTTTTCTATATAGACACAACAGGTCTTTAGGGCACAATGTGCACCCAAAATGATGTTTTTGTACCTGTAGAGGTACAAAAAGAAATCCTTAAGGGAACCACACCAGTAATGGCTAGTGTACCATAAAAAGAGTACATATAGTAACATACTGTATGCTACACTTGTGATGTCATTGGGGCTTTAAAGGAACAGTTCGCCCAAAAATGAAAATTCTGTCATGAATTACAAGTCGATCCAAATCTGTATGAATTTCTTTGTTAGTTGAACACAATGAAAGATAATTGGAAGAATGTTACCAGGGCCTAACCAGTGACTACCATAGTAGAAGAAATATTGTAACAATTTTTAAGAATTTAGAAAAGCGATTCTGAGGCACCTTTCACACCCATTTTGATTCTTTCCTACTATGGTAGTCGATGGTGCCCCAGAACTCTCAGTTACTAACATTGTTCTAAATATCCTTCTTTGTGTTCAACAGAAAAACTTGTCCCTTTAAAAGTTTAACTTCCGAATCAACAGTTTCTCTTTCCCAACACTTATGATGTTCACACTTCATGGTACATTAAAGAATACCGTGGCATAGCCATAATAACATGTCCAGAAATTCAGATAACTTTAACCTTTAACTTTAAGAAAAAGAGCATACAGTGCATGGCATAACATTTCCTTTAGCTAATTTAGAATATGTGATTTTGTAGCCATTAACTAAAGCTGTGCACATAAACCTGGGAAAGCTGAAACATTCTCATAACTGTATCAATAACTCCTACTTGATAGTAGTTGTTTAGAACCTTCAGACATGGCCTAGGTTATCTGAATCAATTGCACTGCACTCACTGCTGGTGTGCGAGAAAGAGAGAGAGAGTAAAGATTCAAAAATGAAACCCTCAGGGTGACGGTGGGTAAGGACACTTAACTCGTCGCATGCATCATCTCAGAAGACATGATTGGTATGGCAACTCTTTCCGAAACAAAACCAATAAAATCCTCTTCTCTTCACGAATATAAATATATTTTATGATATTATGTACAATAAGGTTTGCCATCATGAACACCATTGGTATCGGGGGTTGACAGAGCAGATTATTACTCTTGCTATGGGTAAACACACGTTTTGCAAAGACAGCCATGACTGATTGACGTGTTGAAGCATATTCTGAAGAAATGACTTCTGCTGCGAGAAGGCTGGTGGTGCGGGGAGTCATTTAGTCCCGAGAGCCGGGCGAGGCGCCGTCCGCCTCCAGTTCCCATTGAAAGTTTTGCCCTGTCATTTGGTAAAACATCATATTAAAGGGCTTGTAGAATTTGTGCAGTCTGCGGATGACGTCCGGGTCTATTTTGGGGTGAGTTCTGCCCTTGGATTTGCCCAGACACCGCGGGGTGCTGCTGTCCTCCGGCTTCTTCAGGCAAGGAAATCCCTTGGTTTTATTAAAATAGAAATGTTTGTCGGTAACAATGCGCTTGAGTCCCAGGAAATCCTGCACCTTTGCCATCTCGCCGGCTGGATCAACGATAAGCCCCTCGCCGCTGACGAAGTGCATCTGCGAGAGGGGAAAATACTGCATCCAGCTCTCCAGGTGAAGCGCGTAGATCCCTATTCTCAGCGCGCTCCACGACGCATCAATCAGCCCCAGCGTTCGATTCTTGAAGGCCAGGACTTCGAAAGTGGGAATCTCAGGCCTCTTGGACAGCGTCTGAGTATAGTCTGAAATGGCTCTGGTCACCGGATTGCGTACGACTATGATTAGCTTAATGTCCCTCGCCATCGTGCGGATTCGCTTGGGAGCGCTGTGTTTGTCACGAAGTAGCTGGGCGTCTTCTCCATCGTGATCTGTCCTTCCAGCGTGGAGGGCATCAGCTCTCTGCAAAGCAAGCGGGAGAAGCAAATTAGCTCGAATTAGTTCACACGGCACACCATATTTTTTAACAAAAGGAACACGTTAAGTAGACAATTGAAACAACTATGTAGCGAAAACGCACATGAAACTCGCGGTTATCATCGCTAGTTATGTCGCAGAAAGGAGCGTACAGCTTATTACACCCGCGCAGCAACATATAAAAGATAAAAGAGCAAAGATGAAACGACGGTGTACAAGCATGCTCATTGCTTAATTGACTCCATCTGTATCACTCCTGGCGCTATTTCGGTATTTTAATAATGAGTTCACTGCATATCATTAATACTGCTGGGCCTGAGGTATTGTTGTGTCATACATTTACTCACTGAGTCGCACTCTTTATGTTCCTTCACACATCTACAGTCTCTCTGGCGGGGACACATAGCCTGACCCGCTCACATCTCTAATTAAATGGCCTATCTGGAGACCAAACATATTCATTATGACATTTCTATTATGAGGAATGTTTGTGCTTTGAGCGATTTCTCTGAAGATAACAGGCAGCGTTTGTCACCACATTAACTTTCTATGCTCAAGATCAAACTGGTAGAAGAAGCATTGTTAGGAAAGAGTCATTCACACATTTTTTTTTAGCAATTTAACTAAAATATGTTTCACTTTGAGTTTATATTTCATGCGATTCATGCCTCGGGAGCGCAAAACAAATGAATATTTAGCATGTTGTCTGCTGCTCCATGATCTATTCATTTGATCTATTCAGTATGGTCCCTCATTAAACCTCACAACAAGAATTTGACCTAAATGCATGATTACGTCATTTATTTGCCTCCGTTTCTATGTAACGTATTGACACAGAATATGAAACCTTTCGGTACGTTCAGAGAATAAACAAAGCCATCACAGATGTCAAATTCAATGTAACTCCCCGTTAAACTAGCCAAAATGTCCCTATACTGTATTAAATTTAGCAGAATTTTTTTTACATTTATTATTTTACATTTTAAAGCTTTGAAATCGACCTTAGAAACCTAATGTACAGTTCCTTCACTAATAATAAATCACAGTTTTGTTCAGTTCATTTAAAAGTTACCATGCAATGCACATTTTAAGGTTACCTGATAAAAGAAATCCGCACAAATAAATTCAAAATGTGTGGGATTTAAGTTTAGCAGCTTGTTTGAAAGAAGCAGTAGCGAACCGTGATGTTTGATCCTTGGCCCTCTGCGCAGGCGCAACCCACACCCTATTTACCTTACTGTGCTTTACTATAGAAGTGCGCGTACATCATTATACCGTCACAGATCACACTTACCACATGATACATTTACAATGCTGCTCCAGACTTGAAACGCAACAAGCCGAACCGCACAGCAAGACAGTTATCAGCAAAATAACACGCAATACAAATACAAATTATTACAAATATGCATTATGATCGGCGTGCCGCGTGTATGTGCTCTTCAAGGGTCATTGCTTTCCAGTGGCTCAGTGGTAAGAGCATTGCGTTAACAACGCAAGGTTGTGGGTTCGATCTCAGGGGATTGCAGATACCTATGCATAGGATACAGCAATGTAAGTCGCTTTGGATAAAAGCATCTGCCAAATACATAAATGTAAATGTAAATCATAAAATCACAAAACACAGACTAATGTACGCAATACATGTACAAAAAGCGACTCCTCTTGAGAGTGCTCTCAGCAAAGAAAACCCGCAATGTACATTAAACAGAGATTCACCAGCGAATAAACTGTGATTATAATAAATCACAAAATAAAAATGGTAATGTTACAGTGAACTAAACGCATGGAACTGACTGTAGTATATTTACCATTTATCTGATAAAGTGTCACTGTTATGCAGAATAACAGCAAATATGCACAATGTGTTAAATTTAAGACCAATCAAAACCACTCGTCTCATTTAGTCATTTGGCAGACGCTTTTATCCAAAGCGACTTACAGATGGGGTAAACGATTGAAGCAATTCGGACAACGTAAGTACAACAAAAAGCATAAGTGCAATCAATAAAACTGGCTTCATAAAGCCTACCACAGTATACAGTGCTAAGTTAAGTTAGAAGTGTTTTTTTTTTTCATGAGTCTCAAATAATGCTCACATCAGCAACCAGAATGAATTGAGGCACGGCGGCCTAATAAATCATAAATAACTTAACATTTGATGATCAAATTACTTGATAACAAAGTCTTCCTCCTGTTGTTTTGAACAACGTTTATCCGTTTTTTTTTTCTCCGAGACTTGATAACAAAGTTCATCCATTTTGCGCCCGTTTAGAAAAATGATATGATTGGTCAGTTTTACTGTCACTCGCAATGAATCTCTCCCATTGATTTACTGTAGTGTCAGCCAGCGCTATGCTTATTGAAGGTCGCCCGACGTAAGCACACGTTCGACTTCTTGCAGCATGCGCAGGCCGACTTTTATTGAAAATAATATTTTAAAGTTTTTTAATATAATTTTTTACGATAGTTTAGGTCATCACAGAGGGCCTAGAGGGCTCTGAGGGTTCGATACTGGAAAGACGTAATGCATATAAAGACAAAACCTACAGAGACAAAAACATTATCTCGTAAGCTGTAGTATATTCTTTCTCTTTTGCAGCTGGTCTGAACACAACAAATCCAAATATATAGTTTTGTTTAGCAATTTGGGCTAAATGTAATATTTATCGGCTTTATGGCTCTAGGGGACAATGTTTAAAGAGCTGGCTTTTAACTTAAGCAGAACCCTGTCAAAATTGTTCCACATTCGTTCACTGTAACTTGTCATTTTTTCACATGTTTGCTTTCTCTTCGTGTTTGACCTTTTCCAGTATTAGCTGAGCATTCACACATACTACAGAAAAAAATCACACCTTCAGCACACCACACATTAAATAATGATTCTGTGAACCACTTGCATTCAGCTAGCCTCAAACTATCCAACAACAGCACTATGAATAATGTGTATCACACTTTTTAACCACCTGCTATTCCTTATTATCACCAAAAACAAGCTCGGTGTAAGAGCTCAGGTTCTCAAAGCTAACCTTGCTAGCATCAAATTATCTCACATATTCACAAGTGAGACCCTGAGGATTCCTTCTCTGTCAGACATTCGTGATGATCTGGATTCACTGCAATGACATTAGTTCTGTAAAGCAATACTGAGAATATAGGCCTACAGCAGTTTTCTGTAATAAGGAGGTTAAAAATAGAAATTCTGTCATCATTTACTCACCAATGAGTTGTTCCAAATCTGTATAGATTTCTTTGTTTGATGAACACAGAAAAAGATATTTGGACGAATGCTTGCAACCATACAGTTCTTGGCCACCGTTGCATTCCATAGTGGGAAAAATGACAATGGTAGTCAAAAAAAGTGCCCCAGAACTGTTTGCTTTCCTAGATTCTTATAAATATCTCTCTCCGTGTTAGATAGTTTTATATAGTTTTGTAACAACACGAGGGTGAGTAAATGATGACAGAATTTTCATTTTTGGGTGAACTGTTCCTTTAATATGGAGGTATTGGAAAGTTTGCCAGAAATCACCCAACATCCTTTCTTACTTAGATAGCTGAAATAAATTAAATTGAACTCACAAGACTCATCATACTAGATATAAATAACTATAACGCTTAAAGTTTTGCAAACTAAATTATTATGCAATCTTCTAAACAAGCGAAGAAACTGCTGACTATTGAGTCTTCGTTTGATGTGACAGCTGTCGCTGTCAAACAAAATGGCGATGCACGAGACAATCAATCACCGCATGTTGGACACATTTTAAATGAGCACTTCTCCGGGCCAGCTCTGAATTCTCCTTGTGGAACACATCGAATGAAGTACATATATCCTCCATGCCCCTCAGCACACGTGTGCACGCACTCACTCACAAGTGCCTCTGTAATTTCATTTCGGTAACAGTACTGCACTTCTGATGGGTAATTTCCCAATGGATTATGCTTTCCTCAACACGTTATAGAGCCGTGGCCTCTTCTAGACCAGTAATGGGATATAAAACACATCTGTAGATAGCACTGTGACTAGAAAGAGTATTAGTTTTCATTACATTCCATCAATGTTCTCCACTTCCTCAGTGCGGTAATGAATGGCTAAAGATTTTTCTCTCTCAAGGTCTTTGAGAGGCGGCTATATAAAGGGTTCCGAACGCAGGTTTGTTTGCTCACGAGTTGAATTAAATAAATAAATGAATTTGAAAAAAAAACATGCTGAGACGGGAACTAAACCTGAAACATCCCATAATGAATCACCTTGGTTTCACCTATGTAAATCAAATCCAAAGTAGAGGCGCGGTGAGCGGTAGTGCCTAGATGTTTAATAATAACATGTCATGCTTCTCGGGACGAAACGTTCAGTCAACACGACAGATGACTGATGCTCAAGGTAACCTTCTTCATTTAAGACAAGCACATAACCGGCCATTGTCCTCATCAAGCTCCATGCAACTCATTATATGTATAATTGCGAAAATATGGAGATTACGGAGGCGCGATACCTTCATTTGTGATTGAGGTCGAACTCATTTCGACTGCGAGCGAATCAGTCATGGTTGGTGTACATTTAAAATGTCAGAGGGAGAAAGAGGTGGAAAGGATAGAAGAATGCTGATAAACAAGCTAATTTTCCTACGCGCCGCCGACGACTCGCCTGGCCTCGCGCTCAGCCGGAACGGCGATACACAAAAACGAATGGTTAACAATTGCTTATGCCTGCATGAGGAGTGCATCATGGCATGGGTCATTCAGGTAGGCTGGTAAATACAGCGTGCGGGGCTAAAAAGGCATCCTTCACCATCTGCTGTTTACCTGCTCGCGCAAATCGCATAATATACCGGAGCTATTTGTCTATGGACCTTGTCGTGCTTGCATAACGCTTGGAGAAACATGGTTAGGACGAGTCGGCTTAAACAAGATCAATTTCCCAGGATCCCCATGGACCATGGAAACATTTTTATTCCACGTTGTTACGCACAGATTGATAAACAAAAAAGAAGCAGAAGGTTACGTTGCGCAACTTGACAAGGATTTAACATTCAACTGACATGCTGAGAAATGGCAGGTGGGCACAGTTAAGTAAAGGGAATAGGAGCCTAATGAATATCATTTTGGGGGAACGTTGCTTTCAAAGTGCAAAAATACATCGTCTCTTTGTGCTTTGAAGTTAAAAGCATTCTAATTGCCACTTGCTGGGAAATAAAAGATGGGAGACGGATAATGTATGAAGCAGAGGTATTATTTGACACAAGTATTACTATGGTTTATCTCTAAATGCGTCTTCTAAGCCACTCTATGGCAGTAAGGCACTCATGAGAAATCCTTTAAAGTCATTTGATGGGTCCAATGCTCTTTCAGTCGTGAACTACAGCGATCACACAGCTATTCCATTCTTGTGTATGGAACGTTTTAACACTTAACACCCATACACTACGTTTTGTAACATCTTATAGTTCGTATTTAATCTTAGTCTTTTTTTTTTATCACTATTTCATTCACATTCTGTAGTGCTTGACCAAAACAGGCCTATACAATTAAACAGCAGTTCATCCTACTGTTGTATGTGTGTAATGAAAAATGTTGTAGGCTCTAAATCTCAAAGAAGGATTATAGACAAAATTTACTTTGCTTTCAATGGCAAATTATATAACAATGACATCACTTGCATGTTCTATTTAATATGGAAAAAGTTGGTGGTTTTGGTCTCCTAGTGAGATAACACTACATTTTGTGTCACTTTCATAGATCTAAATGCCTGCCCACAAGAGGATAGTTTAACATTGGTACACTGAAAACAATGGTTCTTTAGACAAACTTAAAAATGTATTTTATTTGTAACATTCATTTGATTAATTTTTCTCAAATTATTGTTTAATCCTTTACGCTGCATTTAATATTAATAAAAATGTTTTTAAAGTGTTTCATTATTAACATTTTGCTTGTGTTATGCTATTTAACACATTATGTATCATTTTGTCAAGAGGGACAAAACTAGCTGTGTTAAAACTAACACAATTTAATAACTTTATCAATCTCAAGGTTCTTTGCTTAAAAAATCATCAAAGTTACACACAATTTACTCCATTCAAAAACAGGTTAAACAGAAACAATGATTTTAATTAGACCAATATAAAAATGCTATTTAAATAAATATCAAAGTCATTTGACTTTTTACAGTGTAGGGACCAAAAGTAGTAAAAAATCTAAATTTAACAAGTCAAAAAATATTCTTAGATTGCCTGTTAAATCTTGTTTATACATTTACATTTAGGCATTTGGCAGACGCTTTTATCCAAAGCGACTTACAGTGCACTTATTACAGGGACAATCCCCCTGGAGCAACGTGGAGTGAAGTGTCTTGCTCAAGGATACACTGGTGGTGGCTACTGGGATCGAACCAGCAACCTTTTGATTTACCAGTTCAGTGGTTTAGCCCACTAGACCACCATCTCCACTGGTGGTTTATAAAAACAAGTTAGTAAGCACTCGTGTATTTTTTGTAACTTGAACAAAAACATCCAAACAATATGGTTAATTATGTTTTATAAATCACAGCAGTTTGTGGGCATGAAAGCTACACTGTATAAAATGATTCTGTGTCATAGTAGATTTCATGAAATGAATTGAGTAAACTTGAATTAATACAATTGTGTTCTTGTTTGTTTTTTACCAAAATTTTGGTTAAAATTAAAGAATATTATAGGAATTCTAAATGCACAAATAATTGAGTGAATTCAACTTAATTTTATCATGTTCAACCCAAACTTGTATAAAAGATCTTTACATAATTATTTTTTGGTGGAACTACATGAATTATTTAAGTTAATTTCCCTAACTGAGCAGTGAATTTAGAGTTCCCGGCTTGCTCTGCATGCGACAGCATTGTGCTATTCAGAATAAAATGAAAGACTTGATAGTGTTTATTGTTCAGTTGTCTTTAAGATTTAAAAGATATTCTGTTTGTATTTCTGAGTTTCGTGGTACCATCTTTCAGAAGAGTGGTGCTTGTGCTTAGGTTGTGGGAGATCTCATGCTGTGTTTTTTTCACACAGTGAACAGTAATGCTGCTAATGTCAGTACTGAGTCAACTCTCAGCTTACTTGTACATCATATATGTTGTAAACAATAATAATAATAAATAAATGTTAAACTGAAGTTAAAATAAGATTAAGAAGCTAACTACTAACAAATTAGTATTTCTTCTTGATTTTTTTAAGTTTATCATGTGACGTACTTAAATAATGTAGGTAGTTTTACTTGATTTATTCGTGGAATATAAAAAATATGCTTTAAAGAACTTAAAAAGATTTTGTGTAATACTGTTACCTTAATTTTTTTAAGTAAATATATGTGTCAATTTTTACAGTGTAGTGAACAACCGTTCATTTTATTATAGGGGAAATAACACACTTTCACCTTGCAATTAAAAAAACGACACATAAACACATTCGTTAAAACATTTTGTGATGTCTACAAATATTTTTAAGATTAGGCAGTAGCAAACCCATATGCCGAAAGTTCAAATTACAACACAACAACACCGCAATAAATCTCCATATACCCGAGTTGCATCAAAGGAAGGTTTTCTTTCTAAAAAACAGTTTGTGAAAAAGAGGCATGGCAGACATTCAAGCGGCAGTCAATAAGAAGAAAACAGAACTGTTCCTGAAAAACAAGCCAATGAACAAAATGATGAAGTGCCTTAAACTAGAGTTAAGAATCAGCAGGGACCTGCCAGTACCACATTACATCGATATCTGGGTCACAAAACAGCAATATTGCGATTAATTATGTTTAGTGTACAGTAATTCAAGCCTGTGATGTATCGCGATCTTTTACTCGCTGTAACAAAGGTGGAAATTGTGTGTCTCGTCTTCAGGGGTGAATAGAAATGATCTCTAAGAGTCTTGACAGGATGAAACGCATACCACAGTTCCCAAGACAGCTTTTCCCCTGCATCCTTTTGGCTTTCAACCGCCTGACTGATGCTGCGCTAAGAGGGCTGTTGAACGCCGAGTTTACAGGCCGGAGAAAGGTGAAGAGTAATTAAAACCACAACGCATCCTCCCTGCCGCCGAACGCCTCCCGCGAACCGCTTAGGAGAGAACTGACAGCTGGTCTTGATCAAAAAACCTTTTCTCTTCTCTCCACCCGCGATCCCCAGAAGGCCGTTCTACGTCCAACAGAGAAACAGCACAGCGCGACGCTATCTGCCCCGCCAGACTGCTGCACTTAGATCTGAAGCTATGTTTATGAGCCTCTTGGACATGCTGAGCATGATGAAATGAAGCAGAGGAGAGGCTTTATGGATCCTTGGAATATCACCATAAAGCTGATAATTGCTCCATGAAACCACCCTGTATATCACCTTGTAAATTAGCTTGTTTTCCCTCGCAACATCATTTTAACGAGAAATTGCAGAGGAAGGCGCCACTCCTCCGAGCGTCAGGCTCTATTTATGAATTCAATCCTGAGGGGAGTGGGGGAGAAGCGAAGAACGCCTTGCCGTTTTATCACTCGCACGAACTGGATGGCTCTAGGAACCTGACATTTACCGGAAAAATATGTATGCGGCTACTTTTACCCAGCCTGCATTTGTTTACGTTTCTTTCGACGGGGCGACCAGAGTGCTTCAGGCTACGTGCGTACAATTTTCCCACAAAGGCCCTCGAAATGCCGTGATTGGTGTGGCAATTAGGACAAGTAGGCGCCACATTTGGCTCCGTGCTACGGAGAGCATTCCAGTATGTGATCAGTCACTCTTCGCCTTTTCAATGTCATTTAGTATTTTATTGAAAATGTGTGGTCGTCTGAAAGAAAGCAAGGTAGAAGTGACACCTGGGTGCAACAAAGGACTCTAATTTCTGTCCAGAAAATCTCGCTGATATGGTTCAGTTAAGCAGAACTGATTAATATGACAGATTGGATGTGATAGATTTTATTGCCGAAGAGAAACAGCGATGAGCACTCATCCAGGTTCAGGGAGAGATTGCGGCGCTCTGCCCGTGAATGATAAAACCACAGCTTCCCCGCTCTGTATGACTGACAGGAGTTACAGACATCCATTAGTGCTGAGATAACCGCAAAGACCTAGACATTAAAACCAGAGCTGCCCATATGGCTCCCATCCACGCTAACAGACTGACATCAGAGAAGAAATGTACCGTGAATCCGTCATGTAGTTCATTCCACATGTTCGCATTAATGCATAATGATGTATGACATACACTCTGGGATTTAAGATCGAAATTTAGACCTAGAAAGTTTTAGGGTTTTCAAATTTTGTGGATATTAACTTTTCTTGTATTACTAAGAGTGTTTCTTGAGACCAGAATCAAGAGGTTTAAGACCCCCAGCCAGAGTACATCTTGTTTGCGCTAGCAACGGTCCCTTATTTTCAATGGACCATGACCATTTCTCCATTGTACAAAAGGTTAGATACGTTTGCCCTTATTGAAGCATCCAATGCTTTTTGGAATACACATTTTGAGATAACATGGATTATTGGGTTCTGCACCGTGCAATAGGGCTCATATGATGACATATCTCTAGCTCTTACATTATTTCACTCCCCTCTGTTGTTTCTTGTCATGTCTCCAACGGCAGGAATAAACATTACAGAGCCATGACGCAACATCAAAACTTGCTTGCGAAAAATCTCGCAAGGTCACAGTTCAAGTCCAACTTACATCTACGTCCTGCTCGCTTTCCCTCCTCTCTATACCTAATCATGTCCTGTGTCTCCGTATTCCATTATTTAATAAAAGGCAAAAAGCCCATAAATAAAAACGAAAGTCGCAGCCTCAACAAACAAAAAAGACCTAAGTACACTGTCTTATGTTGTTGTTTGTCTGGTTCGCTGAAGTCCTGTGAAGCACAGCAGTACTTTTAAAGTGCTGTTAGTCGGCAGCCACTCCACCGAGCCTCATATTTGCTTCAGTCAGCAGCACAGGACCCCATTTGTCCAAGGCACGCACTTATAATAGCTCTGTGCAAACCAGCATTTGGGACCAGCAATAGGTCTACACATTTCGTGAATGACAGTTTACCGGTCTAACATCAAGTACAACAGAACATTTCTCTCTCAGATAGTCAAACATGATGTATTTTCTCAATTTTCTAACTCGGGCTCGCTAGACTACTAGCCTTGAGAGATTTTAGGCCCGGTGGAATCCAATATCCACGACGGGTGGCCGATTCACGGCTGCAGTCATTAATGGAATAGTATCAAATATTCCCTCACGTTGGGTGTCTTCTGCCTTTTGTGTGTTATTGTGCAGCATGAAAAAGAACTCATGGCCTTATTTAAATTAAAATATCTCCTCCACGCTTGCTTTTCTGAACCAGTTTTGCTAAATCCTTTAAATATATCTAAGATTCAATTTATTTCTCCATCTGTGAGAAAGGCTCAGGCCGTCGCAGTCTCCAGAATGTAGCACACACCCGCCTTCGCACGTATCATCATTTTGTGATACGGAAAACCTGGAACATTTTTTATTCAAGAGCAGATTCAGCAAGGCAATTGATTTTTATTCACGTGGATCTATAATCCATATCTTTAACACTAAGGCAGACTTCATTTCCGAGGTGACTTGAACTGGAATGTGGTAGAAAGAGCGCGTTCCCCTGCCTGTTCGTAGATTACTCTTATGTAGAGTCAAAAAGAATTACCCACAATGCATCTCACTCCGGCAAGCTTATCCATCACCGGCATGCAACCGGCATATTGTTTCCGCGAATTCATTTTTTACCAGGAAGTGCACACTAACTGTCTTAGACAAATGGAAACGTTTGAAACTGTTGAAGTTCTTTCGGAGCAGCTGTGAGAGACACTTTGCGCAAGAAAGATCAGCACACCACCACTTGTCCAATTAAATCCGAAGAGCGTAAATGTTGCATAATTTAATGTATCCATTATATATAAACACATTTAACATTCTCTCTCATTTCCATAATGACCTCAACAGATTCATGAACACGTCTCAATTTGATCACCATGCTTTCTAAAGGTAAAGTTCTCATGTATCACTGTCTGAACATTCAAGTTCAAAATGCTAAAGTTTTTAAATTCAGATTTAGAGACCCAAAAAGGCCTAAGCACATTCTATAAGTTCATTGCAAAATGAAGTCATAATTCACTTGAAGACAGCCGTACTCTCTATCCGGATCACAGAAGTGAAGTGGAGTGTTAGTATAATCCTTACATGAAGCGATACAAAGGAGAACAGAACTAAGACGGAAAACTGTTCTCAGACTTCACTAATCCATCAAAGCGCAGTGTACGTTCCCAGGCTCTAGTGCCAGTGCATTGACCTTTGATATGTTTTAAGGGCAAAAAATATGAAAGCGTTAAGAATGGAGTTGAAGCACCAATGCTTGGAGCTAATCTGCATGCTGTTGTCATTCAACTCTTAAATGTCAACGTTTCTTTATCTACCGTGTACCGCAACTTCAAGAGAACATCTTCGCTGTGTGGTTTTACATAGACCATTGTGAGCACAAATAACTGAAGTATTTCCTTCCACTTACAGCTTTTTTTAAAGGAATCCACCTGCATTTCCTTCATAGAAACACAATAGTTTCAAAGGGGGAAATAAGCAGAAATATGTTGAGCTAAGCAAGAAAAATGCATCTGGTTTAATTCTTTACACAGAAGCTGCATATCTACAGCAGAGCGGGTCTAGATTAACTTTCATAATTAAAGAAGCACCTCGCCGGGGTAAACAACTTTTTTTTAAGACCAAAATAATGTGGGTCATTAAAAGGCAGGCTTGAACAGCATTAGCTTTCATGGAGACATGATCGCACAGTGGTGTTTATTCGTGAACATCTGGCCTCCTGCTCACAACGCTCTAATCACGTACTACAGGACTAAGCTGCTCCATTAAAAGCTAAGCTTCACTATTACTAGGACATTTGATAATCCGAATTGTGCTTTTTGTGAAAAAAATGGCATAAAAAACAGTGAACGTGATATATTCAGGATGGATTTTACTAGACGATGATAACATGTTCGAGATGAGAACTCGTAGTAAGCTGGTGGTGTGTGTTCTTAACAAGAGCTGCAAGTGCAATAGTAATTATTTTCTGGATTGTTGAAGATTTAGCTGCTGTCTTGCACATGAGACACTTACATAGGTGACAAACATAACATCCATCAACGGCCTGCAGCAGCATATGGAGAAGAACTTCCGTTTACTTCCTGTTGGCCAAATCCTCATTTATTTCCATCTGCATGAAAAAATAGTTTTAGCAGTAATCGCTGCTCCGAAAGATGTACCGAAGCATCCACCAAGTATAAAACAGGACAGATTTTAAAGGACCACATGAAATTGCTTAATGAGTGCTGTTTTCTTTCCTGTCTTGACGTATTTTCTATTGAAACAGTATGAGTCTGCAAAATGTTGGACCCATTATCTCAGAAGGGAAAGAGTTGTACTTCTTGCGATTCTACATATTGCCCACTTGTATGCATGTTTAAATATATAAAACTAATCTATAAACTATTTTATTTTTAACTAATGTGTGTCTCTGTTTTTATATTGTTTTTCATTTGCTTGCAATGTTTTAATAAGTGAAAAACAAATAAACGTGACCCTGGACCACACAACCAGCCCCGGTATACATGTATAGCCAATAAAACATTTTAGGCTACAAATAGCAATCCTTATCGCAACTGTATTATTTATTACACTCATATTTGTCACTGCGACGTGCACAGTGGCAGTTCTACGGAGCCCTTTTAGGGACATGGTGGTAAAAAAAAATGAAAGGGAAGAGAAGAGAAAAAACCTTGCGTTATCTCGCAAAACTTTTGCGTTCTCTTGCAAACATATTTGCATTATCTCGCAAAACATTCAAACGTCCTGTTGTCCCGCTCCGTACATTAACAATGGTGCAGTTCATAGTAGATTCCCGGACCAATAACTCGTGAGCTTAAACGTTCTTATCAGGGCAAAAACGCGATCAGGGCATCGGGCCTTTTTCATGGTGACAAGTCAAACAAAACAACCCAGTGTCTCTACGATGTTCTATTTCAGAGATATAGGTCTAGCCTAATGGTTACTAAGTTAACTTGTTTAGTTGCTATGGCACCTGTCAATTGATAACACACTAAGCCACAAGTGAAACGAACCAAGCCCTGTACCTCTATCATATTCTACTGCAGAGATGTAGGTCTGGCTAGACGGTTGCTAAGATAATCTGTTTGGTTGCTATGGGCGTGACTTGGCAGCTGTCAATTGATAAGTAACGAAGCTAATAGTAAAACAAAGCAACTCCTGTGTCTCTAACACATTCTATTGCAGATATATATAGGTCTTTTTTGTTAATCCAATGCACATTCTTCAAAATATCTTATTTTGTGTTCTGAAGAATTAATATTGATTAAAAAAATATGACCACCTTTAATAGATAATTGATTCACATTCATGGTCTGCAACAATATTCCAGAAGGCCGTGCCATTTAACTGATGCTTATTTGGTAGAGTCTGGTGACTCTGAAGGCCATTGGAGTATAGTGAGCTCATTGTCATGTTCAAGAAACCAGTTTGAGATCATTTGAGCTTTCTGACATGGTCCATTTTCCTGCTGGAAGTAGGCATCAAAACATGGACATGGTTGGCAACAATCCTCAGGTAGTAAGTGGAATTAAATATATCCCATGCCACATTACATCCAAGTTTTTCTCCGGTTTGATGCTCGGTTTGAACTTCAGCAAGTGGTGTTCATCACATGTGGATGGGAAAATGGATTGAGTTTATGCTATGTGACTGGCTGATTAGCAATTTGATTAGCAAATTATGTATTTATTAAAGACATGTATAAAAAAGTCATTTAAATGAATGATATTTCACCTTTTTGACCGTTGTGAAGGCATGCCTCTTCTGATGAGAATCACATTTTGCATGCTTGTTTGGTGTCATAATATGTATAATAGTACTTAATGGCAAATCAGTTGGATTATTTATTACGGAGTAGCGACCTTCAACGTACTCGTTTCACGCTAATATCATAAAGGACCCTGTTATGGTCACAAAACTAAAAAAACTCAACATGTTTTTTATTCAAATCCGCGCTCCAGCGCAGTTGGCAAACAAAACTATGCGTTCAGCACCTGAACCACAAACAAAACATACTTCACACATATTTCTAAATTATCTTAATAAAGAAACTAAACGAAATACGAATAATTGCCATTAAAAACAAACACTAAACTATTTTTTAATGGCTGCAACAGCCTGTGTAAGGCGGAGGTATAAAAAACACCAGTCGGACTGAGAATTCTGATAAGGTGTCGGACAAGGGCCGGGCTAGGCCTAAATGTGAGGCCCGTGCAGGGCACTACACTTGTATATGACAGACAGATCTCTATTGATCAGATTTAAAATGTGAGATGATGTAACGATTAGCAGTTCTCTCTTTACACTCACACTTTTTTTCCTTTCACAGGTCATTTGTATTATGCGCTCCTCCGACGCCCTTTATTTTTTAAAGCATCATTTACACATCGAATTAGCGCTTTACATCTTTAACATTTTTAAGAGCTTTAATGAGGTGTCCAAGTTGAGAAATATGTGACAATGACGCAGATCCTTTTCGCGTGCACTGTACTTATCAGGAGAGAGAGAGAGAATCGAACAGGAACAGCAAGGGACCCGAGAGCGGTTTGTGTTCACAATGCATGTTTTTAGCGAACCGTACCATAAGGCAAAAGCGAACCGTACCCAGACCACCTCCTGAGATCGTTTGCAGTGTTCACATATGGGCCAAATACCCAAGGAACTGTGCTCAGACCCCTGAAAAGGACCATGTGTGATAAAGTAAAACAATAATGATTGGAAAAATGTTTTTCAAAAAAATTATTCTGAACCAACACACAAAACCCAGAAAAACAGCACTTTTGCTTGACAACTTCCTTATATGACAAGCAGCTGCAGTTTTCCCCTTTTATATCTCTACCAACCCAGGATGCATGAGTTTACAAATAAAACTACTGGCAATAATATTAAATATTAAAATACTAAAAACACAACATAAGCGTAATATAACAATGTTCCCAACCAGCTTCATTTTCCCTACTCATTCTAGACAAAGTACCAGTTGATAATGCTGTGGATCGAAGCAATGAACTCAAACAATCCAATTCAACTACATCACATGCATGTCCTGTCTGTCGAATATTGCACTGCTGTTGCGTGCCGGTTTCACACAGCGGCTCCCTTGTCAAATTCTTGCATAATTTCATCTAAGCAAGCTGTGTCAGCTCAATAAACGGGAAAAATCATTCTTTATCTTCAGAGGGAGCGACACAAAACATGCCAACTGTGAAATGACTGTCCCAAGTCATTGAACAGTTCACTGGCTTGCGGTTCGAGAGATGGGTCTAGATATATGTGTGTAAATCTGCAAAGGATCTCAACACAGTTCTCAGAAAGCCTTGGGCCAATGAACAGCTTGTTTAAGCACTTCCAATAAACCTCTGCACATGTCTGTAATCTCCTCATCAGAGGTAGTTTCACATTATGGGAGAATCGCCCGCGCAAATGCGAGATATAAAGATTAACTTGTGTAATCTGCACTGCCAAAAGGAAGATTTTAACCGGATGTGTCAATGTTTATGCATTATGGAAACCTGAATATTAAAACCTTTTCTTAAGGGTTTCGGTTCTGGTTATAATCTTAGAAGATTATTATCTATTATGAGTGTCTTTTTAGCATATCTACCATATCTCACAGTGAATCGCATGCGTTGCTCTCAAGTAATAAATAAATAAATGTTGTTGTACTTATGAAAAATGGCCGTGAACTCAAGGTTAAGGCACTGCTATGTATAAATGTTGTTTATGTGGCGACAGCTAGAAAGTAACCCATTTCTAAATTAGGAAGAAAAGGCAACACCCAGCAGCTGGTTGCAACAATGAAAATGAATCTTGTTTGATAAATCATTTTAAATACAATAAAAAATTAAACAGTGTAAAGATTAAACAATGTGATCCGCCCCGGTGATGTGGGACGGCGGGTGGGGTAAAACCACAGCCCAGGGGCTCTGAGTGAGGCAGGGCTCCAGTAGCACTGAATATCTAAGTGGAAATAAGATACTGCAGGCGTAGATCTCGAGTCTCTGATGGAAGATCCTGTCCTTCGATCCCCAGCTGCACATCCAACCTTGAAAAAGCTTAATTTAGGCAGCAGGCAGAGGAGGATGAAAAATTATACTTTCAGGCAACTCTGCCATTATCACCTCACACATGTAAACAGAGGCCAATATACTGCGAGAAAGAGAGAGAGAAAAAGAGAGAGCGCACTCTATGGCAGCGAAGTGTGGGGTCCACTGACAAATCCGAATCAAGATTTTACCAAATGGGAAAACATCCAATTGAGAGCCTGCATGCAGAACTCTGTAAAAATATCTTACAAGTGCACCGGCACACAACTAACAATGCATGCAGGGCAGAATAAGGCAAATATCCACCAATCAAATTTATAGAAACATCTAAAACACAGTGACCCTCACTCATATCATTATAAAGCCCTGAAACACCACGAGTTGAGCAAAGAAATGAATCCTCTCTGTCAGCTGGTCCAGAGCTTCAGTCCTGATGTTTCAGTCCTGATGTTGCATAACAGAATGCACAAAATACACGGATATACGGACAATGTTTTATGGAAAAATCAAGTCCATACACCAGACGTTTAAAAAGTCTGTCGATCAGAAACTGCCATATCTGTTAGGAGAACACAAGGACTTCTGTGTGTTACACCGTGTCTACACCGGACGTGGCACTTTTTATTTTTTTTTATTTTTTTATTACTATAATTATCTCTCTTTTCTTCTGTTTACATACTTGCACTATTTGTACGCAGCCCAGCTGCAAATGCTTTGGCAATACAAATGTACATTTTGTCATGCCAAGCACACTTAAATTGAAATTGAGAGAGAGCGAAAAGAAAGCAGACAGAGATTCAACAAAGCCACCAACATCCAAGTTTCCTTGAAAACAAAAACATTGTTCCAGTGTTGTTATAATATATATAAGCTTTGGCTTATTATTTCTGAGTCACTGCATGAAAACATCTATCACTCTAAAGAGTGCTAATCTACAGCTTTTACAGCACATGTGACAACTTGCTCCAATCAGATAGGTACAGTATAAAGTTAATACCCTTGTCCTAAAAACACGGCTTAACGTATTGGTGAAAATCTACCATAATTTTACAGTTGACCATTTTTTAATATAGCATGATTTATGTTTACTTCTGAACCCAAGAGTTAAGGCCAGTCCACACCGGGACGATAATCGCACATGCTTATCGGCAGCGTTTTTCGAGACGCTTTTCGGCGTACATACCCAAACGATCTCCTCTGGCGATAAGCCGAGTGAACGTGCAAATTCACTCCCTGACATAGATGGCGCTTAATGAAAAACAGAAAACTGGCGGTGGCGCTGCGCAACTTTATGCTTCTGACACTCGCTTGTCACACAGAAGAAGAATTCATCTTGCTTCCTCTTCGTCATGTGTGCTCGGCAAGACCATTTTGTGCTTGATCGCCACCAAATCATGTTTTATTGTAACTTCAGCAGCTCCAGGCACGTGAACAAAAGCACCAATCTCATTGGTCGGCAAGTTTTTAACGTGTCGTGTCAAAAATAAAGGGCCGAGGTGTTTTTTTTAAATACGTTTTGCGCCGTTTTGCGCATCGGTGTGCACACTCACATTGGCGCCCTTTGTTTAGTCACGAGGCGTTAAACGTCTACGATAAACGCGCGCGACTATCGTCCCAGCGTGGACAAGTCTTTACAGTAAAACTATGATGATTTTTTTCCAAAGTGCTGTGTGACAAGTAGCTTCAGTATCCCAATTAAATAAAAATTATTTTTTTGTCATTGTGAAAATATCTATTAACTTATATAATAATTTAAAAATGTAAGTGAAAAAAAAAACAGAATCAAACTCGGTATGTAAAAGCAAAACTCATAGTACAGTTGTACAGAAACATTACCAACAAGGGTTACCATGACATTTATTCTTCCAATATTACAAGAGTGCAATTTTGAAACATTTGTGTTTAGCTACCTTCAGTTTTATTCATGAAAGGATTCTCATGTGTGCATTTGCTGTCAAATATTTGAAATAAGACAGAAGAAATTAGAACAAACTGTTGCTGGAAGCGAAGCGTAATCTCACTGAAATGATCACAATATGCCTTTGGCTTTGTTTTATTTGGTACAGAATCTTCTACTCTTTGAAAAAGCATATTTCAATGTTGTGAATTTTTAACAATGTGCCTTTGGAGTTAAGTAAATCTTGTTTTTACATCTGACCCTCAAATAACTTCATCATGCCCCAGTTTAAGGTAACTTTAACCGAATCAAGTATGCTTGCTTTTTTTTGCGAGTTTCTAAAACTGCAAATTAACCTCAGTATATGGGAATCAATGGATGCAATTTCTATTAAACTCAAGATCCCCACATGATTGTTGTGGCGAGTTGCAAAATCTCATTTAAAAACAAATTACACAAACGTCACTTGGCTTTAGTAATGGTATCGCTATTTTCTTGGTTTTCCTCTATTCTGCCCATTTTTGCAAGGTCAAGTGCATTCATATACTGTACAAACACGTTGCATTCCATGGCTGCTGGTAGAGATTAACAATGTTTTCAGCCATTTTGAAGTTATGGGATCAAGGTTGGGTCAACAGTACTTCTTACACCCTACGTGAGATGAGCAAATAGACTGTATCATCAACCCATGAGGGGTTTCTCTCCAGGCTACTATGATCACTGCTATAAAGAGACTTACAGGACACCGCTGGATAAAGCCGCACTGCTACTTCTGAATGCACATGGACAACTCACTCAAATCTCTAAACTGCCTTATTTGAGGGTAACTTTTATGACTCTGTTGAGTACCAGACGTTACACACACTGTTCTTTATTTCACCCTTATTGCCACCCAGATATAAATACTCTGTAAGAGACACCGCAAACCCGGCAAACACTGACATGATCTGAGCTGTAAGGTTTACTCCGGTGCTAGACGTGGTGAAATCTGACCTATTAATGCACTCCTGACGGATGAAGTCCTTTATTAGTTTTAATTTGAGATTCATTCGTCTGCCAAATTAATAAATGTAACTGAAAGTTTTCAACAGGCTGGTTTATCCATATTTTGAGTAAGCACAAAGAGAAGATTAGCGTGTCTACAGTGTGTATTGCAAACAAGCATATCACTGTGGTCTTTCTGAAACCTTGTATATCCATATATTGTGATTTTTATTTGTCGCCACCCTTTATGTTTGTCCATGGGTTTTTGCAACTATTTATCCAATAAAAGGTGCTTGTCAATATTGACAACATATTTAATCATTAAAAAGTTTTTTCTATTTCCTGAAAAAATGTGGATTTACAAGGTTTCAGAAGGACAGCCATGGTATTCAAAGGTTGTGGGTTTGATTTCTATTGAATGCATATACTGATAAAATGTACAGTTTAAATGATAGTTTACCCTAAAATAAAAATTCTGTCATCATTTATTCACCCTCAGGTTCTTCCAAACCTGTAAAAATTTGTTCTGCTAAACACAAAGGAAGATACAGCAGATCTCATACCCCATTTTCTGCCATCGGGAAAATAACTACTTTGGGAGTCAATAAGGGATGAGATCTGTCTGGTTATTGACATTCTTCCAAATATCTTCCTTTGTGATGACAGAATTTTCATTTTTGGCTGAACTGTCCCTTTAAATGCACCACGAGTGTCATTGGATAAAAAGTGTCCACTTACTGCACAAATGCATGTGATTCGTATCTGTAATACATTGGACTTGTGGAGATGACACTGTTTACAATTTCAGATACTATAAAATAGTTATTGTCTACAGGCTGCCATTTTGTTAACAGTCAATTAAACCTTGTGATTTCACACACTTTTCTGTCTCTTGTACTGTGAGGAATCCGAAACACATGTTATTTCAAAGGCAAGATTTTTAATGATAAGGAGGAAACAAGTTGGAGCTGAATTTGCAAACTGTACAGACAACACACATCATTTGACGTGCAAAATTGCCTCCGATGTTGGTCGACATGACATGTATTTTTACTCCTGTTTAGTCACAAGACTAGTTCAACATGTATGTGAAGGAGACATGCTGACCATTTCTTGAACCCAAAATTGATTGAAACAGGTTGTGTATCAATACAAGCTTTTTAAAGGAAATTTCTCCATAAATAAGCTTCACAGTGCCTTAACATTACCTGTACTTAAAGACTGTTTTTATGAAGGAGAAATAAACCTAATAATCAAGTTTAGAAATAATCTGTTTTTCATGTAACACAGTTACACAGCTATCTCTGTATATTTAAACTTCTACACAAATATGTGTTGATGATGAGTACTGTATGAAAACAAGTTTGAATTAAAAGGATCCAACAAAAGAACCGAACGGTTTTATCAAATGACCTTGGTCAATAATGCAATCCCAATGATTAATGTAATGACACATTTCCGCTGAATGAATGAACAAATTACTTTCAATTTTACATATGTACAGATAGACACAACATCAGAAAGTTCATTGGCTCCTATTTTAATGTGATTCATTTTCAGTCTATTAAAATGTGTCGGAAGCTGAATGTGTTTGAAATGACAAGTCTAAATCTGACAAACGGTGAAACCTGTGAGCTGTTTTCAACAGTCAGGCTGATTAGTAGCTATTTAAATGCAATGATACTGTACAATTATGATATCACAAATACGTTTTAATAGCACCGTACGTTTGCTGGTAATAAATTGTAATTCTACAGGATCGCAGTGTTTGATAATTGTCAACAAAGCCAAAGGATAAAAGAGCACAGCGTACATTGTCATAAATCATAAACTTTTAGCAGTATAGACTCACATGTTATAAAAGGAAAGTCTTTGCAAGTTGTCAGTTTTATTAAGGGAGGTTGTTAAAAATGTTCTATGTCAGAAATGTGCATCATTTATTCGGTATATATGATATCCAAAACAATAGCTTGATATTTCACAATGTTCACTTTTTTTTACAGTATGCTGTTTAATAGTATATCCTTCAATATATCAAAAACTGTATAAGATGTGTTCCATAAAATATTTTTCTCCAAGACCATTATTAAATGCTTATTTTATTATTTTGTGGCCAAAACGTAAAAGGTTTGTGTCTATAAAAAAGCTAGCTTTCAAAATTAAACCCACTCTTAAGAAATATCCACTATATTAAAAAGCATCTCTCCCTAAAAAACCATGACATGGTGTGTCTTTTCTGATTCCCACGAGCTCAGCTGACAGAGAAATGCATCATCTTTGTTTGTTTATTTACGTGCTGTTTGTTTACATGCAGAGTGAGGTGAAACATATGAGCCGTGCAGAGCCTTGGATGCTTGCTGAGCACGCGCCGAATGCGGCGAGAGGACGGCTCTCGATTGCGAATGAAGAAAAAGGCCGGCCGATGACGTCCACATTATTAATGAATTTTCTGTTGGCATGGAGCTAATCTGCTATGATTACTGCCCCCTAAAAGCTTCATTATTTTTGCGAGCGATTGATGCAGGCACCTCGCACGCTTCCCACAGCGATTCTGCTGTGCCTCGCTGTCCTCACAGCTGCGTTAATACAAGATAAACTAAGCTCACCATTCTCATTATAAAAACCATGCATTTTTCAAGCAGATGCGATGCATTTCTATCTTTAACTACGTGACTTATCACCTCAACACCTAACTTATCTGGTCATCTAAGGTCTCCGCTGACAACAGAATGTATGGCTCTTACCGAGTGTGCCCGTCTTAAAATAACAGAGACACACAAGCCACGGTCGCTCGGGCTGTTGTTCTTGAAGGCATTACGAGGCCAGTGAGATATAGCCGCAGTGGGGGGGCCCGAATGTGTCTTTCATTATTAATAAAGATGTGACTACAGTGTCTGCCTGACAGCCCTCAAGTCCCACACTGCCTTAATGTGCAGCTGGTGACAAGCCGAGAGCAGAAGCGCCCACACACACACTCGAGGCGAGGCTGTTGTCACACCATCCCACCATAACCTGTAATTATTCATGCAGCCTAAGTGCTTCCAACCAGATATTGGGATCATTTGTTAGGTGAGTCTAGTTTCAGAGAGAGAGAGAGAGAGAGAGAGAGAAAGTAAAAGGGTGTGTGTGTGAAAGGGTATAATCCAAGCTACTGCAGTGAAAGCCCCCTCTCTCGCTCTCTTCACTCCTCTGGTTCTTGATTGATTTGAAATTACTACTTTAGTTGTGAACCAGAAAGGCAGATGGACTGAAACACTAATTCAGAACATCTCATTTCGGGTGATTTCAAAGTCCTGATGTTTTCTTAAACATGCCACTCAAGAGACTGGCAGCGGTTGAGGCTCTTGTCAGAGCCCCGGTCTCTCAGCTTTTTATTGTTCATCAGACAAATGTAGTCGCTCAGACGGGTTGGAAAACGTAGTGAACTTGCAAGTCGGTTAAGACACAGACAGACGTGTGTTTTCCATAACAAATGCTTGACGGCGATGACTTTGTAAATATTCAAGCACCACAGCGGAGGGAGATCACAGCGTGTGTTTTCGATAACAGTGTCATGCCCATTCAAATGTGCCCCTCATCCCAAGGCAAACCACTTGCACATTTTGTAAATCATTGAATGGTGGGTGTTATATGCAGCATATGTTGTTTCACGTGACAAGACTTTTTTGAGTAATGATGTTTCTCTGTACATCAATGACAAGACTGGATCGCTCAACGAAGTGCGATTTATAATCGAGAGATTATAAAAGAGATATCGTGGAGCGAAAATAAAGTGATTTGTTATGAACAACATATGAGAAGTATTTCTCACTTCAATTCCAACTTATTTCTTAAGCAGCTTTACAGTAAATGCAAATTATTACAGCCAGCAGTGACATTAGGAAAAACAAAAAATTATGAAATGTGTTCAACACATTTTTTGCCATTTTTCGTATCTTTGCAATACCAACTGTGAAAGTTGTAGGCTTGTAGTCAGGCCTTTTATATATTTATAGTGATATTGCAAGTGTGTCATAATATACTGTATATTGTATACTGTTTACTGGGTAGTTCACAAATATGTGTGTCTTTGGTGTGACATAGCAAAAATAAAAAATATTAATCAGATTAATTCATATATTACTAAAAGTTTGTTTTCAAATGTTTGCTGTCACACCATAGGACACATGGTATGGTTTATTTGTCAACTACCCTACTGTGCAGTTTATAAGCGATACTACAATAGGCCTATCTGTAAAAATTATTTTCTTTTGGATTGTCAATGGTTTCTGAATACAAAAATGGCCAAATTATTGACAAAACACCAAATTTAAAGCATTTTAGGAAATAGGTGTGTGTCAGAAATATACACAGGGCATTTCTCTGAAACACATATTTTGTTCACCCTGTTCCAGATGCAAATTCTGTCATCATTTACCATCCTCATGTTAATTTCAAATACAACGCAGATGGGTTTATTATTAAAATGTCAAAAACACACTTTTCCGTGTACATGTATGTACAGTATATTAATATTGATCATGCATGTATGAAGTAATATTAATTCTAAATGCGTTTATTTTAATTAATCACCCATCAAATAAAATAAAGACATTATCACTGGACTAATATGTTGTACACTCGAAGTGTCTTTCTTTCTTGTTGACGTTCCATATATCTCGCCTAAGGCAACAAATGAGTCAGATCTGCCACTGGTGCCCCCACAATGCCCTCTCGGAAAAAAAAATATTTTTTTTTCAGTCCAAACAAACAGGCAGGGATCATCCGCGCGCTTGGAAGAATGCCTAAACAGATCACAGTTGAATCCCCAGTGTGAAATAACAGATTTTAAGGTGGGTTCATGTGTGTGTCGGTGTGATGGCTTCTCTCTGTGAGCTGAGTCAGAGAAAATCAGCTCCTGTCAGACTGTCAGACTCACTGATGATGACAGAGAGGCAGGACTGTGGCTCGCTCTCATTTTCCCTCCACACACAATCTACTGCTGTGTGTTTTAAAGGGGAGGGAGGTGTGTGTAGGGGGGAAAGAGGCAGACATGCATCCATTTCAGCAGTCAACAGTGAGACACTTCCCTGCACATGGGATGAGCCATGTCTAAAAGCCCTGAGACGTCCCCACGGCTGTCTCGAATGGATAACGCCACCGCATAACAGTCGGACCAGGGTCCCAGAGAGCGGCCGTACGATTTAGAGCAGAGGTTAAATGAAGACACTTAAAACACACATTACAAACACATTAGGAGGCTGAAACTAAGAGTAGTGGCTAAAGGAGATGATAATGAAACTAAACAGTCAGTGTTGTGATAGTTCATTGACCGAGATTAAGTGTCATTCCATTCCTTGTTAGCCGGATGATTGCCTAAAGCACGACTACAGACTGATATGAGCAATAGGGAGAGCTCACTAAAGAGTAAAAAGAACATTGACCATCCGCAATACAGTTTAACCAGACATTAAAATCTGCACTAAAGCATTTCTGTATTTTATTATTGTCTGTATATAATTATAATTATATACATCAAATTTCATATATTTAGCAAAATTATTTTAACTACGCTCTATTTTCAAAGCTTTATTAGCTACAACTCATTTATTTTGCATCTACATCGCCATCTCTGTTTGAAACATGACATTGCAGAAAATTACACATCAGACTCATTTTACCACAAAATTATATCAGACTCAACTGCTGAATATATAATGAATATCCAAAATGAATATATACTGCATTGCTATATGGGTTCTATACTATTCTATGATATATCTATACTATTTATCTATATGTGACCCTGGACGACAAAACCAGTCTTTTGGGTCAATTTTTCGAGCATTATACATCATCTAAATGTTGACTAAATAAGCTTTTCTTTGATTTATGGTTTGTTAATGTTGAGATACAAATATTAGAAAATCTGAGGGGGCAAAAAAAATCTGCATTTCGAGAAAATTGCCTTTAAAGTTGTCAAAATTAAGTCTGTAGCGTAGCGTTCTCGCAAAAATAAAGAAAAGATTTACAAAATATCTTAAGGGAACATGATCTTTACTTAATAGCCTAACGATTTTGGGCAAATATTTGATCATTTTGACCCATACAAAGTATTTTTACAAAATTACTAAAAATGTTCCCGTGCTACTTAATACTGGTTTTGCCACCCAGGGTCACATATAGGTATAGACATATACATAAATATCGGTATAGGTACAAGTCAAAAGTTTCTAATAATCTTAAAATATATTTGATATTGAAAGATGTTAAACTCAATGTGTATGCTTACAGGTTTAAAAAAAAAGTAGAATATTTATTTTCTAAGAAAACAAAAGAAAACAATTACTTGGACCAAATAATGAAGGATATAATGCAAAAGTGGCACAGCTGATCAGTGAAAGCACAGTTTCAATCCAGATAGACAACATGAAGAACAACAGCAGATTGACATAAACTATAATCCCTCGACTATTGACGCTTGTAACACAGCGGCACACCGACACAGAGACTACCAGTGTGTGTGGCCTGGCGTCTAAAGCCATGATTGAAGGACTGCAGAGGCAGAACATATTATGAATGCGGTGAGCACTACCAATTGACAGAAGGAGGAAGGGTGCAGCGCCTCGACTGACAAAATCAGCCCAATGAGAGGAGCACGGCGTTAATGAGCTTTTTCATACCAAACCATGAGAAAAAACCCCAGGGAAACGTACTCGGTTACTTACGTAACCTCGGTTCCCTGAGATACGGGAACGAGTACTGCGTAGCAGGATGCTATGGGGAAAACTCCTTTTTCTCCGATGACTGAAGCTTTTCAATAACGCAGTGAATACTGCACGGTCATGGGTGCGTGCAAAGTAAAACTTTGCGCCAATGGAAGCGAAGCTGCACGGACCTATGGCGATGGAGCCCGCCAGAAGGGGCGGGGCTTATGGCTATATAAGCAGACACATCGCCGTAGTGTCTTCAGGTTAATTCGACTGAAGCGACGACCATATGCAGCTTGTAAGCACGGCAAGGAACGCAGTACTCGTTCCCGTATCTCAGGGAACCGAGGTTACGTAAGTAACCGAGTACGTTCCCTTTCGATACTTCACTCGTACTGCGTAGCAGGACGCTATGGGGAACCAATACAATCCCGCCGTGCTACAAGTGGAACGAAAAACAATATAAATCCCAGAGCCGTGGCTCGAGGATAGGTATGAGGCAGGGAAACCTGTGAAAGACGGAAAAGCCAAGCTAATAGGTGGCCTAATCCGGTTAATCGTTCCAAGGGAATGCTAGGTGCCGGTGTGGTTGAGGGCAACCACGGCCGAGCGTTCTAGTCTTAGGCAGAAAGGACCCGGGCGTGTAAGGCCGTAAGGTCCAGACTGTAGAATCTAGTAAATGTGGAAGGCGAAGCCCAGCAGGCCGCCGCACAAATATCCGCTATGGAGACTCCGCTAGACCATGCCCAGGAAGAGGCGACACCTCTTGTGGAATGGGCTCTGACTCCGTAGGGCATTGAAGGCCCAAGGAAGAATATGCTAGCGAGATAGCCTCAACTATCCATTTAGATAGTCTATGCTTCGAGACGGGAGACCCTAAGGTGCGGTCACCGAAGCAGACAAAGAGCTGTTCCGACTTCCTAAAAGGGGCAGAACGCTCAATGTAAATCTTAAGTGCTCTGACAGGACAGAGCAGATTGAGCTCCGGGTCCTGCTCGGAGGAGGGGAGTGCAGAAAGTGTCACTACCTGTGCTCTAAAGGGAGTAGAGAGCACTTTAGGCACGTAACCATGTCTCGGTTTGAGGACTACTTTAGAGTCATTCGGCCAAAATTCAAGACTGGATGGGCTCACAGAGAGCGCCTGCAGATCACCCACACGTTTTACCGATGCTAATGCTAGAAGCAGGGCGGTTTTAAGTGTTAGGGGACGAAGGTCCACGGACTGTAGAGGCTCAAAGGAAGGACCCTTGAGAGCTCTCAACACCGTGGGCAGATCCCATATGGGAACGGTGAGGGGGCGAGGAGGGCGTAGCCGCCTGGAACCCCTCAAAAACCGAACGACCAAGTCGTTTTTCCCAACTCCTCGGCCCTCTATGGGGGCATGAGAAGCTGCAATTGCTGCCACATAAACCTTGACCGTGGAAGGGGAACGGCCCTTATCCATCAGCTCCTGAAGGAAGGACAGAATTAGTGATATGTCACAGTATTTTGGGTTTGCTCCGCGCATGGAGCACCAGGCAGAGAAGACAGACCACTTGAGGTTATAGAGTCGCCTTGTAGACGGAGCTCTGGACTGTGATATCGTATTTATGACGCTCTCGGGGAGGACCGTAGGCTCCCGTCGAGAGGCCAAAGGTGCAGAGCCCACAGTTCTGGCTGGGGATGCCAAATCGTGTTGCCTGCCTGAGAGAGGAGGTCTCGTTTCAGGGGGATAGGCCACGGGGCTGCTACGAGCAGCTGAGACAGTTCTGAAACCCAAGGCTGGTTCTTCCAGAGTGGGGCTACAAACAGCACCCTGTGCTTCTGTTCTATGATCCTCTTGATCGTCTGTGGTATGAGAGCGATCGGAGGGAAGGCATAAAGGAGACGATTGGGCCAGTTGTGGGCCAAGGCGTCCCTGTCCTTCGAAAAGTAAGTTGCCCAGATTTTCTGAACCGACCTGGGGTGGAGCGTCCATTCCTCTGAAGGGACGTTGCTCCGAGATAGCATATCTGCTCCCCGGTTCAGTTTGCCCGGCACGTGAGTTGCCCTCAGTGAGCGCAGATTGGATTGGGCCCATTCCAAGAGGCGAAGTACCAGGGAAAAAAGGCGTCTTGAGGAGAGGCCTCCCTGGTGATTTATGTAGGACACCACTGTCATGCTGTCCGATCGGACTAAGACATGGCGGTCCCGTAAGACCGGCAGAAAGTAGCGAAGGGCCAGCCATACTGCCTGCATTTCCAGGTAGTTGATGTGCAGTCCCTTCTCCTGAATCGACCAGTGGCTGAAGGCCGGTGTGCCATCGCACAGAGCCCCCCAACCCGTGTTGGAGGCGTCTGTCGTGATCACCTTTCATCTGCATGTGGTGCCCAGGGGCACACCCTGCTCCAACCAAAGAGGATTCTTCCATGGTGCTAGAGCGGATACACAGACTTGATCCACCGAGACGCGTAGGCGTCCGAGACGCCAAGCGTGTGGCGTAACTCTTGGTTTCAGCCAGTACTGCAGCGGACGCATCCGAAGAACGCCCAACTGCAGTACTTGAGACGCAGAGGCCATGAGACCCAGCATCTTCTGAAACGCTTTGAGGGGGCATGACGCTACCGGTGTAAAGGAGGCCGCGAGCTGCTGAATAGCCAGAGCACGGTCTGGTGCGATTCTGACCGTCATACGGATCGAATCGAAAACCGCCCCCAGGAACGAAATTCGTTGGCTGGGGTCAGAGCGCTCTTGGCACGGTTGATTCTGAGTCCCAGGCATTCGAGATGGCTGAGGAGGATGAACCTGTGGGCCCGTAGTTCTTCCTCTGACTGTGCTAGAATCAGCCAGTCGTCGAGGTAGTTCAGAATGCGGATTCCCGTCTGCCTGAGAGGGGATAGAGCCGCGTCCATGCACTTCGTGAAGGTGCGAGGAGCTAGAGACAGCCCGAATGGAAGGACCATGTATTAATATGCAACCTCTTCGTAGGCGAATCTCAAGAATCGTCTGTGATGGGGGGCTATCTGGATGTGAAAGTACGCGTCTTTCAGATCCAGGGAGAAAAACCAGTCCCCTGGGCATATTTGCGAGAGGATCTGTTTCAGTGTAATCATTCTGAAGCGCCGTTTCATAAGAGCGCGGTTCAGATGTCTGAGATCGAGGATGGGGCGGAGACCGCCATCCTTTTTGGGTACGAGGAAGAAGTAGCGGCTGTAGAAGCCCGACTCGGTTTGATCTGGAGGAACCGGTTCTATGGCTCCTTTGTCCAGTAAGTTCCTCAACTCCATGCGCAGAACGTGTGAATTTGCGCTCTGAACACGGGTGGAGATGACCCCACGGAACAGTGGGGGCCTGCGAGCGAACTGGAGAGAATATCCCCGAGATATTATGCCCATAACCCAATCTGTTACCCCGGGGATGGCCTGCCAGGCCTCGACCCGTAGGGCAAGGGGTTGAATGCATTGGGGAGGTATGCCGCCTATTGGGGGCTTGACTCCCGTGGAGAGTGGAAGAGGAAGATTGCTCTTTTTCTGACAATGTTTGTGTTTTATTAAAGTATCCGCTAGAACAGCGGTGGGTTGTGCAGGCATGAGAACAGGCCCAGCATTTGCAACAATAAAAGTAAACACATTTTTGCCGGCACCCGGGACAGAACGGGGTGCTTGGGCACATACAAGAGCTTTCTTTAGCTTTCCTCGAGCGAGAGCGTTGACGAGTCTCGCTTCCGGTAGCCTTCTGAACAGCGGGTGGCGCAGCCTTGACAGGCTGCTGAGCCGGCGCTGGTTTGGGGCGAGGCGGAGCAGGTCTGGATCCGGGTCTTTTTGGCAGGAAATGTTTCATGGCCTGCACAGACTTCTGCGCTGCCGTGAAACGTTCCGCAAAACCCTCCACTGCTGGTCCGAAGAGGCCGGTGGCGGAAATCGGAGCGTCGAGGAAGGGGACCTTGTCAGCCTCCTTGATCTCTGTGAGTGTCAGCCATAGATGACGCTCAAGTACCACAAGGCTGGGTCGTGACCTTGGTGGCGCGTAGAGCGAGATCCGTTGCGCTCCGTAGCTCTTTGAAGGGCGTGATGTCAGTGCCAGACTCGTCCATCGCCTGGAGAAGTTTGGCCTGGTATACCTGGAGCACTGCCATGGAATGAATTGCTGAAGCCGCTTGGAACGAGCGCGAGCAGGGCCGATGTAGCGGGAGGGATGAGCTGCTTTCGCCGTCCAACCGATGGCGGGGGACACAGAGGCCACGCATCCAGGGGGCTTCTAGCCTTTTTCCTCTGCGCCGTCAACCGAGGTGAGAGCGGAGGAGGATGAGGGTCGTAGGCGGGCCGAATAGGGAGCGCGCCATGACCTGGTGAGTTCATCGTGAACTTCCGGAAAAAACGGTGAAGTCTGCTGACGAGGGGCTGAGCGGCACCCCGGCAGGAACCATTCGTCCAGGCGGCTGCGAGTGGGCTCCTCCGGAGAGGACCACTCCAAGCCCAGCTCCTCCACAGCTTTAGTGAGGACCCGAAAAAACTCGGAGTCCACACACAGCGCGGGTTCGCTGTGCTCTACAGACGGCAGGGGGGCGGGGTCGAAAGACGAGCCCGACAGCTCCTCCCCGTCTGAAGCCGCTAACGACATAGCGTCGTTTTCCTCGAATTCACTTCCGCCAAACGAGACCATGTCACCGGCGGTTGGCGGTGGACGCTGGTCAGGCTGGGAGAAGCAAACCGGCGCAATATCTCTCTGTGGAGAGAGCGAGGCACGCCGAAGGGACGTGCGCTCGAGACGCTTAGCTTCCTCAGGCTGCTGATTGAGCGCTGGAGGGATTGAAGCGGGAGGGATCGAGGAGCGGAATCGCTCTCTGAAAAGAAAGCTATCCGCGAGCGCAGAGAAGAGAGACTCATACTCTCGCAATGAGGGCATTCCGTCTCTCTGAGTGCGTCTTGAGCGTGGGAAACTCCCAAGCATGAGACGCACTCGCCGTGATCGTCAGCAGCGTGGAGGCGAACCCCACACGAGTGACAGGGACGGCGCGGCATTTGAAACAACGCCGCAGGTAATTTGCTCTAGGAAATTGCTCTTCTAGAGTCGCCGGATGGCGGCAGGGAATAGACGGCACTGCTTACCTGCGCTGGAGAATAGCGAGGCTGCTGAGAAGGAGTCCAATCCGCTGCGAAGGCTTTTCGACGGCGAAGCAATCAGTCTCGAGCAGCGAAGATCGAGTCGTCGCTGAAGGAGAAGAGATCTGAAGACACTACGGCGATGTGTCTGCTTATATAGCCATAACCCCCGCCCCTTCTGGCGGGCTCCATCGCCATAGGTGTCCGTGCAGCTTCGCATTCATTGGCGCGCAAAGTGTTTTACGTTGCACGCACCCATGACGTGAAAAGGGGTATCACCATGGGTAGGAAAAGCTTCAGCATGGAACGGGTGTAAAGGAGTTGCCCATAGCGTAATGCGCGCAGTAAGAGGAAGTACGGCGAGTAATTACAGCCGGTGCTGGAGGATATACGAGATACTATTTTCAGAAGAAACAACGTGCTAGCTTGAAATAATTCATGAAAAAAAAAATATCCGACTGGGACGTACAAAACATGTGGTTTGGGAACACTTGGTTGGGGATAATTGGCTGCCTGAAGTCAAAATACAAAAGTAAGGAGGAAAAACAAAATGCCATCTAGGTCCTCGATTCGACTGAACGGAGCCGAAGGATTCATTACCGGGAAGCTTTTAGGGGCCGCAAAATGTTACGCAAAGGTCCGACGATACGAGGGCATTACTGGGCCAATCTCCAAAAAAATGCTGACGATCTGCCGTCTATCAGAGCGGTAAAATATTTTAATGGACAGTTAAAGCCGTCATTCGTAACCGAAAGGAGCGAAGAGCGCGACTGACGATTAGACGAAAGCACAAAACAACAATATATCGTTATTCCATTTGCCCCAGAAATTCAACGCTGCAGTGCGTGACACAGGATCCGAATGCACAAAGTCGACGATGCGAAAACGGCCCAGACTGCGAGATATACATTTCACAAAAGTAAAATGAAAAGTAATGCGGGGTGGTTCGCATTTTGATCATTTCACGTTCACTACGCAAGTGAAGTGTAAAATGTATGATCGCCGCGGGAAAAAAATTAGCTCCATAATGTCTGATTTGAAAGACCATGACCAAGATCATTCAAACAAAGATCAAACACCCAAAGCGGTTCAAAACTGTTGCGCATGAAAAAAGGGGGACATTGGAAAAGGAAAGCTAATTGGAAAACAAGGAGGCAGCCAAAGGACAATAAAGACGGGGTGAACATGATAGATGGCATAGGAACTGATAACTAGTGTGCACTATTTGAAAGGTATTGTGTGCTAGAAAGTGAATAAAATGCCAGTCAAGACAGCAAATGTCATGTGGAAAAATGGGATAGATCAGCATTATAAAACCTTTGCAAGACCAATTAAAGATAAATACGACAGGGATTGATAGTGGAAGCGTCTGGGTTATCTGGGCACTTTCACTTTTGGAGCAATTAGCGGACTGGCTGATGAGGCGGGCGGAGGAACCCGGCACAAGGATGGAAAAGACCAGAGGAACAAGAAACATGACATCATTTTGCTGAAATCGATGCATGCGACCTTTGCAGCCTGAAAAATATCCGAAGTTTCAGTGGGCGCTTGATAGAATTACAGTGAACATAAGTCACGGGCGGAGGAGTGGACCAATGACCTTCCAGGCCAGATTCTCCTCATGACCCCTGTGCTCCCGGCCCTGTGACACGTGGCCTTTCTGGTTTTGCAGGAATAACTCAATGCCATGGCTGACCTTTCTGAACCCTCGCAGAGACGCTGGAAAAAATTGACTCGTAGACACGCTTGATCTGTTTTCCTTACTACGAAACTTCAGAGTGATTGCTTTGAAACGTAGCAAACATTCTGGGCGGAAAAACTGTGCATCCAGAGGGAGGTTCAGTCGCCGAGTAGATGCGAAATTTGCACACATGAAAGGGATCTCACCGATTGCCCCATGAAAAATGCACTTAACATTGGAAGTGATGCCAGTTGAGCACTGGATGAGTGAGGATGGTACTCGGGAGAACAAAAGATGAGACAAACAAACAATATCATCAAATATGGATGATTGTCTTTCTCCTCAAAACGACGTGTAATGGTTCCCTTTTATAGCGATCCGTTGGGACTTGCAGAATGTGCGGTTAAAAACAATGCAATAAAGAGTCAAATATAGCCCACAAAGGCCCAAAGCCATAGTCAATTTAATATTAGTGTATTACACACTGATTTGTCATACTGAAGCTAAGAATACTTTTAAAAGTACACTATTAGCCCAGCATAAAACCCACAAACAAATTACAATTGTGAAATTAACAACATTATATATAAGATCTAAATAACATCATAAAAGGTGCAAGATAGAATATCCATTAAGGGCTGTCATATACAATAATGCACACGATTATCCATCCAAAAAAAGGCTTTTGTGTACATACTATATATCTTGGTTATGGATGCACTGAATCAATTTTTGAGGGATAGTTTAGTTAACACCTAATACATCCATGCCTATATTTAAGAAAAATCGAAAAATATATACAACATAAGTTATATATCAAATAAAAGTTCAAGATTGTTGGGTTGAAATAAGTACAATAAACTACTGTAAATAAATTATTGCCAAAATATATATACAACGTGTATTTGTTTGTATTTATACAACATAATTAATAGAAATCACAATACAGCGACCTATATTAATTAACCACAAACAAACTTTTATGTCATTGTAAATGCGATGTACAATCGCGATTAAATCTTTTGGGACGGAAAAAATACACCGTAAAATAGTATATATAAATATATAGCTAAGTATTTATTTATATTGAACCAATAAACTTGTAAGGATTAAAATAAATGTAAATAAGTGTAAATTATATTTTCGTATAAATATACGCAATAAGGAGTTTTATTATTTTGGTTTATAAAATAAACCCAAATGAAGTTATTAAACCCATATAACACAAGACATATGATCATCCCACACAAACTAATATTTTTTGATGCGATGAATCAGATTAATCGTTTGACCGCCCCACCAGTATAACGTATCAGATATATAAACATGGATGATATAACAAAGGTTGATATACAGGGTATATGGCTATAAGGGCTTCCGCATGCAAATCCCGTGTCGACCCTGTAAAACCTTAAGATGTTAACTACCTACTCTATAAATCCCTATACTCATAAAATATAGAACGTTAGAGCATATCCAACATAAAGTGTAGAGAAACATAAAGGGCAAAACCAATTTAATAAACACTGGCAGATCTCACGGCCAGACATTTGCTTGCACCTACACAATACGACCCATCTTTCACATTAGCTCGGGTGGTGAATGAGTTAAATGTAAAGCTACATGTAGCGAGGGCGAAGTTCAATTTCCCAAAAGGTGAAACTTTGAAAGCAATAAAACGCATGAAACGATTATCATGAACAAAAGCATGAATTCACTTTGCATCAAATGGCACCGTGCCTTCTCCCTCACGCAAAACAGCCTTCCACTTCTGCCAACATCATTCCATTTCAGCCTGATTTATAAGATTGGTTTAAAATAGAAAAACTCTCTGCAGAGGGAAAATCCTAAACTTGGGCCATGTACAACTTGATGAACTGAAAATAAAGCGGTAAAACTGCTCTCATGATAACTGCTCTTATGATACCGAACTATTAGTAAAAATCATACTACCGAAAATAACATCATCAATAATCCGCATCTACTTTTCAATCATTCAGGGGATTCAGAATCAATCAATCCTGTTAAACGTGTATACGCTGAGGTCAAGAGTTTTGGCCTGTGTGGTGAAATTCCGAAATGCGGTGAATCATCCTAAAAGGAAATCCGGTTGTGTGTAGCTACATGTGTGACAGTGACAAAACACGAAAATTTCGTAATCAAACATCCATGCATTTGAATGGAAACAAACCAATCCGGAACCAATCTGGAATCTGCAAGATCGCATGTTGTCGATTATTGGAGGTTTCTTACAAAATACAAAAAAAAAGGCCGTGTCTATTAGTCTGTAGTAGACGGGTGAATCGGTTAGATTGTGTCATGAACAGATGTGTGTGGGATGTTAGATGTAGTTAACGGGTGGAAAGCACAATTGCCAAGACTACAGACGGTCCTAAGAATGGTTATGAAGGCGTTATTAGTTCAACCGCTGAGAGTTGTCGTGGTGAAACAGAGAGCAAAAATGAGGGATCGATGACGCAATAAGTCCCTGACCTATCACAGAAAGCGCCTAGCATCAAGAGACCGTCTGCTCAATCTCGAGCTGTCGAGGCTCATCATCACACGCTCAAAAAAAAAAAAAACGTCATATAGGTATATTACACTCCCTTAATAAATAAGCGCTGGGAGTCGGTGGTTTTGAAATGTCAAAATCCTCCCATAAAATTCTTACTCATAATCCTGTCTGGGAGAAGAAATATGAGCGTGCGATGTAAGTGAGCTTGAAGTGCTTCAGGGCCAACGAAAAGCGAAGACACGCCACACAGCAATATTTAAAGAGAGCGCGAAAAAATAAGGGGTCAGCCGTGCGTCCTTTTGCAGCCAAGATTTTGATAACGTTCTTTGGGGTTTTAACGTGATGTTTTTTGTAGCATACACAGCAAATTTGGCTGAGGGTGGATGGTAGGTAACACCTTTTTTGATGTATACTGTTGCGGTTACGACGACAGACACAGAATATATATTAATGTACTTTACCGGACAAACCACCGGGACTTGTCAAAATCAAAATGATCTTCTAGCAAGTAGTGACAGACAATAAAAATGAGAATTTTAGAGTATTTCGATTTTCAGCGAAAAAATCTGCAAGCCAAGCAACATGGGCACTTTCCGCGACAAATAGATGTCCCAGTATCACAATCCAATCCTCCGTATATCACTCTCCGGAAGGAGCACAACTGACATCGCAGCTTCAGAAAACCAAAAAAAAAAGACCGTCTAAGTACACACAAGATCATGGGCGGCTTCTTTCACTCTCATCAGACCCATCATCGATACACTGGCCAAAACCACTTTAAACGCTGATTGAGCTTACAATCGAAAAAATGGAATAGTAATAAAAAAGCGCATAGCAAAAATTGAAAAACACTGCTTCATAAGATTCCAGTGAGCATTTGTAAGGAGATAACACACAAAGCACGATAAGACACTTGTCATTGGGCATGACAGCCAGGCATACAGCAGGCAATATTGTAGGGGGAACGAATCTCTGAGGGAACAATACTAGCGGAAAAGAATTAACAAAGTTTTTTTAAATATCCATGGGTCTCATTTTAGAGCCAGAATAGACGGGAGCTGGTTGGCAGGAGACATGTTTGCAGCGAACTTCATTGGGCTCGAGTTAAAGTGTTGAATAAAACCACGGGAACAAAGAAATGAGGGGCGGGCAGAGGAAAAAAAATACTCCGGGGGGGGGGAAGGGGACAGAATCCTGGTTATTGGGCAGAAATGGCATGGAGGGCTGTCTTTAGAAATTTGTAGTAGACTATAAACAAACGTAAATGCTGTCAGTCACATATAACCAGGAACGGGAAGCCGATGTGGGAAAGAAACCCAATGAAGTCTATAAATAACGAAATCCATAAAGTTACAATTGCTCGTCAAGCACGACAAGGTTTCAATACCCAGACTTAATCTCTGCAGTTGGTACCCAAACAGTAGAACTGTGATACCGTCACATTGTTCATCGGGAGAACGAAGCAATTTTACAATTTGTGGCAATTTGAAGGGCTTTATATGAAAATGAAAATGCCTACAACCTACCTCATATACAGTCCTTGGTTAAGTGCAGTACTGGAAGGCAGGAAATGGGGATTCTCTGGGGCTTCATAACGCGAAATGCAAAAGAGTCACAACAGACCGGGCAAACAGGCAAATCAAATAGCCAAGGGCCAAATACAATGTGGAAGCGAGCGATCGAATCGAAATAGCAAACGGGATAGTTGACGAGCGGATTTGATACCACGCATACGAAAAAGAAAACGCAATTTTCCAGATAAGAAGAGACCATCTAAAACCGTAAGTTAAGGTAATAAGTCGAACGCGGCAAAGAAGTAAAAATTCTGTAACGTGTTGATTTATCACACGGTACACATCTCTCCTTTAGTTTTCAGTGGAACGCATGAAGATAGTTTTTGAAGACAAGTGGTAGTGGCGGTTGTTTTATGGAAAAAATCCATAGCACACTGTGAACTACTCGAATGGGGGTCAAAATGGGTTGTGGAACGTTACCGACTTTCTTAACAAAATATGGCGTTTTAAATGTTTGTCCTCCGTTCAGGAGAAAAAATTCCATGGGGAAAAAAAGCAGGTGGCCCACTTACAGACAGGGAGGGGAAATTAAGCAGAGAAGTAAGTTCAGTGGTTTGGTTCCCTTATAAAATATCAACATCAATAATAATCATCGTGACATCACTACTACGACAAGGGGATGAACTACGGGCACATGTGATGTGGGTAGGTTGTGTTGTTCGCCGGAATAAAAGCGTTTCACTCAGGCCAAGTATAAATACACAAATAATTAATGGGTAGGATTTGTCTGAGTGGGTGAATTTGTGTTACTTAAGCGAATTGTTTGCTAATGATACTCAAATAATCAAGAGCATGGCTGCTGTAATATATAAGCTTTGAGAGGAAGAGCGAACTGTAGAATGAGATGTACTTTCTACTCCTCGTGGCCGGTAGAAACTTTGGAGGGGTGAAAGTTATTGGTTTTTTTTTTAAATTTTTTATTAATCTGGGCTAAACAGGCAGACCAAAATGACTAGTGATGAATCAAGAAGAAAACAAAAGGGGGGCCATCGTTGAGGGCGGTAATGTAGAGAAAATACGAACTAATTTTATATGACAACCAAAACTCTAGGTCTAAGTTTTTCACACAATGGCTTGTAGCAAAGAAAATGAAAAAGGGGGTACTGGGAAGCATATGAAGCATCGAATTGAAGAGCACTGAATGCAACGCCGTCGGCTCTAACTTTGCCGAATAAGTAGGCGCACCAAAAAGGGTTGTGCGGAACCGGGGAAAGTGGAAATATAGGGCATGGTGTTAGAACAAGCTAAAATAATGTGTGAAATGAAGTGAACGGGGCAAGTGAACGGGAGGGAAAAGGAGAGCCATAATGTAGCAAAAACCAGCGTGGGTAATCATGGGGTGGTTGATATAAGTGGAAGACGATTTGTTTTCTGAGCTGAGGGTAAAAATCAGTGGGCAGTAGAGATATAACATAGTGGATATGTTAGAATGGGACTAGAACACACGGGTTTATTTCTCATAGGTAAGTGCAATGCCAATACGAGAAGGTATACGGATCGGAGAATAAGGGAAAAAAAAGAGATCTCAATGAAGCGCTAAATTAGACGAAAGTTCTGTGAAAGAAAAGAGAATGGTGGTTAGCGGGGATTTATAACTTAAGAAAAAAGAAGTGTTGTTTGTAAGGATGTTTTTAGGGCTAAGCTAAATAGGATGTAATGGTGTAAAGATAGAGCAAAAACTAGGGAAACATAGATTGATGAGGGCTAACACGTAATTTGCACGGATTGTCGTGGTGTCATAAGAACATGGGATTGGTGTTTTGTGGCAAATATTTTATTTTTTGTGGTCATTTTTTTACCGAAAAGTTACATTAATTGCATAAAGTATGTTTATGTGTATATTTCATATCATGTGTATAAATAGTACATTTTTCACTTGTCATGTGAACTATCTGGAGTACGACCAAAGACTCTCACCCACTGCTACACTGCTGTGAGTCATTTATGTGACAATAAACATGATTCAATTTCATTTCAGAATCTAGCACCTGTACATTACAAAAACATTCAAATATCAAGTCAAGACTATAACACCTTTTCATATTTTACAACCTGAAGGTGTTTTCTTAGACACCTATTTGAAAATAATTCTGTGTAATGTTTTCCACTTGAAGAACAGCTAAAAAAAATTGTCACCAAATGATCATTCATAACATAAAAATCCAAAGAATCTTTAAAACGAAAATTGCAACACAAAGCTGATCATCTGGTACATAAAAATACAAAAAATCAAACGCAATCAAAGACTGCATTTTATGTATGAAATGCAGACATCACAGGACAACAACTTACGAAACACAAAGTCAACAACAAGTGTAATATCAAATGTAATACACAAAATGATCAAACAAAAATTCAATGGCCCCATCCATCTTTATGAAGCCAATGCAGGTGAAATCCAATGGGGGAAGAGAGCGAGATCTAAAGTTGAAATCACAATGTGGTTATTTTTGGGTAAGCATGGGTCTGTTTAATTACTGATAGTGAGAAAACAAGCTTACGGGCGCAGACTCAAGGCAAAATTGCGTATTCTGTAATTGTGAAGCTCAACATAAAAACCACAATCAGAAAGGTGTATTTATTGTGGGAGGATAATGCATCATTTGTTTTTCCGGTTAAGCAACAGCTTGATAAAAATAAATTTGAATAAGGTCGGTACAAATAAATAATAAGAATTTCATCAATTTGTTAATCAATGGGTATACGATTCTTAGAGAAATTTTTGTGAAAACATTATGGGATACAATATTGTTCTAGAAGTGAAGTTGGATTAAATTAAGAATATTTACGTGCTCTGTGGGAGTCGGCGTGAGAAGTGACTTAGTTCAAAAAAGGCCATGAGCATATCCATCCTGGAAGCGATTGATACAAGAACAAGAAAAAGAACCGAATAAATGAATATACATAAAAAAGGAGGGCAATAGTGGTAAGCTATGGAGCCAATTTGTGGGTTTGGGTACAATGGATACTAATGGTGCCGTGTGTCACTGGTCTTAGTGTGCACAAGAAAAGCATGATTCAATAACTGTATTTAAAGGGAAAAGGAGAAAAAAGGGGGGGAAAGGGAAGAAAGAAAAAAAGAAAAAAAAGGAGCGTTTCTGTTCGTGGTTGTGACTATAATTCCTAAAGGGAATTGTAGAACACCAGAGTGGATTACGGGTAGTGTGGGTGTAATCTTTTATGCAGCAGTGTTGCGGCAAGGATTAAAGCGAGTCAACGATTCAGCAGAGCTGGTGTGCTCGTAAAAGGTTTTTAGTGGCGCTCGCCGTCTCCCAACAATAAGACGGGTAAAGGCGCGGGGCTAAATAATTGACAAAACGGGTGTTTGACGGGGGTGTAGGCTGTAAAAGTACGCGGGGATCGTATAGTTTCCTTAATGTGGCAGCCATATGAAATACAATAGAAAACGAACTCATCGGGGGCCGAGGTCAGTTAAAATCGCATTACTAAGGGCATTGGGGATTTTTCTCAGCCCAAATAATAAGGTGAAAAAGTAAAACCTATCCAATACATCATTTGGCTTGGCTAGGGTCGAAACAGGTCTAAACGTACTGCCTGCTCCTGTTTCAGGATGGTTCAGCTCAACATAGGTCGGGCGTTGGGCTGTATGCGTCAACAGAACTGCGCCGGTGCTGGTATGCTGGCTAATCGCAATATAACAAATACAAGAAACAAGGCGCTGTGTGCCCGAACGCCTCTAAGGGTGCAACACATAATAAAGAACAAAATGAGGTGCCGTGGTGGCGAAAGGGAGTACTAACATGTAACGTTTGGTCAAGGGTTGAAATAAGATCAATTGAGAAAAAGAGAAACGCGATAGCTGTCAAATAGGGGGCAGGTTCTCGGGGGGGGGGGGGTCGCGGGGTGTATGTAGTGCGTGGTTCCTCACGCGTATAAGAGCGAAAAGTTAAAATAAAAAAACCATCCCACCAAAAGAAGGCAGTAAACATCATCATAAGCACAGCACATCGGGATTGGGGCAGGGGAGGCTCTGTAAGTTCAGTACATGTCATTAAATGCCTGGGTCAAATTCCCCTAAACGGTCAGGTCAATATTGGAAGAATAATGGGTTTCACATCAGCAAAATAAGACAACTTAATGAGTATTAGTGAAGGTGGAAATGAGCGCAAGTGGGTTGATAACAGCTATAAGAGCGATTTTAGAAGCACAGCAGAAGAGATTGAAAAAATCTTTAACGAGAGAAAACCCTAAAGCAACCGCAAAAAATATCCCAACTACTGATAAACGGAAAAACTAAGTGTGGGAAGATAAGGGGATGTGTGAAATGTGTCCTAGTATTATTGTAGGGTGGATTGCAGCAAAAGACCCTGGTCATTATTATTAAAAGGGAGAGTAACAAACAAGAACCCAGTAGTATCGTAATTTGTGAGCGTGCGGTGACAGTGTTGAATCCTCAAAAACATAGAATTAGGTAGTGACACATAAAAGTCAACAAAAAGGTCCTGATAAATGGATAAAAAAATGCAAAGCTAATTTTAACCCGTGGCTCGTAGAGACAAGAGTTAAAAGCAACCGTAGGACATGGGTGTGCGCGACTTTTGGGGAGAATGACTTTGGGCTAAGTGCTGGCGCCGGGCAAATGATAAATATATAAAAAAAACACAGTGCATAGCAGCAAGTAGGATGAGGTCAAAAACAGGAAAAAGGCGGTAATGATTCTTTGACGAATGGGAAAGCTGTTACTAAAGACCAAAATATGTAGAACAATACCTAGATTGAGTGTTACAAGTGGGTTTGTATGAATATGTGCTGTGACACGGGCTACATCCAAAAGTCAATTGCATCCTAATCGCACAATAAGCGTGTACTAATATGGAACTTGATTATAGCATAATTGACAGGGACACATATGGATCACAAGTTAAATTACGAAAAAAGCCATGTGCTTGAAGATACAGGTACTGGTATACGTTCCTACTGGTGTTGCATTTATATGAAATCTTATGTGTTATTATCGAGTGATAAAACAGGACAAGGTTTTAATGCTACAAATTCTTAAGAGTGAAAGATACATTTACTACAAAACAAAGTTAATTTAATTACTTGTGAGTTACGGTCCACTGTGTTGAAATTTGGAGGGGCAGAAACATCTAGTGGAGGAGGATGTGGATTAGCAAACAACCGACTCTCACTACCACCACCGTATCCGGGTTTGCGAGAATCACTTCTATTGTTCTCAACAAAGAGAACAAACTATAAGTCATCACATTGAATTACGCTTCGTTTGACTAATGAGTATCACATATAAATTCAACGACATAAAGGGCCGGAAATTCTGGTGAGCATAAAAATTGTCGTGTATTCAAGAAGCCATTAAAGTAGGAACAAACAATGGTGAAATTCCCTGGAAGTGTGTGAACGAGGGCGCGTAAGGGTGAATGTATAAGGGGTGGATCGTGCAGGAAATCTGTAAAACATAGACACTTCATGTGTGTACTTTATAGCCGAAAAGGGTCAGGAAACAGAGTTTGTTGGAATATTAAAGGTATAATGGGCATTTTCTGGTCAGATACAAAAAAAAGATCGGCTCCGAGAAAAAACACACATAATGGACCTTATATAGGAGTAAAAGATGGGTCAAACATGGGCAAGCTTGGGAATGTTTTCACACCAAGGGTTAAAGATAACGCGTCGTTGTATGATCAAGCAAGACATAATCAATGTGTAAAATTTTTTCAAAACAACACAATCAAAAGCTCATCCTTTTTCCAATGAGTGCTTTTCTGTACTGAAATGTTCTTATTTTAAAACTCATGTTTGTTCTATAAATAGCAATCAGGGAGGATACTAGGGGGAGAGTAGCGAATAGGTCTGAGGCCCATATGCTGACAGATCAAACAACACATATTTTACATTCTTTTATGGCCGATCAAATGAAAGGGCAAAAGAGAGAAAGTCAACCAAATGGTGGAGGCAAATCTGTACCTTCATGGGAGTATAGAAAGTCAAGCTTTAAACTTTTGAAACAAAAAGGGAGGTTAGCATTCTACAACACATAGAAAAAAATCTCGTAGTATCAAAATTAGATGCTATTACACAATCAGGACCAATGGGGTCATTGAAACTCACAACACCACATGGGGGCATTCACGCGCAGAGTCTATCCACTGTTTAAAACCCGGACGGTGTTCGAGTAAGCGACCGATCCATGACAGGAGAAGAGCGACTTTAGATGGTGATACATTTGAAAGTGCAGGAACAAGCGAACAAGATGGACCGGTCCATTCCAGTACAGATGAAGCTGGGGTCAGATGGATTCGCATCCCTTCACCCGTTCGCAATCGTTAGCTTTAAAAAGAGGTCACAACCATCTAAAAACTCACAACACTAAATTGTGACTTAGGGAAATCGTCACAGAAAAGGATCAGCAATCAACTTAAACCGTGCTCCGCGGCGGTCAACCAGCCTTAAAAAGCGACATGGATACGGGTAAAGGTCTTTAAAAAAAAAGCAATATACAAATAAGAGAAATAAACTAGTGTTGCTCTGAATGGAAACAACAATTAAAATATCAATCGATTGTAGGCCTGTCCATCAAGAAAGAGACCATCCAAACAAGGAATGTTGGCAAAACCATGATTGAAATGAGACATAAAACCGATTAATTCACCTCGATCCAAGACTAAATACAAAAGTGTGATTTGAAAAAATTAGTGCAACCTCAAAAAAGAAACTAAAGACTCCACTATGCGAAGCATGAAATCCTGGCAAAAACAAATGATTCTGAGGGTCATAGTCAAAAACAAATAAACTCAAAACCAAACCTTCTTTCATTATTTCGTGCGGCCCGGCTGTGGTTCACACGTTAGAAAAAACTGTATAAATGGGTGGAGTAAGATTTTTCATAATTCAAACTTATATACCAACACAATTTTGTAGCATGGCGATTAAAAAACTTAAAACAGGGGCTGGTATATTTATAGGGAGAAACGTGGCTAAGCGCTAAAATTACAATGGTGGTCACAATGACCAATGCATAAAACAGACTTGTGTTGACAATCGAATTATGGTTCAGATGTAATGCAATGGCGGACTTTAAAGGTTGACCACACGCTGAATTAAAAGTTCCACATAAAGACCGAAAAGAAAAGAAAAAGAATAGCAGTCATAATTGTATCTCCCTAAACTAGTGCCCCAAAAAAACCGGGGGTCTCATGAAAAACGCTCAAAAGGGGAAAAAATTTTTTGAATTACAGTCCACGTTGTTCCAAATGCAGAGTTGCGTAATAATGAAAACAGAGAAACCTGTCCCAGCCTATAGCTGTGCTCGACATTTGAAAGGCGGAAGATCCTAATTGCAATCATACCACTAAACGGATTGATAGCATTGTGTGGGGGAATATATAGGGGGGGTTTTACACGAGGGTTGCGTTTACAGAAAGCAGGGATCTGGGAGCCAGTAATGGCGTGGCAGGTTGTGTAAGTAGATGCAGTCAGGTTTGTATCGGAAAAACACTTGACAAGGGTTTTATGCAATATGGAAAACGTGTCTAAGATGGCATATGACCCTGGAAACCTAATAAAAAACACGTCTAAAAAATGCGGGGCTGTAAATGAGCCCATTTGGCAAAGGACAAAATGTTAGGAAACTTTTGTAGAATTGGACAAGGTGAGTAAGGAAGTGATCAATTAGTGAAAGGCTTGGAGGAAGACATGTAATTAGGGATTATGCGACAAAAATACATACAACAAAAAATGAACAGACAATAAAACTCATCAACCAGCATGAGAAATGTTTAGTTTCCATTACCTACCCCTAATTAAGAATGGTACTTAAATTGGGGGCGCCCTAAGAGTCCCGAATGTACAAGCGCTAAAAATATCTCGGTGGTGACAACAGGGCACTTTTCTTGTTCGCAGATATTCATTTTTATTTGGGAAGATAAATCGTAAATTCTTTTCCATTACACGTCATGACACGTACTAGGTCCCAGAGCTATCTGTGAAACTTAGGGATTCATGGTGAGAGGTGTGATGCCATCCTACTAAGAGCTGGGGGATAATATGGAGAAGCCGGCAGAGGAGCCCAAAATAAGTACTAAGGAGGGTGTGCTGGTCATCCAATACACCGGGCACATCTAAGGTCTGTGGGCCAATGGCTGGGAGTGACAAAAACCCGTTTCGGGAGCAGACACTGGTGGCAAACACAAAGTGGCGTGTGGCAAAAACCGCTGGAGGTGCTGCCCAACCAAAGATAATGAGCGGAGGCATGGTGCAGACAACGTATTAGTAGGCGCCTAGTATAAGGGGGGTGCGAAAATCACCATACTACAAACAGTAATGGTCATCGTGCACTGTTCCCTGAACCATCCCAAAGACACTAGTTGTATATGGGCACATAATGAAACCGAAATGCGCGCGACGGAGAAAGGAGGCTCACTCGCGAAACGTTGGGGGGTGCTAATCAGATCAGGGAAAACACAAAATGTACACAACAAAAGAATAATCCTGTTTTAAAGGATCAACCAGGTGTATAGGGACATATATAAGTGGCATTTTAGGCGGTGTCGATAGTTGAGTTCAAGTGCAACAGCCGGCTCACTCCACCCCACCATTTCGAAGCACTACGGTGGCTGACAACACAGGGAGGGAGAAAGGGGGGGCAATAAAGAAGTGGTCCGTCGCATTGGATTTTATAGAAATCCAACAATGCTAGTATAGAGCAGGGGTGGGGTAATTGTCCGTTTAGGTACTAGACATATAGAAACGAGACATGGTTACAGTTCTAAGTAAGTGGTGAAGCCGAGCCACAAAAGTGTCCAGTTGAGGATAGATCTTGAATGCTAACGGCAATGGCAGCGTCAAATCGACAGGTATTAGAACACCCCCTTAAGGCATGTACAAGAAAATCATCGGGTAGACGCAGCTATCGGAATAACAAATTCGTCATACGAAACCTCGACCTCATTACGCCTTGCAGTCAGTTAGAACTAGGTGCGCAATCCCACTGAATAAAAAGACAGAAGCCTTAAGGGTCGTACAACGGCGACCGAGGATACAGGGGCGGCGCTCCTCTGTGAAATTAATGACAACATCGTGACATCAGAACTGCTCAGTGGCCTGTTCGATAAAACATAGGGGCTAAACCTCGGGAGACAATAAGAACGGAGGTACTAATCTTAGAGACACCCACGGATCCAAGAATCACGTAAGGGTATTGTCCTCAGCCATCGAAAGCGCAGCAGGCCAAGGGGGCGGGGGTGTGGTCGTAAAACGAAGAGTGTGTAACGAGTCCTGGTGAGAGAGGTGGGGGGTCACTGCACAATCTTGTTCTGGGAAAAAAGGGGGGTAACCATATGGGGTTGATATGTCTCACCTGATAATACGTGGAATGAAATGTTATTGAACAAAAACAGCACAAACTGCGCAACAGAACGAAGGGAGCGCGGCGTGGCACCTGGAAGATGTCCAACTACCAAAGCTGAAACCTTCAAAAATTTAAAAACTGTACACGGTTGCCAATGTAGTGATAATACAAGAGGTGAGTAGTAAGGTTCGTATGTGGTTACATCGTCAGAAGGCTGAAATAATGAAAATCCTACGATATGTATCAGGGTGTTCAAAACGTCTAACATCACGGCGCGCATAATTACGCAAAAATTAGAAACCCATAGCAAAAAGGCACACAGTATTATCTCAAGATAGTTTCTTTTTTTCGAGTTATATAAAGCTCGGTGCTTGGGCCTTTATTGTAAAACAGTTACAAAAGGAGGCTGTTCTCTCGCCTCACCATACAGGCTCCCTGCAAACAACCCTATGGATTTTCTAACGGTGTTCATTAATAATGCAAGATGACATTGACAGGAAACAGGAAAGGCAACTGTCCTATCTATGGTAACAGGTATTAGTTACAACATAACAAATAAAAGAGTGACAGAGTTTATTAATACTAAAATGTCAAATTGGGTGTAATGCTTTAGAAAAGGACACAGAGAGTTGTTTAATGTGGAATGTTTACTAGAAGTTTTCAGAACAGAGATCACAATTGTGTGCTTAGTGTCGCGAATATGGACCTTATCAAATAAACTCAGCTATACCCGTACTAGTCTTGGTGCAATTGGTGGTATAATTCCAATATGTAATATTGTATAAGTTTATAGCTCTTTAAATGTAAACACAATCTAAGACCTAAAAAAAAATCTTTTGAAGGTTTGGGACAAGATGTTTATAAAATCGAGAATGCCCGGCAATTAAACCCCCAAAGCGTTGGATGTGAAAAGGGGGAAAAAAACTTTAGACTGAAGAGCCCATAGGTTTGGTCCATTGAAATTTACAAAATTTTGAGGTAACATAGGGAAGACCATAGTGACATAAAAAAAATAGGCACGAAATTAACATAGACCTTACCTTAATTTCATATCATGAAATCGCGCTGTAAAACATATTGGTTTTAACGAGTACCCGCCGCTTGTGTTCAAAAAAGCTCTCAATTGCCTGGCCAAATAAAAAAAAAACTAGACAATGCAGTGTGTTTTACAAAAAATTATATCCACAGGTAGCATAAACTAAAGCCAAAGAAATTAGTAAATAGCTAAAAGTGCAAGTCTTCAGGATAGCATATGTTAAAAACTTGCATTTCGAAAGTATTCAGAGAAAACCAGATAAATAGTGCTATCTCATACAATCAAGCCTCGCCATCGGCGACTACCCGTGAACATTAATTAACTGGCCAACAAGCTTAAGTCGTCGTTGGGATTGTGGGATGGTCCAAAGAGAATAGCTAACACTACGGTCCTCGGAAAGAAGAAGCCGTAATTAAGCAGGTCATCCACCCTTTTCTAAATGGATATGAATTTAAATCTAATCCATGAGGAAAAAGCATGTTAAACTGGAAACAAAGATAAGTGGCCAAGTAATCGCGGTTAAGCAGAGCCAGGGTTACGAAAAAAACAGCGATGGGTTTCGAGAGTGCAAACAATTCTCGGGGAGGCGTCGGCGTAGAGCAAATATAGTGGACTGGTGCAGAACAAAAGTCACAACCTAGACCTCAAAGAAAATCCCAGCGAGACGTACTATCCGACAATATAATAATTTTTAGAAGCAAAGGTCCCCATGGCATGGAAGCGTTAAAGTTTGACATGTGGTTGGGGGTATTACTTAGTTCAGTTAAGCTGTAATTTGAAAGCATGTAAAATTTTTGTGGTAAAGCACAATAGGTGTCCTCTTCACAGAGGTCACCCTAGACGAACAACTGAACACATCTGTTGAAGGAACTCACACGTCCATATCTTTTGTGAGACAAATTATGAGTTCTAAAATCGATAGACAAAGTAAATGACGAACCCAGGGTGAAGAAGGCCTAAAAGGGGGTACAGTACGAAGTGTGTGGAGTGACATATTCGAGTGAACGAGGGTAGTGAAATGGAAACATGAAGGTGTTTTAGAGGTGTTTGTTGAAGTCCCAGAGGAAAAAAGGGGGGGACTGTTAAACATATATCCATAGTAAAAAATACGTGTACATGCGTGGTGTAGTCTAATTGGGATTAAAATTTTGTGATTTTATGGCAGAATTGGAAAAAAAAGGCAGGTCGCAGGGGGATCATGTATAATTCATCAGAATTAAAACAAATATATATTGAAGAGTATAGAGGCTTTAGCAGTTTGGTCATTATTAAGATAACTTGTTGTTCTATAGAGTATAATGTATAAATGTAATAAAATAAATATTGCTAGAGACAACAAAATATATCACCACTATGTAGTATTATTTATATAAATAAATCTTCATAGTGTAATTTTGAGAATACAAAACACCATTTTAATCATGCACAAAACATAAAAATTCCTTTCTATGCGAAGGAGGGGAGGAGGGGGGGAATTAGATAAGAGGGAAAAAAGAAAGAGAGATTTACTTAAGAATACCACACAATTGACAGTATAAATGTTATAGTATGAAAAAAGAAACAAAACACATTTCATTATTCCTTAGTGTTGCTAACCAAACACAATATTTACATTTATATTTACTTACAATATAAAACATAATTTCTTGACATCTGGGACAACTGTATTCTCCAGGTATTCTCTAATCCTCTCAGCCATTTGCAGCTTGTTTATGGAAATAGCATCTGTGACATATTGTTTACAATTATTTTTACTCATTCCTTCATGTGTATGAATTAACACATTTACAGAAAACACGTATACAGTAATAAATATGGAATGGCAAACTAACAACAAGCAGACAGCATCAGGAATAAACAAAAAAATGCTCCATATTTTAACTACACATAAAAAACATGTCAACCAAACATCCTGTATTTTTATAAATTATTAAAAATGTAATGCTGTTCAAAATGAAGACACATCCTGTCCGCGAACATTAAGATGTCCCTAACGTGGACTATGTACTAAAACAAGCCGATGATGAATAGTTAACTCGCAGAGTCCACATTGTCTCCTTGATCAATGTTATCTTCCGTTTTTCCGAGATGTTCATTGGGCACCCAACACTCGTCCACACTCATTGTGTCTCACTTGAGATAATGTCACCGGAAGGGCGTTAGGAGCACTTTCATCCCTCTCCGCTCTTCTGCCCCATTCGGCTTTTCATCAAGCGCGGAAGGAGACATGGAGAAGCATGTTGAAAGGTTATCGCTGGCCTTCAAAGATCAGTATCAAAGACAACACCTTTAGCACACAACCGACTGAGAACAAAAAAAAAAAACATGACACGGAAGACAAAAAAGACAAGGGGAGAAAAAGTAAAGCTCGTCTGCGGTGAGAAAAAGCGATAAACTTAAAAAAAGGGAATTGGAATCATAAGTTATCAGAGGTGTTTCTGAAGACTGTTGTGAAGGCAGTAAACAATGCCCTCAAACCCCGACTAAACTCTGCGATTCCTCTGAACCTTGAAACAAATGTCTCTCAGGAGATGTGCGGAAGAAAGAAAACAGTGCTCATTTGATTCAGAGCACAGTGGTGCAGAGCAGAGACATGAAAGATGCACGTTTAGCGGAGTGAGGCAGGGCTTCCCCCGGCACGCTGTAAATAATCTGACGTTGACAGGAGAGCAGAGCAGCAAACCTCTTTAGAGGCCAAAAGGACAACACTGAGACACCGGAATATATGAAGCAACCTGAACTTTGAAATCAGACAGTGGAATTTCATTTCTGAATGCCTGCTTCACTGACAGCGTTATCAGATTTGGCTTTATTTGATTTTCTTTTCTTTCCAAACATCTAAAACTGCATTTCCACAGAAATGTTTTCAAATATCAATAGTGGAGTTAAATAAACGTGTCAAATATAGTCATGCTGTAGCTATAGTAGACAGAGACGCATCTGCACTCTACTTTCTGCATTTTTTGTGTGTGTGTGTGTAATGGAGAGGCAAATGCATTTGGCAGATGCTTTTATCCCAAGCGTCTTACTGTGGGTTCAGGCTTTACATTTACAAGCATTCCCTGGGATTTGAACCCACGACCTTACCGGCTGAGCCAGTTCTAGTTGAGCTAGAAATACTTCATGTTAAATGTAGACAAGTGAGCTATGTTTTAATTAGCAGCTAAATGAATCAAACTAGGCAGAATATTTAATGAACAAACACGAGGCGGGAAATGTGCAGAATGTTCAATTCTGCAGAAATCAGCTTGAGCTTTCTGAAGATTCTGTGTGGGCCTGAACATATCAAACACACTGTAAACTAATGGAATACATCAAATGCGGAGACTTTACAAGGGAATTAAGCAAAGGTACATAATAAAGTGCACAGTATTTCATATATCAATAATATCATTGTAAGGGCTACAATACATAACTTTTCCCTCTATATCACCATAGGTCTAAAACAAACATTCCAAGTTACTTTATGTACATGTCTGTACATGAGTGGAAGTCAAATAACGTCAAACTGACATATCCCATTAAAATCATACTCAAAAGCTCATTTTAGAAATCATCACTAGAATCTTACTATAGCAAAATACGGAAAGGTAATGACACAATTTTTATAAACTCTTGAGTAACTGCTCAATAACAGATTTTTATTTAGTTTCTGATAATTCGACCTGTTACGTTTTCTGCAAATGAATGCAAATGTAAATTTTGTTTTTGGTAATGTTAGTAGTTTACAGAATGGAACAAAAATGATCATTATACTAGCTTGGTTTATTTAAGCTAATATAAACCAAAGCTTGTTATATCTTATCATCTTTTATCTAGAATTTGCAGAAATGTTATTTTGGAATTTAAATAAAGCAAAAAAAAAGTTTATTTAGTCAGAATTATGTTTTTATATACAAATCAAATTTGAGATTTTTTAGCATACACCTTCAGATCAATAGCTTTTAAAGATAATGAAAAACATTTCACCCAAGTGTATATGGACAGTATTGCAGCTTTAAACGTATTCTCGTATCTTCAATAAGTCACTAAAACTCAAATTCCAATCACATTTTTTTCAGATTTATTGTACAGATGTTGAAATGTACAGAATCAAATGGACAGCTCATACACTGTGACTTTGACTGATGTGATGTGATGTCTGTTACGACCCTCAGAACATGGATCAAAGGTCAGCTGTGTGAGAGCATTATAACCATCAAATCTGTTATTATTTGTCATGACTACTGACATCTGTCACAGCAGCATAAAACATGACATATTTGATGACACATGAAGGGTTTGAATATGTGTCATGTAAAAGCCAAACCCCTGACAGCTAAAATGTACTGATTAAACCCTGTTATACGTCCTCACAAGGGCTTTTCACACTTAAAATGGTTAACCCCATGCTAAACCCCAGGAAAACAGAATCCTGGGTTATCTGTTTCACGTTTCGCACTGCTCATAATTTACCAGGGGTTAAGAGATAACCTTATACTTTATATTCGTAACCTGATGTTTCACACTGCACATCACTAAACCCTGGATTAAAGCCACAATATGGAATTTCCGCACAACTACAAGAGGCGAAGCAAATTGACGTTATGTAGGAGAGTTATAGGACATGTCGTTTTCACCATCCAGAGGCGTATGGAGATCGGCCGTCATGTTCACGGACGAGGTAATGAATGAATTTTATTTTATGTCATCGTAATGAATTAGCTAGAAACATGGATTGTAATGCTACGCTATCCCATGACTGATATTGGACTTTGTTGATATTGGACTGATATTGGACAATTGGACGTAGCGTAATGCTACACAGTTTTACCTGTTTAAAATAGTCATACAGTCGTCGTTTAAAACGTAAATTGGAACGAACCCACAGCCTTTACAAGAAACATTATTGGCTACCTATTTTTGTGCGACATATACTGTATTTCATAGGGTAACTGCATTCATAACTATTCAAATCTGAGTATTTTGTGTACAATAAAAAATGTTTTGCTTACCTGTCTATTAAAACACATGCGAAGCTCTCTCCATTTCCAATATTGATGATCCTCTTCGTTTGTCCATAAGCCTGCTTGCCTCATATGGCCTACGTTTATGCTTTTTTGGGTTTCCTTTACTCGCCAAAGAGTAATCGTGATCATAATAACAGAACAAATGATCTGTCCCAGATGCTGTATAACCACTTTCGCATTTGTGTGTTGCCGTAGTTTCTACAACCGGAAACTGAGGGTTGAGCGGAGCACCGGATATTAAGTCACTGATATGCGACAAATACAAGGGAGACAAGGAACGGACCATTATTTTAAATACAAATTTCTCTAGATTTGCACATTCTTGGGAATAATTTGCAATAATGCACACAACTGCAAGAAATATATCACACTGTGCAAGTGATTTTTGGACATTTCATAATAAAATTATTCATATTGTGGCTTTAACATTCTTATTTGTGGTGTCAACAGTCATGATTGGTTAAATACTGCAGCGTCAATCTGACTGAATAAAAATAGTGCGTGGTCACTTTAAATAACCAAATACCTTGTTGTTCCGCATCCGGGGAAAAATGACGCCTTAACATTTCAAGTGTGCCTTTTGGCTGTTTTAAGCCTCCTGAAACGTTACTTAGTCACATAAAGATAACCCGGGTTTAAGCGCAGTGTGAAAAGCCCTAGAGATGGTTAGTGCCCAAAATATTTAATTGATTCATTTTTTGTAATATCTGAGCTGCCTTATGTTTACTTTTAAATGCCCGAGCACATCTTCAGCTTTCTCAAAATGTATCAAGCGTTGTATTAAACATTTCCGGTGGGCCAATCCAATACCTGTTCTTGTAAGAGCGAGAATCAATTTTAGTGCCCTGACTGCAAGCTGTCATGGATAAAATAAAAGACTAAAGTCAGCTCAAGGTAACATACCATAAATCTCTGACAGCTATAATAGAAACACAGACTGTTGTGAAAACATAGACTGTACATTGTAAGGGAGTAAAAAAGAAACCTTTGCTGCAATAAAATTAAGTTTGCCCTTCTGATTCCTGACATGCTCAGACATGCTCCGGGTTCCTCGCATTTAACGGTTTACACGCACTGTGGGTTCCAATATGTTCGCTAAAGTAAAAGGGAGGAGGATAGAGGCAGCCAAGCATTTTATAAGCTGAGCAAATGGCTTTGCTACATTTAGAGCACTGGAGGAGTTAGTAGACGCATATGAGGAGGGCAACAGTACTTAAACATACCAATGTCTCTCTTTTTTATTTCAGTAGAGTCACTGGGTAAATCGATGTAGCCTGACAGGTGATGTACTTTTGCCAAACTTTCTAAGAATGGTCTCCGGATACTCTGTGAATAATAGAGGCGCTGGGATTTTCAGTCCAGCAAATAAGACCTCAGAGTGATTCCTCTCACCTCGCACAAGCTGATTTTGAGAAAGTATGGCCTGTGTGGTGAAGTTAAAGCAATAGTTTACTTTTTAAAATGAAATATCTGTCATCATTTACTTGCCCTCTTGTCATTTCAAACCTGTATGACACAAAAGAAGATCTTTTGAAGGATGTTGTTAACAGCCACCCATTCACTTGCTTTGCGGGGGCTGTGCTGTTCTGTTCCCAACATTTTTCAAAATATCTTCTTTTGTGTTCTGCAGAAGAAAGAAAGTCATGCAGGTTTGAAATGACAAGAGGGTGTGTAAAATACGACAGAATTTTCAATTTGAAGGTGAACTACTCCTTGAAGGAAGTTTTTTTTTTTTTCGTTTTAGTGATAGTTCACCCAAAAATGAAAATTCTGCCATCTTTACTCACCCTCTTAAGATTTTAAACCTGTATGACTTCCACAGAACACAAAAGAAGATGTTTTGAAGAACGTTATGTCATCTGAGAGGTCCTAATGCCGGTGTGAATGCGATCGGGAAAATGGCCTGAAGGAAAACTTAGTCAACAAACGACACCCCTCTTTCCTCGTTGCAGAACGTTGTTCCTAAAATGATCCGGTGGGAAAGCGGCTTATGCGAACTAGAACCATATCAAACTTAACCAAGAGAACCAATTACAAACTTAGATTGAATTTGAACCTTCTGTGTCTCAAACCGGGAAATGTTTCATCCAACTGTACATTAAAATAAGCCGTGACAGCATGCACTTCCTGTTCTTTGGTTTTATTTTCAGAACCAATTGACTGCGCATTGACAGAATTTTTTTTATTGAACGGTAACATTTCTGGTTGGCAGTATTTGACTCTAATTGACCATTCAAGCGTTCATTCAGTCACAAACATCTGCTCTTTGCACGTGAGGTAAACAGATAAATTGGCTGAGAGAGCCAGAGCAAATATTTACACATGCAGCCTCAGTGGAAGCGCTGCGACATAATAACAAAAATTACAGAATCTCGCATGAAGAGACATTTTTATGAGCTAAATGTAAAGGTACTGAGAGCGTTTCTAATTTGTGCTGCAGTCATGCCTTATGCCTCACATTATTTAATGACTGTCACGTGCATACAATTACTGTAATTGGTAACATCTTCTGACAGGATTTCCAGTGTATTAACATTCATTATACATATTCAGCGCATGCAAAATACCAGACATGCCAAATTACGGTTGTTTATATGTTGTGCAGTGAAACATGCATAACACTGGTTCAAATAGCCAGGAGGATGAGCAAGGAAATGGAAAAAGAAAACCTTGATTCGGTTGCTATCTTTTAATGGTGTGTATTTGTCTCTTTTAGGACACACCCACTTCACTAAAGATACGTTGAGTTTACCATGTGATTGGCCATCTGTCACCAGTTTCACTTAACACATTTTCCATCCAAACCAAGACTGAGAAAATGTGAGATCCAAACTTTTTGACTTCGCATTTAACACAAATGCTGTTTTCATCTGAGCTGTTCTCTCAGTAACAAGTCTGACCTATTGTTCAGATGACATCTTTTATAAGAATTATAGTGCTGTCATCCAGGTCTCTCTCTCAGCTAAAACAATGGTTTTCTTTATATAAAAATGTGAAAAAGCCTAATAATGGTTGGGGAAAATGGAGCCATTGTTGGTTTATTAACTCTGAAAAAGTAATTAATTACTAGTTACTAATTATATATTTAATAGTATAATTAGTTTACTGTACAAATTACTCTATACAAAAAGTATAACTTATTGCTAATGACTTTCTATATCCTATATCACCAGTGATTTGTTAAGTGGTTCAAGGATAGACATGAAACAGCTTTTTAATTCATTCAAATAAATAATATAAAACTACATAAAGTAGTATTATTAACTGACCAAAGTATAACAAATGTGAGAATTATACATCAAAGCACGGATTTTAAAGTTAGACTTTGAATTGTTAATGTCAATTCCACTATTGCACACACATATATTACACAAAGTGTTTAGTTTAATTACATCAGAATTAACTGTAAATAAGTGAATTATTCAAAGGGAAAGTAATTCAATTACAGTAACTAATTACTTAGTAACTTGTTACACCCAACACTGAATGAAGAGTCAATAAAAGTTGTTTTAGTGACCTCAGCCAAGCCCCACCTCAGAAGTTACAGCCTGTGCCACTGCAGGCTCAGGATTTAAGCCTGTATGCTGGCGCATGGGCGAGTGGAAGGATTGTTCTTGATTAGCACATAAAGACACCGAGCGCAAGCTGTGATGGAAACTCCGGAGTCTCCAAAGAGTCCGCAGAAAGAAAGCGAGTGGAGTTCGGCGAATCTCGATGTTATGTGGAAACATATGAAACGGCCCTATTGTCAGAGACTTAATTAATTGTCTTAGAACTCTGACACGTCTGGCGTCCACACAGGAACTCAGAACAAAAGACAAAAAGATGAAAGACGGAGTCGGTTGCCTCGAATACAGAATATTATGCACGACGCCTGAGGAATTTCTAAGGAACTTCATCCGATTTAATTTTAATGGTTATTGGAGCGATCTGAGCCCACCATCGCTTTTGTGTGGTTATCGATTGTCCGAAGAAAGGTATCGTAAACAGCGGGTAATTAGTATTCTCCGGCGCTCTGAACCGCGCTTTTATTAGGCCGACTGAACGGAGAGGAAATCTTCACCTCGCACGCTGAATAAAGAACAGTCTCGTGTCTCTGACCAGACGGCTTTCATATTTCTCATATTCTGAATGATTACGGTAAATGGAGACGGGCACGGACGGAGATTGGATAACTCTGACCTTTCAGCGGCTCGGCGAGAAACTGACAGAATATTTTAAGCCAGTCATCTATTAGGGCAGAGAAAACCGGCGTGTCGGATAATACACCTGTAACAGAATTCTCGAAGGAGAATGCGAGAGGCTCGTGTCACCAGGGCTGTCTGCTCCGCGTCGTCAATGAAACGGAATCGAGGCGACGGGAATGACACGCAGAGACGGCGTTATTGAGTGGAACGGGTTCGGATGAGCTCGTGTGAATAGGCTGCCATCAGCCCCCCTTGTGGCAATGGCGGCGGGCCGAGCGCAGTGGGGATCAGGACAGCTTGCTCACTGTTTACTCGAGCTAATAACTGCCTTCTACATACTCACAAACACTGATTACTGCAGTCGCAGCGGGCGGCCCGCGAAACGCGCACTTTTGTGGAGCGCCACATTAATTCGCTATAATGACACGCGTGCAGCACTGCCGCATTAGTGATGTCACTCCAAGCTTTGTCTAGAGAGAGGTAATAGTAATTGGTTTGGCGGAAAGTAGCGGGTTGTGTTTGGCAAAGTGGTGCCACTTCTTTTAACTTTGGATTCTGATCGGTGGAAATGTTTCTAAGCCATTGTAAAATGCAAATACATGCACGTATTCTACATTAATGTGCCAGGCGGCTACACTGCTTGGCAGCATTTAACCGTTTACAGATACACTAATCAATTAAATCACTTGGAGATAGAAATGTTTATTCTGACATAAATGCAAAACCTCATCATGGTCACACATAAATGGCGATAAAATAATGCCATTGTGAATTAAACTACATTATATTGTAATAAAACTCTCTTAATTTTAACAAAAATAAGAAGAAACAAAACTGTATTATAATTAAATATTTCCAATGTGAAATATACTGATCTCTGGAAGGGATATGGTGGTTTAAAAAAGTATCAGAAGGGAGAGAAAACTATAATTCAAAACTTTTGCATTTAGTCACAAAACGTTTGCATTCACTTGAGAATATTTAGCTTTTCCTCTCAAAACTTTTGAGTTCCCCCCGAGAATATTTTACGTTCCTCCGAGAAAGGTTGCGAGAAAACACAAACTATTCTCAGGGAACGCAAACATTTTGCAAGAGACCACAAACAAGTTTTGTGTCCGCTTTGAAAAATGTTTAATATAAAGAATATTTGAAATATTTTTCTCTCCTTTCTAATACATTTTCCATCATCATGACCCTCCAGGGCACAATAGAAATATAAGTGTGTGTGTGAATATTTCAATTTTACCAATATTTTTAAATAAAAGAATACATCTTGTCTCCTCTATTAAGACTATGGTGTTTACTTTTATTTCCAAATACCAACACAGTTACAGTCAAATTGAATGCATGTTACGTTATGGCTACGACATTTTCACCACACATCATATGATACGGTACCGTCTTATTGTGACTGTATTTTACATAATTTTAACAGTCAAAAGACACTTTTACAGTGTCGCTGCGTCGACAGAGCAACTGTCATTTAGACGAATGTGTATGCTAACGGCTAGCTTTCCTCAGGTACCTCCTTGACTATAACGCACAGCCTCTCGCGGCTCATTGCTTTATTGAACATCTGCCGAGGAGCTTGTTTCAAAACAACGAATTCCCACCGAGATGATGATTCTTGTTCCACATGACAGGGGAATGAAGGCTGTAGGGTCGGGGGGATGGAAAGCGCCCCTGGTGAAAGTGTGAGGTTGTGACGGTCATTTGCAACAAAGGTGAAGCAGTAAGAGACCACGACTGACTCATATAAAAGTAGATCTACCGCTAGTAATAGCACTGTGCTGCTGTTCGGGAATGCTTACCACAAATGTCACCTCAGTGCGTTGCCTGGCACTCTGCCCTCTGTCCGGCACCCTCACGGAGGGGCGTCTAGCTGTGTCGTGCTTTATGCTTCACGTCGAAACCGCTCTTCCACGCAATGATTTTCTGGAGAAAGGCGTGACTCAGTTATCTGTACTTGCACCAGCAGTGGCCCTACATGGAGAGTCAATGCAGGGTGACTAATGCCGGGTCTCTTTAACATTTAAAAACTCACCTACTGCAAACTATCTTTTACTTCACGCTCTGCTTATCTCCTGACACATACTGTGACTATCTCCAGCTGCTTCTGGCCCGCATGATTTCTGTTTCTTAAACTCAGTGGGTGAAAGAACAAGCTGTCTACTGAAAAACATCTCTCACACAAATATCCACTGTGAGAAATTAATGTTTCAAGAAATATGAACGATGTGTTTGCAGAACGGAGCATACACTAATAATTGTTATTGTAAAAAAAAAGGAAACGTGCTGGGTTTTAATAATCAATACAAAAGGATGAAAAGAGCTGGAGAGCTGCTAGCATAGTCATACAATGTTTTGTCCGTACAAAGAGAGCAAATGTGAACTGAGGCTGTTATGAGTTATTCACATAAAAACGAAAGTAGTATGGATTTGGAGCAACATATTCTGTTAATTAATAATTGGTTCGATTTACTGTGCAAAGTACATTTGCCAAACAACGGTGGACATAGCGAACCAAAAGAGCATATGCAGAAGAAAAGATATATAGCAAGCCAAATGAATGGATAGAAAACTTCTCAGCAAAACTGACCATATTGTCTGGTAAAGACATTCATCTAGCACTACCAAAGTATTAGGTTTGACTCACAGAGTACACACATAGTGATAAAACATATACCTAGTGTGTTTTGTCAATAGCTGTGGATAAAAGTGTTTGAATCTTTGCTCTTGTACCTCTGAAATCTGCTTCAATGTTTGAAAAAATAAATATATAACATACAGTACAGTACTGTTACCAAAACTCAATTCAATAAAAAAATGATGTCCTCTGTTTCTTATTCAGCTATATTTACGCAATTTTGTTTCAAAGCAGCTTTACACAAAACAAATAAAAGTACAATGTTTTATATACTGCATGTTGTAGCTTAAAGTGACGGTGGCACAAAGCGAAATGTTTTAATCAATAAAACAACAACAATTTACATAACAAAGTAATTGTTTTGGTAATAAAACAACAAGTAAATTACCTCTCTCTTTTTTTCTAAGAAGCTCGGAGAAGGTCAACTTTGAAGTCACCATGAAATCAAAACTGACAATTCTTGTTTTTTTATAAACTATTGGAGAGATTTTTATAAATTATTTATTTTTGTGGGTCATTGTTTTTTGGATGACTTCAGTGCCGTTGGCTTGCACAGAACATCCCTGAAAGGAACGGTTCACCCCAAAAATCTGTCATCATTTACTCTCCTTCGAGTTGGAGTACATGAATACATGGCAATACAGGCGATCGCAACTTCCGGTTCACGGGGACTTTAATGTTTAAAACACGCAAGCAATGTGCACCAAATCCTTGGTTAGACTGTAATGGATTCTGTTTTACATCGGGCAGACGCTGCATTATTAAAGTATCTCCTAATGGCACTTAGGGAGGGAGAAGAATTGAATAAACTTCAGAGGAGGAACAACTAATTAAAACAACCTTTTTATTTATGCACATCCTCTGCAGTGTGCGCCATGCGGTATGATTCAGGTGGACCCGAGGCCCGCTGCGGCTCTGATGGATGGTCCGCCTCTGGGCTCGGCTGTCTCCCACTGACGCGGGATGGTCGTATTGATTACACCTGCTGCCAGTCTTCCTGAGAGCTGCCAATACTGCTATCAGGCTCCTGACAAAGAGGGCCTTGCCAAAATAAAGGCATCAAGAGCGCATCTTGAATTAGGAAGATGCAACTCTTCCCGTTCCCACCCCAGAGATGCAGACAGATGGAAGCGTTGTCGTCTGCCTGGCGGAGAACAAACCCCAGTTGCCTGAAACCCATACGGCGGGCTCCTGCCGTTCGCTTAAATATGCACTTAATTTCTGCTAGAGAATAAAATAATCGGCTCGATGGTGCTTTACGTGAGCTAAAAGATAAGAGTGGAGATTGACCGAGTGATAAAACGCTACATGTTAAAGCAAGTCTTGGGCTAATTACTTATCGCTATTCCATCCCCCCGCTGCGTTTTATGTCACCTGAGTCACCGCAGTCCAGACTGAAGACCGTACATCACAAAACAACAGTCAGAGGTCACACGCTAACGTCTTACATGCAAAGGAATCGTCCTTTTAGATACTTCAAAGACAAACGTGACCGAGACTTTTGTGGTGCCAAGAGGAGCCTTTCCGAACGAAGAGAAAAATATTCCAGACAGCAAAAATTAATTCTGCCACATAATTCCTAACATAGAAATTCAGATTACAGAGTGCAAACGGCGGTGTAATTACACGATAAAAGTTAGACAATTACAGCCATGCTTTCTCCCTCTACAAAACCAATGGCATAATCATATGCAAATTGCCCAGGAGCCTGTAATCGGGAACCTATTTGAATGGCATTGTGAAATCATCTGGGAGCAATATCTGTCGAGCGTCACTTATTCCGCCGTCAGAAATTGCAAAAGATTAGGCAGAAACTGGAAAGAGAGAGAAAAATCATTATTGCACCAAACATCATGTACGACGAATTAAATCTCTTCAACAAGCAATAAAAGTCGGAGCCTAGTCTAAGCCTAGACGGCAGTAAATCCCTTCTCGTTTCTCGGCGGTTCTGTCCTGCAGTTAGCGCTTATCAGTAGGCAAATCAGCTTAGTCATTGACCCCCTTGCTCTCCGGCTCTCATTAGACTCAACTGTGACATTGATGGAACGGGTCTCTCCTGCAGTCAAAGCCGACACGGCAAACGTACAGGTCAGCGCCGGTGAGTGGGGAGATTAGCGAACGCCAGAGAGCTCTCTCATGTTATCCCGCCCGAGGCGAGCGCTCCCTCGCTGCATGAGAGCTATGCTGGGACACTGAGTGGGGGAGAGTCAAAACCCCCCTTCCCCCCGGTCCATTTTCCTCTTATTTTTGTCCTGTCTATACTTTTTTGAGGCAGGGTGACATAGATGGAGAAAGAGGCATCTGAAAAGCCTTGCTTGACATGTGGCTCGTTTGAGCACCCAAGGCATTATGGGTCCTGTGTGCTGAGTGCACTAAAATGAGAGAGGATCAACTGCAGCTTTCAGCTGCCAGAGCTGCCAGGGAAACAGAAAGCAGTCCAGCTGCAGGAGATGACAGTGTGTTTGTGTCTAGTGTTAGTCACACTAGTAATGCTGAAGGACTCATTGGCATAAGAGAACAGGCCTATTTAAATAAGGGCATACCTGTCCTACACCTACTGTATAATAATAATCTATCACAGCACCTAAACTGACAAAAGGTCCAATGATCCAATATTCACTCTCAAAATCAAACTCTTTATTTGTTGTTAAATTGTAAAACATGTTTTACATATTATGGATCATTTGGTGTTGATTTAGTGTTAAATAAATAAAAGGGACAACACAATGTTGAGTTAAAAGTAACACAAAATGTTTTATACTTAAGTTAATTTAAGAAAACAGTTTTTACAGTGTACATTTTTGTATTTGTAAATATTTAATTTATAACTTTGTAATATTTACCTGAAAGGTCTCTTTACCTCTAAAACCTACCATTTCAAACCTGTAAACATAGTAAATATGGTTGTCACAATTGAAAATAACCATGATACTAAAAATTGTTTTTAATATTGTGTCAAAAGTACACAATATTATAAATAATTCAGCCCCCTTTTTTTTAAATTTGCCTTAAGTGCAAAAAATGGGCACAAAACCTCTATCCATCTCCCTAAATTCAGATTAAGAGAGTGATTCATTGTCCAAAAAAAAAGAGAAAACACAAAAAAGACAAAATGTCTGAGCTGTGGCCGTAAGGTCTCCGGTGCCTGTCGAGGCGGCAATCCCCGAACCCGGTGGTGGACACCGGAAGTAAGGGATGCCGTCAAGCTGAAGAAGGAGTCCTATCGAGCCTGGCTGGCTTGTGGGACTCCCGAGGCAGCTGACAGGTACCGACAGGCCAAGCGGACTGCAGCCCGGGTGGTTGGGGAGGCCATGGAGAAGGACTATCGGTCGGCCTCAAAGAGATTCTGGCAAACCGTCCGGCGCCTCAGGAGGGGTAAGCAGTGCCCTACCAACGCTGTTTACAGTGGAGGGGGGCGGCTGTTGACCTCGACCAGGGATATCATCGGGCGGTGGAAGGAATACTTCGAGGATCTCCTCAATCCCGCCGCCACGTCTTCCATTGAGGAAGCAGAGGCCGAGGGCTCGGAGGCGGACTCGCCCATCACCCGGGCTGAAGTCACCGAGGTAGTCAAGAAACTCCTCGGTGGCAGGGCTCCGGGGGTGGACGAGATCCGCCCTGAGTACCTCAAGTCTCTGGATGTTGTGGGGCTGTCTTGGCTGACACGCCTCTGCAGCATCGCGTGGCGGTCGGGGACAGTGCCCTTGGACTGGCAGACCGGGGTGGTGGTCCCTCTTTTTAAGAAGGGGGACCGGAGGGTGTGCTCCAACTATCGGGGATCACACTTCTCAGCCTCCCCGGGAAAGTCTATGCCAGGGTACTGGAGGAGAATCCGGCCGATGGTAGAACCTCGGATTCAGGAGGAACAGTGTGGTTTCCGTCCCGGTCGTGGAACACTGGACCAGCTCTATACCCTCTCCAGGGTGCTGGAGGGTTCATGGGAGTTTGCCCAACCAATCCACATGTGTTTTGTGGATTTGGAGAAGGCATTCGACTGTGTCCTTCGCGGCATCTTGTGGAGGGTGCTCAGGGAGTATGGGATTCGGGACCCTTTGCTAAGGGCTATCCGGTCCCTGTACGACCGGAGCAGGAGCTTGGTTCGCATTGCCGGCAGTAAGTCAGACTTGTTTCCGGTGCATGTTGGACTCCGGCAGGGCTGCCCTTTGTCGCCGGTTCTGTTCATAATTTTTATGGACAGAATTTCTAGGCGCAGCCAGGGGCCGGAGGGCGTCGGGTTGGGGACCACACGATATCATCTCTGCTCTTTGCGGATGATGTCGTCGTGCTGGCCCCATCAGACCAGGACCTTCAGCATGCACTGGGACGGTTTGCAGCCGAGTGTGAAGCGGCTGGGATGAGAATCAGCACCTCCAAGTCTGAGGCCATGTTCTCAGTCGGAAAAGGGTGGCTTGCTCACTTCAGGTAGGTGGAGAGTTCCTTCCTCAAGTGGAGGAGTTCAAGTATCTGGGGGTCTTGTTCACGAGTGAGGGAAGGATGGAACGGGAGATTGACAGACGGATCGGTGCAGCTTCTGCAGTAATGCGGTCGCTGTACCGGTCTGTCGTGGTGAAGAAGGAGCTGAGCCGCAAGGTGAAGCTCTCGATTTACCGGTCAATCTACGTTCCTACTCTCACCTATGGTCATGAGCTGTGGGTCATGACCGAAAGGACAAGATCCCGGATACAGGCGGCCGAAATGAGCTTTCTCCGCAGGGTGGCTGGGCGATCCCTTAGAGATAGGGTGAGAAGCTCGGTCACTCGGGAGGAGCTCAGAGTAGATCCGCTTCTCCTCCACATCGAGAGGGGCCAGCTGAGGTGGCTCGGGCATCTTTTCCGGATGCCCCCTGGACGCCTTCCTGGGAAGGTGTTCCGGCATGTCCCACCGGGAGGAGACCCCGGGGAAGACCTAGGACACGCTGGAGGGTCTATGTCTCCCGGCTGGCTTGGGAACGCCTCGGTGTCCTCCCGGAAGAGCTGGAGGAAGTGTCTAGGGAGAGGGAAGTCTGGGCGTCCCTGCTTAGACTGCTGCCCCCGCGACCCGGCCCCGGATAAGCGGAAGAAGATGGATGGATGGATGGATGGAATTTGACTGACATTAGTTATTTAAAAAAGATTGCAATGCACTTTTGGCAACCATAACCCCGTAGTGATAATCTGATATTGTGACAGCCCTAAAAACAGTAAATCTTATTCACTTAAAAGTCCTAAACATCTGCGAACATTGATGTCCGTAATTAACATGTCAATCTGCTATGAATAAGACGTCAAAGCAAGTTTTTTTTGGTTGTTGGTGCCCAGTTGCTGTTGTACCTGGATGTCTTCAAATCCATTAAATTCTTTTAGAAACATTTTAGGCAAAAGCAGTATTGAGTGACCCATTTCACCCATTAGATAATGTTCATTTCCTTTCCATTTCAAAATCATACATTTGGGATTCATTCACATATAATGTTTTGACACATAATTAATAACTGTGCACTTGCTCCTGATTGAAGACAGCACACTTCCACTGTCAAGTGCTATCGTCTCTCTGCAAGCTAAGAAAGAACATCTTTTAATATGCTACAGTTTAATTTGAATAATATTAAGCTTCAGAGAAATGAGGCTTTCAAGATGATCACATGCTAAAACCTTTAAAGCATATTTGCAGGTTCCCCATCTGAGAAACTGACAGCGAAACCCAAAAAGTTCTCATGATCTTGACAGCATGAACGTTGCACGTAGTGCCTGTGTGCATACATTACAACAGTCACAGCAAAGTAACACAATGTGCTTTTGAAAGTTGTCCAGGCATTAGCTTATCAGCTTGAAAATAAAAGACCAGACCACCTGAATCTTTCACATTCATTTGCAACAAACCGTATCTTACTCTTTCATAAATTCATGTTGAAAAAAACAGAGTCTGAGGTCTATAGTGAAACCTGCCTGTTTGGAATGTCATTCACGGATTGGATGGAATGACATCACGTTATGTAACATAACCATTTGTCCAGACGGGGTTTTCAAAAATATCATCTGTATTGTATTTCCCTTTCACCGCTGAAGAGCAATAAGGGTTTCTGGTGTATACACCCACAATAATGCACCACATATTACTGTTAAAGTATTGTGGCACTGTCTGGGTAAACCAACCAGCCATGACTTGAGGAATATAGAATTGTTTATTTTTGGATCACATTTATATTGAATTTAATAACATGCCTATAGCTATGCCTTAGTTTTTTGACAACGGCTTCATTTTGCTGTGAAAAACAACATCTAGCTAAAAACTGGAACACTTTTTTCCCCAGATGCTAACTCAATCCCAAACTTTAATGATTTGCCAAGTAAACAGAAACTCTTGTAAATAAAAATGTAAATGACAAAACAAATTAGCATTTTCAGAACAAACATCAGACATCGTTTGACTGAGACCCCCGATGATGCACAATCTGAGAAACATCTTCGTTTCACAGAGAATCTTTATTTTTACACGTTTGGATCCTTCCATCTCAGCAGCGATCCACAGGGAGACTAAAAATCACACGACAGATACTCAGCGCCGAAACAGACACAAAAACGCTCTTCCCACAACGCACTCAGCGCGGAGAACGTGTGTTAACCGGACTAAAAATAATCATGTGTATTGCTATCACGAAAGCCTGGCGCTTGGCATTTGATTGCCTCTTGTAATGTTACATAGATACAGTAGAAACACAAGGAGTTTAGTAGCATGTGATAACAACGGGAATATGTGGGACGTGTGGCTAACTTCATCTTTTTTCCATGGGCGGGTGTGAACGCTGAGCCTCACCTACAGACTCAGCTGTGGGGGAAAAGGATTGAGCCGGTCTGACAGGGACTGTAGACTCCCCAGGCCATTTCTCCGGCAAGGTGGAAGAAAATGTGAAGTTTCGCCTCCACTGTTATTATTAAACCAGCACGTCCAACAATGGACAAAAAAAAGTAGAAGGAAAAGTGACAGAATTCTGGGGTGTAATGGTGAATGGGAGGAACGCTTTCAGGGCAGGTGAATAAAGAAAAGCTAATTCCCCTTATCTAAACCTCCAACGGGGACTTTAATTGGCCATTCAAATATTCAATTACTGGGGATTTGAATAGCACTTATTTCTAATATTTGACCTTCCATTATAATGGCAGGTGTGAAAGCCATTAACAGAAACCAATCTTGTTATTCCATACTAAGATGTACGGAGGAGCGCTGCCGAGCAACACTTCGGAAGAACTTTAAAAGCTGTGAAATCTAACAGAAAGTTTATCTCTGTGTGTTCGTGTGTGTCTGTGTGTGTGTGTGTGTGTGTGTGTGTGTGTGTGTGAGAGAGAGAGAGCTGAAACTGCCACCCATTCTTTTAGTATTTGTACACGACGCATAAAAGCAAACATGGTCCAACACTTTAAAAGCTCCTATTGTTTTAAGAACTAAATAAATAATGACTCCTGACAAAATCACTTTGTAATAAAGAAGCAAACAACGATTAACAATTTAAGCACAGTGTAACATTGAGTACCAAACAAAATTGCATGTTCGGTGTTTCAGGATATGAGGAGCAAGAGTTAAGAACATATAATCTATAATAAATGTAAGAAAGTTCTCCTATTTGCAAATCCTTATATTATGAGTGCAATAACTTCATAATAAATAATAAACCATTTCAGCGCTTGCACAAGAAATATTGGTAAACATGTTGCACTTAGAGCTACACTGCTTCCTAACACTTGCATTTTGAGTATGATCCACTGACCAAAAAAAACCATTTGTGTGTGTGTGTGTCAGTGAGTTTCTTTGCAGAATAAAAAATGACAAACATTAACTTTATATACCATTTTAAATAAACAAATAACTGATATACGTGTAGAAAAACATAAGTAGATATATATAAGTAAATAAATAAAAGATAAATTCAATTCAATTCAATACACAAATAATGTAATTTGACAAATACATATATAATACCAGCTGTCTTAATGTCTCACAGTCTCAAATTATATATAATGCACCATTATGACACATTTTCCTTTTATAAAGAACTGATATAAGTATGAGCCTTTGGATTAAATAACGTCAATCTGGTGCTCATCAATTTCTTGAAAGGGTTTAAATTGCATGTATTTGTCATCGATTTAGTCATCTTTCGACATAGAAATTAATTATTATCTTATAAACATTTCTGCAGTTACTATTACTAATACACATGCTATGAAAAACCGGACACTACAGCGCTTATTACTGTAGCACTGTGTGAAACGGTCCACTCCCAGCTACATTTTATCGATGTTCATCCTATTGATAAAACTGCAATAATACCATCTATTCTATGTTTTGTATTTTTTTTATAATTACATCTCAATACTTCTGTTAGCGCCGTGTATGTAAAGCTGCTTTTCAACCATGCACGATTGTGAAAAGCTCAATAGAAATAATTTACATTGATTAGCAAAACAACATGCGATGTGCGCTTGGCTCTTCTGGCGTCAAGCAGCATCTGGGACTGACACAACCAGACAGTGTTAAACAAGCAAGCCACAGATAGGAGTGTCATAGTTGAGAAGAGACCTGCACGGTTGAGGGCTCAGCTGGAGATCGGGGAGCGTGGCTAAGTGTGCCGAGTTGCGTCGTACGGAGCAGGTGCGATTCAGATGTGCGAAAAAGTCCAAGGGTGAGATCAAGGGGGACGGACACCCTGTACAATGCCACTAAAGTAGCTGTTCTACCAAAGCTCCTTGTAACAGCGCAATAGACATACAGCTGCCAGCACTAAAAAGCCATTAGCGTTCCCACTGTGAAACCCGAATACGTACGACAACAAATACGAGAAGCATCTGTTCGCTTGACACAATGAGGCTGTTAATTTTGCCGGTGCGAAGAGGTCATTGCGAGCGAATAGCTTTGTGATGGGTGGTTAGATACAAGATCTTTACATTATCATAATGGAGTAACCATATCAATGTCTGCAGGCCACGAAGCATTTCATCAGCCAACTGAAGAACTTTAGCAGATGCAGAGCAGTGGCCCCATTATCAGTCAATTTCCTTGTTAAGCGCAACATGGGGGAATATTAATGAATGATTTTGCTTTCGGTGGCGGTTCGGTGGGGTCTCCGACATCCAATTAGTCAAAGTCACCACGCGGGTTAGTCAGGTCAAATAAGTTTCCAGACCGCGGTACTTTATATTGTGACCTTATCCGCGCCTCAGCTGCGACTGGAGAATGCGGAGACTCGCTTTGACTGCAACTGCAGACAGTGTTTGGCAAACAGGTTATCTGAATGTATTCAATTACGCTGATACACGGGCTTTGAATTAAAACTCTACCTCAGACAAATTTCCTGCCAAAGGTTCCTAATTAACAGTATATGCTTTGCACCGAAAACATGAGAAAAAACAAAAGCTCCTGTCTGTCAGAAAGTTGCTTTCTAAGAGAAAAAATGGCTAACATAGTCACAGAATGATAAATGTACCAGCTCACCCTAAAGTGTGTTCGCAGGAAATCACACGTCTCAAATCTTTACACCTTCTAAAGCTCTCTGTGGGAAATCTATGAAGAGGATCTGCTATATTTGGTACGATACAGGTCAGCTGGCCGTGGGCAAAGGTCACACACCAGAGCTTATGACCAATTCTGAAACAAATCAGAGAGCAGCGGCGGACCCACAGGAATAGCTTTGTGTGCTTAATGTACTGTGAAAATAGCACCAGAGGGCCAGAATAAAAAACACTACGCCACAAATATAAAGAAACACTGTATTTCATAATTAAAGAATCATACTTTTGTCTTCAGTTATGCCTGAAGTTAAAAAATAAATGATAGAGAAATGGAGTATATTAGTAAAGTGTTCTGTTCATGCTTAGTGTACTACGCTTCCCTGTAGCTCAGTGCCACCTTTAGCTAACAACGCCAACGTCGTGGGTTCGAACCCAAGGGATCGCACATACTTAGAAACAAATGTATAGGATGATGCAATGTAAGTCTCTTTGGATGAAAGCGTCTTCCAAATGCATAAATGTAATACGTTTGATTGTTGATACATATTGGCTCAAAACTCATTTATGGACAGCTTTAAATGTTGTTTAAATGTTCACGAAACATCTGGAATAGGTTCAAAGAATATTAAATTCAAGAATTATTTATTTTTTATAAATACAAGGTTGACACAATAAAATCTAGCACATTTACACATTGCATGACCCTGTTTAAAGTACTTGCTGCAATAGAGCTGTTATACCATGAAACCACAATACAGGAAAGATGAACTATGTAAAGTTTTGTTTATGTTGCCCGGACATTATGGACAATATTCACAGTCAGTCTCATGAGGTTAACTTATAAAAAAGTTTCCAATAAAGTGCTACTGGGATAAAAAGAACAGTATTTAGTTGGTTGTGTGGTCTTCACATGGCAATGCCTACAGACGGTTTCATCAGACGCACAAAAACAAAGTGAACTTCCAGTCTGTGTTTTGTTATAACAATTTATTATATATTTAATTTACATTCATATTAATTAATATTTATAATAGTTAGTAAAACTACTCAATAGTTATTGATTTTTTGCAGAGGGTCTACCGGAAGTTAAATTCAGGCCCCAGAACGTTTGTTTATTTTGATGCCGCTGAAACCCTCTATAAGGAAGCCCAGATTAAATATTCATAAGGCAACTGATATAAGTAGTTTACTTGACATAAAAAGTGAAATTTGTACATTATCCCAATATTGTGAATATATTTATAAGAAAAAAGTGTAACCTTAAAATGAAGTAATGAAAGAAGCTTTCGGATTCTTAACATTCGTTGGTGGATATGGGTGGGCGAGTAGGTGGATGGATGAATAGGCAGACGGACAGACACACCAGTTACAAACTATCATGTGTTTTCATATAAATAAATAATAAAAAAACATGGATGGCACAATCCAACTTCCAACTACAAAATGGCATTCACAGTAGCGGAAAGTGTTTAAGACGCAGCGAGAAGCTGGAACAGACCGTAAAGTCTTAGCGTCGGTCCTTGGCTTCTCTGTTTAGAAAGCGTTTCACAGTTAGCAGGTCTGACTCAGGCCGACCGCCCTGGAGATCATGCAGGGGAGTGAAAATATGAAGAGCTTATTCACAACACCTTCTCATTAGCATGTTAAAGGTGGGAGCTGCCATATGCAAGTCAACAGCTACAAGGTGCCAATGAACCATAAACTCTGTCGCCAGCGCGCGCGGCTGTTAAACAACTCATTTAATACCACACACAATCGCTCAATAAAGCTTTCCAAAATGGCCAAAAGCGATGAGTAAGCCTGCTGTTTTTAGAATCAATAACTCTGATGTTTGATACACGCCGGCTATTACGCGAGCGCAAGGGCCCTTTTGGCGAGTACACAGAGCTCTCAGATGCTTTCCTCCCGCGCTGGACATGTTGCCATGACAGCCTGTCAGCTTGAGCAATGGCTCGTCATTGTCAATTGAGTCGCGCAGCTGGAGTTATGTTAAGTGTAAAGCAAAGTGACAGAAATGCTAATCAAGTATCAAAACTGACACCGCATTGCCGTCGATGCATGCACATCGGACCGTCACTGATTTATTTGTCGGAGTAAAAGCATGTGTCACCTTTCGCGGGTCTCGTGGGTAAACATGCCACTGGCTCAAGGATGAGCGCTTACAGATGCTTCTCCCACCAATACGTGTCAAGGACGTCATTCTCGAACATGGGATGCGATGTGAATAAATTGGGAGATATCACCCCCACCTTCCCTTTTTGCTTTTTAAAGTGGAACAGACGTTCATAAGTTTAAAAAATCTGCCACATTGTAGCTTATATACAATAAAACGTTGTATTCAACAGACCTTCATGAACTTTCCTTTATTGTGTTATTGTGCGCCGGGTTACGTTAACCATACACAATTCATGCTCTTCAAACTAATAATTATGGCTCTAAATTATATGTCAATTTATGATTTCGCAATCAGAGATATATGTGGATGCCAGTGGATGTATAACAGCAGTCTTTAGGTTATTTCTTTGATTTCATTAACTTCATTAAAGTGGTGAACATTTCTGTTTTACTTAATCGTGAGCTAAAATGCCTAGTTAATGTTTTTTATTGTAATGTTTTACAAAACTGTGTGTGGTGTACTTGAATGTGCACAGACCTTTATTCCTCTTTTCTGAACAGTAAAGGAATAGGTCGTCTGAAAATGAAATATCTTTTGCCACTTATTCACCTTCATGTCATTTCGAACCTGTGTGAGTTTATTCATCTGCAGAAAACAAATGGAGATATTTTCAATGAACGTATTTTCCCCTGAGACATTTCTCAAAATATTTTCATCTATGTTCCACAGAAGAAACCACATGAATAAATACATTTATTTATTTTGTTGTTTTAAATTTGATTTGGTTAATTTTAATGTAATTTTATTTACATATATATATATTTTTTAACTAATAATACTAGACATATCCAAACTACCTTACAATGCCATTATGAGTTCTCACAGCTGCACTGGTTTCCTTGCATACTGTACATACAAGCATATATCTATGTGCTCTTAAAGGTGCTCAGATATGCTGAGTAAGCGTTTTTCCTTCTCTAGTCCCCTTGATCTTAATGTACCGCGAGATAGATATATATATATATAGAGAGAGAGAGAGAGAGAGAGAGAGAGAGAGAGAGGCTCCAACAGGCCCCAATTATCTCACCGTCATTCAGAAATCCTCATTCAACTCCCCCAGCACCACCCACCACTGCTTTCATATCTGTGAGGAGATTCCAGCCTGAGCCTTGGGGATCTGGGGGTGGAGAGGTTAAACACTGCACAGCTCAACTGAATTTGGGATTAGAATCGCAGCAATGAAAGTTTAAAGAAAGCTGGCTCGGCCAATCCCGCACGTTTTTATTTTTTTTATTTGGGCTAAGAAGAGAAGGCTGTCTATTTGCTGGATCTCCACTCTTCTGTTGCCAATTAAGGCTGAGCCTCTTTTAGAGGAGAATTCTGGAAAGCGTCCTAGTTTGATGCATCAACAATTTGCAACCACATAATTTAGTGGAGGCATGGAAGATACAAAACAACAGCATAAAATGAGGCTGCATAATTCTGTCGCATAACAAATGACAGATTTAAGCAGTTGGGCTAGTAGAGCGGTACAATTTTGCTGTCTGAGTTTACATGATTTAATAAACAGAAGATATATTGCTGTATACAGTAATTTAAGATATACTCAAAACATTTCTAGATATTTAGGGTGTAAAGATATATTTTGGGATGATGTTGTGATAAAAAGATGTAAGATAGGAATTGTAGAGCTATAATGTTTGTACAAAGATTTGACATCTGTTTAATTTGAGTGGTTGAGCTTAACAAGATCTGTGTCTACATATAACATTTTTTGTGTGTTTTTATTGCTTTAACGCGTTTCACTGAGGGTTTAGTCTTTATGAATTATTAATTTTATTTAAAAATGCAGTTTTATTTTTAGTTATAGACCTATTTAGTTTGATCAACATAAAAAAGGTTGAATTAATGCTCAAAAGCTGTTTTTCTATAACACATTGCATGTTCAACAAAAATATATATTTATTTAAAATAAACGGATAATGTTTTGAATACGCATGTTATTTGCATTTTGCAACAAAAAATATATTTTGTTAAAAAAATATTATAACACTTTGTATTGTACGTAGTATCGTATTAAATTGTGTGAGCTATGTGTAACATTAGATATGCATGTTTAATATTACTATACTTGCTGTTGGAAAGTTGAATTCTAAATATTTTAATCGTTATACACCACAAAAGTAAAAGAAATACAAACAAGTTCAAAGACATAGCTAAAATGCACTATGAACTAACATGAACAAATAGTATCTACATCAATAAAGATTATTAATGCTTAAAAATGATATTGTTCATTGTTAGTTCATGTTATTAATATTTATTCATGTTAAATGCATCATTATGGTAAGGGTTAACGATATAATATCATCAATGTTCTCATATATCCATTAAAAATATTTATACATGCTGATAAATATTAGAACAGCTGATTCCTGCATAATTTATACTTGTTAACATCTGAGAGAATGTCTTTTTCATTGGTCTCTGAAATCTAGGCAGACCTCCGCTGCAGAGCTGCGCTTCTTGCACGGTCTGTTCATTTTTAATATCGGGGGGGATAGAATTTCCAATGATGTTGATTATTCAGCGGGGTAGACCAACATGTTGCGTTTTTCCTTGAGCAAACTATAACTCTTTCGAGAATAACAGATTGAGCTGAATATTTTCTGCCAATTCTTGAGCACGCAGACACAAAAGAAGCAGAGAACATGCAGCGCACACACACACACGCTTGTAATCGAGTATTCTCTAAGGATCCGTCTTGAATCCTCCATTAGCTTTGATGTTGATAGCCATTAAAAAGATTTCTTGCTTGATATGTGTAATTAATGTTCTCTCTTTGTTCTCTCTTCAGTTTTAAAGAGGAAGCGCATCCATAATTCTAAACTCCGGCGAATATTCATATATCACAATCTGATCTTTTTCTCTTGTCGTTTCACCGAAATGAGCTAAATCATTTTAAGCTTCACAACAGCAGTGACATTTTTTGAAAGCAGAACGGTGGCGGCGGCCTGTGGCTTAAGTGAATGTTTTTTCAGGCTCTTTCGTCTGTGGACAGCGTGATGCATTGTTTGTTGCATGAGAGCAGCCCGAGGCGTTTTATGCTTTCATAGGTGAAGTGCAGGGATGAGGCGCTGTGAGATTAATAGTGTATAAACAATATGGAGACCAGGAAAAGCAAAAGACCGGAGTCGTTCGCGTGTCGTTGATGATGCTGTAAATTACACACGCTTTCGATGTCTGCTCAATGGATTTTGGTGCCGTACGCTCCACTGAGTGGAATACGCTACCTTTAAGATTCCTGTGATTCAGCATTATCTGTCCACTTCCCCTAAAAGTCCACTGGTGCAATATATAGGTGAAGCGTTTATTTACGATGAAAGTCACGCCCGGGTGCATCTGAATCATATTTAAGAGATCAGGGATAAGCTTCGTATGTGACAGCTGAGTGCCGAGTCCACCAGGGACACGCGCCCGCTAAATTCACCTTTACGTGTCCTGTCAGACGTGGCGAGACAGTGTGCGATGGGTTCTGAATGTTTCAGAACCTAGTGAGACGCAGCAGTTAAAAACATCACACAGCAGGCGTTCCAGGTGCGAAGACCCCAAGGTGGGTCGCTGTAAACCTTGATTTACCCCTGAATTCTGAGGCAGCATCACGTGTTTTATGGAGAACGAAATCCAAGCATGCATAATTCATGCATAATGTTTATAAAGAAAAACATTTTATACCGTAAGAAATTCTATACCGAAAAACAGCGATACATTTCATTTTTTTAAGTTGAATCATGCACTTATGTTCGGGATTGTAAAGATGCTGTCTTAAAAGGCAGCTGCCTATGTGGGCAACAAGGCAGCTCCCTAGGATTTGCAACAGAGCTGATGTCTTGAGATAATTGAGTTAATTTGTTCATCATTAGACTGACAGAAATGTTGCATCAGACATCCACAGACATTCAGCAACATGAATAGAGTCATATTCATTACAGACCATATTCCATTAAGCAGTCTTGTAGTCATGGAAACACCTTTAGAATATAATCTCTAATGCTAGAGATAATATCTAATGAACTTCTTGCAATATAAAGCATACGTTTATACAGTATTTAATATGTAATATTTAAAGCATTATTTTTTTTTATCAAAACATAAACACATATTGTTTTGCACTTCATAACATAATAAAGACTTTGAAAAAATAGGCCAAATAGGACCACTTTAATGAATTGCTTTTACTGGAAGATAATAATATTTAGTTTTTCACTGAAATAAATCACTCTTAGTTATTTTGTGTAAAGTTTATTAATGTTTATTCCAGAATTTATTTAAATATGATAAAACATTACTTAGTTGCTACTATAAGGAAGATAAAATTCATCCTGCAAAAATGAGACAGAAAAGGGCTTTGCAAATGTCTCCAGGTATTATATGAGTTTCAGAGAAAAGTTGTAGATGAGAACAGTCGTTTCCCACTGCAGTTTTTTAAGGAGATGTCACACTACCTGCTGTCAGTCTGTGACACTGTGAGACAGGTAATGCTGAAACACCGAAACTCTGCAGATGCAAAAATGTTCTTCACCCATCAATATTCCTTCAAATCCTAAGAGTTTATTAACACTGCCAGTAACAGTTTATCATGAGATAAAATCAAACAAACAATTTTAAATGAGTTTTAACATTTAGCCTACACATATGTTTATATACCAATTGAACTTTTAGGAGAAATTTCTAAGTCACTTTGGAAGAATGTATTTGCTAAATCTTTGCATCTAAATGTATGTTTTTGCTTTAATAAACGTTTGTTTTTGTTTCTGTTTCCTGCTGAATCTGTCATGATCCCGCCTTCCTAGCAGTTATTTCTCTTGTTCTGGCCAAGGGGATCATGACAGCCCCATTTCTTGCGTTTTGTCTTGGAGGCCATGTGCTTTCCTGTCTTGCGTCTTAGCCCCACCCCCTTGTTTCCTTATTCATTATCCCATTATCAGTTCACGCCCTTCACCTGTTGCCCTCATTATGCCTCTTTTGTTCCTTTCCTATTTAATGCCCTTGTGTTTGTTGTTCTGTGGTGGATCGTTTGTCTTCATCCCCGTCTTGTCCTTTTGCCCCTGGTCTGTATTTAAGTTAAGGTTTATCTAAGTTTTATTTTGTCAAGTATATTGTTCTTGTTTTCCCCTCGAGGGATTTTTCTGTCCAGTCTTGTTTTCATTCTGTGTAATTAAATAAATGAGTTTTTTTGAAGACCTGTTTGCACTTGGGTTCTGTTTCCTGTCAGTTCATGACAGTATCTACCAAAACACTGGTTGCCAAATAAAACATACATATGTCCTATGATGTGACATAGCAAAATTTAGGAAAAAACACAATAAAGGGAAATCTCTATTATGCTATTTCATATTCTCAATTTAAATGTAAATAATATAAAATAATGCATTATTAACTATTTGTTTTCTAAATGTTTCGCTGTCACATCATTGGATATATGGTATGATTTATCTCGTCATATACCACAAACTGTATTTCCACACATTAGCTCAATGTATCAGGCCACATCTACAGCATATACAATATAATTTTTTCTAAGAACTACAGAATAAATATTTCACAACTTAAAAAAGGGTCTCCCAAATGTATTGTTGTCCTTGTTATCATTCTGAATGAAATCTTTATTTATTTTTAGTTTAGTTTCCCACATTTATGGATGGAAAATGGCTGGTGGGCATGGGCAAAGGAAACAGAATATTATAGGAATCGAGAAAGACTTGCATCTGGACTCGCTCTGGGCAACTGTGAATACTCTGTGCAATTGCGTCTAAAAGACACCACATACAAATGACATGTGAGAGAGAGAGAGATGAAGTGATAAACACACATTCCAGCCCTTTGGCTTGAGCTTTTTAAGAGTAATGCTCTCTTCTCATAATAAACATGTCCACATCTCACATCCAACTTGCTCTAATATGCCCGAGAGGAAATTTATGGCGCATCCCTGATTTGTTTGCTGTTATTAATGGGGCTGGGAGGAAAGAAGTGTTCTGTGGCTGCCAGCGCAATATCTGACCTCTGAGAGTGCATTAAATCAAGGCATTAGGGCTTGTGTTAATAAAAAGGATAGCAGAGGCGGAGCACTTCGGCCAAAACAAACACACCCCAGACACAACAAGCGAACGGACCGGCCTTTCGCCGGCACAGGGAGGAGAATTAATATCGGCTTTTAATCTGCCATATTAGGGCAGTGACCTTCTGCAAATGACTGAGATGCGAAGATGATCTCTGCAGATGCTCGTGCTTTCGTATGTCATGATCTTTATTTAAAGAGCGTGTCGATCAAACTCAGACTTGGGTTAATACCCTGAGCACAGATCACAGACTTCAGCTCTTGACGCCATCACATAAAGGCTTCAATTAAAACCTATACAGGTTTACAATCCGATACCAGCTGGGAAGATTTAACAGTTCTCTATTTCTTTAAAAAACTACAGCGTCTTTACTTGTGTTTGAAAGAGCTCAGGGGGCTTTGCTTTTTCCTCTGTAAAGGAAATAGTTAACATTGACTCATTCGTCATGTGGTTGCAAACCTGCATGACTTTTTCTTCACTGGAACACAGAAGGAGCTTTTGGTTATACAACGAATGCAAACAGTAACCGGGGAGTATCAACCCTCAAAATGACAAAATAGCACCATAAAAGCAGAGCAAAAGCAGTCCACAAAACCCCGGCACTATAATTCTTCCAAAGCCAAATAAAAGTCTGGCCCACAAAAGTGTGAAGAATAGACCTAGGTTGTTACTTTAGTTCTCAAATGTTATTCATACACCTGCGCATAAAATTTTGTTGCATTTGATCATGTGACACGTGAGATCCTGTCGCAAACTTGACATGCGAACGTAGACTTAGATAACATTCATGTACATAAAAATGCACACAAAAATGTGAGTAAATGAGCAAACAGTGAATTTTCTTGCCGATCTGAGGAAACTATGTCAAGAACTTTTTTAATCTCTGATATGACCAACTCAAGAACAATATATGAGAAAAATTATTCATCAAAGATGAGAGACCTCACGTGGTGCTTCTATTGAAAAACCACAGAAAAATATTTTTTCCAAAGAGTAAATGTATCCTTATTATAGTTCAAATTACAGCAAATGACTCCAGCGATGAAGCCTCGCATTTAAGAAAATGTAAAACAGATGTCTGTTTTCTGAATCGCAGACATTAGGCGAGAGCCTTACGTGGGCAGAAATCATAAAAGCTCTCCTGCACGCTGTCTGAACGCTGCTGAGAATCAGAGTATATCTAAGACAGGAATCAATGTCTGAAATGAAGTGGCTTTGTCCAATACGTATCCATAAGCACCGTGAGTCTAAACCGTGGTCACACTTAGTGTAACTTACAATACTTAGCTGCACATGGACTGACTGCATTTTCTGTTATTGTGCTCGTGCCACGGGAGGTTTGATTGCATTCATTATCACAACAGGACTGCTTCACTGAGTTTCCATAATTGACAGAACATGTGGTGGACTTTGTTGTGTCTTTCATGTGAGAATAATGTGAAAGGCAAAAAGAAAAGTGCACAGTGTCAAAGAGAGGATGAAATAAGAGCTAAAAAGCAATAGGGACATATAAAGCACTGTAGGGCTTCTTTTGCGTTAGGTAGGAGGCCTGTCATTTTTTTCCCATGTCGGAGCTCCCGGTGTTGACCTCAATTAACATAAATGTTATGCTGTCCAACTTCAGAGCTGACTGAAGTAAAACTTTTATAAACCTATATTTATACAGTTTTTAATACTAACTCATTTTAAACGTAACAGACACTGTATTGTTTTACATCTTACATGTGTTTATTTGTTGTTCATTATGGAGTATGTAGAACATTTCTTGATGATGTTTATAAAATGACATTAGGCTATTGGATTCACATAATCTTAGTACGACTTAAAGGGATAGTCACCCAAAAATGTAAATTCTGTTATCATTTATTTACCCTCATATGGTTGAAAACCTGTTTATGAATCTTTCTTCTGCGGAACACAAAAGGAGATATTTTGAAAAACGTTTCAGTGGTTTTGTGAATGACTTTTGTTGTTTGGTTATCAACATTCTTCAAAATATCTTCATTTGTGTTCTGCATAAGAAGGAAAGTCATACAGGTTTGGAACAACATGAGGGTCAATATTTGATGACATAGCTTTTTGTTTTGGTGAACTATCCCTTTAAGAGCTTGAAAGCTTCAGTTCCCATTAAAGGTACAGTTTCCCTAAAATAAAAATGCAAATCTGTGTCAAATTCTTTACTCCGATGAACACAGAGAAAGATATTTGGAAGAATGCTTGTAACCAAACAATTATTGGTCACCATTGACTACCAATTACTGTTTTCTTTCCAATATTCTTCAAATATCTTCTTTTATGTTCAACATAACAACTTAATCTGTAAAGCAATTTCTCCTACTATGGTAGCCAATGGTGGCCAATAACTGTTGGGTTACAAGCATGCGTCCAAATATATTTCTCTGTGTTCATCAGAAAAAGGAAATGAAAACAGATCTGGAACATTTTCTTTTTGTATTTAACAGAAAGTTTGGATTTTTAATTTCGGGTGAACTGTCTTTTTATGATGTTCCATACGCATTTGCACTGACACATTGGATGCGCAATGTCGTAACAATCTGACACGCTCCTCTCACCGTCAGAGGCTGTTTTATTCATGCAATTGAACATTTCTCCCCCGCTCAACCCAAAACTGCAAAAGAACCTTGAACTTCCAATCCACGGTTGTGATTCAAACCTAAACGCATGTTGCCTCCATGTGACACCGTCGTACGAGACACCCCATCCTTAGCCTTCGCAGCTTCCCTGTGGTACTTCCTACGAAATAATCCCGTCAAACGTCACCATCCCTAGCTCAGAAGGTAGCGTGAAAACGTGTGATGATAGTCAAATCCCAGAATCCCCCCGTGCATCCACCCTGCATGATAATCTTTAGCATGACATAGTCAGCCAAAGGCGAATTCTAGGAGAACTAAGCAAACAGAAATTCTCTGCCTCAATGTGCCTGAGCCCAAGGCATCTATCAGTGTTCAGAATGTTTTACAACACTTTGACACCTCAAACCAAAAACGTTAGCAAGAGAACATCAAATATGTTTGCGAGAAGGAACAGAACAGAAGGAACTGTCAGAGTGAAACAGAATGTGGCATGAAGGAATGGGACATTACAAGCGTTGCAAATTAAACTATCTGTTATTAAACACAAGGTATAACATTCCCTCCTCTGGCAACGCTCTGTTGGTTAACTAATTATCATGCCACATTCATTTTCTGTGCCCTCAAGCGTTGTTGAATTTACCCAAGGTGTACGCCGCACGTGTTTGGCCCTTTATGAAGCAGGTTTATTCCTACACGCAGATCTTGCGCGTGAATAATTCCTCAGGAACCGTGACGTTGCAAACCCGAGGGCTGCTGGGATTGCTTCATTTACATTCCACAGATTGCATCAGGAAATCGGAGAGATTTTCGACTTTTTTCTCGCCTGTTAATTGGGGACAGCGTGCGCTGAAACAGATATGCGCTGACACGCAAGCACAATAGCGGCATGGCACACGAGTCCCTCATTAGGGCGCATTAATGACTGCAACACATGCTTGACCATGGCCGTGATTTTCTATCAATCAGCAAACGCCGGCATTTTCCTCCCTGCGACCGCAACGGCGCACCCTCGCATTTTAGGGTTGCGGCAAACATTCCTTTCCATCCATCTGAGGACGCGTGTTTACAAAGCTTTGGTTTCTGAACGATTCTCAACCCAGCGAGCGCAGCCGCAGCGTGACGTTGATTAGAAGGCTTGTCAGAAATAAGCTGGAGAGCCGCGTTTCTGCACAAACCTGTATTCATTTAGTTCTGCCAAGTTATGCGGCGCTATATCTCCGCAGGAAAATCCAGCATGACATGAGAGTGAATTTTGCCCTTTTAAACGGAGGGTTAATCTTTCTTTCTTTCCCACAGCAACCTCAATCTCGCTCTGGCCAGCACGCCTCTTGTGATCGTGGGCCGCCGCAGTAAATTAAATTAAACATTAGTTACAGCAGTGCTACCTTCTCACCTCTGCCCAGATGCGCTTTCATGGTTTGTTGGCCTTTTAAAGTAACTAGAGGACCGAGTGTAGGAGCTGCGATTGGAAAGTGACCTTGAAACAACAGAGCCTTGGCTTATCTTCATCGTTGTTTCATCGGGATAATCAATTAAACGTTAAAACGTGATCACATATTTTCAACACAGCAGCGATCCTGTGATTCAAGTTGAAGTAAAAACATACTCAAAAATGAGTTTCTCTTGAATTCATATAGATGGAAAACTAAGAACAAAAAAAAAACATTTTGTTATCTCTAACTGAGTGTTGATCACCATTACAGCAACACACAGACACACGGAGATGCATGTATACTTATTTGATCAGTACTTTCCCTTTAATTCAGTCCATTGCTGTAAATCATGAAAACGTGTTTTAACCTTTTGAGATAAAAAGAAAGAGACTAAAGCCTGAGCAGAATTTAAATGAGGATCAGTGAAAGACATTTACAGACAAATGTAAAATACTCTGAACCATGAGAATTATGTAGAAAACATGTTTAGGCTAGTGGGTCGTAATTTATGGTTTCTCTTAAAGGTGCTGTGTGTAACTTTTTGGAGGCTCTATTGACAGAAATGCAATATAATATGCATAACTATGTGTTCAGAGGCGTATAAAGACCTTACCTGATTTACATTAACATGCATTTACATTTAGTCATTTAGCAGACGCTTTTATCCAAAGCCACTTACAAGTCGGGTAAACAATGGAAGCAATTGGGTCAACATTAGGACAACAAAAAGCATAAGTGCAATAAAACACAGTCTCACAAAGCCTACTACAGTGTACACAGCTAAGTTTTTTTTATATATATATATATAGATAGAGTAGAAAACATATAGAAATCAGAAATGATCGGTCAGGTGCTGACGGAAGGTATGTGTTTTCAGCCGATTCTTAAAGATGGTCACAGAATCTGCTGATCTTGTAGCAGCAGGCAGATCATTCCACAAATGTGGAACCGATCCAGAGAGGGTTTGTGAGAGCGATTATTTTTTACCCTGTTTTTATTACCTTAGAATGAGCTATTTCTATCTACGTTCACTGCAGGTCCCCTAAGATGGAGAGCGCATTCACGCAATCTTCTTCGGCAAAGAAGCGAAAACATGACAACATCTTAGTTCTGTGTCAGCCGACGTAGTGCTTCGAAATGGAGGGTGGGGTGGGCCGCAACCTCACTGCTAGATGTCGCTAAATTTCATAAACTGGACCTTTTAACCAAAAAGAACAAACAGGTTGATAATGCTCGTGGTTGAAAAGTGAGTATCACATATTGTGAAAGCACCAAACCTTTAAGCTGACATCTTGATTTAAATTAAAGTCCTTGTAAAGGCCAAATATCTTTAAGGGCACCTTCATCTTTCATTATAAGTGATTGGTAATCGTTTTAAAAATGTTTGTTCAATATACACCACAACACTAACAGTCTATTACTAGTCCATCACAAACAATCATATCAACACCCCCCCCAAATCTCAAATGCCAATTCCAAATTACCAAAACAAAACAATCACCTTCTGATACACCAATTAGCAATTAGCATAATCCTTTAAAGCATCTTTTTTCATTTCATCAGCTTAGTCCAGGTCTCAAAGGATGTCTGGCACATGTGGCAGCCGCTGTATAAAGCCATTGTGAGCTGTTGCGAGATGGCAGCCAGGTCTCATGCGCTGTTTGATTAATGGTGTGTGCATATAACCGATGGCAGGCAACATGAAACCTCAACAGACTACGCTACGGGAAAAGTTCCAACAAAAAGAAAACGCCTTCAAAGTCACCGAGGAAGTATGATTCTTTAAACAATACGATCACCAGAACTTCAGCCCATTTTGTCACAGTCGGGATAGCGTTTCCGATATTCCATCCCCCCGTTGTTTCGCGCTGTGCTAAATTGAATCTGTCTGATGACCTCACGGTGATTCTAGGCAGGAAAGAGAACATGAATAAGTAAACAGAAACTTCAAAGGCAATGGAACAATCATAGCAAATGACATCCTGGAAGCCAATGAATGTGTTTGTCTTTGTTTGTGACAGTGACTCAGGGGTGTTAACAGGGGAATTAGCTCACACCTACGGAGTGTAAGCACATCTCAAGGCCGTAATTGAATTAAGCCTGTCACCGTCTTCTATCTGGGCTGCGTGTTGTAGGAACGGCGGGTACGATGATCATGTCACAGATCATTCGCTCCCCTTCTGGTTTATTTGTACACATCTGCTGGTTGTTAAAACAGTGGGAGAACCATTGTATCCAATCCATCATTCCACCATCCAACAGTTAACTCCACAATCCTCTATCTGTCACAGCCATATGGCGTGTTACGATTTCTGTGTACCGTGTCAGAAGTCACGGGTAGATGCGGGTGAAGCCATGTGTCACTTTTCTAGCGACAAGTCAGATATTTTTATCCTCACACATCTGAGAATCTGAAAAAGTTATGTTAAGGTAAACGTTGGGTCGGAGGGGCAACTGTGAAACATGTTAGTAGCACGTTTGCCCTCATACCGTCACCCGGACGTATCAAAGTTCTCATGTGAACTGCACAGGCGTGTTTATTTTGTCTTGAGACTGTATCACTCACGGTAAGTGGGCTGCTGCAGAAAACGCAGGGGGAAAATTGGAATCTTGACAAGTATGATTGACATGCCTATTTTTCCCCGAAAGTCGCGATCAGAGACATTTTAAGACGGCTGTTAACAAGTGTTCCTTCTGACTGGAAACGGCAATTCGGATGAAGTATTTTACGCTCAAAATGATTTATTTTTATACTTTATTGTTGGTACAGAATAAATAATAGAACAGTCGATGCTAAAGGCCATTGCACGTTGAGTCCGAAATTTGCGTGCGAAATTTCCACACGTTAAATATTAAACATGACCTCACGTTGTGTCGATGACATTTACACTCTGCCTCCGACATTTTCGTCCGTCATAAAACATTTCGGACTGAGTTTCCCGCGTCCATAGCAAGCATTTTAAGAGGCATTTTGACCATTTAGAGACACTGTAAAAACGAGCGCCAAATACAAAAATTGCGGACTGTATGTGCAAAGACCTTAAGATGGTCATTTTCAAACATTGTGGGGCAAAAAATAAAGAAAATGTAACAAATCATTGTTTGCTTTGCAAAGAAGAAGTCTGATCCAAGGATCTCCAACGACAGACACAAAACCGGGCAGAAGCTGTGCATTAACAGCAGATTGTGTTCCCATGCCAATTTTTAATGCCCTCAAATTAAATTGACAAATTTGATTCATAGCGTAAGCGAATTAAACTCGAAATTGGATGACGATCATCACTTTATAAACTTGGTTGCAGGATTCAGCCCAGCAGGCAGAGAGGGCAGCTGTCAGTGAGAGAAATGAGAAAGAAAAGACCAAGTCTAGAACACGCTTGGATTTTTCTTTCTCAGCCATCAAAGATGAAATGGTGTGATTTGCCGTATAACTCTGGTGCCACAAAAAGCATTGGTCTGGAGGACCCCAGAAGGCCGACCCCTGAGTAAATTCTGCAATATGAGCTCACTTTTCACCTTGATTCTTTAGGCAACACAAAACCTTTCCCATAGTCGGAGGCACTGTGCGAACGCTCACGCCTTAATGCTCTTTGACTTTAAATCCCAGATGTAATTGAACTGTCAAGATTGCTGTCTGGGATTGTTTCCGGAGGGCCAAACAATATGCGCATGTGTATGCTTGCACCAAAAAGCAGAATACAGATTTCAGAAGATGTCTACATATCATCAATACGTCAAAACAAAGTAATAGCAAGAGTCTATTTGTGGTTTTCTACCGTAGCGCATCAGTCAGCAGTGCACATAGCATCATTTATGGTGCCGAGCACTTTTTACATCAGCCGAGATTGTTTCCACTACTTTATCAAATGGCTGACGGCAGGGATGTATGTTATACAGAGGAAACATTTCCAATTGTTAGAGTTTTCATTTCCTCAGTGTGTAGTGAGAGATCTCATTTTTAATGTAAATGTCACGAGTGGTGGAAACCGGCAATGTTTGCGCGCTGTCAGACGCACGCTCACTGTTTGTATAGATGTGACTCGGTCAGCTATTCGTTCCCATGATATCAGAAAATAAAATCCAAAACATGCCCCCGCTCCTGTTATACATTACGTGCACTGACACGGAGCTGCAACTTTGCTTTGTTAAATATAAGCCATATTAGGATGATATTAAACATTACCACTAGACTTATAATTCATAATATCCAGCTGCTGATCGATGCATTTATCCACTGACTCTGAAATCCTACGCAGATGAATCAAGTTATGAAGTCACAATTTGAGAAGTTCATGGCAAATATCGGCACTAATACGCTGTTTCAACTTTTACCTAAATTACATACTTTTGGAAATGAACAAATGCCTTAAGAATAATATGCAGTAGTGGCCTAAAGTGATTTCCATCTGTGGAAAACTGACATATTTGCTTCTTATTCAAATATTTTATTAAAGATGGATTGCAATTTTTTTTGCATGTTGCATTGGTGTGTTTGAGGTGTAACTGAAGCCTTGAGAAGAATTTAAGGACACTTGGTAGAAAATGACACATGTGCACAGTATATAACATACTTCAACAAAAGAGGATGAACAGATATTAATAATAGAGATATAAAGTCAATGTTGATTTTTTTCCTGAAAATGTTTTGTTTGTATGCATTTTTGTGTAATAAAGTAAAATATGGTTGGTTGACCTTTTTGCCAAACATTTTTGGGCATTACTTTAGATGTTATCTTTTATCCAAAACAGTAAAACACCTATATATTTTTTCACCATATTATCTTTGATAACTAATTTCACCACTTTACAAATCACTCATGTTCATAGAGAAACACAGCAGCTATATCCCAGTACTGGCAGCACAGAGTAATGGAGTCGGTGTAGCGGCAGAACGTTTGCACCCAGTCAAAAGATGACAGGCGGGAAGACAAACATGTGAAGTGGCAGGGTAAGACGTTGCTGTAGTCACCGGCCACTCCTGTGTTGGTGAATTTAATTAAGTGGAAATAGAGGGAAGAGACAGAGCTGACTGCAGCGGTCCACTCTCTCGACAGGCACAGGGGCATGCTGCTAATTAAAAAGTTTAATTCCACCACTGCAGCGTTGGCATTCGGGTACCCAGAGGTGCGTCCTTGCGTGTCTTGGCGGAAGCTTATCAGGAGCAGGCAGATTGGGGCATCCCAGGGAGGCGAGTGGACGTGGACTGCGCGGGGAGGCGGCATCCAACTCGAGCTGGGAAGCAGCCCACCTCCCCTCTCACAGTTTCAAGCCAGCAGTCAGGAGGAGAGAGTCTGGGTTGAACTGCCGAGCGCCGTGCTGAGGCAGGCTAAACAAGGGATAAACGCTGGATTTGGGCTCTGTCCTGCTTCGCTCAGCAGTGGATTTGCGTCTGCCACTCTCTCCTCCTGTCAGGGGCTCATGTCTCAGCTTCTGACGGAGAGAATCATCTCTGCATGCTGTTCACACTATTCACAAACCCACGGATGGTTCGCTGTATAATGTAGCGGAGGATTCCGGCTAAATAAGGGAAACGTTAGTTCCTCCGTTTATTTTAACGTTTACTCATACTCCATACCTATATGATGTTCTTGTTTTTTCGGATCACACAGGGGGAATTTCCCCATACAGTATAATGAAAGTGAATGGGGACTCTGGGTGTCAAGCCAAAACGACTCTGGTTGTATGGCTTTAGAAAACTTGTTATATAAATGTACGAAGTCTATGGACCATTTTTATGATGCCCATTATATTTTATTAGGCATTTTTGTCATCTTGGAGCTTGACAACCCTGTTCACTTTCAACTTTCATTATATGGAAGAGTGGATAGTATATTGATACATGGAGAGGAGCAAATGAACATTTTCATTTGGGTGAACTGTCCATCCAAAAATGAAAATTCTGTCATCATTTACTCATCATCAAGTTATTCCAAACCTGTGTTCATTTCTTTGTACTGCTGAACACAAAGGAAGATACCTGGAAGAACGTCAGTAACCAAACAAATATCATCTCCCATTTACTTCTATACACTCTTAAAAATAAAGGTGCTTAACAGTTTCTTCACAGCGATGTCATAGAAGAACCATTTTGGTTCCACAAAAAAACATTCAGTCAAAGGTTCTTTAAAGAAACATCTCGTTCTTACCTTTATTATAATCTAAATATTTTTTTTTCACCACAAAGAAAGGTTCTTCAGATGTTGAAAGTTCTTTATGGAACCATAAGGTTCTTCTCTGGCACCGAAGAACCTTTTGAAACACCTTTTTTAAGAGTGTGGTGTGGAAATTAAATAACATGGGAGTCAATGGGGCATGAGATCAGTTTAGTTACTGACATTCTTCCAAATATCTTCCTTTGAGTTCAGCACAACAAAGAAATTTATAAAGGTTTGGAACATTCTGAGAGTGAGTAAATGATTATATTATTTTCACCTTTCATTGTAAACTCTTTCGATATCTACTGTAGCATGCTGTTGATTACCCCCCAAAAATGGTTTTGGTATCACCCTCACACTGTAAACACAAACCCATGGATAGTCATGCGCCTAAAATGGAAGACTATTGGGAAAACGCACAAATACATACATCACAGAACATTTAACTCGAAAAAAATCCTGTAAATCGTCAACATTTCCACACACAAAAAAATGAATCGTCTGAATCCGTATTCTACTCTTTAGCGAGAAACAAGGGGTCACGGGAAATCAAAAAGTGGAATTAGAACACTTCATTGTCTAGCCTTGTATAGGGCAAGAGCAATGAGTGGGCTTCAGAACTGTACAGCTCTCATTGAATGTATCAGAATGTATTTTATCTCCAACAAAAAAGATGAGACCTTGGTGTTGGCAATGCTGAATCTTTGCAATCCCTTGAAAGGCCACCTCTTTTACATGCTTATGACTAGACACAAAGATTGGAAAATTCTCCTGAGGTCAAACAGATGAAGGATCTTCAGCTTTGAATACTGCGTCTCTTCTGAATAGCACTGAATAGAGCGACTACATTTTAAAACGTGGATTGTCTTATTAGACAAAATAAATTGTATTATCAATATTTATATTTAAATGTTGACATTTAATTATAATTTACAAAAATGAAGAAATATTTCTTGACAGATTTATTTGTTTGTTGATTTAATTACTTATTTATAAAAAAAAACATGAATACCTTTTCAAGGAAAACCATTTTTTTTTGGTTATCCACACTCTTAAGCTGAGAGTAGATCCCATCAGGGCTATAAGTCTTTTAACGATGCCAAGTTATTATTACTTGACAAAAGAGCCGTATTAGCCCTCAATGAAAGCGGGGCTTCTTTTTAAAGCAGTGTAGAGTTTAAAAGAGTGTCCGGTTCTCCTGACAAGCCTTTTAAACATTGTGTCAGGTCATAAGATGAGGTGTGCCGTCATATTTCACGACTGAAAAACTCCTTGTGATATCCATTGAATGAAGCCCAAAAAACCTTTCCACTGGTTATTTATAATGCAGATTTTAAATGTAGCCCAGGCTTTTTTGTGCATCTCTCTACAGCCTATTTGTTAACCGCGCTGCCTGGGTTTAAGTGTAATTATTCACCAGCGTCTTAAATCATTAATGTGCAAATTCTTTACATTTACTACACGTGTCACGTTTAAGCTTTACAGCGGAGTATTAAATGAGCCACTGCTGCAAGTCAGTTTGAAGCATTTGCTGTGATTATAAACTCAAACCCCCCACACAAACACGAGGGACTGTATGTTGTATGTGAAGTATGTTTTGGCTACTATGACGTTTAATGTCAGAATAAAGGTGTATTAGAATGCTCGGCTTCTGATATTGTTTCTATTCGTAAGACACACCACAACCGAGATTCAAGCTGTAAGTCACACGCTGAATGCAAAAACAAATTCAAGGCTGTTAAGGGGATTTTCCAGGCTCCGGGACACTAAAACACACAAGCACTCTTAGGTGTTATTTATGTAAGCCCTGCATCCACCTAATGAGCCCCACACAACGACTGTAATGAAACGGCTCACATTAACACCCGGGCAAATGAACGGTTATGCGTTTGGGTGAATTATGGCAGATGTTGCCATGCCCCAAAGCTCTGAGTCACAGTCCAAGGCTTGCGGATCCGACTTGGCGCCAAACGCGCGGCACAGCACAGCTTAATGCTTCTTCAGTCTCTGCCCCTCGGACGCACTCTACACACGAGCGCCTCCCGACCATAGGCAGCTGTTTGGCTGAATGATGTTAAGCCTATGTAAAATTGCACTCCAAAGAAAAATTGCCTGGCTGTAATAACCTAAGCATCTGCACAGATCGCAAATAACAAAATGAAATGGAGACTAGGAAGTATCTCTAGGTTTCCTCTAGCTGACGCAGGCAGCAGTTCAGGATGGGAATGAGGGGGCACACACACCTGAGTAAGCACCTCATGATTTAAGCACACCTGGGAGCCTGGAGCCCATGCATGCTAAAAAGTGCTCAACCGTGCATTCAGTGCACCTGGCTCTACTGAGCAGTGATTGTGAGAATGTAGCCGGCATGAAATAAAACAGACATGGACGATGTTTTTATGTCACAATCGCTGCAGCTCCGTCACATCTTAATCATCAAATACTGTATGTATTAGTCTACAGACTAATTGACCAAATAGGGTTTTCTAGGGAAATAAAAGCAGAAGACCACCAAGGCTATACTAAGAATAGTAATTCTTGAAAGCATTATGTACTGAAGTAGACAAAGGATTACAAGCCGAACCGAATTGTTGACATGCCAATTTGATGACCACTAAGTACATTGATCATGCAGTCATGCAGGACAGATTAGAGCATTGTTTGGAACATATGCCCCTCTATGATTTATGATGTCGATTTCCTTTTTTGTTGTTATTATTATTATTACATTTAACTTCTATAACTTTCATTGGTGAAGCTGTTTAGGAAAACATTAAACTTCACCAAATTGACCATCAGTAGGATGTTCAATATTTTCTAACATCTAAAAAAGCTACTTTATTTTTATGAATATAATTTCCTGTTTTCTTTTTACATAAATAACATGATGTCATTCAATTAATATAGCAAAAACAATAGGAAACAAGTGCGATATATCTATGCAACCTTTAAAAGCAGCATAGCAAACAAAAACGAAAAGAAACTCCGCTCAGCTCAAATGCCTATAGTATATAAAATACAAGATAACAGGAATGCGCGCACCTGTACCAATCCAGACCCTTCTCGTAGTTCCTATCAAAAAAGTGAGGCTCGTTCCCAACGGCTCGAACGTCGGGATGTACCCTCAAAGCTTCGAGCAGAGCCCTTGTACCCCCTTTCTTCACTCCGATTATAATGGCTTGGGGCAACTTTTTCACTCCGTAATCCGAGGTGCAGTTCAGCGCTCTCCTGAGGTCGCTGTCCGTGGTGCTGAACTCCGGATGCTCGCGTTCACCAGCGGCGGCGGCGGCGGCAGCAGCAGCGGCGCCTGAAAAGCTGCTCGCCGTGGCCGCCTGAGGTCCAACCCATCCCGCCGTCCTCTCCTCGAACCCCACGTTATTTATAACGCCAGAGACGGCGATAGTTTGCTCCGTCGCCGTCCTTTCGATTAATTCCTCGTCCAAGTAGACCTGGGGAGAGGTCGAGTAAAGTTTTTCCCTCAGCGTTACAAAAGTTGTCTCGTCGGTCACCAGCCTCCCCTGGTAGACGTAGTTCTCCTGGAACTGGAAGGAGTTGTAACAGCTCATCAAGCTATAAAACAAATAGGTGACAGAAAGGGAGAGGGTGAACATGAATAAGATCTTCCGGGGCACTTTAGAAGTAAAAACCGAAGTGCTGGACCAAAATGCCATCTCTGATAGCGGCGATCCCCTCAGAGAAGTGGCCAGACATGTTTCCACCCCAAGTCTCGCATGGACACTCAACAACAATAATCTGTCACCATCAACGCTGAGAACATCTGAAACTGCGAGGAGCCAGCGCGATCCACGCTAGCTTCACTTGAGGAAAAGAGATCGTTTAAATTCCAGAAGAACGCCACGGGTATTGATTTCTTATTGCGACGCTGACAGCCTTTGTCACAATTTATCGGATTGAACTTGCAGATGAGAAAGGCTGCGGTCGGGCGTCCTTCCAAACGAGCAGCCCGGTGTGATGCGTGCTGAGGGTGATGCTGATGATGGACCAAGTCTTGGCATCTTAGAAGAAAACGGGAAAAGAAATAGCAAAGTCCGTGAAGTGACGCGCAAGGCACGTCCTCAGCCGAAACGAGATTTTGGAGTGCAGTTTTTGACACCACCGTCCTTCACACCGCTGATTTGAAGTGGCAATTGGAGCAAACGATGGATCTTAATCCAGACGAGGAGGTGATGTTCAGTCACGGAGACATCCTCCCACTGGTGATCCACTAACTTTGAGCGCTGGAGAGTGAGCAGCCGCGGCATTAATATTCATTGACTGCTCTCAGTGGCTGAGAGTGCGGCTAGCAGTCGTAACGCCTCGTGTTGATTGGTAGACGTGATGCGCGCATCAGCCGTGGGCTCATCAAAAAACTGCAATAATACTACAGTAAGATCACACTGGTACACCCACTGGTTTCTACAACTCGTGCAATCATTTTTTTACGGCGGAAGAGAATCGTGTCATTTTACGCAGATACACCAGAGTTAAAAAAAATGACAGCCTAGGCTACATTTAAATGCACATCAGACAAAACACACATTGATTGTATTATTTTTCATACCAAAAAAGTACAAATATGACCCTTATGATGTATTATGAAAGAATGAATTATATACCAACAAAATATATTGCGATTAAAATAAAATGTTTATGGACATTTTGATCATTTTATTCATTTTATTCAATGAACGCTTTTTCAAAGTTATCACATTATTCATATTGGAGTATCACGTCACATTCTGTATAACTCTCATTTACTATTCGTGTACAAACTGTATATATTAATTTAGTGACATTTTTATTTATTAATATATCATTATTTTATGGTGAGGGGTATCATGCGTGTATCGTTGGTGGAAGCAACAGTGGAGACTGCAGTAGTAAGAGGAATAATAATATCACTGCAGCTCATGGTTATAATTCTCTGATTCACAATTACATTACTGTTAGGATTTTGGTCTTTACAGAAGCACTAACTTTGGTTTATACAGAGAAGCTCATGTCTGCTCTCTACTGGCCTGAGAGATGCAGGACTCTTTCACAGAAGTAAAGGGTGTTGCTCCATGAGATGGACAGGTTACTTAATGCACATTACAGCACATTAATGCACACGTTGCAGGCGTGACTGTGTAGATGAGGGATGATTGAGTGGATGGGTGCAGGTATCTCTGGAATTCAGCCATATCCTTGTGCTGTCTACACTGAATTATTCAACAATGGAAATTTCTTTGTCTGTTTTCCAAAGTGGAGACACACTTAATGCCTCTCAAAGGAGACATTTAAACAATTCATTTTTATTTCTGTTATTTTAAATCTTACATGTATAATTAAATCTTAAATATGTTTGTTTAACATTTTGATTTGGTTATAAATGTTCTGTTGGTTGTGTTTCATTCAAACTTTAACTGAAATAGGAAGTTCCTCTGTACCACTGTTGAACCAACGTTTTTTACATCATCTGAAGGGGTCTATAAGGATTTGTATTTGCACCAACACTAAAAATTACTTTCATTGTAACCTAGGTTGATTCAATCCGTTAAATAATATATAACAAGATAAATATTTAATAATATTGTTCTATAAGCATATTGTATTTAGTACACAAAGCATTTACCTTATCAAACAGATAATTTTTTAGGTATATAAATACTCATCTGGTCCATTAGGAAGCACAGGTGATAGACCTTGTTATTTACTGAATATGTTGAATTAGACGTATATCCTTTAGGGAAATAAACAGGTGACTTCAGAGTGAGCGATGCGTCCTCTACCCTCAGAACATTCCATTCATCATATCCCTGAGGTTCTACACTGGAAATAGATGTTTAGCTTCCAGCTTTGAGCATCCGTTAAAATCTAACCATTTCATTTTCCTGATAAATTGGATTTCCTGCAGTAAGCATCTTGTTATAGGTTGTTTGTTGGGGGTTGTGAGCGCATCCAGTGAAGACCTGCACATATTTTAAACAGGTACGGTATGCTATCTAATAGGGTTTAAACTGCATGCATGTACTTTGCCGTCAAGGGTAATACGGCACTTAAGAACCAGAACACCTGGCAGCCTTGCTGTACATTGAATGAAACAGTGATCCTACATTGTGGAGAATGTCTGATCATAGTTGAGCTGTAGCGTTTCAAGACTGTGACTCAAAGTACTCACACTATATGACAGATGCTAACAATGGAGTTCTTCAGAGATTACCAGCTTCACAATCATTACACCATGTTCACTCCATTGAAAGAATAAAAAATGCCACATTTTGCAACAGCTGGTTGACTTCATTGTGTTGTTTTCCCCACACATAAAGCACACGACTATCTAGATGCTGGAACAACCGCATGCTCTCCTCACCCTGATGTTGGAACGACCTCCTGAAAATTCACCACGACAACCTGCGGACGTTTTTTTCACTTGTTTGATCACACGTTTTAAAGCTTCATGTTCAAGTAGCTTTTTTTTAGAAAGCATCTGCCTAGAAGCTAAAAATAAATGTAATGCGGAGCTCACCGCAAAGGAAAAAGTTGTTTTTAAATATCCGTGGATATTTAAGAGGCAGGCAGGCAGTTGGAGCTGGACTCAAAGCTTCTAGGCCGAAGGAAAATCCTGTGAAATTTGCCAAAAATGCTTGAAAAAGACTTATAATTGTCTGAGCTCTGAGTGACATATTAAGAAAATGGTAGTCTTGGTCTTCAGAGATCATATTCAAGACTGCTTTCAACTGCCATCTCAGCTTACATAAACATAATACAAATTACACATATGCATAACAGAACCACAAATTAAAGGCGACTTTTAGCAAAAATGCCACTGAAACTGTGACAAAATGTAAGGGCAAACCATTACATCAATAAAAAAAACCTATTTATATTAGTTATACTGCATATTCTAGCCCTGTAGATATATTGCACAAAAAGGTGTTGACAGGTACTTGGTTTATGTGGAGAAGAGTTGATTTGTAAATAAAAATGCATTTGAGATGAAGTGGTAACACAGTAAGTTTATCATATTAAATTTAAGTGCCCTTGAAAATCGAACCCAAAAGACAAATATTCCTCCTAATGCAAACAAAAAGTTCTGACCCAAAGGGAAACCTTCTCAACCTTTTTGATTCGAAGTCCTCCCCATTTTATTCAACAATATTCAAAATCCTCCCCCCACCCCCCACACAAAGACTCAACATCTCTACCCAATAAAATATTTTAGAGCTTGACATTAATAGGAATCACATTTATTCATTATAAAAACTGCCAAATAATAAGACATATCTTGGGTTTTTTATTTTGTTAATGTATTTACGATAACGTTCAATTCGCCCCTTTACCTTAACTCACTGCTCCAGGTCTACATCCCTACATCCCCCCGTCAGCTTCGGTCTGAAAATGAGCGACGCCTTGTTCCATCACAGCGAGCTAAATCGCTTGCAAAAACTCTTACATCTGCCAAATGAATAAATGTTAATGTAATGAAAATTTCAATGCTCATTTGGTCTCATTTTAAAATATTAGTCATCTTGAGCCCCCATTGGAAGTAAGCTGGGCCCCCCTGTTGAAAACCACTGCCCTAAGGCAACCACTGCATACAGAACAAATAACAGTTTTAAATGCTATTTGTATGAAATAATTAGTGTCATTCCTCACCTATACCATTGTGGTCAGTGTGAGTTTGCCTTTAACAATTGATAGGCAAAGTTCTTTAGCTATAGGGGAGCAGATTAATAAGGCTGTTGCAGTGGAGTTAACATCGAGCTGCTCCAGGGCTGCCTAGGTTTACAGACGTCTCTTTAGGAAAACTTCAGTCTGGTACTGTCTGTGAAATAGAGTCAGGGAAGGATTATAGGAGTCCATTTATTTTAATTACACTCTTCATTAAGCGTAATGCAATATTTGCTCTGGTAATTAATATTTTATCTTTTAATGCATATCAAATTGAATACAGGTATACATTTATTCACATTAAAAGTTGATTTAAAATGTTTGATTTCAAGAGGCCATAACCTCACTAAGTCAAACTGTCCACATATTGATTTACAGCTTAAAATGCTTACTGCTGCGTTTATAACTTTTACAAAAATAGACACCACACTTATCACATCGTATCTCACTAAATCTAAATCCACACCCAGCACTGAAGTATATTTTGGCTGCATAACAAATCGAGCATACAGTACGGCTAAATATAAATATGCAAACAGATTGCAGTAACAATAGGACATTAGTGGACACATCCCAAACATTAACATATGGTTAATCTATTTAAATAATTTCACACCAAGCAAATATTTTCTGCCTTTTCAATGCACCTATTATTAGTTACCTTTTTTGTGCATTTTTCTGTTTAGGCCGAGACATTCAAACCGCTTGTTGATACTTGAACATGTCTTTCCCCTCCGATGAAAACTAAACAAAACAGAAAAAATGACATGCTCACAAAGCTGCGAGCTCAAGGCGAAGCGGAGATGCTAGCAGTGTCTGAGTGAGATAGAAAACAGTAACCTTTGACAGCCTCCGAGGCACAAACATCCACATTCCTAACATGAATATGTGCAGAGTGGCCTTAACAACCCTGAAGATCTACAAGTCCTGTGGCATAAACAGATGATCAAGTGATAGTGCCTGCGTCCAATAATTTAATCTCTCATTTTATTCTGGGCCCTGAGATGACAGCAGATGTAAATTATGATAAAAATACTGTATAGGGTGCCGTTTAAGGAAAAACTTATCCTGTCTAAAGTCAGCCTTGAGGTTTGATCATTCAGATACGCCCCTTTTATTTAGCAGTGTCAGAATAATACCGCCCCTGTGTGAATATACCAGATTACAGGGTATAAAACCCTACTATTTGGTTGCTTTTGCTTGTTTAAGATGCATGGCTGTGTCAAGATGACAGAAAAATTATACGGCGCCAGGTGTCTTGCACAGGAAATTTTTGACATCATAGAGATGATAACAATTTGTCAAGGCAATAGTGCGAGGACGACTCCTTTGCTGACACTGTACAGACATTTCAGAAATGGCCGGCCAATTGCCTGTCAATGAACAAATGATATGATAGATACCAAGCCTTTATCGAATCAATAGATCCATTCCCCCTCAATGTTGAACAACCTGCCACGGTGCAGACTAATTAGATGATAAAATGTGATGGATGTGGATTAAATTCACCAGGCCCTTAAAAGTATTCCTTGCGGCTTTGTACCATTTTCTGCTGACCTTTCGGATCCTAACTTTATTGTGTGTGAATGCAATTATATCAATTTGTTCAATAGCTGTGATGCAACAGCACTGGGTTTAGGAACACAGAGGGATTTGGTGACGGGAAAAATCAAGAGATTGAATTTGTAACGTTGTTAACATCATCTGTTCAACAAGAAAAACAAACAAATGCAAAAGAACCACAGTTGCTTTCCACTAAACATAAAACGCATCATGAGTGATTTCCTCAAATGGGCATGGTAAAAACGGGAAGAGTAAATGCCCATTGATCCTAATGTCATTACTCAGAAAGATAATGAGATATGACAAATGTGTGCTGCAATAAAAAGTCACAGAGGACAGGCTGCTGAGAAGGAGAATCAAAATGACTTGTGAAGGGTCACAAGCTCACAGCAAGAGCACGGCAAACCGCAGAGAACAGGCAGGATAACTATCAAGGGCCATGGGGAATCTCGCATCTCACTACCAGAAGCTAGAGGTCAAAGTAGTTCCCTGTGGACGTCTGGTATAGGCCATGGTTTGCCCTTGATAAATCAGATCTCTGACGAAGGCTTTTCCTCTCATTAAGGTTCTCCTACGGATTCTGGAAGCAGAACAGAGTGCCAATGAAACGATCGTGAGGTTTCCGTTCGTAAGTCGATTGTTCAGTAGGAGACCTTCAAGAATGAGTGTCTTAAGATTACATTTCTGGCGCTTTATTGTCATCTTTGTCTTGTGATAATAAAGGTTATAGATATTCTACAAAGTATTTGGTTTTTTACCTTCAGGCTGGCGACTAAATTTGAGACTAATCTACCCAAGGAAGGTTAAGAACCTGCAAGAACGATTGTCTGAAGAAATAATTTCTTGCTGCACTATATCTTGTAATAAAGAGTGTTACAAACGTGACAGAACAACGTTTATTTAACCAAACGTAAGGACAAGAATCTACGCCAGGAGAAAAGTCTTCACATCAGCTTCTCCTGAGAACATCGGTAAATATTGTTTATTTTTCCAGAACTTCAGCTGACGCAACACGTTCCCGCTGAGCAGTCAATCTTCAAACGTAACTCAAAGCAACAGAGAGGAGCAATTGGATGCCCGCGGAACGGCAAAAACACCTCAGAAAGCAATACTCTGGTGAAAGATCTCTAAAAGAGTTTAAAAAGTATCAGAACAGCTTGTAATAGATCTAAGGCCTCTAATGACCTCTTCTTGGGACGTCCCTCAGATTGATGACTTGCGCAGGCTTTTGCCCAGGTGGCTCATGGGAGGAATATGTCTAATATATCATTTCTACCTCTGGCTTTTAGCTCCAGGAAACGTGACGTCATCTCTCCCAGGTGTTTTCACCAGTGCAATGTCTAAAGTCACCTGTAGAGCGGCGACACATCCCTTAGTCTGCAAGACTCTCCGAGCACCTCCCAGGTGTACCACCCTCATCTTAATTAGGGTGAAATCTGCTAGGATTTACAGTCTAGGGTCATTCATCACCCGGATCACCCACAAGATTAATGTGGCCCCACAGTAGCACTGCAATGGATTGCTGCCACTTGCTGAGATCATTAGCGTTTGCTTGCCCGGCACAGTAAAAGGGGGCTTCGCTCAGTGAAAAGTGAGATCTGCAGCTTTGCATACTAAATGAATGGTCCATCACCGTCTAATTAAGAGATTATTGGAGACACTTGTGTCCAGTCCCCTGGACAGTAAACCATAACTGAAGGGCAAAAGAGATAGATTAGCTCCACCTGCTTCATGGCAAACTGTAATTTAGTGAAAGTCCTGACAAAAACGGGAAGGTTCTAACACACGTCTATGAGGAATGCCGTTTAATATACTCTACAAACGATTATAAACGCTCACACAGCGTTTAATGTATGGGTCTGCCTCAGCTAAATATTGAGATATTAACAAAGCTTTAGCTCAGCCAATCAGAAAGCTTGAAGTCACAAAGAGTGCCTAGAGTTGCGTCATCTCTGCTGTTAAGAAAAGCTAGACACACTCAAAGCGCTCGACGTAAGAGGGTTTATTAACATTCATGAACATGAACAGACTGTTTCCCTAGGAAAATGAAGATTTGCTTCATTTGAACAATTATTACAAAAACGAAAATGCTTGCAATTTAAAAACCCACAGTACTCTTCCAAATAATAAGAGATCAACAAAGCCATTAGGAAAATCCAGAAAGACATCCCACTTGTTGTGCGGGAATTCCGACATGGCTGAATACCGTGAGAGGGGGAGTAGAGAGAGCGGCTCCATCGGTTGAAAGCCTCCCTCTGTATAAGGCTTGTTTTTCATCGACTGTGTCAGGAATCAAGAGAGCTAATCCCTATGAGACTTCAGATGAAAGATTCAAAAGAAATAATGAAAGGCACGCTGCCTCGGGGTGCATATCGGGGTGAACATATAGTGAGCCGGGGAGAGCTGAAGCAGCAGCGCACGACAGGCATGCAGCGGAGAAGAACACAGCCATCTTTCTTGTCTGCGTCTACAGCCTCTAGTCCAGTTAAAAATATATAATAAAGATGAAAAAGCCACAATATTCCCCCGAGATTAGGGAACCAACCAAAATAAAAACAGCATAACATCAATACATTTTGATTTCTTTTTAACTGTAGAAATGTCCAAGTATATTTTGTATTTAATTAATGCTTCAAAAACATGATTCAGCACAATAATCATATTTTAATAACAATTAAATAATGTTAGATTAATTAATAATTAATAATTGCAAAATTACGGAACTTTAATTCGCTGGTGTGAAATCGCTTTGAAAAAAATAGTATTTTAAGTTTTTTTTAAGATGGATGCACAAAACATAGTACTTTTGTCATTTTTATATGCAAATAATTTATATATTTAATACATTTAGAAATGTTTTCAGGGCAGATGCTGAAAATCTGAGATCTGTTAACTATGTATAGCATATTTTCTTAAAGCTCCAGTGTATGTCCAGTTCCGCTGCATCTAGCTGTGAGGTTGTGAATTGCAACCAATGAATTGGAGATGTCGTCACTTACTCGCTTTTTGCCGAACGTTTGTCCGTTTAGAGCTACTGTAGAAACAACATGGTGTCACAGTTATTTTATGTTCTGTTAGGTTTTTTCCTCCCCTGGTTTGTTTCTTTATTAGTTAATTCGTTTTCAGTTGTCCCTCATCATTGTTAATTAATCCCACACACCTGTTTCTGTTTTCCCTGAGTGTCTTCCCTATGTATTTAAGCCCTGTGTGTTCCTTAGTTCTTTGTCCAGTATTGTTTATGCTGCGAGTGTTTATGTTGATGTGTTTTGATCATGGTTCCTGGTTTTCTTTTGGATTAGCTATTAAATATATCTTATTTTGGAGTTCTCTTTGTTTGGACATTCTCTTCTGCCTACTACTCGTGACAGAATACTGGACCTAACAAAAGGCATGGATTACTTGAGGCTCAACATCTCTCCAGAGGACAATTTGAGATACCATCTCAGCCAGGATGGTCGTCCTCTGGAGAGATACGTGGGAGGACTTCCTGGAGCTCAGCCAGCAGGTGAGTTGGGACGATTGCTCCCTGAACGCGTGCTTTGTGATGGGGTTGGATGATGACTCCCATCGGTGTCTGGCTCCTGAGTTTAGGGACAGACCCGTTTGGGAGTTTATCAACCTCATCCAGTGGATAATGGAATCTCGCCCCAGTGTGGGCGAGACCATCCTGGATGAGGTTGATCATCCAAGCACGCGTTGAGCGGCCCAACTCACCTCACTCCGGAGTCCTCCACCGGAGATAGAGCCTCAGGTAATCCTGCCCCCCTCCAGCCGGTCCCGTCCGGCCTTCCCGAGCCTCTCCAGCCGTTCCCGTCCGGCCTTCCCGAGCCTCTCCCCGAGAGCCTCTCCAGCCGTTCCCGTCCGGCCTTCCCGAGCCTCTCCAGCCGTTCCCGTCCGGCCTTCCCGAACCCTTCTCGGAGCCAGTCCCGTTTGGCCTCCCAGAGCCTCTCCAGCCGTTCCCGTACGGCCATCCAGAGCCCACTGCCCAGCCGCCACCAGCCGCCAGAGCCCGCTGCCCAGCCCCATCCAGCCCAGCCGAGCCCGCTGCCCAGCCGCCAGAAGCGCCAAGCCGCCAGAGCCCGCTGCCAGGCCAGAGCCCGCTGCCCAGCCGCCAGAGCCCGCTGCCCAGCCGCCAGAGCCCGCTGCCAGCCGCCAGAGCCGCTAGCCCGCTGCCCAGAGCCCGCTGCCGCCAGAGCCCGCTGCCCAGCCGCCAGAGCCCGCTGCCCAGCCGCCAGAGCCCGCTGCCCAGCCGCCAGAGCCCGCTGCCCAGCCGCCAGAGCCCGCTGCCCAGCCGGTCCAGGCCAACCCCCATATGAGCTCCCGGACTAAGCCCAATATTTTTTGGGGGGAGCCATATGGGAGGGATGGCCTCCAGGCCTCCCGCGGGCCGGCGCCCTCCAGGCGAGGCCGGCCCTCCAGGCCTCCCGAGCGGCCGGCGCCCTCCAGCCTCCCGAGGCCGGCTCCCTCCAGGCCTCCCTAGCCCTCCAGGCCTCCCGACCTCCAGCCCTCCAGCCTCCCGGGGGGCGGCGGCCGGCCACCCCGTCATTTTAGTGTTCCCTGCACCAGCCTCCAGGACGCCCACCCCCCCCCCTTCCCCCAATTGTACTGTTTTGGCGCGAGGACGCGCCTTTTGGAGGGGGGGGTAATGTCACAGTTATTTTATGTTCTGTTAGGTTTTTTTACTCCCCTGGTTTGTTTCTTTATTAGTTAATTAGTTTTCAGTTGTCCCTCATCATTGTTAATTAATCCCACACCTGTTTCTGTTTTCCCTGAGTGTCTTCCCTATGTATTTAAGCCCTGTGTGTTCCTTAGTTCTTTGTCCAGTATTGTTTATGCTGCGAGTGTTTATGTTGATGTGTTTTGATCATGGTTCCTGGTTTTCTTTTGGATTAGCTATTAAATATATCTTATTTTGGAGTTCTCTTTGTTTGGACATTCTCTTCTGCCTACTACTCGTGACACATGGTGCATTCCATGTAAGAGGACCCGGGGTGTATTTAGATAGAAAAAGGTAATAAAAACATTTTAATGCAGAACATTTTCATTACAACGCTTCATTATACACCTCTGAAGACGAAGTTATGTATATTATACAGCATATCTGTCAAAAGACCCTCCAAAAAATGACACACATCACCTTTAATAGATATTCAGCATATTAACCTACCACGAGTTCCAGCTCTGAATTCAGTCTTCTCCACAATTCCCTTCCCTCGGCAGTATTTCATGAAAGGACTTAAAAATCCACCAGTGGTCTATGGCCTTTTTGACTTTTATCTGCTTTGAACTCCTACACTTCATCAGGAAAAGCCGCTATGGCATATCAGTGCGGTTTCTCTGCTCACATTGCGACAGGACCCTTATCCACCCTTTGTGTTGTCAGTGGACAAGGAGATGTCCAGTCTGAAGACAGGTCCTTTAGGAAGAAATACGTCTGAGCTTTGAAGGTACAGTATGTGATGATTCATTCGGTCCTAAAGGTCATAATGGACTCTTCGACTGGGAATGCTTGTAAGTACCACGCACAGTAGCTTCTAGATGAAAAATAAGATGGTCCTTTTAACAGCAGATTAATTTGTGATGCATTGGAAGCCTGAGAACTGACAATGAATAAACGTATGTTGCTCAACAGATCAGCCTGTTAGATTTCTGTTGTAAACTCAGTCGTGAGAGAGAAATGTATGCATTCGGCAGAAGCTTTTATCCAAAGTGACTTACGTTGCATTCCATTATACATTTGTATCTAAGTATGTGATACTATATATTTCATCGAAGCGTTAGCTTGATGCCAAACTACCAAACTATGTTGTGATATTAAAGATCAATCACACACTACGAGGTCATTCTCACGTTCTTTTCAAAATGCAAAGCAAACATGTGTCTCATTCATACAACTGCAATCTTCTCTTCTTTACTGCTGAGAACAAACACTCATGATTTCGTACATTCTTGGACTTTTCAATTCACGCTAATATTAATAAACGGGGTCACTGCTTGATATTGGGTGCCGAAGCAAAATCAATTGTGAACTACCAATGTGCACTGTAGGGCTAGAAAATTCACCGGAAAAATTGATCATTCTACATTAAATGGCTTTAGACATGCGGCGTTGGAGACGAAGTGAGTAAAGCTGGCGAAAACTTCCTTTTCCCCGCGCCCTGTTAAGTGCTAATCATTCCGTTTGATATAAAGTGCTGTGGGAACCCTGAGTTGCTCTGTTAAATCAACCACGTTCCCCTCACTGTGTTTAACAAAGAGCGCAGTGTCACAGCTCAGGGCTTTAGTCTCTCAGTTCACTGCATTTGCTCTGCACTGCAGCTCACACAATAAAAGCAGTGATTCCTCACACCAACCCAATGCACCCGTGGTCAATAGACATGATGTGACACAGCACAGGCCGGTGGCCCCCGTCTGCGATTCATCTAGTGGGGTTTAGTTTTGCTGTTTATGTCCTTGGTGTTAGAACAATTTACTTTTATATTTACACGATTTTATCCAAAGCGACTGACGAGAAGGAGAGCATAAACATTTTGTCAACACGCTAAACAGTAACGTTAGTTTACAAGGCCATACTATAGGAGTATGAAAAAGCTGAAGTAAGCAAAAAAGAGAATGATAATTTTTTTTGACAGACAGAGTTATTGGTTAGTCAAATACATTTTCAACAGGTAAGTTTTGAGCTGTTTTTTTAAACTTGTGAATGATGCTTTAGTTCGGATGGAGGCTAGTAGTTCATTCCAGCAAAGGGGAACCGAATTCACCCAATGCATATGCAAGGAATGACAGTTCACCCAAAAATGAAATTTCTGTCATCATTTACTCCCCCTCTTGTCATTTCAAACCTGTATGACTTTCTTTCTCCTACAGAACACAAAAGAAGATATTTTGAAGAATGTTAGTAACCAAACAATGGCGGTACCCATTGCCTTCTATTGTATGGACACAACAGTCCATGGGTCCCGCCGTTGTTCGGTTACCAACATTCTTCAAACCAATGTGCACAATGTATGTGCATTGGTGTAAACGTTCCTTCCAAGAAGTCAAAACTAGCTCGGTATAAAATACAGTTATTGCTAAAGCAAAGGAGGCTCACAGTCTCTTCAATATTACATTCCACCTGCACATTCAGAGTTAGTAGGAACAAAGCCTTTCACGGCCATTCTGTGTTCACGGATCTATTGTTGAGAGCCCCTCTGAAGGGTTAGATTGATAATTGGATGCGAGTTATAATACAAATTTTTCTATGAACTGAGTGGTTCTGCTCAAACGTCATAATGCAGTGCATTTCAACTCCCATTTAAAACCCTTAAGAGGGTACACAGCGAATAAAATGCAACTACGCCCAAGGTCACTCTGCACATTCAGGTAACCCAAAGGGACATTGCATTGTAGTTATTCGAGCCACGTAGGAAAACAACAGAAGCGCACGCTATATCATCAATTCATGGGTCTTTCAACTGTCCAATTAGTCTTATCTACTCTTCGCAAGCACAAAACAGTGTCATTTAAAACAAAATATGCAATAGAAAAGAAGAAATCCAAGCGTCCCGTGAATACCACAGGGAAGGTATTGCCTGTTTAATTTTCCTAATTATGTAATCATTTCAATATGAATTGTGCACCGACTTTTGCACCGAAATAGATAGCTCTTAGAGTGATCAATTATTATTAATAAAAATGATCCCCGTCGTGTCACAGCGATTCAATTCAAAACAGCTCAGAGGTGTGTCTCGAAGTTCACCCCGATTGAGCTTCACAGAGGGATAAAATAACTTTTCTTTCAAATCCGCTCATGGTCGAAACGATCGCGAGAATATCACTATGCAAAGCGAGTCCACCTTGTAGATCGCCTAAAAAATATATTAGGGCTGAAACTCTGCCTCTGATGCAAGAGACATATTCTTTGTCCCTCCGGCCAGTTTTAAAGAAAGATTTCACATTCAAGGGCATATAAAAGATAATACTGTTGTAGGGAAAAGACACCCATCTCTCTTGGGTGAGTGCACAGGCCTGACCGCAGAGTGTAAATAATACAGCAGTGTAAGTCTCAATGATGCTGCCACTGACCAGGAACTATAGTTCACTTGGGACTGTAGGAATACTTTAGGGAAATTGCATATGATGGTTGTGCCACATCCCTGTAGTCTTAAAATATGGCAAATTGAAAGAATAACAGAATTATTAACAGGCTGATTTCTCACTAAATTCGTATATTGATCACATTGTGATCAAATGTTGTGAAATGTAGGTCTGGTGAGATTTTCTGAGACTGTGCTAGTCTACTGAGCTAAACTGTAATTTGACAAAAATGACAAAAACATTTTATTTTACATGGAAAAATACTGTAATTTTACGATATTTTTCTGGCTGCCAGAAAATGTTTGTTTTTCACAAGAGTTGTTTTACATTGCTTAAAATACAGGGCATATTTTCTGTTATTTTGACCTGTTTCTCCAGTTTTCATTTCCTCCAAATAAATGCAAATACTGTAGAAACAATATTTTCATTCCAGATTTGAGAGAAATTTTGTTAGTAGTTCACAGAATAAAACGAAAATGATCATCTTACCCACACACTTACCTATAAATAGTTAATTAATGATTTATTTTATTTTACAGCGATTACATGTTCACTATCCAACAGTAGTCTTCAATGTATTTATTTCTAATGAAATTTAACATAACAAGTTAGCAGTCAGTTCCTCCTTCAGGACTGCCAACTGCTTTCAACTGCTTTGTATTTGTGACCGGTTGGATCATTGAGCACATTATGTCAATCCCTCTTATATGTCTCTGTGTCTAAACGCCTGAATATCTAAACAAAATGAACTTACAGCTAAATAATAAAATAACTGAGCAACCTCAATCTTAGTAATAATTCAACTCCATAACAGCGCAGATTTCTGATTGCTTGTTAAGAGCCACAAACACTCCGAGCCCTCTGATGGCATTCATTATTTCATGTGTTTCCTCTAGTACTTACCATTTGATTTCAAGTACATACTTTAATAACTTTTCTATAAAAATAAATGAGATGGGGATTGTGTTAGCACTAGTCCCCGTTTCCTCAGGGCATTAGGGACAAAATGCTTGTGATTAATAATTCATATTTTCTCCTTAATGCCTATCATCACAGAAAAATATTTGCGTCTAGATTTATCGCCCCCAGTTCCTAAAATGATGGCCCTCTAAACCCAGAGCACCGCTGCTGTCCTGTGAATTAATAATGTTGCTCTTGCGCTCTGGCTGGGTCATGTCACGTGCACGTCTCGAACGTTCACTCGGATATGCGTGAGCAGAAATGAAAAATAACGTGGAATGCAAGAATGTGAATTAGATATTGGTAGGTGCCTTTCCCTTCTGGCGTACTTAAAGGTGCATTCTAAAGTATCTCGACAAGCAGTCTATGTGAAATGAGAGGTGATGGGAGAAGGTTTCTGCCCTCACCCCGATGCTCTTCTGGGAGTACATCTCTCTCGTACGCTCGTGTGGAAGCCATGATCCAGAACCCCAGAGGTTAGCCGAGACAGAGTTTAGAATGAAAAGTAAAGTTTCATTATAAGACAAGTGTGGATCACATTACAATCTTCTACGTCTGGCTTCTACTAAATGGTGATATTTAGCAGCACCCCTGTGACCCTCTGTGCTGAGATTAGGAAGGCAGCTAGCACTTCTTAAGACCACTTTCAGGGAGAGTAAATCAAAAGTAATGTTCTCACCGACAGATTGATAAACAGACATGTTCGGTTCAGATTGCCTTTGTGAATACACAACTACTAAGAATATTAAATATTCATGTAAATGTTGTGTAAGCCTGGGATATTTCTTTGTGCAGTGCCTTTTGAACTCTGTAACTTTAAAAAAGAGAACATTTTTATATTGGATATAAAGGGGGTATTACAGACTTTCAGAAATATGCAGGGGTCAAACATTTTCACTTAATTTATTACAATCAATCAATGTAATGATTTAGATAAGGAAGATAGTGATCCAAATTTAATTTATAATAATTTTGAATTCTTCTTATTATAAAAAATATATAAAAATGTATAAAACATTAAATAATAATAAACATAAACAAAATTATTTTTGTTATTAATATGAAATGTATTTATATATATATATATTTATTTATAATAAAATCATTCGTAGTATTATAATACCGATTTTAGTGTAGATAGAATATACAAGGACAATAAATAGTACAAAATTCTCATCCTAAATTCATTACTAATACGTACTACTGCTTTTTGTGCTGGTTAAGAACTGTTAATGTCTAAAGACGTATAATATATTTTTTATTATGTCAAATATGAATATTTAATTAGATCATATAGTCTAACATTATGTATACGTGCATTATTTCCTTGCATATGCATCACTCAACTCATTTCAACACACCAGCACTTTTACTTGCACTTGTGGTCTTTTCTAAAACACTGCGTTTGCTTCATTTCACAGATTAAGAAATAATGGCTCTGGACTGACATTGATAAATTCACAAGCAAAGACTAGCGACAATGGATGAGTTTTTTATTGTCTCAGTCCTCAAATCCATAAACTGGCCGATATGAGAGTTGGCTGGTGCTCAATAGCCATCTACTCCTTGCTTAAGTCAGATGTATTTGAGGTTTCCACAATGAGTGTTATACATGTTTTGCATGTAAATTCTCTTCTGGGGTGTGTTAGGCTTAGAGTAATCATGGGCTGCAGACATAATGTTCTTTGTTCGAGTTTTCACAGCGTCTGATGTCAAGTGCTTTGAGTACTGTATTATTATACTGTATTAGAATGTCATGTGAAATATCATATGGTTATGTTGTCAGCTATATTTTTCATACAAAAGTTGATCATTTTAAAATAATCATTATTAGTGAAAGAGGAAAATTGTTGGTTTGCTTCTCATGTTATCAAAAGATGAAAGATTTAAAGTGGTAAAACCGACACATCGTATACATAAAAATATTAAAGTCACCATGAAATCAAACAGGGAAATCCTTAGTGTTTTACACAGTGTTGCAGTGATTATTATAAATGATTTATCTGTGCACACGATCATTTGCACTTGTATTTCGTTGCACATTAAGCTCCTTTCAACAACAACTTTTCAACACATGACAAGCAACAAAAAAGAGGAAGGACTATACTGACTGTCCAATGGCCAGGCATGTTTAGCCCTCCCCTCCAGGCCCCACTTAAAAGAAACCAATCAAAAAGGCAAAGGAAAAATAAAGCCCCGCCCAACTTTTTTTCAAATTTCACAAGCCTTTTCACTCGGATATACGTCACGATACGGAAAAGAAGTCAATTGCGACTTCCGTTTCATGGTGACTTTAAATAAAATGCACAACGATATACAGTAATGCAGCATCTTTTCCTTCAATTAGTGGTTAGGTTGAGAGAATCTGATGAATCTAAGCATTAACTAACACTGAATATGCAATGAAATCCATAATCCAAACTAAAACTAATCATTTCTGAAATGAATGATTGCATCCTAAAACATCTGAATCAATAATTGCTCCATTAAAAAGCGCAGCATCATGAACCGAACACAAACACGCATAAATTGCGCCGTTAATAATCATTAATTGCAGATGAGGCTGGCAGACTTTCAAGTCAAGCCTGTGCCGCAATTACACCTCGCGTTACTTTCTGACCTTCAGCGCTAAAGCGCAGGTGAACGAACATCTGAGCAGCTAGTGGGCAGAAAAAAAGAACATGAAAAGCTTCTTTACAGCTCTGTTGGACTTTTTAAGATAGGAGTGCTTCACTGTTTGATGGCGCTGGATAGATACTCTATCTCTCCAATTTCAGATGATCAAAGGTGTGAAATGTATTACATATTCCTATTAGGTATGGATTCAGATGGGAAAGGTTTTATGCATTCCGATTGCGCGGACAGAGCAGGAAACGAAGCCCGGTGAGAAACTGGGGGGAAAGGTAATGATCTCTTCAAACAAAATACTGTATTGCGCCCGCGGTGGTGAAAATGACTTGCTCCTGCGCGTTGTTTGAATGCCAGGCACGTGGAGGGCGCGTTCTGTGTCTTGCCTAGCAATCAGACCGAAAAAATATGATGTGATACGAGGAGACTCGGATCACCTAGGGAGATGTGCGTGACAGAGACGTGTGCTGGTGGAACGGCAAGAGTAACCGGCTACAACATCTACAGCTGAACAACATTCGTCTGCTTGATATAGTTGAGGGAGTCAACAGTCGTGCGTAGGAATATAATAACGGGTAGGAGCTTATTATGCAGAGGAGGTTATTAGAAGCCTGAGATGATATCCCTGAGAAGTGTAAACCTTGTTACTCTGATCAAAACATTCTAATATTTAATTTCACATCACACAAACTTAAAAAGCATAGTTGAGTTGTATACGAAATGAAAGCTCTCACTCTCAAGAACATCACGTGTATTTCACCGATCGAACACTTTAGTGCAACAACTCGTAATTATTGTCAAATTGTTCTAAGTGTGTTCAGTTACTTATGAATGAATGTGTCTTTTAAATTCAAATAAGAAACGTGACATTTGCACCAGAGCTGAAGAGGTTAAAGAAACTGTTCACCTAAAAATGAAAACACTAGCCAGGTTTCCATTACAAATGTGTGTGAAACGCAAGCAATATTTTCTAAATGCTAACAAAATAGATTGTTTAATGGAAAGTCATAATTTCACAATGTAATGCGACTGATATGTATTTTTTCTTCTCGCAAAGAGACATTGGCCGTTTCTCAATATGTGTTCTTCAGCGGTCGAGTGTCCTTTTGATCTCGCTCTATACGTCATCAATAACCGTCAAAGTCCGGTACCAGTAAGAACACAAGGACAGAGAACGAATGAAAGTACCCATGTGTTATTGATATCAAGGATGCATTGAATGCAACCTTGCACGTACCGAACCCGCTTGAAATCCCATAAGTCATTGCGGCTCGTCCGAGTTCGTTTTTCCGAGGCTGCCTCGCAAGACCGGTCTCCACAAGAACTCAATTCCGTTCTTTGCGTTCTTATAATTGAGATACGGCCATTTGTCCCTTCTTCTTCGAGTTAATAGCGGCTTGCAAACCAACTTTAGATGTGGATACCGCCGCCTACCGTGATGAAGTGTGAATTTTTTTTTTGCATAACCATATTGAGCCATCTCAACAGAATGGTCATGCAACTTTAAACCTGTAAAAAGACTAAATATGTTTCTATTGCAAAATGTTCAGTTATCGAAAAACACGTAATGTGAGCATAAAATCTTTCTTGCTTGCTAAAATACTGGGTTTCCAATCCGAATTTTCAATTCACAATTTCAATTTGCACAGTTCGACGGGTAATGGAAACGTTGGTGAAATGACTTTGGCTTTCTTTGTATATAATATACCTAAGTAAATGGGCACAATAAAAGAACTGTGTAGCATAGAGCTACAGCCGAGGGCCAAGATTATCTGCAAAACTTCCAACAAAACTAGTCATGTCTATATTAATTACCGATAAAAAGAAAATCACAGAATTGGGTAGCTGTCTGATCGACAGTGTGGTCCCTGTTGTGTGTGGACGGCGGCTTGGTGTTATTTCTGCAAGAAATAAATGGCTACATGTGACTCAATAGTGAGACAACCCACACATTGTTCTTCAAAAGAGGCTATAAATAGGCCCGTGAAAGAGATGAACTTTAAAACCAACAAACGTGTAGCAGGATAAAGTGGGAAATGAAAACTAGGACTGTAGTTGTTCTAACCAACTGCTAATGGAACTGTGACAAGCAAGCAGGATACAGTATTCAGGCTGTTAATCTGAATGAAGTGAGCACATTCTGTACTGTACCGCTATTAATGACATGAAAGAAACAGAGAATTGGGCTTTCACTCCTTCACACAGGATTAATGCGAGATTCCCCTGAGCCGGCGGGCGAGCTGACGGTGGATTTGCCACACAATATGAGGTCGGGACTATATAACTACCCTCCACGATGAGGAAAAACCCAATCATATGTGCAAAAAGACGGATGTTTCCTCACAGTCTGGGATTTAAGCCTTGTGGAGGAAAAACTGCACGAAGCAGAAAAAACGTACAGTGAAAAAGTCAAACCGATGTATTTTTTTTTATGTGTATGAAGTTGGCCGCAGGTGGACCTGAGCAGCGTGGATTTGTGCACCAGCCTTGAACTCCAGTGTGGGTTTCTGCAGGCGCTGGATGCAGTTGAGCAGCAGAGAGGAGCTGACATGCACCTTTATCACATGGATATAGACAGGGCCGGTGATGGATGGCAGACGGACCTTGCCTCTCTTTTCCTCTTGACACAGAGCTGCTGTAATCTTTTAAAGCAGAGCCGGCGCAGCTACTATTAACTCCCTGCATATAATGCTACTGCATATATAGTTAGGCCTCAAGCACGGGTCCGCACGTCCTCTCACGAGACGTGGAACACAACAGAATTCTTAACAGGACTCATGTGCCAACACTGGAGGATGCAAACCTTTATTCGGCCCACAGGATATGACATCAAGCACACCAGTAATTTACTAATTTGGTGATTACAAATTGGAACCAAAGGCTCACTCCACCCTTCATTTCGAAGCACTAAGGTGGCTGACACAGAATAAGATGTAGTCACGTTTTTGCTTCTTTGCCGAAGGAGATAACATATTTAAAATGCGCTCTGTAGAGCAGTTTGTCTGTTTAGGGCTACTGTAGAAACAACATGGTGAATTCGCGTATCCGCGATGTACGTAGATAGAAATAGCTCATTTTAAAATAATGTAGCTAACATAACGCTTCATTATGTAAGGTCTTTATACTCCTCTGAAGACATAGTTATGTATATTATATTGCATTTCAGTCAATAGTTCCTACAAAAAATTACACATTGCACCTGGTACGGCACATCTAAAGTTGCAATTCCTTAATGCAAATGAGATTGACTGACACAGTAATGATTTACATTTCGGTCTGTTCCTCATACAGTACAACTTTCTTCACGTGAAAAAATTAAATCAAATAAATAAAAAATTAATACGGTGGTTTTGTACTGCTTTGATTGTACTTTTGTTCTTTTTGAAGCTTGGCAGACACTCAGAACAACCTACCCAACATTTCTTTTCGGTTTCACAGAAGAAAGCAAATAACACGGCTTTGAAGCAGCGTAGAGGCGAATAAATGATGACAAAATGTTTATTTTTGGATGTTGATAGCAGCAGCCTGATACCACGTTGTTTGTCTTTATTTACTCGAAAGCCCTTGGCTCTCTAGAACGTGTTCATCTGATCAATCCTTTTCAGCAGCGTTTAGAGGTGCGATTCTACTCCGAGATCAAGGATTGATAGCCACTCGTTTATACATTCAAACCGAGACGATTTACTTCCACCCTGGGTCAACTTAATCCCCAAAGCCTATAATTGAAGTCAATCACGGGTATTGGTGGAAACAGGCCAGGGCTGCTGGGGCCAGCACTCGAATTCAGCTATAGACACAAACTAAATTAGCCCAAATATGAGAGTCGGTTCTTCGGGACACTATTTGCTCTCTGCATTCTGTCACACGCACGGACGCGCTTGTCTGTTTAAGAAACCTCTTACTTCTTCATTTAAAGCTCAAAGCAGAGGAACACAAAGGTTATTTTCATTAAATTCCTGAAAATCTGGGATAAAGGTATTTGTGCCTTCAATCTAGCAATGACCTTTTCGTAATGTCATGTTAAGCACATCTGAATGAAAGTTTGAGCAAATAGGAAAAGGTCATTTTAAGTGCCTCAACAGTGCCAGATTTTATTTTCTTAATCACAGCGCGCGATATTGTAATACGCTGCATGGGGAAACAAACTTGATTGGCATAAAAAAAATATAAATTTGTGTCCGCTGACATATTTTTGGGTTAATTTTCACATATCCGTTTTCTCTCGCTTGCATTTTATGTTGATAATGAGGCTGAAGTTGAGAAAGTCAATTAGACTGTTGGTCGGCGCTTTAAAAAATTCAAGAGTAAAAGCGCGACGGGCTCGCCGAGGCTCTCGTGTGATAATTACAGTGATGCTTTATGACATTTGGGTGTCTGGAATCCATCCAAATCTGCAGCAATTTCAGATTAGCAAGAAATGTGTGAATGATGGTGACAGACGAGCCAACTAATACTGCCAGTGACACGGAAAACATACTAACAGTTTGGCGCATTCATGTGAATTGATATCGCCCTCGTGCCTACAGTATCAGCCAACCCGTGACCCCAGTGTCAATTTTAAACACATTCATTCAGTTTTAGATATATAAACAATAACATCTGCCAACTCAGTCCATATACTGTACATACTATAACGCATCACATTTACAAATGGTTTTAATGGTTTCAATTGTTCAAAGCAACAATATTATTTAATGAACAATTTGGATTTGTTTAGGTTTGCTACAACAAACAAAATATTGACCAACACGATAGCCAAGTCACTTTTTTCTTGCATGTATTCTTTAACATCATTCAAAAGCAAACTGCAAAGCATTTGCAGACAGACTTTAAGTGTATTACTTTAAATTTTTTGTTTTGTTTCATAAAATGATCTTCTATTGTGACTGACAGCCTATGAGAGATGTTGTCAACAGTGCAAACATTCCTTTAAAATCCTGAAAGCTGAACTTTATAATATATTTCCTTTATATTGGCACAAAGGTGAGAATGCATCTGTCCTCATGGAATGTGTCAAGCGCGATATGAGGACAAATGGAGGGGCGGTGAGGGGATGGATTTTGGCCGAGTGCCGCGTCCTGGTGACATGAGCTCCTCGGGGTCCCAGTGCTAAGATCAGTTTCAATGTGGAGAGGACACAGAGGCAGCAGGGTAAATACCTGCTTAGAAGACATCAAAGCGAACTGAACCGATCAGTTTATTGTTGACATTCTATATGACAATCCCTTCTCATCATTCAGGGTATTGAAATGAAACGCAATGGATTTATTAGAGGATTAGAGCTTTAAAACCAGCACGATGGATGATGCTGATGTCATTATGTTTCACATCATCCTCTTAAAGGGGACGTGTGTCATTTCTGCATCACTTGTAGAGCCAGAATAGCAAAATAAAAAGATGTTTACATTTTTGAGAAAATTGCAAGTGGTGCTTGCTCATGTAAAACTGGTTGTGGAGGGTGGTCACAGTGTTGCTTAAGCATTTTGACTTCTTTTACTACAATGCCATAGTGGTTGCTTGGGTACTTTGGGTTAATAGGAGTTCGTGGCCAAGCATTTTCTTGTCTTGTATTATTGCTAGGGGGTTGCTTATTGGTTAACCTAAAAAAAACAAATTCTGTCATCATTTACTCACCCTCAAGTTGTTTCAAATCTGAATCAATTTATTTGTTTTGATGAATGAACACAAAGAAAGATATTTGGAAGAATGCTTGTAACCAAACAGTTATTGGACACCATTGACTACCATAGTAGGAAATAATGCTTTATTCATTTCTTTGTTCTGTTGAACACAAAAGAAGATATTTTGAAGAATGTAGGAAAGTAAACGTTTGTGTTTGTGTTGGTCAAAAGTGTTATGGGGCACTTTTGAGCAACATTGTCATTTGTCTTACTATGGTAGTCAATGGTGGCCAAAATCTGTTTGGTTATAACCATTCTTCCAAATATCCATCTCTGTGTTCATCGTAGCAAAGTCGTTTATACAGATTTGTAACAACTTGAGTGTGAGTAAAGGAAAACGCAAATTTTATTTTTGGGTGAACTGTCCCTTTATGTCTGCAAACTGGACTAAAACAATGTATTGTAACACCGAAAAATGACACACTTCACTTCGAGTCACATAAAAACTTCAAAATACTTCAAAGAGCTTCACTGTTGCCCTCTATTATGAACAAATACGCACAGGATCTCCATAATCAACACAATATTTCACCTTATAAGTGGAACAGATTATCTGCCAGAGTGCAGCCAATGCACACAGTGACTCCCGCTGTGTACAAATTCACAGCAAGTTTCCCACAGCTACAGTCTATCACGAAACGTTCACATTTCTCAACCGAGAAGAAAATTCACGAGGGAAAATCCAAACGTGAACAATTTAAAAAGACAACATAGATCCACCATGAAATTAGGAAGCATTTCATATGCTCGGAGAGCGAGGGAAATAACACCCTTAAAAAACAATCAACGCCTCGTGCGCTTGATTGTTTTCCCATTGAAGTTTATAATACTGTCGGCAAGTGGTGAGAAAGCATTAGGTACGACCTCATTATGCCAAATCACTCAGTGTAGTGAGACAGCAGCTTAAGCGTCTGTTTTCTTTGTACACAGCACTGTCCTTATCATCAGTGATCTGTGACTCAATTAGAACAGACAGCGATTGACTGTAATCAATTAGGAACCTGCTGACCCAGGTAAGTTGGATATCAATCTGTCTCCTGATAGCGGGCACGAGTCACAGTTCTCCTGTCAATGTTGTCCGGCACTCATGCTATCGGATCGGTTATCAGTAATAACAAATCAATGGCGCCCTATACGGGTCACTCTTTTGGCTTTGGGTCCTTAGATGCGAGTGTATGGTTTTGTTAAGCAAATAGGGTTTGGAGGACAGATGAAGGATATGAAAACATACTTCACGTAAGTGGCGATAAATAGAGTATATTATTGATGAATACAGGGCTTGAATGGACGATGAGCAGATGGTTTTTAAAGCCGGATTTTGACCTTTCTATTATATTTCAATATGAATACATCTGATCATGCATTTCACTCAGTTCAGGAAATCTGAAGAAAAGTGTGGGTCGTTTTGCAGAAGACTGTGCCACAGCGCCTCCAGCAGGCCAGTTTGATACAGGTAGTTTTTACATGGAGAAAGGGAGCACAATTCAAGACAGTTTTGAAGCTTGTCAGGGCAGGGATAGGGGTGGGTTTGGGGCGCCGTTTTATGTGATTCACAGTCTTGAAACTGATGCTTAGCGCTATTATTCACACATACATGACCTGGTAACAGATTATACACAGTGATCAAATGATCATAACATCTCTGATTATGGGTTATGTTTTTTTTAAAACACGCCACAGTATATAATTTTGTAATATACAGCCACAGAACAAATAAGAGAACATTTTATTACCAAAATTATTTTCAGTTTCTCTGAATTAACTATTTTATAGGTATAAAATTATCATTTTACTACTAACAATATTTCTCCCACATTTGAAATAAAAATATTGCTTCCATTTGCATTAAAAATTTATTGCATTAAAAATGAAAACTGGAGAAACAGGTCAACAGAAAAGATGCTCTGTATTTGTTCATGCTCAGACCTCAACTACTGCAAAGAAAACAAGCTCATATTCACTTTTAAGCAATGCAATAGTAATATTTGTATATTTCAGTTGTCATGTCTTTCACATTGCTGTTGAATGACTTTATGTCACTCCTGAGATTTTATTTTATTAAAATTTAACAGACACTGGACTAGAATGGCCACAATACATCTACAGTATAGCGGATCAAATCAAAGATGGAAATGGTCTCATAATTTTTTTCCACTGCTGTGTATATGCTGTATAGTTCAATTGATATTATTAAAATGTCTTTTGTATGTGTCCAAATCTAAGTCATATTTTCAGCATAACAAAATGTACACAAATTTCCTATTTGACATGTTCTTTATTGACAAGTATGTGCTCGAGCCAGCAAAAGCTCCACAAGCTTGTGCAAATCCTGATGATCCTCATGACTTCTGACATTTTTAAGATTAGTTGTCAAAAATACATCTCAGATTTTGTAAAAACATATTCCATTTCATGTCCTTCCAAGAAACAATAAAAAATGTAAAAAATGTATAGTGTAAGTCATACAGGCCTGGTTTCACAGAAAGGTCTTAAATTAAGCCAGGAGCAAGTTGCTTTCATAAAAAGTAGTTGAGACAGAACAATGGCACTTGTATTTTTTAAGATTATGTAAGTGAAAGTTGTTGTCAGTTAAGAAAGCTCAAACATGTATTTTAGTCTGCTTAAAGGGACAATTCACGCAGGAGAGTCCAGAGTTTTAAAAAAAGTTAGAAAAGACATCATTAAATGAACGATTTACTCTTCCGTGCCAGTCACCAACCCACATCCAGGAGACGCATGACAAAACACTTATGGAATGTCATGAGGGTGGGTAATTATTGACAAAATGTGTATTCTTCGATGAACTATCCATTTAAGCCTTGTCTGCAAAACCTGGCCTTAAAGTGTAAAACACGTTTGCATTTATCAAAATCCTAAAGTAGATTTCAAAGTAGTGTCAGACATTTGGACCTCACTTTATCATTTCAGAAGAAAAAAAAGAATGTCCCAAATCTGTTCATAAAGATTTATATGTTCAGACATGCATCCGGTAAGCAGCGATAAAGAAATAGCAGCTGCACATCCTGGGAATCTTGATATTCTGTGCTCCTCTGGAGATGTGGTAGATGTTTTCTCTCTTGTCAGATGAAGGCTGCAGAGTTTTATGGAAATGAGCGCACCTGCCACAGGGGGGTCGCTGGTGCATGAAGCACTGGATACAGTCAATCTATATTTGTGATTCATCACCTTTCCCCCCTCTTTTCTGTTTTAAGTTTCAATTTCAGATTTCTTCAGAACCGCCTTTCATCCCTCTCAGAGATGAACTAATTTACACTTCGTCTTCGGATTCATTCCTGCCTGACGTAGCCGTCGGTTATCTGTTCACCTCAAGTCGAGTTCCACCGGCTCTTCTAAAAGGTTGAGCTATGACTCACGAGAGCCCTCACTTTGACGAGATCAAGGCAATGTACTATTTTTTTCACGAGCCTCCAAAACACCCCACCGATTCAGTGTCCCCAGACACGTTTGATTTTGTTGAACACAAGAAGCAAAGGGCCTTATTCACCTCGCTGACATCATAAATCGGAGCTTCTTGAAAACAGTGACGATCGTGTTTCAACGACCTCATTTCTCACCTCTGCCACGGGGCGAGATGGCTTGTCTAGCCATTGAGTTCGACGGAAAGTGATAGCAGTTATTTCTGTTGTGCTACTGCCCTCTGGTGCACCGTGAGCATTCAAACACTCAAGCACTTGATATACAGCTGCAGAAAAAAATAAGAGAGAACTCCAGCTTTGCCTTAACGGAACAGTTCATCCAAAAATGAAAATGACTCTTGATTTACTCACTCTCAGATTGTTCCAAATCTGTATACATTTCTTTGTTCTGCTGAACACAAAGGAAGATATTTGGAAAAATGTCAACCAAATAGATCTCATCCCCCATTTCTGCCACAGTAGGGAAAATCAATAATATCAGAGTCAGTTGGGGATGTGATTTGGGGGTTTGGTTACTTCCAAATATCTTCCTTTGTGTTCAGCAGAACAAAGACATTTATACAGTTTGGAACAGTCTGAGAGTGAGTAAATGATGACAGAATTTTCTTTTTTGGGAGGTCTATCACTTTAAATTCTCATTTCTGAGTGTATTGTTGCAATATCAGACTCGTTTCTGTTGAATTTCAACCCCCACAAATGATTTCGGGAATGACAAAGGGTGCGTTGCGTTCATATTTGTATTTCGGTTCTTTTGGTCCGGACAATTCAATTTTAATTTAGTCCTGGTTCGCTTACCGTTCAGACTGGTATTTTAACAGCGAACCTAAATATATCAAACCTATCAGCTTACGTGTAAAGTCGCAACGTGATTGGACAGTGTTTATGACTTAAATTTTATAACGGAGCTTATGAGGGTATTTGAGGGTAGTTTCAGCAAGCCGGTAACTCGCGAAGACCTCAAGTGTGTTTGAAGCAGTCAATATGTCCCCAGAAATCCCTCGGTTACATGTGCAAGCACAGATCTTTCATATTATATACACACCTTTTATATTATAAAATCACTTGATATTCGGGTCGTATCTTGTTATCACTTCCTGTTTTTGGTTATGTTCGATGTCTTTGGTCCGTTCATATTTCAATCGAACCGCGCCAGAGTTCGTTTGAGTGGACAAAGAACCCATGTTTTCAGCGGTCTCGGTCCGCATGTTTAGTGCGCACCAGAGTTCGGGAGGCAGCATTCACACTTAAAGCAAATAAACCGCACTTACAGAGCAATCACAACAGAGTTTGTATTAATCAAACCAAACATGCCATATGTGAACACACCCTAAACGTCACCCAACAATAATGTGAAAGACTGAATGCAAATATGCCTAGAAGTTGTGAAAAAAATCGGGCTTATTCCATTTTATATTCATTTCTGACTGATCCTAAAATACATGTAAAACATTAGTATTGAGTTGTTTAAACATGAGAATGAACTATAACCAATAAACAATATTTTCAATTGGAATTTGAAAGAAATGTTTTCACTGCTTAGCAGCTCTCCTGTAGATCAGTGGTTAGAACATGGTGTTAGCAACGCCAAGGTCATGGGTGATCCCAGGGATTAGACATACTTAGAAACTAATGTATAGTATAATGCAATGTAAGTCGCATTTGATAATAAGCGTCTCCCAAATGCATAAATGTAAATGTACAGAATGAAAGAAATTACTGAAACACATACCTAGAAATTGTAAATTATAAAAAGCTAAACCTTTCAGAGTGGTTTGTTAGTTTTTCAGGGCTTTAAGCACGGTTTCCCACAGAACCATGAAATGCTGACTTAAATATTTAATTCACAAAAAAAGGTTATTTATATCAGAATGTCCAGGCCATAAAGTGAAAGTGAATGACCATCAAAGAAAATTCTGTCAATTTTACAACGATTTTTTGAGACAGAGCTCCATTTTAGTCCATTTTCACTGTTCCAATTTGTGCTTATCAGAAACAACCATGAGTTTGTTACAGAATAGGCAAGTAGATGATTTTTGAAAGAACCATCGCTTTAAACAGCACAGGTTTTCTGTACACTAAGAGACTATATCACAAAATATTAAATTACAGTAATAAATTAGATTTACAGGTACCATCAAAACAACGCAACAACAACAGCAAGAGAACAGAGCAAACAGAATAACCTCTCTCGGTCTCATTTACTGTGTCAGACCTCAATTTAGCTGTGCCGCCTTCTGAAAGCAGGAACATGTTTCTAATGGACTAGATAAGAGAACGCTGATGGTTTGTGTCTGCTGTGGTTTACCACAATAACACGTTTAGGCAGAAAACTGCATTTCATCTCCTCCACTGTGCCGGACGTATGGAGGATACTGTTAGACTGAATTCAAGAGCTCTCTTCGCAAACGATATTAGTTCATTTGTACTTTCAGAAGTCATGAACGGCTTTTCCGGTGTCTGAAGTGGAAGACAATTTTCAATTTATATTCCGCCTGTCAGCAAAACGAAAAGCCGGCTGTAATAAAACAAGGAAGCAGAAGTCTGAATGGGGGAGAAACACTGTGAATTGCATCAAATGATTCTTTCACAGGGTATGTTTTTTAATGGAGAGTAACATTTAGTTCTCCTCTTATTGGCGTGCTGAATGTTTTTAAATGAAACATCAGAAAGAAGAAGCTCAGTTCTGGCTCGTATTTCTGAAAAATGTCTAAACCCAAGGTCATGCATACCTCAATATTTACCTCTTCGCGTTCAGGAAAAACATTCGGATATCTTTTCTCACCTGGAAAATTGCCAAGCGTATTATTAAACCTGACTTATAGAAGATAGGTGTTTTAAATCACTTCTTATCAAACTTATTCCACCCTAATATCAGTATTAAGATGTACATGTCTCTGTCAATTTCTTTGGTGCTGACGGTCCTGGAAATAACTATATGATCAGTGCTTGACACTATGTGTTCATGACACTAACTGTTCGTGACCAAAAATCTCATTGTTAGTTTAACCTCTCATCTGGGTTCAGCGAGACTCTAATGACCTTTAACCCCACTTAACCCATCAGTGGTCAATCAGAGGATGACTTTGACCTTGCTTTGACCTCATTATACACGTGTTGACCTGCTGTTTCATTTAGTCGTTAAGATAATCTCATTATTATCACAGCTGCAGGAAATTGACTTCATTTACAGTATTTCAACATTAAACTGCTTTCAAACCGTCAGGTTTTTTACCTCCTGCTAGCAAAACTGACTCAATTTATCTCCTCCTTTTTCAATTATATGAAAAAATTCAATTTTACTGGATTTCTGGGAGAGGTGAGTACCGCATTCTTTAAGAAAGCGGTGGTGTTTACATTGGTCACAATGAGCATTCATAAAGATCAACTAAAGTATGTGAGGTTCATGCCGTTTTTGAAAACTTTTGAGACAAAACAAAATTGCTGCTGTCCTTTTAAAACCTTGTACCTCCATATTTTTGCTATTATTATTAGTCATTATTTATGCTTGTCAATGGGCTTTGCAAATGTCTAACCAATAAGAAGTATTTAAAAGTGCTTGACAACACCGTTTCTTATCATTTAAAAAGTACAGTGCTTTTTCCATTTCCTGAAAAAGAGCGAATTTGGACATCCAAGCTTTTGAGGACACAGCGAACCATACTTTGCTGTGTGAATATCTGACTTACTTGCGCCTTTAACAAGCATTTTTTGGACGAGAAGCTTTCAGATTTGAGCTTTTCAGATCAGGAAAGTGCTTGTGTACAATATACATCAGATGGTCACAGAACAGACTACACTGTCACATTGTGTTGACTAATGACACACACCCCTCAGATTAATTTCATTAAATTAAGCATCATGCGCAAGCCGTCACATGCTGGAACCATCCCCTGCTGCATCAATCCAGATTGGTGGGGTGTGAACGAAACTGGATATCTGTGGACAAATAAATCTGTTTATGCTGTGCCAATGTAATGGCTTCCCTCAGCACAGAACACTGGAGTCTGACTAACAATCTCTCAATAAAAGAATATTAGTATACATTAGAATCTCCAACAAAAACAAACTTGTAAACATGACTTATTTTCGTTCGGCTGGCCACACGGGCGGTACGCTCTGCCGTCTGCAGTCTCAATCTGCCAGAAAGAGATAAGTCGTTTTTACACTCCAAATCAATTTTAGTGAGATAACGCAGTTTGTTTTTTCCCGACCAACCCCTCGTGGTAACCATGACGAAGGATCAATCCTAAACTGGATCAAATGCAGTCGGTTCATAGAGGGAAATGGTTCCTATTTGTTCCCAGCTGGTCAATACGCATTTGAAGCCCAGCCGAGAGTGCTTTAATGAATGTGTGCGGGCTTGTTTACCCTAGCAGACGCAGACATCATTTCAGACTCTGTGTTTCTGGCCTTCACTTTGCCAGTGCATCATGCCATGATTACTTTAAAGCCAACATTCAAGACAAATATTCTAGGATAATTTCCACAGCTGTCGAGTATCTGTACGCTGGCAGGGATGGGACTGAATATCACGCCAGCTTTTTCATCAGTAATGCATGAAAGTTCAGAATAGTTATTTTGATTGAGAAGTGAAGGGATTGACAACTCTACATGTACATTATGGCAGATAAATCAGGTTCAATTGTTTAAAGGGACAGTTCACCCAAAAATGAACATATGTTATCTTTTACTCACCCTCAAGTTGTTTCAAATCTGTATAAATGTATTTGTTCTGATGAACACAGAGAAAGATATTTGAAGAATGATTGTAACCAAACAGTCTTTGACCCACATTAAACACCATAATAGGAAAAAAATACTTGATACATTTCTTTGTTCTGTTGAACACCAAAGAATATACAGTATTTTGAGGAATGTTGAAAGGTAAACAGTTCTGGGGCACTTTTGACTACCGTTGGAATTTTTCCTTCTTTGGTAGTCAATGGTGGCCACAAACAGTTCTTCCAAATGTCTTTATCTGTGTTCATGAGAACTACGAAATGAATACAGATTTGGATTGTTTTTTTTTTCTCATTGTGTTTGTATGGGATATCTTTTTGTACACATGTAACTTCTATGTAAAAATAATAGGATCAATTTCCTTAAGGAGTGGCCTGTAAATTTGAGGTTCCCTTTCTGTCGGTCTCTCGACGTTGTTTTCATCTGTCGTCTTCGACACCACGTCTCGTTCCCTCCATCAGGGAACCGAGGTTACATACGTAACCAAGACGTTCCCTTTCTGTCAGTCTCTCGACGTTGTGTCGAAGACGACAGATGGACACAACGTCTTGTTCCCTCCATCACAGAAGACGTTCTTATGGTGGATTCACACGGTACGCGGCAGTCGCGTTTGTCCAGTTCATTTTCAAAGGGAAACGCAAGTAAGCGGCAAAACGCAGACCGCTTCGTTGGCGGAGCGGAGGCGGTGCGCAAGCGGTGCTCGTGCATCCAAAATCCTCCAACTTCCACGGCTCTTTGCGGCAGGTGCAGCTGAAGATAAAAATAGTTAATCTTTTTGTGAACGGCAGCGGCAGCCACTTAGGCTTAAAGGCGGGTATTCCACCGCTCACCCCGCGTACCGTGTGAATCCACCATTATTGAGACAATTATGGGAAAAAGTCTAAAACATTTATTTATTTGAACACCAGTGGAAAAGTCCAGCAGGCTAAGGAAACAGCTTGAATTTTGCCCATCACTCATGTTGACTGTTTGCCTCCTCTCATCGATTAATGGACATTTGACTGAACAGCAGGGCAGAAAGGCTTTCAGATGTCACGCCGTCTAAAATCTTTATAAACTATCAACATTCTCCGTCAACTGAGACTGTAACCGTGCAGAAATCCAATTACGACCCAATGCAACGCAGTGACTATTAAACGAATGATTTACACGCCGAGCAAGAAGCATGTGAAGCTGTAGTCTTACTGTACTGTTAATTCCTAAGAAATGGTTGTGTAGCACGCTGATTGATATTATCGATTTAGACCGAGGACCGGTCATCAGGGACCGGCATGTGTAGGCGTCAATAAGCGTCCGTTTAAAGCGAGAATGTGCCGTTAACGGTGAAGAAATTCTATTTTCCATCACTCGTCTCAAAGAACGTTGTTGTGTGGTCTCCTTGACACGTCCCATCAAACAAAAGCACCGCTGTGCAGCCGAGAGACTAGAGACTGGCAGAGCACTTAATGTACAATGTTATCCATTCCCCATGAGCTCGCTGCTGAAAGAGAACCGGCACCTGAGTCTTCACGCGCTCCCAGTGTGAAAAATATACAGTATAGCGTGGGTTAAGCATTCAGGCTGAATTCTGGCAGAAATGTGTCATTTTTATAAAATGAAATGAAATGAAATGAAATGAAATGAAATAAAATATTAAATAATATGATATGATAATGTTGAACAGAATAAATAGCATGGTTTTATTAAGTATGGATGTGTGGGTATTTCCAGCTTTATGGATGTGACATTTTCAGCCAAAACTTAATTTATAATTTTTCATAGAACGCTTAATACTAATCTATTGAAGCATCCTTTTATATTTTACTAAACACCTGATGATAGAGTCCAGACATCAGAATATATAAATTTTATATAACCCGAAGCAATAATAACCTACAAATGGAGAAGGGATGCCTCTTCAGAGAAAATAAATAGTTGGTCAATTTTCATTTTCATTTGCTCATGTATGAGAAATATGTATTTTTTTAGTTTAATAATACTTTATGTTAATCCATAATAAAGCTATGCTATGTTAAGCATTTTTCATGTTAAGCGTTTTACAATGCCCCATTTTAAATGGTCTAAAGTGTCCAAATACTTTCTGGTGTCCCTGGTTGACCCTAGATGTAATGTATACCAGTGTAAAGTGTAATTGTTTGTCCATTTGGTGTATTCCTAATAGAATCCGCTGTCAGTCGCAGATGTGTTCTTCCAAAAAAATGAAATAAATATATAAAACTAGAAAAGAATGTGAAAAAAAGTGTGAGCTGTCAACAATAGATAAAGTTAGTTTCCCCACCGGAGAGCACAGCCAGTGCCTGTTCATCACCCTGTTCTATGAGAGCTGCTGCTTCGGTGTAATTTATGAAGTGTGAGGCTCCTAACAGCATCATCAACAACACCCTCTCATGCCCTGCCCTGCCCTCCCCCTCTGTGTCTGTATCTCCCCTCTCTCTCTTCTCCTGCTTCACTATCTGCTCTTCTCAAGCATCGACAGCCCCACAGTGCATTTCTCCTCTGCGCTCTTTAACACTCCATTCATCACTGGCAGCGGAGCTTCTCTCTATCTCCTCTCCTCATCGCTGACCAAGAAGACGTGCTTCCAAATTAAAGAGCTATTCCTCACCCTGTGTCTTACAGGATAAAAGTGCCCCGGCTTTCGTAGCTCAGCGTGTCCTGAGAAATAAAGAGCGCTTCAACAATTTTTCTCGATTGAATCTTAGCGGTTTTCTGTTGAGAAGGGGGGAATATCGATTGGACAGCGAGTTTCAGAATGAATGAATATGGTGGTGGCTCCCAACACATTAAAAACTAAATATAGCTGAAAGAATGAGAGATCTGGTTGAATTGGAAAATGATTTTTAAAGTACAGAACAAACAGTTGAATGTACAAATACAGTATACAGTACAGGAATAAGAAATTTATAGCAGGGTATAATGTATATTTCTCTCTATATTAAAAAAATGAATAGGCAACAATTCGTTTTCCATTATGAAGTGAACACTTTTTAGAGTAGGCTTTCTGTCTTTTTATTTGCTAGGTTTGTTTTTATAACTTCAACTTCAAACATACTTAAAAGAGCAACAACAAATAAACATCTGCCTGAAAAAAATTCAGTTAATTTAACACACTTTGGTGCTATTCATGAATCACGAGTAATATAAATGTCAGTGTAAATCATTCGGCTTTATTGGTATGTACACTGTCCTGTTGAACTAAATGCAAGAATTTACTGTATCTGTGATTTCTACAGAAATAAGTTCTTCTCATGTGTAACGAAAACCTTAATTGTGTGTTTTGTTGTTACATTTCAAATAGGAATATGTTTTTTGGTAATAATGTCAAACTGATGGTACTGATACAATAAAACAATTATGAACCAAAAAAGATCTTGAAGAAAAAGAATTTCAACAAGTAAATCACTAAGCCATAATTTGTGCCTACAGAAAGCGTGACATGGACATAAGACATAACCTCAAACCTATTATCTCACGATCGGTCTTCAGTATATTATATTTGTTCAGACAATCTTGTTACAAACAGATATTTGCTCAATGATACAAGCTGAGCAGTTTTTCTAACAACACTATTTGATAAATTGCCAAACATCATTGACATTACACAAGTGCTTTTGTAATCTGCCATGTAATCTCGAGTTGACCAAATGGTCTGAATGTGCCCTAACAAGATTTAAGAATGAAGATTGTAGATGGCACAATGCCCAGACTCCAGGTTAACAGGAGATACAAAATGTTGGCTTCATTTTAAGACCCTGTTAGGAAAAGATAATATGTATTTTCACTTGTCACCATGATTTTAAGCAAACAGTTTATGTTGGTACAAAAGCAAATTCGGTTTAAAGGGATAGTTCTCCCAAAAATGAAAATCCTGTCATCGTTTACTCACCCATTTCATACCTGTATAAATTACTTTGTTCTAATGAACACAGAGAAAGGCATTTGGAAGAATGTTAGCCATTTTCAGGTTCAAGTCACCATAAAAACAGAAGTCGCGATTGACTTCTTCTCCTTATCGTGACATGTATCCGACTGAAACGGCTTCTGAAATTTGAAAAAATGTATGCCGGGCCTTTATTTTGGCCTTCCCTTTTTGATTGTTTTGTTATAATTTGGGCCTGGAGGGGAGGGCTAAAAATGCCTGGCCATTGGACATTCCTCTTTTTTGTTGCTGACGTCATGTGGTGAAGAGTTGTTGTTTAGAGGGGGAGGTGCTTAACGTTTTTGATTAAAGATTAGAAGTGCAAATGAATTAAAATATAACAATGGTGTGCAAGGTTAAATTGTTTGTAATAATCACTGCAACATTGTGTAAAACACGTAGAATTTTCCGGTTTGATTTCATGGTGACTTTAAAATATTTCATTTTGCGTTCAACAGAACAAAAAATGTAAAAGAAATCCTACTGGAACAAAGAAATGTATACAGGTTTGAAACAACCTATAGGTGAGTAAACGATGGCAGAATTTTCATGTGTGGGTGAACTGTCCCTTTAAGGGCTATTGCAAGCGTTAAATGAAATAAGGCCTTTGGCAATTAAATGTCAAACCAGCATTATCTCTTTCATTATGTGTACTGGTGAGTATAGTTTATTAGAACATTATTTCAAATGTCACAATAAATTTGGTTGATCTGTTCACGTTCTCCTTCCCTGTTTTTCCAAAGAAATCTTCAGTGCTGCCACCTATCAACCAGGAGTATTGCTTTATTTTTTCTGGGGTAGCTATTAATCCATTCCTATCCGATTTTACATCAAAACTGACATGGTATTGCTAATTTATATAATAGATATATTTAGATTATTTTGCATAGGCCATAAAAAACATTTTCCAATTGAAAGATTATGACTTTGTAACAGGCAACCTGATTAGAAACACACAAGGACAGTATGTTTTGTGTACGGTATGTGGGATTTTTTATTATTTAAAAAGTGTGTATATACATGTATAAACTGTTACCAATGTTTTTATTACAGTACAAATTAAGGTAAATTTCATTATATGCTGGTTACGGTATGTGCTGTACCTTCGCCACTGAGTGTCTCCCTTTTCAACTGTTTCACCAATGTGCTCTCTCTCTCTCTCTCTCTCTCTCTCTCTCTCACTGATCATCACTCTGTGCTGCTGTACTCTTGGTGCAACCATTTGAAAAACCTCACAAGTAAAAAACTATGTGCAATATTGTCTCATCATTGCAACAAATTAATTTATAAAGCAATGGGAATCTTCTGCGAATTTATAAATTCATTACTACCATCACAATGTTCGGCTTCAAACATAAGTGAAATTTCACAATGATATAATTATGACAATCAAAACAATCAAAATAATGTATATAGTGAGTTTATCTTTAGACTATATACTCTGCAGCCTTGTTTATTTATTTATTTGGCAAATATTTAAACGGTGCAGGGGACCTTTATATGACAGTCTCATGGTGAGTCTGTCGGGTTGTTTACATTTACATTTACATTTATGCATTTGGCAGACGCAAAGCGACTTACATTGCGTTATCCTATACATTTATACATAGGTATTTGCAAACCCCTGGGATCGAACCCACAACCTTGCGTTGTGAACGCAATGCTCTTACCACTGAGCTACAGGAAAGCTTTGTTTGCTAATATTCTCTTTAAAACATGATGAGATAAGGACACACACCTCAGTGTGCAGACAGATGGAGTTCCCCATCCATGCTACTTATATCACATCTTCATTCTGTGTGACATAAAAACACTGGCTGTCTTTTTTAAGAATCTAAGAGCAAATACTATAGACATGATAAAAACTGAGAGACTGAGGAGGAGCTTCTATCCTCAGGCCATCAGGCTCCTAAACTCAGTCTCATAACATCCTCAGGACTCATTTAATTTACTGTAACACCCATCATTATCCATTTTCCGCATTGCTGCTATGTGTACATACCCAGTACAACCTGTTTGCACATTTCTCTTGCACATCCCTGTTTAGATTGATATTATTAAATCCACAGTAGACTGTTTTGCACATTCTAGTTCATTGCACTTTTTACTCCTTATTTTTATTGTTTTTTACTTATTATCTTTGTTTTTCTTATTCCTACCTATATTTAAATATATGCTCCTGTGTTGTATTTTTTTTTATTTTTTTTTTAACTGTCCATTGAGCGGACCTGTCCTGACCTCCATTTCACTGCTGATTATACCCTGTATGATTGTGTATGTGACAAATAATAAACTTGAACTTGAACATGATAGTATATGACTCAAATGATGAAAACATCGAAAACGCGTAAAACCCCCCAAAACAAATCATGGAAAAGTCATCAGCGTCTACCCTCCTCTCTAGGTAGAATCCACTCTTCTCTTTAAAGAGACAGTTCACCCAAATAGAAAAATCCATAGTCTAAGAAAAGACAGTAAAAGTGAATGGCGACCAGGGCCTACCATAAAACGGTAGCAGTGCCACAACAGTAGTCGGTATGACTTTATAAATCTTAAGAAACCGTACGACAGCTTAGTGTGAGAAACATGTTGTAGCGTCATGTTGAATTTATAATGTTAAGCGCTTTCATTATTGATTACCGTGGATGTGGTGTACACAGGTTAAGTAGAGCATTATGGATATAAATGGTCAGCATCAACTCAAAACCACTTTTCATCTTTGCAATTTCATAACAAGGTCAAATAGTGACATACTCACCCATACCAAATGGCTCCTACAATGTACACAACAACTTTTATGTTGAGGTCAGCAGATGTCACCAAGCCAATTCAAGTTAGCACATATAAATGCATAACACATTTTCCTTGGGTCCGAACAAAACAGCGAAAAAAGACATAACAGTTGTTTTTAAATTGGATCCACGTTTACAGCTGACCTTTCTTGATTGAATGTAATAGCAAACGGAGCTAATGCAGAAAGGTCAATGGTACAGACAGCGTTAATCATATAATTGGCACTTTTTATCCCCGTCGCGACAGCTCTGTTGTGGTGGGTGCACATTCCACCCCCTCTTCAGAAAACAAATGCACTGAGCAGAGTAATGGCATGTTTCCTGTCATATCCGAGTGATACTTGTTTAATCATGGACTGAGACTGTCCCAGTTTGACACTGGCTTTAGAAGCGTGTGCACTAACAGACACTTTCACTCTTGCACCTTATCCCGGAGTCATTACAAATTCCACATCACAGTCCAGAGTCAGAAAACTATTTGAAAAATTTAAATTAACACAAAAACCTACATATATTGTAATATATAATACTAAATAAAATAAATGGTGCATTTAATGGTTAAATAGATTTTTTACTAAATTATTTTTTTATTTATTTATAATCATGAACTTTTATATGTAAAGCTTTTTCACAATGATTTGCAAAAGTGAACTTATAATGGAAAAATTCACCGACAAATATAATAAAGAGTGCTAAATAGACAGTGGATGCATTGAATGCTGGTTGAATTGATTTTTTTATTACATTAAATAAAATTAATAAAATAATTAAAATGTATCAATAGTTATTAAATCCTGTATGTAAAGCTTTGTGCAACAGTAAGATTATAATGTAAATTAATCTAATAAAAATTCCAAAAATGTGTATTACAAAAATAAATATTACAAAAATGAACATTACATAATAAAAATTAAAATTAAAATCACAAAAATGTATAAATGTCCATTAATAAAAATGTAAAGCTTTTTCACAAAAATTTGAAACAGTAAGCTTATAATGTCAAATGTAAGTTATTAAATTGTTTAAATTTTAGTATTTAAATTAAAATATAATCTTATAATTTCAGGAGCCGGGTACAACTTTGTCCGATGTCATTTGACTTAACCAACATTAAAAAAGTAAAATGGGGAAATTCGTGTGCATGAAAACGGATTAAAAGATTAAACGTTTTGTGCCTATGTCATGAACTGCCTTGAGACTGGGTTGGAACACAACAGCACACTGATCCAAGTGACAGAGTACAGGCGGCAGTCTCCACTCTTTGTTATATAAATGAACAAATGTAAATAACAAAATTCATATTACGAGTGGTAACACAGCCAGTGTTCAGAATCGGTGGGTGTTATCACAGACAATATTATAATATGTTTAGTGATGAATGCTTTCCTCGTGCATACACACTGTGTGCACACATAAAACGCACTTTAGCTTCTGTGCATCCAAAAGGCTAGGAGAGATTAGATGACAAAAGCATCCAGTATCTATTGAAATTTCTATCTCTTTTCCATCAGCATATCAAAGTGTATGTGTCATATCCTGACACCTGTAGTGTTTGAATATGCATTACAGCTAAACATGATTCAAGAGATCAATCCCTGCAAAACGAAACACCACATGGGTGCCATTTGTGGCAAATAATCATTCTCACACAAAGTGAATCATTTAGCGGAGTTGATTATTTGTTGCATGTTGAGATATTCTCAAATATATGAAAGCAGGAAAGTGAGAAAAAGACAATTAGAGAACATAATAATTGTGAAACAGTTAATAAACAAATAATAAATGAACAGTTAATATTAAATACATGCTAATTAAAAAACAGACTGAAACTGTATATACTTTATATATTGCGTGGGGCTACAGTCCCATTAGAACAAGTCGCGCCGCGTCCGGTGTAGACACGGTATTAGTCCGCGGTCACACATGACTTTTCCTTCCATTGACTTCCATTCATACGCATGCGAATGCATCAGACCGGAACGTAAGCCCGTCCAAAGATTTTTCGCTGCAAAGCAAAGTTCAAGTTTGCTATACTTTATCTCGGTGTTGGATTTGTTGGAAAGTGAACAAAGACGAAAATAACTATTATTTTAACCTGACTGACCAAAAATTGCACTGTAAATATCAATAACTTTTTTAACTTGGCAAATGACCATGGTCTTGCTATACTATACTATACTACACTACACTACACTACACTACACTACACTACACTACACTACACTACACTACACTACACTACACTACACTACACTACACTACACCACACCACACCACACCACACCATTCTACTACTATACTATATTTACTACTCACTACTGACTACTTACCATGGATATATAAAATATAAATGTTTTTCATTTTATTTTATACTCAACTTGCAAATGTGCAGTCTATTTCTGCAATTTGACATTTTATTTAAATTTTTTATTTTTATTTAAAAATAGAAAAATCATTACATAAACTGTCAATAAAACAAAGCCATAATTAAAAAACAACCTGTATAATACGCGTGTCATTGTGAGACAACTCCCTGAAATATCACAGATGACGTGATGAGCAAACTGCTGCAACCGCTAAGCATCCCGCTGCAGTTGTTTCAACCGCAGCACCGATGTTAGCCAATGCAAGCTACCAGTCCTCTTGCAGCTATCTTGGTCACGTTGTTCTTTTAACCTTTGTATCTTCCATTTTTTGAGCTCCACTATTGTACTTTCCTTCAGACATTTTGCCGCAATGCCGTCTAGCAAATGACCCAAATGTCACATCTATCCAATCACCGGTTTATTTTTTGTTTTATTTTTTATGGGCCAATGAGACTCTAGCCAATAGCAATATCGCCATCAGCTATTTATACTTTATAAAGTAATAGATCTGTTTAAGGTCAGTTCCAATATCAGAGAAGTAGGGCCTTTCATATCACACTCTTAAAATCACTATGGAATATAGAAAATGAAAATACAGTAATCCCAAAGGGTAACTAAATGTGTGTTCACTTGATGGTAAAAACACGTTTTCCTTCTTCTATGTAATATGTAGGTGAAAGCTAAACCATACACTGGTTCAATTTCTCATAAACTGTGAACACTGTGGCACTTTTAACATCCCTCTGTTTGTTTGAGCACCCAGAGTCTTGTGTGTGGTATAGCGTAAGATTAAATTCAGAATAAAATCTCTTGATAAAGCTTCAATTACACACTAATGTGCAACTGTTGTTTTCTGTTTGGTTGCAATAGCATTTAAACGCTTCCTTTGTCAATGTGTGACATTGAGAGAAAGAAATAATGAATCAAGGCATCAATTAGGGTGACAGCAACAAACTCCCCAAATTGACTTTACCTGAATTTAACTCACAAGAATAAATTTAGACTAAATACAACACTAATGACACCAAAAACACATGTAACCGAATCACAAACAGTGGGTTTTGAAATCAACTAAGCTCCGTCACATTACTGATAAAACACTGCCAGTGGTGTCTTTACTTTTAATGAGCTCTTCTCCGTCACTGGAAACGGTTAAGAAAATATTCCTCCAATCATTTTCAGGAAAGTGCACGCCGCAAAGTCTACAGATTAAACAAAGACCTCACCTCCAGCCCGAGGACAGACGCAGTTTATCAACGACTCGGGTCGGCCACGATCTCTCCCTCTCATGACGCCCTGGGGCCTCGCTTTATCAGAGCAACTAGACACTCGGTACATAGCCGTACCCTCAGAAAATAAGGCCTGCCATCTATTGACTGATAAGAGAAGAGTCTAACCTGCTAAAATAAAATTACAGACTTCTCATATATTTCATTATTATTTCCTATAGCGCCAGCAGTTTGAAGCTCCTGAGAGAAGCCCTGGGCAATTCACTTTTTATGAGACCCAGCTGAGGTTCGCGCTTATCGGCTTTATTTTACAGAGATGATTTCAAGTAGGATGGAAGCAATTGAAAATGTAATAATGATAATGAGTTTATCGTAGAAGCTCGTGAGAACAAGATTCACTATGAATTAACACAGTAAAGAGTGATTCTCAAACGGATATCAAAAGATTACTGATGTTAATTGTGTTGAAAATTGTTACTTTTCATCTTCAAGCAGAGATGCGTATATGACAAATCAAAGCCATTCGTGTTCACACTTGATGCTGTCAATCTTCCCTCCAATAGCAATATCTGTTAGTCATTGACTAAGGATGCAGATGCTGTCAGTGGGATGCAATCCTCTGTGCCACAAAATATATCACTATTTCTTTAGTTCAAAGCTGTGCTGTGCTAGTTACTTTCGTAAAGGATAGCAATAGCAAGCTAGCAAGCTTCAGAGCTCTTTTCAAAGCCACACCCCATCTTCATTTACCCTATATGCCTTTTTTAGCCATGTCACAACATGACAGTACAAAAACATAAAATGACAGTAATAATGAATGTGAAGTTATTACGCTATTTTAAATGATTGTTATAACATTCGGTTTGGTAAGCTGTAGTTTATGTGTGAACAGAGTGCGCAGAGTTGTATGCAAATACATCGGTTGACAGGCAGGTAGGATAGCCTATTTGGACCGAAGGCAATGATTGGATGAACATTTTATGGTCCTGAGACTTCCAAACAAGATACATTTTTTAGTACTTATCGATTTTCATCAGGATGTGAGGAGAGTTTTAACCAGCATAAGAAAAAAGTCATCTACAAGACATTCCCTACACTAGCTTTAATAGAACTGAGCTCTGCATAAACATCTGCAACTTGTGTTTTTAATGAAATCAATAAATGCATCGAAAATCAACATATGTTGCAAACATATTAATATCGTAAAATAAGTTTAATTCCTTTTTCAAAGAAACTATTCAGCCATACAGAAACTGAAAGAAACATTACACTACAGATGCTGTGATAGAATACACATTCCTATCCAATCCTTCAATGAAATAAAAAACTATTCACTTTTCCCCTCAGCACAAGAATAACTTAAAGGTCCAATGTGAACTTTTTTGGAGGATCTATTGGCAGAAATGCAATATAATATACAGAAATATGTCTTCAGATGTGGATAAAGACCTTACATAATGAAACGTTATGTTTTTATTACCTAAGAGTGAGCCATTTCTATCTACATACACCACGGGTCCCCTCACATGGAATGCACCATGTTGTTTCTACAGTAGCCCTAAATGGACAAACTCCTCTACAGAACGCATTTTGTAAATACGTTATCTCCTTCAGCAAAGACGCGAAAACGTGATGTCATCTTAGTTCTGCGTCAGCCACCGTAGAGCTACGAAAGGGAGAGGTGAGCGATGGAGTGAGCCGTTGGTTGCAATTCGAAACCTCACCGCTAGATGCCGCCAAATTTAATACAGCGGACCTTTAAAGGAATGTAATGTAACTATCCATGATGCACAGTGCACACGGAGCAAACTCCTCCCCCACAGAAATCACATCGCTAACTGGATAATTTAGACTCCACTCTCATCTCTTCAAATGATCTACATTGCACAATTTATATGTGTATTTAACAGAGCAGCAAAACTGTGCTAAACCATCCAGTACACTTTCCCCACAAGACCTCTGTAAGTGCATTACCATAAACATGCTATTGTGTGTTTATACTAAAAACAACAAAAAAACAAGATAAAATGATCTTCTGTGGTAATTGTCAGCATGTCAATAGAGTTAATATTCAATTGAACCCAGAATATTCTGAATTGTTCTATGTTAATAGGATGGCAATGATCCTAACATTCAATATCTAGACAGAGAGAACAAATACACTACGCCACATACTTTTACGCAAGCCGTCCCAATGAAAGATTAATGACACAACGTCTGTCCACCAAGACGCAACCACTTAGATCACAAACAACGTTGCAATCACAAATTAAGAGAGCTGCTTTTCCATTGTCAATCAGCCCACAGGTGATTTATTAAATATTAAATATTTACCATGAATCCATGCTGCACTCAGCTCCGAGTCAGACCGAAGAGGGATCACTCTGTGTCTCGCCGCCCTGATTTTATTCCTCTGGTATTGGCAAGATAAATACATGTCAGCGTGATCCGGGCTGCCCCCTGTGCTGCCGTGATTATAGCGTTTAATAACTCGCCGTCAGTAATACATTGACATTGTCCGGCCAGGATTCTTGCCAGGAAGGCTTGATTTACCAAACCCCTTGAAGGGGGGAAAAAATCTCATTCAGCAGATGGATTGCTGAAAAGGCTCTCCAGCAGGCCTATAAATCATTCTTTAATCAGACCTTTCAGTGTGAGCGCAGAGCCTCCGCTGGCCTACAGGAGGACCCCTGACTCAATACTGTCTGCTTCTGCCCTCCACATCCTGTCCCCCTTCAACCACTCTTTCCTTTTTATGGAAGTGATGTCACTTAAAAATGCAAAAACTATATTCATTACTGTAGAGATGATTAGTCTCCGCCTCAAATGCACTCTTAAAAAAAACGTGCTTCCAAAGGTTCTTCGATGCCATAGAAGAACCTTTTGGTTCCACAAAGAGCCTTTAACATCTGAAGAACCTTTCTGCTTACAAAAGCAGCCGTTCGTCGCGCCGGTCGCGTCCGGTGTAGACACGGTGTAAGAGTGTGTCCGAGAACATCTGATACATCTTTAACTGAAAAGTTTCCAATACAACTTTTGAAACTCATACGTTCTTGTCAGTCAGCCATGATAAAAATGACATTGAAAAGATGCCAACCGATAGCGTGAGCATTCCTGAATAAATCATTGTCTGATTCTGTAAAAATAATTATCCGTTCTCATGAAATGAATGAATTAAAACTGTAAAAGATCCCTTCCGGCCAGTAACTCTGTATTCGAAATGCTGAAGGTGACAGAAGGGATTAGTGTCGGCCTCCGGTGTTTCCATTAGTTAGGTTTCACTCTGTCTGTGGTCTGACTGACAAATTGTGAATGCCCACACTGTCAAGGGAAACAAATGTAGCGACCATGGAGAGACATTTATCAAAACAACTTTCCCTTCATACAGTCCTTTGGACTTTGAAGACGTATCTCTGAAGCATTCACACAGCGGATATCATCAATTCAAGACAGCCACACTCCCAGTTTGAAGATGTTAGAGCGACTGGGTGGATGCTAATGTTAGCAACCTTGGCTTGTTAGCATCATTGTATCTTGGTGTAATGTCAGACATCTGACGTTCATAGCTCGCCGCCTCGCACAAAAAGAAAAGACACACCCTGGGCACCACACTTCTATATCAGAAGATCAAAAACCATAGTGTGAGCAGGTATCGCAGAATGTTTTCTGCAGTGGACAGTAACTTGATCTGTTTGCAGTCAATCATCATCAGCTTCCTTCCCGCAAAACAAGTTCCATTAGAGTCTCATTTGTAAACATTTATTGTGCATTTACCAACTTTTGTCAGGAAAAGTACATCAATTCTCAGCAGAGGCCGGAAATTGTTTGCTGTTGGGTTTTTATTGAGCGTAAAGACGTGTAAGTGTTTACAATGTATGTTAATAGGGACAATGCCTCAAACTTTCATCTCTATGTTCTGCTGGTAATCTTGGCATGAATTCTGCACGTTGCAGCCATTTTGATTCATTCAATTAGTCGAGCTGTCAAATATGTCACTGCTCAGCAGACCTCATTTGCACAGGGGCAGCTACAACAAAAACCTATTCAACAATCTGAATATTACACTTTTATATGATCATATAAAGACACATCAACTAAATTATGGTGGAATATCAATTCATTTAAATCTTGTTTTTTAAACAGACATGAATTTTGAATGAATGATAATTAAAAATGTTTTATTATTGTTTGAACATTACTATGCATGGTGGTCAAAGATCACTTAACCATCTAATCACCCAATGTTAGTTTTAGGTATGCTGACACAATACAATATTGACTTTGTTACTTTATTTCATATAGTATTGACATTTTATGGTACTAACGGTCTTCTTGTCATTTGAGACAAGAGTATCATTAAAGTATTTATGGACTGTATGCTTAATATCTATCAAAACTTTATTTAAAGATCCCCAACTGTGGTGTAGTCAAGACCACGGAGAACAAGTAAACACCAGACAAGACAAGACCAAGATCCACAAAAACCAGTCATTGCAGAAAGGAATTATTTGCGTATAAATAGTTTTTTGGTTCATTTTAAGCAAACAAATAATTAAATTAAATTACAAGCTTTTGCTTAGTCACTTAATATGAACTCCTTGTTTATTGAATGTTTGTTTAAAATCAATATCAATGGCATGCTCATATTTGTGAAAACAGCTCTCTTGTTGTAATATTTATCATTCGTAATATTTGTTGTAATAAAAATCAAGATCTTATTTAATTATTTTTTGCGTATATATCTCGGGAATTAGTATTACTTTTGTTGAACATTTTGACAAAATAACCCATATATTTCTCAATCAGGACCAAACCTGTCAACACTCTTTGGCCTGGAGTCTTCCGCTTTTCCAACCTTACGCCACCTTCCTTATTTGTAATTTCTGCCATGAAACTCCTGGAATGCGATCGCAAATGGACATAGGGGGACCCCAGAAACAAAAATAAATCAAATAACAAATAATTAGGAATAGATGATCAATTGCATTTGAAGCATAAAGTTTTATATTTAAACATACCAACAATGTTAACAAAGAATTACGTAAAAAAAAACGTGATCGGTCTTAAAGTAAAACCCCAAGTTCTCTCGTCTGAGACCAAGACAAACACAGATCGAGACTAAGTCAAGAAAGAGACCTTCAGATAGGTTTGAGTACTACACAATGTCCTATTGACTATATGTATGTTTGTAACTACATGTCAACGTATTCTTGGTCTCATTTTATTACAGTATGAGTTGGCATGTAGTTGCAAAGTTGCTTAAAGATACTTAAATGTCTATAGTAGACTATTGCATTAAAGTGTCATTTTTTTCATATGTTTTATCATTTCTTATAATTGCCATGACAGTGTTCCAGTAAACCACAGCAGTGAGCTGCTCTTCCACTCTCTATAGCAAATCACCAAGTGTGGTTTCAATGTTGTGTATCAGCTATTAAAACCGATGACTCACTGCTGCATGCACGGAGGAAATAATGTTATGTTTAGTATGTGATACTACAGCACAGAGATGCTCAGAGGGCCATTACGTCCTTCAGAGGAGGCATCAGGAGAGCCCTTCGGCTCTTATTAGACTACAGCTGAAGAACTTCTCCAGCCTCCAAAAAAATGGTGCTAAATAGCACTAAAAGTGGTTCTTGGCTCGTAATCATAGGGGAACCACTTTAAGTGCTACAGAAACCATATTTGGTGCTTCAGTGGTTCTTCGGGGGTTCTTTTGGATGACTGAGGTGCTATATAGAACCGCTGAAGAACCATACAGCACCACTTCCGTATAAAGAACCTGTTAAGCCCCTGTATTGTTCTTCAGCGATTCTAAATAGCACCTCAGCCAAGAACCACTTTTGGTGCTACACAGCACAGTGTGAGCTTGCTGTAAGGCACTTAAGCTTTTCTGAATTGCTAGCATCTTCATTTAAATGGAATTGGATATCAAGAGAGTATCGTGATGCAAAGAGTGCTGCCTGTTAGATTACTTCTGTATATGTGGTGAGTGGCAGCTGAAGTAAAACTTTGTCATTTGAAAAACTTTGGCACATCCACAACTACAGTAGTTCTTCCTCTGAACTGCTCATTGTAGCAGCATGCTATCTTGTAAACACTTTGTCTCCTGCTGGACTAAAACAAATCAGTGCACTTGACTCCTTAAAGTTGCACATGGGGATTTTGAAGGCCCCTCTCCATTTCACAATATGCATCAGAGAGTCTGTGAAGTCCGCTCGCTGTCTAACCCAAAGACTAAACGTGGACAGAAGAAGCGGAGCGGATTTTCACACTGACAGAGCATGAGGTTTTAAGTATACTTAAGTGACTTGGCTTTTGTCTCACAGAACCAGAATCCATTTCACTTTAGTCTCCAGGAGGCAGCGCTTGTCAGGAAAGGAAATGATCAATGCCTAAACTTCTCCCTCTTCCTCTGTTCCTTCCGTTTTATTTTCCTTTCAGCAGAAGGTGTGAGCTATCTCCTCCAGCAGACGCCACCTGTCTGGGACCGAGTGGGTGCCAAACTGCTGAATTGTATGAATATAGAACTGGTCCTCTGTGACAAGGCAAACTATGCAGAAAATTGAGAACACCACAGTCAGGATTTGCCACCGTCATCACGTGTGATCAAATATTCATGCGTCTATCCCCAAGCCTCCTCCCGTGTGATAAATTCGGTCCATTTATTGCCATGCTCTTATCTTTATCATTATTCCTATTAAACAGAGGCGCAAGTCTGTGGTCTCCAGAGATGTTGCCTTTTCGTAATACGGATTAAAGTAGAACTGTGCACCTAGCATATCCTCTGCTTGTTTTCACGTGCGTTTCGGTTTAAATCCAGCTCCAAATCCGGGTAAGAGCATTAATTGAGAGGTAATATTGAATGGAACAACAGCAGCGCGTCTCCTCGGCTCAAAGCAAATGAGCTCTGAATATGAAGAGGAGACTAAGCAAGATCTTCCCATCAATAATGGATCGAGCCAAACCTCTGAGAACTCTACAATTTCTCCTTGACGTATGAATTATGCATGCGCTTTAGTGCATCGCTGATCTCGTTTAGATTTTTTGCCAGGGTGTTTGTGACAGTGAAAGGCCAAATATTGCTGTTGGGTTCGGTCAGGAAGAAAGAAAGAAAGAAAGAAATAAATATTAGGGGGTCGACTGACTGGCTGGCCATTAATGTCCCTCAATCTCCGTAGCTCTACGGTGTCGCCGGCGATAACTGCCACTGTTTCATTTTAAAGCCGAGATTTTTTTGCAGAGTGCCCTGCTCATAATAGTTATCTATGTTCACTTTTTTGGCCATTGTCAGTCTTTGTCAAAAACAAAAAGTATGATTGCATGTTTTGTGTCCGTGCCAAATGCAACTCAGGAAAGTAAATGAAGATGTCAAACGTTGGTGTGAGTGGGAGAGAGAGCGCATGGGAAAGAGAGAGGGAGCATGAGAAAGTGTCTGAAAGTGCTTTTTAATGAGAATGCTAACATAAACGCTAAAATGTGTCCGCAACATTAACATCTAAACAACGTTTGCTCAGTGATGAGATGGATTTACTTCCTATCAAGAAACAAATTAAACAGAACCCATCCACAGCGCCGGGTTCTGAGAGCGAAGATGCTCGAACGCGACACAGAAACCCGATTACTTTGACTTTAGGCGAGTTCGTGATTCTCCCTCATTAGTGCACGTAAAGTCCTCTGGGCTTCTTGCACCATGTTAATCACCTCCTGGATGCAATATGGATTCCACTTTCAAGCCCTCATTTCAGAGTACTGTTTTGACCGAGGCCCGGAGCAAATCAACTGCTATAATTGTGATCAATGGGCCATGTCAACCTATTTCACAGACAAGCGTGTCTCTTGGTTGCGGGGGTCAATGGCACAAATAGCAGTGATTTACATAGCCAATACTGAGCGTTGCAGAATCGCCACGAACAACTTACCTGATACAAGAGATTAAATCTTGCAGAGCTAGAGCATTTGAAAGCTTTTAGGAAAGACACTTAGCACCATGGCCCTATGATAGCAATGGGACCTGGACACTAGCCTTTAAAAGAGATATATTGTCAATTTACTGAGAACTGAGTCAGCCTATAAAGTCTCGTGTGGCAACAGTTATTAGGTAGTATTTCTGACGGCACTCCACAATCTCACCTACAGACTTTAGCAGACAGGAAAGTTATCTCATATATACAACAAGGTCCACATTGAAAATCTGGGTTTCCTTTTCTGTTGGAAGTGAAGAGAATTATGGGAGAATTAAATTCAATTTGAAGTAAGAAATGTTAGGATGTGAAATAAAGAAAAAAAGTTTTCCACTATTTTTAGCATGCCAATTAAAAGGGCTAGATTTTTTTTGGGTATCCATTTTGTATTCCTTTAAAGGTCAGATACTCTGGCTTCCAGTGAAGCATACAAGAGGAGCTCTTAAGAATATTCTCAGATAAATAAATGGATCAATAGGTTCTGCGGAAACCTGACGGCTCAAGTGCATGCTACAAAGCAAACCAAGCAAATGTTTATACATTCCAATTCATTCTTAATATTGTATATTGTGAATGTTCATTTTACCCTCAAATTAGATATTAAAAACTATTTAAATGCAAGGTGATAGATAGTGCAGATAAATAACTTTTTATTAATAATAAAAATAACTAAAAATGAAGTGATGGATCCTTTTGAGAACCTCTACATGCCTTTAAAGATCTCCATATTCATGTACTCAAGGAACTATTGCAATAGACATTCACCTAGAAGAACCGTTGTTCTTAGAGGAACTAAGAGTACTACATTTCTCAAAAAACTGAAAAGCTCCCAGTGAGTTATTCAGATGGGTCTGTAAATGAGCCTCAAGAAGTAAAGATCATGTTCCATAAAGATATATGTAGTAAATGTCCTACCGTAAATATATCAAAACTTAATTTTTTATGAAGTTTATAGTGGACGCAGCAAAATTGCGAACAAAAATGGCCAGAAACACGCCTACAAACGCCAGTCGCTGCTGCCAGCTATTTGGGAATTACCCACTCAAGTTTGGTAAAAGCTTAGATTTCCTGCTTTCGGCTTCATCTACTCTCCACAACATCATTACAGCCGTAAGCCAATAGAGAGCGTTAAAACAAACCTGTTTCTTAGTTTTGCACCTTCAGATTACAGATTTTCAAATAGTTGTATCTCGTCCAAATAGTGTCCTAGTCTAACAAATCATGCATCAATGGAAAGATTAGATTTTTCATCTTTCAGATGATTTTTAAATCTCAATTTCTGAGACTGGTTTAATGGTCCAGGGTCACATATAAAGCCCATTACTATTAAGATACTTTGTAATAATAAGTACAATTTTGTGTGGTAATCAAGATCCTGCCTATTTAATCATGAAATGTCCAAAACATATATAACCCATTACATTCTTAAAAAACTTGCATTTTTAAAGCGGCCCCGCAACAGTGTTTCATGCATTTTGACTTCTTCACAATGTTAAACGTGTTCTGTCTTCTAATGCTTAAAATGGTCAACTTTTACGTAGTATTTCTGTGCTCGATACACTCCCCCAGCGATGGTACAGGTTTCGGAAAGTTTTTTTCGAACATAAAACTGTTTCGTAACAATTTTTTCTTAGTCCCTTATTGGACAATTCTCCCGGAAAAGCACGCAGCCGCAAGGAGAGCAGGAGAAGGAGCATGCGCAGACGTCACTTTCACTTGTAAGCAGGAGAGAGAGAGAGCATACGCTCGCGAAGTTCATGTGTTTGTTTGTTCACTGCATTTGGATGATGAATGTTATATAACCTGTGGATATAACGCTGGATTTTGAGATCGTTTGAAACTGATATATGGAGCCGTCCCGGCGCTAAAAGATGCCGGACATGAACCGCTTTAACATGTACTGTATGAATTAAATTATTATCTTACACCTCCCTAAGGCTTCATATTAGTATGCAGCGATTGTTCTTGCAAGGACTTCTGCAGCCTGATTGCAGATCACAACCTTATGAAAAAAATCCAGTCAAAACCCATTGAATACAAACTGTTGGCAGTGCAGTTTCTATTTGCAGCTCGCCTGAATTTGAATCAAAGGAGTTTATCCTCCTGTTCTAAAAATGAAGAATACAGCACAGCAATTTACAAGATTACTGCCATTCAAATATAGCTTTGCAGTAATCAATTTATATTAAATATGGATAGACTATGAAGGTTCAGAATCTTTAATAAGATCATACTGTACTATTAAATATGAAGCAAGGACGCTGGATCTATATGCAGATTAAAAGGTGGTTAGCGAATCCAAATGTGGACGTAATCCATGACATGAACAGATAAATACAAGAAACAGCAATAAGCGCATGAATAAAAGAGGCGATGGCAAACGCAGGGTGAATACACATGATAATTAGTTGAAATACAAAGTACCGCGTAGCGAGAGGTTTAGGAACTTTGGCCGCATTCACTGGCCAAGGCCCGCCCAGGAGGCCATATGACTGACAGGTAAAGAAACCAATCACATTTTGTGCCGTGTCATGTTTAGAGGCCTGGAAATGTCCCCGCAGAAACAGACCGGTGTACATTCACAAACCTGCCAAAAGTTATCAGCAACAACAATGTTTACGAGTTTATACCGTGAACTGTGCAAACTTTAAGAATTTAGCATTTAGTCGATCGTGATGAATTCTTTTCGCAACCGACAGCTTACTTCTTCATTCAGACAGCTTTGTGTTGTTTCCAGGCGGACTGATAAAGAACGCGACATGCACATCTCCCAGAAATCCTGTACAATTCAACTAATTAGATGACGACTTCCAACAAGCTGAAGTGTTTCCAAGAGAAGTAGGATGAGACTTCAAAACACCTGAACATAGCTGATGCAACACATAAAAACTACAAATAGAACAGACATGACTACAACAAGATGCATGATACAAAATAAAAGACTTGATTTACAGTACCTTGTTGTGAAACATCACCACTGGTATTGATCAACAATCGGCAAAGCCGATTTCCTTATGACTTTAAAAAAAATGCAATTAAAGAACAATTTGATTTATCGTCTAAATAACTATTTACCAATTTAGCTGAATGTTGTAATTAAATAACTAGATGTTGTTACCTATCAAGCGATGTGTGTTTATTTTTAAAATATGGTAAACATTTGTCTTTTGAAAAGTTCTATTGCTTCTCATTATGCTTATTAAGTTGGCTCATGCGAATTTGGTCAGAGGGCTTCAAAAAATGTTGACATTATTTCTGATAAGGGAACACAGGAAGCAGCAATGCTACCTGGTTTTTGTGTTGCATTGTGGGAATTTTCAGAGAACAATTATTTCAGTGTGCTGGAAAGGATTTTGTGAATGAGACAGCCCCTGATTAGTGCCCTGGTGTCTAAACAAGGGAACTGATTGAGACGCACCCAATAACAATACCATGCAACACAGCATATTCTATAAATGTCACTCCCCTTTAATAAAACAAACAATTTTTATTTTTTTATATTAATGGAAAACTTAACTTAACATTATCCTCCACATTATAAAACCGGTTTTGCACAAATGTAGAATGACTGTGCAAACACGCGCCGCATCAAGGACTGAAGGTATGCAAATTGGCACACACCATCTGCAAATCAGGCCTTAATGCGATGATAGTTTCTAATCATTATCCATGACCTCAGCCTCCAAAGACAACCCGTTTAGTTTTATTTGCGCAGGGCCAGGCACATATCATTTCCAGTCTGGCTGACTGTGCCTCTGTGATAGATGACATCAATGAGGGGCGATTCTCATTTCTCTGCCATTTTGTTTGGATTCAATTTTGTCAGAGCCCACAGTGGATGGTGCTTTGGTTTGGGGCTGGAAGCGGCGGTTTGCATGCACTCCAGAGCTTCAAAAATGCAGATGCTATAAATGAACATGAGAGGGTGTTGAAATCTTTATTTCACCAAGAGAATCTCATTTTCTGGAGACTGAAAGTAAAAATAAATACAAAAAGTACCCATAGAGGTATTTAACAAGAGCAAGAGGTGAACGTATACGTGAACATGGTGCAGTGCTATTTTCAAGACAGCCACCAGAGAAAAGGAGAAATATTAAATCAATTTCAACTGCAAATTAATTATGTATGATATAATTAGATGTGCAGGGCACATTATAATTTCTTCATGATAATGATATACAGTGTGCTGAAATGTGACAGATTCTGCTTATGTTTTAATCAGTGACATCTCTTATTTTAAGGAGTTTATTTGGCGAATAACGCAATATTAAAGTTAACTAATGACCAAAATGTATTGCAACAAAACAAATGTGTCGCATTTTCTGTTTTGTGCGTGAGCATCTATAGTACGAAACCTTCGTCTTTCACAGCTCTGAACACACAGACCATATCTGGGACTACTGCCAGTCAGAGAAAATTGCCAAATGCCAGTCTGAGCAGCTAACTCAGTAAAAGGATCACCTACTCAGTCTTGATCAGATTCCTGCACTTAAACTATCCCTGATCACCATTATATCACCATTCTATATTTCAATGAACTAAGGAAAAGGCATAAATGGAGCATACGTTAGACTGCACATCAGCGGAGAATACAGTATTATACGCAAATTGACCTAAAAGGGTTTTTAATATTGAGCGCGTGGGTGGCGCGTTTGTAATATATGAGGAAAGCTTTATGACACCCTAATAATATTTTACAGTGAAGTGTTCGGCTGTCTCGTAGAAAGACAACCCAGACAAGATAAATTACTGGCAATTTTCGAGATGACGTCCTAAGATAAAGGATCTTGTATGTTGTTGTAAGTGTCATTAAACTATCCATCAAGGAGCCAATACCACCTTCACTGCCCACACACTATTTGCAATTGAACTTAAGGGGTACCCGTTGAAATGGTGATGCTTTTTATTTCTTCACCGTTTGTATGTTTGCCATATTTTTGTTTAAACACAAGACATACATTTTGTTTGCCTTATGCTAAGCAGGTTATACGATTATTTACTTTATTTGCAAAGCAATCAGAAGGTCTTATTTGAAGTAGAAAACATGATCATCTGTAATTGAAACAACACTATTTTTTACCGTCTGTAAAACTTCACATATAATGTGGTTCTAATAATAAGGGGGTGTCTGTTGGCAGATTTCGGGAAGGGAATGTCCGTAAATATCCCTTCCTGCTGAGTTTCCTGCTGACTACTGTCAATACAGACTGGGTGACAATTACCAGGTTCCAGAGAAAGTCTGAAGCAAGACACTGCTGATGACCAAAAGCGTGACATTTCTTACTCATGTTCCCTTTTGGCGAGCAACGTTAGCGATCGATGGATCAAAACAGTTCTGATTTAAACAACACAGAGAAAATGTCAGTAACAATTAGCCGATTCGGTCCTTGGCAGGAGAAGTAGTTCCCTGCTGTTCAATGGCCTTTCCTTGGCGTCTGGTTCCCATATTAACATATGTGGTAATAAAGCTGAGGTTGTATCCAAGGCACAAAAATGTATAGAAGTGTGCGTTTCTGCAACTCGCTTTAGAATATGAGAAGGAAACGGCGCTAATGGCAAACACACTGTGGTCGATAGTAAAAATGTTCCACTTGCAATGGCTGAAGCAGAGAAAGGTTGGGAAAATGTTCCTCTTGCCTTTCAGCCTGAGAGTGATGCATGCAAGTGAAGCCTCTGATCTTATTACTGTTGAATGATCGCCTGAAACAGAATTCAGAGAAACGCACAGCAGTACGATGGTGATTGGAGATTAGAGAGAAATGTCTCAGCACTCTGCGAGTGGAAACAAAGGACACCCATCTGAAATACCTCATACTTTTTTTAACAGTAAGTACAAAACCTGCATAATGCATAAGTATGCACTTGAAAATAAACATGCGCCATCACATTATTCAGAAGGAAAAATAGCTGTAGTCTGAAAGAACATGTGTATGCAAGCTTTTAGCTTTTAAAAGGGGTGTTCAGCGGTTAATCACCATTAATCGCATCCAGACTAAAAGTTTGTCTTTACATAATATATGTCTGTAATTTTGTATTTATAAACACATGTATAATTAGGAAATATTTGCATGTATATATTAATATTTATAAATAATTGAAATTACATCTACTAAATTGTTTTTCATTTTTATATTTTTAATTTATACATCTACGTGTATGTTTCTTAATTTTAAAATGAATATGCGCGGTGCACGGATATATATTTAAACACAAACTTGTATTCTGGATGCGATTAATCATGATGATTCGTTGAACAGCCCTTGTTTTTAATTTGTCTAAACTGAAATGATATTTATTCATTTGTTTTTTTTACTATCAAGTAAAAAACATCAAGCATCAAACTAAATATATATATTTTCTTTTTTACATCAAGACCACTTCATGCATGACTGAAAGGCTAGTCTTTTATAAAGAAAAGCCCTGCATGTTGCCATGGCATTATGAGCAAAGAGCAGTGTTTCAGCACCATGGACAGAGACGCAACGTTCAATGAATGGCTTTATATCGCATGAGGACTTTAATTATTTAAAATCATAACAAAATCTAATTTTAATGATCTGTCAACTTTACAGGGCAGGAATACAAAGACGTGGTAGTTTGATTGAAACAAAAATTGGAATATAGAGAGAAAGGTTCCAAAAACACATTAAATATGAGAAATGAAAACAACCCCCAAATGTGTCATTCTAGAATATAACCTGGTAATTGAGAATTATTTTGAAATGGCACCTCCACTCCTGTGGAAATATTACATCCAGCAGAGTTTGAAATTGTTTCGCTAAAAATTAAACAACACCTTACACTCTGACCGCACTTTGACCTGGGTTATCTCACATCATATCTTGAAGCGCTGACTCTATAGAGCCAATAACATTTCTATATATTGAGAGAACAGTACTGATCGTGTTTGGAGATATCAAGAAGGGGACTCTCTGCTTGCTGGAAAAGGTTAATGAAGCCCTGTGCTTAATTTTATCAATGTCATGTTGGGCATTGCTGCTGACCCAATTGATCCACGGTCTCTGATCACATTTCACTAAAAGCAGATTCAGAGTCACAGCAGGGGTGGCTGATTAGCTACAGACTCTCTGGTGCCCCACTAATTGGAAAATTGTCTTACAGTCACACATTTATTCACAGTCTCTGTACACTTCATTCCGTTGAAGGGAATAATCCCATTGTCCCATCGTGTGCATTTCTATATTTACATTTCATACCATGGGGGGGAATTGTTTTAAGACAACCTTAAAACTGAAATAAATAAACCAAATAAAACTCGACTGAATGACTGTCCCAATGTGGTCATGTTATTTTGGTGTACAACGTCCATTCTGATGTGTCAACATTTATATAAATATAACCTTCACCTTCAGAGTTTTGTGGAAAATGTCAGACCAACACAAAGCGAGTGACATTTGCTGACTGAACCAATCTTGGACTCTTGAGTAATCCATACACCATCCAAGCTAGACATTTTATTTGCCAATTAGCAGAGGTAATGTCCATTTAGGATTACGTCCAATAAAAACAACCAATGTTAATAACGACAATCTGTTGAGCAAGCTAAACCCCCATACACAAGAACATTTGAATATTAAAGACCTTTAATCTTCAGATGGCCATATCTAATTTTTGGGATTTCACCTGTGCACACCAAAGCCTTTCTGATACAGTTTTTCTAGGGGAAATGAGACTTGTCAACATTCAAGATTCTCTAGACAAACACATTGGAGATAAAGCTCTGCTAAAATGATTAGGGAATGAGGATTAAAAGAATGTTTCTCTTGATAATTTTCTTTAGGTGATATTAAAACAGAAACTATTGTACCTTTCAACAGTCCAATGCCGTTGACTTCATTAACTCTTCCAATTGAGGCCTGTAGAGTGAGAATCAACGTAATAGCACACAAAAATAAATATACCCATGTATTTATGTGGCAGACACTTTAATTAGGGAAAAACAAAATACATTCAAGAGGACAGTGAACCCAAAAATAAAAATGATGTCATCATACACTCACCCTCATGTCATATCAAATCTGTATGACTTTCTTTCTTCTGCAGAACACAAAATATATTTTGAAGAACGGCAGCACCTATTGACTTGCATCGGTTTTGCATCCAAACAATAGAAGTGAATAGGTACAGCCGTTGTTCGTGTACCAACATTCTTCAAAGTTTATTTTGTGTTATGCAGAAGAAAGAAATTCATACATCCTTGAAATTACAAGAGGGTGAGTAAATGATTACAGAATTTGTATTTTTGGGTGAACTATCCCTTAAGGTTTACATTTTTTCATTACGTGTGTTACCAGAGATACTCTTATACTGTATAGGGAGATGGAAGGGTCTGTAATACTTACAGAAAGCGTAACGGCTAACATGGATCACGTGACGCACCCTCAACCAATCATATAGCAGTGGCGTCAGTGGCAGAGTTAATAGTTTTTCGTCAGTCGGCAACAGTTTAAGTTGCACAGTTTCACGTGGATTTGTTTGTTAATATTGACACTAAATATTGCACAAGAAAAGAGATTATGTTGGTTATCCTGATATCATTTGAAATACACCACATTACTGTAATTGTAAATCTGGAAGTCATAGAAACAATACCTTCATATTTCTTTCTTTACTTCTTTGTTTATTTGACCATTTTATTGTATATCATTAGATCATTAAATTGCAATGTCATGATCAACGCAACAGTCAACTCATTACATTTCAAATGTATTCATTGAAACCTTTTATTTTCATTAAACAACAAATATACAATATCATATTTTACATTATTCCTGTCCTTTTTTCATGAAATTGTATCAGGGTCATATGCATACATGCAGTTGTAGTTATTACGATATACAGTAATGTCCTCATAACTGCTGAAACCTGAAATCAACCATTCAGACTATTACATTTTATGAGGCAGTCCTGCCTGTTGCAATATTCGCTACCCTTCTCTTAAAACATGTTTATCATAGTAAAATCGACATATCGTTCCCAACAAAAGTATTGTTTGGTGTGAAACATGTTGAACATTATTAGACAGGCAGTCGATTCCTTAAATGAATTGCTGTTTCCTCACAAAATTGGTTTATTCAGTGTAGTGAAGCTTCTCTTACATTGACATCCATTAAAAACAACACCATCTGGTCTCCTGCGTACTGGCGTTAGCATTAGCCGTTACGCTTTTTTGGCTAAAGATTGCTGGCTTTCTTCTAAAAGGGCTTTGGTGGTACCTGGAAATCGAAGCCATGACTTCAACCACTCGAGCTACAGAAACACTCTGGGGACCTAAAGTCTGAAATCAAATCACTGCGCTTCTATTTCACAATCTTTTAATTGAAAACAAAACATTTATTAACACAATAACTGGTGCACAATAAAGCCATATGAATTTGACAAAATTGTTTCCAAAGATCATGTTGTGTCTTACTGGAGGCACATGATCAGTCACAAATATGCTTGTATATTAGGCCACTAACTCATAAACACTCGTCTATTTTGTCATAACTTGTTTAAATAAAGAATTCCAAAAAATCCAAAAGATCTCAGTGGACCTCACTGTACAAAAACAATTAAAATATGCATCTTCTTAGCGTCCTTGAATATCTCCTAACTTTGAAGATATAGAAAGTCCAAAGGCTGTTTTATACAGGACTTAGAATGGGCATTTCAGCAGAATAATATCAGATAGTCGGAGGACACGAGCAGCTGTGGCGTACTCCTTTAAAAGACAAACGCACGAGGAATATGAAAATATGACGTGACGTCAGGCGTCGTCTTTAAATATTGATCTCGAGCACTTCACTGCCGCAAAGCCATTCTTGAGAAGTTTACAAAGAGACGAACATGAGCTGAGCAGAGCGGCGGGGAGACGCGGCGCGGCTTCGCGTTCGAAATTTGGGAGCAAAATGTGCCTTTTAGACCTGGAATATCAGATTTCCGACACGGATTACATTCGGTAGGATGGAGATTCACATTATCGGCACAAACAAACGGATTACTTGAAATATTTTAAACACTAAAGCAAGTGCGTTTCTGAGGTGAGGAGCACCGAGGTGCTGTAATGTACAAAAGTGACGCGAAGCCTAAACAGGTAGTGGGATTACATTTCTTTTCAACTTTAGTGCTTTTCTATCAAACACTCTTTGACAGCCTATGCGTCTGGTTGGAAATATTAACTAGCATTTTCCCAAATGAGATGTAAGTTCGCGCCGTCGGAGTTTGCCGTGTCTTAATGGGGAGCCCGAGACGGCGAGCGAACGTCACAGAGAAACTTACAGAGAAAAACATGCCGTCTTTTCATCCATGGAGATATGGCATATAGGTTCCTGTCCAGCCGAATCGTGCCATCCTCAAACAGATTAAGCAGAAGGTTTATTTTTATATTCACCATCTCGTTGTCTTTCACGTATCTATGCTACAGCATCCTATTCTGTTCCGGCACAATCATGCCTAACCAGAGATCGGAGGAGCATCGCTGCGTCCATCTGAAACCCATAGGGAGTAAAAAACTTTTACAGAAGTCACATTATTGCAGTATATCTGCGAAAACGAGAGGAATCTCGGAGGAAACGAGAGTTGTGGGTCTTACAGCAAACCGTACTGGGAACCAAAGCAAACAGTCCGTCTCGCAGAAAACGCAAGCGCGCAACTTGGATGCGCTGGACCACAAGCAACTTAATAACACTAATTCACCAAAATACGGAAACAAGAAACTTCCAAACGCGCTTATAGTCGGCGTTAAGAAGGGAGGAACCCGGGCTGTTCTCGAGTTCATCCGAATTCATCCAGATGTTCGGGCACTTGGAACTGAGCCGCATTTCTTTGATAGAAACTATGACAAAGGCTTGGACTGGTACAGGTAGGTTTTTCCTATAGGCTTTCCGCATTGTATTATATTTGCGTAAAGGTGGATTGATAATTTAATAGAAATATGATATTATTTAAGAGGACGTTTGGCTTTGCAGAAACACTGAAAAACTTCATTTTTACGCTGACATCATACAAGTGCACGCAGGTGCTTGGTAACAGACATTAAAATAATAAATATTAAAATAGTGTGTATTCATTTGTGGTTGAACAATTAAACGGTAGCATAAGAATGACCTCAATGGAACATCAGAGACAACAAATAAATAATAACCAAAATAATCAATTAAACTCACAAGTTCTCTCAAATCATACATTTCAAGCAAACCATTCATTTTGTTTAAAGTGCAAATAAGTGTACAGATCTTGAAAAAACTGTGTCAAGCAGGTACAATTTCAAATTCTTATCAGCAGGGCGCCAAAAAAATCACTTTCTGTGGTGGCTTAAAGACAAAAGAGGAAAGTTGGAACTGCTGACAGAGAGATGTTAGCAGAAACTCATATATCGCGAAAGAGCAGGAATGATAGTGTTTTGGCGAGAGACGGCGGGTGGAATGACACAGACTGATTGGAGTGTTCACTTTCGGGGCATAATATGCAGATATAGGGCAATGGATCGCTTTCAAGAGTAAACCTTCCATAAACGCTGCCAAGAAAAGTCATGGATCATATTGATCAGTGGGCAGATTAAAATCAACTCCTTCCTTCCTGCCTTTCTACTGATGGGCTGCCATTCAAATACCCATCGGGGAGCCGTTTGACTGCACGAAAAGTCAGTGTCGATACCGACTGGCGTATAGGGCTGTATACTAGGGGCCTCTTGGAGGCAATATCATCCCTCCCTTGTCCAGCACAGTGTCTGCCTGCAGCTCAGGTTCAGTAATTACACTCACACATCACATCTCAGCAGAGACAGGACAGAGAGGACTCCCTGTGGGCCGTATCCAAACGTGAAGGGGAAAATCCATGAAGCTAACAGTACATACCTGTGTGAGAGCAGCCCTCCAGCCATTAGCAGTTGTTGCCGTGCGTTCCGTCTAGAAACCACAACAAAAACACACTTATTCGGGTTTTGTGTTCGTTCAGGGGCAACTCCACTCACCCACAGCCTACTGTGTTGAAATCAATGGAAGCGGATGTGTTTGTGAGATGCGCAGATCGATGCAAGTCCCTTGTATTTGGACATGGCGAGAAAAAGATGTAAGTAAGAAGAAACACAGGATAAAGAGAGGCTAAATGAAAGGAAGATGAAAACGAACTTCAAAACTGCGCCGAGCCAGATGACTGCTAAACACAAACAAATGCCCACAAATGAGCTATTAATAGACCAGATATGTGCTTTTGCAAACCAGCAGAGATAAAGACGACGGTTAGATGCCAGAAATATTCTCACACAGCTAATCAGGTAATTGCCTCGTAACACAGAACACGGTACTTTGCGGATATAAAATTTGACAGACAGGCTAATAATGTAAATATAATTCACGCCTATAAAGTGTGCACACATTCACTCAAAAACACACACACTACTCCCCCCCCACACGCAGAAACTCCTTTATAATATTTGTTGATGGGTTAATTAAAATGCCACGCAGGCCAAGACACTGAAACAGTCGCCTAACCCTCACTGAAAGCCATTTTATTTTAGCAACTGACATCTTGCAATAAAAGGACCAATAAGGCCGGCAATAAAGGGCACAAGTAATGAGAAAGATGAATTGGCTGATTTAAGCAACAGTTCCGTATAAAACCTTTAATGATGTGTTTTAGGGTCTTGTTTTTCTTTTTATTTCAATCTTTACCTTGCCAAGTTCCAATGGATAAATTCAGATGGCATTGTTACGATACCTTCACTGCGAGTCCAAAAGCAACCCTTTTCACTTGAAATAATACGATTTATTCACCATAGCTGACAAAGCCCCGGAGAGATTCCGAGACAATTCTGTTAATTGTTGTGTTTTGTTTCCCCTACCACCCTTAAGCTTACGAGCCAGCTAATACAAACGTGGCAATGCTCATTACTTTATTTTTAGGAAGGAAACGCATCCTTATGGCCTCATTTTGTTCTAGGCAAACGGGTTTTCCCATTATGAGCAGACACTGATAAGCTTGCTGATACAGACATCACTTTGTAACCAGGTTCATTAACCCAACACTCGTGTGGCCACCTCTTCCATTTTTCTTTAGATCATCAACTCACACAAATATTCTTCACTACACACCACCCGAACTTAAAAGGGCATTGATTTTTCAAACGTTGGAAGCTCTTCAAGTAGATTTCCTAAGAAGTCGTCGGATTGTATAAGATGCCTTTTTAACATGTGCTAGAGTCAAGAAATTCCTCCCAGTCCACCATTAATTGGCTCGGAGGGGAAAGGAGCAGCGAATCAAAACATCCGGGAAGGTTGACGAGGACAAAAAGTTGGACGGATCTTATTTAACAGGGAGAACTGCACATTGCTCAGCGCGCGCGTGAGAGACCCTGCTATTCTCCCGCACCACTAATGGGAATTGCTAATCCCAGGGTAGCTTGTAGAGCCGTGGAACTTTCCTTAGCATTAATTACCTACAAAATTCATTCTTTGATGTGTCCCGGAGGGAGCTGCAACCCTCCGAGATGATTTGATTTGGTGATTTTGGCGTAAATTACTCATTAGACATGAGTGCAACTTGCAAGTGTGAGTAAATATAAAATACTCTGAGAGACAGTGTCTAGCGATGGGAGTCCATTATGGGACTGACTGGATTAAGGATGAAAGTTGAAATGCACCGAGTCACTCTAGAGACAAACCACGGAACCGCTGAGGAGCTGAAGGTGAGAGCTCAGATTCACTTAGAATACTTGAAGAGAAGCAGTCATCATATATTATCATACATTATGGCATTCCGCTGGACCTCTGGTGTGCAAATTAAACTGCACCTATACTGTGCCTATAAAATACATTTATCCCCATTCTGTTTTTTTTTCCAATTTTATTGTGTGACGCTGTAATGGAAACGCACCTGCATTAGAGTGAACGAGTTCCAAGCTAAAACAGACGTTAAGTAAACACACAACCGCCTTGCTTGTACATATCTAAAGTAGCTCTTAATCTTTCTCTGCCTCACACATAATTGGAGACCACCTGCACACTGCGGAGATGTTTCACGTTCAGTGAAAAATAGACGTGTATGTGGGAGCGTTCTTCACGTACAGTAGCTAGTGCATTTTTGAGAAACACTACATCATGAAGACGAAGGTCACTATTGATACATCTGCCTCATACAAAGCCTGTTTTTTTTTTAGAATGTAGACTAGAATGTTTACATGTAGACTATACGGTTTCACAGCAATAACATAAACAAACGTCACTGCGCATGCGTGGGTTCATGGACTGCCCTTAACTTACGGCACACATTCGCAAACAATGGAGTGCCTGTAGATTATTTCTGATAACAATCAAACGAAACCGAGAAGAAACGTTACTTGGCTAAATTTGCCTCTCCAATATTTAGAATTTAGACAGCGATACCAAGCTCAACCACTAGATGTCAATGTCCCATGCGGTTTCTTTAAATGCGACAAAACTGCAGGACCCATGCAACAAATTGATTATTTAATAAAATAAACATACAACACTATTCAACAAATCGTTAATTTAATACAATTGTTAAACAAAAAAAATATATAAATTAAGCGTATTATTAGACACTAGCCAGACCGATAAACAAACACAGTCCGGAAGTTAACTGTAGTCCAGGCGCATGCGTCCAATGAAACGATCTATACATTTTATGTGCATTCCCTGAAATTTGAACCATGACGTCAATGATGCTCGAGCCACGTTTTTCCAGATCTGCATGAACCCTTTAAACTAACAACACCACCCTAACAGTGACATGCAGGAAGCATTGTTCTTCAAGCAGATGACAAGAATAAAAACTCTAAAGGGAAAATGTGTGGTAGTCGGCTGAAGCACTGAAACCTGGAAAATGATTAATCTTCCAACAAGACAATGACCCAGAAATACACCAAAAGTCACAGCGGAATGATTTAACGGTAAGAAAGGTTAATGTTCTGAAGAGCGCAGGCAAATCCGCCTCAGATTAATTAACCGCATCTGTGAAATGACATATATATATAGTTGTTAATAAACAGACGATCACCATTAGCCATCAGCATGAAAATCTAGATAATTGTTCAGTGAGTGAGGGAGAAGAATACAGATGTATTGAAATTTATTCTTGAGAAATGCCGCGACAATTTTTGACTTTTTTCCTCAACACAACAGTTCTTTCTATTGATGTAAAAAGTCAGAGAGGGGTTATAGTGCATCTATAGGCACCAGAGAGATATTGATGTACTTTACATAAATCATTTTTCACTTAATTCCCCCCTCCTCAGGCTCCACTGAATAAAAATAACCATTTTCTGTTTAAAATCAATTCACAAGTCATAAATTCACAAGCGCTCACCTCATGGGAGAAGATGGCAGTAGGGTAAGTTGAATTTATTTGTCGCAACTGGATGCCATTCTGCTCATGATTTCATGTGCGGTGCTTGTAATGTCAGCAATTGTACACATCATCTATATGACCATTACCCTTCACTAGCTACATCAAGAAAATGAAAAATGCGTACGGCATACATGAACACAGAAGTCTGCCGAGTAAGTTATTCAATGCTTCTAGTTTTAATGCAAAATGCTCTGACACAACATCTCATTCTCTAAAGTCATTAATGTGACTGTTTGCAATGAAATTCTTTTAAGATCACTTATGTTTTAAGGCTTCCTGGTGCCCGGTGTCATCCATGGAGCATGTAATGGATAAAGTGCAGGCGTTCTGTGTCGGGTTCTCACGATTTCAGGTGTCCTGCCGACCATTTGCATTTCTGCCACATACCGAGTAAGCCTGCTTCTCATTATTCCATGGTAATGTTCCCATTATATCCTGCAGCTTCGAAATGAACCTTTTAAACCAGGAGAGAGAAAAATAGAGGCATGTAAACTGAATACGAAGTCGGATCAGGCATGTCGTGACAAATGCATACCACATAGCTGGGCGTCTTTTTGCTAAAAGAAAAAGTTCAATTAATCATTGACACTAAAACACAACGATGGAAGAAATGAATAGAGAAAGCACACTTTGCTTGCTTTTTCTAAGCCAGGAGGCCGTGTTTAAAGCTGGTTTTAATGGTTCATAAGATCCATTCCCAACCTGGACGGTGAAAGAGCTTTGGCTCTTACTTTTCAATTCTCACTTTCTTTGCAAGAATTCACAGTCTTGGGGTATGAAACACATGATTAACATTGTGTTTTGTCACCAATATTGACACCAATACACAGGACTGTACATTCACAGTATGTCGCACATTCTATAAAAAAATAGATCTGTGCTAAGAATACATTTAAAAGTAAGCACGCGTGCGATACAGTTTGGCAGGTGCAAAAACACAAAAACAAAGACAGAGCCGCTTTTTTGTGTGAAGTGCGTTTGTCGTTGTGCTTTTTCGTGTGTGAGGTTAACTGATGGCGCACCACTATTTATTTTCGTTTTTGCAATTAAAACTTGTTTTCCGGCTGCATCAAGTCCATTGATCCAGAGCCCTGTGATCTGCACGATGTGGGAAAACATGGAAGGAATCACGAAATCGGTTTTAAATATGTCATCTGCTTGTTCCACGTGAATGAGTTGCACACCTTTACATGTTACAAGCGTGACACTCGTGGATTTGTCTGTATCTCACGATACAAGGACATGAACACATGAACTTCATCCACAGAGTTGTTCTAAGTTTATTTTAAGAGTGTTTCACTGTTTGAGTGAAGCTACCGTCAAACACACTATACCTCAAGCATCTTCGCAGCGACCCGTCAAAATATAAGTCAGTTTAATTTGAACTAGATATAGTAAACACTATAGTTTACTTTTTACATTTACAATAGTAAGTTTAAATATACTATAATACACAAGAACTTTACTGCAGTTTAATCTAGTAAATACTACAGTATACTACAGTAATATATATATATATATATATATATATTGAACATATATTTTAAAATGTATAATTGCCTTTGTGTTAGTAAGACATTCAAAGCAACCTACCTTTAAATCATATTTTTTCAGTTTAGAGTACAAAACACTACGAGAAATTGAATGTTTAAATTCAACTTCCCGTCAGTGTAATGGTGCATTTTGCATCGTACCTTTGTACGAAAAGATAGTGTGGGACCACCACGTGCTGAACTGAAGCCATCATCCAGAAGACTTCACCTCTTTGAGCTCTCCTCCTCCTCCAGGAGCCCGTATCTGAAGTAAATGAGACCGAAAATACCGTCGCACTGCCGAGGTGCAAAAGATGTTTCAGTTCCAACACAAATGAGTTTGGAGATTGACAAGTCTAGGACCTTTCATCTTTTTATAGCATCTGTTGAGAAGATCTTTGAGTAACTACACAAAGTTTTTCAGCATCGGTGTGTATTACACCTCTCCCTCGACAGCTCTGAATCTAAATACACGTTTCCCAGTTAGGTGTGAGGTTCATTTATCACCATGTGCCAGCCTTGCAGTCTACTTCGGTGTAGTCGATGGTCTAATTGTTGTCGCCCTTTTAGGCCAGATCGATATTATCAACAGATCGAATATTATTTAATTTCATACGCCGCAATTACGGCTAGACGTAAAACAATAGGTTTACAAGGGCAGGTGAGGCGACTGCAATCATACCTTGTTGTTGACAAGTGTCGTATATTGCTTAAGCTTGTATAAATCATTCATTAGAAATGTGAGCTAAGATGAATGTAGAAAGGATAACAGATTTTAAAGGTGTCAGATGGAAAGAGTTTTAATTCATTTTACTACTGCCAGGGTTATTCACTTACTCCCACGGCGTGATGTATGTGTGGATGGATTCACGGTTAACTCATAATAGACTTTCTCTCAAAGTCATTAAAGCGCCGACATTCTCAGAATTTCATGATTTGTAATACGGCGGAGGCAGAATTAAGCCATTCCTTCTTATCAGGACAGGAAGTGAATCGCAGTTTATAGGTCTGTTCACAGGACCAGGGATGGTCTGTGTCTTTGTTTATTACTTCACACAATGGTGTGACTGGTAGATAATTCACAGTTCGACACTCATAGTGATCCGCATAAGCACATTTTAATTAACTATTTATGGGATTTAAAACCCTTATATGTTTTAAGTAGATAAAAAGAGGAAAGAAGATATCCATGAGAAGATCGTTTCTTATTTCTTTAGGATGGACAGAAATTTTGATTGAAAATTCAACACATTACTGCTGATTTCTTGGCTATTTTCTGTACATCTGTTCGTATATAAAAAATGTTCGTTTTTTTCTCCTGTCTAAGTGGGCGGTTCTTGGATAGAATAGCATGTGAACTTTGTTGATAGTCAGAAGTTGGGGTTAAGTGAGACTAAAGCATTGCTACAAATTGCCAAAAATGATACTCAAGTGTTTCCAAACCTATATTTCTTTGTTCTGATGAACACAAAGAAAGATATTTGGAACAATGTCAGCTACTGACATCATTGACCACCATAGTAGGAAAAATTTAAATGGTGATTAATAGTGCTTTTAAATGTTTAAACGTCTGCCGGTTCTCGCCTCCTTCCTTCCTTTTAATGAACCTTATTACACTGACATTTTTCCAAATATCTTTCTTTGTTTTCACCAGAACATTTATACAGGTTTGGAACAACTTGAGGTTGATTAATTCCTGACAGAATTTTCATTTTTGGGTGAACTGTTACTTTAAATGACTTTTGTAGTCTACCCACAACATTGTACAACATTTAAATGCTAATATCACACACAAATCGATTGTGCCTTCATTTTATGGCCATTGATTTACCCGCTACAATAAAAACACAGAAATCTGTATAAAATGTTAATTTATGTTTGACATTACTGTGCAAAGAAACAACACAGTCCCATACAATTCACAACCTTTTTTACGAGGTGGTTAGGGGTGGGGCTTCATTCTTCTTTTTCTAACACTCTTCTTTGTTACACGATTCGTTCAAATTCATTCAAATTAAATGTTCTTGTAAGATCAGGTTGGCATACAAACAACAAAACATACCCTGCATACGGGTAGTTGACAAATAAACCATGTGATGTGACAGCAAACAGTTAATAATAGATTATTTTATATTATCAATATTTATTAAAAAAAACAGCATTAGATAAATTCATCTACAATGTTTTTGTTGTCACATCACATGCACGGTATATTTGTCAACAACCCATACTTTGTTCAGCACATTTAGACACAGTCGTCTTGCCGCCCTGCAAACCAGATCGACTAAATAAAAACTTTGAAAGCACAAGAAACTTGAAAGCAGGTAAACATACAGTATAAAATACATTCCAGCTTAAATCTTGAGTAAACTGTGAAGCCAGGATATTGTAAACTGGTCTCATTTAACACGTTAGGCTGATATGATATGCATCTGAACTCAGACAGGATATGAGTCTCACCGTCTAAATCACTGTGTGTTTATGTCCCTACAGCTTTGTCATAGTGATTGATGTTTTCCAATTTAAATAACAATCACATCAGCACTTGCACCAACATAACTGTCCAATCCTCCATCTGCCCATAAAGAACTTTAATTAGCACAATGAAGCTTAGATTAATTATATAGAAATAGGAGCATCACAGCCCAGTTAGTAATTGAAGATGTTGGTATGGACAAGACTTACAGCTAATGCAATATTGCTGAGCGTCAGAGCATACATTATCTAAATATGGTCGGGTTAAGGTTAATAACCTTCGAATGAGTCATTAAATGTCTATGGTGGGTTCTGTAGACACAGCGAAAAGCATGTTTAATAAGTCGCACATAAATGGATTAAACTCACTAAACAAAAAAGTGCATTGAAGTCTGAATCCCAAACAGCCTCAGATATTTAATTCTAGGGTTGTACATGCCTAGCATTGTTAGACAGGTCAGGTGTGCTCGAGCGCATGAAAGTACTAGATGAAAACTCAGACTTTATTCTCAACCCTTCTCAAGCGGCGTCAGGAGGGAGCTTAGTACATCACATCGATCGAACATCTAAAACTGACCTTTTCAGCAAAGTCGGCTAGACGTTTCTGATCTTCAACACGCTGGTCTCGAATTCTTAAGAGTTTTAATTTGAAGCAAGGGGTCAGGGAAACACAATAACATGAATATGGTATAAGACACTGTGGTTTGCAGCAATCAAAGCAGAGATTTACTTGAAGGTTTTGTCAAATTCTCATGCGGTTGCATGAGAACAGCATTTAAATATTAACCATGTTATATAGCTTATACAGTATATAGTCAAATAGAAAAAATGACTGCAAAGTCAGTCAAAGTCGCATTCCTAATATTTCACGGATCACCTAAAAAAGCAACCCTATAAAAAAGAAATCAAAAATCCTAGAAAGCAATAAGATTAAATGGAGACTTTTTGCTTAAGTCTGCTTCTCACATATTTTGCTCTTGAGAAAGAAAGCTCCTCTACATTTTCAGAAAGATTTCAACGTTTTCAAACTGCGCTGACATATGCAAAGATACCAAAGCCTACAATTACAAGACAGATATTACAATATGAACTCAAACATTTCTCATTGTATGCGTTACATTCGTTTTACAGGTTTGTGCTAGGGATGCACCGAAATGAAAATTCTTGTCTGAAACCAAACACAATGAAACTGAATCTCGAACACGGTTTTGGATTACTATTGGATTACTGTAGGCTACTGCAAAAATATTTATATTTTCTTTTTTTAACAGTGTACTATAATTTTAGCAGCATATAGCATAAGTCATTAACTAGCACATTTACTACAATTTACGAAAGTACGTTTTTCATGGGTATGTCATAATTTTTCCAAGGTAACAGACTTTTAATTTGATGGGTTGTCGCAAAGACATGTTTAACAGTAGCTTTTCTTAAATGAAATGTGGCCGGGATGCAAAGAATGTCTGGTTGCAAGGAACCGGTCTGGGAACTGTGTGAATGCACCCACAGTGCACCCATCATATCAATCATGATATCACAGCATGTCAGGAGCTGCGAGGGTATCGTTACACTTCGCTATCGTTTTTCTTTTGGATATTTATTTACTCCTGCACTTCGTCTTTTTCGGGCACTATTAAATGCTTCAACACTGCCAACATGTTTGCTACATTTATAAAATGTGTTGGCCTCTTAGTCTACGCTGGTTGCTATTTGATCGCATCATCAAAAACGTCATTGTTCAGGGAAATTTGTTCATTTTACACCCAAAGTGATTTATTTGCTATTTTTTGCCAAATAACGTCGAACATTCAGTGCATCTCATTTGTGTCTGTTTTGATTTCTCAATGCAGTTTCAAAAGAAACAAATGTGAAATTACTACTTCAAGTAAAAACATAACTGACATCCCTAGGAAGGCTTATGAGCCATAAAAGAACAACCTCCAAGCACTAATATTTTTCTTAGTATTACATACAGAATGGAATATTGTATGTTGATGGCAAAGTTGCCTTTGTAGAAGTGGATCAGTAGAGTTTCTGTGTCACTGCTTTCCGCTTTGTTGCGAACATGCGCGGCCATTTATTAGAGAAATAAACCGCAATGTGTGGCACATAAAGGTGCAGAACACAAGTACTCATCTCAGCAGGCAGGTCGGCCGAAAGTCTTTTTAATCAGAATCAATGACCGCAGTTGGAACGGCACATTGGTTTGCACTTAGCGCGGCATGCAGACTCGTCAGATTTTTCTGTCGGAAGTTGTGTTTTTTTGCATTTGTCGTCAAGCTGGAAATGTGGCCCCGGAAAAGAGATGTCTGGCATCACAAAAGAACTGTAAGACACTTTTAATTTTAGGGGATAACTTTAGGTCGGCCATATTATTATGACACTTGCTGATGCAACTCACCAAATATTCTCTAGAGCCATCACGACCTTGTCACCACATAGCATCTCAGACATAAGATCATAAGAGCCTCTCTGCTCTCTGAAACCATAACATCATGTTCTGGCAGACAATTAACAGCACTGTAACTTTCAGATGTAATATCAGACCTTTGCCCGATGTCATTTCTCATTACACTGAGGTGGTGGAGGTGTCAGCAGTAAGAAGTGACTAAGCCCCCTGATGAATTAGAATGTCAATCTGCATTAAAATCGAAAGCCGGTGATACCAGACATCAGGATATCCTCCATTATGTAGACCTATTTCTGCAGATGCTGAGATCTAATAACGGCAGGCTTTGAAGAGATCGCTGGAGTGGATGCTATGGAGGAACGTTCCCCCAGGAACTTTCACAGTCAAACTGGCAGTAATTGTTTTGTGTCTTACTTGTTTATGATAGAAATTCAATTAGCAATTAATTCTCTGTGCACAAGATAGAGTTCAGAGTTAATTCAATGGAAAAAGATAAAAATGTTTTCTGTGCTGCGCGCAGAAGAATTATTCCAGTGATTAAAACGCTTACATTTTTGGCATGCTTATTGATGTTATTAAAATCTTGGCTGTTACTGTGTGTCAGCAAGGATTCATACATTTCACTTTGGGATGATCTTCTTCCACCAATATAGTAACTAGATTTATTTAAAGCTAGTTTTGGTGGAGGCTAGCAATAGAAAGCTATCCTTAAATGCATAACAGGTAAAAATCCAACGCTTCCTTAAAGGAACATTCCACTTTTTTTGGAAAATGCTAATTTTCCAACTCCCCAAGAGTTAATAAATTGAGTTTTACCGTTTTGGAGTCTATTCAGCCAATCTCCGGGTCTGGCGATAGCACTTTTAGCATAGCTTAGCATAGATCATTGAATCCAATTAGACCAGAACGCAACGTTCAAAGAGTTTTGATATTTTTCCTATTTAAAACCTGACTCTTCTGTAGTTATATCGTGTACTAAGACAGGCGGAAAATGAAAAGTTACGATTTTCTAGGCCGATTTGATTAGGAACTATACTCCTATTCCAGAGTAATAATCAAGGAAGTTTGCTGCTGTAACATGGCCGATATGATATCACGCAGCACCTGAAATTAGTCCCAAGATAGGTAACTTGTATATGTTGACTGAAGTTAGCCTATTTCCACATGCGTGAAAACACTGCGTCTGCTGTCAATGATATCTTAGTCAATGATGAGACAACATGAGTGAAAATGTTACAATAATAATGAACAAAACCAACGTATTTACAGTTATTTTAGAACTTGCTAGTTGTTTATACATGGGCAGAGTGCATCAAGTTTTCTTGTGATTATCGCAACAAAAATGTTTGATTCGGCTGCAGTATTTTTGTGTAGATTTTTGTGTAAAATCGATTTAAATTGCCAAGCACGTGATTCCTCCTTTAAACTACTTCAAAAACATTGTCTAATAATTTCTAGGATTAAATGGTATCAGCATTATTTTTCTGACCTCAAGAAGCATTGGTCTCTCTGAGCTCAAGAAAAACATTGCTCTATTCATAGAAAGACAATGCTCAACATCATCAACAATCTTTCATTGACAATCATTTTAACATTTAATTCTAAATTTAACACAAAATTCATTAATCATTTCTAATAAAACTCTGTTCCCAAATGTTTATGTGTTTTATCTGTTAGCAATTTAACAGACGTTATCCATTTTACATCATATTAACAGAATGTAAATAATGATTATGTAAAGCTTTAGTGTTCAATCAATTATGTCACTTAAAATGATTGATTCATCTCTCTGACACATACATAACTCACATGAAAAATAATATAGTACAAAATAAGGTACAGCATTTACTAGAATACCATTATAATAATTAAGAACTTTCAACCAGTAATACAAAAATGTTTATAAAAACATTGCCTACCCTAGCTTTAACACTTTTCAAAGAACTGTTTTAGCATCAAACAGAATTGCAAAAGATGTTAAAGAGGTTACCTGAACAATCCCTCCACTCGCTATTGATCACCAATTGCCACTGGAATATTATCGCATTGCTGCCATTTAAAAGTGCCATTCCCCGCGATCCCATTTTTCAACCTTTAGTTAGTGTGTAATGTTGCTGTTAGATCATAAATAATACCTGCAAAATGATAAAGCTCAAGGTTCAATGCAAAGCGAGATATTGTCTTTAACAGAATTCGCTTTTCAAGGACTATAGAGAGAACGGCTGGAATCGGACTACAGCCCTCTACTTCCCGGGTACATGATGTCACTTTTCCGAGTGATTTTAGTAACCTCCGCCCACAGGAACAAGCCAAAAAAGGAGCGAGGCCTTACTTAGAGAAGAGGGAGAGCCGCTGGAGTAGTGTTTGTGAACATTTGACTGAGTTGCACGCTTAATTACTTTCACTTTCATCACAGTCCTAAGAATTCAGCTACTCACATTGTAAGATAACCAACGGTCAAATAACAGCTTCCATGACTTTAACATCGGCTGTGAAAGCTGCTCTGTGTAATACACTGATATTGTGTGTGTGCGCTTACCTCTTAAACACTTCTATGAAACGTCCTCTGAAGTCCTGCTTGCAAATGTCTCCTAGTCAATCTGCTTGTTGTATTATCCAACTCGGGTCCAATATAAAAAGGTCTGCGCTTCTGTTATTAGTGTTAATTAATATAACCTGACGCCATTCGGTCCGGTGTCATTTTCCTCGCCATAGTAGGAAAAAAAATGTGATCTCTAACAAAGATTGACGTTTGCACATGCGCTAGCAGACCTCCGTTACACTTCGATCAATCCGCATGTTTTTAACTGATGAAGTGAAGTTGACGCCATTGTTACTGTTTATTGCTCAAAGCCAAAGTTTATGAATACACGTGCAGTGAGAGGGGCACCGACCAATCACAACAGCCTGAGAAGCGTAAGCTCGCTGATATGGTATGGGTGGGACATCTTCAGACACACGCCCTAAGCGTGGAACCAATCAAGACAGACCTGGGCAGCTTTACCAATCAGAGCGTTTCGGAAGGAGGGATTTTATATAGACCAGAAGAAATCCAGTCGTTTTGTTAGAAGGGGACAGCGGTGAACAATAGACTTGAAATATGTGAAATATAAAGCGTTTTTTTAAATTAGAAACATGAACATCCAGTGTTAAACACCCAAAAAACATAATCAAAGCCTCAAAAACAGCAAAAGAGTGGGTCCTTTAAAACATGGTGTTAACCTACAAAACAAACCATGTTTAAACATTTCACAAAGTGCTTGGACATTTTTCACTGGCTATTTCTCTCTATAGGTCCCACTGTATGTTTTCCTGCACCACTTTGCAATTAGCACCTCTCGATTCCTGCTTTCAGCAAACTTAGCCTTCACTTTTCTCAGTAAAATGATTTTCTTCCATCAGAGCAGACTCTTATGTAAGCAAGTGAACACCTGCCAGCCTCTGCCTCAAGACAACAGATGAGAGATACACATCACTGATGTGCTAACAGCCAGACTCGCAGATCTTTTGATTCCCGCAAACACAATTAATTTGAAAACTGTGAGTATGGAGGTAGGCGATGGGTGCGAAAACTGGAGGCTTTCTCTTAACACATATTCTTTGTAAGAAGTAGTCCAATTCTGAAGAAATATAATTCCCATGCCATTTAACCAAATACATGCAGAACAAAATATTTTTGGGCATAAGAAAATATTCACCAAAAAATCACTATTTGAAGGGGGGGGGGTGCTATGTGGTGCACTTCATTTGCTAAATGAAAAATCTCCCTTACAGAAATGGTTCACCCAAACAATTCTGTCTTCACTCCCTAATTTTTTTTCTTCCATGAAAAGCAAGAGGACTTATTTACAGCAAAATGTCCAAGCTGCTCTTTCATAATGAAGGTGAACAGTGACTTTAGCTGTCAAGCAGGTTTAAGGCAAAACGTTTAGCCAATAACAGAATACAGCACATACAGTAGATCATGTTGATTAATAAAATGATCCTTTTTTGAGTTTAGCAGCATCTGATCCTCCGATTCACTGAACAGACAAGAGTAGCTCATTCTACTAAACTTCTCATTTTGTGTAAAAAACTAAATGCTATTCATTCAGTTTGGAATGAACTGGAAGTACTGTAAATGTCGTCATTTACATGTTTGATTAAAAACTGCCTTAAAATTCCACTGAAGTGCCTTGAAATGTACAGGTTTGATTGACGTATTTTGATTGAGGAATTTCTACTAAAACAGTAAATTAGGGCGGGCTTTTTAAGTCCCCCTCCCCCTTTTAAAAAGCCTTTAATTTACCTCACAGCCTGGAATCTGATGAGAAGCTGAAGTTTATTTGTTTATTTCAAAAGGATCCCCATTAGCTGACGCCGAAACGACAGCTAGTCTTCCTGGGGTCCAAACAATACATACAAAAACCCAATAATTACAATCACAATTACTCCCAAATATATCATATGTAAATACACATGAGAGAACAAAAAAATAAAAATAAAATAAAATAAGTAGCACATAATACAATCTTATGATGTTAACAACAAATACAGTCTTAGTCTTTTTTTAAAACCAGTTTTTCCCTTAATTTCACGAACCCCAACTGGAAGATTGTTCCAAAACACAATTGCCCTATAAAACACTGTCCTCTTCATAGAGTCAGATTTAGGTAGGGGTAAAGAGATCTGTCGACTATTCGCCCCTCTTGTATAATGTAAATGCATATCTGAATAGTAAATTATATTATCATAAAAAAATGTAGGAGTCCGAATGGTAATAATTCTATGAAGGTATACTAACATATTAGCAGATAGTCTATGCTTGACCATCAGCCAAGCAAGACGTTCATGCATCTCTGCAACATTGGTTCTCGAAGAACAACCAAGAACCAGTCTTGCAGCCTTGTTTTGAGCCACTTGTAATTTTTTTAAATGACTACTTGATGCAGCAGACCATACAACAGAACAGTAATCTAAATGATACAAAACCAATGTACAAACAACACGACTAAATAGCTGTGAATTTAGAAACTGTGCACATTTACGCACAACTGCAACAGCTCTACCCATTTTAGCCACAACTGTATTAATGTGATCAGACCATGGCAGTGTGGAATCAAGCCAAAGTCCAAGAAGCTTCACCTTTTTTACTTGCTGTATATTTTGACCATTTACATGTAAAGTAATTTTAGGATTATCAGATAATCTATATTTAGAACCAAATATTATACTCATAGTTTTTGAAATATTTAGAACAAGTTTATTTGTTTTGATCCAGTTATACAATTTGCTAATCTCACAAGACAGAACCTGATTAAGCTCTAAACACGTAGGAGCTGCATAATAAAGAGTAGTATCGTCAGCAAACATAGTCAATGTAGCCTTACTGAGTATATGTCATTTATAAAAATTGCAAATAACAAAGGTCCTAGGCAACTTCCTTGAGGAACACCACAATCCAAAGACTTGCTACAAGATAATGCACCATTGAAATAAACTCTTTGCGACCTCTCCGACAAATAGCTCTTAAACCACTTGATTGCTGAGGAAGTGAAACCATAACTAATAAGTTTGGAAATCAAAATTTCATGGTCGATCACATCGAAAGCCGCACTAAAGTCCAGTAATAGTGTACCCACTAGCATTGAATTATCAATTGATGTTAGCCAGCTATCCGACATTTGTGTCATTGCAGTGCAGGTTGAATGACCATACCTATAAGCATGCTGAAACATCGTAGTCAAATCATTGTTAGAAAAATAATCTTGCACTTGCTTAAATACAATCTTTTCCAATAATTTACTTAGAATAGGCAAAATGCTTATAGGCCTACTATTTGAACCACAGAAAGTTGATTTTGTGTCTTTGGGTAAAGGAATTATCTTACCCTCCTTCCAAAGTTTTGGACACTCACCATCAATCAGACATCTGTTAAAAATGTGACAGATCGGTTTAGAGATATGCCCAGCTGATAACTTCAACAGCCGACTATCCAAGTTGTCTGTACCAACAGACCCACCAACAGTCAAAGATCTCAGCAACATTTCCACCTGCACAACATTAACCCGATGAAATTCAAAACTACACAGTTTATCTTTCATAATACACCTTTCAATTAGCTCATTTAAGTTGGAATCAACAGTGTATTTCATTGTCTCTCTAAAGTTAGAAACCTTATTTACAAAATAATCATTAAAATAATTTGCAATCTGTATTGGCTTAGTCAAATAAACTCCATTCCATTCAACAAAAGAAGTACGAGTAGATTTTTTTCCCATTGTTTCATTGAGTACATTCCACATTCTCTTACAATCTGTACCACTATCGTCAATTCTCTTCTGAAAATATTTTTTTCTTTTTCACTCTGTTCACCTTGGTTACCTGATTCCTTAAAATACAATAAAATGTTCTGTCTTCAAACGAGTCAGAAAGAACCGCAACCTTTTTAGCCTCTTCCCTTTGAGCCATTAAGCTCCTTAACTCCGTATCAACCCAAGGAGCACTTTTGGCTTTAACTGTAAATTTCTTTAATGGGGCATGATTGTTAACAACTCTCATAAAACAATCCATAAATAAATTAAGAGATGCATCTACATCATCAATGTCACTTATCAAATTCCATTTAATATTATCCAATTCATTTAAAAAACTCTCCTCATTGAATGCCCTATAAGATCTTTTCATAATAATTTTAGGACAGGCTTTAGGTAGCTTAGTTCTCCTAGAGACAGCAATACAGTTGTGATCACTAAAGCCAACTGTTACAGAAACAGGTGTCGAACACACATCAGGATTGTTAGTATAAATATGATCAATACATTTTGATGTTAAAGATCTTGTATTTTTACTAGAAATTCTTGTTGGCTGATCCATTAATTGAGATAAACCACAGGTGTCTGTCATAGTTTTAAGCTTATTCTTCAGAGGACAATTATCCGACAGCCAATCAATATTTAGATCGCCCAGCCAGTATAGTTCTCTGTTTTCCTCAGAAGTGCAGAATGCGTATTGGCATGCTTAGGTCTAAATAATGTGAATTTTGTCAATGTTCTGGAAAACACTTATACATATCCTTAGGACTAACATACTCGTATTAAAAGCCCAAAACGTATATTTTAAATTGATGTGTACTTAAAGTAAGTTACAGTTTCAGCGTAATCCATCTTCAATTTCATAATGCATTAAAAAAACGATGCATTTAATGGATGTCCCTTAAGAAATACATGTGGGAATATGTAACTGAAGTGTGCATCGCATCCAAATAAGGCTCTGATTGGTGCTATACATTCAAACACATAGTAAAGTTGTTTTGTGAGAGAAGCACCGGTGCGTTGTATGTAAGATTAATGGCTGCCTCTGGCCCTGAACTGCTAAGGCTAACAGAGACACCCTGGCCAGCAGCACACCATTTATAAATCAAGCTAAATGGATCAATATTTCCAGGACTGTGGAGGTAAAGTATAGCAACTCCTGCTATAGGAAAGCCCATTATGAATAGAGAATGAGTCACAACTGGTGGAAACTCGAGGTTGTTCTTTGACCCCTGTGTTTTATAAAATGGTCAATATAATTTTAATCTTTATTACGGTCTCTCACTAAGATTTAAATTCATAAGCCTTCACTAATGCTGTCTTAAAGCTGTAATTCTCAATTTAATGGGTGGACGCTAATGTAATCACATAAAAAAGTTAATTTATAGTTCAGGTTTTAATATCGTCTGAGGGAAAAAATGTGAGGGATTTGTAAATGTAGCCCAACTCATTAACACATGTTGATATCACACCAGTGCTCAACGAATTATTTACTTGATCAATGTTAAAGGAAAAGTTTTCATGTCTGTATAAACCAAAACAGTTTTCAATTCTATTAGCAGCTTCATTAACTTACTGTTATTATTCTGAATTAAATGAAGTAACTACGATCTATACATTATACATACATTATACATTGTACATGTATCCACCATGTTTCACTGTTACGTGATCTGCATATTCATTCACCTAGAATGTACAAAAAAACACTTCAGTATTGTTGAGTACAATTCAACCATGAGAAATACATTTCTTGTATATGAGTGCATCATCTGGGCACTTAAAATGCACTGCTTTTGAATGTGAACACCCTACTCACGCTACTTCTACTACACAAAGGAAAACAAAAGTGCATAAGTTCACAATTTGGGACGCACCTTTTCACTTCAAAAAACCTCCACGTTTGCAGTTTTCTTGGTTTTTAATAATTTAGTTGCTTTTGTATTTAGTAGCTCCCGGCATAAGCAGTAGACCATTCGTGTATTTCTTGCAGATTTCAGGTATGCTAATATCTAAAAAAAAATGTTTAGTATGGTATGATAGTCAACACATGGACAGTCACTGGATTTGACTACTCTCTCTATTCTAACCCCATGGATGCCACACATGCGAGGCACCCAGAATGCTTAAAACAACTGAAATGCGCCTCAGAGTTTTCTGATTGGCTAAACAAAAGCGTTTGCCACACTCAGATTACTTTTTGCTGTTTACAAAGCCTAGAACTGTCACAAACAGGGCTGGACTGGGAAGAAATCGGCCCTTCACCATTTCTCTCGCGTTGTGTGCATTCGCCTTTATAATACGTCCGTCTGAGCGGCCCAAGCGTCCGTTCCAGCCCCATACATTGGCGGCCCACCGGGAAAACTCCCGGAACGCCAGATGGCCAGTCCGCCCCTGGTCACAAAGACAGGTGTTTCTTCTAGACACGTATTTCAGAGACATCTGTCAAATATTACCAAAGACTATTTCTTAAAAACATATATAAATCACTTTTGGTAGGCCAGCTTTAACATTCTCCTCTCCTCCTAAGAAGCTGAAAGGGCAGCCAGCTATCTGTTACAACATCATAACTGTGACCGAACGGATATCTTTTTATGTAGTTCATCGACTCGAGTCAGAACAACTCTAAAGTTGGACTGTATGGTTTCTTCAAGAAACTTGAGAAAATAATGACCCATTTCGCATGTCCCAGATTTGCCGATTCCTTTCCCTCCATTGTGCATCTGTAAAGCAGGTGATGGTGATTTATGAGCGGGAGTAAAGGATGTGCCTGAGATTTGATAATTTCCCCATACCCTTCAGCATCACACTCACCCGGGAGATAAGAGACTGGAAATATTGGCTGAAAGTATTAAAGCCTCATGTGTGCGCTCTGATTATTTTGTCACTTTCTGTAACTGAATTCCTATTTGTCATGCTGAAGCCGACACTAATGTGAAGCTTGACCATGTTCTCTCTTCTTGGAAAAGCTGTATAAAGGATGTCGTAATAATGCAATGGTGTATAAATAGTTGAATAAAGTATACATTTAATGTAGATGCTTTACGGTATGTTTACAAGGGGGGAGATTCTGTATGAACATCTGTAAGATGATTGAGGTGTTGTGGGTGGTTTCCAGGGTTGCTGTGCAGTTGCTAAGGTGCTCAGGGTTTTCTTCTTGCAGTGCCAAGCGGTTGCTAGGGTGTTCTCGGTGGTCGCTAGGGTATTGTATGGTTTCTTCTTGACTAAGTTAGTTGAATTAATTTCGATAAAATCGCTTTGATCACCAAAAAGTAATAGTACATGTGCCCTAAACAAGCCATGTTATATGAGAAATTTATGTTCCTAGCACAAATGCACGACAAGCCAATAATGAAAAATGTTAATTTGATCAAAATCTTAACCTTAAATATAAGCAATAATGATGCTTTGTGTGGCAAATAATAGTAATACTTGTAATTGCATTATACATTATACAATTAATACAGGGAAGGTCTATCCCTAATGTGAAATAAACATTTTCACATTGAAAAATGCTTCAATAGAAATATCCCTCAAATACGTCTGTTCTTGTATAATAATCCAGTATTTACATGTGTGGTACATTTTGATTAATCGTCTATTTTACTTTTCACAGAGGCCTTATGCCACGGACTCTTGACAGCCAGATCACCATGGAGAAAACACCAAGTTACTTCGTGACCCGGGAGGCACCGCGACGCATCTCAAACATGTCCCGCGAAACAAAGCTGATCGTAGTGGTACGCAACCCCGTGACCAGAGCCATCTCCGACTACACACAGACTTTGTCAAAGAAGCCCGACATCCCCTCTTTCGAGGATCTCGCTTTCAAGAACAGAAGCCAAGGCATCGTGGACACCTCCTGGAACGCCATTCGCATAGGGATGTATATCATTCACCTGGAGAACTGGCTGCAGTACTTTCGCCTCTCGCAGATCCATTTCGTCAGCGGCGAGCGGCTCATCACGGACCCGGCCGGAGAGCTGGGCCGCGTGCAGGACTTCCTCGGCCTCAAACGCATCATCACGGACAAGCACTTCTACTTCAACCGAACGAAAGGCTTCCCGTGCCTGAAGAAGCCGGAGAGCAGCAGTCAGCCCCGATGCCTGGGCAAGTCCAAAGGCAGAACTCATGTACAGATCGACCAGGAAGTCATTGAGCAGCTTGGAGAATTTTATAGGCCATTCAATGTAAAATTTTATGAAATGGTGGGTCATGACTTCAGATGGGATTGAGGAAAAAAAGGACCTTGGTGAAACCAGCTTTCTGCTGGTGAGTGAGTCATCAAATTAAATCAGTTTGTCCATTGTTAGCGGGACAAGAAAAGAAACCTCGAATTAATTAAGACCCGATGCTCTTAACGTATTAAAAAGCCTCATAAGCTTATGAAATTATGAAATATGGGCAAAATAGAAAGTTGTATGTACTGTAGCTCGAGAGATTTTGCCTTTCACACAAAATGCTTTAATACATTTAGAAGTCACGCAAGGTCATTCGATCAACGGAATAGCCAAGGATCTCTCGTTCGGTCTCACGGCCTGTTTGGTAAGCACAGCGTTGCTTTCATTCATTGTCCTCCTGTTACTATTTAAAATACTCAGCCAAGTCAATCATCTTGATATGAAATAGAAACCCATAAAGCATACAGTGACTGCTGAGGTGTGTCATTACTTTTATCTCATAAAATGTAACACAGGAAAACAAATTAAACAAACCGCACTGACTTTCACCCTGCAGTACATGAAGTTCATTCGGGTGTTTGTGCGTGTCATGAGAACTACCTCTGTGATATATTTCTTTGCTGACATTGAGTCAAAGGATATATAAAGCAATGGTTCTCAACTGGTGGCTCGACCATCTGTTCTTATAGGGTCGTGGACAGCGGGTATAACAAAATGTAATTAATCATATAATCGTATCGGGTTGAGTTTTCCAATTTTTTGCTGACGTAAATCCGAGCGAACTATACATAATTTGGTGCAAACTCACTCCGTAAAAGCCAAAACCAAACTGGGCAGATGTCAACTTGGCCAGGTTTGGTGACGTGCCCATATGCAGGAGTCTTAAAGGTCCAATGTGTCATGTTTGGAGTATCTGTTGACAGAAATGAAATATAATATACATGAATATGTCTTCAAAGTTGTATAAAGACCTAACATAATGAAGCGTTATGTTTTTATTACCTCAGAATGAAATATTTCTACATACACCACGGGTCGCATACATGGAATTCGTCAAGTTCGTATCTACAGTAGCCCTAAACGGACAAACTGCTCTATACATCGTGTTTCGTAAATACGTTATCTCCTTCGGCTAAGAAGCAAAAAAGTGACGACATAGTGCTTCCAAAGGGAGGGGTGGAGTCAGCCATTGGCTGTAATTCACGACCTCGCCGCTAGATGTCACTCAATTTCATACACTGGACTTTTAAATGTCCGATAAAAAATAAGAGGCTGAAAAATAGTCATATAAAACTAATTCATAACTGCCCGATATTGTCTCTTCACTTCTTTCAAGCTACAGTCCCTTCATTAAAATCAATACATGAGAAAACATACAAGGTTTATTCATCTAATGGCCTCTCCTCTTTTATTGTGAATGCAGAATTTGTAACATTGTGATTGAAGCAGAGCCTGAGTCCATCCGTCCGAATGATGAATCAAGCATTAGTCCTTTAAAACACATCAATGTGCTGTGAAAAGGTCTAGCATTGATTCGCTATGATCATGAGGGAAGAAACAACGCAATTACCGGCGGAGGCCAGTTTAACCTTCAAAGTAAATACCGAGAAATAAACAGACAGTGCTGAAAATGTCATGAACTTTGAGCTTCTCCGAAGCAGCTTGGACCTCGGCCTTAATAACTATTGTCAACAGTCAGGTATGCCTTGTCGTTTTTTCACCGCCTGTCAGAGAGAGTTTGCATTAGTACTGTATGTCAGTGATTTTAAATGGCATCAATGCTCAATCCACATGCGGCTATATCAACGGTAATACTGACTACATTTGGTATATGTAGACCATCTGAGAGCCGTTAGAACCCTGACAATTTCAATTTTGTATTGCACAAAATATTTAAACACTAAGTCAAATAAACAAACGTTTTTATTGCAGTGCGTACGATGCTCTTTAAAACGTTTTCAGATCATGCTGGGATAACATGGATCATCAGCTTTTGCACAGATCTGTGGAGGATATGCCAGCTGTTAATAAAGCAAAGGGAGATGCACCAAATACTAACATACTAAAACATTGTGATTTTTCATTTAATTATATATTTCATTTAAATGAATTGAGTAATTTGTACTTAAAAAACAGATTAATTCCTCTCTTAGAATCAACTGTAAGTTGATAACACTGAACAATAAGGTTTCATTTGCTAACATGAGTCAGTAAAAATGAACATACACCGAACAATACTTTTACAGCATTTCAACATTTACTAATACATTTTAAACGAGTAGTTCACTGAATAATGGTCCCCATTGACTTGACCACAGTCTATTTTATTACTACTATGGAAAGTCAACGTGGACCATTTTTTGGTTGAACTATTCCTTCAGGTCAAAATGTTGCATCTGTATGTGTTAACGCACATGAACACGAATGTACAATTGTATTAAATGGTATGTTGTTAATTTTTCAATTAACAAACATTCATCAATAAACAATGAGCAATATTTTACAGCATTTATGTAAGCTAATGAATTTAATAATGTAAATTAATCGGCCTTATAGTAAAGAATTACCTGAATTATAAATTGGTAATTGCTAAAACAATATTACTCAATATCTACATAGAATGGATGTATGCAAAACCGGTCATGTGTGTTGCAGAAAAAGTCTCTAATCTCTAGTGCACCAGCTGTTTATTGTCATCATTTTCACAATTGCTACACAACATCATACACTGAGAAATGTGTAATTCAGATGAGCCTCATCGTACCCGCCGTAATATAATCCATTTTCAGCAGAAGTTTTAAAAGCACAAACGCCAAGAAATACACGGCTGTAACCTCTTAACACTGGGATAACACAGCAGATGTTAAACATGCTATGCTGATACAGACAGGCACGGTAAAAGAGGGGAAAGGTGCATTGCAACAATATGTTCCACCATTACAAACTTCAGAAATAGATGTGTTAATGAGCAAAAGAGAGCACATCGCTCCACACTCGAGACATCATTTGAGGTGCTGAAGAGGCATCATCCATCTGCTGAATTTCACAGCAAATCAACCAAAAGAACCAAGCTTCCCTTCATACCTCAACGCAATGTGTACATCAATATTCCCACAGACTACACAGAACTTCCTCAGGTGCACATCTCTTACAGTTCATAGGGAGAAAGTATTTTTTCAGTGCTACGTGAAAATAAATTGAGTTTCTCAAGAGGAAAGAATCCCCGAAATCCCACAGATGTCAATGAACGGAAACACCTGCTGAGCGCGTTCAAAAGCAAGGGATCCGAGGGGACGTGGGGTTTTCTATACCTGTTAAAGAGAGATTTTGTGCATGACACATAAAAAGTCAATCTCCTGTAAAGCAGTGCTGTTTGTTATATAGGTCTGCAAAGAAGGTTTCTGCAAAGAGCCTCTCAATTAGCATTCTATCTATTTGATAAGGCCAACCTCTTGTCACGGCTGTCAAGACGGAGACGATTTTGTGTCCTGCATGCATCCGTTTCAGCGTTTAGAGCTCAGACTGGCATGTAGAAGGAGAGAGGCCATCAGAGGGCTATGAGTGTCACAACACTGTCTCACCTAATGAACGGCATGCCAGAAACGTCCGTCTTCATGCAGTATTAGTCCATCCTTGTTAAAGACAACAAAAAATGAGCTGGGTTTGCACGGACCGTGGTCACATTTATTTAAGCAACCAAAAGGGGGATTGTTGTCACTTGATTAAAAAATGTGGCAGTTTGTTGGGTCTTTTAATAAGGTGTATCGCAACTTCTATAAATAGTGTGTGCAAACAAAAGGTCTGGGAATCCGAAGAAAAACGTGGTCATTAAATGAAAGCGCTTAACTTATAAGTGTAGGGGGTCAAACTAAATATCACATGAGCCTTTTTTGACATTGGCATTTTGCTTCTTTAATATAGTCGCTTTAAACATATTTTATAAAGTATTTACTATTGTTCTGAAATGTGGAAAAATATAGAGATCAATAGAAATCCTGCTGTGGCGTAAAGGAATCAAAACTATGTTATAGTCTATGGAGCCATTCTTTGCCAAGAATTTGCAATCTTGCCATTTTATTTCTGGCTAACAGCTCTTAGTACTGTTAGTCTTGAGAAGTCCAAAAAATGAAGGCATGAAGGATCTTTTTGCATGCAGTTTCTAAATTATTGTCCGTTTTTCTGAATTTACTATTTATAGGTGTTTAGTTAAAATGATCAGTTTTGTTTCGTTCTGTGAAATGTCCTATTTCTCCCAAGTTTCAAAACATATATATTGTTTCTGTTCGCATTTATTTGAAGAAAATGAAAACAGGTCAAAATAACAGAAAAGATGCTCTGTATTTTTCTGACCTCAAATACCGCAACGAAAACAAGTTTATATTCCCTTGTTTTATTATTTGTACATGTATTTAGGAAAGGTTTAAAATGATTTTTAATGTGATAACCTGGATTTTTATCACAGTTTTCATGTGTGTTGTCATACTGTCTTGTCTCACTCCTGAGGTTTGATTTTGTTGAAATTCAACAGACACTGCATACAGGCTAAGTTGGCACAATATCACAAAATGAAATCATTGGAATGAGTGACGAAATCAAACTTAACAAAAGATACATTTAATTGTATACTAATGGAAAATATCATGTCCCAACTGTGAAATGTGTGGTGCGTGGAACCAAAACTTACTGAAGCATATTTATGGAAGGTGACAAAAACAGGCAAGCTTCTTTATTTACACACAGAATACCTAATGCTGTCATAATATGCAGTGCTGAATGAGAAATTGCCTTTCATATTCCGCGGAGCATTTTGAAATAAGAAAATAGCTTTTTATTTAAGGAAAGATGAATTTTAATAGGGCTTTTATACTATATACTTGGGCATAAAAAGTCTTTCACAGCATTAAAACTCATTAAATAAAATCCAATGGGGATAAACAAACAAACTCTCACACCACTGCTATGCCCCAGAATGTTTACCTCAGCATTTTAAGTGATTAGATGTAATTCTCTGAAGTAATCACCTCTGCCCTGCCGCGTGCACGGCCAAACTGATGAGCCAAGCACACATCCCTGAAGCGGTCGCCCCTGCGTAAAAGTGTGACACTTGTAAAAAGCTTGTCATGTTTTGACACGGCTTTAAATCTTTTTTATCGCCATTAAAGTAGCAGTGCATTTTCGCTGCGCGCTCACGTGAGCTCCAGAACCTTTAATGGCGACAACGACTTTGTGGATTTTTTTCATAGCGCCTCACCTCTCTGCATCCCGGAGGGTCGAACCCACACAGCACACAAGATAATGAGAACGGTGGCTGACTGCGGTACGAGGCAGAAGTACGTGCCCATGGATGATTTATTGCGTAACGGTCGGACATATCCCACCCTCAAAGGATTACTTATTATGTACAAGTATCACGTGAGCGAGCCTCTTCCTGCTTTGGGACACGCGTGGCTTTCAATTCACAGGATCCAGCAGGACTGCTGCACCCTGACAGGGATGATGTAAGGTAATGCACAGAAGTAGGGGGTTGGTTTAAAAGCAGTGGTAGAAATGGCTGATGAGGGTGTGTAATTGAGAGACCTGGAAGCAGCTCTTCTGATTCTTTATGCTTGACATACTCAACCTGACAGCGCTTGTGCTACGCTAATGACGACCGAGCTATTAGAGCTGCAGAGCACACAGTTGGCAACTTTGATGAAGTCAAGGTCTCGACATATCAATGCGGCGAGAGAGAAACAGAACGAAACCCACACGCCCGAGCCTGCATTCGTTATAATGCACCATAACAAACAGAACCTCAATAAATACAGTGCACAGTTTATACAAAACTCAACTCTGCAATCTGATGGAAATATTTGTTTATACGTGCATCACAGACAAAATGCGATGGCATGCAAAAAGCAGTTTTTTGTGCAAACATAAACATCCTATATAATGTCTATCCCTGTTCCAAAAATAACCCTGACAAATTTCTTCCAAATTACCAGATTAACTTTTTTTCGGCATCAGTACCAAAACGCTGGTACACTGTGATGTCATGAACCAAAAGTTTCCTCTTACCGGCTGCGTCGTTGCCTGCACTGAAAAAAGCATTTTATATAAACTGGCCGAGAGCAGAATGAAAAAGTGCGATTAGCATAGGAACAGATTTAGTTTGTGTATATAGTTTTGTTATGTCCTATATCTGAAAACATGCCAGGGACAAGTGCAGTGAATATTTTGATTAGTTTCATTTTTTTGACAAACCTTTACATGAATGCTGTTGCTCCTGAACGATTGACATTGTATCGTACAACTTTAAACTAAACTCCTGAACTGCTGTTTTGACTTTAGTAAACTTCCATTCTTCACATTTCAGTTCAGTGCAAAATGCGTCATCTGCATCAGATTTTCACGACTGGCCTATCAAACCACCTGCAATCAATGCATTGCATACCAGCTCACTCGAATGATAAGCACCAACAATGCTAATAAAATTCCAATTTGGCAAAACAAGAGGCTGCCTGGGCACGGGTTCAAAACTCTCAGCCATCTTCACCTCCCCTCAGAGTCGGGCTTGTCAGAAACCTCCTCGGTGCTGCTCATTTTCCTGTGGCCTGTCGAACACGCGCCGGTCGCTTACCTTTCGGAAAGGTCAACCGCTGAACACTTCTCCAGGCAACAGAGTCTGGCTAATTAAGCTCCAGCAGCGGAGCGTTCTGAATCCCCAGACGCCCGACGCCGAGCGAAGACCTCGGCGGGTCATGGGCATCTTGTCCCAGATTCATTCCATTTGCATTTTCTTATAGTCAATGCACAATATAATCCCTCAGGATCATCCGCCGAGAGTTGGAAAACGTCTATGACAGGAAAGGAGAGAGGAATCCGAGATGCTCGGAGCAAAAACTGCTTGATGAATGAGGGTGTGAATGTTTTCTGTCACTGGCTCTGCATTCGGGACATTCACCGAACTAGACACTGGAATGAAGGTCTGGCGGTATTCATCTTAAAGAGCGCTGGCGATTGCCTGTTTTGTTTTCTCATTGCGTTTACATGACGTGGTTGCTTGAACCGGAGGAAAATTGTATTGCACTTTCACAGCCAGGGTGACAAAATGGGAAACGCTGTTGTGTCTCAAATTTGTCTCACACGATTCTCCCGTAACACAACTGTTGACATAAGTGAAGAGCATTTGATTATTTCAATCCACATTCAATTGAAGAAAAATACTCTCTACTTTTAATTTGGGTCGGGAATCGAAAATCGAAAGGCTAGGAATCGGATCGGAAACAAAAGGAATAGGAATCTGATACTTGAGAAGAAAATTTCAATACCTCTTATCAATGACTGCGTACATATTTTCAGAAAAGTACACGCGTCACATGATCTACATATCTCAATAAATGCCTTTATGAAAAGTAACAATATTTTTACTATAGTAAGCATATTTTAACTATGTTATTTGCATTAAAAAGCAGAGAAACCACAAATTAACCATAGTTTCATTATAGTTACTACAGTTTAACCATGATGTAGTTCAGCTATGGTAACACAAATGGTAATAAATCAGAAAAAACATGGTTCTATGTGTATATATAAACAAAACGGTGCTCATAAATATACCAAGTCAATAAGCAGGCTAAATGACCATACAGGTTGATATCTGAATGTTTTACTTCAACTTTGGGATCAAAACTGGGAATCGAGAAGAATCGAAATCGAGAAGCAGAATCGGAATTGGAAAAATTGAACCCGCTTTTAATTGAAAGCATCATTATCTTGGCAAGCCTCCATATCACCACTGTCAAGGCAAAACAACTAAAACAGTAAAAGACCCCATTCGTGATTTCTTCATTCCTGTGTGGGGTCCACAGAGCAGAACTGGAGCAATTCCACACCATTTATCACACTCTGGGTAGAGTGTTAAATACATTCTCTCTGAGCTATTACTGTGGGTGAGATCACAGACAGCTCGGCTTGGAGTGATGCATCAAGCCATTACACAACAACAGTCATAATGCCAATGCATCAGCCAAATCTTGTTCCACTACTGTTTCGATCCATGCACATGATATGCTCACATGTAAATGAGCTTGAGCGGGCCAGCTTCATAAACATTCCTGTGTTAAGAGAGACATTCACATATTCACACACACAACCCACCAAGTATCCTTCGTTGCCACCTCCACACGCCAATGAGCAAAACGCTAAAGACACGCCAAATGTGATGAACTGCTAAACCTAATCACAAGGGTAAATGATAAAACCATGCATCTTTGAAACGGCTTTTTGTTATAGCTTTAGAACAAAACTGGGTTTTACTTTGTGGGGAGAAAAAAGGAAAAACATGCTGCATGGTTGGTTGTCTCCTTGACTGTGATTGTGTAACAGCGCGTCAAAATCCACAACTCTGAAATATTACAGTCTGCAATAATACACCCAATGGTTTCGCTATAAAGTGTCAGGAACAATTTGTACCAATCATGGGGAATATGAAAGGTATTCACATGAATTATGTGCAGTGGGCAGTAAAATCACTGTAGGCCTCCACATCTTTGCTCACCGGAGCCTGTGAATAACACTTTTTTCACTGTCTTTAATGTGACAGTTCATTTTCTAATGTCAGCTCTATGTTTATACAACAAAAGTAATAAAATACAGTAAAAATTGTTAAAATACGGAAGAATATTAAGGGACCATTTCAAGTTTTCATTTATTCAGCATTTCTAGATGTATTTTGGACGTTTCAGTCCAGTGTTTGTTGAATTAAAAAAAAATCAAGCCTCAGGAGTGACAAAGTCTGACAGCATGACAAGACACATGAAAACTGAGATAAAAATCAAGGTCGTCACATAAGAAAATGTTTTTCAAATACATACAAATATTACTGTTGTATTGCTTAAAAGTGAATATGAACTTGTTTTCTTTGGAGTATTTGAGGACTGAGAAAAGTATTTTCACCTGTTTCCCCAGTTTTCTGCAAATAAATGCAATAAACAATGTTTTTATTTGAAATTTTGGAGAAATATTATTAGTAGTTCACAAAATAAAGCAAAATCGATCATTTTAATTAAACACATACATATAAATAGTAAATTCTGAAAAACTGAAAATAATTTTCGAATGGTCCCTAAATTCTTTTTGAGGCTGTATATAGTTTATATATATATGAATGTAGTAATGAAGTAAAATAATTAAAATGATGAAACATCTATAACTTATTTTTGCATAAAATTCAGTGACAACCACCAATTAATGATATATTGAGCAGATTGTATTACAAGGGCCATCTTAAAATGAACTACTTTAAAATCATAAAATATCAAAAACGATCCAATTTATTATGAGATTCATGCCAAATATCAGAAAATGTTATGTCAAAGGACAAAAAGTCTTAATAATCTTTTATCTAAATCAAATAACTTGGAACAGCCTTCCCGTATCAGATGACATCACCAATCCATCTTTGTATCTTTGTTTTCACCCCCTCCCCTCTTCTTAACAATCGAATTGATTCCCGATGGATAAAATATCGTACAGTACCACCCTCTTTTCTCACCAAAGATCCTGTTTCATTTGAAAAGTACGTCAGACTACAGGAATAAAATGTCTTGCGAACACGGTTTCATGTTGACTTTAAAAGCAGGATTAAATTTTGCAGTAAGTTCGACTTTTTTCTCTCTTTTCTGTTTGCGAGAGATCAGCTTTTCAGATTTTTCCTCCTTAATTGACATCCTACGTGTGAAAGTGTCGTGCCGTAAAGGCATCGAATAACGCAAAGATGAATCATTCAGAATAATTGCTTTGTTGATACTGAGAGTGACATTGGAGAGGGTCTGCTTGTGGCATGCTGGGGAGGGGAAGTCTATGTCGCTCTTGAGAAGTCTTTGAAAAACAACCCCTGCCTGCGGGGACACAGGAGTCCTGGCTATGTTTCAGGTGATCCGCGCCGAGGACCCGAGGAGAGGTCGATACGGCTAGAGACACGGAGGCTGGCCTTCGGAGCCGGTCTCGGCCCTTCAGCACTGTAAACGTCTATACAAGGTCAACTCAGGTATTTATAGAGCTATACTTCAAGATTCCTGTAAATCTCCATCACCTGCACATTTAGATCAATTTACATGGATTATTTTATCTTTTAATTAACAACATAAATCTGGCATCTTTGTTATCTAAAGAAGGTTCAGTGAAGAGGTGTTGAAACGTTATGCTGACAGGGCAAACATGAGGCCTTTAAAGGAGACATTTTTAATTAATGTGGACATAAAAATAACTCGAGAGCACATCAGGCTGTCACGTGTGTCATAGACACGAGCATCACAACATTACAGAAACATTATGCAGACGGACTTAATCTACCCTGTTCCATTAATAAAGCATTAGTAAAGTACACAAATATTTCAAGGGGCCAGAAAGACGTCCAACCATCGCTGAAATATGAAAAGCAGGATAAATAAGTTATACTGGGAAATATATAAATAAACAGGCCTCACAGTTGGGGAATGAGCAGCGCTCACGGAGACGCGTTTCATCAGAGGAACGTTTCAATAGAAGCTTGTGAAGAAGTAAAACTGGTCAAGTGCTTCCAAGGCTGAAATAATGTCTGAGCGGGATGCAGAATCTCTACTGAAAAGATCTTATTTTCATTTCTCCTCCTTTTACTTCAAGGACACTTCAGATGGAAAGGACTACATCAAAAACTTCATTCTTTTTTGTAGACTAAACTCCATGGAAGTGCTTTAAGGTTCAAAGAAACAGCTTTTGCTCTAAAAAGCTGTGAGTTTGGGGTTGATATGTCATTCATTTCACATTTGCCGTTGCGCGAGAAATATAAATGGAATACGAAATTGATGACGTGCAGTACCCCGATAGGTTAAATTAGACAAAATGGATTTCAATGTGTTTTGTTTAACATGCTGGATGTACATTATCCCATGCTTTACACGACAACTTGGTAAATAAATACATGGATTTAATTTTTTCTAACTACGGACCAATCACAATTCATGAATCGCAGATACTATCCCTAATGTACATCTTACATAAAATGTGATACTTTTATTATTTTTTATCATGTCATAAGTATACATTAGAGCTGGAATGATGTGTCAACCGAATCGCTTACATAGACAGACGGGACATCGCAACAAAGTAGAAACCATTGCGGCTTGCCGTGTTTTGCCGGTTAGGACAAAACTTTAAATAAAATGTAAAAGATGGCATTTTTCTAATGTGTTGGGATGTCGTGTTGCATACATGGGTCAAAGACGTTAAGATGTCCCTCAAAATAAATTTACAAAAGTTATTTAATGTCCATAGAAAGAAAATTAGATGTAAGTTAAATGCCTACTTTATGGTTTCAACTAAGTTTTTGGAGAATAAAATGTCAAAATTTGGTTGAAATAATGTTATAAAAAAACAATATTTATGTACAAATTCAAACAACATAGTTATTCTGACTTGTACATATTAAAATATAAAAAAGAATGAGGGAGCATATTTCATTTTGCTGTGCTTCAAATGAGTAAAACATTCTTATTGACAAATGGTCAAAATTAAAAAAAATCTTTTAATATGTCATAAATAGATTTTTGTTGTTAATACGCCTACAAGATTTTCCGGTAAATCATAGACAAATTATTCGATATTTATTTTTTGCTCCAAAAAAAAGCAATTCAATTAAACAGAAAATGTTTTAAACAATTTAAAGCAGAATAACACTTATTGTTTTTATGCTTAAACCCTTTTTCGTCTTTGACTCACATATTGTCGCACGTGTCGTCAATAAGGTTAATATCTGGCATTACTGTCAAAACAGAGTTATTCACATATTCTTGTTCTGTGACACCTTATTTACATTGTGAAATTTTTCTTTACATGGTGTACATTTTGTACTTTTTTTAGAGAACAAAAGGGTTTTATCTACAAAGCAAAATGAAATCCAAAAACTTTGAAGCTTAAAATCTCGAAATTGCTCAGAGAGTATAGATAAAACCTCATCATTCCAAGGCGACGACATTACTATACATTATATAAATACACTTTAGTTGACAATTGAGTATTACAGAGAGTCAATTCAATAAATCCACTTCAGTAATGAATGAATAAAATAACTGCCGACTGATAACCTACACCTCATTCTTTCCTTCTAAAGCTGTCGCAGAAGAAGTTATGCTCTCTATATGCCACTGGAACCCTTTCTAATCTGAGAGAAGGTCTAACAAAGATAAATAGTGGCCTTTGCGATGCCCCCCTGATTTCTGTCATGCATCCTTGCACCGGGGAGGGTCAGAACAACTTCCTGCCACACATTTGTAAGACAGAGAGACATGCCACGGCTGAGACTCTCAACGCTTCATCATGTAAAGGTCACTGGCATTACTGTAAGAAGCTCCTGACAAGAGTCCACTGACAGTCTATGGAGAGATATGGGCCAGCACTTTTAATGCAGCGCGGGTGCCATCACTGCAAATGGAATTTTAGTTCATCTGAAATCATGACTGAAATTTCCCCTACATCACCCGGCTCGCACCCGCCTGGCTCTGCAGCTGCCGTCGAGTTGTGCTCGGCAAATATATAAAAATTTCATACGAGCGGGCCGACACTGTCTGGTAAGGTAACGTATTGTACTTTTTTTTATCGAGCCTGCCACAAAAACACTGCCCTGATAGGACCTGCTTTGTGCCTTATGGTGGAGTGCTGCTGACATTGCTATTCCGCGGTTTGCAGACTCTTTGAATACTAAAAAGGTATTATTATACCGCAAACCAATTTTAAATTCTCACCTCGCAACAAAAGTCTATATCTAAATAGCTACACATACAGTACATAAAAAGTGTGTGTGTGTGGAGCATGGCTTTCTAGATTTGTTGAAAACATCTTCTGTTAAACATTACATATCCCGGACTACAAACTTGAACAATCACTCAAAAGCGCTTCATGCAGGTAGACAAATCGGTTTCAAGGGACCTCTCACCTCTAATCTGCGACCTCTAGAAGAGCTATTTTATGAGGCTATCCTCATAAAAAAAAGAAAACACATGAGCTTAAGTCACGAGGCTCCATACAGTGTGTCTGTCAGCTTCAAAGCGAATCACTCCCGAGCTGTAGTTTTTTTGATCACACAAGACAACTGATGTTAAAGCTTCTGAGAATATTTATGCTTTTACTCCCCAGCTCGCTGCAGGCGATGGAAACATCCATCAGCAGGCTTCTCTCCAGGAGAAAGTGATTGTGCCATCAATGTCTCTGCGGAGTGGATAATTATCACCGCCCTGCCCCATAGTGAACCGCTGTCACGTTTGTGGATGTTTGTTGATTTTACCACTTTTGCCTTATCTCAAATCCAGCTGTAAGAACATTCTCAAGACACACAATAACGAGCAGAGAACGATAATGCAAAGCAAAATGCTGTTTATTATGTAATATTCGAGGTTAGATGAGGTGACATTTGCGCGTTTCGTAAATACGTTGTCTCCTTCAGCGAAGAAGCGAAAATGTGACGACATCTTAGTCCTGAGTCCCAGATAGTGTCCGCCTCCGTAGTGCTTCGAAAGGGAGAGGCGGAGTGAGCCATTGGTTGCAGTTTGCAACCTAACAGCTAGATGCCGCTAAATGCCATACACTGGACCTTTAACCTGATTCACAAAGGTAAGATTATAATAATGATTTATCATTTGAGCTGTCGGGTACAATTATGCAGAAATGTAAGTTTGACTATTCAATCCATGAAAATATATACGCACTCCTGGTGAAAAGGATGTCCAACTCTGGACAATTGATGTCTTTTTTTACTGAAATATATTATTAAAGATTTGTTTACAACTTTGTGTTCATGCTGCAAAGCTGTACTTGGGGTGTAAACTGAAGCTCAGTATTGAGAAACATATTTTCCCAGCCACAAAAAAAATCACACTCAACACATGCAAAGTTTACGCAGACATAGCCCAGTAGAATGACTACGAAATATTACTATACAACAAGAGGATCAACAAATATTAACAACAGATAAAAATATAGTCAATGTTTACTTTATTACCAGCAAGCTTTTTTGTCATGCAATTGTATTAGATTAAGAACCATATTCCCCGACATGCTCTGTTTTGATTTTTGCCAAATCATTTTGTCCAATAGAGTTTGTCCATTTTGTTCCACACACCTCATCTGATGGTTTACTAGAACCTATATTTTACAAATATGCAGTACCTAGAAATCACTACTTTATGTAAAGTAACCTTCAATTTTATTTGAAAAAGAGATGGCGAAAGATAGGCAGTACATATGGATTGCAGTTTTAACATTCTGTCTAATACTGAGATCACTGTTTGTCCTCAGTAGATTGTGGAAGTACAAAAAACTTGTTTTTTTTTACAGTCACAAGTTCCTACAGTACGTTTTTATTGTACAATTAACTTTTATCTCCCGAGAAGTGGAATCCAATCCCTCACAATAGGACTCTTTATAGCAATTACAATCGGCTCACTATCCAAACACTAACCATTTTTACTTTATATTCTATGGTCTATTGTATTACACTTCGGACGATATAATTCAATGCTAGCTCAACACCAGAAGAACTTCCCGTTTGAGTTTTTTTAACACTACACAAACAATACAACCAACAGAACATTTATAAACAAATCAAGATTTTTTTATGTATGTAAGATTTAGAAATTAAATAAATAAACATTTAAATGGAAGTGAATCTGGAACAGCTGTTTACATTGCAAACTGCTCTATATTAAAGGGATAGTTCACCAAAAAATGAAAATTATGCCACCATTTACTCACCCTCAAGTTGTTGTTCTGTTAACCACAAAGAAAGATATTTTGATGTATTTATTCATTTTCAGTTCTGGGGCACCATTGACAACCATAGTCGAAACATTTTTTTTATATTTTATTGGTTCTGTTAAACACAAAATAATATATTTTAAAGATTGAATGAATGCAAACAGTTCTGGGGCACCATTGACTACCATTGTCAAGTTATCCTATGGTAGTCGGTGATGTCCCAGAACTTACTAGCATTCTTTCAAATATCTTCTTTTGTGTTTAGCAGAACAAAGTCATTTATACAGGTTTCGGAACAACTTGAGGGTGAGTAAATAATGGCAGAATTTTTATTTTGATGGACAGACAGGAAGTGGTGGAATCAATAGTATCAAAATCTGACACAGGCCAGATCGACACCTCTGTCCCCGTGAGCACAACTGCGCTTTATATTCTGTGAAGACATGCCCACTGCTCCACTCACTTCAAACTCCGACACGATGATTTAAATTGAAGCTGTCAGTTTCTACACTCGTACACATCCGGCATAACTCAGACTCGTGTCTTAGCGGTGAAATACCAGCAGCTTGCATTCCTGAGTGCATCCCTCATCACTAGTCAGTGTGCTCTGACCTAATGCCCGCATTAATTATTTAAAACAGCAAAAACGCTGATAGAAGTCGCATTAGTGCGGCTGGGGCGTTGTGACACTAAAATATGTGTTGATGCACAGTGGCCTACTTCCTGTGCGAATTCGCCGTGGCGACGGTTATTAGCATTATTCTATTTATACATCTAAACTCTGAACTCCCTCGAGCGAGACTCGCATAAACGTGATAAGCGATTCGGCAAGTGCGACGGATAAATCTATTTACTCACACAAAATCCATGTGATGGCTTTTTAATAGAGGCCATTATCATTGTTTCCAGTGATACAGTGCTATTCCATTAGACGTTAATTTCTCTGATGATTAGATAAACAAATGCCCTCATGAAATGGTGATTATGTTTCCTACATGCGAATCGAATGCACGGGATCGACAGCTCCACGGGATGACATGACGTATTTGGGTAAAGCGTGCCGAAGCACGTTCAGGTGAGCGCGGCGCGCCCGGCAGCCTGTTGACAAACAACTCCATCACCTCCACCGGGTCGAGCTGCATCGAAATGACTGAAATAATTCAATCAGGATGTAATTGCGACATCAAAGCGCATCGATCGCAATATACAGCGCAAGCGCATTCCTACAGAGAGAATAAAGACATGCAGTTCAGAGTCGGTGCCAAAACTTCTGACACGATCTTTTATCTCCTCGTGTAGTTAAGATATCCTCCAAAAGCTTGTATTAGATAAAAACTACTTTACCAGTCGCATCCGAAACGGAGAAAATTGCACAAACTGTTGGCTGTTACCCAAGCCTTGTGTAACCACATTGCTCACGGACAGTTTTTCTTTTAAACTCCTTTACGGTTTGAACTTTCTACTGTTATTGCCTTTAGACTGTGTATGTGTGTCATAGTGTATTTGTGCACTTTTGATGTCCGGCCCACAGTTCCCCCCTCAGGGATCAATAAGTTACATCCATCAATCTGACCGTCTGTAATAACAAGCTCGACCGTAACCATCTTCCACACAATCTCCTGCAATTTTGAAAAGAGTGAAACAGACTTTCCACCTACACGGACGTGAGAAGCGGCATTCAAATACAACGTCGGCGCTAAAAGCCTCATAATTAATAGCTCTGGCCGTGTTGTGACCGAATCAAGACCCGATGGCCACCCTTTTCCATGCATATCTCGCAGAACAACACGCTATCACTTGAGAAATCACTCAGCATCCTGCGCGGGTCCTTTGGGAGGGTGAAGCTCTAAGTGCACGAGCACCCGTGTCATTAGCTCGTTCTCCATCTCCTTGATTGCACGCACACGCTTACACGCTTACCTCCCCCGCCGCGAATTCATAAGAACCCTACGTAACTACAGCTTTTCCTTCATCTCGGCTCGTCCAGTTATCAGTATGTTTTCTTTGTAGATTCAAAGAGATTATCAATCATGTTACCGGAGGGGGGCCTGTCGAGGGAAGCAGCGGGATCCACCGATAGTTTTTTTAACATTCAGAGCGCTCGCTCGTGGTAGGAGAGACGCGGAACGGGTTTCATCCACTCAACGCATGCTTTGCATACTATACTATCAGAGCGGGATGACACTTAACAAGCTGATGAGTCCCGTGACTGGCAGAGGTCAGCGCTCGGGTGGAATTTATTTCACGCTCTGGTTTAACATCTGGCGCGGTGTGTGACAGGCACGAACAATGGCTAGCAGCTTCTACCCGCAATGTAGATGTATGAGTCTGATGGCACACTTCACTGACTGAGAGCAGGCTCGCCGGCGGTGTGGAATGAATGTGAATGTGGGAATGCGTTACCGTGTGGATGAGAGGCTCCGGATCATGCGGTGCATTGATAGAAGCGTGAAAAAATTCATGGGATGAATTAGCTGACAGATCACTCTTAATCCCTACTGTACTGACAAAATATGAAGTATATACGGGGAAACAGGGGATACAGAAGACCTCTGAGACCACTTATAAATACTTCTGTATAACATTTTTCAAATTTATTACCAAAGATGTATTACCTTGTGTGCCTGGAATCTAAATCTTATCTAAAATGGTCAGTGTCACAAAATTGTTACATTTTCCATTGTAACATTGATTATTTACATTTGATCGTGAATGCACATTTTTTTTGTGGTCTCAGACTTTAAGACACCACTGTGGATAACAAAAAACTCATCAAAACATGGGTTTTGTCACAGGGCTATGCGATTTATCGTAATTGATTTTCCATTTTAATTTTGGCTTTCAACAATTATGAAAACAAACTATTGTTTCTCATTCCGTTTTGAAAGGATTGTCTCGTTTAAAAAAAAATCTACATTTATTTGAATGTTTGCGTTCATACTTTATTTGATCTATTTTTAGCTATTTTAAGTTCTAGCGTTAATATGATGATAATCTAGTGAATATATGTTATTTAGGAATAATTTATCTTATTTTTCCAAAGTCAGTAAGTAATCATGTTATATAATCGTGATCTCATTATGATGCAAAATAATAGTGATAATAATTATTGACATAATTAACATCAAGCAGCCCTACTCATGAGGCACGTGAGAACCAAAAAGATTTAACATTATAGACATATCGCTATGTCCACAAAATAATGCTTGATTATACGATTAAAATACGAATAGTTTTCTCTCACAAACAAAGAATTTCACTTAAAAAGACATTTATTAACCCACCAAAGTTCTTTGGATTACTTTAATGATGTGTTTTTTGCTTCAAAATAATGGACCCCATGAAATGACATTACAAAGCTAGGAAGAGCCAGGATGTTATTTAATACAACTCCAGTTTTTCTCAAACTAAGCAAATAAATCATATACATCTGGGATGGCATCAGGGTGGGCAAATTATGAGGTCATTTTTTATTTCTGTAAACTATTCCTTTAAAGGTCCAGTGTATGAAATTTAGCGGCATCTAGTGGTGAGATTGTGAATTACAAGCAGCAGCTCACTCCACCCTCCCTTGCGAAGCACTATGGCAGCTGACACAGGACTAAGATGTCGTCACGTTTTTCGCTTCTTTGCCGAGGGAGATGACATATTTACGAAACACGCTGTAGAAACAACATGGCGAATTCCATGTGAGGGGACCAGCGGTGTATGTAGATAGAAAAAGGTCATTCTAAGGTAATAAAAACATAACGCTTCATTATGTAAGGTCTTTATACACCTCTGAACACATGTGTATATTATATTGCATTTCTGTCAATAGATACTCCAAAAAATGACACATGGCACCTTTAAGCAAAAAAAATCATAAACAATGATTATTAATTACGCCGTCTTTTAAAAAGAAAGCTGCAACATTCTTACATTCTACATTATCAAACTGGATAGATGCCACAAAAAACTGTTAAGTGAAATAAAGCTTAGAATCAACTGTCTAGCCAGTGTCTGTGTGTGTGTGTGTGTGTGCGCGTTTAAGACTCTGATCATTTCCTTGGTCTTATCTTTCCCAGTAACACAGTGCTCACTCAACTCAGGGCTTTATAATTAAAACCATAATTACACAACTGTGCAGACAATCTCATTTCCAGGCAGCAGCAATTAAATATAATGTGACATTGACTTAATGATCATTAGAGAGGAACTTTGTATCCAGCAGCTTGCGGATCTCACGAGATGCAGAAGACCGAGATCATGTTGATAGTCATATGATGCATCCGTTAAATAAAGTAAAGTGTCAACAACATGATGCCACAGAGGAACCTCAGATCCACGAGCTTGGTGTGAAAATCAGCATTGAGAACATTCTCAAGCACAGAGGGCCCTTTGCGCATATACTGTAGCCCCAGGAAAATTAGAGGCACAAAGCCCACGACTGTACACAGATATCCGCTCTGAAATGATGACACAGGCGGTTTAATTGCGTTCTGTGCAGTTATGAACAACACGGCTTGAACGTTCTTGCTTTTAACCAAGGGCTGAATCATAAAACACGTCGTATGGCCAATTAAATGCTGTCATAACAGGGCGGAATGGAAAGAGTCAAATAAAAAGCGAGATTTACGGCGGAGAAATTGCTATAAATAGGCGCGATCAAACCTCGGGAGTTAAATGGCTCTTTATGGGATTGTTTTAGCTACAGGGAGTTCTTTTTTCTTATTATAAAAGGGGAAGGTTTGGTTAAAACACTATCTAGTGCACGTTAAGTCTACTTAAAATTGATTATAGCAATTCCAGAGCACTCACAGTCCCAGGCTGGAGGGAAATGCTTACTTTTCAGAGAAATGTGTGTCACGAGTGAGTGACTGAACTCAATAGAGCCGGGCCTCATTCACACAGCGGCATTTATAACCATTACTGCCTGCATCGTAAATGCAAAGGGACAATAAATATCATGTTAACTTCTCACCCTTCATTCAGCGCTACTGAGGAATCCATCAAAGTGACCTGTCAGTTCCTTCATAGATTTCCACACCGATCACGACTCAAAGGCCCACCACACAACAGACAGCTCTGTTATTAGACAAGAAGTCTTCTGAAAACAAGAGCGAAGAGTTTTTTATGCGGTAAACAAAGATTAAACAGTGATACTCCATGAATCTTGGGAATGAAGAATATAGCTTGTGAATTGGTTCCTGACATATCCCAATATTGAATGCGTCAGCATCTTGGTGGTTTTATGGTCTCTATGGGTAGATCAGCATTCAGCAGTGGATGACGGAGAGCTTATCTTGAAAAACAGTCTTTATAACCTGTTGTACAATAGTACTCAATAATACTCAATAGAGTATTGGAAATTCAGCATCACACATGCAATTAAAAACGGTTAGGTACACTGCAGACTAGATGAAACCACATGTCTGACCACATGATATACATAACTTAAAGACCCACCGAAGTGCATTGATATCTGCTGCTTTGTTTGATGCATCGATGCAATTTCCTCTGTAACAGGAAAACAGGGCGAGAAATATTGAGTGGCTCCTGCATTTTCAAAAAAGCCAATAGAAGAAACGGAAAGTAGAGTCTTTAGATTCAGAGAGCTTTTGATTGGTCAGAATAAAAGAAACTGAAGTGCACAGTGATATAAAAATTGTTGATTCGTTTTGGTTCAAGAGATTGTAGGTTTTGAATGCTTATATAGGGATGCACGATTCGGTATCGGTTTTTATTTTTATGTTGTCGTATCGCCCTGATAATAAAATCGGGTTGAAAAGTTATAAATAATTTCCTCTGGTTAAACCACTTCAGGTCCACGCTGCTTCCAGAAAAAGGGATAGTTCACCCAAAAATGAAAATACTGTCATTAATAACTCTCTCTCTAGTTGTTCCAAATCTGTATAAATGTTGGCCCCCATTGCGGTGGCAAACGTGATATTGATTCATGGTACTTAACATTGACAAATCAACTTTTTATAACGTTGATTCAATGGTTGCTTGCTGTCTAGGATATGTATGCAATCCATAAAGCACAGGTTTTATCAGCTGGCAATTTTCAATGCACATTTGTGATCCATGTGAAAACCCAGCGATAAAGTCATTTATTTGTGATATACTATTTCTACATAAACCCACCCTGCTAAAAAAATAGTATTACATGTATTTTAGGGGTTCCCATGAAAATACCATTATGAACCACAAATTTGTCTATTAAAAAAATGTAAATGTCTTGGGCATTAATGATATTAAGTCCCATCTTGATCGATTGTGATTTGGGCAGGGTTCTATTATCTATTCAGCAGGGCAATGAACCGACATAATGTTAAGAATATCCTGTGAAAGAATAATCTTTAGATTGAGATTTAGTTTGAAAAGTGGGGGTGTGTTATCAGCAGAAAGTATAATTCACCGGCGAACAGAGAAACGCGATTGCGACCCGGGGACTTAACATCATGCGGCAGAAACTTCAGAGGCAGGTTAACGAAAACACTGAAATAGTGCAGTTTAAATGCTTGCCTTTCATGATCTCATTTTGTTTCATATCGGATGCACCAATGGTCCAATAGAAATGTCATTGCGTCTCACTTTTCTGACACAAAACGGTGTTTTTGCGTATCCTTGCGTTTTTGAAGTGGGTATACAGAAATCCTTGATCTTTTCTAGCGGGTATACGGCATATACCTGTGTATAACATAGACTACATCACTGCTTGTGGCTATTGAGAACACTTTTCTGGGTTGCTCTGGAAAAAACATCTTTCATTTGTTTATTAAATAAAAAATATACCAGAAAAGTTAAAGAATCTTTAACTAGTGTCAAGTAGGCTTGGTACATGATTTTCAGGGGGAAAAAATAACTAAATGTCACCTTGTTTTCTTCAGTCATGTTTTTAAATAAAAGCGGTTGTCGACTTTTTGCCTTTTGTTTCAGTCTCAGAAAATGTTATATTAATATTTAGATACTCTACACCGTCCAATATATCAGTTATTGGCTTTCGATGTTAAATAATTATTGGTTATCGATAGCTGAAAAGTGTATATTTAGGAAGTATAAGGAACACGATCAATATACTATATTCTACTGTATATGTGTATACAAAAGAAGCAGCCAAAAGTGATCTGTACAATATTTGTTTTTAATTCAATCTCAGGTTAGAATAAAACATCAAAATATGATGTGTGTGATACAAAATGGTGAAAACACAAAACTGAAGATATTTTTTCACAAAATTATTAAGCAAAAAACAGCATATCAGAGCAGAAAATAAATAATGGACATAATTTAAAAATTCTAAAGAGTCATAATTCATGCCGTTAGAAAATGTATCAGTTATCTGGATGAGGACACACAGACCAGCATGTGATTTGTAACAACCCGGGTTTAAGTAATATTCCTGACTTTCTTGTCTCAGGTAAACACAAGAAGATGACAAAGTGTCAACAGTGTTTGTGACAGCATCACAAGTGAGGAAAATGCCTCGCCACCTTAAAAAAGGGAGAAACCTAAAACTTAGCACAGCACCAGATTTTAGGGATAAATCTGTTGCGTTCCCTCTTGCCCACTTATTTTTCCCTGTGATCTATAAGTCTATTTGTTTATTTATGTATGGCAAGCTGTGAGACGAATAGAAAAGCACAGCAATGGAGAGGTTGCATTGAAATGTATGTGTGTATTTTTTTAAACAGATGTTCCTACGAAAACAAACTAGTAATTTCTCAAAGTATCTGAGTCTACAGAAAAACGCTGCAAAACAGAAGCACCTGCGAGGTGCGTCCATAAAACTCATTTAATTTCTAACGTAAAGTGGCAGGAAATGGTCCTTTACGAGCCGACGCTTCTGAAAGTGTCTGAGTGACCATTTCCCGGAGAATTGATGAACTTTCCTTTTAACAGCCGTATTATATCACTTTTATGGGTTTGGCATGCGCGGTGTTCCCATCAGGACAAATGGGATGGAAATGTTGTTTGCATTGGACTGTCTGCAGCCAAAATATAGGCCTGCCCGCCGTCCCATCAGCATCGACTGGGCTCTGCTCACTGAAGCGAGATTACATGAGGGCAGGGATCATTTCCGTCATAATATTCGACATTAGCATATATCCTGCAACCGGACTCAAAGGCATGTAAAACTAAATGACTCTGCTTCATCATTTATACTGCTTATCACATCGGGTGAATGGGGACAATGTGGGACACCCGGGATTGAATGTATACATTTCCTGCTGTAAGCAACTCTATGTTAAAGGGATAGCTCACCTCAAAATGAAAACATAATTTACTCACCCTAGTGTCATTTTGAACCTGTATGACTTTTTTATTCTGCAAAACAAAAAAGAAGATATTTAGAAAAATGCTGGTAAGAGAAAACCGTTGGTGCCCATTGACTTCTATTGTATGGAGACAAAACCAACAAAGTCAATGCGAACCAATGGTTTTCTTTTACCGACACGTTTCAAAATATATTATTTTCCATTATGCTAAAGAAAGAAGTCCATACAGGTTTGAATTGACAACAGGGTAAATGAGTAAATCATGACAGAATTTTTATTTTGGGGTGAACAATCCCTTTAACATTATCATATTCACACTGGTATTCATGCATGAGATGTCAATCATGGTCCTGATGTCACTTAGGAGGGCGGGGGGGGATTGTCATACTCCAGGTATAAAATAATCGAATGATCCGTGACATTACACTTTGACAAGGTTATTGTTAAGGACATAAATCTGGCTTAAAGAAAATGATGTTTCAAATGTATCTGATGATGCTTGTGCTTGTGCTATTCGTTAAATAAAACAGACTAAAATGATGAAACTACATACAAGGTTTTAAAATAGACTTTTCCGCGGTTTAAGCTCATTTAATGCCTTTTAGAAAGCTTGCCAAGAGTTTTCTGGGAAGGTCATCAATGTGACACAGCCATCTAGGGATGTTCATCTACAGTATACAAGGGTTCGGTGCTTTAAATTAATAATGAGTACATTGACTTAAGTAGTTAGGGGTCCGTGAACACAAGGTACTTGTTCACATTTTTATTACTCTTTCTGCCATAAAGTGTCTTTGTGTCAGAGACCATAATGGTAGAGGCCCCTAAAACTTGTAGAGATTGTCCCAATTCCAACCCATTACATACACAAACATCTATTCAACACTAGGTGGCACTATAGAAAAATCACTTAACACTATCACACTTCAAAGGGTAGAATACCTTAATTCACCCCAAACAACTCATAAATTAACAGCTATTAAATTAACTCTTCCATATGAATCCCAGATTGTCAACTGCTGAATGGTGATCTTGATCTCCTGCCGGTGTTGTTTTTATTGGCAGTTTAGAATAAAGTATTGTCATCATTATAGAGGTCGGACAGTGAAGCATGACTCATTTCCCTCTGGTAGATGAAAGGACCAGAATCACCTTCCTATTTCAATCACAATCCCACCATTCCAACTCCACATTTATTATGAAGGATGAATGAGTTCATCAAAACAAAGTCAAACATCTTCAATAAATAACAAAGGCAAAGTAAAAGTTTAATCGCACTCATCTCAAGCATTAAAGCAGATCTTTCTGCTTGCATCACTGCCATGATGGATGACCAGGGTGCAAATTAAAAATAGATCACGACTTATAAACATAAAGTGAAGCGACCAAAACCGCATATTTACAGTATAGCTAGTGCTTTTTTAACCAAATTACTTGGTCAATGTTTTAGCAAACACAATGAGTCAAGAGAAGATTTGCAATCCCTAAAGAGACATTATAAAAACATCAAAAAAACAATCAAGGTTGAGATGCCCTTTACTTTATTTTACAATGTTTCCAGTGCAATGAAATGCCCTGCTTCAGTTTAGCATAGTTGTATGGATTATATAGGAAATCTAAAATGAGTTCTTTATTTCCTTTCCCTTCAACATGTTTTGACCGACATGTTAAAGGAATAGTTCACCCAAAAAGGGAATTTTAATCCATACTTACCCTAATGCTATCCGGTGTATGACTTTCTTCAGCTGGACAACTATTTATGAGTAAAAACAATAAATGTTTTGAGCGTATTTAGCAAATATAAGCTTCTTAATAGACTTACTATATATATAAATATACTGTATGAAGAAGATAAAGAGATGAGAAAACTACATGCATAATGGTGGCATGCTGCTTTCATGTATTGGTTCTCATGTCTCAGAATTGCCATATTTCTTTCCTGTGATTTAGCCTAAATAGTGAAATAATTAGCCGTAAACTGTATAATAAAACATAAAAAACGTGTCTTTTAAATGACATTTTGTTATTGGAATAGAAATACTAGTGCGTAGACATCATTACATTTTAATGCAGAATAAACAATATTATTATTTAATGATTGATTTATTTATTAAAAATATATATCTAAATAAATATTACAAAATTGGTTATACTTTATTTAACGTGTCTTATGTTATGGTGTAATTGCATAGTTAGGTACCAAGTAATAATCATTTTATTATAGGGTTAGAATTAGGGCGTAAGTTAAATTCACAATTTATAGTAGTACTTGTAACAAGGACACCGTACGATAAAAGTGTCACCGAAAGGTTTTAATAAGGAGTAAAATATATATCAAATGTAGACGTCACAAACATTAACATTACATTACGATGAGAGAGCTTTAACACAACAGCAGCATTTCCTGAGAATGCCCCTTAAGCATTTCTAATGCTCTTGATTCAAATATGAAAAAGATCGGTATCATATTATAAGGCCGGTATCCAGACCAGCTTACTCTCAAATGATCCTTTAATGCAGTTTCCCTGCACTTTCTCCACCACGTGCAGTTTTCAAAAAGTACGTCAGCATCCCAAACGTCACTTTTCATCAACAGACAAGTTAAAATAGAAGCAAGAATCTCCAGGTCTCTAAAAATGCACCGCGTTTCTTCTGGAATTCCTTTGGTGTGAAAACACAGGCGACGGTGATGCGCCTTGAAGAGAAAGACGGAGAAAAAGGAGAGACGTTTCTCAGCCGAGCTGTTCCAACAAATCTTAAATAAACACAGATGCAAACAAACCGTTATCTTTGTGCAGAGCGGCGGTGGAGTGTTTGTGGTGCAGAGCTCTGTGGGTCGGTTCCACATGAAGAAACAATTGATGAAATACCACGAGCCAGCTTGAACACGTTTCCAGAAAAACCTTATCGCTTATTATGCTTCACCGTATTGTGTGCCCCATGGGATTGTTTAACCAAATCAAAAGCATGCGAATCAATATTCCACCACTGTCCTTGGAGGTGGGCCAGAAATGATTACAAAAAGTCGCCCGAGCGTTCTGCGGACCCCCAAACTCCAGCCAAATTAAACATTTGTGACAGCTCCCCCCACCCAATTACACCCGAGTTTCCTGCGGAAAAACAGAACCGAGCACGCGGGCTTCAAAAAGATTTCACATCCTCCCCTACACACGCTGTCACAGAAAGCGAAGATTTTTCCGTACAAATTGGGCTCACCATTCGAAGAACACAGCATGCATTATTTGATCAGCTTTCTGAGGAGTATCGCACGGATTCTCATGACTCTATCACAGGCCCAGAGAAGGTTGCTTTTGTGACTGCGTTCTTGTAAAGCTCTCTGCGAGAGCCAGCCCTCTGCGGAGAGGAATCTGACGCTATCTCTGGCTGTTTGTCAGATAGTGGAGTCTCGCGAGTCTAAAGCCACTTCAAAAGGGCGAGGAGAGACGCGAAGCCGAAGAAAAGAAGAGCAGCTGAGTTTTCTGGCAGAGGCCTCGGAACGGTACAAAGAAAATGAGCCGAAGATCCCGACACCTCATGTTTTCATCTCTCAGATGCCTACGTCTCATATTGTAATTATAGCATCAATATCAATCATTAGCTCGGAGGGAAAAAGCATCTGACTCCCGGGCAGACGGTCTCAAAATAAAAGTGTTTATCGCTTTCAGCTCCTATTACCTTGTTCTTGGTTTGAGAAAGGGGTAGAGTTCACATTACGCCCAGGGCGTTTCAGGCAGGGTTGATGAATTATAAGCACATAAGACGGATCTGACAGAATAATGGAATTCAGCCGCAAAACAGGTGCTTGTTGGCTGCATATCATTTGAGGGAAACCGCAACACTTCAGTGAATTCTGGCATGTGTCAACACTGTCGGAATGGAATAGGCCTGTTGAATTGGCTTCACTGTCGAACGCAGACATCATATCGAACTCACTGTAACGGAATCAGACTATTTTCTTCCCCTTTCATTTGAAATGCAATAAAATGCGATCCTGTGACAAGCACTAAACAGATGTGTTTCACTGTTGCTAAGAAAAGGTCAAGCTGGTTAGATGCCATAACTACACCCCTGAACAAAGCTGCTGTGTACACAGACCAGGCTTTTAAATCACTCACAAAAAAATATATATTTCCAAGGTGCCGATTCATTTGATTTATCACAATTAATATCAATTAATAACATAGAGAATTATAGTTTTTCACATGTTCTCATTGCATTAGACCATTGTCACAGTTGAGAACAAAAATAATAGGGCTGCGCAATAAATGGGAAATAAACCGCACGCGATTTGGCGGTCGTCTGCGATTTTTTTTGCACAGTTTGGCAGTGAAGTACATGTTAAATGCCGTTGCATCTATAAGCCAGATGGCGCTCTCGCACAGAAACTCCAAAGACCCGCCGGATGAACTTTTCTTTTAAGGCAGGGGTTTTGAAACTTTATGATGCCAGGGACCCCCAAATCCGATGAACTTCTTGTAAGGACCCCCTTGTAGAATACATTTCCATATATCTGAAAGCTGAATAAATAAGCTTTCCATTGATTTAAGGACAATATTGGACCGATATATAGTCCTTAGCATTGCATATTACTCACAAAAATCTAGTTTTTATGTATTTATGGTGGAAAATTTACAAAATATCTTCATGGAACATGATCTTTACTTAATGTCCTAATGATTTGGGGCATAAAAGAAAAATGAATCATTTTGACCCATACAATGTTTTGTTGGCTTTTGCCACAAATATTCCCGTGATACTTACGACTGGTTTTGTGATCCAAAGTCACAAATATATTTGTCCAAAGGAACATTTCTACTATGTTCGATATATAGTAAGTATAATATAAAATTGTTCTGTGCCATTTTCATGACAGCCTACGAAAGAACACTGCCCTACAAACCCCAGTGAGTGCGATGAAGGGAAATGCAGTGAAAAAACTCATTATAAAGAAACAAAACAGAATTCTGGAAAGTACAGTATAGCAAGAAATAAAGAGATAAATACTTAAATATGAACACTTATGAATGAAACAGTTATGATACTTTCACCACTTGTTCTTGTAATTTGTCTGAAGTTTTCTGAGGACCCCTTAGACATTTCTGGAGGGTCCCCGAACCCTAGTTTGAAAACTCTTAGCTTAAGATAATATACACATTTGTTTGTTTTATTCCAATAAACTTCAGCATATCCTGGATTGTCGTGGCCCACAGTCTCCAACGATCCATTTAGCATTTGTGTTTGATGATCTGACCATTCACACAACACAAGTTACTGTATTGCTTTCAAGCTGCAGTTAAAACCTCAAGATCCATCCATCCATCTTCTTCCGCTTATCCGGGGGCCGGGTCGCGGGGGCAGCAGTCTAAGCAGGGACGCCCAGACTTCCCTCTCCCTAGACACTTCCTCCAGCTCTTCCGGGGACACACCGAGGCGTTCCCAGGCCAGCCGGGAGACATAGTCCCTCCAGCGTGTCCTAGGTCTTCCCCGGGGTCTCCTCCCGGTGGGACATGCCCGGAACACCTTCCCGGGAAGGCGTCCAGGGGGCATCCGGAAAAGATGCCCGAGCCACCTCAGCTGGCCCCTCTCGATGTGGAGGAGCAGCGGATCTACTCTGAGCTCCTCCCGAGTGACCGAGCTTCTCACCCTATCTCTAAGGGATCGCCCAGCCACCCTGCGGAGAAAGCTCATTTCGGCCGCCTGTATCCGGGATCTTGTCCTTTCGGTCATGACCCACAGCTCAAGATCATGTCCTGTATAAACGCCTCATTCTCACTCAACCATAAGTGTGGTTGGGTGAGAAACACGCTTTACCGGACAAACAAAACCATGAAGGTGGTACTTGATGCTTGAAATGCCTTTTTTGAAGTGCTCTTAACAGCATAACATTGATTCGTTTATTCCTGTGTCTACCTTTCCCATCACAGCTCATGATAGACTCTTGTGTGACTTCTTGGGACCACCATATGTGTGACCTTATGGTTTACTGTCATCTCCTTCTGTCCAGATATGATAGACCTGCTCGTGATCTGCTGTGGAAATGTACAAGTTCAAGATCCGTGCATTCAGTTTTAGTCCACTGTAATGCATCCATCTGTTTTCGAACACAGAGAAAACGTCTTGTGTGAATGACCCTTAGCTTCACTTGTTTGCTTTTCCGTGGCAATTAATATTCCCATCGTGTCCTAATGTTCTGGGTTTGGCTTTTAATCTTTTTCATATGGATTCTGTAGGGCTTATTTAAATCAATAAACGGCTGCAATTACGCTTGAGAGCCGATTCCAGTCGATTCGCTCTTTCCCCTCTAGGCTACATTTTATACAACATTCACTCATTTGCCTTCATTGTCTACAGAAATTGCAGCGCTTTGCCTCACATCGAGTGGCGTTTTCATTCCGTCGCTGTCAACATCAGCGTGGCGACTCCCCCGGGATCACGGTCACGTTTCTTTGAAACATTCGTACAATCTGCACATACATCACTCCGCCGAGATCGCTGGCTGGTGATCCATTTTCCAATTTTTATGGAGACACTTAAAGTCAGATCACTATTTGCATGAGCTATGATATGTATGAAAATCCCATACATAGAAAATGACACGAACATCTGCCCAACCCAAGTCAGATAAGGTTCGATTGGAGAAACGTTCCGACGTTTTCACACATCCTACAGTGGACGTCGTTTATATCTCTTGATTTTATCAATAGTTGTTGCCGATAGAAATTGGTGGCGAACCTGCTCAAGCATACATCTCTAATTAACCTCCATTAGCCTCTGTCTTCAAAGCTCCGACATCTGTCAAAACCCAAAACACACGCTTCTTTGATTCCACTCGCCGCAAACCTCGCCGCTGCGTGTCAATGTTAAAACAATGTGCGAGTTAGAGAATGTCAGTGGGTAATAAATAACTAAACACACTCTCCAGCCACCAAGGTACATATTTGATAAGCTTTGTCGAATGCCAAATGAAAACATCCCGTGAATAGCGCTCTCGCTCTCGCCCTGACATTGACTAATGCTCGACTCTGCTGTACCTTCTGCTGAACATTTATATACAGAAACATGCTTGAGAAACTCTTACTCAACGTTGAATGAATATATCTGGAGGTATCATACGTATAAAAGGATCAGGGTCGCTGGATGTTTGTCTATTAATCAGGATTTCTCAATTTCATTCCCATTTGAGCGATTTTTAATATCCGTACCGTTCTGGGATCGCAGACGGCGGATACTCTTTCAAAGTGATAGATATGCAGTGGCAAGACGTCTATCTGAGAGGAAATCGGGCCGACAAACTCCGGCTGAGCTCTCGTCTGTCAAACGCTACGTTAAAAGGCTACGCGGTGCTGAGAAACTCGAGCTGCGGGCTACATTAGTGAGAAGTTCATTTCAGCATGCATCCTTCCCTCTGCTTCGCTTGCACACTAGGTATGACAGTGTTGGATTACCAACACTTACGCCCTCTCTGAGGAACAACGGCGGTCTGAGATTAAACTCACCCCCTGATCTAAAGGACACTTGCACTTATTTACCTCGACACTACACGTATCTCCACGGGATGATCTTGGACTCAACCGGGTGTCCTCCTTACAATGAATCAGAATTAATTTCACACATGATAAACAACAAATGAGGTCTAGCGCCTGGAGCATGGTAGTAATTCTCACAGGCCTGGATTACATAATGAGATAAAGCTTTGATGATCACCAGGACTGAAAAAATATACTTTATGTGGTTATTTCACAAGTATGGGGTCATACTTTTTCCATTTCAAAAATCCTATTAAAAGGAGACATGCTAGAACTCAATTCGAACGTTGAGCTGTCTATGAAACAAAACCACAGTTACTGACCACTCAGGGCTTACATGAATTTTTCAAAGCATAATGTACACCAACATTTGAAAAAGACACGAGAGCCTTTTTGTAAAATAACACAAGCTTTTACGTCCGATGAAACAGAATTAACAAGGACCAAAATTTTATAATCTCATGCATTAAATCTGCATAATTTGCAAGCGTTTTACTCAAAGGGACAGTTCATCCAAAAATGATAAATCTGTCATTGTTTACTCACCCTTAGGTTGTTTCAAACCTGTATACATTTATTTGTTTCAATGAACAGAGAGAAATATATTTGGCGGAATGTTAGCAATTTTCAGTTCTGGGACATCATCCACTACCATAGTAGGAAAAATAATCTAGTTTTTTTGTTCAGTTGAACACATAATGAGATATTTTGATGTATTTAGGAAAACAAAGAGTTCTGGGGCACATTTGACTACATTTTAATTCTTCCTACTATGGTAGTCAATGATGTCCCGGAACTGAAAATGACTAACATTCTTCCAAATATCTTTCTATACAGGTATGAAATTCCACGAGGGTGAGTAAATGATGACAGAATTTTTATATTTGGGTGAACTATCCACTTAAATGGATGTGACAGACAAGCACATATATTTGAGGCTGACGGGAACAGATGTGACGCTTTGCACAGCTCAGATGGAAATTGCTCATTTAAACCACAGGTGACACGAAGCTCTAAGTAGCAAACACAGAGGAAACACCTGAGCATTTTTATGCTGTTGAGGGTCTTTATCTAAACGTTCTGTGATACAGCCACAGGGTGTATATGACAGACTGAACATGAACAAGACACACAGCAGCTGACAAGTTACATAATGCAAATCCCGCCATGTTTAGTGCAGATATCTGCACAGGCGGCACGATAGTATACCGCCTGGCAATGTACCTAAATGTCCGCTTAAATTTGTACATCCTTAAAGCGACAGACAGTCAACCTAAAAATGAATATTCTGTCTTCATTTAAACACCTTTAAGTTGTTCAAAATATACACATTTTTGTTCGGATGAACACAGAGAAAGGTATTTGAGAACACAGAGAAAGCTTTCCTGTAGCTCAGTGGTAAGAGCATTGCGTTAACAACGCAAGGTTGTGGGTTCGATCCCAGGGGATTGCAAATACCTATGTAAAATGTATAGGATAAAGCAATGTAAGTCGCTTTGGATAAAAGCGTCTGCCAAATGCATAAAAAAAAGTAAAAAAAAAAAAAGTAAAATATTTGGAAGAATGCCTGTAACCAAACAGTTCTTGACCACCATTAACAAACATAGTAGGAAAATAAATTTGCTTTATTAATTTCTTTGATCTGACACAAAAGAAGACATTTTGAAGAATGTAGGAAAGCAAATAGTTCTGGGGCACTTTTGACTACCATTGTTATTTTTCCTACTATGGAAGTCAATGCTGGTCAAGAACTGTCTGGTTACAAGCCTTCTTCCAAAAATCTTTCTTTATGTTCATTAGAACAAAGCAATCTATACAAATGTGGAACAACAACGATAAGAGAATTTCTATTTTTGGGTACACTACAAAATAATGCAGAAAGTAATTAGTTCTATAGTTCTCCAGTTTAATAATATATTTAATACTTCATGTATAAATGAGACAGTTCACCCAAATATAATGTGTCATCATTTATTTACCCCCATGTCATTCATAACCTGTGTACGACTCTTTCTTCTGTGGAACACAATAGAAGATATTTTGAGAAATGTCTCTGTGGTTTTGTGTCCATACAGTGGAAGTCAATGTGGGCCGATCTTGTTCGGTGACCGACTTTCTTCAAAATATCTTCTTGTGTGTTCTGCAGAAGAAAGAAAGTCGGTTTGAAATGACATGGGCAAATGATGAAAGAGTATCTGTTCTGGGTGCACTATGCCTTTAAGCACAAGCCTCAAGATATTATTTGATGTAAGCTTAAAACAAGACAAAAATATTCTCTAAAAACATGTTCAAAGACAATGTTTTACAAATGTTATCTTGTGCAAATTAAAGTTGTTTAAAGATGGGATGCTTTGATATTTTTACTAGAAAAACTATATAGGGGCATTGGAGGTGAAAAATTCCTCAAGACTGTCTATGCATATGATTTGTTTGCAGACATTTAATGAGTTTGGTTCTTGGGAAATTAGTGAACACAGTAAACTAAAGTGCAAGGTCACCAACTGCATATGAGCGAACAACAGCATTCTCTCAGGGTGTCTCCATCGCCCTTCCTCAGAAAGTCAAAGTGAACCAGTGTAAGAATCGAGAGGACAAGATGATTAAATCTCCCCCTTCAGCCACACAGGCTCAAAACACAAGAGAGAGCAAACAGCAAGGTCACAAAATTCTTCACAACTCAGCCCCGGATTGTTTGTGTTTGTTTGTTTGTTTGTTTGTTGTACGTCTCCCTCCCGTCAATTTGGTGAAAGGCAGAAGAGACAAGGCAGGATGGGTAAAGGGGAAGCATCAGCACGTCTGGCCATCATCAGTTCCTTTGACACTCCAGAGGATCAAAAGCAATGAGCTGCTGACTGTTTAATAAACTGGAAGCTTACGCTGCAGTATGCACTTAACTATGATTCATTACTGTCACTAGATCCTGTATGAAAATAAAAGAGGTGCCTGAGGAGCCTGCTCAATTCCAGCCTCGCTAAATTGCCGTAAATTGCCTCTGCATTGCACGTCAAGACTTTGTATGGAGTTCGCTTTTTTCACGCTTCTTTTTTTGTAAGAACCAATTAAAAATACATGAAAAGAAGAACTTTAGAAAATCCTCGCAAGTAGCTGAGGGGTTTTAAAGTTTATGTATTGGAAGCGCAGGTTGATGTTTTATTCGCCCGGGTGTTTCATTTAATTATAAAGGTGGAATTTCGAAATGCTTTTCTAAACAATCCAAATGATGATTCAGATACAGACGCCACTCAACCTTGTTAAATGTTTATGCTCATTTTGGAATTGGTATTCCGAGATTACAAGGAAGCTGTGGATAACTCTAACGTTCCGAAATATTGAATAATAAAAGCTGTAAATGAGTGGAAGATTACATTAACTACTGAATTACCATAAGATTCAGATGCCCGTGTGGCACGTAAACCGATTCAGAGTCTGTGTGCTGTGCCATGCATGTTAACACTTATGTTAAAATTAAATGTGTGATATATGCAACAGACTGTTGCGTTTGCCTGTGATGGTGCCAACAGAGATGCCTTAGAGAGAACATCAGATGAGATACAGAGCTCACCTTCAGGAGAAGCATTTCTTACAGTGTTCCTTCACCGTGCCCTTGCCCCCACCTTGGTCAGGAGAGAAGAGGATTCTGGGAATGTAAAAGAAATCAAAGGTGAATGGCCAAAAACAGTTCCCACATAATAAAGTCTTCCCTCTCCCCTAGTAAAACATGATCTATTATTCATTTTCTGCATTCGTTATCATTCCTATGACTCTCAGCTGGAGAAACCGGACAGTGCAGGAGGCTCTCGTAAACGGTTGGGTATTCTTTCTTTAAATGTCAATTACCCTGAAAAGCCTGACAAAGTTTCACTTTTGATGAATAAATCAAATTCACAAACTTAAATCGAGATTATTCACAGCGCACAACAGCTTGAGGAGCATTTCAAGACTGACAGTAACATATGGAGATGCCAGTCTTCTGAAGACGCCATCACCAACAAGTGAATTCACTGAAACGAATACAGATGTGAGAATTTAACAACGTATGATGCTGAGATTAGAATAAAGTATAAATATCTGTGGTGGTAATCAGTTGTGAGAGGACACTCTGCCCAAAAGGGATTTTCTTCGTAAAACTCGCCACAGGAGCAGATAGAAAGCATAAATACCACTGGCACTAATGGTCATGTCCTTAGTGATAGTTCACCCAGAAAATTCTCTCACCATTTACTCACCCTCTAGTCACTTTTTTAAAACATGTACGACTTTCTTTTTATCCGCAGAACACAAATAAAATATATTTTGAAGGATGTTGTGAACTGGTTCACCCATTGACTTGCATTGGTTTTTGCAACTGCAGAACCGCGATGCTACTGGTCTAATTGGATTCAATGATCTATGCTAAGCTATGCTAAAAGTGCTATCGCTAGACCCGGAGATAGGCTGAATAGACTCCAAAACGGTAAAACGCAACTTATTAACTCTGGGGCAGTTGGAGAATGAGCCTTTTTCCAAAAAAAGTGGAGTGTTCCTTTTAGGCTTTGATTCGGTGCTGGAAAGATCTGTGGGTTAATCTATAGTCTGAAGCCCTGTGAACTTGAGTTATTGAGGGAGTTTCACCTTCAGTGTGTTTGGGAGCAGGGCACTCAATTCTAGATGGCTCCAGCGGGACTGTTCCTGCAATTAGTTTACTGCAATATGCTTTGCATGAAAGCATCTGTTACATGACAAGCAGCGAATGAGACACAAATGCCCTGTTCAAACAGCAGAAATCCAGCATAACAAACAGGTTAAAACATGTTCAACGTGTTTGCAAACATGTCCGTGGCATTGCACTCACAAATATTATTTTGTACAATCTGACTATAATATTCATTTAGTATTATTTTAGTGTCACCATGCTTTAAACAGTGTAAACTTAACTGCAGAAACTAGCCGCTAATATTGGGTTCGGGATCTGAAAGAGCGCATGCTTAAATTTTTAATGGTAACGTTTAGCTATAAACCTGCCAGTGGTTTTGATTGACATCAAGCAGAAACACTATTGCACTGGACGTCGAGTTTATGTTTACTTTGTGCACAGTTTCAATAATAATATTTGCCCACGGGTTTTAGATTTGATTGGTAATACTTTAGAGAAGTGGATATATAACCTTCAACAGAGATAAAAAAAATGAACAATTAACATTCAAAAAATCATAACACAAAAATATAGCGGTGTCGGTGTATATCTCTCAATACAGCCTGTACAGGACATTATAGCTTTCCTGTAGCTCAGTGGTAAGAGCATTGCGTCAACGCAAGGTTGTGGGTTTGATCCCAGGGGATTGCAAATACCTATGTTAAATGTATGGGATAAAGCAATGTAAGTCGCTTTGGATAAGCGTCTGCCAAATGCATAAATGTAAATTATTTGCTTCTTCATTACATAGTTTGCATTTGTTTATTGTAAAGTGTTTTTACAGTTTAACAAGACGCGCATTATTCAACAGTAGTCATAATAATCAGTGGTTGTTTACAGTTGCGGAAGCCGTTGAATTTACCTCATTTCAAACATGATTCGACACAATTCTGTCATGGTTCCACCTCTCCTTGTCAGGTATTTCTTGGTCTAGAGGTGGAATCATACAGGATCCTTTGTTTCTCTAGTCTGCGTCATCGTTCTTACCCTCCTGTTTCCTAGTTTGTGTTAATTAGTTTATCACTTGCACCTGTTCCCTCTTGATTTGCTCCCCTTTAAAACATCCTCGTGTTCTTTGTCCTGTCTGGTTCATTGTACGTCTTACCTCATCCGTGTCACAGATAGTCTTTGTATTCATGCCCTCGTCTTGCCTTGTTCCCATACCCTGTGTCTAGTAATTGTTAGTTTAGTGTTTGTTTCCAGTGTTTGTTTGATAGTCTAGTTAGTCAGCGTTCTTGTCCTTGTTAAAGTTTATATTTTTTTTTTCCTGTCTTGTTTTCCCCATTGTGGGTTTTGTTTTGCCTGTTTTGTTGTCTTGTTATAATAAATACCTGTTAACCCCTTCATCCCTGCCTCTGCCTGCAATTGGGTTCTCCTGCCTTGTCTCTTACCCAGTTCATGACAGAATGAACCAGCCACACAGAACCCAGCAGGCAGCCAAGGTGAACTGCTTGCGGTCCCGCCAGGCACGCCACCTCTGCGGTATCCGCCAAGGAAATGATGACCTGGATACCTACGTAGGTAGGTTCCTGGATGCCGCAGAGGAGGTGGTCTTTGGGGAGGCGGAGTTGGCGGTGTTGTTCAGCCGCGGCCTCAGGGATCCTCTGTCGCCAGCGGAGATGAGGATGCTGAGACCGCTGGACTTCGATATCGTGTGGCGGTATGCTGTGAACAGGTCGGAGTCCAGGGTCCCAGTACAATCCGGTTATCCATCTCCGCTGGTCGCTATCCCGGAGGGTCGTACCCTGCAGGTCGGGGTTATGGGCATCACCGTTCCCTCCGCCTCATCCGCAGCAGCTTCACCACCACCGACTGGTCGCCGTGGCAAGCGGGGGAGGAGAACATCTTCGGGGTCATCCTCGGAGGCCTCCAACCCCGAACCAGCTGTGCCCTTCACCTCCTTCCTTCTGCCGACCACCAGCCGGGTGGTTCGGCTGAAAAAGAAGAGGCAACGGAGGGCAGCCGGGAACCAGGGGGTCCCGAGTCCGGTGGTCCCGAGTCCGGTGGTCCCGAGTCCGGTGGTCCCGAGTCCGGTGGTCCCGAGTCCGGAGGTCCCGAGTCCGGAGGTGTCAAGCCCCAAATATTTTTTGGGGGGGTGCCGTGGGGATGTGACGGTCCGTGCGGCCAGCCCGGCCGCAGACTCTCCCCAGCAACCGGCACCAAGCCCGGTCCAGCAACCGGCACCAAGCCCGGTCCAGCAATCCGGTCCAGCAACCGGCACCAAGCCCGGTCCAGCAACCGGCACCAAGCCCGGTCCAGCAACCGGCACCAAGCCCGGTCCAGCAACCGGCACCAACAAGCACAGAACGCTGCCCAGCCGCCGGAGAGCGCTGCCCAGCCGATGTTCCAGCCGATGTCCAGCCCGGCATTCCAGCCCTTGTCCTGCCCGGCATTCCAGCCGGCCGTCCAGCCCTTGTCCTGCCCGGCATTCCAGCCGGCCGTCCAGCCCTTGTCCTGCCCGGCATTCCAGCCGGGGTCCAGCCCAGCAGTCCTGCCGGGGACAAGAACAGTTTTCCCCAGGACTTCCCCTGTCAAGCCTCCTGGGGCTCCGCGCTCTGGCGCGCCCCCACGGGCTAGGACTTCCCCACCCAGCCCTACCCCTTTTGGACTTCCCCCAATGTTCCTTGTTTGCCCCCCCCCCCCCCTCCCTTGCTTGTTATTTTTATTGTCTCACCCCAACCCGTTGATTGTTCTTGCCTGTCTGCCCCTTGTCATGTTTGCCATGTCTTGTTTGGTCTTGTCAGTGTCCCAGTCTGTCTTGTCTTGTTTGTGCCTTTGAGGAGCATCAGGTTGCTGCTCCTTAAGGCGGGGGTTCTGTCATGGTTCCACCTCTCCTTGTCAGGTATTTCTTGGTCTAGAGGTGGAATCATACAGGATCCTTTGTTTCTCTAGTCTGCGTCATCGTTCTTACCCTCCTGTTTCCTAGTTTGTGTTAATTAGTTTATCCCTTGCACCTGTTCCCTCTTGATTTGCTCCCCTTTAAAACATCTTCGTGTTCTTTGTCCTGTCTGGTTCATTGTACGTCTTACCTCATCCGTGTCACAGATAGTCTTTGTATTCATGCCCTCGTCTTACCTTGTTCCCATACCCTGTGTCTAGTAATTGTTAGTTTAGTGTTTGTTTCCAGTGTTTGTTTGATAGTCTAGTTAGTCAGCGTTCTTGTCCTTGTTAAAGTTTATATTTTTTTTTTCCTGTCTTGTTTTCCCCATTGTGGGTTTTGTTTTGCCTGTTTTGTTGTCTTGTTATAATAAATACCTGTTAACCCCTTCATCCCTGCCTCTGCCTGCAATTGGGTTCTCCTGCCTTGTCTCTTACCCAGTTCATGACACAATTCTAAGTAGTCGTTGGTCAGAAATCTATTTTGATTGGTCATTGGTCATCAATACTCTAACCTGATTGGTCACTTTAGTAACAACAGGAGGGTTTATGCGGCCAGCGTCAGTTCATCTGATTCGCGCTTGTGTTTAGATGTGGGTATTGAAATTATTAGGTAAATGGATTAAAACAACCGTTTTGCAACTTCTGTTGCTAAGGGAGGAATATATGTCAACACTGAAGGAAGGTACATGCACACTACATTTCTACTTATGCAAGAACATCATTGGACCCAAACCATCATATAGTAAAAGTGTATCCCAAACAGAGCATAAGCATTAAGATAAACACATAATAACCCAAGTGGCCACTATCAAAAATACGTTTTTAGTTGTTTGCGCGGTTATTATTTTTTAACACATTCCAGTAATTTACCAGGGAATGCACCCCACAGTACCATATCAACAGATTATTCCGGCAGCTGTTAATTTAATGCTGTAAATCTGCCAATCCAATTGCAGATGCTTGAGACCTAGCTGAGTTTTTTAGTCTAAGCCTAATAGAAGAGCAGACCCATACTCACACAAATCACCTAATATCATTTAAAAAAATTATAATCGGACAACAAACAAAAACAGAGAATTTGATGATGAAACTGATTATGACAGAGGCTTTGCTGTACACACTCATACTGATGTTACATTGGTAATCAAATGAAGCTTTCATCATTCCAGTAGGATTAAAACTAGTTCTTTAGAGAAAGTGGATGAAAAGAATGCCTTTTTGTTTTGCAAAGAGCAAACTCCACCCACAAGTTATTATGTTAGTAATGTGTTTGTTGACCTAGAAAACTAGTCCCACCTGGAAATTCTGATTTACTATAGTCAACTGTGGCCAACTAATACTTTGAGTTCATGTGTGGCAACTGAACAACCTGCCAAAGTGTTAAGGTTATATTAATTGCAGGTCTTGTGCTGAAGAATTTAGCAGCTGCATCCTAATAGATGTAATGTGAAATCCCTCTAGCTGACAAATCTATTAAAGCACCAATTTACTTTCCAGAGCTGCTGTAGGTGATATTTATGATGCAAATGTACGAGGGGGAGACAGAGCTGACAACCAAGTCATTAACAGTAAATGTATCTGCATTTGCATTTTGAGTGTCTCGGTTTAAAGATGATTTTAAGACATCCTGAGCTTTTACCTTTATATTTCCCTACAGACCGAGGCGAAAGGAGGCCTTTAATGACAACCTATAGACCATAATGTTGGCTTGCTTTGTAAGCGACTACGAGTTTAAAGCCAGTTTTCTCACTTCCGCAGGATTTTAAACGGCAGCTGTATTCAAGGACGCTCATTTGCATATTATCACTTTACAGGTTTAATGATACTGCAAAAAATAATTATGTATAAAGTCTGTAACCATACACACATGGAAATATAGAACACAAAATGTTTTATTTAAAACTGGAAAGTTTTATTATTATGTCTAAAATATTCCAATATGCAGCTACTGAGACAAAACCAGATGCACATATTCAATTGTCCAAACACATTGGAAATGATGATATGTTGAAAACAGACACAAAGGCAAAACACTTTCAAACCCTACTAGCCTGCTACCATCAGGTAACACAAAATTTTGTCAGCATTTCAGTCTAATTAAGCAAATCATATGTTAAATAACAGCACTGGTGGTATCACCTAAACACTTTCCAATTCACTATCTTCTTCCATAGACAAAAATAAATAAAGAACAAAATTCTGCATAGTGAATGTGAAATGAACGAGAAGAACTGAAAAATAGCAAATTCTACATTACCTTCATTCCCATGACAGTTAAGGGGGTTAATTAAAAAGCGAGAACAAAGATTCACGAGCCCATTAGCTCCTTCAGCTAAGCTTGGAGAAATATTAGAAGAGCCTGAACTTATTCGTCCATCAATAAATAATGGTGAGGGCTGCTTATGAGGGCATCTAGCTCCCCAGCCCCATATTAGCACTCAAGGGGCTATGCATCCTGATAAAGCCTTATTCCACTTCCATTATGACTGCCGGAAAATGAAACATTCCAATTACCAAAGCATTGTGGAAATGAGAGAAAGGTTTAGCTGTGCTCTTAAGGAAAATACAACATAATATGAAAGTAAAGTAGTGTTGGTTTTTCATTACATTTGTATATTTGTATAGTCGTTGCGTGATTTAATAAATAAAACTCGGACCATAAACTGTGGCGGATGTGTACCGCCTCTTCCTTTCCTGCAATAATAAATCTTTGCAATGTTGCAGGTGTACAGCTACCTGACCACGGGTTTAGGCGAGACATTATCGCGTTATGAGAAGTGCAAAAAAATATCACCTATATTAGATGCCAAAGATAATTCATGACAACAAAGTTTTAGAGAGGTGGAAGCCATAAAGAGGAAAATCTGTTTACCTCTAGCTATCAGCCTTTGTTTGGCATTGTATTAATCAAAGTGTGAAAGTATGCGAGCCGCAGTATGACCTAATTGACAAGTGCAGAAACTTCATTAAATATGAGTAAAAGCGTCAGAGGTAAATCAGGGCAGTAGGCATCTGCTGTCATGATGAGTGAATATGCATCAGCTCGCTGCGGTGATATATACAGCATTAGCCGGGTTTGTGAAATGTGATAATTATGTATGGGCGATCAAAAGCAAGTCCATCTCTCGCTCGCTCACAAACACATTCTGTCATGATTATTGCATGGCTCTGAAGAATCAGCTTTGATCCTAAGCATGTTCGGTTTTTTACATGCATGTGCCTTTCAGCATAGAAATGAAGGCCAGTGGGAACACTTATTGATTATTTCATGAATCACTTCTGTATGCCGGTGTTGTGCATCATTAAAAACTGATTTGAAATTGAGTTTTAGCATTGGTTTGAATTATGGCAGATAAAAGAATGACGGTTTAAAATTGAAATAAAGAAAGTGAAATGGTGCAAATTTTATTGGATTAAAATTTTGTAAATGGCAAATGTCATGAAAAGGAAAAACATTAGCAAAACATTTTTTTATCATCAAAAAAGGTTAACCAAAGGTTTTCATCATATTGGTGGTTTAAAAATGTGCACTGTATAATACAACTAGTAAGATTTACTGATTTTTTTTGTTTTAAAGTTTTAAAAAGCATTTTGTGTGTGTGTGCGTGCACTGTAAAAACAACTAGTATGATTTCACAGTGTGAAATGTCTATTTTGTCTAAAGTTTTAAAAGCATTTTTGTGTGTGTGTGTGTGTGTGTGTGTAATCCAACAACTATTTTATGTGACATAAAGTGTCATTCCTTTTTCATTTGTTGCATTATTGCTTCCGGTTTGAACATTTGAATGAACAGAAATCCAAAAATATGTTGACTCTCAAAAACATGTGCATCCTTTTTTGTCACATCCCTACCACGTGTATTTTTGCCTCTTTTAAAATAGAAACTTTCTCTTAAACTGATATTTTTCTGATTTCCATTTACATTCACATTTGGCATACGCTTTTATCTAAAGCGACTTACATTGCATTGTGTTATACATTCCTTTCTGACTATGTGCAATCCCCTGGGATCAAACCCATGACCTTGGCATTGCTAGTGCCATGCCCTAACCACTGAACCACAGGAAAGCTACTCTCTGTAATATATCATCAGAGGCAAAAAAACAGATCGATATATTGGTAATATATGCATTCTCTGAGAATTTATATTTAAAGTTTTGTCTGAAAGCAGCCAACTCACACACACACACACACACACAGAATAGACCTATAGCAAATATTCACAACATTTTTTGTTTGAGTGTTGAACACCTTTAATATTTTGCTGCTTCAACTCTTCTGAGTTTTCTACTATACTTACTGGAACATGTCTATAGGGATTTGCTCCCATTCAGACACAGAAGCATCAGTGAGGTCAGGCGATGATGTTGGGAGATTGGGTCTGACACACAGTGTTCACATTCATCCCAAAGGTGTTGAGGTCTGGGCTATGTGCAGCTAGTGTTCTTCCACACCAGAGTCAGTAAATCATTTCTTTATAGAGCTTGATTTGTGTAGGGGAATTGCTGCTGGAACACAGTTTCTCGTATGGAATAGCATTTACATTTGGCTTCACTGAAAGTTCTGCATGTGTCAAGCCGATTAATGGGCAGATATTTTTGCCTATCCCAACATCTCCGGTCGCTTGATACACCCCTGACAGATGGCCAGCATACATCGCAGGGTGAACACTCTTACTTAAAAGACTGTGGCATGACTTGAACGATAAAACTATAATTGCGGTAATGAATTTTAAAATGAGGTTTTCTAAACCTTACATAAAGTGAAGCACAGATTGACTTACAATCTCTTTAAGCAACCGATCTAATACATATTGAGTGATTTCTGCTTAATGGCATGAGTACATGAGCCCCAAAAGATCTATATTAAAATCAAGCTTTGGTTCGGATCGCTCCGATGAGGATCGCACTCAAACACATGTGCTTTTGTTTCCATGCCAGATTAACTGTATTTGTTTCCACAGATAACATCAGACAGGAAAGAAAAGGAAATTATAAGCAGATCATCTCCAAAACGAGAATAGTGGTTCTGAAACCATTTTTTTCTCCCGCACGCACAAATTGGCTTTTCTGAGTGTGCATGGGAGGGTTGGGAGGATGTGTGTACTGAAGCAATCTTCAGCGGTGATGATGAGGGTCTAAAGCAGGGGGGAGGCTCATAAAGTCTGCGGGGGGTCTGGTGTCCAGAAGTCCCCGCAGGGGTCTCGGTTTACTGCTCGTGTTGTTTCTCTGCAGTGGTCTAAGACGATGTCCTGCATCAATCGAAAAGCTGTCGGCCTGGATGACCTTCTTGCACTGCGGGACAGACAGATCTCATACCTCTTTATCTGCAGCCGTGCTCTGGGTTCGTTGTGCCTGTTGTAACTCCAGTCTGCACACATCGCTCTAGGAAGGTAATGACAGAATCGCCTGAGGGAAGAGAGGCTGACACACTAGAAATAAAAATCTAAAGTGTACATTTAAGTTTAACAGAGATGGGGAATATTGTGTACAATTTAACAAAACACATATTTTATATAATGTTTGTTCCCATTATCTTCATTCCGAGTGTGTTTTAGCAATTTACTTAGTGTCTGAAATAGTTTTTCTTTTGGACTGGGTGAAAAATGATGTAAGTGGCCAACTAGCTATTTAGAAATTGTCTCAGAGTACTGATGTAGGTAAAATTGTCTTTACAAAATCGGGCCAACATAGTAATTACAAGTTATAATTTTGACAAATTTTACGTGAGTGCTCTTGACAATAAACGTCCTGATCACATGGTTTCCCAGCAGACATAGACTTCAATAAATGTTTCTGGAACAAATTTGTCGAGCTCTCCACAGGTGACCAAATTTTGGTCTGGTCAGGGTTGCCAGATCTGCATAAAATATTAAAATGGCTTCCCCATAAACTATCCCAAATGACACCAGCCCAAATATACAACCGTGGAATTAAGAGACCATTCCAAATTTTAATTCAGTTAGCATTTCTAGATGTATTATGGCCATACCTATGTCTGTTGAATTTCAACCTCGGGAGTGACAAAGTCATCTAACAGCAATGTGAAAGACTGACAGCATGACAAAACACATGAAACTGAGGTTATCACATTAAAAACTTGTTTCAAACTTTTCCTAAACACATGTAGAAATATAACTGTTGTATTGCTTGAATATGAACTTGTTTTCTTTGCAGTATTTGAGGTCTGAACAAATCTAGAGCATCTTTTCTGTTATTTTGACCTGTTTTCATTTTCTGCAAATAAATGCAAATAGAAACAATGTTTTTACTTGAAATTTGGTAGACATATTTTTGGTAGTTCACAGAATAAAACAAAGAATGATCATTTTACCCAAACTCATTCTGTACAGTATAAATAGTACATTCAGAAAAACTGAAATGCTGAATGTTTTTCCACAGATTCTTTTTGTGTAATCACTGTATCAGGAACACTGTTTGTTTTCATAAATAATTTCATCTTACCTCACACATGAGAGCTGATGAAGAAAATTAGGTTATCCAATTATGTGGGAAAACCAGGGACCTGGCAATCCTGGTATTGGCTCCATTCGGTTATGAACACCCACTTCTCAGGATACAATCCAATTAAATCAACAATCAAATTGATTTAAAATAAAAAAAACTGCTAAAAGTCCCACCCTACATTTTTTCTTTTTGTAAAACTTCGACTAATATAGAGAAATTTGTCTGTGAGCCACAAAAGCAAACTTTTTACAAGTACACAAGCATGCAACAAAGCTGTCTAATCCAGATCTTAAACCGTGCCCTTAAATAACCTTTAGAAAACAGCTAGCCTCTCTGTAGTTGGCACTCATCTTCACGAAGCTGTAAATACACCCTTACTACGGCTCTTTTTGATAATCGCCGCCTGTAAACTTCATCACACTGGTGACCTTTAACAGTGTTTGTTGCGTGCATGTTAAACCCAAGGTCTTCTGCCTCTCATGCCGATGCTCCCGTGTGGAGCTCTGAATAGTGTCTCTTCAAGTCTAGCCTTGGAGGAATCAATTACTATTGATTTTCTTACAAAGTTCTGTTCGCTCTCCAGGGCCGAGTCAGAGGAACGGGACAAAAGGGATGAAAACCACTGGTGAATTACTGAGGTAACCTGCTGTACTGAGGGAGACTGAAATAATTGATTGCAAACAAGAGGAACACGGCACAGCGGACGAGACGGGCACACGTAAATGCCGTCATACGTGCACTTTAAACAGCTGGTCGTAGTGGAGCGTGTCTCTATACTGTTTACCTCCTGTTGTGTTGCCACGGGAGGACCTCCAGACATCTTGTACGACTGTACGAGAACAAGCAAAACAGATGTTGCCATGCACTATAAACAACAAAAGGTTATAATGATATTAATACATCAGACATTCAAATTATTTTATAATAAACTAGGCTATAAATTAAATGTTTCCAAAAGGTTATTTGTCAAGCTGTATGGTTCCATAAAGAACCTTTAACATTCAAGGAAACATTCTCTTGCACAAAATGTTGCTTAAGAGGCTTTTGCACTGAATGAATGTGCATTAGTTAGGCTTACATCATTTTAAATTGTTACAAGACATAAACATACGCAAAGCTAATGTTAGCATTTACTTGTCATCTTTGTTGGCACATTGTGTTTTTTTCTCCGCTTTGATGATACTGTATATAGCACTGCGTTGTTGTATTTCATCTCTTAGTCCTACTTTAGGCACTTTCAGTCGCAACTTATACATCTACATTCTCACAAACGCAACAAAACCAGCTCCAATCATGGTGTCCTCAAGCTGTTTACATTTTTGAATGCCGCGCTTGTGAATATTTACACCGTGTCTACGCTGGACGCATCCAGTGTGGACAAATTTTAAATGATAATGGGGTCTAATGGATTCTTTATTCTTGTATGGTGACGCCTTGTATCAGGTGTAGACACGGTGTTAGTTCTCTTGGTTTCTATTCTTGAGATCCTATAACTTCCTGATGCGAAAGCGGCTATTGAGAAACCTTGACAAAAAGGTTCTATGGGAGGAAAAATGTTTTTTAGAACTTTTTAGCACTTTTATGCAGCTCACCTCATTTACTTGTATTACATTTGAATATATTGAGTATGTATGAATACAAATGAACACCAAGATTTTTTGTGAATAACTCAATCTTGTCTCATGGGAATTAGTCGTTATTTTACGCAATCGCTACTTTGCATGAATGCGTACGTTGTGAATCGTACAAAAATGTACGATTACTAGAAAAAAGCAATACTGATGCTCCGCCCCTAAACCTAGCATCACTGGCTTGAAAGCAATCGTCCTGCAATTTACGAATGAGATCGTACACATTCATAAATTACATAAAAGCCCAAATTACCCACATCGTGAAATAGTTAAGTTTTGCTATTAAATTTTGTTTACTCAAAAGTAAACTATAGCTTAGGAACACTTAAAGGGGTCATGTGACACAGCTAAAACGAATATTATGGTTTGTTTTAGATATAATGCAATGCGTATACACGATTAGAGGTTCAAAATTGCAATATTTTCCACATACCGTGCATGTTTGTATTTCCTCTTTGCTCCGCCTCTCTGAAACGTGCAGATTTTTAACAAAGCTCATCGCTCTGAAAAGCGAGGTGTGCTATGATTGGCCAGTTAACCAGTGCGTAGTGATTGGTCGAATACTGCAAGCGTGTGACGGAAATGTAACGCCTATTACCATATTTGGACATCAGGTTCCAAAGCAAAGTACTGACTCGAGTGTACATTTGGGTGGTCTTAGTCAAATCATACCACGAACTGATGTAGATTTGTGGGGGTGTGGTTACACGAGGCGTTTCAGGCAGGTCTGGGTGAGCATTCGCTTTTAGATAGAATGCATCTTTTGTTCCAACACTTTCATTTTTGCAATTGTACGTGTCTAATACATGCATGGGCAACTTATAACACACCAAAGACACAGAAAAACACATACAGCACCATATTACCCCTTTAAAATATAGAACACAAATATACTGTTTCATTTTTAGAGCTCGACACATTGTCCCTATTAATTTGCATTGTGTGAAAACGTCCAGCATGACCATTCTACTTATGTTCACCTTTTATTTTCCACAAAATAAACTCTTTAGACAAAGTGAGGCTGAGTTAATAGTGACATTTTCATTTTATCCAAGCTGACCTTTTAAGAATCCTGGGTCTTTTAGATTAATTTACAGCAATTATTGTTGATTGTATTGAGCCGATTCTCTTTTTTCCGTGCCTCTAATGAGACCGACGTATTATCTTTCTTAGCGCAATCACAGCTAGAGGTCAAACATGCACACAAAGGAGGCCTCCGTTGATCGGTATTCAACACATTTTTTCATCCTTTTAGCGTCCCTCTGCCCTTGACTAAAGGCACGGCACAAACGAAAAATTTGCATCTCAAAGGTAAATAAGCATAATTTGACGGTCTTGTTTATTCGCACTGCCTTCGCTGAGGCTGGACGTGAAACAGTTGGGAGCTTTAAGCGGCTTTCTAAAAATGGGCTGTTCCTTCTGCCGCCAATCTTGCTAAAAATTATATCCCGAACATGTGCGCAGGGTTTACAAGGCAGATTTAAGGCTTCTGGTCCACGGGTCTTGTGGGATGCGGACTGATGCCACACACACAGTAGTGTAACACTGTAGGGGAGTGTAAGGAAGTGACAGATGATATCACCTGTGGGCTGAGCTCTAACGGCCTGTGACTGACTCTTAAAGTCCCACTACTAACTGTCAGAATTAGCTAATACTATCCGGCCATCTAGCTAGTAAATTCTGTTTTGACACACAGCCAGAATTCACACAATTTGGCGATCAACAACATTAGGTTGGGAGTTTGGAAATCTCAAACTAACAGTAAAGAGGAAAGCTTTTAACCTAATGGCAAACATAAAATGCCACCAAAAATGAAAATGTTACCGATGAGACTCCTCCAATCTGTAAACCGTTTAAGGATTAAACTGTATAAGAAGTGCTTTGGATGAGGCTCTTCTAGAGCGTGTAAATTAATACCACAGATGTTAAATATTCAGCAGCGCGTTTGCACTCACACCCAGAGCACTTGCCAGTCCTCAAAAATAGCTGCTAATGATAACACTACTGGAAAAAAACTGCCTGTTCACTAACACAAAAGGCTGTCAGAATAACAAAGGGGAAAAGAGGGATGCTGATGATGCTGTATTTAAAAAGGCAAACAGAAACAGAAAAGAGAGGATGTTTGAAATGCAGTTCATGATAATGTGTTAAGTCTGCTGGTGCCTCCGAACACCATCAATGCAGTTTGTTTAGCGACGGCTTTCACCTCTGCTGAGCAGTGTAAAAACCCAGTGTAGTTAAGCTTAAAGCAAACAATAAATATTCTAGTTGTCTCCTGGGGTGGGGATGCTGAGGGAGGGATGAGCCCTCAAAAATGTGTGTTCAGGTTCAGGCGTATATTGAGGCCTCAAATGAAATAACAGCCTCCTTTTCACTGCAATGCACAAACGTTTTGGCTGCTATTCAAGCGATCATGCAGGACAACACAGGCTGTTTGGATGAGAAGCGGAGAAGACAATTTCAACCCGCTCCTTAACTGTGGAAAAAATTAAAAGGCAGACAAGGAGCAATTTTAGGATTTCAACATTGGTGGAGCTTTGCCGCACAGACCTGAAATTATTACATGCATCAATCTACATGTGCACCTTTTGCTTTGAGGTTACAAATCTTGACCTGGTGATGAACTCAAAAAATGATCAAAGAACGGGAGATGCATTTTGGTTTCATGTTGTGATTTCAGTGGACGATCACAACAATAAGAATTTGCAGCAACAGAAAGTCCTTCATTATCAAAGAGAGTTGTACATTTGAGATGACATGAGTGCCCATCAACAAAGTTGAGCAAAGTGCAATTAAGAAACAATGATTTGACTAGACGGCAATTAACTTTAATTCATTTGTAATTTCTTTTTGAGAGAGAGAGAGAGAGAAATTCAGTGGATTAGTAAATATCACAAAAATAAACGGCTCTATTAACTTTTTTAATGATTTTAAATGATTTTAGTGATTTTTTTAGTGGAATGTATAATTTATTTTATTAAAATCCAACAGTTAATTTCATATATTATTTACGTTTATTTTATGAAAAGAAATAAGTATTTAAGTAATAAATTATATTTTTAATATACACTTAACATTTTTGGTGATTCTAATATAAATATTTGAGTTACTCAGATTCACTAACATTTTTTCTTGCATTTCATTGATTTCACAGCTTTAAAATGTACCAATTTTTTTGTGTAAATTGTTGCACCGTAAGAAATTAGTAAATCACAGTTAAACTTTATAGAGTGAAACTGTCCTTCTGAAAGAAAGGCGATCTGCTCCACCTAGTGGTCAAAAGTGGACAATACAGTGTATGTAGTTTTCATACCGTTTTTCCATGACTTTCTTGATATGGAATAAAGAACTTTTTGTATTTTTTTTGCAATCACATAGACCAATTACTAAATAAAATATTTAGAAATAAAATCACTACAGAAAATAAATCACATACTTTCCCATTTTTATGGCCTTTAGAGAAGCATGTGCTTGGTCTGATTCTGCCAGCAAGGAAATTCAAATGAATGAAAATAATTTTTTCAAGAACAATCTGAGCTCAGACCTTTAATGCAGGTCCATCTTTTAATTATAATTCAACCTCCAACTTACATTGGGGAGACATGTTATGTATACAAATGAAATGCGTTCTTTAAAACAATATAAAAACCTCAAAATAAAAAAGTGCATACACACATAAAACGTACAAATAAATAAAAACATTTACATGGTTCTTGTTTTAACCAAATATTATTTTCCTCTTTTGGTCGACCCAGACTGCTGTTAATATAATAAAATGGCAGCCCAGATATCGGCCCACCGAGTGGGTACCAGTTTGTGAACAGTACATGACAACTGTTCTGGGACAAAAAGAAATCACTCAAGTCCAGTGTGTAAACCAAGAGCACACATATCATACCGTAAGACTGATACAGCTTCATTATAATGATAAAATAATCTGTCCTATCCTGATTAGACCATCTCGTATTGTTCATCTGAGCCAGCCTTGAGCTGTTTAAAATATCCCATATGCAATAAGACTGAAGAGGTAACAGGACTTCTCAGAAATCTCTGTACATATCTGCCATATGGTTCGCACCATACGTGTCGTGGTCCGACAAATTCATAACTTAAGACATGGAATGACGTGAAAGACGTTTAGTGTGTCACTACCGCAGGGAATCGTGTGCACCGAATGAATGCCTACAGTATAGTGAAGAAACACAGGTGATATGAAAGTACATACTATATCTAAAAGCATTATGACCAGCAAAATCAAACTATAGAAATACTATAAAAATATAAAACTCATGGAGGGAGGACCTACCCTTAGACCCTTAAGGAATAGCTCACCTTCTGCAGAACACAAAAGAATATATTTTGAAAAATGTCAGTAACCGTTGGTCTCCATTGACTTGCATTGGTTTTGTGTCCATAGAATTGAAGTCAATGGGGACCAAAGTTTTTTAGTTACCAACATTTTTCAAAAAAAAAATGTTTTGTGTTTTGCAGAAGACATCTGTCAAATAATGAAAGAATTTTCATTTTGAAGGTGAACTATTCCTTTATGAATTAAAACAGTAACAGCATTAATAATAAAAGGTAGTGTATAAATGGAAAACAGCATGAAAATACAATGCCGACGTGAGCTGTTAAAGCTAATAATTTATGTTCTTATAATACAGTTTTTTTTAAATGAAGTTCTACAAAAGTGTGCAAAAAAGCAATAAAAGAAAGGATTCATGCTCTCTGTTGGAAAAAAACAGACATCGATAACCAGACTAGTCTTGTTTAGCAACGGTCACTTGCATAGTTAAGTGCATGCATCATGCAATACTGCTTTTGTACAAATACTTCTTCAGTGCACACAATACGGGCCTGTTGCACGAAAAAAAAGAAAAGAAAAGGTTGCTACACATTAGTAAGGTCATTGCTAAAGTATCTGTGTTTTGAGCGATAAGGGTGCGTCGCAAAGACCAAAAGCAGCATGAAAATGAGAAGTTTGAATAGTTGCATCTGCACTGCGTGGATTAATGTTTTAATAACAGGCCAGCGAGCTGAACGACAGCTGATGCAATGACACCATTATGCAGATGTCACAGTATTCAAATGACTTGCCTCCTCTCATCAAAATTAACATGCGCACTAGTCCGGATGAACTTGTCCCAGTTTACTGGAAAAGGGAAATATATTTCGCAACTGGACAGTAAACCCAGCGCTAATCACATAACCTTGGCACAAAAAAAACCTGTTAAACGCATCTGAGGCATATTATGGCAAGGCGGAACATTCCTGAAAATCCGTCTGTGATGCTTTGATGAAATATCTCCCATTACTATTGCATATGCACAGTATTTTCCTATAAAATCAATCGTTTCTATTAAGTTCAATGTGTTTCTTGTCAATATATTTTTCCCTACAACTTGTTTAAAACTATTGCACAGCCTGTCCACGGATCAATATGAAGGTAAAACTGTCACACAAGGATTGAAAGCAAGCAAAATTTACTGCTGATAGGTTGGCATTGGATTTGGCGGAAATGAAATGGTTCAAGTATGACCGTGTGAGTCTCTCATTATAACCCCCCCAAATATACAAAACAAAATCATGCAGGGCCTACACTTCCTCCATGAAGATCACAAAGGAATAAACAGCTCAAAGATTGTCCTCCACTAACTTGCTATTCGATCACATTCACACAGCAACATTGCAGCTAACGGTCAATATTCACCATAGTTGCGCACATTTGTAAGGGCAGTAATGCTACTTGAACACTTGTAGCTACTCTCAGATACAAAAAGAAAACGGTTGGGATTCGAGAGCAGGTTTGGAGAGGTACTAATGAAATCGGCGAACCCCAGTAGGTCGCAAATTTCATGATGTAACGCTACTGTATCAACGCCCGTGGACCACTGGACTTTAAATAGCACCAAGTGTAGAAGTGGAGCAAGCTGGTACAGCGCTCCGAGGAATTCAGATTTCATCATGTGACCGAAGAAAGAAAGTTAAAAAGTATTTTACATATCCTCCGTTAGAGTTAAGCATTATTGGAGGGAGAAAAATATGTACAAAGTGCTAAGTTAAAACATTCCTAACTGGTGAACAGTAGTAGATTCATATACCATACCTTGCCAGAGGCAACGATTTGGTTCCATGGCAGGATAGAAAGGCGCTTCTGATCATTTACATATTTTCTTTGAGAAAAGTAAAATACAGGTATATACTATATACTTTATATTCTTCTTAGGCACATCAAAAAATAGCTGCATTACAGAAAATAATGAAACTGCTATTCGGATTTTCATTGAGGCGTCTGTGTTGGCCGTGCAGAGGATTGCATGCTGGAAGAAAGCTTTCTAGAGGATGCCATCTTTTCAAGTGGCCTCTTGCCGTTGACGGGAGACTGAACATTCGTCTCCGAATTGGAAGACTTCGACTTGCCCACTGGTAAAAGAGAGCGTTTCACAGGGGTCGACGTTTTCGAGGAGTCTTTCTCCATGGTGACCTTGCAGGAGCGTGGCTCCGGAGAGACCTGCTTGGAGGAGCTCCCCGATCCTTCTCCGTCTTCGACGCTATTGAGTTTATTCTGGCTGCTGGATCTGGGTGTCCTCTCGGCAGCCTTCTTGGCGAGAATCGTGGTCTTTCCCAGGTCGGCGGACCGTCGGGTCTCTTTCTGCCGAAGCGCGCTCTTGAAAAATGAGAGTCCCTTGTCTTCCGACTTGTTGCCGCGGTGGAGGTCTCTTGAGGAGACGCTTGGGGAGCGCAGGCTGGTGACTGAGGAGCTACTGCTGGAGCTTCTGATCGGCTTCCTCTCTGGACGGCTTCCCTCGCCACTTCTGAGCTGGGATGTCCGCGGGGTGGCGTTGGATTTGGACTTCTCCGCTAGGGGACTGGTGGGTGCCAAGTCCTTGCTGGAGCCCCTCTCTGCCAGCTTTTTCTTGCAAGAGATGGAGTTTCTCTCAGCCGCCAAGAAGCTCTTCTTGGCCGTGGGTGATGGAGATGCAGAGGATTGTGGTGTGGAGGTAAGCGCGGGCTTGACTTTTGTGCCGCCTGACACTGGAGACACCTGCGCTTGTGACTCTTTCCTTCTGGAAGGCGTTCCTGAAGGTGTTCCCTTGGTGCTCTTGGGAGCATCACTCTTTTCTTTAAGATTGGTCGATTTGGTGCCCTTCATCTGAGGGCTGGAAGACACTTGTGAAGATTGAGACTTTGTTACGGATGAGGTGCTCTGCCGCTTCTTTGAGGACTTCTCTTGATCGCCTTTAGTCTTGGTGGAGCTCTTTTTGCTGCCGGACCCTTCTGCTTTCTGACCCGATCCCGAGACCTTATGCTTCTGCTCTTTGGAGAGCGCTACGACCGTGTTTTGATCCACAGCGTTAATCTGGTTGTTGTTGTCTACAGGCTCACCTTTGGAGCTCTTCTTGTCAGTCTGTACCGGAGCTCTACAATAAGCCTCATCCAGGATGTGTTTCCCGTTGCTGTCATCGCTAATGTTACCCTCCATCATGGCCAGAGGGGCTTTACTACTTGGTTGACGCTCATGTCTGCTGTAACCGCCGAAACAAGATGTGGACACCTTGTCGTCAGAAGCTTCTCCAATCCTCTCCAGAGGAGGAGAAGAACGGGAGTCCAAAGAGAATCGTGAGGGCGAGTTGGATCTCATCTGGAGTTTTGTCGACAGGGACCAGGAAGGTTTCATCCCGTTTTCACTAAAAGCTAGAGGACTGGTAACCGAAGATCTGGAGGACAAGCTCTGCCGTTGAATGCTCCTCACGAAGGGCCGCGTTGAGAATCCTCCTAAAAGGCAAGGACAGAGAGATTGAAACCAATGCGCTGATACCAGACTGAATGAAAAGAGCATTAGCATGCATTTGTCTCTTAACTGAGCAAGGCGGGAGATCCTGTGTTAGTAAGCGCTAAAGCTACAAGAGAGAAGACAATAAAAGAAAGGCAAGAGTGAAACACTGGTACAACACACAGAATAAAAGACACCAAGAAGATGAGTGCAAAATGTGGTACTACTTAGCTTCTACAGATTTACATTTACATACAGATTTACATTTACATACAGATTTACATTTACATAAAGAAAAGATAAACATCGAGGTTAGAATTAAGAGATGTGACGGTGTTCCTCACCATCGTCTTCGCTGCGGTCACCAGGAAACTCCACTGACTCGGCCAAAGAGATGAGGGATGTGCGTCTAGAAGAGGCTCCAGATGCCACACTGGGTGGCCTGCTGCCCGGAAGGCGGTTAACCCAGTGATCACATAAAGACGAGCTAGTGGAACCTGAGATAGATACAGTGTAATCTTGGTCATTGCTAAGATAAAATGAAATGGCCTGATGAGCAACTTTCTTTCTGTGTTGGCACATTTTATATTTTGCAAGTTTGTGCAAATTATGTTTCTTAACCAGGAACTCGTGTCGAACAGCTAATAAAATTCAAATTGTGCTATGAAAGTTGTAAATAATTATTCAGCCACCATTTTATGTTCTGTGTCTCTGAGTGAAATAATGGTGTGGTTTCTTGTACTGCACGCGTGATGCTTTTAGCGTCTGCATCTCACTCTATATCAGGGGTTCTTAACCTTTCAGTCAACTCCAAGGCCTGCCATTGTCTTCAACAATATTCAAAGGTTCCCCTCCGCCTCACAAAAACTGACAATTTATTTCCAATAAAACAATATTGAGCTTGACATTAACTAGACAATTGTTTATTAATTATAAAAATGGTCAAATAATAAGAAATAGCTAGGTTTTTCGTTTCTTATGTATTTCAATGCTCTAATTTCAACTCCCATGGAAGTTGGTTGGGCCCCCTTTTGGAAAACGGCCCCCCCCCGTTGAGAACTCCGTTAACTATGACACACTCCACATAAAAAAATACTATCCTATTTTATTTACTTAGGTAAATTAAAATAAATGAGAATGTATTAATTAAATCAGTAATTAAATGTTAATAGGCTTAAAATGTAAAATACTGATTTATATTAACAAAGGTATACCCTGTTTTTAGGTTAAAAAACAACACTGTATCATCCAGTTATGCAAGTCTATGAGTAAATTCTGTAGTACACTTAAGTATTTTCCATGTGTGTAAAAATGTATTACCTGTGTAGCAAAAAATGAATCCAACAGAATCCAAAACATTACAATATATATATTTTTTTTTAATAAAATTAATTTCATAGGGCTCCACTTTTTTTTGTAACAGCCATAAATCATGACTTTCTACTGGTTATTGCTATACTGTGGCAGGTGGTGATAGGGAGAGGAGATATTGTTAAACTATACAATATTTTATAGGACTTCAATTTGCATAAGCCCTAGAGTGGAAGGCAAGTCATCAATATTTTTGGTTCACTTCCCTACTCTAAAATTTTGTCAACTTATAAGAGAACACTTAAGCTTCAGAATACAGATTCCTTGAAGCTAGCAGACAATCACAAAATCCTTCAAAAATCCATTGCTGAATTTATAAAGTCTGAGCACCTCCACATTAACAAGACAAATAAGTCAGCAAACATGTCGATACCAAACCCAATAAGAAGAGTCACCTGCAACAGAGCTGTTAGCCGACCAGGAGGGAATAGTTGTCCTCCTTTGATAGAACAGAATGTATGCGGTCTGCTGGCAGACGTCCTCATCAGCTACAGGCTGAACTTCACTGTCATCAAAGCAATACCACTGCCCATCAATGGAATTCTTACAGTAAGCTGGAAAATGTAATGTAAATACATGCAAGTAAATGACAGAATTCACGCCATTATCAAATCCAACCAATCAAAACGCTCACACAATACAGTATTAACCTAAAGGCTTGTACAACACCTGTGTAATGTCCTCCGTGCATGTTGCCGTGATGATTACAAACAGCATACAGGTCATAAAGGTAGTCGTCAGGGTTACGGCCAAGTCCATAGGGTCGTCTCCATGGTGACCAATGGGAGGGCAGGCTCCAGCTACTCTGGCTTCTCTTCACCACATGGGGTGCCATATCCATGCCAATCAAAGGAAACCTCACCATGTTCTGCATCTTCACCCTCCGGTCACCTTCCTAGAAGACATATTGGAGATTCATAAGTATCAGAGAGGAAACAAAACATACTTCGTAGTCACAACCTTTCCCATCCAATCGCACGTAAGGAAAACTATTTGATCATTTTAAAACATTTTGTAGACATGCTAAAACCACAATTTTGGTCAATTTTGTTGTTCTAGCACAGTACCTGTCTAAATCTCTTGAGATGTAGTATGAGAACATCAGGCAGGGTCCACAGGCTGAGTTTGATCCGGCCCTGTTGAAGCTGTCTGCAATGGGGGCAGCGCCAGGCATCATCAGGTGCCAACTGGAACAAATACAGGAAGCAGCCATAAAGAAAAACCTAATGTCCCAAGAGAATTTATGCCTTCATTTTCCAGAAAGCAGCTCCAAACCCTGCTTTGACCGAGGCCAGTTCTGGCTAACCACAGGGTATATTTATACCCTGTGTGGAGACTTTCCAGGGTTTAGGATGGTTATAAAGAACCGGCAATTTAAAAAAGGCACTGACAGCAGAAATGCAGCAACCTTGACGTTTTGTGTCCACACAAGCAACAGGAGAAGAGTATACGTTTTCAGGGGTAACAAACGGATGATATGGGAGATGATGGTTACCTGCTCCTCTTTGGTGTAGAGTTGGAAGCATTGAGCGAGGGTGCAGGCCTGTGGCTGATGGTGCTGTTCTCTGTGCAGATACACACTCTCAGCATCAGGGATGTACTCTTCCTCCGTGTGTCCAAACAGACTGCAGAAAACACAACACACACTGCTCACAAACCTCTCATCAGAGCAGTCAGGAACATCTGCTAGCTTCCACCGTGACGTCAACATTTATTTTATTACTGTGGGTTTTTTCTCAAATATTCGGACAGAGAAGGTTTATTGCATGAATGCATTTGGTAATGTTCAACTACAAACAGAATTCAAGATTTTTCTTTTGTAGTCGGACAGAAATGTGTTTGGTTGCTGGAGAGTTTTGAGCATATGAGTGGGACTTGTAGACATTTACTTACTGTCTGGATTGCATTTACAATAAACCACTAAAAACTACCAATGCACAGTGGCCACAAATACTGGGACACTAAGGCCATATTTATTGCTTCTAAATGACTAAAAATACCAAACTTAACTGGTGCTAGTTAACCTTAAAGGGAACGTTCACCCAAAATCTTCTAAATATCTTCCTTTGTGTTCATCAGATCAAATCGATTTATACCAGAATTTTCATTTTAGGGTGAACTATCCCTTTAAGTTCAAACAGGTCCCATGTGAAACAAAGTGCACTAAAATACGCTGAAATGTATTTAAAGTGTTTTTATTTCAACACACTGATTTTGTAACCAAATATACAAAAAAGTTAGTCTTTAGCACTTTTTAAGATAAACATACGAAGATCTAAATGTACTCAATTGTGCTATTTTGAGACACCATGAATAGAAGTACAAAAGACTATATATTTAGTATATTAAATAGAAACTATGTGTTAAAATAAAGCACTTTAAGTACACTTATGGAAGTGTACTAAGTGTAAATAAAATTAAGTTAATTGTAATGCACAATTGTTTTACCCATGGGTGTCCCTGTACATGTGTATTTCATTATATGCTTTATGGACACATTCCATTATGTTTGTTCAAAAGAAACTGTCCATACTGCAACTCTTTTTGTGAAATGTTTTGCTTGAAAACTATATCTCAGTGCCCAACTATATATTTAGGGCCACTGTATAAAATAACAAAGTTTTATCAGTTGTTGTTCAATTTCACTTACTATTCCTTGGTCTCTTTGTCCCACTCCACGACAATCTTAACATGAGGAGGTCCTCCAGGCCCACAAGATTTATATGCTCTGCAAAAAACGTTAGAAGAAAATGTAACATGTTTGTTCACTTAATCTGAGGTTGACCATTAAAAATAAAACTATATAAGCAAGCTTTGCGTGCTGCCCTGAACAAAAAAAACAACTGTGATTCAAATCGTGTTACAGATGACAATCAACCAAAGATTTGTTACCACATCGATGACAAGTTAGATTAAGCTACATAAAAACAGTATGTGTGTCAATGACATGAAACAGCTATGTAGCATGCTGCCTTTGCTGTAGAAGCCAGCGCCTGCCACTGACTGTGCACATATCTGTAAAACACAGACACCTCCGGTCAGAGAGTGCAGCACAATACTGGCTAAATCACTGGACTGAATTCCCCTCTTGACATTCACTTCTCTAAAATATGTTTGCAGCACAGTCCGGAGTGAAAAGCTTCTCAGTTTTCTGCTAACTGTGCACAGGTGGAGCAGACTAACCTGCTGTAAAGCTCAAATCATGCTCTTCACAAAACCCAACATGAAGCTCCATTTAAAAGCTTCTTGGTGTCATCGAATTGCCAATTTTGTATAGATCATGACACCGTTGCTTTTAAAGTACTTTAGTTTTTATGAACAAAAAGGTATAACACAACAGCACAAAATAACAGAATGTGCTCAGTAAAGAGTGTTTATAAAGTTTGTTTCCAAAATGAGACTCCTTTTTTTTATTTCAGAAATCATATTTTTTTTACATACACAATAAAACATAATAAAAAACATGATTTTTGAAAAATGTTAAAAACAAAGTTTTGGCACCAAACTCTTAATTTATATAAGACAAACCTTTCCACAGTGGGGTGACATAGTGGTTGCTCCTCCTGTGGCAACAGGTATGTGATTCCAACCACACCGACCACACGCAGACTAAAGGGTCCCACCTAAAGTCATAAGCCAACTTCATTACAATCAGGTTGAAGCACTTTAAAACTGACTGTTTCAGCGTTGTAAAATATTTTATTGTTCCCACCCGCATACCATTACAATGTTTAGAGCCATGTTCGATTAAATGGCATCACTGACCTGGATGTAAACTCCTGGCCTTAGTAGGTGTCGCATTTTCTCTAGAATTTCTTTCTGTAACACATCCCAAGTCACACTGCGCTCCAGATAAAGTACAAAAGGCAGTCCAAACCTAGAATGAAAACATAGCATTGATTTTCTACATTGTCCTACATTGTCTTAGATTGGCAATGTTTTTAAAAAACATTTTAAAAATTCTTAAAAGAGGTTATTTAATAATATGTTCTCAATTTTGCAATAGGACTGTGTTAATACAACAGAGAGACAATCATCTGAATATTTGTTTATTCTCAGCAGTTATTTTCACCTTCGTCCTTGATGTCCAGTGCAGGCTCGGTTACAGATCAGCAGAATCATTTTCTCACATCCACTTTTGTTGGGTGATGCTGGATTCACTGCACCCTGCATGAAGGAAGGCGTCCGGCTGTTTTCTGCTCCGTATTTTATATTGTTTTGATTCAGGTTTGCGAGGAGGCTCCCTGGAAATTGTTGAAAAATAAATCGCTGTCGATTATGAACAAAACAAACAATAAGACAGCAAGATAGCATCTTAAACTCTCAAATATACTGAAATAATGGCTCCGGATACAGCTTTTCATTTTTATGTTTCAATAACAACATATCCAATTTCTCTAAACCAAAGTGCAATATATAGAAAAAGTACCTCGTTTAGAGCGAATGTTTTCTAATCTAAAAGTCTCAGGCGTTTCAAAAGCAAAGATTGAGTCACTTTCTTGAATGATATCAAGATCGTCGTCATCGTCACAAAAGGAGCGGGTGGAAACCATCGTAATACATTTCAGTCAGGACAAACTGCACAGACATAAGAGATACAGACGTCAGGACTGATTGAAACTCAAGGCAAACACAGGAAATAGCTTTGTTTGATGATGATATATGGTGAGACAAACATGCAAACAGAAATTTCTCAGTTAAAGACCACACCTCTGTATAAAGTCCAGCATTTGATAGATCGATACTGTATTTAGGGCAACAGTGAAGATTTTCTGTTTCAAAGTGGGATCAATGATTCGCTCGTTTCTTCTTGGCCAAATCAAACTCAGTAAAATAATTTCCATTTTTAAAAAGGACTGAAATCTGATTAAATAAGCTTTTATCCTTTTAACCAAGCAGTGAATGACTCGCAAAACTGGTAATGCTTTTGTGCTGTCTATCCATTTCTACGAGCTTTCTACTGAATTTTATATATTACTTGAGCTGTCGATATATTGTGAAAACTGTGTGTGGCTTTCTCAAATATTGACATTTTTTATTTGTTTTTCATATTTTCTCCTGTAAAGCGGCTTTGGAACAATGCACATTGTGAAAAGCGCTATATAAATAAAATTGAAATATACGATTAATCAGTTTTATTCAAATCTGAATCAATGGAATGTAATATTTATGACTTTAAGAAAGCCACAGTACAATTTGCTTTAATTCGGTTACTATACTAGATAACTCTTCTAGCTATTGGGTTAATGCACCTTTATAAACCAGTGATGTACTTTAACCACACATTCAATCCATAATAACGCCATCGTACTAAAACTCCATGGACTGCACCTGGTCTGGTGGTATCTTTGTCTCACGTGACACGGTCTCTCTCAGTCTGGACACAGTGCTGTTGAGTGGTACGGCCACACCGATCCTCATGCAGTGAGAGTACTTGCCTTGATATACCACAGTCACATACAGAGGCCTAAAGAAAGTCAAGCAAAATTGAACAGTATGAGTTAAGGTCAAGTCATGAAATGAAAGTGTTTCTTGCAAAGCAACTCATATTATTCGATCCCTCAGATTCAGAAACAGCCTCGAGTTACCAGCCACCGTCCCAAAGGCAAAAGATCCAAAATTAAGCCTTTAAAACTTCAATTTCAGTTAACAACACTGAGCTATAACCAGCAAACTCAAATAGCTACACATCAACATCTGTGCATTGGCCATAGATAAGAGCCCATTGCCGGCTAAATAAACAACTCTTCATTAACATCTGCCCACATCAAGAGCACATCATGGGACGGGTAAGGGTTGAATGGTCTATGAAGTAATACGCATAGCAAGTGGAGTTATTGCTCTGTACGAGTAAGAGACCTTAAGACAAATCTCGCTCTACTACTATGAGAAGATGTAGCCAGGGAGACTATCGCTTAAAACACACATCACCGAACTTCCAGCCCATATTTTCTCATTCTCAGATCAGTCATTCCTCACGCTGGCAAAGCATAACCTCCGAATCCACTACTGTGCTAATGTTTTTCAAAGCGTAGAGATGCCGACAGTGCAGAAAGTCACTGTGGGCGGAAGGGTAACAAATCCTCATTTCTCCTTTATGATGTGGAACATCTTGTATTAAGAATGATAAGGAATCACTGGTGGGGGTTTTATTCAAGAGGTGAATCCTGCTCAGCATCTCTCCCCGGAGCTATTATTCACTTATGAGGGGCAGGTGTGCTGTAAATCACTCTTTCTTATAACAGTAAGGCTTCTTTAATCATTCATGTGGTCTAATAAATTCAGCAGCTTACAATTGGCTCTATATTAAACCTACTGTTCTACTTGATCAACTTCTGTGATGGTCTCCTCAAATAGCATTACAGAACATCAGGAGAACAGGAGCACTGGATAATTTCCGCTCTCATATAATGAGGGAAAGTATATTTAGCACCTAAATCTAGCTGAAAGCAACTATTTCAGGATTTAAATTATTAAACTGGCTTTAAGGGATATTATAGTTAAATACAAGTTAGTACTAATAATGGCATTTGGGGCATGCTGTCAGTTATCACAGAAAATAATTTCAGCCCAACAATCATTTAATGTTTAAAACATAAAACTGTAGATTATTACTAGAGTTATTATAGTTCTATAAATATTTAAAATTAGCTTACATTTTTATGTCTTATATTTTGATATTAATTTTAGTTAACGTTTTAGCAATTTTGGTATATGCTTTTGTCATTTTATTATTTTTATGTTGCTTTATATGATTAATTAATGTATTATTATAAATTAAGTGCTTTAAACTTATTTCAGTTTATTTCTGAAATAATTGTTTTTTTCAATTCTTCCTTTATTCAAGTTATTACAAAAAATTTAGGTCAATTTTTTTTGGATTTATATAAATGTTAGGAAGCTAAAATAACCTCGATTACTTTACACACTTTTATTTACATGAATTTAGGGCTGTTTAACAATTAATCACATTCAGAATCATTTTAAAGTTTGTGTATACATAATTTATGTCTGTGTACTGTGAATATATTTTTTTATTTATAAGCACACACTCATACATTTAGATATTTAAGAAAAATATAAAATGTAATAAATGTTTAAATATGATTTAAATGATATATAAATATAAACATGCACATGCAAATATTTCCTGAATATATATACATGTGTATGCATTTATAAATACAAAATAAATATGCAATATCCCTAAATTTAAGTCAAATGACATCAAACTGACATGTATCTTTATGGTTAACCAAAAAACAGTTTGGACTGCTTTAATAACAAAAAAATCAAGAGGACATGGATGTTACAGTCTACTCAAAGAATATGTATCTACATGAATAAATAAGGCCAATAACAAGCTTTATGGCATGTCATGGGTCGTAATGCAGATCCTCCTTGCAGTTCTCGCAATTTAATGAAGCCATTAGATTTGCAGCATGCATGTTAATTGAACATCCATAATGGACAAAACTGACGTCATTATGATTGTCATAAAAGCATTAACCCTTTATCGGGCAAGTTACTTAATTTTGGTAACTTAATCGGCCAATCACAACGCCGTTACCATTGCCTCTCCGTGAGATTGTGTAAGCTCATGGATGTCTCCCAGTCAATCAATAGAGATCAGTCTATGTCACAAATAGTGTGACCAATCAGGAGTTAAATAAATACTAAATAAATATTCTATGAAGTTTATATATGTTTTGTGCATTTATTTCTTTTTTATATATATGTCTTATATTTTTTTTATCTATAAACATTTTGTGAAAAAAATGACCATAGACCGGCGAGGAACCATATATGGTAACTTCATTGACCTTGTCACAAAAGTTTTATAATGACATCCAATAACACTCCCAGGTTGAAATTTTGAATTTCTAAGGATTTCAATGATTGCCCTATAAAGGCTTAAAATCACTTGATCAAAACTCTACAACTCTCCCACAGAGATGTCCAAGCATATGTGAAGATCCATCATATCACTAACATCAAAATGACTTTAAGTCAATCGGAAAGGATTTCTTAGTTTACAGATACAGATGTTGTCATCAAACCATGCAGCACGGACAGTAAATCACAGTGACATTATCAGTGGAGGATGCTGGGCAGTGGGCACTTACCGTGTGTGAGGTAATGGAATCGGGAGGGAGATACAGAGAAAAGGATCAAAGGTGTTGCTCTGTTTTTGACAGTGCGGACAGGTAAGCGATGATCTGAAAACAACAGATGCCACTGTGAGTGATGACCCCCAAAAAGACAACTCGATACAACCGAGAGACGAGCAAACACTCATCGTACCTGTATTGAGCTTGAAAGAGCTCTTGGACAAATGAGCCAGCTGAAAGAGGAGGTGAAGGTCCCTCTAATGCTCCATCATCTTCGTCAATAGGTGGCTATGGTAGAAAATTTTGAATTATTTTAGAGCGAAGACCAATATTATTATACGTTGCCTGCATCACAAGTCAGTAAACAGACCCATAAATATCATCAGCACTGTGATTAATAATGATCTGGAAACTGATCTGTTCGTTTGTAAATATCTGATTCCAGTTAAGCTTCTGCCTCTCCAGAGCAGTTCCAGCAGTCAGCCAGAAAACTGTCACCCTCGTGCTTCTTGGCACAAACTACAGGAAACCACAACATTTATCAGAATCAATCTGAATGACCTCATGCGAGTATGCAGGTGCCTGACCCCCAGCTGGACACCAAGGACTGTAAAAAGAAACCAAATGAGGCATCCTCAGAAAAGGCACTAGGATGTGTCTTAACTTAATGTCCCATGCATTTGATATACGGCAGGAATTAAGTCTTCTAAACTCTCTTGCCCTGAAGGTTGTCAGACTGATGTCTGATATAAGACTCCTGCCTGTCATTCCAGGACAGAATGGCTCTACAAATCTACCCACGTTTGGCTCTTCTCCTGTTCTGTTATTTAAACGATTGAAATCTCAAGCTTTTATGGAGCTGCCAATACAACCCGCCAGTTCTTTTTAAACAGTTAGAGTGGTTCATTTTCAGCTGATCTTAAGGGGTGAAACTATTATATTCTTCTTTTTATTAAGCAAGCATCAAGAAAACATTCAGTTCAGTTCTGTTCTTTCATTTCATGATGTTACCGCATGACACATTAACATTAGACGTGTGTCTTCTATAGGCCACTTAGCAAGATGTGAACAATGGTACGGTAGCACTTTTTTTGTAAAAAAAAAATATTTTTCGTGATTTTTAAACAGGATGGTACAGACTAACAGGAAAGCGTTGTGTGGAGAGTAAGGAGTAGGATCAACCAGGAGTCTGGATTTAAAGACGGGTCGTCGGAGGCACAGTTGCACTATATGTTAGTGCCGGCACGGCTTCATTTAATTATTTTATTTGTTTAATCTTACATATATAATTACACCTTAAAGAATGTTTAACATTTTGATTCGACATGATATAAATGCTGTGTTGGTTCTATTCTGTTCAAATGTTTGTGCAGTGTTAAAGAACTTAGACGGGAAGTACATGGACCGGCGTCGTCTACGTCTTCCGAAGTGGTCTGTAGGACCTATTATGTCATACCTTTACAGAGGCTCTGCTGTTGGGATGCACAATATGGTTCAGGTCTTCATCGACACGATCGAGAAGCCAGAGGAGGAACTCTTGGGCATCGTGCTGTGCATTTCCCCGGTACTGCATGGCACTCCTTGCCACAGCGTTCTGCACAAATGCACACCCATAATAGTCAATATTCTTTGCTGGCAATATAATACAGCTTCTGAAAGGATCTATGAAAACGTATATGCAGTGTTGGCCACTCAACTTTGTGATGGTTTCTATTGTTTTTGAATGTTAACGGTGAACTGCAACCCAGACGAAACAACTTACTTTGAAGTCTCGACTGTGTTGTGGCGTGTACTCAAAAGTCCACAGTGCTCGGACCAGTCCAGACAGCTGCTCGGTCACCTCTCCCCCGGCCTGGCAGCCCTTCATCAGCACCACACCGTTGGTTTTGGGCTTCTCGTCGTCGGTCTCATCCCCTCGGTACTGCTCCAACGCCAAATACTCCGCGAAGAGCTCCGTGTTGCTCAGGCATTGCAAAATAGCGTTCATGAAACACGTATTGCCGTGGTTTTTCAGTCCGGACACCCCGGGTATTTTGTCACTGGGAAGAAATCCCCCGCAGTCGCTCTCGTCTGACACGACGGATCCTTTGCCCTCGCTCTTGAAGGCGTTGAATCCCCCGTCGTCCTTGTCGCCCTCCGGTGCGTGTAACTCCGAGCTGAAGTGAGAAAGCGTCGAGAGAGTCTTCAGGACTCTGCTCATGAAACTTCCCACGGACCGCACCGAGCCCCGGCGGAAGAGCTTCTTACTGAAGCCGGACTTTTTCTCTTTGCTCGAAGCTTTGCTCGACATGGTTCAGTGGTTTAGGGCATCCCCCTCTCTCCCGGACAGACAGTCAACGGTGTGTCAACTACGGGCGACGATGTCCGCTGAGATTAAACGTGAGATGTGTGTGAACGGCTACTTATTTAGAGCATCAAGTCGACTCGACCACGGGCATGTTACCGTTTTTTAACGTCAGACGGACAGCTTAGCTAGCTAGCTGGAGGCAGTGCCTCTATTACCCGAGCGGTTGACTCGGTGACACGGCGCGGTTGTCCTCTGAAAAAATGCATGGTGAAACATGCGCGCGCCTGCCACTTTTAGTAGGATATTAAAAACCTGTTATGTCAAGTTGACTGTCATCAAATGGCCCGCTATTAAGTTATTACAACCGGTTGTTAGCCAGCTAATCTCTCCATATCTATGAGATATTTTATTATAAGCTCACTGACCCCGGTGTTACTTCTCGTATAGTATAAAAACAAGCCATTATTATGGTCGCGGGTTCGCATGCTGTCTAGTGAACTGGTTTCATACAAGCCAACGCACTGGCTAGGATAGGCCTGTCCGGGCTAAACCCTTTGCCATGTCAATAAAATGAGGGGGAAGTTAATTTCTGCCGGGGACGTCAGGAGCAAAGGGTGCCCGTCCGGGACCAGCATCAAACTCAAACCCGTGATAAAACGCTACAGGCATGCAGGTCACGGTCATAACACGGGACAGCGGTTAGCTTGCGCTGCTAGCGCGCTAGTTGCTTCATTTCCCAATGAGTGCATGCATAATTATACGACGCACTGCAACTCCACCCAGTTGACGCTTCGTTCCAACGGCTAGATATCAAGCACGGGAGCTCACACTGCATGGGAACGCGAAATACTTTAGTTTGTTTGTCTGTTTTGAGGATGTATCGAGCAATGGCACCGACGGTTGTCCAGCGCGAGCCCGACGCTACGGGAGGAGAAGCAGCAGAGAGGCGCGCGACTGAGCGGAGAGTTCACCGCGCGATTCACCGTAACCGCATCTCCGAAAACAAGCCTGTCATATGTTCTCGAGGTTTCTCGAAGCCCGTGCAGTTTCGAAATATCCGATGGCTTATGACGGACCCAAGTCTGATCTCGGTCTGTTGGTGGGCCGCCTCGTCCTCCAGCCTTTTACTAAAATCACTGACACTGCAGGGCGGCGGTGCGGTGCGCCGTGACGTCACTGGCCGGCAGCAGTCTCGTGCAGGTAGTTTCTAGGAGCCGCTGTACCGGTGTTTATGGATCGGGGGTGTCCTCTTCCTCAACTGAGTAACAACACTTTGATTTTGCCTAGTCAGGCTACTTGTGACGTATAATACATTGTATGGCAATCTGTAGAGAAGTATAACAGGGTGTGTTTTAAAAAACGATGTTACCTAAGCCTTTTTTGTCCCATGCATCCCTGCAGACGCATGTTCTGTAGGGTCAAGTTCACTGTTGGAGCACATGCACCAGACACATGTTCCTCCTAAAGTAAATTTTACTGAATATTATTTAGATAGATGACAAAATATGTGACCCTGGACAACAAAACCAGTGTTATGGGTCAATTTTTCGAAATTGAGATGTTTGCATAATCTGAAAGATGAATAAATAAGCGTTTAATTGATGTATGAGTTGTTAGAATAGGACAATATCTGGCTGAGATACAACCGTTAAAAAGTGCAAACAAATCGAAATATTGAGAAAATTGGCTTTGAAGTTGTTAATCAGGGGCACGTGACAGGCCATCCACTCACCAAATTTTTTTTATATTTAAGGTATAGGAAAATTACAAAATATCTTAATGGAACATGATCTTTACTTAATATCCTAATGATCTTTGGCAAAAAGAAAAATCTTTAATTTTGACCCATACAATGTATTTTTGTATTTTACTAAAAATGTCCCCGTGCTACTTAAGACTGGTTTTGTGATCCAGGGTCAAATATGTAAAGTGATCTCTTAGATTACACATTTTTGGTAACGTAGTCTGACTACTTTTGGATTACATTTGGATTACTTTTGATTTAAATCTTATTTGATGTTATGTATATTGAAGCAGGATAATTTTGTACTATTTTGACTGATACATTGAGGAAAATATTCCATTCTTTTATCACCAACAAGAACCTCAACATCTTTTTAAAGTACAGTACAGACAAAATTCTAACACTAAACTTGTTGAAAGGGTGTCTATTAGGGGTATGACAAGATCTCGCGCAACAAGATCTCGCAAGATTAAAATGTGACAAGATTTCTTGTCAAGGTATCGTGATATCAGCATGATGGAGTTTTGATGGTGAAATTAGTTTTGAAGATGACCTGGCACTTTAAATTAATATTATAATTCATAAAAATAGACGTAGAATTACATTCATTTAAGATTCATCATTGAGGATTACTTAACAATTGTGTAAAAATCTTGTCATGTTCACAAACATCAGAATCACACACATAAAAAAGTAACTGTTGTCTGATTACGAGTATTTTAAAATGTAGTTAACTCTAATTAGAAAACAAACTCTTGATTTTTGGAATCGGATTACGTAATCCAGATTAAATGTAATGCGTTATTACCCAGCTCTGGAAAAGGTAGTTTTTTGCTCTGTTTGTCTTGGGAAATTATATAAATGGAACAATTGCAAAATATTATCCAGAACCAAAATGCCCTATTATCTGTCCAAACAACAGGGGGAAAAAATCATAGAAGCTCAACATGAACGATTACCCTCCAACTAAATCCCAAAACAATTTTTGCTTTGTTTGCAGCAAGGACGGGACTAGACGTTAGCAACTACTGAGGCTTTTCATTGTGTGCAGACTTGTTCTAATGAACACCACATGTGAGAAAAAAAAAGTGCTATTGAAGCTCTGTCAGTTAGATTAGTCACAAAGACGGCACAGAAACCTGTTTTAAAGTCATTTGAAAATCTCGTCAGGCAGGATTTCGGTCCAACTGAAATTGAACTAAAGATGGTTTTGCATAACCAGTAAAAATACCCAAAGTTTTTTTAAATAAAGTATTTTCTGATAAATCGTTTCATAGTCTTTATAACATGTTAACATTTTCTTAAGGTTAAGAGTACAGGATGTCATTCATAGTAAGGTACCACTATGTTCCTGCTCTCTGTTGGCCATGTGGATGCGAGTCAAAATTAGCATAGAAATGTCCTTCAATCATCAAAAAAGGACGATATTTATTAAGAACATAAGATACTGAACATGTTACATTCACAGGAAGAGTTAGACGTGAGTGTTGGCCTGGCGCCACAGATGGGACAGTTGCTAGATAGTCAAGGTCATTTGAATGTGGTCTGCTGAAACATGAAACCAGCATCATCTCCAGCAGCCAGAAACCTCACTGTGCTTCACCCGCGGACCGCTTTATACCATCTATTCTGCGTAAACCCACATCCACACTTAAAACTGTTCTCTTTGCATGATAATAGTCGGGATGCTCAATATGCGACTCGCCATAACTCATATGAAATATTTATGAGCTGTACTGACTGTTCATTTATATTAACAGACAACCAGAGATCTTCTTCATTATCCTTTTGTCTTGTAAATTCTGCGTCCGTTTTATTCTTAAAGCACTAGGTGGGTTATTTCATCTATTGCAAAGATCAAAAATCATGTAACAAGATTATAACCACAGTCATATATAACGTTTACATCTGTATCATCTACGTTGTTCATCTTTCCCTACCTTTCTCTGTTATGGAATAGCTTTGTTGTACACTCCTTAGACAAAAAATGTTAAATGGTCTCTCATGTGTTAGTCGTTTTAGATAAAAGTATCTGCTAATTAAAGGGACAGTTCACTCAAAAATGAAACTTCTGTCATCATTTACTCACCTTCGAGTTGTTCCAAATCTGTATACATTTCTTTGTTCTGATGAACACTGAGAAAGATATTTGGAAGAATGCTTATAACCAAACAGATTTTGCCCCCCATTGCCTCCCATGTTAGGAAAAATTCAATGGTAGTCAAAAGTGCCCTTTGCTGTCCTACATTCTTCAAAATATCTACTTTTGTGTTCAACAGAACAAAAAAATTATAAAGTAATTTTCCCTACTATGGGAGTCAATGGGGGGCAAGATCTGTTTGGTTATAAGCATTCTTCCAAATATCTTTCTCTGTCTTCATCAGAACAAAGACATTATACAGATTTGGAAGAACTCGAAGGTGAGTAAATGATGATATAATTTTCATTTTTGGGTGAAGTATCCCTTTAAATGTAAATGTAGCAAGGCGGCTTCATTAAAACACTGTTTTGTTTTTCAAATGCACCTTATTGAGCCATACAACACGGCTCTCCCGTCTGGGCAAATTCTCTTTAATAATCCTTAGCTCCTCTGTCACTATAACAAATCTATCACATCTGACTTTTAGGCCAATGGAAAACTGAGCTCCACGCAGGTTGCACCGAGTGATTGGCTGGCTTGTTGCTAAGAGTTGAAATGCAGTAACTCATCTGAGGGACAGGGCATTCCCACACTGCTGAATACAGCATGCACCCTGTTAAGCTGAGAATTATACACAAGTCAGAAAAGCGTGTCGCAGCTTGTTGAAATGTCATGGGAAATTGCATCAGTGCACCTGTACCAAGCTCCCCAGTTATACCTAAGTGCACATTCAAAACATACAAAAGGGCACATTGGTTCAAAAGAAACTCAGTCAGTTGAGAAAGCGTCTTTAAATGTCTGTGAGCCATTAGTAACGTAAAATATATTTTGACGAACTGAAACTACATTTTCTTAATTTTTTTAAGTGAATTGTGCTTGTCTATGCTTATTACACGGCTCGTTGGAATGCTTGATTCTGATTGGCCAGTGGCGACATTTGCAGGTTCGTTATTCCCAGATAATAACCGCTCAAAACTAATAACACACGGTAAAACGGATGCAGAAAAATTATTTTGACAGTTTTATTTGACAAATTAAATATAAATATTTCATTAAATAACATAAACGACATTCTATTTATAATAATTAAACCAAATTGCCTGTATGTGACATATGATTGTCGTTTCTCACCTTAAAACCGAAAGTAAAAGGCTTTGGCATAATGTACATGGAGCCAGCTGTTATCGCGAAATAAGCCCCTTCAGTGTGATACAAGACCCTCCGCTTCGCAGAGCTTATTTATACGACAACAACAGGCGGCCTGTACATTATAGTCGCAACCTCAATGTCAGGGTGTTGCCATCCAGTGGTTTTAGATGTTGGTGGGGTGTTCTATGTACTGGCTACGCCAAAATGGCCTATACCCAAAACTTCATGGGTCCATTTTTTATTGCAAGCTGTTTAGTTGTCTACTAGATAATAACTGTGAATATATTTGTTGGAAAATTATATTTGCCATTAATGAAGGAAATTAAAGCTGTTGAAAGAAGTGCTGGGCTAGTCTGCATTTGATAGTCTAGTGCATGGATGGATTTGTTATGCAGTACATTTAGTTTTATGTATTTATTCACCTTGTCTAAACTGTACTGGCTTGTGCATCTTAACATACACCTTTCGGCCGAGTGAATCTATTGCTGGTGTGGTATTTTGTTCAGAATATCTAAAAATGCCCTCTGCTTTGATAACCATGTCACTACAATGTATCATCTTTTTTCCCCCCCCACGGGTTGCACATGGCGATGCTAATGCTTCAAACTGACATTTTGAAACGGTAGTATCGTAGTTAATGTTGCATATGGGCATTAATATTTATTTGAACACTTACATTGGCCTTTTTGAGGTGTTTATCTCCTAAATGAATGTGTGTTTTGAATGACTGAATGATTCAAACTGGCGTTTTGAACGAGTTGGTTAAATGATTCACTAACTCAGTGGAAAATCGACGCCACCTACCGGCCGTCCTAGTTCTGGGTTTAAAGTAAACCTAATATTTCCCTTTATAAAGACTGCTGTATTAATGAAATTTGTCCACATTTGAATTAGTTCCCTCGTGAAAAACGATCTGGTGTACTTTAGTATTTACTACAGTTAACTACTAAAACTCATAGACACTAGTGTTTTTTAGTCTTACCATTGTAAATATTTAAGTATACTACAGTATTTGCTACAATTTATCCAATTACTACAGTTAATACAACAACATATTCTAGTGCAAAGTATACAAAAGTTTACTATAGTAAATACAAAATGTTTCATCTAAGTCTGTTTTTTTCTATAGATTTGAATTATTTGTCAAAGCATCACGATGCTACTTGGTATTGAGATACTTCAGCTGGTATGGTTAACCACTGCCCACTGAGGTGTTGTTGTTAAATGTCCTTGCTGTCCTTCTGTAACCTCATATCTGCATATTTAGTCTTTTTTTTGTTGCCATTAATCATTATTATTAGTCACTCTTTATGTTTGTCCCTGAGTTTTGTAAATCAAAATAATAAAAAGTATTAAAAGCACCCGTCAACTTTGATAATACAGTATTTCATCATTAAAAAAGTACAGCATTTCTCCATGTTTCCTACAAAAGAGCGGATTTGGACACCCGAGGTTTCAGAAGGACATCGACGATGTTGCATGTATTTAAACATCTACAAAATCCTAAAATTGAAATTAAAATGTGAATCAGATCCTTCTCAGTAAATTTCATCTAGATAGAAAAAAACTCCCATTCAGAATTCAAAAGTGTTTATTATTTAGATCGACCAGGTCCTAGCATTACCATCATATACATTTTCCCCAGTCGTAACTTGCAAAGTACATATATATATATTATACTATGTGAATACACAAATTGTAAGCTTAAAAAAAATACAAAAACATGTTATAGGATAATAAGTATATAGGAACAGCAGTGACAAAGTGAGGCAAAAGACATTTCAGTCAGCTTCTGCCCGTTTTCAAAATACAGATTGCACGCTTTAAAACGAGAAAGAAAAGTAACCAAGGCAGAATAACATCATCTCGGACACCTACAGCTGCCGCAGAGGGAAAACCGGTGCCCGTTAAAAATAAGTTTACGTAAACAGGCAACTGAAATGCAGATTGTGGGTGACTGCGTCCAGCAGACATAATGGAGAAGTGTGATAGAAATCCTTAGCTTAGATCTGGAAAAGAACATATTTAGGGGTAGCACTGCAGCGCCCTACACAGTGATGACTATCACTCTCCAGCATCGCCTTGATTCTCGCTCTGGACGTCAGCGGTGAGTGATGGGCATGTTCAGTGCACTATCTGGACAGCATGCACTGTGGAGCCTCAGAGGCACATTTCTCCACGAGACACCGACTCAGTGAGCAAGCAACTTAACACTCCACTGAAAAGAATTGAAACCTCCTCTTTAGTTGCTAAGACACAAGGTTGACAGGTACTAACTAGGTCATCGAGAGGATATGTAAACATACAGGTCTTGGAATCAAACTAGAGTGTGGTGTCACATAGTCAAGGTAAGTAAACGTGTAGTATTGTCCTTTAAAAAACACTAGCCATGTAAACTTCGCCTCGATCAGGCAATATTAAGAGAGATCGAGGAATCTCTGCAAAAAAGTATAGCTTGTATTCCACTATTAAAAGCCCTTTGTGTGTGTGAGAGGATTAGGAAAAACAACAACATGCACAGAATATTACGCTCCTTGGTCTATATACATTGTCAAATAGATATGCTTGTAGCCTAGCAAAGTGATGTGTTAATTCCCTGACCACAATTCCAAAAGAAATTCAGATCTTGTGTAGGTTCTTTAAAGGCAACATTGTCAAAATGTTTTTGAAACAAACTATAGGTTGACATATATATATATATATATTTGGAATCGACATTCAACTTTGGAAAAGTAGAACTGAAGCGAGTCAGCGGTGTTAAACAGTGTGGGTGTTAATAAGCCAATCAACGCACACTTTTAGAAGCGGCCTTTCTTATTCCATCTGTGTGAAACGAAAATAAACAACAAATGAACAGTCACTGTCATGAAAGTAAAGTGTTGTTCTCAACGGTATCGCCAAAACAAACCAGACCAAATGCTTGTGTAGCCTTGCCTTCATTCTCCAATTGAATCAAAACAGATCCTGACGTCACAACTAGTAATTGATCACAAAAGTGTTGGGTGTTTTTGTTACCCTCCAAAAACTTCAAAAAGAATTCCAGTTTACCCAAAAACAACTTGGAATGAATCCAGGAATGGAAGACACATATTTTATGTTCTCTTGTTAACCAACTCAAGGCAGCAACAATAAAACCTCACAACATGTAAGGTAAGTTTTGAGGCTGTAACGGATGTTCTTTCACCCTCCTGGAACAACTAACACTACGCAAGTCAAAAGAAATAAACACCTTTGTTCCTACAAACATGCTAAAAAGAAATCCTTGCTATAAAAATACCCTCACCGGTCAGCATTACACGTAAGCCACTATAATAATGTAATCTCAATCCAAAAAAATACTAGCTCCACTCTCTTAAGTATAATCTTCATGAGTGTTTTTTTTTACTTTAACTTTTCACAACTTTCTGTATGGCATAATATACAGTTTTAAATATGTTTTGACAAAATTTCTCACTGGACCACAATTATGATATGATTAACATATTGTGAAAGTCAATAAGAGACCCTGAGTATACATGATTGGACCAGACATGATTGAGGCCCTTTTTGCTCAGATTACTAATGACATGCATATTCCTACCGTTCAAACAAATATATCCACCAACGTCAGAAAAAAAAAAAAAACACAGTCCGGTATTACTGTGCAGGCACAAACAAGTGTCAATTAATCTAAAACAATATAAAGCATCCGGTCCAAATAGCTTGTCTTCCCGCTTGACACTTTTCTCTCTCTCTGTGATATGGTGCGTTTTGTTTTGCCCAGCGACGGCAGGATTGGGGAATGTAAAACGCAGCCGTTTCACATTCGAGAGCCTTGTTCTTGAAGAATCTGCAAGAGAGTAATGATTGTTAAATGAACTGTATACCTGATGGAGGAATGATGGATCATTCTTGTATTCATTTAATGAACAGCAGTCATTTAAATAAATAAATGTATCATGACTGAATCAAAATGCACCTTCTTAGGTCATGTCAGAGCAAATGTGTAAATATCGAGAGATCATCAAATGGCTGAAAAAATGTGCATAGCTGTTTTTTAACTATTTTTACAGTGAACTTTATGGACCTCACAGGAAATGTTCAAACAATGGCCTGGGGATCTCATCCTATGTTTGTTCTTTTTTTACTGAACATGGCCCTCTCTGTGGCGCAAAAATGACATGTTCTGAACTTTGACCTGATTCTCCATCCCAAAACCATCATGTAAGTGAGATGAAGCCCTAGAAGATTTTCAGGATGAATCTGGGTGTAGCAGCTGACTGGGAAGCATTAAATATTGAGCAGGATTTCCATCCTTATCCGGGAGAAGAAAGCAGAATAGATGAGCTGAGGACATATTTCTAGGGCTGGCTAATAGAGGCATGAGTATGGCCAGACAGCATGCCTCAAATTGAGCATTAGAGAGAGAGAGAGAGAGAGAGAGAGAGAGAGAGAGAGAGAGAGTGAAAGAAAATGAGAGAGAAACATTGCATTCAGCAGAGACCTAATTATCAGCTTAAGTGATATTCAAATGATGCCTCACCAAGAAACACAGAAAACAATGTGATTTCCACATCCTCTGTGCGCAAGCCATGCAAAAAAACAAACCACTTCAAGCATGAATACATTTGATCTGGTTAATGAACTATGACTATTGTTATGCCATGTGACCATCTGAAGAGTAGAGCTGTGGGATATTTGCTTGCGATCTGTGCGTAAGTGACTATTTCTGTCTGCGCACGGGGGAAGAAAGCACGAGAGACCGTTGCGGTTCTGTTAGCCTCACCTTGGCCTTTTCACTGGGCTCGCTGTTTGTGCCGTACGACTGATTGTGCAGCTCCTTGGAGACCACGCAGAGGAACTCGGCTTGATCTTCATTTCCGTAGTTGTACGAAGAACCAATACTAACCAGCTGTCAGGAAAGAGGGATGGAAAACATGTGATGACGATATTTCCAAATCTAAATTATTATAACTAAATACTAACAAAATACACAAAATTCTCATTTCTGAAACAACAACAAAAAAACATTTGAGTTAACATCTCTGAAAAGGTGAGCGTTGACTTCATTTGAATACTGATTGCTCTGTCTCTCTTTACTTCCTTCCAGGTAGTTATAAGACAAACACCAGATGCTCCTTATATACACACGTTCAACTACACTAAACACTTCTGTACCACAAATGACATCTTACCATTTAACCATCCCACCCTAAAAACTGCACTTTGTTTCTGCATCTTACCCTAGTGAGAGATACATTTGCAACAAACCGAACAATGTTCAAGCTATTTAAACTTTCCAAAACATGTTTACACTCTTCCTACTGTAGGAAAATGTGTCATCCAGGCATGTGATCGGCCAAGAACAAAAAAGAAGGAAGACCGCACGCACCCTCGCAATTTACGCAGGTGATCCCAGCGAGGTCAGAAAACACGGAAATTCGTATTTATACGGAAAAAAATCACATCCCTGGTCATCATATAATAATTGCTCACTACTGAATGAATTAGCCCACTGTAAATGTGTAAATACTGCACTCTCATTTATTTTTTCACATGCAAGTTGGAAACAGTAATAGACTACATAATGAATACAATTGTTTCTGTCACTCACTATTGTTGCAAAACTGCAGATATAAACGCAACCACATCAGCGGCAGTTGAACTACACAATAATAAAGATGAGTTGCTTGGTAGCCATAAACATAAACATACTGTCACGTGTCAAGATCACTCCCATTATAAACAGCAAAGCGCTCTGAAACACAGTTTCAAGATTTGACTATAAATTCTATAACAGAATGTCAACCTGTGGACACGCTTGTACCGTCTCACTGTACCGTCGCACCATCCAGGTAGTTGTTAGATTTAGGTAGTGGGTAAGATTAGGGAAGTAGAATACGGTCATGTTGAATATGTGCTTTATAACTACTAATAAACAGCCAATATGCTAAAAATAGGCATCTAATAAGCAACTAGTAATAGTGAGAATTGGTCCCTATACTAAAATGTTACCCAATATATACAGTGATATATATACAGTCTAACCTTTTGCATACCACTGTATATGATATGCGACACAATAATGCTTTGATTTTTTTAAATCCAATTTAAATGATATTAAACTATGTTTTAAACTTTTAAAATTACATAACCAACATACGTTTCACATTCTTTTTTGGAAAATAAAGATTATGACTTCTGAAAGTGAACAGCCACGTTTTAATGCTGCTGTACATAATTTAACAATCTTATAGCAAACCATTGCAGTATGCATATTTCAATATAATGTGCAGCCCGGCTGTGTATAAACACATACAAACACAGCGTGTCCATGACAGTTTCTACAATCGGTTTTGAAAGGCAAACATACATTAGACGGAATGCTTGGCATTCTGTCACCTTACTGCTGCCCATACAAGGCAAGAGTTCAGGATGAGCCAAAAGCAGGTCACAACTGAACCAGTTCATACACTGGCCAACCCCACCTTCTCCACCACATATAGACCAATCAACCCAATTCACTAACATGCATGTTGTACTATTTGGAGTAAATTGTCGGGTTTGGCTCTCGTCTTTGAGAAAAATAAAAACGCTCATTCATTTAAAGATTTCCACAAGATTCGTAGTGTTGCTACTTCACCCGATTTCCAAAAATCGTCCAAAAATGTACCAACCAACAACAACATAATCCCTTGTGTTCCTATAATTACCTGTTCAAACTTCCAGCCATCTGACATGGTAGAGACCATCTGTGTCAACTCCTCCTCTTGACACTGCAGGACTCTGTAGACATGCTTTATGGGAAGCTGAGGAAAAGAAACATGAAGAATGCTATCAGCGCTCTGATTCAATTTCTAAATGATTCTGTCTTTTCTGCAGACCCACACATGTGGTAAGACTAAGGTGCTGAGAGGCCAGATTTCAGAGAGTCCATTTGTCATATGATACGGCAAATGCACTTTGATAGGAAAAGGATGTCCTTTCTGAGACGAACCCATGCAGAAGACAGGTTTAGAGGGCCTGTCTTTTGCATATGTTTGCCTTGCACAGCACTTCCAGGTGTTCAGGTGCATCACAGACATCAGTTGAGTAAAACCGACAAAAAATTTCAGACGTCTGAAAAACTTGAGAAAAATGTACCTGTGCTGTCTTGCAATCCCTCTCTCTGACCTTGTCTTTGACAAGTTTAATCAATGAAGTGATATTGTAGAATTCAGCTTCTTCCAGCACACCTAAATGACATTTAACATTTAGCAAAAATCTATGAATCATGGTTATAACATTTTAATGACAACACCATAACATTTAAGAACATGTTACTGAATTAAGCAGCCAAGCAGGGCACACGATACATTCAACAGCATGCTCAGACAGAACTTCAATTTTCTTATGACATTAATGCGTCCCATCATACCTTCCTCTGCCAGGCCTCGGTTCAGCACCAGCTTTCCGTGTCTCAGATAGTTGAGCACCGGACCAAAATAAGTAGGATCTCTGTCTATCAAATATGCACCCGTTTCATCCTTCACACAAAAAAATATGTATTTACCATTGTTAGTCCTTGAATACTCATCTCCAATGACATTTCTTAATAATACACATCACTTGGATTATTCAATCTTATTCACAAAGAAAATCTGTGCATAATTATAAACAGCATGTGTCACCTAGTTTCTTTTAGGACAAAATGTGGCTGACATTTAACATATAAACTGGAGAGCCCTTAGGGACCGTGATCTATCTGCAGCACATCATCATTACCACAGATCAATAGTGGGGTCAGAAAGTGGCCTTTATTCTACAATGGCTATACACAAATGAAAGCATTTAGCGAAGCTGTTTTACAGTTGCACAATTTGATCCAGACACTGAAAACTTGACATTTCATCTTTTAATAAAGATTAGGGATATAAGAAATTATTTGTCGTTGAAACGGCTTTCAACTGTCGTTACACTAATAAATGATGCATAGTGACCTTTAAAAGTTTAAAACCATGCAGGCAACCGTATTTCTTCATATGTCACATGACAAGAATCCGATAGATACATTTAAATGATTTATTCTGAATCAATTGATGGAAATTATAACATTTTGGTCGCATTACATTAGTTTATTTATTCCCTGATAAGACACATTTCATTGGACTATTAATACCTTGAAAAGATCAAATGAACAAAACTATTAAAATAAATAAATTCAAATACATATTTATTTGGGGAATTTGTAATCAAAAATGAAATTGACATGCAAAGGAGCAGTTTCTAGTTCAATAGTTTGGGGCGGCAGATAAACTGACTTTCTTGTGTTAAAAACACAAAATAAGATATATTGAAGAATTTCAGTGACAAAACAACACTAACACCCAATGAATGTCACTGCATGGAAACAAAAGCACTGAGACATTTCTCTAAATATCTTATTTTGTGTTCCACATTAAACAGGTTTTGAACAAAACAATATTTTTTTATTTTATTGACACCAAATTGGCAAATAATTCTTAATATTTGTAATACAAATACAGGCAAATTATTGAATTACTTTTTCAGATTGTGTTTGGTCAGCTAAACATCATCATTTATCTAACTAACGTTAGTGTATTGATAACATTTTATGCTTAAACAGAATCTGCTAAAACTCCAATAAAGCGCCTCTATTACTATGGTTAAGGCAGATAAAACATTTGCAAAATTATTATTTATCATGTTTTTAGACGTTAGTCGGGAAAATGCGTGGAAAGTTTTCATTAATTTAGACAGAAATATTTGCGAAGTTCGCCAGTTCGCGGCTGACATGTAACGTTAGCACGCAGGTTCTTATTTTTAATTTAACCAATTTAGAGATAACAATAATGAAATACAACTTTGCATACACTAAATAAAATATACCAAAACATATTCACAATCATCTGAACATATAGAGGAAAAGTAAAAAAAATTTTTTTAATAATAATGCACGCAAGTTTGTACCGCTGGAAACTACAGACGAGGTGATGTCACATTTCAACACGAAGAGCTCGAGAATAACCGCGATACTTCTCTAAAAACCTGAAAAAAGCCCTTTTAACCGCAAATGACCATCTTTCAGCTACGCTTTATTAGTCAACACTCTACATTGACTGTTATTATTTAGGCTGAGCTAGTGTTTACACACTGTAACTTTACCAGCTAACTTAACGTTAGCCGAATAGCTAAACTATTAAAATGTTTCGGTATACCGTAATAAAACAACAGAGAAATGAATCCCGGATTGTTGTGGCTCGTTGACCGGGACAAATTAGTTAGACTCAAAACAAACAAATACACGGTTATTTCATAGTGAGGCTAAGCATAAACTCGCGGTAGAAATAACGTTACGTTACCTTGTCAGAGTCGAGGTCGGGGTCGGCCTGGCACAGTCGGTACAGGAAAGATTTCGGGTCTCTGCACAGCGTTTGTCTCGTCGTAAGAAAGTACGTGCCGCCGACGTTTAGCCGAACCCATTTGGAGGAACCGCTTCCAGGCGACTGCATCCCCTCTCCGGGGGAAAGGGCGGGACACCTCCGACCGCTCGCGCCGATCGGGTCAGGGCTCTTCTCCGCCATCCCTCCTCTGATCTCCCGCTGGCTGCCTGGCTGACTGAACTGATCGAGAGCAGGAAGTGTGCGGAGCTTCAGCTGCTGTGCCCTCCCATCTCACTACAAAGGCCGTGTCTCAAAACCTCGTCAGCCGCCTACTTAGTGCACATATGAAACTCAAAATTGTTATTATGGCCAGAAAGCTTCCAAAATAGGCAGCTCACTAGGTTTGTAGCCGAAGAAGTCGTCTTCCTTCCGTATTGTCGCACGGTACGTTTATGAGAAAGTCGGTTCGCTTGGGGAAAATTGCAAAAATAAAAACTTTTTTTGCAATACACTTGTGATAAAATGCATAGGCTAAAATGTGTATGCATGAGTCGCGAAGTGCGTTGAATTCTTTCGTTAAAAGGAATTAAGAGCAGTGCATGTTCTCTCTATTAATACAAAATAAAACTGTTCTTGACTACCTCAGTTGATTTTTATGTTATGATTAATTTGACGTCTTTTAAGATAACATTTACATAAACAATAGTAAAATAATACAGTATATTGTAAGCTATTCTGCCCTTGTCATATAATAAGTGTTGATAGAGTAAATCACATCCATACACGTGACACACCTGCTTTTGTTAAAGTGAAATCTATATCCTACTACACTAAGCAACAGGAATGATGCTACTTTGCTGCCTTGGACACCCTGTGGGTTTTACATTACTGTACATCTTTAGACCTGCAAAGCTCAAAAGTGAGTTTATTCAGTATGACCTCATTCTGCTCCACAAGACGTGGAGAAATGCAAACAGCCTGCATGCATGCATGACAGACCCAACTGTGAAATGTTTAAGACAGGGGAAGTCTATTGGGAACTGTTGTCTTAGCACTGCAGTCTTGCACATGCTACCAAAGGCTATTGACAAGAAACATATTACTCTTAATATGCTTTGATTATGACTCACCATGAACCTCTGCAGGACATTCTTCAGTACAATTATAGATACCCAACAGCATAAACACTGGACCCTTTATTCAGCGATTATTCACATTCAAAGGCTTTACATGTCAATATTTACAAAACATGGCCCCTGAACATGGTTCAATTAAAATCTCTGAATATTAGAATTTAAATAATACAAGATACTACAGGCTGAGCCACTGCCAGCAAATAACTTCATATAAGAATAAAATTATACAAGGTGCAAATCTAGTAACACTGTGTTACTCTCAGAATAATGCATCATCTGTACATCACAGTTGTGTTCGGTGACAAACCTAGTAGATTTTTAAACAGAAAATTGAACAAACACACAGCTCTCACGTGATCTGTTTTGAACCCAACCATCCTTTAGTACACACAATAGCTGCATTTCTAAACATGACTCTTATTTACAGTTACGATTCTCTTCACAGCACATTCCCCGTAGGAATAACACCATGTTTACACTCCTGGTGAGCGACTCTACACAACACTGCAAGATGAGACCGCTCCCGTTACAATCAACTGTCGCTGTTTTGTTGAATATGAGAACGGTCTACGTTTGTTAGATTGTGTCATGTCGCTTTCTCGCAGTGTATGTGATGCAAGGTACCTTATTGAGACTTTCAAACAAATGTTTTAAGCAAAATATAATAACAAATATAAAGAGTAGATTTAAGCAATTTTACATTTTTTTAAGTACGATGATGACTCAACACTTATTCTTCACCGATATAAATAAATCCCATTTTACAGCAGTTTTCAATACAGTATGCAGCTTCATAATGATTAAGAATGCTAAAACTGCAGAGAAGCGCAGTCATTGTTAAACTACCAGTGGATCTTACGCGTGTAAATATGATGTCTAAAAGAATAAATATACTATTTTCATGTTTCTCGTTATCGTTTAAATATATACTTGACCTGCAGGATAATCTGAGTGTCTCTGGTCCACTAAAGCTATGACAGCAACCGGGGAAGCAGCCAAAAGCATTTGGAATTATTTTACAAGGCAACATTTTTGTGAGTGTTTCAGTTTTCCCAAGCTTTGAAGGGTATTTCCTATGTATAAACATACACATACAAAATATACCAATTACATATTTGCTGTATTGATTGATTTTACATAACAGCAATATGAGAAACACAGCGAGTGAGCAAAACATCCTTTTTTTCACAAAGGAACACTGGTGCAAAAGACTTAGGAATTGTACAAGCACACAAAGAAGCTCTGGTTCTTGACCTGAAGGACTCTGACCACGAAGACTTGACTGTGGTTGTCCTCTGATGCCCCGTCATACCTTTAGTCTGATGTTAGTGGTATATTGTTCCCCACACCTCTTGGATCTTCTTACACCATTTGTCTGCATTACCACTAGGATCCATTAGATAATATGTCCTGTTTGGCTGCACACAAGCAAAACAATTAAATAAAATTCCGCAGCATTAAGCAGACAAAGCAATTATATTATTAGGATACTATTATGGTATTATTGACACGTGACCTTAGAATACCATATAAATGCTACGGTACAGTATATTCATATTTTATTACCAGGGTAAATAATGAAATGAAATATGCGATCGCCTATCAGACAAATATCTATAAAAGAATGACCTACAAACTAACTTCCTACTATACTTGTACAGTAGGTATTTTAGGATGTTTGGATTTTACCGTGTGCACAAAAAATGTCTTGAAGTTCTTGGCCTCAGGACGCAACTCTGGAGACCATGGGATTTCCCCCTTTAGTACTTTATTCACAGGGTCCACGTAATATAGATGCGGTCCTTCAGTCAGCAAAAGCTGTCTGCGTCTAGCAAACAGTCCCTGTGGAAAAGCGAGATATTCATTGTCATTATCAACAGCCGCCAGCAGAGGACGCCTTAAGCTTTCTCACTTTTCAATAAACATGCACCTGCGTTTACCCATGACACCATAAAAGAAAAGAAATAGATAGGAAAACGTTACCTTTCTTTTGTCCACTGGTCCCATTTTATATATCAAATTATTTTCAACGAACTGGTGCCTTTAAAAGAGAAAACAATATGCAGATGAATAACAAGCAGGCTGTTAATGCTCCTTGTGTTGTTGACTGACTGAAACCACACAAGCATAATGATCTTGAGTTTCTTTTACAGCATGCAATAAAAAATCCCACAGGAAATGCAGAAGAAGATAAAAATGGATAATTATTATTACACGCACACCTGCACAGCAATAAAACCCTGCTATTACAGATAGCATTCATGCATCTCTTATGTCCCTACTGCTATGACACGCACAATTCAATATTTGACCTAAATAGGTACAAAAAAATTAATTTTTCAATGAAAAAACATACCAAGGGTTACCACTCGTTTGCTTCTTCAGGAGAAGTTGTTTCTCCTCCCTGGAGAACAGTAGGTCCAGCTCAAATGAGTTGCAGTCCAGATCGTGGATGTATTGCTCAATGTTGCAGCAGGATCTCTGGGGGAGAACAGTGGTCGGGACTGAGAGGGCCTGGGAAGACCTGGATGGAACAACCTGAAGGCTGCTAAACTGGCTGAGAAGATCCTCATACTGTGGGATTCAAACCAAAAAGCAGATTTTAAGTGTTTGTCTTAATGAAGAGACACAGCACTACATTTCAAAACCATTTAGACTACAAGTTTAAATACAATATGAAACACATTTGAATTACACAACGCATTTCCTGGGTGGAAGCAATATAACTTAAGTCATTTAAGTTCTTGACAGCTATAAATTCATAAACAATCTTTTTGCAAGAACATATATAGTGAAGCTAAACACTACCGATTATGATAAAACATCAGCTATGTTAACAAAGTACATAACTTAAAAAATAGAAATTCTGGCATTGTTTAATCACCCTCAAGTTGTTCCAAATCTCTCTAAAAAATACATATATTTGTAACCAAACAGTTCTTGGCCAACGTTGACTACCATAGTAGGAAAATTACAATGGTAGTCAGTGCCCCAGAACTGTTGGCTGTCTACATTCTTCAAAATATCTTCTTTTGTGTTCAACAGAACAAATACATTTTCCTTCAATGGTAGTAAATGGTGGCCAAGATCTGTTTGGTTACAAGCATTCTTCCAAATGTCTTTCTCTGTGTTCATCAGAACAAAGACATTTATACAGTTTTGGAACAACTTGAGTAATGATGAAGAATTGTTGGATGAGTAAATAAAGACAGAATTGTCATTTTTGTATAACCTATAAACTTGCAGAAAAGCAAATGTTGACATTTTTAAGATAATGACAAAGGGTCATTGCTTAATAATGTTATAAAAAAAATCTAGAAGAAACATAAGGAAGTTTATGCCATGTAACATCTTGTTAGAAGAAAATGATCTAACTAAAATAAATTCACTCTTTCTAAATGTTTTTCAACGTTGTAGGGAGGGATAATCCGAAATAAAAGGCACACTAACATTTCCATAGTAATCTTCATCATCTTCAGCCATGGCGGGCAAGTAAGGAGTCAGCTTTGGTGGAGTCTGAACATGCAGGTTCTCCCATGAGACTGTCTCGAAGAACATGTGGCTTTTCAGAGGATTGAACCCACCCATTTCCTCACATCCCAGTCGCTTTGTGTGGTCCGAACACTTTGAAACCACAGACAAAACAATACGATTAAACTGAACGGAACGCTTTCTTCTCTTGTGATGATCCTAAATGAAAACAAAAAATATTACCAAGAGCCGCTTCACCAGATCTTTAGCTTTGGGGAAGAACTTCTCAGGAAACTCGTACTCCAGCTTTAAAATCTTCTGGAAAATCAAGTACTCGTTCCTATTTAAACACAACAGTAAACAAGCGGTTGAGCTAAAACAGTTTCATGTGGAGGGATCATTGCAGTCTCGCTATTGAGAACTCTTATCGAGTGAGAGAAGCGTTCATTTAAATTTGCGTGGATATACAGTACAGTACAGTGTTTTGTTTTTAAACGGCTGTCCGAGCCAATTTACTGGTTGTATTGTAACCAAAAGCCAAGTGAGTCATGTGACCCAGTGGTTGGGGTTTCCTCAGAAGTCCTCTCTACTGTCTACACAAACAAGTCATAAACAGCACAGCCAACACTTCCTGTTATTTCACACCATGTTTTTAAAACTGCGATTACAAAAGCGATCAACCACCAGCACATCAGTAGAAGCGCAAGGCTGAAACATGCACCGCTACGTTATTAGGAGCCGAAGGTGCACTGATCTGTGACTTACCCGGCTCTAAACGGAGGTAATCCGGCCACCAGCTGGTAGATTATACAACCAAGTGCCCAGAGGTCCGAGCTTAAAGCGTACCACAAAAAATAAACATGAACTAAATGCATTATATCATTCAAAAGCACGAGTAAAGAAATCGGAATGCGGGCTACCTTTTGCAAGCTGATTTTTCGGTCAGCAGCTCTGGAGAAACATACTGTGCAGTCCCAACAAAAGAATTTGCTCTTTCTGTAAAGACAATAATCTTGACATTACAGTCGAGTAAAAACATTGTCCATATCTGTGCGTGAATGGCCATGTCAACATAAAATGTAGACGTCCCATATTTATGTTACTTGAGGACGGTTAAAAGTGTATCTATAGATAACAAGAGGTGTTAAGGAAGTAAACAACAACAACCAGAAGAATAACAAGGAAAATCATTTCTACTTTACTTTGAGTGCTGTCCGACAGCAACCGTTTTGCAGTCCCAAAATCTGTAATTTGAATGTGCATCTCTTCATTCAGTAAAAGGTTCTCTGGTTTAAGGTCCCTAAATAAAAAAATAACAACTTATAGTCAAACATGTCAACGTATGCACTTATTGCAATTTAAGTCCTATTGATAGTTAAAATACATACCTATGAATTATTCCTATTGAGTGCAAATATTCAAGTGCACAAACTATCTCAGCAGTGTAGAATCTTGTGCAAGTCTCATCAAATGAGCCTATCTTACGAATGTACCGAAGAAGCTCTCCGTTCTTTGCGTAACTGAGAGCAAAATCTGACGGATTCAAGGTTAAGGACGTTTTTACCGAGTCATTTGTCACATTTCCAATGCAGGATCTTTCAACAAACGTGTAGAAAGGATACATAACTTATGTGAATCTTGAAATGTGAAGTACAGCTTTACGAAAAAGGGATGATTAATGCTTGACAATATATCTTTCTCCCGCATAACATAGTGTGCTTTGTTCTCTTTTCTTATGTGGTTCTTCTCCAGAATCTTCACTGAAAAACAAAATTCGAAGATGAAACGTTTACTTTATTTTTGTCATGTGTTTACCATTCCTAATAAATACACTGTGAGAAGAGCGTTCTAGTTTGTATAATATGTATAATAACATAGGATGCCCATTACTTGCATATTCCCTTCCTGTGGCCAGTTCTTTAGCAAGCACCACCTGCAAAAATAAAAGATTGTCAGCAATACCAGAAATGTATAAGCCTTCCTAAAATGCAATGCTATTCTACCTTACTGACTATAAACATCTCTCACTATACTGTATTAGCTGGTATAGTGAGCATAAAATTGTACCCACCGTCGAGAAGGACCCCTCTCCCAAAATTTTGCCGAATGTGAAGTCCTCCTTCTTGCGCGATGGGGGAGACGTGAGCGAAGGCGTCTTTGGCCGGCTCGTCTCTCCGCTGTTGACCTCCATACTGAGACGGTGACGAAGGCTGGAGTTCAGCTGGGTCCTTACCATTGATGAGGAAGCACAGGAACACAACATCAAGCTAGGCTGGATGGAAGCAGCATCGTACTAAACAAGCAAAACATGCACAGAGAGCAAACATGACACAGACAGAGACGCGCAGGTGCACTTGCAATAAGGAACAAAACCACCTTGGAGGCGACAAGCAGCTGATAAAGTACAGTAGAGCTTCCGCAGAGGGGAGGGCTGCGTTTGTTTACCACCTGGATTACGAGTGCTCGCGTTCATTCACTCAGACCTGCCTTTGTTTACGCTGGTGACACTAATCCACCAAAACATAAAGTTGAAGTGTAACAGAATTATATCATATCACTGCAAGATTATCTGACCACATGTAACAGAATGAAGATATGAGCTGGTTTAGGCATCATAAAATTCTGCTTGGCAAATGTATGTTTATTTTTCAACTAAACACAGACGAACACACACACACACACACACACACACATATATATATATAGTACATCCAGGATGTCTACTGTGTATATCAGTAAGAGACAGCTTTAGCTTTAATGCTGAGATAACACACAAAGCAATGCAAATACAGGAAGATCTACTTCCCCACAGCGATATATCATTACTTCTTTTTGTTTACTATGTTGCGACTTGCGAGAGAAAAAAAACATATTCTAAAAGGTTCTGTTATTAGTGTATAAAACCTGGTACTTTCCAGACACCTGCCGCACAGGGCACTTCTCCAACACTACTTTGCCAAACAAACATAACCACAGAAACTAAAGAGGACCGTCCCCCCTTTCCCGTAACTGACACAGACCATATGGAATGGATGTTGAACCTTATAGAAGCTTTAAGAACAACATAGAAATCAGTCGATTACCCTAATGAAGTGATGTCAACTCTGTCTGCATTTACTACTGTAATCAACAAGATACTAAAAACATGATGCAAACTATTTGTATTGTCAACACTTGAAAATAAAAAAAAAGAGTATTAGTATTATGCAGTGAATCAGTTCGTTTTCACGAATATGCAGTGTATGCTGCACTATTTGGCTTCTCTTCTTTCATATTCATTACAAAATACAATATTCTGTTTTTATTAAATAAAACTTTATAATAATAATTTCGTTCAGGCATAATTAGGCACGTTCCTTGTCACACATTAACTGTGGCAACAAAACTCTTTTAAGCCTTTAAAAAGGTTTTTAAGATCATGATTTTAAATATGCGCAGTGGTATGTATATGAATAAGAATGCTATTATGAGTCACAGGGGAATGTACTTAAAATAATAATCTCATCATTTCCTTTAAGACATATTGATATAACAAATGGGCGTGCCGCAAACAGAGCATGTCAACCAACAATAACAAATATACAAGCTGCTCTATATGAACCCTAGATAAATGGCTTTCACATATACAGTGTCATCTTGTAATCTATAGTACAAGACCATTTTTTCCTGGTCGTCGTAATTAAAATGAAATTATTAGGAGATGTTTTAATTGCATAAACAAATGCAATACTTTACAAAGAGCTTTAACAGCACTTTAAAGCAAATATTGCATATGCATGGCAGAGCGGTATAGTAAAGGTTGACAGGGTGGCAGTTTAAATATGAATGCATTAGACTTGGCATCGGACTCGTAAGAAAGCTACAAAGCTCTACGTTATACTAGTTTTTGTTTGAAGATACAGGAACACAGATGAGACTCTATAATAGACTCTACATGCACACAATGTCTAACTTTTATTAATAAACATAGGACACACAATTGCTTTGCTGACGCCAAATATGTGACAAGACAAACAAGCTCCAAACCATATTGGATCATATCTTTAGACTGTAAACATAGTGAATAGAGTTTAGCGCGCATGGGGTTTTGAAGTCACATTGGCTTTCAGTAAAATGTTTCATTCTGTAGCTGTCTGCAGGTCTAAGCACTGTGGCACAAATTTCCTGCAGGTACTTGTGGTTGATTATCAAAATCTGTAGCCACATAAACAACATCCTGATGCAGGTGTTTTATTTCAATGCTCCTTGTACGGTTGCATTTGTCATATGAACTTAGTTTTGAGTTCAGATCAATTCTTTAAAAAGTACAGGTCCCCATTTTATTTTGACTAATGAATTCTCATGCCATTTTAAAAATACTTTTATAGAAATATCTTTGCATTTGAGCATCAGACAATAACCCCCTCAGAATCAATCACATTTATATTGTACAGGACAAACTAAAATGAAACAAATTACCTAAACATGGTTTTATCATAGTATTTTTTTAATTATGGTTACCAATTTTTTCATTGGTAGTGAGGTTCATTTTTGTAAAGGTATATTTACTTTAATGACATTCAAAATTCTGGGGGTTTTTTACTGAATTTCCCATGACCGTGGGAAGCTGTATTTATGAACTTATGACCTGCATTATCAACTTAAGGCATCTATCTCACATAGAAACAGTGAGAATGTTTTTTTACTATTTTAAATCGTTGTAAATAAGTGGTTGAGTGGATGTAAGATATAAACATAAGTTGAAATGTATAACAAAAATCGAAAACTATTGTATTGATAAAGATATGTAAAATAGTATGATGAAATTAAATTATTATTGTACTTTATTATTGTAGGCAGCAGAATTATTTTGCAGCGCAGCAAAATATATTTTTTATTGTTATAAAAATCCTTATTGTATTTATTTGGGTTGGACAAGCTCGTGTTAAGCGTATTTACATTGTTGTTTAGTGAAATCACTTTCATTAGGTGACTGTCCATCACAAACCGTCTCGACGCAGCTGCGTCACTTCCTCTGGCATGTTCGCGAGGGCTACTGTTTGTTTTTTTAGCCTGTCAGCTGACAAACTACAGTACATGTCAAAACAACACCGGCCAATTAAAAGCTGAATTACATAATCAAATCACAACAGACAGCGTAATGAACAACGTTACAACGTATTAACTGCGACTTTAACGTAACAAAAATACGTTCTTATGCCTAAGCATAAAAATGCGTATCATCTACACTCCAATGAAACCCAAAACCAATATAAATAAGTTACATTCAATTAGCAAAAGAATCAAACTAACTAAACCTTTAAACCACTCCCCAAAACAACAAACTGCTTAGCTCGAAGGACATAGCGAGCTGGCTAATTTAAAAACAATAAATAAAGGTGCGCTTCCGGTGAACACCTCACCATTTACTGTTAGTCGGGATAAATGTGATATAACTCATCATATACAGTACTCACTGCTTGACTCTGGGTCTTTGCCATGGACGTCTATAGGCAGATGTGTCAGTAATGTTGTCATTACAGAGCTGTAGTAGATGGCCGTTGCTGCCTCGCTCCTGCCAGCTCTGACGTCACACAACAACAACCTCTCATGCAGTGTTTTGATAGCGCGTGCAGTACATACTATTGACAGCAGAGGGCGGTACAGCACAGGGCATCAAGTGTGATTCAAATACAGAGGCAGCATTTCTTTTCTTTTCCTCACTTTCTATCTCTCTCTTTTTAAAGTGTTGGTTCCAGTTAAACACGTTTTGATATCCACACATTTTTTTTACAACCATTCCAGGGTGACTTAAAGATATTCAATTATGTCTGTGCTTTCCTGCTTAAATTAGGCCTTACATTAATCTAAGATGTAAATAAACATGATTTAAACACAAGAAGATGCACACGATATTTAACATTGCTGAAGCTTTTGATGACGCATGGATTAAATAAGCCTAAAGTTCATGAAAAACGAAATCACTTCACGAACTTTTGAAGATTAAGACCCCCCCAAAACATACCAAGAGCTCCAAGTCCCCCATTTTTTGGTAGTGAAATATGAATACAAAAATATATAAATATATACTGTATCATTTATACTATAAGAAGATTGTATATTTTCCCCAAATGATCACCATGTATTAGCAGTTCATTATAGTTTCATGTTAAGTGCACCAAAAATGTGCACATCCTATTTTGGTGAAGGACACTGCATACTATTTACAACTGACAGCAAAGAGTGTAACAGAAATTTGAATTGGATATGTTACACTAATTTATCCCAGGCCATGTCCACCCAGCAGTTCCTCTACTGTCCATTAGAGGGCAGATGGCCAATGTTTTGAAAAGTATTGCACTGCAAGGCAATAGCCACTTAAAGATCATTGGAATCAGGCATTTAATATGCTTTTTTATATACAATCAACATTTCTCCACGTCTTGGGATAAACAAATCACACGAGAAAAATAAAAAACACCACATTAATGCTGCTCTTCCAATAACATTTGTAGGAAAAACAATTAAAGCACAGAAATTGTACAGATTATGTACAGATGTCTATCGTCCACACCGTCATTCTGTATTGAGTATGAGCTTAATTATTGGACAGGTCTCCATTCAGCTCTACATCTCCGGTGAAGGTGGGGACAGGGCCTGTGGGAGTGTCCGTGAGTGAGCAGTAATCCTGCTTGAAGCACACAGATGTTGGAGTAATAATGACTGGTGCTTCAGATGGCTCACCATTCCCAAGGCTCTCAAGACTCTTGAGACTAGAAGCTTTCATAGAGAGTTCATCTTCAGTGAAGCATGTGGTGGTCAGGCTCTGCATGAGGTTGTCCGTTTTATCAGGCAATGCTTCAAAGAACAAAGAAAAATCCTCACACAGGATACTTGACTCACTGCACGTATCGAACGTTTGGCATGGCGCCCAGAGCTCAGTTGAGGGACCCACATAAGGTGTATGGCATTGCGCCAGGGGATACATGTTCGATTTCCCTGCCTGATCATGCAATATGGTTATGACCTCTGCGATCTTGTCAATTGTTGAACATTCTTCTGGAACATGAACATCTTGTAAAGGACGTTTTGACAAAACCCAACCCTTAGGAAAAAAACAGGTCATTTTTTTAATCCAAATAATATTGATAAGAAGGCTAGGAACTTGTTTTTTTAACCTGACAACAAATAAGAGAAAAAATAAACGTGCTATATTTATTGTTATTTTCTTTCATTATTAGCTTACCTGAAAATTGCCTTGGTAATGTGTGTACAAGGGCTGAAAGTATGGTGCTGGTGTCGGCACCCACACAATTTCTTTTATTTCATTCTATAAATAATAAAATATGTTTGTGGGTTTATTTAGGTTCTCTTCCCTATATCAACCCCCATCAATAAAAAACAGTTACCTTGCAGCAGGAAGAGATAAAAACACAATAATAAGTCCGAGGATCACACATGCTCCAACAGCAACCATGCTTTTAATTAGGCTTATCGTTGACTGGTTGGGTTTATCTTGAAAAATACAGAAACAGAATCAAATAAGCAGCGATTCAATATAACAAAGACTTCTGAGACAGATATTAAAACTCTTCCAATCTATATACTACACTTTTTTTTTACCTCTATGTCTTGTCGTCCATTTAGTCGCAACGCTCCATTCACTCCATTTTCCTTTATATGTTTTACTTTCCATTATCCTAGTCCTTACCATAGCAGTGTACGCAGACTCAGGATCAAAAAGTGTTTCATCAATCTCAATTGTTTTATTATTTGGGTGAACACTGGTCTGCTTGAAAAAATAACATTAAAATTAAGTCATTCATAGAAGACAAGCCAAAAAAAAAAAATAATAACATACAGATGGTGATTAATGTGTTTCTTTGAAGTGGCTGTGACAGAGAAAGTTCTCTTAGAAGAATGAGTCGGTTCTTTAAATGACATTTACACCTCCAGAAAAATCATCTTACAAATCTTACATTGCCATGATGCCCATCCTTGTAGTACTGGAAGTTATACATAAACAGAAGAGCTTTTTGGTATGCGTGATTTTCATATCCATTATCCCAACTGAAATGATAGATTCCATTTGTATACTGTAATGTCAGATTATATGGGGCATTTGGTTTAACTAAGAAAAGAGAGAGACGTTATAAAAGTTTATGTTGATGACATCGATAAAAGCAAACATATTGCAAATATTCACCTGTTCTAAAAATGTACTTACTACTTTTAGCTGGAATGAAAGAAGAATCCAACAAATATGAATCATTCTTTTTATTTTCCGAATGATAAAGTGTAACAGTAAAATGTTCACAATCCATGAATGTATCTCCTCGGTCTAAAACACAGCGGTGAACTTCATGTTCTGTCTGAAGTGGGCACGTAAAGGTCCTGTTGAAAAGAAACACATTTAGCATTCAGTCTTTGCATCATTGCACCGCATGAAAGCCTATATGAATTTGTGAATCAGTGTGTTTACTGGTTTTCATCGTTCAGCAAATTCAGCCAGTATGATATGTTTTTATTTCCAGAGGTTGTGACTGGTAGTTGGATAGAGCAGGTGATTGTATGCCAGTAGTCTGTGTCACAGGTGTGCTGAATTGTGAAAGCTGAAATACAAAACCAGATTAACGGTTACCTTTTGAAATGCAAGTCTAAAATAGATGTATTGTATTAATTGTGTGGAATCAACAAATATCACTTACCATGTGAATCGGCTTTTGGTTGCAGTGAGAACGTCCAGAAAATCCAAAGAATTCCAGTGCGGATCATTGTTCTGGTTCTGCACAGCCTGATACAACAGTCTCTCAATAGTCTCTCAGGTTCTCTTAGGTTTCATTAACAAAACTAAGGCTGAAACTGACTAACTACCATGTTAACAATTAATGACAAGATATTTTATTAAAACTAAAATTTAACAGGAAATCTCTAGATTAAGAATATATTTGTATCTTTTATCTGAATCTTCTAATCTTTTTTAGATAAATGAAGGAGTTGAAGCCTTAAAGTTGATTTACACCAGAATAGACAGTCTCGTGCCGACTTACCAAGCTTATTCTGAAGTATTAGAGAAATGACATTATCTTGAAAGGTGACGTCTGAGTCAGTGATGTGCATTACACGGAAACCAAGCCGGCTTTATATACACAGCAGTTCCTGTTTACGTAGGAGATCTTAACCTCGAAGTTATCGCAAATCTATGATCAGTTAAGGAGGCATCACACAGTTCTCAGGTTCACCAACATCACGTATGAAATAACATAACTTTTCCAAAGATATTAACACTAATGTAATGCAGCAGTCACCTGTTTCAAAAGGGCTGAAAGGTTCACGTATAGCTACAGCAATATGTCAAAGAGTGTATCTGTTCACGTCATGAAAATCAACATGAAATTTGACAGTTAACTTAATTTTTACTTTTTTTATGATAGCGACAGAACAAAACATAGGTTTAGTTTGAAACCAGAAATGATATTCTTCATTAACCATTCCATCAAAGGTGTATTCTTTGAATGACGTCAGTGACGGACTGTTAAAAGTTTCACACACACAGTGTGTTCCATTGGTGGCTTCATACGTCACTTAATCTAGTGTGTGAACTTTTTCCTCAGAAGATTCAATTTCAGAGGTTGCTTTTCAATGTACATGTATACATTTATATTATTGACAAAATCAAGTAAAGTGAAAACCTGGATAAGGTGAGTTTACTTAGAGACCATTTGCCATAAAAAAATTTGAGGGAAAATATTCACGTTGGAACATGGAATTCCTTGGAAAATGGTTTATTCAAACGAGTCAAAGTATAAAAAAAGGAACAAGCAAAAACAGGTAAATCACAAATATATATTTTGAAGAATGCATTTTTAACCACAAGTGAACAATGGCGGTTTCCTGTAGCTCAGTGGTAAGAGCATTGCGTTAGGTTGTGGGTTCGTTTCCAGGGGATTGCACATACCTAGATATAAATGTATAGGATAATGCAATGTAAGTCGCTTTGGATAAACGTGTCTGCCAACTGCATAAATGTACTCATGTAATAGTTTTGGTTCATACACTAGAAGTGAAGGGGTACCGGCATTGTTCAGTTACTAGCATTCTTCAGAATATCTATGTGGAAAGGGGGGCGTGGTCTAGCACGGTCTGCGGCAGAGGGGCGTGTCGGGAGTATGACGGTGAGTAAGCAGATCAACGCTAGAGTGAAATCACCTGCTTCTTGTTCTAGTAATTGGCGAGGAGACGCATTTAAGGCACGACAAAGAAGAAGGCAGGAGAGAGAGAAACCAAGCTGGGAAAGCGCACACCGACGGACCGAGAGAGACAAGCTGTCTAAAAGTGTCCGAGGCAAAACGGAGATTCGTCACAACCAGAGAGATTGTGTTATATGAGTGAGCGGGTGTGCAACCCGGAAGTATTGTAGTAAATAAAGAACGATTCTTACGCTTTCCCAGTAACGCCGACTCCGCCTCCTTTCTTCCGCAATCCTGAACTTTACTACAGTGGTGCCGAAACCCGGGAGAAAGGAAGGACCGCCGCCAAAATGCAGAGTTCCCCCTCAGGATCGCCGTTTGCGGAGGTCATCAGCTCTCTTGCCGGCCTCCATCAGGAACATCATCAGGCCCTGTTGGCCCTTCGAGAAGACCAAGAGAGACGGTTCCAGTCTCTCGTAAAGACCCAACAGGAGGACCGTGACGCGTTCCGGAGCTGGTTGGGCCAGGAGCAAGGCAGTCCACTACCAACTGGATCCCCGACAATACCGCTGCATAAGATGGGAGCACAGGACGAGCCGGAAGCCTTCCTCGAGTTGTTCGAGAGGTCCGCAGAGCTGTCAGGTTGGCAGCAGGACGCATGGGCTGCCCGTCTCATCCCGCTGCTGTCCGGAGAAGCCCAGATGGCTGCCCAGCAACTCCCCATCGAGAACCTGCTGAGATATGCGGACCTCAAAAAGGCTATTCTCGAGCGAGTGGGTCGGAGTCCTGAGCAACATCGGCAGCGGTTCCGGTCGCTAGAGTTCGGGGATCGGACACAGCCGTTTTCCTTTGCCCACCAGCTCCGGGATGCCTGCCGCAGATGGCTGATGACCGAGGCTAGCACCGTCGAGACCATCATCGACCAGGTGACGTTGGAGCAGTTTGTGGCGAGGTTACCCAGGCAAACCTCCCAATGGGTCCAATGTCACCGCCCGACGATGCTGGCCCAGGCGATCCAATTGGCGGAGGACCAGCTGGTGGCGTGTCCCGGGGCCGGCGTAGCCCTACCATCGCTCTCTCTCTCTCCCCCTTCTGTCTCTTCTCTCTCTACGAGACCTGTTCCCTTTCCTAGGTCTCGGGGGAATTTCTACCCGCGGCCCGCGCCGCGAACACGGTTCTCGCAGGAGGCGAGACCTAACGGCGCTGCGAGGTCCCCGGAGGGATCTTATCATCGTCCGGGCAACAATGCCCATGCCTCTCCCCTTCCTTCAGCCTCTCCTCGCCAATTCGGGGGTCTGCTTCCTGCCGCTGGGGCGGCGGGGACTCCTGGGCCGGCCTGTTGGCGTTGTGGGGACCCCGGACATTCTGTCGACCGCTGTCATATGATGGAGGTCGGGATGATGATCCGGGTGCCCGACAACCCTCAGGCTGCCCTCGGTCAGGACGGGTTGTACCAGATACCTGTGAGTATAAGGGGGGGTACATATCAGGCTTTGGTTGATTCAGGATGTAACCAAACCTCAATCCACCAAAGCCTGATGCAATTCGGGGCAATGGATACGAGCCGCGGGGTTAAGGTAAGGTGTGTACACGGGGATATCGTGAACTATCCTTTGGTGCCGCTAACCATAAAATTTCGGGGACAAAAACATAGGATAGAGGTGGCTGTTAATGAGCACCTCCGACATCCGCTAATTTTGGGGACGAATTGGCCATTGTTTTCAACATTAATGGGACATTTATGTGCGGATGTTTCTGGGCGTAACCAAGTGCGGCGGGGAGGAGCGGTCGCTCAGGTTGGAGAAGTTGAACCGGGACCTCTGATGACGGTTTCAGAGGAACGGAGCCCGGTGGTCAGTAGAAACCTCTCTCAGGGCGATGATTTTCCTCTGGAACAGTCTCAGGATGAGACGCTCAAACATGCGTTTGAACAGGTCCGTACAATCGACGGACAGCTTCTCCAACCTGCGCAGACCCTATCCTACCCGTATTTCGCTATTTTTAAGGACAGGTTGTATCGAGTGACCCAGGACACTCAGTCAAAACAAGATACAACCCAATTAGTCATACCTAAAAGCCGTCGTGAAATGCTTTTCCAGGCGGCTCATTGTAATCCAATGGCAGGGCACCTAGGTCAAACTGCAACTATAAATCGCCTAACGACCCGGTTTTTTTGGCCGGGCATTCATGAGAACGTGCGCAGGTGGTGCGCGTCTTGTCCTGAATGCCAGCTGGTAAAACCCACCGGCCACTCCCAGGGCGCCATTATGCCCTCTCCCACTTATTCAGGTCCCCTTCGAAAGAATTGGTATGGACCTGATCGGGCCGTTAGAGCGATCCGCACGAGGGCATCGATTTGCATTGGTCATCGTTGATTATGCAACCCGATACCCTGAGGCAGTGGCGTTGCGCAATATCTCAGCAACCAGTGTTGCGGACGCACTGTTTCGTTTAATCTCCCGTGTGGGGATCCCTAAGGAGATTCTCACAGATCAAGGCACGGCGTTTATGTCACGGACACTCCGCGAATTGTACGGATTATTGGGCATTAAGACGATTCGGACCAGCGTCTATCACCCACAAACGGACGGGTTGGTCGAACGGTTTAATCGCACTTTAAAATCCATGATCCGAAAATTCGTACACGAAGACGCCAAAAATTGGGATAGGTGGCTGGAACCCCTGTTATTTGCCGTCCGCGAGGTTCCCCAAGCCTCCACGGGGTTTTCCCCCTTTGAGCTTCTCTATGGTCGTCAACCCCGCGGGGTTTTAGACGTCCTAAGAGAGGCTTGGGAGGACGGACCTTCCGCGAGCAAAAATCAAATTCAGTATGTCCTGGACCTGCGAACAAAACTCCATACACTGGGGCGGCTCTCTATGGAGAATTTGTTACAGGCACAGGAACGACAAAGCCGGCATTATAACAGAGGAGCCAGACTACGTAAATTTTCACCGGGAGAGAAAGTGCTTGTATTACTCCCCACGTCCAGTTCTAAACTACTCGCCAAGTGGCAAGGGCCGTTTGAGGTCACACGACGAATAGGAGATCTCAATTATGAGGTAGTACGGTCGGACAGGAGCGGAGCACATCAAATTTATCACCTCAACCTCCTGAAAAAATGGAGTGAGGCGAACACCGTGATGCTGGCGACGACAGTAACTAGAGTAGATGATCTCGGGCCAGAGACGAACACCAAGGTACAATCACTCGCTCTGGCACCAGGCGGAGATCATCTCTCGTCCTCCCAGCTCACGGATGTTGCGAAATTGCAAACGGAGTTTTCCGACGTGTTTTCGCCCCTGCCCGGCCGCACGAATCTCATAGAGCACCATATTGAGACAACACCGGGTGCCGTAGTACGCAGTCGCCCGTATAGGTTACCTGAACACAAAAAAATTGTAGTTCAGAAGGAATTAGAGGCTATGCTGGACATGGGGGTAATAGAAGAGTCCAAAAGTGACTGGGCGAGCCCGATAGTTTTAGTACCAAAAACCGACGGCTCGGTCCGGTTCTGTGTGGACTATCGCAAGGTGAATGCGGTGTCGAAGTTCGACGCCTATCCAATGCCTCGAATTGACGAATTACTTGACCGGCTAGGTACGGCTCGTTTTTATTCGACATTGGATCTGACGAAAGGATATTGGCAGATCCCCCTATCTCCATATCCAAAGAGAAAACAGCCTTTACGACGCCGTTCGGTTTACACCAATTCGTCACGCTTCCGTTCGGCTTATTCGGAGCCCCGGCAACATTTCAGCGTCTTATGGATCGTATCCTCAGACCTCACGCGGCATATGCCGCAGCCTATCTCGATGACATCATTATATACAGTAATGATTGGCAGCGGCATATGCAGCACTTGAGAGCGGTCCTGAGTTCGCTGAGGAGGGCGGGGCTAACGGCTAACCCGAAGAAGTGTGCGGTTGGGCGAGTAGAGGTAAGGTATCTGGGCTTCCACTTGGGTCACGGGGAGGTGCGTCCCCAAATTGATAAGACAGCAGCTATTGCCACCGCCCCGAGACCCAAGACCAAAAGGAGGTGAGGCAGTTCCTGGGGCTGGCGGGATATTATAGGCGGTTTGTGCCCAATTATTCGGACCTCACCAGCCCGCTGACTGACCTCACTAAAAAGGGGGAACCAGATACCGTCCAATGGACGGAGCAGTGTCAGCAGGGGTTTACCCAAGTGAAGGCTGCTCTATGTGGCGGGCCGTTATTGCACGCTCCCGATTTTTTACTCCCTTTTGTGTTGCAGACTGATGCTTCGGACAGGGGCGTGGGCGCTGTCCTGTCCCAGGAGATAGAGGGGGAGGATCGTCCGGTGCTGTACATCAGCCGCAAACTGTCACGGGCGGAGACAAGGTACAGCACCATAGAGAAGGAGTGTTTGGCGATCCGATGGGCGGTCCTCACCCCTCCGGTATTATCTCCTGGGGAGGGAGTTCACGCTGTTCGGACCACGCGCCCCTCCAATGGCTCCACCGTATGAAGGACACCAACGCGCGGATCACTCGTTGGTACCTTGCTTTGCAACCATTCAAGTTCCAGGTGATCCACAGGCCGGGGACTCAGATGGCGGTGGCCGACTTTCTCTCCCGGAGGGGGGGGGACGAGGCTACAGGCCGGATGGGGCCTCGGCCTGAGTCGGGCGGTGGGGGTATGTGGAAAGGGGGGCGTGGTCTAGCACGGTCTGCGGCAGAGGGGCGTGTCGGGAGTATGACGGTGAGTAAGCAGATCAACGCTAGAGTGAAATCACCTGCTTCTTGTTCTAGTAATTGGCGAGGAGACGCATTTAAGGCACGACAAAGAAGAAGGCAGGAGAGAGAGAAACCAAGCTGGGAAAGCGCACACCGACGGACCGAGAGAGACAAGCTGTCTAAAAGTGTCCGAGGCAAAACGGAGATTCGTCACAACCAGAGAGATTGTGTTATATGAGTGAGCGGGTGTGCAACCCGGAAGTATTGTAGTAAATAAAAGAACGATTCTTACGCTTTCCCAGTAACGCCGACTCCGCCTCCTTTCTTCCGCAATCCTGAACTTTACTACAATCTACTTTTGTGTTTTGCAGAAGAGAGAAAGTCATGCAGGTTTGAAATGAGGGTGAGTAAATTATGACAGAATTTACATTTTTGGGTAACTATCCCTTTAAGTAATGTGTATTGACAACTTGAGGGAACATTTCCGGCTCACGCAAACATATAAAGTGTATCTAGAGAGAGAGAATTATCCTATTGATTTTCATTTAATAGAATAGAATAAGAATAGTATAGTATAGTACAAAAGTATAAAAATAGGCTAAACTCTTAAGGGTGATTATATATATTATATAATATAACTATATAATTAAGCTTTCCTGTGGCTCAGTGGTAAGAGCATTGCACTAACAACGCAAGGTTGTGGGTTCGATCCCAGGGGATTGCAAATACCTATGTAAACTGTATAGGATAAAGCAAGTCGCTTTGGATAAAAGCGTCTGCCAAATGCATAAATGTAAAACGTAAGGAGGATTTATTGACAGAAATGCAATATAACATGCATTACTATCGCTGTATAGAGACCTTGCATGATGAAGCGTTGTGTTTTTATTATCTTAGAATGAGCTATTTCTATCTACATACATACACCGCGGGTCCCCTTACATGGAATACGTCATGTTGTTTCTACAGTAGCTCTAAACGAACAAACTGCTTTACAGAGCACATGTCGTAAACATGTTATCTCCTTTGGCAAAGAAGCGAAAACGCGTCAACATCCTACTATGGGAGTCAATGGGGGGCAAAATCTGTCTGGTTGTAAGCATTCTTCCAAATATCTTTCTCTGTGTTCATCAGAACAAAGAAATGTATAAACATTTGGAACAACTTGAAGGTGAGTAAATGATGACAGAATTTTCAGTTTTGGGTAAAGTTTCCTTTGAATAAACGGGATTGTAATATAAGGCTAAAACCAATAAAAAAGCTTCAAACGATTGTGTTTGTTAATTGAGTTTAAAGTTTGCTCTTAAACATACTACTCTAGTTCACAACATAGTCAGTAATCACATCTGAACATTGAAGATTTTACTCCCCTTACATCAACTGACTAAAATATGCCCCTTAAACAATACAAGTATATTGATAATCATGTCATTATATTCAAGTGATGTGTTTACAACGAGGACATTTCTATCACACAACGCAAAGAAAAGAACACTTCAAGACAAAACAACAGACATTAGGATTGCTGAGTGCAGCTAATCATTTGTAGAAATGATCTGATATGTAGAATTACCCGTGGTATTATCAGGACGGCGGCATTTTATGCACGGCTCTCAGACAACCTTATCTTGCTCTGCTGTGAGCTCAAGCCAGCAAAAAATGATAACAATTGCAAAACTGTGTGCATGGGCACAATATCCGCAAGCTGATGTATTAATAAATGTATGTCTCTGTCTCTGAAAAAAATCTCACTTGTGTGATTATGAATCAGTCTAACCTCATTAAATAGACAGTATACTGAAAATGCATTTGCAGCTTCCTATTTCCTCCACTATCAAGGACTAAAACGGGCTACTTTGCTGGTTCTGGAAAATAAAAGACTTTTGAGAATTCAGTTAAACAGAAAACAAGTACAAAACACTTTGTCAGATACTGTTTGTGATTGCAAATGCACGCTATTGTATAGCTAAATTCATAATTGGAATAGTTTTTTTACCTTTAGGTTCATATATATATATATATATATAGTTCAAGATAATGTCCCAAAATTCGAAAGAGTTGTGCGAGTGATATGAGCCCCCCCCAAAAAAAGATACATAGAAACTTATATGTACATTTACATTTAGTCATTTAGCAGACGCTTTTATCCAAAGAGACTTACAGAGAGTTCAGGGAGCAATAAGCGATATGTCATACATGAGCAATAATACAAAAGGTGCCTATACAACGTTGCTAGTTTCAACAAAAGCTGACCACTACCTGTTGAGAGAAAGAGAGTGGGTTAGTGTTTTTTTTGGCGGGGGGGGGGGGTTTATTTGTCTGTCAAGTATTCACAGAAGAGATGAGTTTTAAGTAGTTTTTTTAATCTTGTGACAGATGTGGTTGACCGGACCGAGTTAGGAAAAATGTTCCACCAGGAAGTAGTTGTGAAGGAGCATGATCAGGAAAGCGATTTACTGCCCCAGGATTCTTGAAGGAGTGTACGAGGGTGTGAAAGTATGCCGGTGCAGATCCAGTGAAAGTCCTGTAGACAAGTATTAGTCACTTGAATCTGATACGGGCTTCAACCGGTAGCCAGTGGAGAGAGATGAAAAGGGGAGTCACATGAGCCCTTTTGAGCTCTTGGAAGACGAGGCGTGCTCCTGCGTTCTGAACCATCTGGTGTGGTTTGATAGCCTTTGCAGGAAGACCAGCAAGGAGAGCATTGCAGAAGTCCAACCTTGAGATCACCAGGGATTACATCCAGACACGTTTGGCGTACTATTTGATGGGCCTAGTATATGTGACACTTTTATTCCTCTTTGGTCTGTATTGTTCTTTAGGATCTTGTAAAGTTTGTAAACAATTGTCCTGGAAATGACCACGCAGCTGATTGTGTGTCTGCAAATAGTTTGAACCACATACACAGTTCAAACACAAGAAGTCCAAACAATAATGTGTTTTTGTGCGAGCCTTTAGTTTTCAGTGCTGTTATCAACCTGGACAGCTGTGAAAGTCACCCACTGTTTGACATAATTCGACTGGAAGTCTCCCACTCCATCCAGTGACTCAGAATCGGTTTGTTCCTTCCCATCGAATCCCGACGGGCTAGAACAGTCTGATTCCTGAAAGCCACTGTCTATGGTGTCTAAATCCAGTCCCATCTGAGGGTAACCATCATCGGAGTGCTCATTCGAACTATTGGAGAACAGGGAGACCTGTTCAACATTGTCTAATTCATGGTCCTGTACATGCCAATCGTCACAGTCTAAAACCTCTATTCTCCCTCTGCCATCATGTAACAAAGCCCCCGGCTGGCCATCGGCCATTTCAACCGCTCTCTGATCGGCTTCTGTGCCGTTGTGAAAGTCATCAATGCTCTGTCTGTGACTTTCACGGGACCAGTCGGCCAAGAGACCCTCCTGGCCAGACACTGTAACGGTGTCCATTGATATGTGCCCACTGGAGTTAGTGAAAACATGACTGCTGCTTCCGAGGAAGTAGAGTTTAGAGGAGTTTTGACTGGCGGGATTGAATAGGTCGGAGTCTCGCTGTTGACTGTTCCTGTTGTTAGCAGGTTCCACTAAACTTTCAGTCTGCTGCCTGTCACTAGCCACCAGAAGAGTGGCGCTCTTCTCCAGAACATCAAAGTTGTTGAAGGTTAGGACTGGTCCGACCCATTTCTGAAGAGAAAAGAGTAAAAATGAGTAATTATTGTTTTTATCTCATGAAAATAATCGCAAAGCTGAACAATAAGGGAAGCATGATGGCCAGTTTGACTTTGACTTTTTGTACTGTATTGAGTCATTAGATATTTAACTAAGTAATGTTTTACATTGTATGCCAATATTGAATATTATGTTTATGAAGTTATAAATTCACATTTATCCTTTCATGTAGACTCTAGAGCGACTTACAAATGAAAGACGTTTAACATTTTGTCAATGAGCTAAATGCAGTTTGCAAAGCCAAGTTAAAGCTATCATGAAGTTACATTATATCTGTATAATTCCATGTTGTTGTTGTTAATTAAAAATCTACTTATTATAGATGAAAATATAAATATTTTCTGACGTTTAGGAGCATTGCATTTTCCTGTACATTTTGCAATACCAAACATAGTGAAGCTATTGGTTAAAAAAAACTTTGAGTTTGAAGTTATAATATATAAAATAATACTTTGTTAACATATTTGAATATTACAAAATATTCAATAACAGATAAGAAACCTGACGCTTTTCATATATTGAAAAATATAAGCAAGCACTTGGTTGTAATAATTGGAAATGTATTGTTTCATATATTGCAGTATATTTTCAAAATATTCCCATATATTTTTGTTAGTAAATGGATGGAATGGAATGCACATAGAATATCTTCAGCTGAAACACTTCTCCACCTACAGTGCAAATGTTCAGTGCATAAGCATCACTTCCTGACGCTTATCTAAATCTTTTTATTAAAAAGTAGCACATTACTGTATGGGTTTAAATCATTAAAATTTTGTAAAAGAAACAAAGTTTAGTTGTCGTTTGAAGGTCTCAATAAAAGACAAGTACATGACATGTACTAGACATGAGAAAACATGACAAGAGAAAACACTTTCAGGTGTTACACAAAATGAAAACTAGGTATGTGATCTTACCAAAGATAAACTTCACAACTACACATACTGTAAGCGCTAAAAGGCGTGTATCAATATGCTGCCCTTTTCATAGAAATCTATGTTAGATTAAGGTGTGTATGAAAATTAAGGGTGTCATGGTGTGAGGCATGACGGAGCATATCACACAGTAAGGAAAATTATAAATACTCCTTTCCTATGCAATACTAATTTCCTATGCAAATATTTAGATTTTAAATAGAATTATGTAGAAATATTTAGCAACCTTTTTTAACTTGACACTTGATGCTTAACTTGAGTGTGCACGCACTTGCAGTTCCTAATACAGCATGTTACTGTCCCCTGCTGGAACATATTTGCCTTCACAGTTGAACAAGTTCACAGGCCAAATAGCTGACACCATTTCCTCAGTAACAACCGCGTTAAAAAAAACAAATCCTTACATCTCACTAGTTCCCAAAACGGACATATTTCACAATGCCAGCAATGCTGGTGCTATAAAAATCTTATTAGAATTATTTATGCGCTCTTTTGCACAAAATAACTCTCTATTTTTTGTTTTGTGAGTTTGAGCAAGAACTCACTTCACCCAGTGGAATATTCGCTAAATTTCCCTTTTTGTTAAAAACAACTATTTATAACTACCCACCATATCAGAGTTTGCGTCTGAACTCATCGAACTTTCCATTCGAGGGGAAAGCTGCTACTTTCGTTTTGCACGTGTCATGCGGTCTCACCCAAATGTTTATAAGTGAGCCCCTGTTCTTTGAAGCCCCTACAGACTGACTCATTCGCTAAATGTCACATTCCCCGCTCACAAGTGAGGTAACACACGAAAGTCCCCTTAAAGGCACACAGCAAACTGGTTGAAAGCAAAATTGAAAAGAAGCATACCTTAAAGTCTCCCTGATATGTATGGTAAAGTGGTTTGAAGTAGTCTTGGGGACTTGGGATGTGTTGCCATAAAGACATCTTTTTGACTGCCCGTCTGTATGTGAAAAAGACAAACTGTTATAGGACAGAAAGTGTAGTTTGGTGAACGCATTCAAAACAGGGTGATTTTGCGTTAACTGTCACACGTTGTTAACATGCTACAAAAATGAAAACAGCATGAGCACCGCGTTGTGCACCGAGAAGCTGCCGATGCATTTGCAAACCTTGTAGGTTTGACTTCCTTCACTCTCTGACCTATATGAAAATAGACAGTCTGAAGGAACATGTCTTGCTGTCTTGTGGTTTTTGACAATGTGGGAGGTGAGAGGGACTACTCATATACCGTAAAAGGAGCCATGTCGATTACTGGAAAACGTATTGTAGAGGAGGTTCTATCAATTTATCTGTGTGCTTTCATTACTTCTGCTGCTGTGGTTTATCAAGTTCCTAGAACATTATCTATTATATTTTTAAGAATGATTGAAGATATCAAGATGGTTTCCTCTTAGAAAGGCAAAAGTTAATAAAGGTCCCGGTGACATTTGACTTATTTTATGAGTCTCACATGACTCATAGATACACTTTCAGTCATAATGAGAATGTTTTTTTCACTTCTCCATATGCCACAAATCGGTATGTGTGCAAAACTGTATAATTCCCTAAAGTCTCAAAAAGCGGCCTTAGTGTCTGATTTGGTTTTACTGCTGTCATTATAGCTCACAAACTGAATACTCACAGTTTACTTATGTACAAGAGCACCACCATCCCCACCACAATAGGCACCATCAACAGCAGCGAATAATATTTTTCTGATCCAGGAGAGTCACACGTCCATTCTACACTGCTGCTCCATTCACTCCACATGGACTTAAACAAACTGGGATGCACTGCAACCTGGACGTCGGCCACATACCGACGGCCCGGCAGAAGTCTATCATTGGCAATAACCATTGATTGCTGAATTGGATCTAGAGTGAAAATGTTCTCCTGTTGAAAAATCAGCACACATTTTACTTTTCAGAAAGACCCTCCAATATGTATCAGATTGGTGTCGTATTATGTCTCCATAAGAACAAAAGAATTCAGTGCTTACATCGATGGAGTCACCGTTGATACGTAACCGTACTCTGTAGTATAATTTTTCATACAGTTCATGCTCTATGAGCCTATAAACCACGTCCCATGTCAGATTGAAACCTCCATCAATTGTTTCAATGCTTACGTTGTAAGGTTGTATAAGCTTAACTGTAACAAAAGAAACACGTCAGAGAATGCTGCAAATAAGTATGAGTCCACATTGACAAATCCAGAAATTATTTGCGACTGGGAATAAACATAAAGTTGAAGTATTTCCAACAAAGGTACGGTATGATAAACGTAAAAACAAGCAAAATAAAATAAAAAGCAAATAAAAGAGGCATTGCCCATGTTAACTTCCTTGTACATACGAAGCTTTGTAAATGCATTAATAAATTCTTTCAAAGAAAATCATAGTCATAAAAAATATTGGACCCTTCATGTGCATGATCTTTATATTTTACACTACTGATCATTGTCAATACATTTACTTACTAGATTTGAATAAAAGCATGTTTTTAGTTATTGGGGTCCCAGCACCCCCTTGTTTTGTCACCGGTGTTGCTGTTATAGAGCAAGTGGTATCATAGGTCATAACCATCTGCAGTTCCTCTGATTCTATTGTGCACCAGGATTGTGATGATTTCATACTACAGTTTCCTTCCACATGTCCAGATTCATCACTGGAAAACATGACAATAGAGGCTTTCTTAAAAACAAACAACAATAATAATAAAACAATGAATAGACTGAAGTCAATGCTAGGTTAAATGATTCCGCGAATTATCTATGAACGTCATTCCACATTGGTAGGACTCAAAGCAAGAACACAATGTGCTAGATCTGTACCTGCAGTTGGCCACAATGTAACACGATGGTGCTCCTGCCGAGTCAGAATTAGAGCAGTTAAGTGTGGAAATGAAGTCTGTGGTGCAGGTCACATTGCACACGCTGTCATCTGCAAAGGAAATTATGTTATTTGAGCTACAGAAAGAATAGCATTTCTTCACAATGCAAAAAATGCATGCTTGGTATTTCACTTTTGTTACTAAAATATTATTTTAATATGATATTTTTACACTTTAATTAAGGAAACTTCATATGATGTTTGTAATTATTGATGCAAAAAACTTACTGCACTCTATAAGTCCACAAACCATAAATAAGGTTATGGCTTGCCATAGTGCCATCATGGAGTAACAATGGAAGACTCTGCTCAAACACATTTTTCAGAGCTTACATACAAACTGTAATGAAAAAGTTGTTGCAGTATGTGTAATTGTGTAACAAATGTTGAGAATAACAGCAATAAATAACAGCAAAAAATCAATTAGCTACTTCAAATAATGTTTTATGTTATTTATTTCTACATTTTTATTTGTAAAAAATCCTAAAATTAAAAATAGCAATGAAATAACAAATGTTTAGGAAATCTAAATCACAATTTGTAACAACAAGAGCTGTAGCAAACAAGTTGCGTTGAGAGGCGCTGAGTTAAAAACAGAAGTAGACAGGTGAAAGTGACTAAAAAGAAGAAGAGAGATTTTTAAACATTCTTACCGTAATAATATTTCCATTTAATGTTCACAAAAATATATGATTCAGATGAAAATATGAATTACTGCAGCTCTCAGTCATAGACCAGTACATTGTACACGTCCTGACATTTACACTGTGCCTATCTAGTGATCTACATGCACAGTCAGAGTGCTTATGACGAAAGTATGACATCAAGGATGTGGTTGTGGTTTAAAGTAAATTTATTTGCAAACGCTCCACCCTGTATAATGCCAATTAAGGCACTTTCCTGTTGTGTAGGTGCTGACTTGAGGGACCAGATTGAAATGCAATGTCATCAGATTCAGACAGATGTGGTGTGTGTGTTGTATGTTAAAATAGATTGATATGGCTAAAAATACATAAGTCTATACAAAATGCAAAGCAGTGATAATGTGTTCTTTTTGTTTTGGTTCTATAATGGTTATATTAAGCTATAGTGCATTAATCATGCATTGTATAAGATCAGATGTATTTGACCTATATATTATTATAATTAATATTATAATAAAATTACATTTAATTTAGGAGCGGGTTTTAACTGAGACTACACATGGCAGCTGTAAAAAACTGAAGGAAATGTTAAGAGAATTACAGAAATAAATGATATAAAGGTATAAAAAGATAAAAAAAATTATGTAGGCTACAAAGCATAACACGGGAAACTGTAAGCCTGGGACCTTATAGGTGTCCAAGAAATGCCTGATTAAAAACCTTAAACCAGTGGGATTTTATCAAATTAATTACAAATCAAAAAGTACGATTCGTGTTATTGCACAAATCCATTAATATGCATTCATTTCAGTATGTTTCAATCAAGCGATAATTATACATTTTCGTTAAACAAACTAATTGGTTATTGTTTACCTTAAATTAGAAGTGCAGGTGTTATTCATTAGCCTGTATTTACAGAAAATAGCTTGTTATTCATTAACCTGCAATTATATCAAGTAATTCATTCAGCCAGTCAGTATATATGGACATTTTGTTGAACATTTCACTCAGGCAGATGCGTTTGTGCTCCTGGGTCCTAATTATCGCTGGTAAATGTTTTCTTTTTTCCAGGAGAGAAACTTCGCCAGATATTTGCTTCGAGTTTAACTCGAATTTTCAATTATAAGGCGTTGGTTTTAGAGCTCAGCACCCATCTTCACGGATCAGAGGTACGTCTGTCCAGCCACATAAAAAGAGCGAACATCCACATTTCACGCGGACAGAGACCCCGTGAAGTTTGCGCTGGTTTGTTTGCGGCTTTTGCTAGTTAGCAATGCTAGGCTAACACCCATCACACATCGCACGCGACATAAGAATGACAAACCACGAAGCTTCGGTGGTAATAAACTTATCGCTGATTAGCTCTATATGCAGGTGGGGTATTTATATGCAGGCCAGGTAGTTTGGTCCGAGCACTTTGTCGCAAAACGGCGACAAATTGAGTCAGTCAGCGGCAGAAGTGCGCAGTTAAGATGATGGTGTTTAGCATCGCTGTGAAACGGCGCACACCGCTTTCCATCTGACAGGTCCCATTCATTCACTGCGCTTTGTTATTAAAGTTGCCCCATGCATAAATAAGCTCCCCAACGACTATTTCAAAAGCCAGCCTTAGAAGTGTGGACTAATGAATTAATGCTAAACAAATACTTGCGGTTATTTGGTTGGTGTACTGATAACGACTGGCTTGACACCCATTCATAAAATGGTTATATGGGTTTGTTTCTGCTTCATTAAATTAAAGTGCTACATTGCGGGCACTTAAGTATGAATTTTGTTACTCAACGCTTTATTTTCAGCAACGCGGTGTGTAAAGACCCTTCAGAAAAATGTCCGCAAACTTGTTTTTTGCACGGACTAATATCATCTCGTTTCGTGACATGTTTGTTGAACGAGCCGTTTTTAAAGATGAATAAAAAATCACGTGAATAATTTAAGTTATCATTTTATAATTCCTGGGTTATAAATTAACTAACCATGTTCAATATAGTAAATACTTATATGCAAACTATGTAATGCAACATGATTAGTTTTTTTGTCTTTGCACATATCACGGTGCTACAAATATAATGTAGGGTGGATTGGGACACTTTTTGATACTCATCATCAATGGCAATGCCTGAATTCACCATATAAATAACAGGAATGAAAAGTTAACAATTATTTGATGCTTTTGGTATGTTTTCAGTTGTATCCAGAGCACAACGTTTGATAAATCTACCTGTGTACTACACGAATGGCTTTACTATGCAGCTTGCTTCAATAAGAATAATACTGTCTGTGTTTTTCAGGTTTCTGTACACTTTAGTGGCCCACAAGTCATGTCTGGTATAGCGTTAAGTCGTCTCGCACAAGAACGAAAGGCTTGGCGGAAAGACCATCCTTTTGTAAGTAAAAAGTGTTTTTGTTGTTGAATTTGCTTGTGGGTTAGTTTTTATTTTTCTACAATTGAATGATCTAGAAGTGCAATATTGAACTTGGGAAATGCGTAGGGGTACTTTCCGCCTGTAGTGGAGAAACTATTATTGCATGATTTCGCACTATATATAGAAAAATATAAGATATTTTTAACCGCTAAGAAATCATTAGTGAAACTGTAGGGGTGTACAGCTTAAAAATACGGCAAGGCTGGTGTTTTCAAACTTGCAGCCTCCCACGGTTTTATTCAAACAACTCACAATTACAGTTCATTGGGCCTCGTTCATGAAACACGGCCAGAACTGATGTTTGTGTAAATTGTTCGTAAAGTCGTTATGATGTAAACTTTCGGATTCATAAAAATGATCGTATTTTCAAAATGTTAGTTGGTACGAAAAAATGTGCACCTGCTCCCTAGCACGTATAAATCATCAAAATGTTCTTGACCAACCGTCACACTTGTACAACACCACAATTGAGAAGTTAGCATTGCTAGTTATTTCATTTTTATATTCTTTAATTTTGAAGATACTCGTAACATGTTACTGCCGTGGATATTCCTAATCATAGCAACCAACGCGTCTCTAGAAAAATGCGCAGTGCATCCAAATCACCACCAGCTGGTTATTTTTTAGGTCATCAGGCATTATTTCAGCTGGCTAAAAACGCTTTGAACACAGGTTAATTTATTGTTAGGCATATAGTTTGTTAGTCTCTTATGCATTTATGCAATATAAAGTGCCAAACCTGAGATTGGACAGAGGATTCACAGCATTCTTGGAAATGTAGTTTGTGTAGCTATAATTTATAGGTGGGGATTATGGTAAATGTGAATGAGTCTGCATGCACGCCTTATTTATGAATGATTGGAATTTATTAACATACACACATTTTACTATCAAATCTGACGTTTACAAAGTATTTGTAGATTGTGAGTTTTAAAGAAGGTCTGTTTTACGCACTAATCACTCATATTTTTACGAATGTTTCATGAATGAGACCGTGTTTTGTTTTTCAGGGTTTTGTAGCTGTACCAACAAAAAACCCAGATGGAACTATGAACTTGATGAATTGGGAGTGTGCCATTCCTGGAAAAAAAGGGGTATGGGTCCAATTTGGAAAATGGAGCATAATTATTGCTTGTGTTGAATGCTCCGTCATAAGATTGTGAGCACACACAGTTATCCTTTTTTATGTAGTGCCGTTTACAGATGGCATACCTGATCAAAAAGGTCAATGTTTTTTCGTAGACGCCGTGGGAGGGAGGCTTGTTCAAACTCCGGATGCTCTTCAAGGACGACTATCCTTCCTCTCCGCCAAAGTGTAAATCGCATGCTCCGTTGTACCTTCATTATTGGCATTCAGTTTTTTCTGTTCATGATGTGATATTCGTTGATAATTTTTTCTCTAGGTAAATTTGAGCCTCCTTTGTTCCACCCAAATGTATATCCGTCTGGTACTGTATGCCTGTCTATTTTAGAGGAAGACAAAGACTGGAGGCCTGCCATTACAATCAAGCAGGTAAGATGTTAAATTGATGGGCCACATTAACAGGTAGTGATTTTAGTTTTTGACCAAAGAACTTTATTAGGGGCGATCAGTATATTGATATTTGCAATTGGGAAATAGTAGCTGTTTTAGAATGACCGTCAATGCAAGATTATATGGGTGTTAGGTGCAGATGTTTTTTTTCTGTTGCTGATATCTGTTTTTGTGTATGTTTAATATGTTGTCACCCAATTAGATGGGTCTATTTGGCTATATCACCGCAATTTCTGAACTGGGGGTGTATAGTTGGACATAGGCTTGTTAAGATTGATTTCCACCATATATGGAAGGTCCAATGCTGTTTCCGTGTCCAAACGCTCAATAAAATGCTATAGGCAAACAAAAATGCTAATATACGCTCATGGCGAGCTGTGAAACTATTGGAAAACCGAGATTCTTACCTTTATCCTTGAAAGGAAATCCCACATGGCCAGTCAGTGAATTATTTTTTCATAATTTATTCAAATATTGATGTCGGTGAGCCTGGTGACTAGTGTACTGTATACTTTGAATTAAAGGGGTCATATGGTCTTTGCTATTTTCTAAGTTGCCCATGCATGTTTAAGACACGTAAAATTGCAAAAATTAAGGTGTCGTAATACAAGATGCATTCTATCTAAAAGCGAATGCTCAGCCAGACCTGCCTGAAATGTCTTGTGTAACCACACCTCAACCAATCAACGGCAGTTTGTGGTATGATTTGACTAATGCCGAATTTATGGTTCTGTGTCTGACCTATGCAGAGCCGTGTACCCTATGCCGTAGCCTGACACGTACCTCTTCAAAAATGTAACCACGCAGACTGCAAGTGCTGTGATTGGTCTGTTTGAATCCCTCCCTCAGGTCAAAAAACTCTGCGATAGAGGCATGTTTACTCGATGAATTATCAAAGTAAATTATTTGTGCTTCTGTATTGACATCTCAAATCTGCAACGAAAGGGACTGTTTACATGCTGCTATCACTGCTAATGCCGCTTGTCTTGGTTACACAAGCAACACGTGTGGGGACACTGAGGCTTAGTGATCATTGCCTGTCGACGCGCACAACGACATAGAAGTATAAATGAAAACCGACAGGTTGCCTACGGTGTAGAGGCTATGGCGTAGGTCCGACGCTAAAGTAAAAATCGGGCTTAAGACTGCCCAAATGTATACGCAAGTAAGATGGGTGTACCTGTCTGTACAATTGCTTTGGAACCTGATGTTCCAAATATGGTTACATTTGTCACATGCTTGCAGTATTCAACCAATTATTATGCACTGGTTAACTGGCCAATCATAGCACACCTCGCTTTTCCGAGCGATGAGCTTTGTAAAAAAGCTGTGCATTTCAGAGAGGCGGGGCAAAGAGGAGACATGCACGGTATGTGGGAAAAAAAGTTTTTTTAACCTTAAATCGTGTAAAAACATTGCATTACATCTAAAATAAGCGCTAATATTTGTTTTAGCCGTATCATATGACTCCTTTAATACACGTTTCGCTTAATTATGCAATACGGGTAAACTGTGCTCATAAAGAGCTGTTTAAGCTGTAGCCCCGCTTGAAATTAATAGATGCTTGGACCCGAAAATACTATTCCTCAACACTTAACAAGCTTATTATTATTATATAGTAATTATTTTTCACATTCATGAACGTATAAAACCATAATTCTACCTCAAAGGTTTAATGCAAGTGGCCAAGGTTTTAAGATGGGATTGTGGAAGTTTTTAAAGATCTATATTGTTTTACTGCAAAATTGCTTATCGGGGTGCGTTTCCCGAACAACGACATGACTTGCTGGTAAACCACCATAGTACAATGCATCATTTGAGAAACTAACTAGCTACTCGGGACTGTTTCCCGAAAACATAGTAACTTTGTCGCACATCTGTTGGTTCAACAACATGGTTGATGACGTCACATAGGTGGTGGAGCAAAACCGTCTTCTAATTAATCAGTTTAGATCGATTTCCATGTCATATTATTGCTGTTAAAATGTAAACTGCATCTGAAAACTATTGTTGTGATTGTATTTTTGTTCAGGGCCCTAGAGCACATAGAAGCGTTGTTTTTAAAAAGTGGGCCTATTTTCTTGACAAACTAAAAGATGTAAAATTGAATTTGTATATTTAGAATGCACTACATGTTGCTTGCTCAAAAGCATGATGTATTCAAGTGTACATGTCATAGGAACTATGCTTCAACCACAGCTCTAGACCTGTGGTTCTAATCACGCAACTTTGCGATGCTGCTTGCGATTGATCGTTGGAACAAGGGTTTTGGGAAACACTTGAATCGTTAAACTGCTAAAACGACGGAACTTGCGACCATAGTTGGCTAACTATGCTTTTAGGAAACGCACCCCAGAGTGGTGGACAATGCATCCCTGAAGAGGGCAGTATTATCCCACAAAGTGCCACAGTTTATGAAAGTTCTCTCTCTCTCTATCTATCTATCTCTCTCTCTCTCTGTTGTTGTGTTATAAGATCTTGCTAGGAATTCAAGAACTCCTTAACGAACCAAATATCCAGGACCCCGCACAGGCCGAGGCGTACACGATTTACTGGTATGCACCTCCTATTCAATATATCCCGTAATGCTTATTGCATTTTATGAATTGTATGAATTTTGTTTGCATTTCTGTTTCAGCCAAAACAGAGTGGAATATGAAAAAAGGGTCAGAGCACAAGCCAAAAAGTTCTCGCCGTAAACATCAAGATTTTCCGCTGTAATGGGAATGGGTTTTGACCAGGTCTCCTCACCCCTGTTACTTCCTCTTTACAAATCATATTCACTTCATACCAATTTCCTGCTGGGCTCAAAAGAAATGAATGTGTTGTGCCATTGTTGATCCACTGATGCTCATCCTAACAAACTCTCTTTGGAGTTTTAAATTTGGCCTTTTGTAGAATTACCTGTGTAAATCCACAGCAACTGAGCATCACGTCAGACCATGGGAGGTTTTTTTTTTTTTGCGGGGGGGTTACTTGGTAAAAGTGCTTAACAAAAAGGCACAATAAACGACATCCACATACAGAAGTTATATTCCACAGAGAAAGAGGTATGAGCCTAAAACTGCTTACATTTCACTTGATCTTTGTTTTTTTGTTTTCTTTCAGACTGGCCTCCTTAGTCTCTTTAATGTTTTTAATGGTTTAAAACTTGCTATTATTGTCAGTATTTCCACTGCTGTAAAATGATACTTTTATACTTTCTTTACTTTAAATTAGTGTCTTTAGAAAGATTTCCATTCCTGATGCAGGCAGTGTACTAAGCATGTACCATTCAGTATGCTGGCGTTGTGCTGCCTCGGCCGTCTGTTCCGCAAAAAATGACTTTAGTAAAAAGGCCTCTGAATCAAATGGATGGCAAATTAGTTAAGCGCTGCATCAGTCTCTTTGTGTTTATATGGTGTTTTGTTCATGTAAGTGTATAGAGTAAATAAAAATGTTTATACAAAGCCAGTTGTGTGGCCGCAAGTGTCAAATCATAAATGGAACCATTTCCAATCAGCTATGAAAGGTAAGTACGTTATCATATTAGCCCAGTACTAAAGGGACCGGTTACCCAAAAAGGAAATTGGTTCACCCTCTTGTCATTCCAAACCTGAGTAGTTTCCTTTGTGTTCTGCAGAAAGAAAGCTATTTTGAAGAGTCAAACAACATTGACTTCCATTGTATGGACACAAAATCTCATTTCTCAAAATATCGTCTGTTGTTTTCAACAGGAAAGAAACTCTTACCAATTTTATACAAGGCGAATGATGACAAAGCCGTGATTTAAACTACCACTGAATTATTTCAGCAATGCAAGAAGTGGACCATTTGACCAATGTTTTCAGTTTAAGTCTTTTTGTGCAGATAGTAGGTTTTAAGGCAATGACCAAAAATGCTAAGTATTCTCTTATATCTTAAAGGGCAATCTGTTTATTCACACCAACACTAGATTCATCTTGTAATTTTGAGCACTAGATAATCACTCTGATATATCAATTCCAAGTGCTTTCAGACAGACAGGACAAATGAAGTGAGCGACTGATGAAAGTCTTGCAACAGTGTCATTTATCTTGACTACACGGATATTGATTTTATTCTCAACATGCTGTATATGTATGTTGGTCTGTCTTTAAGCTCGCACTCAGCCAAGTGTCAATTTGCTTAATGGTGGATTAAATTGGAGGTGGTTTTGTTCCATTAGAAGAGACTCCGTTTGTAATTTCTTTAAAGCACTACTTCAGCTTGACAATGGGGAGCACCTAAATCTCACCTGTTGTATGGTGCAATTTAATCAGCCCCATCAGATTTAGAAGATGCAGTGTCTTTCTGGAAAAGATCAGGACCCGCACTAGAAAGGGCAGTGGTTTACGTTTTAATATGTAAGGGATCTAACAGCCAGGTATTGTGCCCATGGGAAAATGTCCCACATCTCCATCAAAGGTCTAAGTGTCTTGGCCTGAAGCCTGCACTTAGTGAAATAAAACGCTGAAGCCAGAGAATGTCCATGCTAATTATGTATTCTTCAGAAAGGTAATGTTAAATCGCACTGACATCAACCTCTATAAGGTGTTCTTGCTGTGCTTGTTTTCAAGAGAATAGCAGTTTCCCGTTCTCACGGGGTCTTGGCAATTATGAATATTTTCAGCACGATGTTCGGTAAGAAAATCAGCTAGAAGCTATTAGTGAGGAACAATGTCAGTGTGTGGAGAGAAAAAAAAGACCTGATGTCAGATTTTACTCTGCTAATTGCCGGACTAGAGGGTTTCTACAATCAGAATTATTGGTGTAGAACTTTATTTGAAAGAATAAGTTTTTACCAATTTGTATGCACTAGTTTTTAAACACGATTTCAGTGTGGGATCTTTAATTGGTAAAGCTTTTTATTACTTATTAATGAATCACTGTTACGTATGTAAACTTAAGTCTTCCAGCTTTAAATGTGATGTTAAATGTGATTGACAGAAATGTAATATAATATGCATTACTATATGTTCAGAAGTTTATAAAGACCTTATATAATGGAGCGTCATGTTTCTATTACCTTAAAATTAGTTAACACAACCCACTTTCACTTGGCCCACATACAGCAATGAATTACGGTCGATGAGGGGACCAGGTTGCCAGAACTTGGCCACAAAGAGCCCATTGCATAGGCTTATCTCAGCCAAATGTTTGACTGGTCACACATACATTTCCCACAGTTCTATATTTTACATCTGGGCCAAATAATACACTAATACCCAGCTAACAAAACTTTGTTAGAAGAATGTTCCTTTTATTTCATCTTGTTGAATACATTTTAAAAACATTTTTAATGTCCTAGTGATCATATTTCCCTGAGTTGGGTTCTATACCCTTACGATTTGATTTGCTGTGGTTGTTTGCTTTTACCATGAACTTTTCATGGCAATGCAATTGAGAACCTTATCAAATGGTCTCTGTAGGGAACCATTGAAACCACTATAATGTTGTAATTTGATTCACTAGTTTTGTTTGGATCGAGTAATATGCTGTTGATCCTGAAAGAACATTATACGATCAGGGAGTTTGATTGTATTTTGATATATAGAAAGATTTAAGAAAAAGTATATAGATAAACAGTTTAGAATCGCACATACATGAAGAATCAGTGTATGAATCTCAGCAATGGTGAGAATCAACAAAATAATTTGGATAAACAGATCAACTGCAATGCATGCTGGGAATTATGAAAGCGTTTTGTACTATGATGTTACCCAGCATGCATTGCAGCATTTTTTCTTTCTATTTTCACAAATCTTTCTAGACAGCAAAACTCCCAGATCTTATAATGTTCTTCCAGGATCAACAGCACAGCAATCACACCAGGTGAGATCAGTGAATGACATTTCAACATGATAGTTATCTCATTGAACACCAACCAACAACTTTTGATTAGATTAGCATATGCATTACTATAACAGATGTACTTTAAAAGCACAAAAATGCAACGCGATGAAAAAGATGAGAGCCGAGGGACAAGAGCACAACTCAAGGAAACACTGATCACCTTGATGGTGACTTTTGTCAGGTGGTCTAAAGACACATACAAAACTGACATTTTGAATGTTTGACGTTTAAAAACGTTACCAACCTATAAGGAGCGTTCTTATAACAAAATGTTGTTAGCTGGGTTGCATTTCAGATAACAGTTGTTGTGTTTCTTACAAATTAAATTTTTCAGTTTCTGTTGATCTTTTCTGCAGTGATTCTGTTTGTTAACAGCAGATGTTCATCGCTAATGACTCAATCGTCACTATAATAATAATGAAACTCAATACAAATTCTGTCAGACAGGAGGACAGAAAGATGTTGGTTTTGGGATAAATCTGGTTAAGAATTGAAATGAACTGTTGTTTATATTTGGTTCAGCTCTGCTTTATTTGTCTTGTTTTTGGCTGACATGCGGCATTGCTTTGATATGCCTATGGCCCAAATCTGGCAAACAGGAGTGGACCGCCCAAGGGCCGTCATTCAACGTGATATGTGGGCCAGATGAGGTGGCATGGGGACTAAGGTGTGGGCCGCAACAATTTGCTATCTGGGAAGTGGGCTCTCCCTGTTCTTCGTGGACGTTTGCTCGGTGGCTTTTGGTCAGGGTCACTGAGTGCAGCTATGACACGTCAGATGAGATCTGGCCCTCCCGGTTGAGCCTGGTTTCTCCTGAGGTTCTTTTTTCTCCATTTGTTTAACATTGGAGTGTGGGTTCCTCGCCACAGTAGGGCAGTGTTGGCTTGCTCACTGGGAGACTGCATTTATTTATTTATTAGATATTATTTATTAGAATGATCTTGCTTGGTCTATAAACACCATGCACTCCTGTAAAGCTGCTTGGTGGTAACACCATGCACTCCTGTAAAGCTGCTTTGGAACACTGCACATTGTGTAAAGAGCTATATAAATAAGTTGAATTGAACAGTAAGGACTTGGCAACCATACACAACATCCAATTGCCATCTTTGAGTAGCTGGTTAAATTACATTAACAGACAATGTAAATTATGTTTCTAGAATGCAAATTATTAACCTTGCTAATATCTTTTTTTACCTGTCTTCAGAAAAGCGAAGTTGTTTTTCGTCTCCGCCTGGTTTCCAATTTGAGACCTGGACATTTTCCCGCCTGATGTCGGGTTTAATTATAAATGTCATATTTCCTCCGTAACCAGCATTGCTTCATTTAATATCCCTTCAGGATTTGTTGAATGTAATGGGAAATTACACAGGTGTTCAAATATCACAATCAGCAAACCAAGGGGGAGAAAATACAGTCTTTTCTCTTGACAAAACGTGACCGTGAGCTGACATCATGTCTCATTCATAAACATTTGCATTTTTGCCTTTGTTAAACGAATGAGGATTGTAGTTTAAAATTGTTTACTCGTGTTAGTTTATTGTGCATTACCAGATATAACTTTGAAAATTGTTTTCCTAAAGGTTAAAATTAAGATGAATAAATGCAGTAGACTAGAGGTATTGTTCACTGTCATGTTAAGTAAACTAATACTACCTGATGGAACATTATTGCAACGTATTACCAACATTTTAATGAATTTTACCCCAGGTTGTTGATGCACAAACAAGCTAAGCACATACTCTAACATTTATACCAAAACACCCTGCTTGGTGGACCTTTCTGCAACAGGTCTTAAAAGTAAAGCTGTAGTTGTTTTAAAGATGCTGTGCAACAGACGCTTCAAATAGTCTGAGGCAGCTGGGGTGGTGCACTAATGATGTGCCCATGGAAACAGACAATGTGAACCTTTGCCTCTGATCAAAAAACAACTGTGAACCAACTGGGGTCTAGCACACCTTACCATTTATAGCCAATATTATGCTGCCGTGTTTGAAAATTCTGCAATTTGTGGTTACGAAATGAATATTTGCCGGGCGTGTTTTGCATTGCTGTATTTGTCATTTCAAAATGATGTCATTTGGCTGTTTACAAGGCACCACTCTGTTATTCATTGACTTGCAGGTGTTCGATGATTGTGAAGCCTTTGGAAATAGCTCGATATTTGCTGAATTGGCTCATAAAATATGATTCAAGCTTAGTGCAGGTTTATAAGCAGACTTATTGAATTAGGAACGTGCACATTTGACTGCTGTTTTTAATAAATACGTTTTTAGTTACCAAAAAAATGTATATTTAGTGGCAAAAATGAGGGTAGTTTGATTCACCAAACAAACCTCAAAAACTTTGCAAATATATATTTTTTACCATCCTACACTCATAAAAATAAAGGGGCTTAGAAATACCTCTTCTTCATCTAAATGGTAACGTAAAGAACCTTTAACATCCGAAGAGCCTTTCTGTTTCACAAAAGGTTCTTATTATATTATGAAAAGGTAGAGAGAGATGGTTCTTTAAAGAACCATTGACTGCGTGCTTCTTCATGGAAACAAAAATGGTTCTTATAATCTATAGCATCGCTGTGAAGAACCTTTTAAGCACCTTCATTTTTAAGATTGTAAAAAAAAAAGCATATTTTTATACCTGACGCCATATTTTATTTCTTCCAATTATGTAATGTGTCGTACGGCTTGGTCATGATTGCTTTAACGGCATTAAAGAAACCCTTAGTACCTTATGAACGATTGCAATTATACAGAGATGATGTCTGCATACTGCAGTTCTGCCAATAAAAGCTTGAAGTGCGTTATGTGTGGAACGCTTGAAAGATTTTTTTTCATTTGATCCTTTCAAACTGGGTTGCATTTGAATACAAAACAGTACACAGCTCCACAAGTGGGCTGGTGGAAGTAGAAACCTCTAGAGCTTCAAAGGACCCATCAATTGCGGCAACAGCGCCTATTTATAAAGTGCAGGCCTTAATTCATCATATTATATGCACTTAGTATTTGCAGGAACACAACACAAAAACATCCCGTTCAAATCCGGCCACTTAAAGGGATACTTCACCCAAAAATGAAAATTCTGTCATCATTTACTCACCTTCGAGTTGTTCCTAATCTGTATACGTTTCTTTGTTCTGATTGTTACTGTCTAAGGTGAACACAGACAAAGATGTTTGGAATAACAAACAGATCTTGCCCCCCATTGACTCCCGTAGGAAAAATTACTTAATCATTTTTTTATAATCTGTTGAACACAAAAATACATTTTGAAGAATGTAGGACAGCAAACAATTCTGGGGCACTTGTTTTTTTTCCTACTATGGTAGTCAATGGGTGTTGAGATTGGTTTGTTTATAAGCTTTATTCCAAATATCTTTCTCTGTGTTCATCAGAACAAAGACATTTATAACTCGAAGGTAAGTAAATGATGACAGAATTTTTATTTTTAGGTGAAGTATCCCTTTAATGTGCATTCAGAGAGAATGAACCTTGCATGATCTATAGTCCCAAGTTGTGTCTTCATGTGAAGCCCTTGAACATGGGTTAATGGCTTGATAAATGCAAACTGGAGGTGTCATTTATTTTACCACTTTTAACATGTTGTATTTGTCCCGGTGTCCTGGCCAGATTCCCTCCACTGGCCCTTGTCAATCATGGCCTTCTTATATTCCCCACCCTCTGAATTGGCTCTTTCTCTCCTCTCCACCGATAGCTGGTGTGTGGTGAGCGCACTGGCGCCGTTGTACTGTGGCTGCCGTCGCATCATCCAGGTGGATGCTGCACACTGGTGGTGGTTCAGAAGAGACCCCCCACATATGATTGTAAAGCGCTTTGGGTGTACAGTAATACACAATAAAGCGCTACATAAATGCCTCATTCATTCATTCATTCAAATATGACTCAATGTAGCTGATTTTTAGAGATGTCCCCTAAACATAGATTCTTGATACCAATCCTCGTCCATTTCCACTATTTAAGCTTCAAAGCATCGCTGTAAAATCAATGAAAGTAAACAAACCTAACATCTCTTCCTGCCCAGGTAAAGCCGTTACCGGCGTCTTCCAGCCATTTGGAAATCCTCTGCCGAGAGAAGATGCCTGGCTGGTGCTTTGTTTTATTGGCTGTGGTAAAGAATATTTCATTGTACTGAGAGGCACCTCACCCCAGCAGCTACGTAATTAATGTGTCCGAGCCTATTTATAGTAGCGTGGAAAGGCGATGGAGACGTGGTGTGGTGGGGTGGGGTGGGGTGGGTGGAGGGAGGAGTGATCCGGGGGCCAGTGACACCTTGCGTTGCGTCGTAGTCGGCGATTCTGAGGCTTCGTTTGTAGATGACTTGATTCTTGCCCCTCGGTTGGATCAAGTTCGAGGTATATTTAAAAGAACTTCATGCAAGCTCCAAGGATTGGCTCGGTAATTAAACAACTTGATGCTCAGCTTCAGTCCAAACGCTCCGGTGTGGGACATGAAATGCAATAAACAGCCGCCATTTGCCAATGATTGCACTTTAATTTTTTTTCATTGACTTATCAGAGCTGTGCATTTGAGAATGACTTTGGCAAGTCCAATAGCTTTGTTGACATTCGTCTGTGTAATTTCACACGTTAGGAGAGTCCAATCTATAACTCAATCAATAATCAATAACTACAACAGCCTGTAATAATCACGCTTGGAGGATGAATTTGAAAGACCCTCTCTGTCTTTGTCCGTATTAAACGAATCCAGAGAACATGATATTTTAGATGGTCTTTGTTGAGTGCAGGTCATTTTTCTCTTGTATATCGGAGGAGTAATATGCAGACTCCCCAATGTTCAGTGCTTTTTCTGGCCCCGCTGACTGAGAGCGTCACACGTATGTGTCTATAAAAAAGGCATTCTCACGTTTGCTCTGTGACGGCATGAGTCACCACACTTTTGAGAGCTCGGGTCCATGGTTCTGTTTAACTCATGCTAATAAATCTCTCTTCTACCATCTGCAGGATAGCACCTCCTCCTACTGTTTTGCTAATTGGAACAAAATAGAGGAGACCTACATAAATGCCAAGCCTCGGCTGGGGTTTATTTTTTCAATGGGCTCCAGTGGAACAGCAGTGAAACAATAGTCTAGAGGTTTCACGGAGGTTCTGCAAATAAATTTGCCCTATTTTGTGAGATGCTGGCAAACCACTAGCAAGGGAAGCTCAATTATTGAGCTTCAGGATATCATGATTTATAAAACTGTATGCGGTCCAGCCTTTGATATTGGCAGGCAATACTGATGCAGCTCACACAGGGTCTGTTGCGCTACATATGAAGCTAAATAACAAATTACCGAAAAAATACAAACCTTTTTCTATGTTGTTCGGTTTTAGATTTAATGTAAACATGCTTATTGCTCCCACTGCTTTTTTAAGACCGAATGTTGAATGCTCCCTCAAATTGCAAGTCACTTTGGATAAAAGCATCTGCTGTTTGAATAAATGCAAATGTGAGGTAAATGTAAAAATATTCACACTTTCTGCACTACATATGCTGTGTACTGTGTGACTAAGTCTGTTTGTCTATGGTAAATGGCGAATATGAATTAAACCAGCATATACAGAATGTTATGTTTCATCACAATGCCCTCAGACAGGTATACTTTTGGGGTCTGCACATAAACAAATGTATAAATATGCTCTTGTTTGAACGCTAAAACAACGTGGCAGAGCTCTTTTTTCTTCACAGAGCTGACAGCCCCTCAGCAACAGCTCCAGGCAAGCAAAGTGGTCTTACACTTCCCTTGACCATATATGGATTATACCGGTGCGCGCGAGGGGAGAGGAAAGCATCTCGGAGAAATTAAAACCTTTTCCTGTCATCAGATGAGGACAAATTAACGTCCATTGCTTGGTTGACATCTCCCATCAAGGGGTACACCAGCGAGCAGGCGCGTAGATTTCCATGGGCAAAGAAAAGTCTGAGGCGCACGCAAACAGTCGCACGAGCATCGCGCATCAGTGAATGAGAGATCCACAGGTGAGCTGTCTCATATTTATAGGGATGTGTTTTCATTTATAACGCATGCATTGTTTAACATTGTGAATTATCGGTCAAATTGATGCGATGTGTTATTTGCTATATTCTGTTTTCTACGTGCGCAAGTTAAAAACACACGTTGTTTGTCTTGCATTAAACATGTCTATTGAAAGATTGTTCTATTACTATTAACTAGCCTACATTATTTTATTATTAATCGGTTTGTTGTGAATTGTTTGCCAATTTCAGTGACATTTGAACATTATTTAAAGTTTATCTTTCTGACTGGTTGTGCATAGTTTATGTTTTTTAGTAGTTTGCCACCTGTAGCCATGTCGCAACAGATGTGATGATGCTGAAGTAGCGCTCGTAGGGCGCAGTTAAAAGCAAGAGATTTTTTCTAGAATAGCCTAACTGACAACGCATTAAAACAAAACTAGCAGGTTGCATTAAGCACATTTAGTAGCCTTTACGCAAAGAATAACAATTTGACGAAAGTGGTCAAAAATGGTTTAATGTAGGTATCCTACACCGTTAAGTTTTGTTGGTCTGATTCTTTTCAAGTGCATTTGCTTATTGTTATTAAAGTAATGAAGACTAAAAAGATCTTCGTTTTCTTTAAAACCTTGCATTTTTTCAAAACGAAGTGAATTGTTCTCAATCCAAAAACATGGAATGTTGAACAATGCAGAGGTAAAATACTCATTTGAATGCTTACACGTATTTTCTTTTACCCCCGGGAGATGCCTTGATGGCGCATTGGTCCACGAGGGAGTTAGTTGCCAAGACAACAGCACATATAGACACAAGACAAGGTTGACGATCCAAGAAGCAAATTATATATCAAGTGAGGTATATGTATTTAAACACAGCACAGAGTGCAAAAACTTGCAAGGTGGCAAAAGAAACACTGACATTTTTATATTTAACCACTTCTTAAGTCGTTTAGTGAAAGGGCCGGGGATTATTCATCAAAAGTATTATTGAATGAACAGTTGCATCTTTGTTTGTCTGAGAGAAATACATTTGCTTGCAAGTTGCAAATAATTTCACGTTTGTTTTTCCTATTCATGGTTGCTTAAAAATTCTTAAGACCATTTGACATTTTCGAGGCATTACTTTTCTTTACATTCCCCGTAGAGAATAAAACAGTACTTCAATTGGACTCCCACAGCTTGTCCCACAGTAATTGAATGTGAAAGCACCGACTTTCCTTTAGTGATTGACAGTTTAAATCTGTGCTGTACTTAATGGGGGCTCGAGCAGCTGTGTGAGAAGAGATTCCTGCCACAGGTGGAAGTCAGCCCTCCTTCTGTCAGTTGTAAGTTGTAAAGGCCTTTCTGGAGTTATAGAAAAACATGTGGAATTGCATTACTTTAAAAAACCTCTTTGTACTTTAATGTGCTGAAATCAACAGAGTTTAAGGGTCCTTTGACTCAAACCATTAGAGCTGTTGACTTTCTCATTTCTCTTTAAAATCACGACGGCTCGACATGATTTACCCCCCATTTTAACAAATAATCAACCGGCACACTTTAGTGAGAATGAAATTTCACTGTCTAATTTGAGAAGTGTTTTCTCAAAGTTGTTGTTGACTTGATTTCAGTATTTCACTGTGGTTTCAGTAAGAGGTTTTCAACTTTCTATGTTTGATGAAAATTCTTTGCAGCTTTCATATACAAGATCATCAGACCAAACTAAATTTGCACTGATATTATTAAATAAGTTTGTTATTTATCAGTTACTTTTCTGAACTTGCCTACACAGCATGAAGATTATTGACCTGAGTGTGATGCACATTGAACACAAATGAGTAGAAAACATTTCATTCAAAATTGTAAAATGTATTAAAATAATTAAGTCACATTTTTTTATTCTTTTAACATCTGTCTCTTGAAATGAGTCAGTGGTTTGAGTCTTCTGTGCAGATGCTTATTTCAAAACCAGTCAATTTCTTGTTGCCATGATGGTTCGGTTGATGATTTTACGTGGTAAAACTCACTAGCTTTTGGAACAAAGCAAACATTTTCCTCAATGTCAGTGTTCCGTTACACAACAACCTCACAGGGACAGACTGTGTCATCTAACGTCTATCCAATTTGTTCCATCACATCGTGAGCGTAAACGCATGTAAACATCTCAAATGTCGCCTTGAAAACTCGGCCCTATTCTTCACGTTCGATCGATCGCAATTGCAAAATGTCTGTGCGGTATTATGCCTGACGTTAACGTTGATCAACACTCCAGATTGGCTCTTTGGAAATGGCCTAGTGGTAAATAAGCTGGCATATCTCCCCTGATGGCCCTACACCTTTATCAGAGCCTGGAGGATTATTGGCCCTTATCGGCTCCTAGATCGTAATGATATGTGCCCCGTTTCCTCCCCTGTTCCACCTCCCCCATCTGACTGACTTCCCTGTGGAAGACCTTTTGTTTCGGCACAACATGAGCAAACCTGTGTCACATACCTGCAGCATCAGCCCTGAACTCACAAGCGCCTGTCTGTGTGCTGTCAGTCAGGTTCAAAAACTGATGGGATGTTGTCTCACGGTTTCACAGAACGCTCTCACTCCGGGGAAAAGCTGGGGCTATTCCACACCCACACAACCGATGGTGCTGGCTCACTTCGAGAAAGAATTGTGCGTCTGATAAAGCCGAATGGCTGCATTGATTGAATTACACTGTGGCTTGGCAGGTTAAAATATTTAAATATGTGTGTATATCGTTTCATTGCCGATGTGGAAAATGGCACTCTTACAGGCAACCTTTAGCCCGCCATTCAGAGCTTCATAATGAGAAGGACACTTGACATTTCTGCAATTTAGAAAATATTGGAGACACGGTTATGGGCTGTCTCATGGTGCTTATCCAGAAAGACTTCATTGTGAGAGAAGAGCGCTGAGATTGTATCTATGACAATCACTGGGTTTGCCATCACAAATTAAAATGAAAACCTTCTGGACTGGTTAGCTCAGAGCAACCTGAAAAATAGAAAACACTGAATAGGTAAGGGAGAGCTTGTCTACCAAACGTAGCACAATTCTTGACACGTGACTGTCCATCATATACATTATATATAGGAGGGTACAGGATAAGAGCTTTAAAGTCGTGAAACAGAAGTCTCGATTAACTTTTAGAATTGTTCTGAGAGAAATTAAATGAGGAAAAATAGAGGGCGGGGCTTGTTTTTATTTACCGCAAATTGATTGGCTGTAGAGAGGTATTTCATTGAGAGATGGAGCTCGCAGCAGACTGATAGTTATAAAAATGACTATAAACCAAGGCTTCAATGCACTTGTTGCTTTTATAAAAAGTTATTCCATATAAATGAATAATGAAAGAATCATATCAGATGATCTACTTGGTGACCTTTGGGTAGTGCGGCACACATCTAACACACAACATATAAATACAAGGAATGTCTCATTGTAGTCAGAAAGGTCTTCTTTCTGGACTGGCATATCTTGGCAGGAAGAATTTGGCACAAATAAATAAGGGCTGAGGAATGGGCGCTGGTGCGGTTTGTGTGGCAGACTATTGAGAGCATTATTACAGCAACCCTGCCTCATTTCACTTGACAAAAATCATCAGGTTAACTCGTCTATATGAATGAGAGTAAAAATCTATAGGACAAATCAGTCGCTCAGTCCCTGTATATGAATGACGGTGAGAAATGTATGAGCAGAAACATTATGAAATCAATAAAACAATTTTGTAACAATTGGAGGTATCGAAATCGATAAAGTCTAATTTGATGGTCCTTCACTGCATGTCTGAGAAGAGCAAAAGATGGAAGCATAAATGTAATATTGCTTATCTGATGGCAGCAGCTTTAACTTTTACTTCTTGTGAGTTCAGGATTGTGGCATCCAACAAAACCAAAAGATGTTAACTCTTTCCTCAAAATCCCCTCGCCACCATCACCGGCTCAACTGACGAAAGGTGACAGAACCAAAAACAAGAGCATGCTTTGTGCAGCTTTTGTCTAATCCTGTGTACCTGCGCTGGCGGCTCATCTCTCTCCGTCGTTACCATAGAGACCCCTCCATCCCCAGCGGAGAAGCCTTTGACTGCCAGGTTTACCATCTCTCTATTGAGCAAAGGTGTCACTCATATAGAACAAGAGTCAGTGCAAGGGACGAAGCGCTCAGCGGGGACCACCAGTCAGGACGCCAGTGGTCCCTTGGCAGCCGTTGCGTTGTGTTGGTTAGCATGTCAGTTCTCACCTTTCATGGGAGCTGATGACTGAAACGGAGTGACATCCAATTCAAATGGCGCCGTGCGTAATTGAAATGGGTTCCCGTGGGAAGCAGCTGCTCGCTGGCCTGGTGCTAATTGCCAACGGTAAGAGCGGAGAGCTCAGGTGAACGCACAAATTTCAACGCGCAGCACTTGATTCCAGCACGTCAACAGGTGGAATGTGTGCTGTGTGGGGACAGACGCTATTGTTCTGCAAAACCACTTCGCTGTGTCTGGTCACCGATGACTTTTATTGCATGTCTGGCCAAATTATGGGGATGTGAACAGCAAACATGTCTTTTCCTCTAGTCCCGCAGAGTTATTCTCGCTGAGGGATGTCAGACAGGAGCTTGAGCTACATGAACCCTGGAAACGTTCTAGACCAGTCAGTGTCCAGATTATCAATGACCAGTTAAAGGGATAGTTCAACATTTACTCAGTGATTAAAAGCTGTGACACGTCAGAGGGGACCTCCCGACTGAGACTGGTTTCTCGCAAGGTTTTTTCTCTCCATTTATTTATCATTGGAGTTGGGGTTCCTCGCCACAGGGCCGTGTTGGCTTGCTCACCGGAAAGACTGCATTTAGGCTATTCAATATTATTTTCTAGAATGATCTTGCTTGTTCTATAAACACCATGCACTGTGCTGTGTTTTACCTTTTCTTTGTTTTTCAGTTTTTCTCCTGTAAAGCTGCTTTGAGAACAATGCATATTGTGAAAAGCGCTATATAAATTGAACTGAATTGAATAGTTCAACCAAAAAAAAAATTCTGTCTTTCTTTACTCACCCTCGAGTTGTTCCCAATCTGTATACATTTCTTTGTTCTGATGAACACAGAGAAAGATATTTGGAAGAATGTCTGTACAGTTCTTGGCCACCATTGACTACCATAGTAGGAAAACTTGCTTTATACATTTCCTTGTTCTGTCGAACACAAAAGAAGACATTTTGTAGAATGTAGTAAAGCAAACAGTTCTGGCACTTTTGAATACCATTGTCAATGGTACAATGATAGTCAATGGTGTCCAAGAACTTTTTGGTGACACGCATTCTACCAAATATCCTTCTCTGTGTTTATTCCTTTAAGTATTACTTTTTTATGAAGTATTATTAAGTATTACTTACTTACAGGGTAAAGTATAATCCCCCAGAATCATGCTAGATCATACTCAAAGAAAAACATTGTGCCATTGTTGTATTTTATGGCGTTGATCCATAGATAACAACTGATACAGCAGTGGGCTTCAAGACTCCTCCTCGTAACATTTAGAAATTTGACAAAGGGAAACATTTACTGTCATGAGATGAAAGGAGTGTTTGCACATCTGCATCTCAATCAAGATTATTTTCAACCGCTTGTTCTGACTCTTTCTCTCGTGACTTTCAGTGCTCATTTTCTCTTTTTTTCCCCTCATAGTCAAGTTGCCTTTCTCTCAGTGACTGAGTGTTGTATGTTAGTGAGTCACGCTCACTCCGAACCCAGAATGAAGTGGCTGTTGTTCACGGCTCTCAAACTCCTCAGGTTAAGAGCACAGAGCATAATCCTGCGATTCCAGTCAATCGGAATTAAGAGCTCGCGGCGGCTGTCTGTTGTGACATTGAGAGTAATTGCAGGCTTCGCTTCTCACGCCACTGACCGCGGCCGCAGACAAATGGGCCTGACACACACGTCAATTAACGCTGGACAGGAGCAGCGTGCGCCCTATGCAAAGTGTGTTTATAACTGGGTTATAAAGGGGAGGGATAATACCTGTAATTACTCATCCCAAGCACAACCAATGGCCGGCCTGAGAGGTGGACGCTGGGTTAATTGTTTCCTGTTTTTAATTTCCACATCCTTCTTTTCGAGATGTTTTTTTACATTCTCCAGCCGTGGATTTGATGCAGTGTGTGGTCTCCGCTGCAGGTCGTGAACAATCATGTCGACGCTGCTGGATCTGAAGAGCAGTGTACTGAGGCAGGTGCAGAGGAGCCAGTCTCTGAGGTCCAGGAGAGAGCCCCCGGCTGCGGCCAGCGGTGGTGGAAGTCCCCCAACGCTTGCACGGCGCTCTGGCACCATCATCCACAGGTGAGTCAGGGACACACTGAGAGAGACACAAGTTTAAGTTCTGGTTTGAACTAAATAGCAGAGGTGTTGTAGGAGGACACTTAAGGATTCTTTTTGAACACTTTAGATAACATGCCACAATGTAACAATTTAACTACGGGTACTTTTATTGTTACAGCACACACAATGGATATTACTAACAGCACACTGGGAATATGTGGAAATTATGAGTTTCTGCTTTGTTTAGTTTTAATTTTACCAAATATACTCCTTCCCTGATGAGGTGTATTGCACACGGATGATCTCAGCTGGCAGTCATTTGAATCGTTTTAGTGTTTCAAGGTGTCATGAACTGCCCTTTTTTATTGTTTTATACTGTTGTTTGAGGTCTACTTATGACGTCCGTGTGGTTTTTACATTCAAAAACATTGAAATCAACAAGTAATGGCGTGTTTTCTACCCGGGTTTTGAGAAGGTTTTACTGGGCGTGCCGCATTGAAGACTTTGAAGTAAACGCCCACCGCTATGATTGGATAGCAGTTTGTGTAGTAAATGTAGTTTTGGAGCCTTCTGTGAATTTGGTTAGACACGTAACATTATCAGGACATATCAAGCGATCTCTAACAAAGCAATAGTGACGCACAGTACAAACACTGTATGTTGTACTCACATAAGATTGCTGCGCTATTCCTGTCGGATCCAATATTGAAGGCACAGCACTGCTTTTCTCTCCGCAAATCCAGCATCGACCTGTGCCTTGTTCACGAAGGAATCCGCAGTGAAATGAAGCGAACAAACGCTCAATGTTTAACAAATGAAGCGAGCAAACGCTCTTTAAAAATAAACTTCAAACACGCATCACTAATGTCGGAATCCGAAGGAAGGTTATGCAGCGACTGTGTTCTTCCACAACCAGGCACTGACTCCACAGTATTTTGTGATCTTTAATGGCATGTTTATTGCTTGCTCGCTCTATCTGGGTCCGCGCAACCTGTGTTACTTCAGGACTGTCATGCGCAAACCAGTGGGCGGGGCTAGAGAAGTAGTTGTTGATATTCTTCCGTGGAGGGGTGTTCAACCTATCTTTGCCGTTCGCTGGGCCTGGCGTCAATAAAAGTTGTAATTTCAGTAACAGGGGCGTTTTCAGTTCTGACACTTACAGGATGTTCGCTTAAATACGATAACCTCTTATATAACAAAAGCTTGGGTTAAAATGTATGTCTAAATTCATGACACCTTTAAAAGTAATTTAACCCAATCTATGATCTTCCATACAGCAGGGATTCCCAAACGTTTTCCTTTTCAAGACCCACCAGTTTTGTTAACACACATTTGTTCCTACTATATGTTTTATATCTTTCTGTGAGACAAAGGCATGTTACCTGCTGTCGCTTGGGTAAAATGTAGTTACCCTTTACCTACAGTTATGTACTCTATATGTACATTATTGTTACAATTAGTTGGGCTGTAAATTATTTTTAATTATGCAGTACATGGCGGGCTGTAATCTAAAGCGTTGCCAGATATTTTATTCTTACATTTTTTTGAAAGACATTCGAACACTGCCGTTGTAAAGTCCAAGAAGCTGATCTGAACAAATTGTATAGTAACTTCAAGACATGTTTGTTTTTCTAAAGAACAGCCAAAGAATAGCCAATTTAAGAACCTTACAGTGCAAAATATGGTTCTTGATAAGAACACGCGAGGCAGGCTACTTGTGGTACTGCAAAGTGCCTAAAATGATAAAATCACTGTAAAACAAGGCTTCATGGGGTTCATTCGGTTTTGTTAAACTGTCAAGTGTTGCCAGGCTGATAAAACTAAATGCGATTGAAATAGAAAATGTCAACACATTAAGGAAACCTTTGCACATCAAACCCTTGCAATGTGTCTGTACAAACTTGTATTTCCCTTATTGATACAGTCGATATAGCGAAGTCCTTCTGTTTCAACGTGTTTAACGTTTGAAGTTTTATATTGATCTGTTAACTTCCCGCAGATCTTAACAGATGGTGGAATGACAGTCTATGAACAGGCCAGTGACTCATTATGCTCTCGAACGCCTACTACATCTATACTACATTCACGCTCTGAGTATGACTCAATCTTGACACGCTGCTCTATCACATTTCAATTTTATCTGTGTTAAGAATGATGTACAAGAGTGGCCTTGTGTGGATCGTGAAACAATTACTGTTCTGGCTCAGTGCAGTTTACAAGACTATTCCTTATCATTCAGGATTGGTTTTCAGACGATTTCCACGAGCCACAGACAGACGTGATTCGGTCTCTGTGATTAGTTGAGAATGACAGTTTGATCTTTACGAAAGGCACAGAGCGCCGTAATACCACAGGCTACAAATTTAGCACAGCCCAAGTGTTTTTTAGTGTTCCTCTGCCGCCGCTACACAGATCGATCTTGTTTTTACCCCATCTGGACATGTTTGCATACATGTTTTAAATACACGCAGAGCGTTCATTCTGAAGCGAAACTAGAAAAAACGTGTTAGATCAAGAACTTCTTTTGGCCTAGTTCATGCGGTCATCAGAGGTACACGACGCAAGTCACGTCCATGAAGCCACGGCATTCTCAAGATTCGCCTCCGTAGGTAAACAAAGTCGATTGTTTTGGAGTCGTCTTCTCAGCCTTTCTCGTTTTGAATCCTTCTCGACGGATTTCAAAGCCAAACGTTATGATGGGCATATGAACCTTGCGGTTTCTATAGCAACCGAAACACGTCTGTTTATCACAGCTGCTCCTAAAATATGAGCTGCTTTATTTTTAATGACTGAACCTCTTCTGTCTAGGAGGGAACAACACCTGTTACGTGCAGCACAGAACTAAGCGATTGTTTTGTGCTTGATTTGATGTACCCGTCTTGTTCTTTTTTGTAAAAGAGTGATTGCTGGCCAAATGTAACTAGCTGTGGTCAATGAATCTACGCCCCAACCCCCCACCACCCCCCGATTCAGTCCTGTGAGATTCAGAGCTAATGTGAACCACCGTTGCCTCCGGCTGTATGACTGCCATCATTAGGGTTGCAGGAAGCTGTTTGTCTTCTTCATTAGCACAGAAGAGAACTAATACCTCTAACCCAGACACTCACTCATTAATATTATGCAAATGATGCAAAGCTGAGCCTCCCTTTCATGTGAACCGTATTCACAGGTGACTCTGATTACATCTTATGGAAGATGTTTGCAAGAAACATGGAGGTGGGATAGTATTTCCAAAGTCGGGGTTTCCTGTCATTTATTGATTAGATCAGACAAGTTGTAATGGCTTTTGTCTTGGTAGTGTCTGATCACGCACGCTAATTGTATTTCGTCACGGCGGATAAGACCACAGGCTCACGGTAAACCCAGAGTGGGCCATTTGTCATCGTTTTAAAAGGAGGTGGGGGATTGTTTGAGGCGTTAAATCACTAGCGCCACACCACAACCTTTCAATATAGCCTGTCATAGAAGTGTTAACTGAATAAGTGATTTTTTGTACGTCTAGGTAGGTCTGTCTGTCACTATTGCTTTATAACAGTGTTTCCCAATCTTTTTAGTGTTATGAAACCCCACAGCATCACAGCATCACAGCTCCAGTAACCCTTCAGCAACACCAACAGGTTAACACTAATAGTATTATAATTAACATTAATACAATAATTACATTTGAAATTAGAAACAGTTGATACCGTGTGTGACTAGTAATGCAGGTTCAACGTTATAAAACAGTATAACATGTAATGTAATTTAAGTAACGGATAATCCACGGCTAGCCGTGCATTATAGGATTTGAATGCACAACTCTGAGGCCAATAACCTGGTTGCCTCAGCAAAGTGCATTAAAATCCTTTAATGCACGGCTAGTCGTGGACTATCCCACTTATACTATGGTCATTTGCCAAGTTAAAGCTGTTATTGATGTTTATTGTGTAATTTTTGATCAGACAGGTCAAAATTAAAATGATTTTCGTCAGTTTAATTCAAACATTAATCAAACTGATTGGAATAAGATGTGCATTAAACTGTTTTGATGCACACCTTCCAGCAGAATCAAGTATTCAAACAGTAAATTACAGAACATGACAAACATCAAAAACCAAACAATATCGATACATTTGAGATTAAGTGTTTTTCAACCTTAATCATTCAAACATGAACATTAACTTTTGAAGACACAAGGGAGCTGATGTAGTTATGTTTTATGTACATGTGAAAATCACCGTGTTGTGAGACAGACAACAGTAGAAGCCTTGATGTGTAACTAAGACTGTGACAGACATTTAAATGACCTGGTTAAGAGTAAAATCTCATATTGTGATGCACTGGGGAAACACGGGGAATGCGAGTGATTGGCGGCAGCATTAGAAATTAACGTAATCACGTACGGAATGACCTGAAGGGCCCGGATAGAATCAGAGGTAATGAGCTCCATCCAGGATTTTATTTCCTGCTGCGTGGGCAGGATTTACTTGTATTTTCTACGTGAATTCTGCAGAATCTTTGCTCTCTAAATGTCGCCCCAACCAAAGAATGATTATTGCATACTTAACATTTAATTTTCCGAGGCATACATCTGATTCGTAATTGCCAAGCTGTATTTTAGGCGTGCGTCTCTGAAGTTTAGACCACAGTCGGCCATTCATGCTCTGCAGTGTGTGTGTGTGCGATGTCAGTAGAATTTTATTTTTCTTGCTCTCCAGTATGAGCTTTGAAATCCGAATAATGAAAATAAACAGTATTGCTTAAATAATAAAAAGCTAGCTTCATGGAAAGTCTGTTTCCTAGCAACATAAATGTGGATGACCAAATAAGCTTTGTGCCTGTTTGTGGGCATGCTATGTGTGTGTATTTTTGTGTCACTTGCACTTGTGAGATTCACAGAACTTGTTATAATCCGTGCCTCCCGTGCAATCACTTTTCAAAATATAATAGCACAGAAATCTTAATAAGCTTTGATTGGAGATGTAACACCAAGCACCAAGTGGTTATGACTCCAAGCACCCTTAAGGCAAAAGTATAGTCCAGCCATCCGCGTCTGCCCACATGACATCATTTCGGTCATCAGGAGGGTCAGCGGTTGTCCGCACAACCTGTCCACGTGCAGCCCATTTTTTGAGACAGCGCGGACAGCACCACGATTGAGTATGCTCAAGAAGCTCCGCGGACGCGTTTGTGCGAGAGACGGACGTGGAAAGTATTACCGGCCCTTTACTGGTCTTCAAGCATGCTTCAAAGTTAAAGGTTATTGCTCAGAGATTGTTGTGCCATTACTTAAAGGGACAGTTCCCCCAAAACAAAAACTCTGTCATTATTTACTCACCCTCAAGTTGTTCCAAATCTGTATAAATGTCTTTGTTGTGATAAACACAGAAAGATATTTGGAATAATGCTTATAACCAAACAGTTCTTGACCACCATTGACTATGATAGTTGGAAAAATTGCTTTATACATTTCTTTGTTTTGTTGAACATAAAAGAAGATATTTTGAAGAATGTAGGACAGCAAACAGTTCTGGGGCACTTTTGACTACCCTTGTAATTTTTCCTACTATGGTAGTCATTGGTCTCCAAAAACTGTTTGGTTATCCAAATATCTTTCTCTGAATTCATCAGAACAAAGAAATGAATACAGATTTGGAACAAGTTGTGGGTGAGTAAATAATGACAGAGTTTTTGTTTTGGGGGAACTGTCCCTTTAAGCAATGGCAGAACAATCTCTGAGCAATAACCTTTAACTTTGAAGCATGCTTGAAGACCAGTTAAGGGCCGGTAATACTTCAGTAAATGAAGACAGAATTTTATTTTATGGGTGAACTGTCTCTTTAAGAATCTTCACAACTATGTCTCATATGTTTTTCAACCAAAAACTCCAAGAAAAGGAGAGGTTTTGAAAAGAATGTTTAAAATTGAATTCACAATACGGCAACATTTGTAACACTCTTGAGACCTCTTCTAAAACTCTAAAGATGTCAAGACTTTTTTCTCACGGGAAAAGTCTGACAAACAGGAAAATGGGCTGTAAGCATCTATCCCTCAAATAGGTCTTATGAGAAACACTTATTCCTTTGACAGCCCTAAAACGGGTAAAACATTAGAGTTCCAAGAAAACTAGTAAGAATTACAACTAGTCAGAATCAGAATTGCTCTAGTGATCCATTTTACGCATTTAGGTTTGCTGACATTAAACTGGCTGACAGAGAGGGTGTGGTCAAAGTCCAAATGGCACATGATCTGCGCTGAGCTGCTCACCGCACCTTTCCGTAAAATATCCATTGACTCCATTTAATCACATTGCTATCTATGAGAAAATTCTAGATGCTAAAGAGATCTCATTCGTCATTACCATTTCGTACGGCGCTGAATAAATCAGTCTAGACAGTCCTAGACCATTCAGACAATTATGTAATATGTGGTCTCATTTAGTGTATATTTACGCAGACTCTTAAGTGTCACCCCTGATTCATCTCATGTGGGAATCCCATAAGAGCTCTGCTGGATTTCTGGATGGGCGGGGAGTGGAGGCGCAGGTATCTAATGTGCACCTGCTGTGATGCTGCTGATAGGGAAACGGATTGGAGTGCCCTGGGGAGAATAAATAACGAGAGACGGGGGGTTTGAGAACCCCGGGGGGTCTGACATCTGTACGGCCATACTAATGCATTCTTCCCTCATTCCTCAACACTCAGTGAAGTCAGGCAGGGCAGAACGGGGGAGATGGGCGATATTCCCTAGGTGCTCTGGTCTGCCAACCAATCCTGCATTGAACGTGCTATCATCACCATGACGACGGGGTCTGGAAAATTAGCAAGTGGCAGGGGTCCAGGAGTTCACCCCGCTCTGCTGGAGAAGAACGTCTCCCGCCCCCTCTCTCGGACCGCCTCACAATACTATAAATGAAGTTGGACAGTGAAAATGAGGCTCGATCAGAAGCAGCGGGACGCGACTGTATACTTGTTGCGCTGTTGATGATCTTAACGGTGTGGCAGTTGCTCTAATGAGGACAGAAAACGTCCATCATCTTTCTAATCTACATGGAAGCTGTTTCTCCCAGACGTGCTTCAAGCTGTTGATTTTCAGGCTTGTCAGAGGAACGCGCTGGCCTGTCACCTCAATCCCCAGTGAGAACAGGCGTTTTGTAGATTAACTCGAAGCAACAAGGTCCTCTACAAATTCAGAAATCTGCTGTCAATGTTCCTCCCCATGTTTGTTTGTTTTGCTCGGCTGAGCTGCATCTGCTTTCTGAGCTCATTCTTTCAGATGTGTAATGAAACGGATTACACAGCCTGCTGAAAAGACCAGCGGCGACCGGCATGGCTTTCCGTCTTGGTTTATGTTGGATTGTGGCTGGTCTTAGCTGGTGCAAGTCAAATTTAGCTGGTAAAATGTGCTCTTGTTGGTAAAACTGGATGATGAAGGAACTCTTGCTGGAGGGAACAACACACGCAGTGACAATAATAAACCTGTACTCTACACTGAGATGTGTTAAAGGTCTAATGTGTATAATAACAGAAATGCAATATAATATACATAACTATGTCTTCAGAGGTGTAAAAAGAGAAGACCTTACATAATGAATCGTAATGTTTTAATACCTTAGAATGATCTATTTCTATCTACACCGCATGTGACAAAAGATACAATCTTAGCATAGTTTTTGTACCTTTGTATTGCTGGTTCGTGTTTATTGCTTTCTTCAGATGAATCGCTTGTTGTTTTCCTCAACTGTAAGATGCTTAGGACAGGCCTCTGCCAACTGAATAAAACTAAATGTACGTTAAATGTCACTGTAGTGCTTAAAAATTACATGAATAAATAATACAATAAAATAACATTTTTAACTGTTGGTATTTTTCTGAAAGTAAAATCTGCATGCTAATATGAGCTCATCTGGTTGTATATGTCAACACCGCTCTCGGTTTCAGCATAAATTTGACATTTTGACAGTTTATTACCACTTCTACATTTATCTATGTTCAAGTAATTACATGTCAACCAAAACAAGCATTTGCCAGATGCCTGTCAAAGACCTCCCAGTGTTGCTCAGCTCATCATATTATAGTGCGAATGAGTATAACCTCCAGATGAGCTTTCAGTGTGTGATACTGAATACGGCGTATTACATCAGGGACCAAAACCTTGCGATTTTGTCGGCAGGGAAGCTCCTTTTGAAAGCGCATTGTATAATTAAAGATAAACAAGGGCGAGATGTTTCACGACTGAACTGATCCATCTCTATTTCCAGGGTTGCCAGGGGAAACGGGGAGTTCTTTGACCGCATGAATAAAATCCTCCAGAAACAGGATAGTCTGCTGTCTGCTGCCCAAACTGAGGTAACCACATTCTTCACAAGACGACTGAACATTTCTGTTTTAACCAGGGCACCAGGGTCACCACACGGCTAAAGAATCTGAAGTAATTATTAAGAATCAACGTTTTCGCTACATGTTTCTCTGCTCCCCCTATATCACTAATTCTCTCTGACATATAGACCGCTGGTGGTTCAGATATTACATGTTTCTCTGCTCCCCCTATATCACTAATTCTCTCTGACATATAGACCGCTGGTGGTTCAGATATTACATGTTTCCTTCTATAGAGCACATCAATTCACGCCCCTTCCCTCACATCAAGGCAACATCAGAGTTAATGTGCTTGAATTAGATGTTTATTGAAGTGCTTCCGCTCCCACTGTTCTATCAGTAAATGTTGAAAAAGCAGCAATCAATGTCGACTTATTCTTGATGATAAAAATGTCATTACCACTTGCAAAGAGCTGTACTTATAGTACATTCACTGTTGAAAGACATTGCAGAATTGTCTACAATAGTCCAATAGATCTACAAGTAAATTATGTAAAATCCGTCGTTTTTGAAGGAATTGATGTAAACATTGAAATTTAAAGGCCCGTGGCACATCCTTCAGAAGCAATTACATCCACCGTTGACTTTGTGTGGGTGGGAATCATTCCCACATAATAATTATAAGGTATTTCTTTTTAAAAATAGCTTCACATCATTAATATGTGTGTGTTGTCTTCTTTGAAATACTAGCCATCTCATTACAAATAAAGGTCAAGACTTTGACTTGGCCATTTGGAAGTACTACAGTTTCACGTTGCATTATTCTGATATAGATTTTCTTTCACGTTCAAGGTCATTAATGTTGTGCCCCTTGACCTACACACAAAGATTATTAGGTCATTTATTACACAACACTTCCCCATTATTGACAGGTTTTTCCGGATTTCCATATTTAATACAATAGTGTTTGATATATTGTATGTTCATATGTGACCCTGGACCACAAAACCAGTCATGAGGGTGATCTAAATTGAGATTTTAACATCATCTCATAAGCTGAATAAGCTTGTCATTGATTTTTGGTTTGTTATGTTAGGACAATATTTGGCCGAGATATAACTAATGGAAGATCTGGAAAAAAAGAAATAATATTGGGAAAATTGTATTTAAAGTTGTTAATCAGAGGCGCTGTTGCTAAGAAGAAACAGGTTTGTTTAAATGCTCTTTATTCACTTGAAATTAGAAAGTTTTCTTACTTAACACATCGATATCACTTGGTGAAAAATCCCCTTAGTATTATGAGAGTGGACGTGACCCAGTTGTTAGAGATTTTATCGGAAGTATGTCATCGTCCCGTGTGCATATACCCCATTCCCAAAGAGCATGCAGTTTGTAGGCGTGCTTCCGGACATTTTGCTGCATCCACTCACAAAAATAACGTTTATGATACGGTAAAAAAATTACAAAGTATCTTTATGGAACATGATCTTTACTTAATATCCTAATGATTTTTGGCATAAAAGAAAACTCATTTCAAATCATTTTGACCCATACAATGTATTGTTGGCTATTGCCACAAATATACCCGTGTGACTTAAGACTGGTTTTGTGGTCCAGGGTCACATATAGTAGAACTATACAGCACATTTTTGGGAAAATGATCAAAACGTTGACGCTGGTGGGAAAGAGTTAAGGTTTATCACATGGAAAGGCAACCTGACATTCTCCTGTAAATTTAGCTGTAGATTTATCCATTTGATTTAACGTCGTGCTTTTCATCACAGTCAGAACCAAAATATAACTCCATCAGGGACTTGGTGCTACAACCGAAATGATATGAGTAAATGTCACATAATATGAAAAATATTCCCGACATGACCCAGACTGGATGGCATACAATAAAGAATAAATGCGAATGGGGGAGTAAATGCCACGCAGAATGAAATACATTCTGTAAAGTAATTAACAGAAAGCATTAGTCTAGCGCTTCTATTGTGAGACACACAGCACTATTACAGTTCATTATCCTCACAATGACAGCAAGCTACAGTATCCAGTTCTGAGGCTGTACATCATGATACTCCCACCACCATATGGCACGTCTGGTGTGAGGCTTCTATGTCGGGATTTGCCATTTTGCTGTCAGCGAAAATAACGTCGCTCATTACTGCTGTAAAGTTAATCTTTTAGCTCATTGTCACAGTTATGTTATGTTCTGTTAGGTTTTTTCCTCCCCTGGTTTGTTTCTTTATTAGTTAATTAGTTTTCACATGTGTTCCTCATTGTTAATTAGTCCCACACCTGATTCTGTTTTCCCTGAGTGTCTTCCTTTTGTACTTAAGCCCTGTGTTTTCTTCAGTTAGTTGTGTTCATTTCCCGTGTTGCTGGTTCCCTGTTTCCCCTTTGTTTTATTATATATTAAAAGTTTATAATTGGATTACCTTTAGTTTGGACGTCTCTTCTGCCCGCTACCCGTGACACTCATTTCTCTGGTACGCTTTTCCAGCAGCTGTTTGGATGATTCTAGCTTTCTGTGACAATAAGAGCAGCAATGTTCTCGGAGAGCTGTGAATCCCACCTCAATAAATTTCTCGACATTTTCTCAGCTGTGGATTTATGAACACTGACAAGAGTCGGTGCTAGAAAATTGTCCAGCGTTATTTTGGGCTTCTTTGAGATAGTCTGAAATATTCTTCATCCTGTTCATAGCCAAAGGGTTGTGTCTAAAATCTCTTGCTTAAAGTAAAAATGTCTCTCTGGAATAAAGACACTGTTGACTTTGGCAATCATTTTGTCAACATTTCTAGGCTCTTTAAAGGGATAATTCACCCCAAAATGAACATTCAGTCATCATTTACTCACTCTTATCATTTCAAAACTGTACAACTTTCTCTCTTCTGCAGAACACAAAAGAAGATATTTTGAAGAACGTTGGTTACCGACACCCATTGACTTGCATCGGTTTTGTGTCCATACAATAGAAGAGAATGGGTGCCAGCGCTGTTTGGTTACCAACTTTCTTCAAAATGTCTTTTGGTGTTCTGTGTAGGTAAGTCATACAAGTTTGAAAGGACAAGAATGTGACTAAATGATGACATCATTTTCATTATTAGGTGAACTATCCTTTAAGTTTACAGAAATGTACTGTGGTACATTGGTACTGTGATGATACTACACTACATGGTAACACTTTACATTAAGGTACCCTTTATAAAGCATTTAGAATCGTTAAAATCACCCTTTTTATTCATGCAGTTATAACTGCTGTATAATGCATTTGTAAATTACTTATTAATCATTAATAAACACATTTATAAATGCTTCATAAAGGGTACCATAGTGTAAAGTGTTACCCAATATTTATATTCAGTTTACTTTCAATATTGTGATACTGTACTTTAAACATATTTTTATTATTCTTTTAATTTCTTTTTTATCAGTGTTTTATCAAGAATCGTATACCTTATGCCAAGCCATCGATTAGTACATTTGATACAAATTAGTTGTATCAAGACAAATGTTGTATCAATGTCTTAAACAGTCTGTCAATGAGTTTATTGCTCTTACTGTTCAGATCCTCTACACCATATTTAAACTCACATAATAGGCCGAATTAGAAATATCTGATTGAGAATCATTCTAAAGGGCTCATGAAATCCTCTTTCCCAGGCTCATTGCTCTCTCAATGCATTGAAGCTCTTAAATCTACATGCACAGCGAGCTTCTTCTGAATTCATTGTCAAACACAAATAATGATGTGCCCGCTTTTCATTGATTACCTCACCTGTCATCTTTGTCTCCATCGGCTTCCCCGTCCTCATGCATTTACAGGAGGAGAGCTGTGCTCCTCCACCCCCAGAGTGTAAGGATCAGGCTTTTGTTCCAGAGAGAGCCAACAGGGATGAGGTGAGTCTCCTGCTCCAACTTACAAAAGATTTTATAGCAAAAAATCATCACTTGTGGCATCACTTTTACACAGGTTACATGTCCTTTCTAAAGAGGTTTCATGGTTGTCTTTTAGCTCGATTTGTTGTATGAGGAGGCGATCTATACGGTGGTCAATCTGGTCGGGGTGCCGTCGCCAGAGTATGTCACCAATGAAGGGGACATTTTCAGCTATCTGCAGAAGGTCCATCCACTTCACTTCCTTAAAAGATCACATACACTTCATACAAGATCAAACACTTCAGGAGTGCTGTGTAACATATCCTATGTCCTGTGGCACTTCAGATAATAACACGGTCTGTTCTAAAAGAAATGAAATAGACAGAAACATATGGTTCATATTTTGTTTTCAAAGCACTCGTGATTTTTTAAGGGGAGGGGGATGTTCAGGCCTGAAGGGATTGTGGAGGAATTGATGGTAGCGTTTGGGTGGTGGTGGAGGGGGTTTGTTTACTTGGAGTTGGTGTTATGAGCTGGAGCAGATGCTCTGGTCTTAGACATGATTAAACATCAAAAGCCCATGTCCAATGGGGATTGATGTTTGGTGCTTATATTACACCAATGAAACCCCTGTCACTCCAGAGGAGCACAAATCCATTCTGAGACCTCTCATAAGGAGGTCTTCTGTTTGAAATATGTGATGTGGAACATTTTTCTGTTGAAGACGAGATTAAATTTTGCTTTGGCCACTGATCTTTTGCTACCACTACCACATATAGAAAGATCCATCCAAGAATAATAGTGAACATTTGTAATTTCACAAAAGGTATAAGCTCATAAACCTAAATTGAAAGGTTTTGCTGTCAGGAATTTGTAGGCAGAACCCAGGCGCAGACAGCAGATTACAACTCAAGATTTATTTAAATTAAAGACCCGCGATGGGGGTAGACATGACAACAAAAATCTTGAAATCATCAAACAAAAAAACTTTCCACGAGGCGGCAAAACATAACATGGCAGGAGCTAACAGAAAACTATGACTTACTTCAAGACTTGGTAATCAAGAACAATGACACGGTCAGAAACTAGAATGAACCAGCACAGGACATTAAATAGGAAAACTAACAAGGGATAATTAACAATAGGCAGGTGTGAGTAATTAAATACTGGTGGAAAGCTAATTGAGGAAACGAGGCGTCGGGGTCAAGAGACGAGAGGGGAGAGCGCATGGCCATCATAAACAAACAATGACCATACGCTGCCACACAAAACACTTGGGGCTGTCATGACCCTGCATCAAGACTAGAAAAGCATTACAACATGAGGCAGGATCATGACATTCTGCATTATCATAACCAAAAACTGGTTAGACTGTACTGGTTGAAATTCTTATTTGGTACTTTGAAATAAATATATACAGTAAATAAAATGCAAAAATAGCTACATATAAATGTAAAAATATAAGTTAGAAAAGCTGGCAAATATTTATAGTACCTAGATAAATATGCACAAATAGAACAAATATTCCTATATATATATATACATTAATGTCATGATTCTGGCAGGATCCCTTGTTTTATGTGGAGAGAGACATTTTGGCCCATTTGGCCTTCCATATGCTCTCTCCGGTCTCGTCTCTGTTCCCGCCTTTTCGTTCCTCGTTTAACTTCCCTTCTGTGGATCATTACCTACACCTGTCCCTTGTTAATTATTCTTTGTTAGTCTCGCTATTTAATGCCCTCGTGTCTATTGCCCTGTGCTCGTTCGTTTTGAGTGTATACGTGTTTGCCAAGTCTGGTATATCTCCTTGACTCTTGCCCTGTTCCCAGTTCTGTCAAGTTTATGGATTTCATTATTTATATTATCCTGTTTATTATTGGTCCTTATTTATCCTGCCCCCTCGTGGGAAGTTTTTGTTTGAAGTCTTGTTTTGTCATAGTTTCCCCATTGTGGGTGTTTTGTTTTATGTTAATAATAAATCATTATAATATTTAACCCCTTCACCGCAGCCTGCGCTTGGGTTCTTCTGACCTTCCTGACATATAAATATTGTGCTATGGTCTGAATAACATGTGGTTTTGGGGGTAGTGAGTAATTGTGTAAATATTGATGAAAATCATCTCCATTATGTAAAAACAATATAGAGATCATTTGTGTCAAAGAAGACATAATATTTTTTTAAACAAATCTTTCTAACAAAATATCTGTAGGATCTCGTCCATCTAATCCTGTCAATCAGATACAGTAACACGCATGTTTAACCTCACATGTGACATGTTCCATTCATACCTGCGTTCCTTCACCTTCCCTTACTGGTCTTTCATTTAATTTCTCCATCACATTTAAATACCATCTACGGTCTCCGTCAGGTCTTTGATATGGGTCAAGAGGAACACGACATCATCCTGCAGAGAGTTCGAGAATCAAAGGTGAGGGTCTCACACAGGTTTTGTGCTATACAACATACTTACAATGCACCACTGCTCAACTATTGCCATGACAATCCCAGCATACAGCGTTAACTGTTCCCTGCTTCAAGTACCCTATTCTTATTTTATTATAGACAGATTTCATGTTTTTTTTCTTATAAATCCAAAGGATTCTTTAACGAGTGGAATGCATTGTAATCTATAGGCATCCTCTCTATACCAAAGTCCTCAGATTAGTTCTGTCTGAGAAACCTTGAAATCTCTTTGTAAAAGTGGTTCCCCGTTGCTTTCTTTGAAAGGTCTTGAAGAGAATAGAGAAATGCTATCTGAATGTTTTTCACAATGATCCGAACCTTCATTTACACAGCAGTCTCTCTCCACCCGTGTCATGCACCATATACTCACATCTGACATACGAGAAAGAAATTTGATTAGTTCCTCTGCTCCCGACAGGTCTTGGAGCTATAGCGCGACACGCTTGCATTTATTTCAGTGTGCTCACCTGAGGTGCCGCCCCACGACCATCAAAACATGTTTGCTCTGAGTTTGTATTTTTGCTGTGGTGCCACTCTAATCCGTGTCTGAAATGTTCTTTTGAAGAGAGCCAACTTCTCTCTCAGGGTCTCCGTAATGAAAGGCAAGAATCTGATGGCCAAAGATGCCAATGGTAAGACGTTCTTGCCTTTTATGACTTGTTCGGTATGTTTATTTAACCTTCTAACATTGTGTCATTTTGATGCCATTTACAAAACAAAAAGACGCAAAGACATAATATCTAAATGTAGACGTAATATCTAAATCCCTCTCAAAATCGTCTAAGGACATTTGATTTGTTTTACCCGAGGCATGATAGAAATTATGCATTCGTTTTAGACGTTATTTTGTCTGCAGGGCTTTTAGTCTTTTTTGCAGGTTTGTAATGAATCATTACAAGCAATCTCGGGTGATAAAGAAGGCAATTTGTTTCTCTGTACCTCAGAACACTTTATCGTAACCTTTATTGAATTAACCACCATGTTTATCTGTGGCGAACCGGGTGCTGTCTAGGCTACAGTGACCCCTACTGCATGCTGGGAATTCTCCTGGGACAATCGCCCAAAGACACAGAGGAGAAGAAAGAGAGGAAGTTTAGTTTTCGTAAGAGACGGGAAAAGTTAGACAAGCGCTCCAGCGTTAAGGAAGTTCTTGCGGGAAGGGATATCCAAGTGACCGAAGTCAAAGCCGAGACCCTCAATCCAGTGTGGAACGAACACTTTGTCTTGTAAGTATCTTGCTGACAACAGTTAGAAAAGATTTGATTGAATGACATGCAAGTAAAAATGACAATTCAGCCAATTATACTGGAAGTGTGACAGCGTTTGTAAAAGTGTTTGTTTTTCACAGCGATATTGACGATGTTCACAATGACCTTCTGCATTTGGACATATGGTGAGATGAATCACCGTGTCCTTCAGATCGAGAACGTTCTTAGGTGTTAAAACTACAATCTGTTTAGCTCGTCTCAATGATTCTTGTTATTTTCTCTGTCTAGGGATCACGATGACGATGTTTCTGTCGCCGAAGCCTGTAAGAAAATGAATGAAATCAGTGGATTCAGAGGAATGGGAAGGTAGCTAATCTTAGATTTGTTCAAACATTTCTGTGTTTGTTCAGAATGGCACATCTTTATGTGTAAATGTGCACTGTTGGAACGTCTCAAACTGGCAACACATTTCTTTTTAGTATACCTTGTCATACTTGACCTATAGTGCTCTACTCAATTCTTACTCCTAATAAGATTCATCCTCAAAAATTTCCTAAAAAAGGGTTCAACGCTGCAAAAAATGACTCTCTTACTTAGTATTTTTGTCTCGTTTTCCAGTACAAATGTCAAAAAATGATTGAATCAAGATGCATTTTCTTGATGAGCAAAATAAGAAAAAAAAAACAGCCAATGGGGTAAGAAAAAGAATCTTGAATTAAGGTTTACCTTCTTAGTCACTAAATTCAAGATCATTTTTCTTACCCAATTAACAGATTCTTTTGCTTGTTTTAAGTACAAATTCATTTAAACTTCATACTTTTGTTCTGAAAACAAGACTTATTTCTGGTGGAACATTCTTCCTAACTCTGTCCGGTCAACCACATCTCTCAAAACATTTAAAAAACTACTTAAAACCCATCTCTTCTGTGAATACTTGACAGACAATAAAAAAAAAAACTAACCCTTTCTCTCAACAGGTAGTGGTCTAGCTTTTGTTGAAACCAGTAACTTTGTATTGGCACTTAATGTATTATGGCTCCTGTATGACATATCGCTTATTGCTCCTAAACTCTTTGTAAGTCGCTTTGGATAAAAGCGTCTGCTCAATGTCTAAATGTAAATGTTATTTGCTTGGGTCGTTTTGCTCATCAAGAAAATGCATCTTGATTTAAGAATTTTTAGACATTTGTACTGGAAAACACAAGGCAAACATACTAAGTAAGAAAGTCATTTTTTTCAGTAAGCGTTGTTTAAATGACTCTGTTGCATCATTCATAGATATTTCAAGCAAATCGCCAAATCAGTGCGATCCAACGGAGCAGCTGCGTCTGGAAGTGAGGAGAATGCTGACGACTTCTTGGGCTGCATCAACATCCCATTGAATGTGAGCTCAGCACGCTTAAATCCCTACCGCGGTGGCGACTCTTTCTTATGAGATCTACATTCATTTCACATTCTCTCTCTCATCAGGAGATCCCGGTTGTTGGTTATGATAAGTGGTTCAAGTTGGAGCCGAGGTCCAGCGCCTCTAAAGTTCAAGGAGAATGTCACCTGATTCTTCGACTCTTTACCACTCAGGTCCTGCTGCTCACCTGAACACTCCGTTATGCCAAAACTGTATTTCTTTCATAGAAGGCAAAAAGAGATCAGGCTCTCAAAAATGCAAATGATGACAGAATTTTCATTTTCAATTCAAGTATTCAGTAAGATTAATATTCATATCAATCTCCACACTATGTATTCACCAAACGTCCTTTGACTTAACAGAGAGACACAGCACTGAGTAAAACGGCCTCCAACGTAACCATTCACAAGAAGATGCTGAGCCAGATTCTGGAGTACGAACATAATCAAATTAAGGTTGCGCTTTTTGCTTATCCGTGATCGCCTCACATTTTTTGTCATTTGTGGTTTATTGTGACCTTCATAAACCATTTTGATTGCAGAAAGAGCCTTTTAACTGGAACGGGCAGGTGTGCGCGGCCGCGTGGACCGTGCTCTCCCATCACGCAGTGCAGGCCGACCTCTCTCCCCTACAGCAGGCTATCATGTGCGTATCAAATGTTAAACCTGTGGTGAGATCACTGATGCCGTGTTTATTAACAGCTTAAGCAAAACAGCATGAAAACAGCAAATGCTGGTACAGTAACACCGAGACCCATCCTGATAGTCGCTGCATGCCACAGCTACATGTCCCTGCCAACAGTGAGACTGACACTAGCGTGTAAAGCGCATGTTTGTGCGTGTGTTTGCAGCCGTTGGCAGTGTTACAGCAGTCACCACCGCTCTCAGCGGATGAGCTACGCGCTGCTCCTCAGACTGCTGAAAACAGTGGAGGCGGAGTGGGAGGACGCCGGCGTGCAGGGCGAGCTGGTGGGTTTTTACTAGAGCTGCCAGTGATGACTTTGATCGTATGATAATTGATTCATCTGGCTGTCATTTCTTTAATTCAAAAGTTAAAGATTTATTGTGTTTTTATGAATGGCTACTCTACTTTTGATATTATTTCGTGCAAAATGATAAAACAGTGTTATTAAAAAATATTTTTTTAGTATTTATCATATTATAAACTAAAATGTAAGTACTGTATATCTCAAAGTCGATCACATACAGTAATCTGTCATTTACACCAATAAACACACATTACATATTTTCGTCATCGTCAAATGTCTCCATTAATGTCTATTCAATGTATGATTAATGTATACATTGATTAAAAATTCACCTGAATAACATAATAAAACACTATAAAAACATGATAATATATAAATAAAAAACATGATTTTTAGAAACATGATTTAAAAAACAGAATTATCTGTTTTTGGAAATAAACTCATTATATTGATGCGGTCCTTCCAAAACCTCGGATGTCCAAATTCGCTGTTTTTCAGGAAATGGAAAAACACTGTACTTTTTAAATGATTCAACTGGTTGGATATTTGTAAAACCTAGTGACAAACATAAAGGTTGACTAATAATAATGATTCATGGCAAAAATAATAAAAAAAACATGAAATATGGAGATACAAGGTTTCAGAAGGACAGTAGCGAAACTATCATGATTTTTTTTGTTAGTTCTACTAGAAGTTCTAAGCATTCTGTCATTACTGCAAATTATATAATAACTGAACAAATTGTAAAATGAGTATTTGTTATCTAGCTGTTTTTACAGTACAGTACTGTAGTTCATTGACCCTGGATGTCACATTCACATGCTGTTACACAGCGAGCGATGTTGACTCTAGCGCTCTGCTGAAAGACTCTTAAGAAAGAAGCTGTGGAGTATGAAACATTTAAGCTCTAGTTTGGAGTGAATTCTTTTCAATTGGGTCTAGTCTATGTATTATGTGTTTCTGAGTGCAGGAGGGTCTCTTGGCAGAAAGCTTCAGGCTTTTCTGCGATTACTGCCTGTCTCAAATGAAAAGCATGCGTCAAGTGTTCCCCTGCAACAATTCAGCTGCCATCATACGCTGTGAGCTTATGCTCAGGTAAATGTATATTCACTAACATTTCTTAAACCCTGCTGAAGCTAAACTGTATGTAGATAGCATTCACAAATACAAATTCAGAAGCATTATCAAACAATGCTACTAAAATTAAATATTGGGGTAAGAAACCCTGATAGCACACATACATCTGGCTTACGTCTTTTTGACGTCTGCATTTACATCTTGGAGCTGTCTCCTGTCTGACATCATATAGATGTATATGATTTAGAATGGATGTAAAGCTGCTCTTTCTAAGATGTTTAGCAGATGTTTTTACACAGCAGATCTCCAGATCTTTGGCAGACATATTACTGACGCTCAGACGTCTCCGAGACGTATTGCAGATGAGCAAACTATGTATTGCAGATGTCTTGCAGATGTAAATGCAGACGTCAAATAGACGTAAGCCAGAAGGATTGTGCTATCTAGGAAGAGAGAGCACACAGATTTTTTCCTATTTCGTTCACCAGATGCCTTTAGGTGACACAGATAACATTGGTAATTAGGAACTATTGATCAAAAATAATATTGACAAAAGAAAATGATAACCATTTAGACTAAATGTTAGGTGGATTCTCATTTGTACTTACTCTGTTTTACAACCCTACAAAAAAATCATAAACGTGCACACATACTGTGCACACAACATAAGTACGGTCGATTTTGCGACCGAAAGACCAAAATCCATTTGAATCCAAATATTTCTGCAGTCAATTGCAGCAGCTGTGTCTAGGAGCTCGTGGTGATATGCCCTTTCCGACCCATCTGGATTGGGTAGCGGGATGCATAAAAATTGACATCCTGACAGGTTTTCCGTGTTGCTACTACAAGTACACACATTCCTAGAGACATACAGCACAATACATTTATTGAAGTTCAAACTGTATGTTTTTTGGTTATTGATCTATGGTGTGTGTGTGTGTTTTAGGAGTGTCGGTCACATGCAGTCCATGGCAGCTTTTAGAGCAGTGTGTTCAAACCGCAATGAACTACACTTGGAAATAGCGACAGTTATAAAGGTACGATACTCCAGACCAGCAGTGAGAAACAATTGATCCTTTTAAACAGAAAAATCTATATTACACTACACTGTTAAAAATAAAGGTGCTTAAAAGGTTCTTCACAGCGATGCCATAGAAGAACCATTTTTGGTTTCACAAAGAACCATTAAGTCAAAGGTTCTATGTAGAACCATCTCTTTCTTTCCTTTTTAGGATCTGAAGAATCTTCAGTTAAAGGTTCTTTATGGAACCATTTAGACAAAAAGGGTTCTTCAATGGCATCAAAGAACCTTTTGAAGCACCTTTATTTTTAAGAGTGTATATTAGCATGCAGTTTTCTACTATTTTCATCATTTATCAGATATTGTTTTCTTATTTTTTACTTTAGAAAGGCACAGTTGAGTGGTATGAAGGAATAATATCAAACATTAAACCAGATGAAGGGGTGAGTATTAATGATTAGTATTTACAATTAAATGTTTTTTTTAATTTATAATTTTTAACTATTTAGCTATTGCAGACCATAAGCTGTGAAAACGCATATCTAGTTTCTTATAACATCCTTTTAATTTCTTGTTATATTGCCCAGCACGTAATATACAGTACTGTAAAGCAAGCATTCTGTATAGCGTGTCTAGATTTTATTTGGGTTTATTATGGGATGTTATATCTGCAAAAGACAGTGCTGTGGATAAGGCTCATGGAGTTTTATTATTAGTTTAACCAAACAAGCAAGTGTCGGTCAGGCCATGGTTTTCTAGCTCACGGGACTGCATGTCTTCACAGATTTTGGAGGAACAGATGACGCGTTTGGTTCTGGTGGTTGATGCAGTATGCGCTGATGTTCAGAGAGGCCAAAATGTGTACAACAAACTATATTACAGGTAAATTGTGTGGCAGTTTGGTGATATTGGGTGATATTGGGTTTATGTAACTGTGTTACAAATTTAAAGGGGTCATATGACACGGCTAAAACGAATATTATCGTTTGTTATCAGTGTAATGTTTACACGATTTAAGTTTAAAAAATGCTGTATTTTCCACATACCGTGCATGTTTGCACGAATTGAATTGAATTGAATTTGTATCTCCTCTTTGCCCCGCCTCTCTGAAACGCGCAGATTTTTTACAACGCTCATGGGTGTGCTATGATTGGCCAGTTAACCAGTGCGTAGTGATTGGTCGAATACTGCAAGCGTGTGATGTAAATGTAACGTCCCTTACCATATTTGGAACATCAGGTTCCAAAGCAATTGTACTGACAGGTACGTCCACCTTACTTGCGTATACATTTGGGCGGTCTTAGTCAAATCATACCACGAACTGACGTAGATTTGTGGGGGTGTGGTTACACGAGGCGTTTCAGGCAGGTCTGGGTGAGCATTCGCTTTTTAGATATAATGCATCTTTTGTTCCGACACTTTCATTTTTGCAATTTTACGTGTCTAATACATGCATGGGCAACTTATAACACACCAAAGACACAGAAAAACACGTGTTCGCGCCACTTGACCCCTTCAAGCAATCAACATATTAAGCTGACATAGAAAAAAGTATCCTAACGTATTTCAACATAAAACAACATGCTTTCATTGAATATGTAGGGGGGAATTACAACAACAGTCTTTAAAAAAATAAAACAGAAAACTGCTTGTTTTTGTGTCTTCTCTTTCAGCTCTGTGAAAGTCGACTTCTTCAGTATCTCCTACCGGCAGTTAGAGAAACTTGTAAGTTTGAGAGCCCTGGGGGATGCTCACAGATCTCGGTTAAAAATAATTCCTGCTTGGATAAGCACGGGTCGGGCGATGGAAATGAAACTTTAATCTCGCGTCTCCAGGTGGCAGATGACGTGAGCGTCGCGATGGAGCGGGTTTGTGGAAACCTGGAGCAGGAAAGTTCCCGGCTCACGCAGACGATGGGAGAGACCCTGTTCGAGCTCTTCATGTCTCTGAAGACCCTCAAGCGCTTCAGGGAGTTCCTGCCTCTCAAGTTAGTCACTGGGTTCTTCTCAACATCTGCGAGGGTTGAGTGCTCATTCATTCGCTGGGTTATTATGGAATGAGGCTTTTATAGAGCGAGGGCGTTCGTTTCGTTGGGGGTTTTTAGATCATTGCATTGCATGGAATTGCGTTTTTTCTGGGTGTTGCTAATGTCATCTTGTATTTTTACCCTGGATTTCACAACTGGTTCAAGACCTCTATTCACAAATGGCTGCAGATTGTGCATGAAAAGTCTACTGAAAGAATCCGCAAAGCTGTTGAAATGGATCAGGTGAGCTGGGGGTCAAATCACTGAGGCAAATCCAATTGTGGTTAACTCATGTGGGATTTTCAATACCGATGGCTAAATCTAGACAGCAGGGTAGCTGATGGCAATAATAACGCTTTTAATATCGGGGCTTGGCAACCTTGCCACATGTTCCACTACTGGAATATGGAAAAGTATACATTGGCATGCGATTGGGATGAAATGGCATGCAAAGGTTCGAGTGATAAGACAAATTACATTAAAAAGGCACAGTGGTTACTAAGCAAAAGTAAAAACGACTATTCCTGACCAATTAAAAATGACAGGGCAGGAGATGACGCTGATATTTCTCCATTTACTGTAATTGCAAAAACAATGATGGTGAATTTTTAACAACCTAACAGTGTTGATATTATTATTCACTCAATCTTGTCATAGCATTATAAACATTTTCGTATCAGTGTTGTCATTAAAATCTTTTTATTATCGTCATGACACACACGCCCCGCCCCTCACTCATGCCAAGCCCCCGGGTACTTGTTTCTCAACCCGGTCCAGTACTCTAGAACGAATGTATAATGTCTGCAGCATAGCATAACATGTTTTACTTGCGTGCATTGGAATGTGTATGTACAGTTGGAGCCGATCCATAGTCAGACGAAACACAGCTCCTCGGCGGTGGATGTTACAGCATGCTTCAGCCAGGTGCGAGAGTTCTGGGCCCAGCTGGCATGGCCCGATTCAGCGGGAGCCTTCATTTTCATCACACGGTTGACGGACGTGAGTGCCACTACGCTCCGAGCTCCACTTTCATAAGCATGCAGTTTAAACTGGCACAGCTGGGGTGCTATGGTCAAAAACACTGCAAATAAAAAGCATGCTAGTAATGGAAAAGAGAATTGATGGTTTCACCCACATAACGCAATTCTTTTTGGTGCGCGGCAGAATTTCTGCAGCGAGGCGATGTGTTACGCCGAGCTGATCAAGCGCAAGATTGAGAGGGACCAGCTGGGAAAAGACCACAAAAGCTTCATCGTGCAGGTACACGGTGGGCGGTGGAGGAGGCATTGGCTTTTATTACGAGTGAAGTAAATGTCAGCGTTGAGTGCTTCTCCCTGACAACACTGACATCTCAGCGGCGCGTCTGTGTCGCTGCGTGTCTGACCTCTTCAGCGCCCCCCTTTTCATTTAGCATCATATGCTTTCTCTCCCCCTCCCCCCGTTTAGACCCCTTTATTTTTTCCTACTTTCTTCCCCACTTTTTACCTCTTTTCCAATCTCCCCTTCTCCTCCTCTTCCCGGCTGCTGTTCTTGCGCAGGTTTGCATCGCTCTGAACAGCAACGAGCATGTGCGGCTGTTTCTGGGGGGCCTGCCGCGGGAGTTCGACTGGCGGGGGGTGGAACAGGCCATGGAGGAGTCTTGCGGGTTGGAAGGGAAGGAACAGGTCAACAAATCATTGAACGGGCAGCTGTACAATGCTGACATTGACCTGCAGAGGGAGGCCAAACGTCTCATCACGCACCTTACTGATAAGGTAATGGCAAAAACACACACATTACATCAAACTGCTGCTACTTTAAATGCTACGTTATAAGCAAAATGTGACTGGTAATTTTACATGTCAAAGAGACAGTATTAGTTAGTATAAGCTACAGAGTTAACTGGACTTTATGTTGATAGACAACCTCCTGTAGCTCTATAATCACACTTGAATGACTGACCCTAACCAAAAACGTAAATTCGTCAAAATGTCTTTTGTGTTTAAAAGACAAATTTCCCTGGTAGTCCATGGTGGACCAGATATCTTAGTTGCTAACATTTTTTCCAAATATCTGTCTTTGTGCTCAACCAAACAAATAAATGTATACAGGTTTGGAGCAACTTGGGGATCAGTCATTTATGACAGAATTTTCATTTTAAGGTGAACTATCCCTTTAAGTAGATCAATGACTGTAATAGCTGGCTGAAGTAACAAATATGGCCGCCTAGTGGGATTACTTCACTAAATGAACTTTGCCCTAACACAGGGTCTGAAATTCAAGTAACATGTGATTTTTTTTCAATGATGGACATCAAATTTGATGCTTTTCTAGACATCATTCTTTTAATTGGTTTCATAATAAAATTGTACTATAGGAGATTTAAGTGATATTTGATGTTTCTTGGCTACCACATTCAACATTCTTGTCCATGCTTGTTTTATTATTATGAGAATCAATATTTAGGTCCATTGTTTTTGGTGCTGCCCTGGTTACCTGTTGCAACAGCACAGAAGTAGAAACCAAAAGTGACCAACAAATGTTGTGTTGCTTGTTGCATCACGCTTGGTTGGGTGGTCACACTAACTTTATCCACCTAGGGTCCTGAATCTTTTCTACTCCATTGACTCCCATTGTCCATCCATCCATCTTCTTCCGCTTATCCGGGGCCGGGTCGCGGGGGCAGCAGTCTAAGCAGGGACGCCCAGACTTCCCTCTCCCTAGACACTTCCTCCAGCTCTTCCGGGGGGACACCGAGGCGTTCCCAGGCCAGCCGGGGTCTCCTCCCGGTGGGACATGCCCGGAACACCTTCCCAGGAAGGCGTCCAGGGGGCATCCGGACAACTCCCATTGTATTCAACAATATTCAAACGCCCCCCTTCTACTCACAAAAACTCACAATTTCTACCCAAGAAAGCTTGACATTAACCGAAAAGAACTGAAAAAAGACATTAATCATTAAAGAAATGGCCAAATAATAAGAAATATCTAACTTTTTAGTTTTTTTGTATTTCAATGCTCATGTTGTATAATTTTAAAATTTTAATAATCTTGGGGCTCCTTGGAAGTCAGATGGGGCCCCATTGAGGGCCATGGCTAGGGATAGGTATCGTTAAGATTTTAACGGTATTACTACTCTTATCGATACTGCTTATCGGCCTGGTACTTTAACGGTATTCTTATCGGTACTTTTTGAAAGATATGTCTTCTTGGGCATGGACCAGCGGAATCAGAAGGAGTGGGTTGGTTTGCTCAGAGCCATTGAAAGAGAGAGTTGCGTCTTCTCCGTTGACTCCAATGGAACAGTTTTTTCACAGTTTCAATAGTTCCCGGAAGTTACTAGTAACGCATGGAGCTGCGACTAAACAGACCAACTGAGGTAAACTTCTAACCCATTTAAAGACGAAAGCCATTTAAAGAGAAAACATAACTTCCTGGAACTATCTGAAGGCCCCATGAATCACATGACAAGGGCTCTCCATAGTTCCCGGAAGTTACTAGTTACGCATGGAGCTGCGACCAAACAGACCAACTGAGGTAAACTTTTAACGCATTTACTGACGAAAGCCATTTAATTAATAAAAAAATTAAAGAAAGAAAGCATTTAAAAAGAAAACATAACTTCCTGGAACTATCTGAAGGCCCCATGAATCACATGACAAGGGCTCTCCATAGTTCCCGGAAGTTACTAGTTACGCATGGAGCTGCGACCAAACAGACCAACTGAGGTAAACTTTTAACCTATTTACTGACGAAAGCCATTTAATGAATAAAAAGAAGAAATAAATAAAGCATTTAAAGAGAAAACATAACTTCCTGGAACTATCTGAAGGCTCCATGAATCACGTGACAAGGGCTCTCCATAGTTCTCGGAAGTTACTAGTTACGCATGGAGCTGCGACCAAACAGACCAACTGAGGTAAACTTTTAACCCATTTACTGAGGAAAGCCATTTAATTAATAAAAAAAGGAAAGAAACAAAGAATTTGAAGAGAAAACATAACTTCCTGGAACTATCTGAAGGCCCCATGAATCACATGACGCTCCAGCGTTTTGGACTTCCGTTGGCAGAACTCTCTCTCTCTCAATGGCTCTGGGTTTGCTGCATCTTAAAAAACATTTCAAATCTTAATTTGTGCATGCTTATTTTGTGTATACTGCACTGAATTATTTCAGTTGTCAGTGTAATAATAAATGATAACACATATAGGCTGATTATTAAGTAGTTCATAGCAAATGGATTAAATGTGTAATTTCCTTTCACCCATGTTGAATTAGCATAGTTGTAAGGTTATGGAAACCAGTTAGATCGAATTTACAGTTGTTTTAAATAGGGTGAATGGCATTAGCATATATTATATAAAGAATGTCAGAGTTCAAGTAACGTCTCTTAGCATTCAGCATACATACCTGACGTAGATGGGGCATCCAGAGATGAACTAGATTGGGCTAAGCAGTCAGAAGCAGTGCATCTCTCTGTACATGATGCACTTTTGACAGGTGCTTTGACAGATTACTTGTGTTTCCACCCTTACAAGCAAAGGTTTTGTTGCACTTGTTGCACGAGCATTGTCACTATTAGCATCAACTTTGGTGAAGTGTAACCACACTTTTGAACATGTAGTTCTCTCCGCCATCGTCAAGAATTAAGAACGTATTTCTTCTGTGCGGTAGCAATACAATATAAAGAAAAAATCCTGAGGACCGAAAGCAGAACCGATAAGGGCGGAGCTTATCGATGCTCCGGTCTTTCATAATTTTGCCCCGGGGCCCGTTTCATACCGGGTTTCGGTACCCATCCCTAGCCATGGCTCTCTGTTGAGAACCACTGCAGTAGGGGGCTCAACAAGACTTCATAAAATAAAACAAAACAAGCATCAAAATAAGCTAAAACAACCAGAAATCAAGATATGTTTAGAAATTGGGTGAGTGGGCGGGGGGGAGCTTGTTGTAGACAAACAGAACCTATCTGAGGGCAATGCAATGAAGTTCCCGGAATGTACTATAAATGTCATGCTTCGTTTTACACAGATGCTTCCTGAGCTCAGAAGATGCATTCAACATATCAGCCTTTCTCCAGACTCCATTAACAATGATGAGGTATGTAAAAGGACGACTGCAATGATTTCATATTAGCATAATACAGTCATGCCTAATGCTATAAGGTGTACTTAAATCCGTGTGCTTTCTGATGATCTGATTCAGGCTGTTGCTCCCCTGATGAAGTACCTAGATGACACTCTAGTCATCCTCAATGAGTCGCTGGTTAAAGACAATCTTACAAGGTAATTATTGCACTTTCTTCATTAAAGTGACACGAGCAGACCGGAGAGGCATCCTTAGTAGCCGTTACAGTAATGATATGGGGATTTACACGTAGTAGCATGTTGTCCAAATGCTTTGAAGTTGAAAATTACTGTGCGAAGGAGGTCCTCGTGTCCGTGAGCGTGATCTGTCTGGCTGTTGTGTATCGCAGGGTTCTGCAGAGCCTGTGGGAGCTGCTCCTGCAGATGATCCTTGACACTGTGGCGGAGAATAGGGGCGTCCAGGTGGAATTCTACGCACGGTTCCAGTACACAGTAGAGGTCAGCGCGGATGAGTCATGAAGCAGGGCATGATCTGCTGACCAGTTATTGTCAGTTTCCTTAGATATGTTGAGAATGGTGCCGAATGCTAACTAAGGGGTGGTTGGAGTTCAGTAAGAATTTATAGTGCCCACTGATGGTCGCGTTTGTTTCCACACATGGTGTGTACTGGTTTAAGGGGCGTTCACACCGTTTATGATCATTCTAACTATAAAGATAGAGTTTAAAAAATGTATGTAGAATGCAAGAGAATTGCAGAGTCAATGCCACAACAATAACAATATTCACTTTCAGAGCAATTTTTTCCAACTCATGAATGACAAAACATTCTGGCAAATGGTCTCTGGTCTCTGGTGCTAATAGGATTCCTGAATGTGGTTTGTTCTCTCTGATGCCTTGGATGCCTTGAGCTGATATTGACTCATACAGAAGTTTGTTGAAATTTGTCTAAAAAACACAAAATATCTGTCAACAGAGTGATGGCTTCTGCCAATGCCTCGTATATAAGTGTATTTTTTCATATTGTTACTTTGTGAAGTGTTAAGCACTGAATGAACATCTACTGACTATAAGAACAGCTAGCTTGAAATGTACCATAACAATATCAACCGCTGATGTGCATGCTGATAAAGTTATAGTTATCGTTATTGTTATTGTTAACGTCATAGTGTGAACAGCCCTTTAGTCCTAGATTCACAATGCAAATGAGATACATGGTTTGCAGACTTACACCCTGTCTACACCGCACGCGAGCCACGCGATGCAACACGACAAAAAACATTAGATACTATTAAAAACTATTCGTTTGCTGTTACATCGTGCCACCTCCAATGGGGACATCATTTATATTTAATCTTTGGTTCTACAGTCTTTTATCACGTTGCATCGCGCCACTTGCGTGGGTGTTTACAGGGTGTTAGCCTTAAATGCTATTAGCATAGTGCCCTTATACTGCATCTTGCATTAATTAACTAAGATGCATATTGAAAATGTGTACATGCTAAAAATACCTTCAAACAGTCCTGCAACTGTTTTGTGAATTCATATCGGTTTAGTCACGGCTGGTCAATATGAAGGATTTGTTACAAGTTGACTGCAAAGGGGGGCGATCTCCATGCCTGATTTCCCTCACCTTACAGTAATGGGTTTCATCCACAAAATCATCAGAGTACATCAGATATTCATCAATGCTCATGGCTGAACCTTAACGGAGAATTTAAGAATTACAATATGTGAGATCCAGTATTCCAACAGAGAGGAACTGGTGGGAGATCACAACAGATGAAAACGAATGAAATGCTGAGCGAGGATGTGGGACGAACTTGTCGTCCGCCATATAGTTGGTCTTTTAGCATGGCAAATCACAAGTGTGTTAGGATAATGTTTTCAGGTCTCCATGTAATGGAGCCACAGCAGAAAGAAAGCCTGAGATTCAGCCTGTACTTTAAACCAAACTATTAGCATGACACCTTGGTGCCAATTAATAGCAAGTCTTTTTTCACACAGACACTGGTGTGTTTTTTTCACGCTGACGGAGACGGGCTGCTCCTGGAGGATCTTAAAAGTGGAGATTATAAGGTATGCATCTCTCTTCTCTGACCAATGAGCAAACAAACAAGCATGGCTTCATCTGCTTTGCTTTCACTCTTCCCACCAGGCTCTGGACGAGGAGCTGCGTCTGAACAAATGCTCGTCCTTTGAGCTGATCGAGCAGTATTTCCTGGAGAAAATCTCCCAGCAGGTGGGTGGGTGTCCCGCTGGGGTGCCACAGCTTTTAGCTCCTGCCCTGCAGAGAGAGGAGGTGTTGATTAGGAGCTAAGACATCACAGATATTATTCCTTCCTCTGATGATTAAAAGTCTACATCAGTCATTTCCTCTTTGACTAAGCATTCTTTGCACTGCTTAAGATTTCGAGCGAAGTCTCCGACTGTGTCTCAAATCTTGGTGAGCTGACTCAATGTCTGCTGCCTACATGGGCAGATGTCTTCATAAACAGAATCCAAAACATGGCTGAAATGAAACAGCTTCTCTCAACTATGTTAAAGTAATATTGGTAGTATTTGCATATATTTACATATGGTGTGTCAATATGATGTTGCCAAGTTTCAACTTTCTAAACCAGTAACACAAAAAAACATCTGGCAGTTGCTTTTGAAAGGCCGTCATTGTCGAAAGATGATTTTTGAAGGCAAAAAGTAGATTATGGCATCTAACAGCGGGAATTTATTGTTCTTGAGCTCATGCTTGGTTTAATGTCATCTGGAATGTATAGCATTATATGCATTAGGGGAATAACTTATCTTTGAAGACATACATGATGTTAAAGCGACATCTAAACTAATCCAGATACAAAAAGTTCTTTGTCCACAAGAATTGGACTATAACTATTTTTAGGTGGCTAATACACACGAATTCGTACATTTTTGGATGATTTGCTTTGGCACCAGTGATGTTGGGTTTAGGGGTGGGGTTAGGGTTTAAGTATTCAGTTTTTTTCATAATCGCACAATTCTGTGCGATTCACATCAGATGAATTCATACGAATTAGCCACCTCGCAAAATAGCTACGAAGTCTTGTGAGATCAGGTTGCGTTTTCCCATAGCTGTTCATCCACACTAAAACATCTGAAGACTGGAGAGTAGTCCAACTACGTCTACCAGCTGTTTTCGAGCAAACTGCGTCACTTGGCTGAAATGCCTCAGTTTTAAAAAGCCTCTGTTCCCTTTCTGTCGGTCTCTCGACGTTGTGTCGAGAACGACAGATGGGGTTCACCCTTGAGAACCAATCAACTCTGACTACTATAGAAAAGGCCAATGAAATTTGCCGAATGAAATTTGCATGCCGGGCTCCGCCCCCGGATATCCGGTATAAAAGGAAGCCGGCGTGCAGCATTCATTTACCTTTTGTTCTTCAGAGCCTTCGCTCATGACTACGAACAGAACGAATTCTATGAATTCTTCTTCTTCTACATTGCCGGATCTACGACGTGTAGCAGCGGATCGTCCCTACCTGCAGCGACCTTCCCCTGGGCGTCTCGGCAGTTCCGGAGGTGTTAGAGATTTTTTCTAAAAGGTCCTTTTCAGGACTGACTGAGCATTCTCCAGTGCGGCATGTCCCGCTGTTCTCTTGGGTGCGACACCCTCATCGAGGAGGGGGATGGACACGATCGCTGCATTAGGTGTCTGGGCGTCCAGCACACTGAAGCAGCGTTCGTTGACACATCTGCCTGCACTGCGGGCGGATTGTCATTCAGAAGTTGCGGTCACGGGTGGCTGTCTTCCTACGGGAACCAGCCACCATTTCGTCTGCCACCCGGGCTGTGACATCTGTGGCTACGGCCCCGATGACCACCCACGTTAGCAGCGTTAGTGATATGGAGAACTCTGCGAACGTAAACCTGCCAGCTAAGTGCTCACGGGCCGATCGCACCCCGATTCGCTCTTCTGAACGTTCCCCAACCGGCGGTGGCATACCGTCCGGATTCTCACGCACACACATCGGGAACGATGTGTGACGTAGATGAGATGTCGCTCGCAGCATCGGAGGGAGACTGGCATCCGACTCTGACGAATCCGAGCTCCACCCCCAGCGGTCGAGTTAGGAGGAAGCAGAAGTGATGTCATTCATGCTAACCCGGGGATACGTGGTTCCTGAGGTCGGAGCGCGGTGCAAACCGCGCCCACCCCGGGTGCCATGTTTTTCCCGGAGGTGCATGAGGAGCTGTGTAAAACTTGGAGCGCTCCACTCACGGATCGCTCCAGTGAAAACCAGCTCCGCCTCCCTTACTTCCCTCGATGGTGGGGCAGCCAAGGATTGCGTCGAGATCCCCCGGGTGGAATCGGCCACGCCTACGGTCCAAAGCACGTAAGACTTCGGCATCACTGGTGTCGAAAGCTTGCGATGCCGCGGGCCAGGCTGCCTCCTCTCTCTACGCCATGGCCATCCTGCAGGTCCGCCTCCCTTACTTCCCTCGATGGTGGGGCAGCCAAGGATTGCGTCGAGATCCCCCGGGTGGAATTGGCCACGCCTACGGTCCAAAGCACGTAAGATTTCGGCATCACTGGTGTCGAAAGCTTGCGATGCCGCGGGCCAGGCTGCCTCCTCTCTCTACGCCATGGCCATCCTGCAGGTCCGCCAGGCCAAGGCGTTGAGAGAGCTCCACGAGGGTAAGGCCGACCCGGGTATAATGCAGGATCTCCATGCCACCACTGGCAGCACTCTACGGGCGACCAAGGCGGTGGCACGGGCCCTGGGTCGGACGATGTCCACGGTAGTGGTCCAGGAGAGACACCCCCCGGTTATACCTTGTGTGCAGGGTGACACCAAGGAAGTCCGCTTTCTTGATGCACCCATCTCGCAGGGTGGGTTGTTGTTTACACCGTTGAGGACTGTACTCAGCAGTTTTTGACGGTGAAGCAGACAGTGGCAATTAGCCACATTTTTTCACGCCGCGACTCGGCCGCCTAGAGGCCTCCGAGATCCCGCGTGACGTCTGCTTCCTTTCAACCCAGGACCCCTTCGACATCGGCTCCGGTTCCTGTGCCCCCACAGGCGGCACCCCGGTAGCAGAGGTCGAGGGGGAAACCTCCACCCCATCAGCAACCTTTTTGCGAGAAGGGACACTGACGGGAAGACCCCAGGGAGGACAACATCGGGCCCGAACCTTCACAGCCACGGCTCTGATCGGTCGGTACGGGACGACTCCTGCCTCGTCACCAAAGCCGGGCCCTTGTCAGGGCCTGGCGCCCACTTACTCGCAGAGTTTTTCCGTTCTCCCCGGGTGTACTTACAGCCGATCGCACACTCCACTGGACTGTGCTCGGCGAACCCACCTCACACCCTGGCGAGGTGTGAGGTCGTACACAAACGACAGCTGTCACCACTCTCAAACCGACAGTGTGTGCCGTTGTGCCGCCAGGCAGGTAAAAAGGCGGAGCCAACCTTCCCTCCGGGGACCCCCCGCGACAGATGGTAAGCTCCGCCAGCCGACGAACCACCCCCTGTGGGAATGATGAAGCAGACCGTCCCCTTGGTCACCCTGTCACAGTCCCTGGGAGCTCAAGAGCTGCCCACACTGTCTCGCTGGCCTTGCGGGCGGTCCGTCTTGGTTACTCGATCCAGTTCGCCAGAGACTCTCCCAAGTTTCAGGGCATCATCTCTCCCTCTGTCAGAGGCAGGGACGCCTCCGTACTTCGGGTAGAGGTCACCACCCTTCTGGCAAAACAGGCATAGAGTTCGTCCCTCAAACCAAGATGTTCAGTGGGTCACGACCCGCACTTCATCATTCCCAAGAAAGACGGCGGGTTGCGCCCCATCGGTCTGCGTACCCTGAACAAGCACCTTCACAAGCTGCTGTTCAGATGCTCGCAGAGGCGCATCCTGACATCTATCAGGTGTCAGGATTGGTTCGTGGCAATCAACCTGAAGGACGCTTACTTTCATGTCTCGATCCCCTTGACACCAGCCGTTCCCACGGTTCGCGTTCGAGGGGTGAGCATATCAGTACAGAGTCCTCCCTTTCGGTCTGTCCCTGTCTCCACACGTCTTCACGAAGATCGTGGAAGCCGCCCTTTCTCCCCTTCGGGGAAAAAGGTGTGCGGGTACTAAACTATCTCGACGACTGGCTTATCCTGGCACACTCATGAGATCTGTTGTGTACACAGAGGGACCTGGTGCTCCGGCATCTAGATCGATTGGGATTTCAGGTCAACCGAGAAAAGAGCAAACTCTCCCCAGTGCAGAGCATCCTCTTCCTCGGTATGGAACTAAACTCTGTCACCATGACGGCGCAGCTGTCCGCAGCACATGCCCAGTCAGTGTTGAACTGCCTGGAACACTTCAGGCAGTCGGCGGTCCCCCTGAAACAATTTCAGAGTCTCCTGGGACATGGCGTCCTCCGCGGGGATAATACCCCTCGGATTGATGCACATGAGACCGCTTCAACACTGGCTACAGAGTCGAGTTCCGAGGATAGCGTGGCACACCGGCAGCAGGCGCATGGTGATGACACCCTGCTGCCGACGCACCCTAACCCCTTGGTCTTCCATGACCTTCCTCCGGGCGGGGGTTCCCCTCGGGCAGGTTACGAGGCACGTCGTGGTGACGACGGACGCCTCGCTGCAGGGGTGGGGTGCAGTGCAACGGGCACGCAGTAGCGGGGCGCTGGACGGGCCCCCGTCTGCGCTGGCATGCAATTGCCTAGAGTTGTGGGCTGTGCTGCTTGTGCTGAGAAGGCTCCGGCCTCTAGTGCAGGGACAGCATGTGTTGGTCCTCCGGGACAGCATGACAGCCGTAGCGTACATCGCCAGGGTGGCGTACGCTCACGGCAGCTAACACAACTTGCCCGACGCCTCCTCCTGTGGAGTTAGCAGGTGATCCGCTCCCTGCGGGCCACACACATCCCAGGCAAACTGAACCAGACAGCCGACGCGCTCTCTCGTCAGTATACGCCTTACGGAGAGTGGCGACTCCACCCCCGGTCCAGCTCATTTGGGTGCTGTTTTGGACAGGCACAGATAGACCTCTTTGTCTCCCACGACACCACCCATTGTCTGCTTTGGTACTCCCTGACCGAGGCCCCCCTCGGCACGGATGCCCTGGCGCACAGCTGACCACGGGACGGGCGGAAGCACACCTTCCCCCCAGGAGCTCCTTGCACAGACACAGTGCAAGGTCACCATTGGAAGAGGAGTAGTATAGGGCACTCCTTCAGAGCTGATGCTCCCCCGAAGAGCAGAGCGACTCCCCCTGAACCATTCCCCTGACAGAGGACCTGCTCTCTCAGTGGAAGGACACGTTCTGGCATCCCAGATCAGACCTCTGGAACACCCATGTCTGGTCTCTAGACGGGACGAGAAGATCCTGAGATGGCTACTCCCCCTACAGGCTGAGACCATCACCCAGGCTAGGGCCCCATCTACTAGGCGGTTACACGCCTCTAGACGGTGCCTCTTCTCGTCCTGGTGTCTTTCTCAACGAGAAAGACCCACTGAGGTGCTTGATCAGGACTGTGTTCCCCTTCTCACGAGACTGGAGACTAACATCTCCCCTCCACACTGAAAGTGTATGTAGTCGCTATTGCCACTCATCACGAATCAGTTGATGGAAAGTTTCTAGGGCAACACGACCTGGTCACCAGGTTCCTAACGGGCGCGAGAGGGCGGAATCCGCCTCACCTCCGCTCCATACCCTCTTGGGACCCTAACGTGGGTCCAAGAGCCCCTCGGAGGCTCCGATCTTCCTCACCTGAGTAAGACGGCCCCCTGTTGGCGCTCGCTTCCTTCAAGAGGCTAGGGGACCTCCAAGCATTCTCTGTGTCCCCGGATTGCCTTTAATTCGGCCCTGGTAACTCTCACGTTATCCTGAGACCCAGGCCCGGATACGTGCCCAAAGTTCCCACTTCTCCCTTCGGGGACCAAGTGGTGGACTTGCAGGCGCTCCCCATCGGGAGGAAGACCCAACCCCATCCGTGTTTGTCCTGGACCGCACAGAGCTTCAGGAGTTCTGACCAGCTCCTTGTTTGTGTTGGAGGACAGCAAAAGGGGAAGGCTGTCTCCAAGCAGAGCTGGCGCACTGGGTTTGTGGATGCCGTTACGACGGCATTCCGATCTCAGACTCTCCCATGCCCATTGGCAGTGAGGGCTCACTCCACACGGAGGATAGCCACCTCCTGGGCACTGGCAGAAGCGCCTCTCTAGCAGACATCTGTAGAGCTGCGGGTTGGGCTACGCCCAAACACCTTCGCAAGGGTTAACAGCCTTCGCGTAAACCCGGTGTCAGCCCACGTCCTGCGTGGCGACATGTAGGACTGGCATCCGGGGGGCGTATGCCTGCGAAAGCACCTTCCCACCCTCCAAGAGGTTGGGTCAGTGTGCTACCTTTTCTTCTTACCCAAACACATGGCTAAGAAAATTGGTACCTCACCGACCTTCCTTCTTACCCAGACACTGGTTAAGAACAGGCATTCCATCCATCACTAAGCAAGCACCCCCTGGGGCTTGGCTGGGCAGAGCAGCCTTCCCCCTTAGGCCGGGATACCATATGACCTATCACAGATAGTTCTAACCGACCTGGTGCTATCAGACGCAGTATCACCCCCCGCCGTGGGCTGTTCCGTCTGCTATACCCTCATGACAATGGTTCCCACACATGGTAACCCATGAGCTTCCCCAGGTGGACCTCCACCTCGCGGTGAACTACCCAGTCCGCACGTTCCATGCATTCTCCTCCAAGGACGAGACCATATATATATCTCCACCATATTCCTCCCCACGGGTAGGAGGTGGCCTCTGCAGCGCTTCTCTGATTAAGAGTTGCGCTTTTCCCGGTGTAAACCCGAGCCGGACGGCCTCTCGCCTGTAGAGAGCTAAGGCCCCGTCCGTGAAAGGTTACCGGTCAGGGCTGTACCCATCTTTCTCCAATAAAGCTCTGGAACCCCCCGACCACCACACTGGAAGGTTACAAGTTTCACGAAAGCTTCGAGCTGACACGCCCAGGCTTGTTACCGTCGCTTCGCTGAGATTGTGACGCGATACAGCGTTGTGGCGTTTTCCATAGGCAACCCCATCTGTCGTTCTCGACACAACGTCGAGAGACCGACAGAAAGGGAACGTCTTGGTTACGTATGTAACCTCAGTTCCCTGATGGAGGGAACGAAACGTTGTGTCCCTTATGCCACAAACACGTATCGTATTCTGCTGCAGTCGTGAGAGGCTCTCAGGCTCTTCAGAACAAGAGGTAAATGAATGCTGCACGCCGGCTTCCTTTTATACCGGATATCCGGGGGCGGAGCCCGGCATGCAAATTTCATTCGCCAAATTTCATTGGCCTTTTCTATAGTAGTCAGAGTTGATTGGTTCTCAAGGGCGAACCCCATCTGTCGTTCTCGACACAACGTCTCGTTCCCTCCATCAGGGAACTGAGGTTACATACGTAACCAAGACGTTTTCACAGTCCACACTACACAAATGTCATTTTCAAATCGATCTACATTTTTAAAAAGCTTATATTCCATTAAAAAAGCTTCACCGCAGTGTGGACAGAAGGTCAAAACAAAGAGAAGAAGATGCACTTTCAAACAAAAATGTATTTGTAAAAAACTGGCAAACGTGAATTTTACTTTCAAAGGGTACTTTTAAAACAACATTCATGCTGGAGCACACATGCAATACTGCACAATGCCAAAGAATCTTGGTAGGCAGCTCACTAGCTTTGGAGAGCCTCTGTTGAAAATGAGTCAAATGAAACACACGAAGGAGAGATCTTGTGTGCCGTGTCAAGCTAAAGATACAACTTTGAGCTGTATTATGTGCTAATCTCCTGTCATTTGTTTCACAGAGAATCCTTAAGCACAGTCGGTTCGGGCGTATCAGTGTGAAGTGTTACTATGACGCTCCTGAGCAAAGACTTACTGTGGAGATACTGCATGCAGCCGATCTCATTGCTCTGGATGCTAACGGTATGTCTGAATTACAAACGCTCCGATTGACAATCATTATATCATTATATATTTGACTCTGACATGAGTCTCTGAGTCTGGATTGGATGTGAATTCTCTCCTCTGAATTCAGGGCTCAGCGACCCGTTTGTCATAGTGGAGCTCTGTCCTCACCATCTCTTCCCCACGTCACGCAGTCAGCGTACTCAAGTGAAGCTCAAAACCCTGCATCCAGTTTTCGATGAGCTTTTTTACTTGTAAGTGTCAGTTTGCATGTTTTAGTAGACGGAACATGGTTGTTATCGACTCTGTGATATGATATGCCTCAGAGTGATCCAGCTTTTGCTTCTTCACTGACAGCCATGTCAGCCCAGAGCAGTACAGACACAGATGTGCCTGTCTGACCTTCACTGTGATGGACTATGATTGGTTGTCCACCAACGATTTTGCCGGCGAGGCTGTAGCTCCACTGAGTGACTTCTGCTGGCCGGGTAGACCGAGCGCCACGCCCGCTGGAAAGACCCTTCAGCCTGTCATCCTGCATCTGTCCCGCCAAAAACCAAGTGGTACGTTTGTCAGCTTTATTCAGCTACTTAACAAGTCATTTCTTTCTTAAACAATAAAGACTGTCTTCTGGGTTTTCTAATTGTCTGTGTGGAAGGGAAATTCAAAAATGTATTTTAAATGAGACAGTCATCTGTGAATGAACAGTGGCCATACAAGGTTTTTGGGCACTTAAGCACACCAAATGTCTGCCTTCAACTTCTGCTTGACATTTTTTCAAAGATTTTTTATTGTTACATGGGGTTTAATTAGTATTGAGTGGTAACATTAAAGCTACAATTTGTAACTTTTTGGGTAGAAATAAATAAATCCATAAAAATCATAATAAATAATTGTATTATAATAAATATATGTGTTATTTTATTATAGCAAAAATAATATTGATTTACTATGAATATTTATGTAATAATAGTTATTAAGTACATAAGAATGAAACGATATATATTAAGAAGCGTATAAATAAAAGCCAAATGGTAAGCTTATAAAAATGATTTATTGTATGATAGTAGTACAATGAGTACCCAAATGAATTAAATCTATTTCAATGTTCAGTGTTCATGGCGATATAGAGGCAAACATACGAATTGCTGCTTTAACATTTAAAATATTTATAAAAAATATGTACATGAAGTTTACAAGGCCAAGTAAGTGTTTTGTTTGTTTTGTTGTTTACAAAAACATTGTTTGATATAGTATCTTTCGATAAGTAGCCTATCCGACGTCATTTTGCCTTCCTCCTTAACGTATTTTCAATTACACATGTCATTCCGACTGGAAGGTCTGACACCCAAGCGTTCTTGTTTTCTCTGACCTGATGGATTCATTGGGAAATGTGCTGTTTCTCTTCATACAGAGAAGCCCATCATGAAGATGCTGGAGGCTAGAGTAGGAGACCGAGAGGCACAAGAGTTTGTGCGGAAGCTGAAGGAGATCGAGAAGTCAATGGAGGAAGAGTAACATTTCCCCTGTAGTGCACTTACTGTTCTGTACTTCTGCTGGTGGTCTTTTTTACCTGTTGTACTATGTTTACTCTTCAAGTTCAAACTCTTTTAAATGTGTATTTTTCACTGTTGTCCAAAAAAAATGGTAAATTATCATGTTTGAAGATCAGTATTTTATCACTGTTTTAATGTTAAAGCCCTCCTGATGGAGCTTGTTGTTAATAGACTGTATTATTAGTAGTAGAAGGGTCTATTTTGAAAGGAAGATTTTTGATTTGTATTCTAACGTTTACCTGACACGTAGATTAAGACTTGAACTCAGAAAACCTGGAGCCTGAAATACTCAACGTGGTGACAATATACACAGATGTTTACTTGAGGAGGAAGTACACTAATAGACTTTCTGTATATGCGTTGGTTTTGAGAGGCCATGTACACACTTGTCAATTATGGTGGTTTACAAACGTTAACAATAGCTTACGAAACAGAACTAATGACATTAAACATTCGCAAATTCAGGTGCGACTTCTGTATTACGTACACGCACACAAAATAATGCTATAGAGCAGTGGTTCTCAAACTTTTCAGATCAAGTACCACCTTTAATAAAATGTGTTGTTCCAAGTACCGCCTAATGTCCGCGTACCACAGTTTGAGATCCACTGCTATAGAGGATTCACACCCGAATCTAAATGCAGTTCTAACTCCTGAATCATGTGTATACCTGGCCTAAGCAAGAAAGTCAAGAAAAGTGTGGTGAATTCTTCACATAACCATACAGCAGATAATGATACGATAATGTTTACTTTATTGTTAATGAAAGTATTTTCCGTTCACTCTTATCAAGGAAATTACGACAGAAAAGTCGCTAAACTGTGAATGTTAAGTATTTGTCCTTGAATCACACATTGGATTGTGTTGAGATTTAACCGTAGCATTTCCGTAAGATGTTGTCTTTCCTGAAGAATGTATTTGTTAATGCCAAGTGGTTCTTCGAGTTACGGGTGTCAGTGTTCAGATAGTTTCTCTTCTATTGTGTTCCTCGCTGCCAAAGTTAATCGTTTTCATTGGCAGTAAAACAGGTAATGTAACAAAAGTTTTTCACATCGCAAAAGCTTTTCAGCACCACCTTTTGAATGTCTAGGTATTTTTGTGATAAAAGCTGGACTCTTGTATGAATTCCTGTGGCATTGATCTCTTCTCTACATTATCTCGTAATAGAGCACCTCTTGGTGTTGTACATTTCTTCACCAGCATTTCTCTTCTTTTGACCTTCACACTTGCGCTTCACCTCCTGGTGAGTGAAAACCACGTGATATTAGCCTGAAGACCACATTTGTTCACAAATGAAGGCCGAAGGATGGTGAAACATACCGCAACACCCAGCAACAGTGATGTTACTGCTCTACTTGAAACATGCTGAAGAATGTGATATTATCAACAGCTCTCTGTCCTCTTTGTGACTCAAATACTGGTGTATATGCTGTATGTGTGCATGCACGTGTGTGGCTGCGTGCACCCTGATTTCAATAAAGAAACAATAAGAGTTGAAAGTGCTTATTGAGAGGAATCTGTTGAACGTGATAGCTTTATTTGAACAGGGTCAGTGTGGAGATGCAAAGAAAAGATTTCCTTTTAACATTTTTTTCTGAATCAATATGGGTTAAAGTTGGAGCCTGTGGAAATCTCATTTCAATCAGGGATGATGAGAGTATTGGCAGGTTATTTTTAGCTACAATTTATAAAAAAAAAGAATTGCGGATTTCACAATATACTCTTCAGAATCAACCAAAACTTAAAATCCTCTTATGTCTTACAGCCACAAAAAAAAATTAGACCATTTCAAAATTGTTTTCAGTTTCAGTTTCAGTTCAGAATTCAATATTTATATTCATGTGTTTGGGTAAAATTATTAGTTCTGTTTTATTCTGTGAAATACTAACAATATTTCTACCAAATTTCAAATAGAAATAGTGTTTATATTTGCATTCATTTGCAAAAAAAAGAAAACTGGAGAAACAGGTCAAAATAACTGAAAATATGCTGTTTATTTTTCACACCTCAAATACGGCAAAGAAAACAAGTTCATATTTAGGAAAAAAAAACATTCTATGTGATAACCTTGATTTTTATCAGTCTTGTCATGTTGTCAGTCTTTCACATTGCTGTTGGATGACTTTTGAGCTTTGTCTTTGTTGAAATTCAACGGACACTGGACTGGGATGACCACAAACATCTAGAAATGCTGATGAAGTGAAAATTTGAACGGTCTCTTATATTTTTCCACGGATGTGTAAATTCTAAATGTGAGCATTACCAGGTCAAAAATACACGCAGAAAAGAGTCACCACCAGATGTCCTCATAGATTTCAACATTCCGGTCTGAAGTACTTTTAACTAACACTAGATGGCGTAACAAGGGGTGATGTGGGTCATTATATGCACCTCTCATCCATTAGGAAAATATCAATTATTCTAAAACCTTTGTGTGTGCTGGCATTGTTTCTATGTTTCTAAAGAGCTCTTCAATGGCAGATAACACCATAGTAACCCAGATCAAGAGCCAAACGCCCACTGGAACAGGTGTCAGGTGCAGCATCATAATTATTACCACACAATAAAACACAAAACAGACCTGCTTATTAACCCCAGTTATTATACATACTCATTATACTTCTCATCTGATGCAAAGTTTGGAACTAAAAGCAAACATTGTCTTGCATATTGTTTGCAATGTATAATTACACAGTGTTAAAATTAGACGGTGTGTTTACCGCTGTGACTTTGAAATGTATTGCGAAACCACTGCTGTGCAGCTACTGTGATCATAGGAAAAAGTTTAGCTTTTCTTAAACGCACATTCACTTGAAGAGCAAGTGGGTGAGTCTCACAAAGCAAGTCATAGTTCACCCCCACGGCCAAAAACAAACAAGCAAACAATATGAAAAAAAGAAAGATACTGTATTTCCCATAAGGAACGTTAGCCTATAATGATGTTGTGATGAATATGTGATGATATTCTCATAACAACGCATCCCAACATTACTGTGGTATAGTATTTTTTCTATAATTGCTAAAATTGCGGTTACTTCTGCGGTTATTTTCTTTGGATTAAGTAGTTAGATGCTATTTACTTATAAATAGTGGTAGATTACGTTAATATTTGCACCTCAGTATTGTTGTGCTAAACATTATGCAATAATAACAGAGTGTAAATCATTATATTTTAAAAAAATGATTAAAATGATGTCGACTTGTACAGTATATATAATATATTAATGCCCTACACCTACACCTACCCCTAACCTTACCCTAAACCTTATGAATAAAGATGAATTTTAAGTCTTAAATCAATTTTATTGAAAACAAATGCCTTTATGATCTGTAAGGTAATAGAAAAAGGTTAAAGAGCGTTTTCAGCAAGAAGTGGATTATAACCCCGGTGTCCTGTGCCAAGCTATACAGCCTATACACTTTACGCCACTTGAGTCACTAGATTCAAGATTCAAATTGACATTGCGTCGTTCTTACATGTTCTCTATTCCAATCACATATTGGTGGGCGGAGCTAGTGTAAATAGTCTCTGCCAACAAGGCGGGCTATTTGAACTCAGTGTAAATAGACACTCCGTTAAAGTAAATACTGTGTGTATATGTGCGTTCAATAGACATCAAAAGTCCAACTTTAAAATCTGTGCTTTAATGTATAATTCTCACATTTGTTATACTTTGGTCTGACAATAATAATACTTTATGTATAGTTTAATATTATTTGTCATGAACGTGGGTGGTGAGGACAAGGACAGAGCATCCACACAGCGGGTAAGGGGTTAACAAGGATTTTAATAATAAAGACAAAACAAAAGGAAAACAAGAGGGCAGGAACAATGACAAGACCGGAGAGAGAGTATGGCAAACCATAAGTGCCAGAATTGTCTCACTCCAACGTAAAACAAGGGATCCTGCTCTGATTCTGCCTCAAGACCAAGAAATACCTGACATGGTGAGGCAGAATCATGACAATTATTTGTTTGAATGAATTAAAAGAGCCGTTTCATGTCTATCCTTGTAGGTTGATGTAGGATATAGAAAGTAAATAGTAATAAGTCATTAAATACTTTTTGGAGAGAGAAATTTGTACAGTAATCTAATTACACTATTAAATATGTAATTAGTAACTAGTAATGAATTACTTTTTTCAGATTTGCTTGCCCAACACTGCTCATAAGAGTTCTGCCTGTGTCTCATAAAGTCAGCTATGGGCTGTTAAATGCTAAGTGACTCCTGCTTGTGGTCTTGCTCTGTATAGACTTTTACACGTGATGTGTGCGATCTATTACACATGGGCCTAGCATGCTGTTTACTTATTTTCAGTATTGGGTGTAACAAAATAACAGATTTCTGGTGTTGTTTCAGGCTAGTGTTTATGTGGTGTACCCTGGAGCTCACAGCTGTCATGAACACGGGCCCTTGTTATGACAATGGATGCACTTCTTGGGCAAGAAAAGTACACAAGAGACCTAAAAAGTACCTGTGATAACCAAATTTTTATTATCAGGAATTCATAAAAGTTGGGCTTATTTGGTTGCCTGAAATGTAATGATTCTAAATCATGAATTAAGGCATTCAGGAAAATATGCATTTAGTGCCAAATGTAGCACAAACATATTTCTAGTAATCGCATTAAAGGAACAGTTCGACTCAAATTATTTAATTTAGCATTATTTTCGATTGAATATTTATAGATAAATATGTGCTTACTCAAAATGGCGGCACACAGGCTCAACGAATCTCATCTTTTGAATCTCATTGGTTCTCGTGATCACAGACACCCGACGACCAATGAAATTCAAAAGATGAGATTCGTTGCGCCTGCATGCTGCGATTTTGAGTGAGAAGTGTAATAACATTGTTTTTCTCTTGCTTTTTGGAGCTTCAAAAACTCCAATGCCATTACTAAACTGGAAAGATCCAGGATTTTATAGAAAAAAGGTCCAGTGTATGAATTTTAGCGGCCTCCCTCCCCTCCTTTGAAGCACCGCATCAGAATAAATCAGTTGAATTTTTATATTTAAATGGAAGATTAGAAGCAAATGGATGCCACATTATTTCCTTTTTTGGTGCATGAATATTAATAAGGTGAAATAGTGTTCTTGCTAAAAGGCAGGTAAGTGGATGGTTGCCATAAAAATGAATAATTCTTGGTATTGTGAGCACTCACTCACTAATGCATTTCTTCACTCACATGCTCATTCACATGTGCTGAGCGGAGGATACAAATGAGCTCCTGGATATCACATACAGGACCAGGCATGTCCTCAGAACCGTTATATTACATACAATACTAGCACATAACAGGTCTATCCGTGATCCACATTGTGCTGGTGGTAGCAGTGTGTTGGAGGAAGGGCTAATTACATTTCCATTCCACTTGTCACACATGTTACTTGTGATGGACACATGGTACTCATCCCTCCTGGATGTAACGCTGTTAAGAAAACTGTGGGCCTGTGTGCTGGATGCTGATCTCTCGGGGAAGCAATCTTGATGGTTAATGTTTCAAAGCGGGACTAATGAAGAACAGAGTGTTCTGGCCCATGTGTCACTCCTACATAAATATTATATAGAATGAGTGGCACAGGACGAGAGCGGGTTTGAGAGATGGGGTGCTCTGATATAAACGGCCACTCTCAGCTTATTAAATTATGCAATGGACACGCAGTGCTGTGTTCAGAAACAGGAGTTGATTTTCTAAATGATGGTATTCTTTGTCATCAGCATGCTTCTTGTTTGTTTGCTTGCGGAGGAACGTATGCGATCATTCATCCACATCTTTCTGCGATTAGACTTTTTTTTATTGCACTTATGCTTTATGTTGTCCTTATGTTGTTCCAATTGCTTCCATTGTTTTCCTCATCTGTAAGTTGCTTTGGATAAAAGCGTCTGCTAAATGACTAAATGTAAATGTGATTAAAAGAAACTAAAAGAAAGTTTGACATCGCCCCTTTCAAGAATATTCTAGTTAAATTCAACTTGATCTATTACCACAGATGTTAATGATTACCACAGAAAATCTTTGTGTGCATTAGTTTAAAAACACATTATATTTACAGTAAAACGCACTTGTAAATGGAAATATGATTGGCAAGCATGCAGCACCAGAAAAAGGTATATAAAATCTATCAAGCTGTTAAAAAAACTAAAACCATAGCACCTCACAAGAGTGCGTTAGAATTGCTTGTAGATCATTTTGCAAGACGTAAACAAAAGCACTTCCTGTTTTATTTTCGTAGTTGTTTTTAAGTCTTAAAGATGTTCGTTAAACCGCTTTTCTTCAGTTCTAAATCTTTCGTTATATTTTGAAACAGGAAGTGCTTCTGGACCAGTGTTGTTAACGTCTTGCCAAACGGTCTATAAAATGGACTCATTCTGATTGGTTGAGCCCTGTGCAAAACCATTGTTAATAATTCTAGAAACATGTCACTAGACCATTTGTTCCATTCACTTCAGTTCAATGCGGTAGACCAGAAACGCAAGCACCTGCGGGAAAGAAAAAACACAATTTACTGTGTTCAGAGGTCAAGACTGTGGAACTTTGACCTGTGAATTCGTATTACGTGAAACGTGTGACCAATGGAAGATCAATATGCCATGACATGACCTTTTCAGTTAGCATTTCCAGAGGCTCTGGGGAAAAAAATTGCATTCTGAAGGTCTAGTTTGATTGCGACAATACGTGACCGAATTACACCAGTTTAACTGCTAAATTCAATGTAAACCAACAGCTTATTATAACAATTTAAGGCTTGGAGACAGAAACACTGCTCAAAACATATAACAGTTTAACATAAAAACATATAAAAATGCTGTCAATTTGGCTCAATCTATGGAGGATTGTGAGTCTGTTTGATTTCTTTTGGTGACACAAATAAAACGTATATTTATTAAAGAGTACATAACATCATGAAAATGACATTTCATGCAGTGTGTAACGTTGCCGTGTTTGAAAGTAAGCAGTCTGCCAAGTTGTAAACCCGAAGGTGAATGAATAAAGTTTTTGGCTTGGAAATAGGGAGTCGACTCTGAATCACGTCCCTAGTCCGATTTGCGAACCGCCGCGGATTTACGTCACTACATATAGTCCCCGCTATAGTTTTGACACGATTTTACAACTTGTTGTTGGACACAACATAAACCAAGTTAGGACCTTAAAAATCCCTAGTTATGCACTCTTTAATACTTTTTGCTTTATTTTTTAAGAGTGATGTAAAACATGATCAGTTCCTGCAACTCTCTCTCTCTCTCTCTATGTGAGTGTGAGTGTTATGGGGAGGAGGAATGCTGGCAGAGGGCCATGTTCAGGGGTGGGTCCCAGCTTTGGATCTGGCTCTGGCAGGTACATTTAACAGCGCTCTGATCCCCTGTCCCTTATCTGTTCTCACACAGTCATAATCCTCCCTCAAATATGTAGCAGTAAAGAGTTTCATCAATAGCAGGCCAACTGAACCCCCCAAAGCCACACAATTACACCTGCGCAGCCTCAGATCCTCAGATCTCTCTGAACAGCCCACACCTCAGGTTTAGTAATGATATCACAGGGGATACGTTTCTATTTGAGATTTACAGTATGTACTCTGGGCTGTCATTAACCACAGGGTTCACTTTACGTCTCTCGTGTTAAAACTTGTAGTTGGGGAACAGGACTCCTCTAACAGGGAACTTCCAACCTCGTGTGAGAGAGAAATACAACGCACATTCCTTCAAAGCCACACAAAAGTGATCTTCTAAACAAAACATTTTATTGCAAACGTTTTTGCAGGTTAATGAATAAGTGCGGAAACCACAGGAATCCGAGTGTCACATGAAGTTCTTCGCGGGTACTTTTAAGAGAAAGGTCACGTAAAAGCGTTTGCTTTGTATGTGGGCACATAATTAGATGCGAGATGATAAAAGCTGGATAGAGACACCTGTTGAAATGCCTGTTGGCGGAGGGCCACAGGTGGGCTGCAGATTGGCGGTGGCGTCGGGATAATTAGGAGTTTCAGAAAGGAAGGTTGGTAGAGCCGGGGTGAGGATGGCCAGCACAGCAACTCCTTTGTGGTTGCCAGAGCTGCTGTCAAAGGGAGAAGAATGATATTGGACAGCTCACCGCTGAGGAATGCAGCTGGGCCTGTGTTAGGGGGCTTCGCTCAACCTTTTCCATCGTCCATGTCCTTCTTGGCTCAGAGGACTTCTGAAGTGCAGATCCAACCCTGTCATATCCTCGGAGGACAAATTCTGAGACAAAGCCAAGTGCACACTACATGACTCAAGCCCATGCACAATACAAAACTATCCGTCTCTTGCTATATCAAAGGACATAATGTATTGAATACCTGAATAATTTAATTGCGGTTTGCTTAACTTGACCTTTCATTCCTAGTGTGACAAAGTCATTACAGTCATGAATTTAAGCCAATGTGTTAAAGGGACAGTTCACCCAAAAATAAACATTCTGCCATCATTTATTAACCCTTGAGTTGTTCCAAATCTGTATAAATGTATTCGTTCTGATGAACACAGAGGAAGATATTTGGAAGAATGTTTGTACCCAAACACGTTTGGGGCACCATTGACTACCATAGTATGAAATAAATGTACTATGGTAGTCAATGGTGCCCCAGAACTGTTTGTTTCCCACATTCTTAAATAAAATATCTTCTTTGTGCTATACCTAACAAAGAAATGTATGTAGGTTATGAACAATTTGAGGGTGTAGGTGAACCATAGGCTTTGTCTTAGGTTTAGCGTGGTCCACTTGGCACAACCCTGCAAGTTGAATCACCCCTTTTGGTAGACTTTGTAACTACACCCTTTATTATATTCTATTATACAGATAATTATTATTTTTGTTTTTATTTTGTTATTTTATGTTCATTACATTGTATATTTAATGTATTGTACATGTTATGAAAGATCGGCATTAATACATATTATATATTTCTATAGGCCTAGAGGAATTCTATATATTCTTTAATTCTACATATTTTATAATGTCAATGTTTTCAATAATTTACTGTTTCTTTACTTTATTTTTGGATTGCTCTACAGAAGTGAAACAAAATAATTATTTACTCTGTCTGCTGTGTTAATTGTGGTGCCATCAACCAATCAGCATTGCCAGAAAGTTATTTTACTGTCAAAATACTAATAATGAGCTCAGGGCTGGATAGGACAAAAAAGCAGCCCTGGATTTCTTTGCCAAGTGGCCCGTCATTTCCGTCCGTCTGCGATTGTGTTCTTGGTTTTTCAGGTTCCTTCTCAATTGCTTTCCGGAGGAGTCCCACCGGGAAAATGTCAGGTATGTCCGATTACCAATCCAGCCCTGAATGACCTTAACATATTGTAAAATCGCTTGTTTTTTTTTAACCCGTATAGGTAACTCCTTTCTTGAACCACTTCTCTAGACTATACATAAATGAATGGCATTTCTAAAAAGAGTATGCAATACACAGTGTATGTGGCACTATATCAAGATAGTATTTTATTCCAAACAAAGCCAGGCTTCTTCGACAGTGTATGTTTGTCACAAATACATATTAAAAATTGTAGCTCACAGTCATATCTAGATATATATTGTTCAGAGCTCATGATGATAATAACAAATAGCAGCTGACACAGCTTCCATAGCTTCAGGCTTGATGAGCAAGTCAGTCTGGAATATAAACATTATTTTGTCTGCATCAAGCTGCAGGGCATTTCTGTACCAAGACTTTACATACATAAACACATGTTGGTCACTGTAATCCATATAGACTTTTTGTCTGGTTGTGTAAATACACACAGACATAGGATCACATGAGCCTGATCTGAGTTGTGTTTCTGCAGTTGATATTGTTTCTGAAGCAGAATGGCTTTAAGCCAGTGGTGTAGAGAGGAGCCAGGCAGCCCATACGTTTCATAGTCTCAGGGGCCTTTAGCTTGTGCAATTCATTAGCTAACGCTGGCCCTTTTCCTTCAGCGCGATCAAACAAAATCTGATTTGTTTTCCCTACCCTCAGCCAAATTTGGGCTCGCCTCGCAATGGTGTGGAGACAGATACAGACGCCTTCGCAACAAAAGAGGAGACTTTGGGTACAGTTTTTTTTTTGCATTTTGAGAGCGCTCTGATGAGGTGGATGTTTGTTCTGCTGGGTGGAGCAGAGGGGGAACGGCAGAGTGTCCATTATTGTGGTGAGGTTTGGCCACATGTTTATGCCTACAGCATACTGAGACTTTCTGCCAGGCTCTTCGGCAGTCCCTTCACACGCACATCACTGCCTCAGCGCTCTTACCCAGGCTCACAGCGTGGCAAGTGGACCAGAACTTTTCTATTAATGTCCCACTGAATCTGATTAGAATCGTGTAGATATCGAAAACACCATAGAGCCAAACCGGAGCGCTGCTGGACGTGACATGAGTGTTTGCTTCAAATCCAACATTGCCTATAAACAAATCTACAGTTAAAAATTGTGCAGAGGAAGCTACACAAGGCGCAATTTCATAAATGCAATTCATTTCATGTAAAGGTATGACGCAATAACAGTTTCAGATGGCGATGTATTTTATGATATATTTTTTAGTCATTTATGGTTTCAGTTGAGAAATTGTAATTCTTTAGATGAAATCCCCAGTCAAGGGTTGTATATACTGACCCGATAGTATATCTTAAACTGGAGTCAGTCAACCATTTTAAGCATCATTTTCATTCCCAATAACTCAGAATTAATAAAGTTTATTTCAGAAGTATTTTGGCCTCTCCCCAGCATTTGAACTTGTCTCTCCTAATTCCAAAGCCTTTTAAGCATGACCTCTCTCTCTCTCTTTCGTCGTCTCTCGACCTGAGCTAAGTACATTGGTAAACAAGGAGAAGCGCTGGCTTACTCAGCACAAGGTTTAATTGAATGTGAAGGACCACCACACTTGTTTGTCTTTGTGTGCCCCCACGCTCTGTTCTCTCTCCTGTGACGCACTAATACCATCAGTGGCTCCACTAATACCCCAGTGCCCCCCAGGATCATCCGGCGCTGCACTGCAGTAATCTATACTTCATTTCCTATCACGCTTCCCTGCCATTTGCCGGTCAAGTGGTCAGTCGCCAAGCCAGAGTGTCCACGGCGCTTTCCCTTTGATGTCTTTCATGACCAGTGAAGTTACAAAAACCATGGTCTCCATGACCACCAGCGCTGAATGAACAAGAATGACCCCGGTTGCCATGGAGGCTCTCCTGGTTCATTTGAAGGTCACTGCAGCTTCTCAGTGTTCAGAAAGGTGATGCGTATGCACAGCTTGACACATTCAACTCAACACAAAGTTATACAAACACACACTATTACAGTTTAAAAACCTGAAGGTCTTTCTACTGCACTTGTTAAAAGTTTATAAATCTTCCTCTAAGCTTGAAAACAAAGACGCTAGACGGATGGATGAGTGCTGATTTGTCATTTAGCAAATGCTTACAGTACTTGCAACAGGGACATTTCCTTCATGGCAAACCAGGCTGGAGCTTCACAATGGTGATGTTCATGGGCACAGTGGTGATGTTTCCTCATTTACACCAATCATTAAGCTTGGCCTTGTATTATTAAAGCACAACAGCTATTAAAATGGCTGGATTGTTCAGTCTCTGCATTGAACCAGTGAGACATCCAATAAAAGAGGACATGGAGTTCATAAAGACATGTGACTCAACAGTTGGTGCTGACTGTTCTGCACACTAGCCCTGGTTGTAGTCTCCGCTCTACAGTGAACTACAATACACACTGTTGGCTCAACTAATGGCGTGAGTTTGGGGAGGGGCTACGTTTGACTGTTTAATGGACAACAAAGTGAGTGTAATAAAGCTTTTCTGGTCTTCCAGTTTGAAGGTCAATGGGGTATGTGTTCGGGCTCGACTGTTTGCTGGTTTTGGGTACTTACTGTATATACACTGATCCGACTCGTAGACAAGCAGGGTGACAAGCTGAGAATCAGGTACAGCAGGGTGTTCAACTAGACCAGCCTAAACCAGCTAACCCTTGAAATAAATAAACAAAGATGCTATTAGTATGCAATTTGTTTTCTTTAAAACTAAAGATAGTCTACTTTCAGTCTGTTTTTACGTAGTTCTGTGTGAACACAAAAGAAGATATTTTAAAGAAAATGTTGGTAACCGAACAGCATGTTAACCATTCACTTCTATTGTATGGACACAAAACCAATCCAAGTTAATGGGCTCCAGTTAACAACATTTTTCATATCTTCTTTTGTGTTCTGCTGAAGAAATAAAGTCATAGAGGTTTGAAATGACAAGAGGGTAAGTAAATGATGACATAATTTTCATTCTTGGCTGAACTATCACTTTAAATTAATATATTTTCTTCTTGGTTTGTTTTTCATTAACAACTGGGCGATTCCAGCAGACGTGAAGACACACGTGTTATGGATGTGACAAAAAAGGACACACGTATTTGAGAGACTATACTGTACGTATTTTGTAGGATTTCTGAATTAAAAGTGACACACCAGAAGCAATAATTCCCAACAAACGGAGAAGGGATGGCTCTTCGTAGGACATAAGATATTTTGTGTCCATTTGTGAGGAATATTGACAGTTATGGAAAAGTGTTTCTGAAAGCAGCATTTACCTGACTATGGAACATGCTTTAAACACTTGAAGAGTGACTTCACATGGAGATTTAAACCCCAAAATATTGACATCTGACCTAAAATACATTGACATCTGACCTTAAGGCACTTAAAAGGGTTCTTTGCTCGTAATTATAGGGGAACCACTTTTAGTGCTATCTAGCACCCTATCTTGGTGCCTCAGTGGGTCTTCAGAGGTTCTTTGGGGTGACCGAGGTATATCACCGTTTCCGTATAAAGAACCTGTTAAGCCCCTGTATGGTTCTTAAGCGGACTGAAGCACCAAAATATGGTTCTATATAGCACTAAAAGTGGTTCCCCTATGATTACGAGCCAAGAACCACTAGTGTATGGTAAAAGCCTTTGGCAAAACATGATGTTAGCAACACAATAAGCATCTTGATCCTGATGTTAAATGTTACAAAAATCAGTTCACCTTCAATTCAAAGCTATGAAAAAGCTGTGAGTATCAAGTATCTGTCGAGAAGGCCCAACATATCAAGTTTGAACCCAGTAAAACATCTCTCCTACAACTTCATTAAAAGTGCCATAAAACGTCCCCTGGTGTGAGGCACAGGCACAGAGAAGCTATCTTTCTTCTCTCCATCTGACCTCTATAGCTCCTGCCCGGCCAGTTGCCGAGGAACTGTGGGAATGCTTGCCGCGAAACCTCCCACTTGGGACACAAGAGTGTGAGAAACACAGATTCCTCAAGGGTTGCTGGTCATGGGCTTGTGGGTACAGTATGTACAGTTTACTAAGACTAGTCAAGAAGTCAGCAACTCTCTCATGCCCTCTGCGTTTGTGAAAGATCTCATAGAGAACATAAAGTCCAGTTTATGGCATCTGGCCTCCCCGCCGCTCGAACACAAAGGTCTGTGTACCACATCGCTGCCGTGGACCGCCAAGAGCCAGAGGGTGGTTATGTGGCCAACACTAAACTACAGGAGGTGAACAAGTGGAGCATTTTGATGGGTGCAGAGCAGCTGTCAAAATGTTATCTTAACATTCTTTCAAAGCGCATTGTCTCAGCTGTCAAGCCGTCCCCACCCCAAATCAAAGTTCTGTGAACTTGACTGAGAGCATGTGTTTTTCTCTTCAAATGTTTAATGCTCCTACGTTTTTGCCAGGTGAGGAAGAACTGCGGGGAAGATGTTTTTTGAAAATTAACATTGATGATAAAACTATTTATGCGTAATTCCTTTTTCTCTGACATGCTGTATTTTGTTGTCAAATAATGTTGTCCAACAAAAATTAAAGGAGCCGTTTCACGGACAGGGATTAGTTTACGCCAGGACTACCTTTGTAAGTTATTTAAGTAATTTTTAAAAACATACTTTACACAAAAACATTACTGTGTGCAGCTTGTGACAAAACAATCGCATTGATATATTTTAAGATATTAAGTTGTTTTCAATCAATACACTTCAAACATTACAGTTAGTCAATTATAGTCAGTTAATAATTTCCTTCTCTTTAGCATGTGTGTCAGTTTTACAGCATTACCATAGCAAAGGCGTTGACAGAGAGATGGGTGGGCTTTGTGTGGGCAGGGGGGGCTCATTTACCGGAATTGTAAAGGTATCAGTATTTGATATTCACATAAGATTTTGAATATAAGAAATACCCAAAATGCTAATGTGTTGAAGTGGTATTGTCTGTGCCATATGGTCCCTCCATAATATGATATAGCTCAGTTCCCTTATTGAATGTACAGAAATGGCCAAAAGTAATGTCCAGGTGGGCATATTTGTACAGCATTTGGTTTTAATGTTCCATCAGGTTAAAGGTTCTGTGTGTAAGTTTCAGAGGCCACTATTGGCGATGTAGGAAATTGCAACCTACAGCTCCGATACCCCCCTCCCCCTCCCATTAGAGAAGCTACGGTTGCCGTCACGGACAAAAGGGTTCCGTAAATGATAGCGGCCATTATCGGTGGTGTTGATAATTGCAATCTACGTCTCACAGGCGAACAACAGACTGAAGCTACGGACACAGGACAGAGATGTCGTCGTCTGAGACAGCAGAGAGTAACCTTTGCAAGTCAAGTGACGAGGTTTATTTACAAAGAAAAATAAATTAATTAAATTGACTTAATTCATTATTTACTCTAATCGTTATAGTGAATATTATTGTTACTTGTTTAGCATTGTGTCAGTGATGTATTCGCTTATTTTGCATAGCATTTTTTGGCACGGTAACTTGGTTCGTAACTTACTGCCTATTGAAACCGCTTGCTAATGCTAAAGGCGAGTAATCTAACCGTGAAAGTCTTAGCAGACGTTTTTCTCATCATCACAGAGTCAATCAGAGGACTTCACACAGGTAGTAAGAGGGAGAGGAAGAGGGAGAGGAAGGGGGCGGAGAGGTAGGGGTGTGGGAGCTGCAGGCAGGGCGAGGAGAGGCAGAGGAGCTAACGTTACCCGGGAGGACCGCACAAGAGAGGATGTAGTAAGAGTGGAAGCCCTCCAACGAAACAGGACAGCTGTTACTGAGGTTTGCAATGGAATTATATTCAGACCGGTTTACATAAAATGACAGCGTTATTAACATCTCATCTCTGTGCTCATATAGCAATGTCACAGTTACGTTAATCTGTAGATGTCTATATATATTTATTAGTTCATACATACATACACATATATACATTTCACTTATATAGCGGAAATTAGACAAACTTACTGGTCCAGCAGAAAGCTGGCAACTTTGGCGTCGCTTAGCAAACCCTTGTCCTGCTTCAGTGCCTCCATTTGGGAAAAGCCACGCCGATGTTTATTCGGGTTTTCTGCCGTTTTTTGTCTCGACTTCGCCTCGCTGCATCGTATTTTCTCTTTTTTGAACGAACAGATTGACGCTCTATCGGCTCTTGTGCAGAGTATGTGTGGTCCGCCATTATCGCAAATTTTGCTTCTTACTGCAACAAAGAACCATTTATATTTCTAATAAAAAACACGACAAGTAAATGCTGTTATTGTTCTTCCTCTTCTTCTGCTAATCCTTCTATGTAGTCGCTTTGCAAGGTGCCTCAAAACACAGCCGAAGAAGAAGAACTAGTCCCGTGCATCCTTCAATTTACGAAACGCGCTTAGTTTGTCCGTGTAGTGATACTATAGAAACATGGCTGTGCACATTGATAAATTACATGTAAGGGTGTGCCCGCGGTGTATATACATAAAATGGCTCATTGTAAGGTAATATAAACATTTCGGTTCTTTTTGTAAGGTATTTCTTCACCACTCACAACATAGTTTTGTATTATATATTACATTTTGGTGAATAAATCCTTCAAAATCCTACACACTGTACCTTTAAATCAAACCATTAAATATCAGGTCAGTGAGTGTGCAAAATTAACAAAACACTAAACTTTTAGGGGCAGTTTCCCAGCCAGTGGTTACAGTTCACCCAAAAAATAAAATTATGCTTTTTGTTGTACTTGCGTTGTCCGAATTGCTTCGATTGTTTACCCCATCTGTAAGTCGCTTTGGATAAAAGCGTCTGCCAAATGACTAAATGTAAATGTAAAATTCTGTCATTATTTACTCACCCACTTGTGATTTCAAACCTTTATTATTTTCTTTTATATTTTGAAAAAAGTTGGTAACCGATCAGCACTGGAATTCATTCACTTCTATTGTATGGACACAAATCAATGCCAATGTGGGTCAGTACCAACATTCTTCAAAATATCTTCTTTTGTGTTCTGCGTATAAAAAAGTCATAGAGGTTTGAAATGACAAGAGGGTGAGTAAATGATAGCAGAAGTATCACAGTGTTTTGTTTATTTTGCACCCTAAACCTGATATTTGAATGGTTTGATTTAACCTGATGGAACATTAAAACCAAATGCTGTACAAATATGCCCACCTGGACATTACTTTTGGCCATTTCTGTACATTCAATAAGGGACCTGAGCTATATCATATTATGGAGGGACCATTGTGATGGCACAGACAATACCCCTTCAACACTTACAGCACATTAGCATTTTGAGTAACTCTTATATTCAAAATATATTTAAAATATAATGTGACTATCAAATACTGATGCCTTTACAATTCCGGTAAATGAGCCCCCACCTGCCCACACAAAGCCCACCCATCTCTCTGGCACCACCTTTGCTATGGTAATGCTGTAAAACTGTCACACATGCTAAAAGGAAGGAAAATGATGACTCATTCAACTCAGGCCATCAAACCTCCATCATTTACTGTCATTCCACGCTTAAAGGGATCTTGTTTCGCTTCTGTTATGCGTTTTTGCTGACAGCCATTCGTGCGGACAAGAGTATTAGCAAACAGTTTTGTTTAATAGAGCTGTTTACACAGTGCCATCTATCACAAAAAGAGCTTTGTCAAAAATGCAGCTCTGTATGAAATTAATGCAACATATGCAAGTAGTCTTTCATTACGGTAGATAAGTACATTTAAACTGGGCAAGATTATAAAAATACATTAGAGCTGTCTTACTTAAATCTATTCATCATGTTCAAACACGCTCAAAAGTTGCATAAAACCAGCCAATCAGACTGAACCTTGTGAATTGATCTAGTGTCCTTCATTGACCACAATACAAATCTCTGAACAGACACTTGGTGGTTCATGGCGGCTGAAGCTATTTCTGAGATAACCTTTAGAGGTTCCGAGATGCACACATGAAATGACCACATATGTGTGTGGGTTTGGTTCTAATCAAAGATGAGATGTTTGTTTGGTGAGCACTGCCTGCGGACGATGGAACCCAGCCGGGAGAGCAACTGGATCCAGATGCCTTTTAACTGACAACACCAGCCTGCACTGTCACTTTTCTCTTCCACAGCACATCAACATCCCCCCTCCAAAAGGTCTCTTGTGATTTCTCTCTATTTCTGCATCTCTTCTCCCTGATGGTAAATCTCTTCCTGTCTGGTCCTCATTACGACGGCACAAGGTAATCAACGATTAGTGATACTGATAAGAAGGATGAATTGCATATTCTTTATCTATTTTAGCACCAAGTGCACTAAATGCATTAGACAAATCAGGAAACGGCACAAAATGTAAAAGTGCTTCCAGATATTGACAATCTGGTTCATGCAATGATCCCAACCAGAGGTTCTCAACATTTTTGAGTCCAAGGCCCCCCACTGTATTCAACGATATGCGAAAGCCCCCCTTCCATCGAAATTTCCACTTAATAAAATATTTTAAAGCTTGATATAAGGCCAGAAAAATTATAAAAAATAGCCAAATAATAAAAAATATCTTGTTTTTCATGTATTTCAGTGCTCGTTTTGTCTCATTTTATATTAGTAGTCATCTTGAGCCCACCCCCTCCCCCCCCATGGAAGTCACCTGGGACCCCCTTGTGGGCCACGGCCCCCCTGTTGAGAACCACTGTTCCAAACAATACGTTATCAAATGTTCAAACATGGAAAATCATCTGTATGATATGATTACTTCTTTTGATTTCTCGACAGGGGTCTTTGAGGAGAGGAAGTCCAGGCAGGACTGATTCATTTAATAGGGAATCTAATGGAAAAACACATTCGATTCAATGCAAAGCTGACCCTACTTCTTTGGAAACGTTCCACAAAAAAACAGGCCACAGACTAAAGCTTTCCAGGGAAGAATCAAATGTTTCAAGGTCTGCTGTGTGCTCTCATGCTTGCAATTGCTTGATTCTACCAACGGCACAAAGAGAAAGAAAAAAGGCTGTCGAGTTGGCTAGGATTATACCCGTCTGCTCGCTTTGAATCGTTCTAACCATGCAGCCATGGCAGCGTTTTAGAGGAAAGCCATTATAAGATAACGCAGGCGCAGGATGCAACAATACTATTTCCCATCTTTACTTGCCTTTAGAGGTTTGTCTTATGTGCTTTGTCTTTAAACAATACGCAGGACGAGTTTGCACGAGAAGTGGATCATGTTCAACTGGTAGTCACACATGACTCCAGCACAAAGAAGAGCTGCCATACGTCTGTATTCAATACATGCAATCACGCAAAGTTATTTGTGCGAACTCTGGCCGCGTTCCAGCAGTAAGCACCGCCGCATACGCTGCCAAAATGTTATGCATCGCTTGCCGAGGAATCTCTCAACATAATGATTTAATTTCCCCCTCGCTTGCTATCGACAATAATGATGTCCACATTCGTATTATATTCACAATACAGAGATCGACAGAAATGTAAGCTTAGGGCTTCTTCAGACATGAGAGAGAAAATAGTTTGCAAAGACTTTGTGTATAGTCATCATTATCATCATTCAGTAAGATTTGCAAGAATTCAGTTGACAATGAAAGGACTTTTTCGTTATAAATAACCCACTTAGCTCAGTGGTTTCAGCTAGTCAGAGGAAATGGCAAAATTATTTCAACACAAATGAAGATGTGTCTGGAAGAAACAGAGGTACAGTTTGGTCAATATGTTGTTTTACTGTAAACGGGGTGTTGAAAGTTCAACCAAGTCCAAAAGACAGACAACTTTATTTTATCACTGAATAGTTGCATCACTAGTGTTTTATACAAACATTTAGGCATTAAGCAGACGCAATTTATCCAAAGAAACTTTTTAAGGGATAGTTCACCCAAAATTGAAACTTCTGTCATCATTTACTCACCCCCAAGTTGTTCCAAAACTGTATGAAATTATTTGTTCTGTTGTAAAAAAAAGATATTACGAAAGATGTGAAAAACTAAACAGTTCTGGGGCACCATTGACTCCCATAGTAGTCGTTGCCCTACTATGGAAGTCAATAGTGACCCAGAACTGTTTGGTTACAAACGTTCTTCCAAATATCTTTATCTGTGCTCATACGAACAAAGGAATTTAAACAGGTTTTTAACAACTTGAGGGCGAGTAAACGATGACAAAATTTTCGTTTTTGGGTGAACTGTCCCTTTAGGAAACAATGAAGCGAATATATCATTAGGAAGCCAGTAGCAGGCGGTAGAAGTACATTTATTAAAGAGATGTTTGTTTATATTTCCCTTTGATCTTGGGAGTTGTAATTTATGAGATGAGGATCAAATGATACAGAAGATTGTAAATTGGGCATGACTCCAGAAACGCATGCAGTCCAGAAGCACATTCAGCATTTTAAAGAGCCGATTCAGGTGCTTGCATCAGATTGCTGTACAATCCCAGTGAAGTGTGCCAGATCATGACAACTTGTTCATTCCTCAAAGGAATGGTTCTGGGACATCATTCACCAAAAAAGGGAAAAAAAAACGTTTTTTATTTGTTCTGTTGAAGACAAAATTCGATAGTTTGAAGAATTTAGAAAGCAAATTTTAGGGTGAACTATCGCTTTAAGAGGAATATATACTGCAGTGTGGATGCAATAGTGAGGGCGCTTATCTGAGCATCAATAACAGAAATGCTGTAATCATAGTTTCAATATTTGGCAACAGTCCCTCCCTGTGTTGAGCATTACAGTATCCCGACTCCGGTTTGTGCAAAAAGACGCTGTCTTATTCTAAGGAATTCTGTAACATATGTTGCAATGATCATAACATCAAAACAGGAAGTTAAGGACGAGGTCATGAGTCATCATCATCCCATACATGCCAAATGTCAAGGTTCCACTAGAAAAAAAATCTTCTCTATGGCAGTCTTAATCAGTTAACGGTGGGTAATAACCGTGATAATGTACGACCCATGCAAACTTCTCTAACCACTGTCTTTTATGAGCGTCTTTATATTTCGCTAGCGGCCCATGTGGGGATTGTGGGAAAGGGAGCAGTGCCGGTGCCTGCCAGAACACCGTTCTGGTGCGTCCCTGGTGGGTGGTCCTCCCTACCCAGAGGGAAAACTCCTGTTAATGACTGAATATGTGAGCTTTAATCAAATCCCTTTCCTGAGAGGATTCAATTAGACGCGGGAGATCTCTGCCTTCTGCAATCTAATAAACAGCATGCATCCTGCACCCTGGCATCGATGCAACGCAGTCCAATGAAGGCCACAAATATGGCAGGGCAAACAAAGCCCCCCTTGTGCAGGGCCGAGAGGAACGCTCTGCTTACACTGTTTTCTGAGCTTGTTCTTATCTGATGCGTGGCGAGGAAAGGTTAAGGTGAACTATTGTTGCTGTACAGTGATACAGTATCACAGAGAGCCAGACCGATGGCAGGTCCCAAAGCGCTCTTGTGGCACCTTCGTGGAAACAAACTAAACAGCACTGAGGAGCTAAATAAAGGAGAAAATCTAGAATGATGTTCTTAAGATTCAGATAAGGCTATATAGGAAATGGCAAAAGGGAAAGGCGTTTATAGGCAGCGTTTATTAGTTTTAGCTCATGACACAGCAACATTACTCTAACCAATCACAGAGCCTGGGGATCTCTGACTGACCAATAGTAGACGGGGGAGTGAAACCTGTTTGAAAATAATTGTTAATTTTGCAATGGAAATCGAATATGATGACAACACGACCTTATTTTCACCATTAAAAAGTGCCACAAGACCAAAATTAAAAATGTTTCAGGCAGCCAACAAAAATATAAACTCACTCCCTGAGGAAACAGGTGTCTTTCATCACCTCAAACGTCACGTGACATCATTTCCATGCTTGACAGTGAGCACAAAACAGACCTTGGATATGAAGTCTGAAAAAGCACAGTGTGTTAAATAATGCATTTTGGTACTTTAAACAAACGATGCAATGTTTTTTGGGGAACTATTGTTTTTAAATATTATTTTATAATACTTTAATATTGATATAACACCATGATAAAATTATATTCGTAAAGAGAAGATCTGCATAGTGTAATTGTCCCTTTAGTAACCAAAAAATGTCAGCGTTTCGATCAGAAGATCTTTGTTAGGCATCAACTGAAATATGCCTGACGAAGATCTTCTGATCACACGTTGCCTTTTTTAATGACATTCTTTTGTAAATAAAGGGACAATTACAGTGTGCAGATCTTCGCTTTATTATCGGATGTACTTTTTGGTCCAGCACCTGAGACCTGACTGAACCACTTTGGATGTGCGTACTTCGTTCTCTTCTATAAAAATGATTTTCATAACAAGCATTCCGGTCAAATTTCCTACAAGGTAAACCTACCAGCATTGCAGAATATATTTACTTTTCATACTGTAGATTTAAAGGTACAATGTGTCATTTTTTTGGAGGATTTATTGACAGAAATACAACATAACTATGTCTTCAGAGGTGTATAAAAAACTTTCCATAGTGAAGCGTTATGTTTTTAATATCTTAGAATGAGCTATTTCTGTCTACAAACACCGCGGGTCCCCTTATGGAATTCGGCATGTTGGTTCTACAGTAGCCCTAAATGGACAAACTGCTCCACAAAGTGCGTATTGTAAATACGTTATCTCCTTCAGCTAAGCAGCAAAAACGTGAAGACATCTTAGTCCTGTGTCAGGCGGCGTAGTGGAGTGTGCCACTGGTTGCAATTCACAACCTCACCACTAGAATCCTGCTAAAATCTCCACATATGTTTTTTAACGACGATGACTTTTTCAGTCATTTTTCATATCTATAGAAAATACTTAAAAGGAAGAATATGACTAGTATTGACCAGTGTGATTTTTTGTTTTCTTTAGTTTAACAGAGGATTGTATTCAAAAATGTGCATGCAATTCACACTGTTTAAACTGTGCAATGGATTTCCTTGCTGTTCCAAGGGTTGTTGCAGAGTAGTTACAGAGCGGATGAAAGCGGAGCCGCAATTCTTGTGTCACGTTCTTGGCAGCGGTGGGCGGAGGGAGAAACACAGACTCCCTAAACAATCCTCTCCCTGTATAGGCCCCACCTAAGCCATGACCTCACAGTCCTGGAGACCTTCTTTCTAATCTTTAGTGGAGTTTACAGAAAGCCTTCATTTCTTCTCTCTCTTTGCCTCCCTCTTGCTCTCTGGCAACTACATTTAATGAAACAACATTATTACATTTAATGAAGAAAATGTGAGAGGCGTTTGACCGTGCTAAACTCGTCACCACAATGCTAGGGTGGTTTGAGTAAATGATGGTTGCTTACCAGCTCATATTAAAAAGCCCACTCTCAGTTCTCTAATGTGGGATATAGATAAAGTCTCTCCTTCAGTGGAAGCTTATGAGATTTTTTTCTATGTCCCTCTAAACACAGCCTAAACTTGCTATAGTCTTTTAAAGGAATAGTTCACCCGAAAAAGCCATCATTTACTCATGCCATAGGTGTACATAAAGTTATTTCTTAGCCAAACACAAAGAGGAGTTATGATAATCCAAACCCTGGCTCTTGTTATGGCATTATAATGTTCCATTGAAGCTCAACAAAAGCGCAACCATGCATTATAAAAGTAATCCACACGGGATACAAAATGTCTTATGAAACGAAACGAAAAAATTGTAAGCAAAACCAATTTATACTTTAAGCTTATTTAGTAATAATTGGAGGAAAACATACATAACTATAGTAATACAAAATGGCTGCACATTGGCTTCACGAATATCAACTTTTGAATCTCATTGGTTTTTGTGGTCATGAGACACGCAACAATCACTGAGATTCAAAAGATGACATTTGAATAAATTACATATTTATCTTGTATAAATTAAAGTGAGTATATTATGGGATACATTTAATTTTGGGGTAAACTATTCCTTTAACTGGTTTAAGAGGGGTTTGGGGTAAATTCCACATTTCACACTGGTTAAAGCTGGCCTTGTAAACAGGATTCTAAAAAATTTACTAGAAAAATATCTTTAAGAAGTGTCACCTCTCCTGGACAAACTGCATAATGTGAGTCCATAGTAGTCACATATCAACTTTACTAGCTATGTCTGCCCATTATTGCAGCCAAGACTAACACAGAAGAATTAAGTAAAAGACTTGAAAAAAGCTTGAAGAACTTCAACACCCCTTAAATAAAACATGTTATGCACATGGACGGCTGCCTGTTCTGCACAACCGCAACATCAAATCAACCCGATTTCCATTAAGAAGACAAGGTCTTTTTCAAAAACTCTCTTTCATAGAATGAAGGTTATGCCATCTGGTAGTTTGTTTGTTCCTATGACAAGCTGAGTGGATTATTCAGCTGTAGAGCGTATGAAAGCACACACACATATGACTGTGTATTATGCAGGTCTAATGTCTTTAAAAAGGATTGTGTTTAGGTACGTGTTTGTTCTCGTGTGACAGGCTGCGATCACGACGGTGTGTTTAAGGAGCTTGTGTGAAAATATGTGTGTGTACACTAACTTGTGGGGACATTTTTCAGGTCCCCAGGAGGAAAAAACAGGTTATAAATCATACAGAATGATATTTATAGAAAACAAAATAAAAATGCAGAAAGGTTTATGTGATTATGAATTTTAGGTGTTGGGGTAGGGTTCGGGGATAAAATATATCATAAGCCTGATATAAAATCAATGGAAGTCTGTGGAATGTCCCCATAAAACAACCAGTGAAACCAGTGCGTGTGTACACATTCAGGCGGGGCAAAATTGTCCTCAAAACTGAGCTATATCTTACAAAAGTTTTCTTTAGGGATGTTTAAAAATAGTTTATTTTAGGGTTGAGGTATGGTTAGTCAAAAGTAAATATAATTAATATTCAATAAATGTTTTCTTTTAAGTAAGTAAAGTGTGTGTGAGGGTTTGAGGTAGAACTGAGTGCTGCTGATATGGACAGGTCTCTTTGAACACACCCACCAAAATAACAATAGAGATTAGCATGACTGCAGTGTAGAGGAGGCCCAAGCAAGGGTTTCAGCACAGAATACAGCCCACACAGCATGAGGACACAATACACCGGACAACTTGATCACAATGCAAACGTCTGGCAACAACGCCAAACCGCTACAGGATTTTGTAAGATTATATGGCAAAATCTTGGACGAGATCAGCCTTTGTTCGGCTATGAGATTAAAATCCACAATCAAACTACACATAAGTCATTCAATAAAAGGTGCCTGAAATGTGATACAAGCTTCAGACTCACAAGATGTTTTGTTCAATGGAGCTATTCTTACACAGCCCTTTTGGGGGACTCTTAAAGGAACAGTTCACCCCAAATCTGTCATCATTAACTCAAACACACTTTATAAATAATAGTGTAAATCAATAAATCAATCTGAGAAATAAGACACAGATTTATGTTATAAAACAAAAGTTGCATTATTATGCACACCATGAAACAGAAATAACAACTTTTAAATAAATGGATGGATTCACCAATATATTACAGACTAGTAGACTAGTAAACACAAATTCATGTTCTTAATAATTCAAATGCATATTGGGGATGTTGTTTACTTCATAAACCTGTATAAATCTAGAAATAAGATACAAATATATTTATAGGGATTAATATGAGTTCGTGTTTTAAACGGAGAGTTCACCAAAAATGAAAATTCTGTCATTATTTACTCACCCTCATGTCATTTCAAATCTATATGACTTTCTTCTGCAGAACACAAGAGAAGATATTTTGAAAAATGCCGGTAATCAAACAACACTGGCTCCCATTAACTTCCATTGTAATGACACAAAACCACCGAGTCATTTCTAAAAAAATCTTCATATGTTCCAAAGAACAACAACAGTCATATACAGTTTCCGAATGACATCAATAAACGATGACATCCTGTTTAATTTGTATAACCTGCACATTCAGATATTGTCTTATAATCCATTAAACCTAAATAATCACACGACAGGGAACAAAGGCGCGAGAGAGGGGAGTGATGAGGGAGAAAAAAAATTGCTGACATTTTTTCCAGAACATGCAGTCTTCTGCCCAAGTCTTCAAAGCAAAGGCAAACAGAGAGCGTCCTGTGTACTGATGTGTACCTGGTTTATACAGAACCACAGCAAACCAGATTTATTTACTGCCCCAAACATGTTTAAAGCTACAGTATATTGAATGTCTTACTGTTTTTTCAATCACAGATTCTTGTGTTAGTGCTTGAAAGAAGGAACATCAAGAGTTGACTTGTTTGCAGTTTTTTTCTGCCGAGTCTACTTCCTCTGTGCATTGCATTGACCCATATCGCACTAATGGCTTTGAGCTTGACTATGTAAACACATTTCGTTCAAACATGACATGCAAGAAGACTGAAGCATTAGTTTCCCCACTTTCAGTAACATGCTAATGGATAATAAATGTGAGTTATTTAACTGCCCTCTTTTTGGTGCACCACAACCTATGAGCAAGAAAATACAGAAGCAGGCCCCCCCCAAAAAAACTAGATGCATTTGATCTGAAAGTGCAGGAAAATTACAGGGTAAGTTCACCCAAAAAAATGTAATCTGTCATCATTTACTCACCTCACCCTCTTGTCATTTCAACCCGAAACAAGATATTTTGAAGAGTATGAATAACCAGAACAGGGCAGCGTCCATTCACTTCTATTGTATACTGTAGACACAAAACCAATGCAAGTCAATGGGTACCGTCGTTGTTCGATTAGCAACATTCTTCAAAAAATCTTCTGTTCTGCAGAACAAATAAAGTCATACAGGTTTGAAATGAAAAGAGGTTGAGTAAATGATGATGGAGTTTTCATTTGGGGTGAACTATCTCTTTAAGGGCGGTAATGATTATAATCAGCGTATAAACAGAATCTTTCCCAAAGATTTTCTTTGGAAACCCGTTTATTTCCCACTACAATTGGTAATAATAAACAAGAAGTGTTGGCGTTCCAGACGGCAACACCTCTGAATACATGTCCAGGTGGCGTATGACAGCTGAAAGCTTTTCATTATTTTTGTATTGAATCTGGAACATACCCATGTCAGTTAAAAAATAGAAAAGTGTCTCAGACATGTTATATTGTCTTATCTGATGAGTGTCGAGGGTGGCTATTTCTTTTCAGTGCAAAGATAAACATCACGCTCTTAAACATTTGGTCAGATGGTGTATTGAAAGCACACAGATGCTTCAGTGTGGGCGCCAGCAAATGTTGATGACGTGCTGCGCTGGAGCCAAAGGTGCCCTACGGTGCGCTTTAGGCCAGTGAACAGAACAGTGTTGCCGTTATCTGATCAAGGGCCCCGGCGGGGCCCGTACAGCGAGCGAAACTGAATGGGGGAGGGGGGCAATTTCTGCTCCATTAAGATTGCATGCAAGAGGCCCCATACCACTCTGCAGTGAGGGGGCTTCTCAACCAAAATGCTTTCAAGAGCCTTTCATCTGCGATCACCCTGCACAACACAAACACGCAGAAGAGACTCATATACCTAAGTACACTCAGCAAGCGGTTGAGATTAATGTCAAACTAAAACAATGACGATCTATAATATCTTGACACTGGAAGCACACTAAAGGGTTGATGTTGGCAGGGGTGAAAATAGCGTCACGAAGGAAAATGACTCGGAGTTGAGGGAACGAGAGAGAGCGAAGTTACCTTGAGTCTTTAATACTGTGCCAGGGTGGCTCCTTCAATGCCGGTCGATGGGTCAGGTCTAACAGAGGCGTGCATTTAAAGTGAATAGCAGTGAAAACAGAATATGTACAGCGGTGGAGCTTGGAAATAAAATCCATTTCTACGTAAAGCCAGAACACAAGCACTTTAGAGTCGGATCAAGGCCTCTGGGGTTATGCAACAGACCTTCCGAAAGAACAAAGGGGCTTGCCAATGTTTTCACAGTATTGGTTCACTACAGCTCTTAGCCGTTCGTGACATCATAACACTGCGGATATGTCTGTGATAACACTCTTAAGATTGAGCAAATCCACAGCAGACTCTAACCGATAGATTTATGTTCCCTTCACAACTGGTGCAGCTAGTTGCACTTGACTGGTCGCATCACTCCTTATATCCAGATTTCCGCCTAACCAACTATGAAACGAATTTCATTGAGAATCAACTTGGGTACAATGAATGGTATATTGATATGTGCTTTAGTACAGAATGATTGCTATATTTATGTGCCATGACATCTATAAAAGTAATGAAAAAAGACACATATCTTTAATAGAGGTTCTACTCTCACTCAAACAGAGAATACATAATCATATTCAATTTTTTATCATTGTTATCAAAATGAAGAAGAAACACAACAAATAAACATTTTCTGCATTAGATGTACATATTTTAAGTGTGTAAAGATTTATTTGCAGAATACCTACTGTCCATACAATGGAAGAAAATGGGGTCCAGTGTTGTTTGGTTGACGACATTCTTCGAAATATCTTTTTTTTCTTTACTACGGTATAACCTTAGGTCTTTTAGTGTTTTTCTCTCTGGCTATATTTTGTCCACTTGTTGCTCATGTTTTCAGATTTCAAAGCATCATGAATCCCGAGGCTGCAGGGAAATCAATATGGAGCACCTGTTGAGATACAGCACAGCAACCGACCAAACCTCCAATTTACCAAGATAAATCACCACAAGAGCACTGAAAATAAATGGCTCTCTAGTCAAAGCTCATGGATCGAATTCACTTAACTTCACTTCACATTTTTTCTTCTTACAAGCCACGTTCAGGCAGCCCAAGGCATCGACTGCCTTTCGTGTACTGCACCGAGCGTATTTGTTCGAGGAAAGAAAGAGCATCAAGACTGCTTTTGAAGTAACCAGCTATGATGTGCAAGGTTTCTTTTGTCCATGTTAAGAGTCATAAATGGTTTCCTCATAAGGATGTGGTCAGTTTCTGTCATCCTACATTTAAAACACTAGACTGTACTTGAGGGAGCGCGGACTTTTTATTTGTCCCACAACAAACACTGAATAATGGCCTTGTCTTTTGCTTTATCCGAGTGACGACAAGCGCTGGGTAAACGCCTGAAGATTTTCAGTCATGTGGTGAATCTTAACAATCTCAACTCTTTAAAAAGCTCCTTCAATCGAATAGGGGTCTGCAGAATGACAATAGTTTGACTACAGCTTGATTGAAGAATAGCAGAGAAAAACGCAGTCATGAGACGGCATTAGCATCTCCAAAATATGTTGCTGCCCACAAGCTACCAATTAAACAAACAATGAATATGTTTAGTGCACAGGACTTCATGGGGTGATCGTATCACCCCATTCATCACCGGATAGTCTTGTGAGGACTCGATCTGTACGATCACGCTTTCGGAAAATCGCTTTTCTGCTCCACTCCACTTCTGTCAGCTGATTAAATGGAGGTCAGGCTGTGTTTTGGATGAAAAAAGCCACAATGTATTATAAACTGTAATTATTTGAAAATTGAAACGTTCAACTTTTATTTCTTCAGTTATATGGGTATTATAGATTCAAACACATGCGCACACACCCTTTGGCAAGCTGTGCTAAAGAGAGCGAGCCACAGGCTGTGGGCTTCAAGCCATAGAAGCCAAGCACAACCACACAATACTGAATATCTGTAATGAAACCCAGACCAGAGCACAAAACACCACAGTATAGGACATAACAGCTTGAGTGAGCAGCTAAACTGAAAAAAAAACTGAATTTTCTTTTTTACAGATTTTCCACTTGTCAAAAAACTTGAATTTTATGGAATTTTACTGTTTTTATAGATTTCCATAATTTTAAAATACGGGCAACAACCGTAAAATTACAAATGCAAATTTACAAGAAAAATGGGGAAAATCAGATGCCGGAAAATGTTCGTTTGTTTTACAGGATTTTTTGTTACAGTTTATTTTTGAAAATACATTTAAAAAAAATGTAAATAACAGAAAGACTATTATACAAGAAACGCGGAGAAAACATTTCATTTTACAGTGAAATATTTTTTGTCACCCCAGTTGCCACAGGATTTGTTTTACAGTGTATGTAAATAATATTTATCTATGTATACTGTTATACTGAGTCACGTTTCCAATGCACATTATTGTCCTTTTTGTTGATGTGATTGCTTTTATTGTTTACAATTTTCAAGAAATGCAGATATGAATAGATACATTAAAAAATTTGCTTTATTCCATGTAAAGCTTCTTTGATCTCATAATGCTAAACAACAACCAATGTTTTATTAGACTTTTATATTTAACAAACTTTCAGTAACACAAGTAAATGACCTCAATGCAGATCTTCTACAGTTTATTCAACCAACAAGCACACCAGGGTTGTTGGAGTAAGGCATCTTTGCTGTTGTGTAAATGGGTCTGTACTATAAAACAATTACATTTTGTTCTCCAAATTTCTTATAGAAATATAAGTTGAAGCACATACTGTCAAACTTGACATTTTACACCCATTTAAATAAAAAGAATAATTTGCACAGCTGTCTATGAGTCAACACATGATCTCTTCATATAAACACAAAACATTTACATACCTAAAACCCATGTAAACTACTGCCTTCATTTTTTTATATTTTAACCAACACTTTCTGAAAACAGAGAACATAACCTCTGCTTGCATACTTCCATGTGGTATTTTCCACTGGAGAGGCTCTTTGTCCACAGCCTTTGTTGTCAGTAAATAGGGGCTGTTACCAGGTATCAACGGAAGCTTTGGTGGTGGTGACACGACATTAGATCTCACCTGCCGACGGCACCAGAACAAGGGCTGCTTGTTCAGCCATGCAACGACAGCATTCAGACATCTGTTATATATTTCAAATGCCAATAACATTCGGACACTGTAATTTTCTAAAGTAACTGTCAGAAGTACCCTTTGATACTTCACCGCAAAGCTGATATTGTAAGTGACACAAATTTTGCACATCCCCCTAGACTGCTTTGATTTGAGGCTTGGTTGCGTCATGAATTAATTAACAGACATGCCACAAACAGATGCCCCCGCTTCGGATGGCCCGGTGCGCAATTCCCAACATCTGCTTCCAGGCATTACATGAAATCTATGTTTCTCTATTGGGAGAGGGTACATCGGGAGAATCATGTTTCTTTGACATTCTTTTTCTCTTTGACAATCATGTTTCTTTGACATGCTACAGACAAGGGTTTGGGAGTTCCCGCTAAGGTCTGGGGAGGGTCAAAGTTGGAGAACTGGCCCGAGTCGGAACGTTATGAAACACAGAGACGCACAGCTGTTTCTGGACAGTCTCCCACAGTTGTGCCACGGCAACCCACTAATCTCCTTACATATCTGCCGCTCATGCCAGACGGAACCCATCCAGAGGTACAGCCACATCTGGTGGAACCAAACAGTGGAATGATTTTGGCTTGCGCTGCGAGAAGCACGGGTCAGGGGCCCAGACGAGGGTCTGACGGCACTGCAGGGAGGGCAGGGGAGGGGGTGGAGCCGTGATGAGATAATCAAAAATCAAACAATGGCCCCACGTTATCAACCCAACCCCCTACTTACCGCATAGAAACTTCTGACGTGAACTGTCACAGGAGTTAAAGGGGTCATATGGCGAGAATACGTGTTTTTTACAGTCTTTGGTGTGTTATAAGTTGTCCATTGGACACGAAAAACTGCAAAAATGTAAGTGTCGGAAAAAGATGCATTCTATCTAAAAGCGAATGCTCACCCAGACCTGCCTGAAACGCCTCGTGTAACCACACCCCCACAAATCTACATCAGTTCATGGTATGATATGACTAAGACCGCCCAAATGTATACGCAAGTAAGGTGGGCGTACCTGTCAGTACAATTGCTTTGGAACCTGATGTTCACATATGGTAAGAGGCATTACATTTACATCACACGCTTGCAGTATTCCACCAATCACTACGCACTGGTTAACTGGCCAATCATAGCACACCTCGCTTTCAGAGCGATGAGCTTTGTAAAAAATCTGCGCGTTTCAAAGAGGCGGGGCAAAGATATAGGAGATATATAGGAGATATAAACATGCACGGTATGTGGAAAATACTGCGTTTTTTAACCTTAAATCGTGTATACACATTGCATTACATCTAAAACATACCATAATATTTATTTTAGCCGTGTCATTTGACCCCTTTAATGCACATTAACGATCTTTCACAAATGTATGATACTGTATTATAGGCTGTAGTTATGCACCTACAAAGGATTCATTTGGGAATTTGCAAACCTCAGACAGCTGTATGCAATCATTCGGAGAGCATGATACGAATAACAAGTCATTTCATATCCAAGGCCATATGGATTCACTGAAAGTCAGCAATCTTTTCCAGGAAGTCCATTCTTTATCACCAGTGTTCTGAACACGCATGTATAGACATACCACACACACATACTCTACTTTGCTATATTCTCTAACCTATTTGCTATATTCTCTAACCTATGCGATATTTATCTCGCTCTCACCTTCCCTGCAAATAAAACATATGGGAGCTATTTGCATCTAGTTCTAAGCCCTCACTTCACTCTATATTTGCTTTGGAGAATCTCCACACTCGACCTGATTTTGCCAAGTGGTTGATGTCCTCAGGACAACATATTTTGTTGACCTAAGGACAACATTTTTATAATTTAAACCTAAACCTAAACCCACACCAAACCCCAACCATAACTTTCCCCTAAAATCAGTGGGAAATGATAAGTGAAAAATAATGGTCTAGAAGCACCTAATCCTGATTGGAAGATTACATTTCAAATAAACTGTAAACTTATTTCTGAAATCTGATTGGTTGATTTAAATGTTGTCCCAGGGTCAACATGATGCTGTCCTAAGGATATCAACCACTTGGCAAAAACAGGAGAGCCAATCTCCACAGAACTGCCTTATTGTTGCACTGTTTTTTTACAACAGAGCGAGGGTTTGAGACCCAGTGTATGAATTCAAGCACATCAAGCTACTTGCAATCGGCAGACGCTTTTATCCAAAACGGCGTACAATACACCTGGGAATTGAACCTGTGTCTTTGGCATTCCTATAGTAGCATCTTCTACAAGTTCAAGCAAATGTTCCCTCAGTTTTTATACTCATGAAGCCATTATCTTCACAAGGACATAAAGAGTATTGTCAAGTTGTGATGCAACAGTCTTGTTCAGGATTTCAGTTCACGGCAAGCTGTTTTGTATACACATACTGTAAAAAATAAACCTACGTAATCCATAGAATTTGTGTGTAATGTGTAACCTTGATGACGTATTTTCGACAGTCTCTTCGCACACAAAGCTTCGTGATTGGGTCTGTAAAATGTCCTTGTTGTAGAATTTGAAGTTGTACTCTAACAAAGAAAACCAAATTTTTTGGAATCCAAGTCTCACAAAAAGCAGAATTACATACAATTGTTTTAAATTACGCACTAATTATTTTTGGGCACCATTCATGTGTAATGGCATATGAATCAAATGTTTAGCTGCAATTGCGAAGAGATTTCCGCTGCGTCTGTGAGATCCCGGTTTTGTAAGCGTGTCTTGGTTGTACGTTTAATCAGGACATGTGGTTGTGGTTTCCCTGGCAACAGAATTTCTGTTAGGTTAGATTCAGTTTGGAGACCTTTTATCAAAGAGAGAATCAAATATGTAGCTAATAAAATGTCTTGAAGCGCACTACCCCTAAAGGTAATTTCTGTGCGCCAAACGAAACAGAAACATGATGATTGTTCTGCAAATGGAAGCAATTTAATCGTCTCATTTTCTGTTGTTTGGACTAACAGATTGTACGACGTTTTAGGAAGTCGGCCTACAAACATACACATGAATGCAGGGATGCAGACATGAATGTTTGGTCAAAGCACTGCAAGCATTCTGAATTCTTCAATTACTGCGTTGATAAACCTCCTGTGCTCGCGACACCAGGGTCATGGATTCGATGACCGGGAATGCACAGACTGATAAAATGTAAACTTCAAATGTAACTTTGGTAAAAAGCGGCTCCCAAATGCATAAACCTAATGCACAACACAAGTGCACAACACAAGCATTGTCTCTGCCAAAAAAACAGATTATAAGAAGATATAATGTATAACATGCTTCAGTTCATCGGGCCTTTCTTGCCTAAATAATTCAGTGATAAGTAGAGTAAAGCCAGTAAGTGCATGTATCACAGGACATGTGACATAAAATAAAACTATAAAGACACAAAAAGGCAACACCATAAAATAGAATTAAACTGACCTAAACCCAATACATGTGTAAATGGATTAGGCGAGAGTGGATTATCGTGGAATGCACAGCTCAAGCGGCTCTTACACAAACTGCAAATGATGACCAGCTGAAAGTGCTCTGAATGATTTATAGAAGCCAACCCACACGAAACACAGCGAAGATGATGCTGATGTAGGAAATGGTAATGGCGTCCGCCGCTGGTCAGCAGACTGGGAGTGGACCGCGGAACAATACGGCCCCGCCTAATGCTTTTATCAGACAGGAAGCGCTCCGGTCTAGAGGTGGCCACAACAAAGCAGCAACAGGAATCTCTCGCACTTAAAATCAGGATGTTATTCTTAGACCTCAGTGCTGGAACTCCACCTATTCTATGACGGAAGGGTATGTGCATTGGAAACCCTCGTGGGGAATATAGGAAAATATCATTTGGGCCATAAAAAACACAAGAAGAATGATGGCAGAAGGGGATGTTATTGATTGGCTGCGTTACGGGTGGATTTCAGGTCAGCCTTGCACATAATCCACAGCAGGCCTGTGGGAGGCCGTGACTCTGACAGGAAACAAGAGCAGCAGATCACAGCTGCCAACGTGTGTGTGAGGCTTAATTCTTATGAGTCAGAGATATCGCAACCCCTGGATCTCAATTTGGATACGCGTGCCAGGGTTGGTAAGGTTCGCTAACACGAAGAATGTCTCCAGGCCTCCGAGAAACAACATGGTGTAACGCACACGTGGAATCGGGGCATTTTTGCAAATTTGTGAATATAAAAAGGGCTTAAGATGCGCTGTCTACGCGCACGTGCGACTCTTGATACCTCTTGACGTTCTACAAAAGCCAAGTTTTGGTGGCTGTTGTTTTTGTTGTACACAAGCGTAAACCTGCAGTATTTGCTTGAGCTCCATCTGACAAACACCGAATGTTTGGTCCCTTTAAGCTTATTGAGATCTCGAGTCAGGAAGACCAAATAAAGGATAAACCCCAAAAGTCCTTTCAAGATTTCAGATTGTGCATTCAGCTCAGGGAGACGCGGATGCTTATCAGGAGACTGCTGGCATCCCGTACGCTCTCTAAAACATAAAAGGTAAACAAAGGACCGAAAGTATTGCCGGTAGTGATGACATCATTTACAGGAAATCAAAGTCTCCTGGCCCCTATACTGAAAAACACAGGGAATGCTTATATCATAAAAGCAAAAGTATCTTAAGGGTAGTAGATTTCCAGACATTTCAGATTATGATTATATTACATTTAAGCACTTGGCAGACATACACTTTATCCAAAGCACTTACAGTGGAAAATGAACCTATGACCTTGGTGTTATTACCGCCAGTGATATCCATACGTACATTTTAATTCCACAAGCCCTCAATGCAACAAAACCCATCCCATCAACGTTTGAGCCGTTGTATTCAGGCCAGGCAAAAATAGCAGCAGTCACACAGATCGGGCCACACCTGCAGTCAGAGACTGGCAGACAGAAGCCGCCTCATGTGGGTCCCTCAGGGTGATGCTTCTCTGACTGGTCTGACGGGGTGACAGGCCTCGGCATGAAGCCAACCTAAAATAATCACACGAGGGACACTGGTGAGGTGATTTGATGTTAATACGCTCTTTACTATTTTACTCTTCTTTAGCGATGCTTGCTTAAGTAAACATCAAGATTACTAACGCTCAATCATTAGATTTGGTGTTTGAACGCAATACTTAACCCAAGAAACTTTGGATGTGCTGGACCATCTGTACTGATGATTCGAACACGCAAGAATCACTTACATTTGTCAAAAATTACACAATTACTATGTGTTTGTAAATAACAAACAGCCAGATAGATTACTCTTGAAGTGAATTTGTACTGCATCGTGACCAAAGCCTGGTAAAATCCAGCAGGAGGAGGACGGAGGGGGTGGTTGTGATTTGTCATGTGTGTCGGGGTAAAGAAGAGTCAAGCCGCCCGTGGACCTAATCTGTGCCACAGCTTAATGGGTTTACGGAGGAATACAGAGCCTAAGAGTTTATAGACATGGGAGGAGTGATCGGATGCATTGTTGCTGGACAGAACTGCGACAAAATAAGACACTTTCAAAGATGTGTTTGATGCTTGCCGGTCCACAAATAGAAAGTCTCACACAATGAACATGCCAGCTTTTCTAAAACAGGATGACAAGGCGAGCATCAAAGGCCACAGTTATGTCTGATCTCTCTTCTCAGGAAATACCAAAGGGAACGCCAGTTTTGCCTCGGGAGGTGGATGTACTCTCAAGGTCTTCTAGTATTTAAAGTTTCAATGAGGATCTTGTTGCGGAACCGCTTCAGTTTGCTTGACATCGACATGTCACACAGTTCAGATCACCTGAGACATCCACCAAGATTAACAAGTGAGGGTTTGGTCGCAGCGACAACAGGGACTTTCAGTAGTTAAACTGGCCATATGTCTCGTGAAGTCTAATTCCTTCAGAGGCTGGTGGTGACAGCAGGTTAAAACCTCCATGTACAGTGCCGTGACTTCTAAAAAGAGGAAAGATTTGAGAGCTTGGGGATAGATAGCGATTTAGACCGGTCGCTGATATCTCTCTATCCTTTCTTCGTATCAGTGCCTGTCAAGCAGTAGAAAAAAAAGAGATCCAGGCCTTTTAATGTCCTGAATGCAAACAGGAAATAAGAATTACTCAACAATACCAGCGAATACAAAAACAGACTGACACGCATCAAATGGAAAAAATGTAGCTACAATGGAAAATCCCTGTGATTATCACCGATCTGTTATCAATTCACAGTTTCAGGAAACAAACACTGACCTCACTCCAACAAAGAAAATGGTGTGAAGTTAATGAAGTTTGGCAAAATCCAACAAAATCTACAGCACATTTACAATCCACAGCAACATTGAAAGAGTTGCACCAAGAAGATATATCTATTTGTGTTTCACTCATTCACACTCAATTACAACATGGCATTTCTGAATAGTAAAGCTTGCCAAGGCAAGTGCTTCTCAAACCTCTTATCTATATATACATTTTTTGTGTGTTAATACCATTTGTGCTTCAAGCATAAAAAATGGTCGGTTGAACACACATTCAGAAGAGGTGTGCTACTTGTTTTGTAAAATGTCAAATGTACAAATGTTGTTTCTTTCTATGAATTTTTTACATTCTCCTGAATACCTCTGCAAAGATGCCCTCATTCTTAACACCCTGATTCAGACAAAGATATGATTTCAGTCAATGCATCTGGCTATCCGCACACACAATCTTAGATCAGATAAAATCATCATATCCTTTTGGTGAAGCCCAATACAACATACCTGGAAACTCGTACGTCAGTTTCCCATAAATGAACTGACGCATAACCACAAATGAACAAAAGAGAAAGGCTTATAGTAAAAAATATGCCACGCAGTAACTTCAGACAGTTCAGAGTCATTAGAAATACTGAGAGTGTTATCTTTAAACCACAAAACATCCGAACATGTTTCTTATCTTTTATTTTCCACTGTCTTGACTCATTCCGAGTCTCTAACATTGTAAAAATGTTAATTACATTTTTTGAAAGGCATGCTCTTCATTGGTCAGTTCAACTTGAAGGGGTATGCTGTGCTCTTATTATTCTACAGTAATTACAGTATGAATGAATCTCTTCATGTGCTGCAAGCTCTGTCCGTGCAAAATAGTCATTGGGGATTAAACATAAAATACAAATGATTTAATAACTTGCAGCTTGAATACAGCCACATATCATGTCATTTATTACTGCGGTTAATGTAGCACAATCCAGAAATGGCAACCAGGATTATGACCCATGTGATTTGCAAATCATTATTTTACAAATCCATCATTATAATGAATAATTAAAGAGACTAAGCCAACTGCGGAAATTGGGGCACAGACCTCTTACCTCTATATTTTCACAAGGGTTTTTGAGTATCTTCATATGTCTTACACCTCTGTGGTTTTTAAATGGACCGTGAAACAGGTGTGCTTCTTCAACCTGCATTTCTGAAGTGAACACATGAAGTCAGCATAGATCCTAGATATCTTTGTTAGTGCACTTTGTTTTGGTGAACAATCCATCAATGCAAATCAATCCACATAAAAAATGTTGTTTTATTGTGATAAAAATGAAACATTCTTGCAATGAAAATTGCTTATATAGTCTTAAAATTAATCAAAAATCGGTGACAGAGAAGCATGTAAAGTATAGCATAACTGTTCTCTTGTGTGTGAACAAATGTATGCTCAACTGTTAGAAGATAGTGAATTGGTCAATGAATATCTGCTATATAAATATACAAGCATTTATTCTAAAAATAACAATGTGATAATAAGAGTGAGTCTGTTATAAAACGTCTTCCTGATGCTTTGTGGGTCAGTGTTACAAAATGTGGGTCATAAACCGAGATGTACTTACTTTTTTCTGTATAAACCAGAAGTGCAAAGCCCACAGTCCTTTAAAATGTGATAAAAGAGGAAGTAGATCTACCACACATTACAAAGAATAATGAATGACTAACCATTCTGACAATGCTGTCGGTGGCATACTGAAGTTTGAGTCTGGGCAAGAATGCAAACGTTTTAGGGGAAATCTTGAAGAACAGTCTGAATATTAGGGAATTATTCATGCATAACACATTCAAACTTAATCTTAATCCTCGTATACTAGTTTGTTGGCCATTGCATTATCATGGTCAAATAGAAATATTTGCGTGAACACTGTAATGTTAGTAAACTATCAGTATTTCGTGCCTATGTAATTCAGACATTTACGTCACACACAAACCTGACTTTGTTGCCTATAAAAACAGGTCCAAGTAGGTTAGTTTCCTCATCCAGGTCAAGATAAAACTGCGGATCGGCAATGACCTGCACATTCAATGCTGCTTCTGTTGCGTGTTTTTGAACGCAAGCGTGCGTGCTTTTGAAAGTTGCTGCATGTCACCCCTCCCTCCTCTGTAGCCGTCCAATGACTACGCGCTAAACGAAATTACGTTTCCTACTATGGCCCAGAGCCTGTTAATGAATATTAAACACGTCCCGTTCCCGTTGCTTAGCTACCTTCCAATAGCGAGGGATGTGTACATGTGTATTAACCACCGTAAGCAGGAGATTTGCGCAACCTCCAATAGCGACAGTAAACTCATGAATATTAATTATATACAGGCGCGTTACGTTGCAACGTGTCTCTCCAATGGCTAACGTGCGGCTTACGAATATTAATAAGCAAACCGTTATCGTAGTAGGATTGGCAAGAGCGCGGTCGGGCCTCTCGAGGAGGGCTGTGGGGGAGGGTCACGTGACGTGTGTACACACACTCTGGAGTTCAGCACCAGTCGATTCGTAGTAAGATCAGCGTCCTCCCCTTTCCAGAACAAGCTTTGACGGACCACAGGCGAGCACACCGCATCCAAGTGTGTTTACTTGACAAATCGGCGCTTTAATCGCTCGCATTTTTGCGTGTTTAATTCCACACGAAGTCCGAGCGGTGCACGTAGCGCTTTGTGAGCTTTTGTCAAAGTATCTGAGGAGAAATGTCAATGGAAATACAGCAGAATCCGATGCCTCCGTAGAGCGTCTCTGTGCCAAGAACTGGTCCTCTGGTGAGTAGGTTAGTCAATATCTCCTTATATTGACTTGTTGTTGAAGTTTGTTTTTGACGTTAAATTTGACCTCGGCGGGAGAGCGCGTTGAAACGTTCACGAGACACTTTTTCAACTCTTCACGGCTCGCCCTGTGACATGTGTGTGACAGTTGAGTCAAATCATCCCGGTTAGACTTCAGCCGTATCCCGCACAAACCAGCACAATTACAGCTCTATTGAGACGTCCAGTCTAATAACTATATCTTAGCAATACTTACTTTTACAGATAAGTTAACTTGTACAGATTTCGCGTAGATGAAAGTCATTTTGAAGATGTTTTCCGTAAAGAGCGCGTGGAAGGGATTTGAACGCCCTGTGAGCATCAACGATGAGTCTGAGTAACTTGTACAGGGTGTAGGCTAACATTACATCTGAACACGGTAACTTCTCCTTTCGACCTGTCAGTTTTAACTTATAATAAAAATGCTGAATGAAAAAAGGCAGAATATTCAGATTTAACTTATGAGCGAATGTGTTTTTATTACCAAGAGCAAGGTGATTAATATGAATAGCGAATTATTTGTAGGGGAAAAAACCGTGATGTTGTCAGTGTAATATTTACATCTTTTTACGTTTCTATAATATACTATATTAAACATAATAAATGTGTTATTTGCTGTGTAAATCCAGTATTATTGAAGTGTGCTTGGTTTTGGTCATGTTGGAAAGGAAGAGCAGGACATTCAGTGCTCTAAATCCATTCAAAACAACAACAACAAAATCCCGAGCAGGTTGTTTATTAGCAGAGGTTTAGTCATACTATCAGGCACACGTTTATGTTGCAATGTAACTGAGTACAGATGATGTTTCTGGGAAGTCGTCCCATTACTTATTACCCCAAACAACCAGAAAGCAGCATTTCCATGGGATCTGTGTCATTCGGGTCTGGTAAGAGAGATTCTGGTGAAGATCGTAGTCATCATGGATGCAGCTGAGAAACGTTCCTCTTTGCCTGAAGACACTAGAGAGTGCTTTACACCCAAGCACGGTCTGGGCTGCCCAGCTGGACATGAGAGGATTACATAACCTGTTATCCAATTTTCTCATAGATGTCAACTTTGATCTGTTCTTTTTGGTCTGTATGCTTCATTGTGTAAGTTTGGTACGTTATCAGATTTGACGGAAAAAGACCGAACTAATGGAAGCCGTTTAAGAACCCCGAAATACTCCCATGAGGTATCTCTATATCCAGTGAGCTCTATGGAGACACGATGTACACGTTCTAAAATGTAAGGCTCGCCCGTGTCGTGCGGCGCGCACCAGCGAGCATAACCAAATCGCGTTAAGCAAATTCTGAATCTGTTTGTCAAATTTGGGAAGCTCACAGCATTTGTCATTCTCCATCGAAGACTGGCTTGCAATAAGCCATGCGTGCCATACACAAAACAGCGAGAGTGTGCGGAGAAACAAAACACGCCTTCCCAAGGGTCAGCCTAGCTGAGGGGATGGCAGGAAGACTTCATTTTCTTTCAGAGGGTACCAGAAAAGTTTTGCTGGCCTTCTTAGACACATCTTCACTGTGTGAAACATGTTAGATAAGTGACCTCATTGTCTGCTGCTTATGACGAATGAATAGCAGGTGAGAATGAATGGTGCTGTGAGCGGATAAAAGGTTGAAACAGGTAGAGTCAGTCGTTAATGAAAGTACATGGCACTGTGGAATGTGAAATTTCTCGGCAGCCTGCCGCAGCACTTGCACTTTCAGTTTAAATACGAGCCAACAGTGGAGTATCCATTTATTTATTTGACTTTCTTATTAAATATTTAGATAAATTCTGAATATTATTTAAATAATTATGAGGTTCATGTTGATATTATCATGGACTCAAGAATGGATATATTGCCATCATTTCTTTTATAAATTGTATTTAATTTTGACATGGTATGCTGTTTTATTTATCATTCTCTGTCACACTGGCGAAGCATTCATGGAATGAACATGCTGCCACCTTTAGATATTATTGTAATCAGTATTGTAAATTGTATATAACTCTTTGGTTAAAAAAAACAAAAAACGATTATCGATGAAAGCTGGCTCTTGATTGACAACGTAACCTTATAATAAAGATTAAGGTTTCATATTTATTTAGTAGGAAATAAGCATGTAAATTAATCTGCAGTTTTTGGTTTCCAACAGAGATATGGGGCAAAATGTTTGTTAGCGTCATTGCTGTGTTGTAATATAAAAGCGGTAAATCCATTGCAACGTTTTTGGTTAACTGAAAATGCTTGTTCCTCAGTTTGCATTCTGTATCTAGCTTGTATCATTGTAGTTGAAACACAGTGAAAAATGTATCACAGCGCCACATGTTCTGACTGTAAAACACTCTCTCCATTTGTTATTCATACCTCAACCCTTACAGCTAGCACGCACAAAGCTCAGAAAATGCAATCATGTGACATCACTCAGCCGATTCTGAGAATTTGCTGTACATTCCAGCTGGGATACGAGGGGTGTGGAGCAGCCCTCCTTACATCCACCCAGAGGATCTCCTTAAAAACTGTCAAGACGTGCAGTTAGCTTCACTCCCCATCTCCCAGATGCACGGTATTAAATACCCATCGCCCAGATGCACGGTCAGCCAAGATGTTGTTTTGTTTGTAAAAGTGAAGTACAATTAATAACCGTGGTTATTTACAGAATGCGGTAGATGGACGTTTACATCTGCGTGTGTGAGCCGCGAGCTGCAGGTGTTACAAAGCCTCTCCAAATGACATGCTTTGGGAGCGTGTAACCTTTTGCACCCTCTCAAGAATGCTTCAAGCTACCGGCCTAGATCATGTTTGGTTATAGTTTATTGACAAGATGCATCAAAGTTTAAAAAACATAATAGACTTTTGATGGACTAATATTACAAAACAACGTCCACTGGCGGAGTAAAGAAGAAACATTTTGTTGCAACTTGCAGCTGAAACTAGAGCTGTGGAAAATAATTGTTTTCACGATGCATCGCGATGCGGACGTAAATTGATTCTGCATCGATGCATATAATGCAATAATCGATTCTTAAAAACGTAAATAAAATATAACACCACACATTGTTGTTTCTGTTAATTATAAAGTACTTTTAAAATATGAATAAAAATGTTTCCTTCGGAAGAAAACGGCAGATACTTCAGATGTACGTATATACACAGTAGGAGACATGGTGGAGGGTGAGCAGCGACACAGCCCTCGTCCCGCTCTGTTTATCACAGTCATGTTCTTCCAGTTAATGCAATGCGTTGCACTATATTGCTAGTTTTCTTTTCAGGAAAAAAGCAGCCTGTTAAGTTTTTATATTTGAATTAACCTTACTCTTACTGAATGAGAGTTAAAGCTGCTACAGAATTTTTTGTTCATTAGGTTGAAACCTCTTGATAATATATTTACTTTGCACTATAAAGGGATTTTGTGTTTACATACTGTTACAATTTGTTTAAAAAGCTGCTAAATAAAATAAGTTGTAAGAGAAAGAGGTTCAATTGTTTGTATATTTTTAATAACAAAAATGGCGGACAAGGTGCATCGAATCGTGAGGCAGATTCACAGCTCTAGCTGAAACGCAGCAATTCTGTGCGTCAGTTGCCATAGTCACAGGAAGAGTTGACAGGAAAATTACTGTTTTGTGAGAGAAATTGAGTGTCAGGTAGTAAATAGGTGTCGTAGGCTTGGCTGCCAGTAGCAGTGAAGTACTTTGGCAAAGATATTTTGTTTTTCGTTTTATTTAAAGGTATTCATGCGGAAAAGCCAGGCATGTTCTTCAAAGCTGACTTTTACACCTGCCCTTTAAAAATGTCCCCACGACTTGGTGTTTTTTTTCTTAACTTGTAGCCAGCAGATCCAGGTCTAGATTCCTTTGCCTGTAAAGAGAACAATGCGGCAGCCCAAGAAAGATCAAAGAACCTTGTGGAGTTCTTTTACCTCCAGATGAGAGTTTAACCTACTGAAGAGGGCTGAGATGATACTGGTAGATATACTGGTTAGACTGTGACATAAAATGCTCGTGCAGACAGAACTGTTTATGCAATAGCAAGTTTTTAACTGTGGTTCGCTGTAGGTGTGTGACTACAAGGTGAAAAGGACAAATGAGAGTTTCCGCCCTCGAGACATACAGGAGCAATCCACGACTGCCTGTCTCCAGGCCAAAACAATTCTGTCTATGGCTCGGTTACGTAAGCCGGCAGAGGAACCCTCACTCAACAGTTATTATTTCTGCCCGGCATCCTCTGAGAAGACTCCAGGTCTACTGCTAAATACATCATGCTGACAAAACCTCAAGGCCAAAGATTTTGTCACAAAGATTGATACATAGTTTATGTTTTAAGGCTTTCGTTGCAAAATAATGTATACTTTTTTATAACTGTAATCTTTAATTCCTGGAGCATCTTGTGTTTTTTGTAGAAATAATTTAATCAGTATTGGAGATTGTGTCCGTAATCAAATCCATGTCTATTTTCATTAGCTTTGAATCTTTCCTTAAACTAGTGTATTCCTATAAAATGACGAAAAGACAAATGTCATTTGCAATTCACTTTCTTTTCTGGAAAACAGGCCAAGCAGTATTAATATCTTATCTGGCATTACACAGTTGTTTTCCACTCATGCGCTCTCTCGGTAACGTTAGAGAGGTAAGGCTACAGCATCCAAGTACCTCGTAGCAAAACAAACCCCTTTGATATGTCTCGCAAAAACTTCCTGTTTGAATAGGAAGCATTCATACACAGGAAAGAAACATCAGTTCTACACACTATTTTCATTTAAATTTGTCAAAATATCTCATTTTGTGTTCAACAAAACAATAAAAACCACTATGCTAGTAAACAATATCCCAGAACTGAAAATTGCTAACATTCTTCCACATTTCTTTCTCTGTGTTCATGGGAACAAAGACATTTATACAGGTTTGAAACAGCCTGAGGGTCAGTAAATGATGACAGAATTTTCATTTTTGGGTGAACTGTTCCTTTAAGACACAAAAATCACAAGTGGGTTATAGTTGGTATGTTTTAAGTAATAGAATAAAAAGTGAAAACATTTAGAGGTTTAAAAAAAACATAGACTTTGAAGCGATGGAACCGGAAGTCCTACAATGCTAACTCGCTTCCGGGGTGTGCATACAAAAATACGTCATCTCTGCGGCTCCCTATTACAGCGTCTACAGCGTTTATGCTCACAGGGCCCTCAGATAAAATAACATTAATGTAATTTGACCAAATACAAATGTCAGGTGAATGTTCCCATTGTCTTTGGATAAGGCGTTAGATAATTCATTCAATGAAACACAATTATGTTGTGACAAATAAACTGCAGTTGGGCTCTTTGCGTGTGCACATGCTATGACCTCATCCTGAACCCTAACCTCACACGAGCATCCACTCCAACTGGGACATGCTACATCTCATCCCGTAAATCTGCACGATTTACAATCCTAGACTTGAATCACGGAAGCCTTTGGTCACAGCATGTGCATTGTCGCTGCCCAACAGGCCTGGATGCTGAGGCGCTTTCATTTGGAATCTGTTGTTATAGAAAGAAGTTTGTCCGCAGTGTCATTCAATATTTCTCCACTTATTTTATAAACTTTAAGCCTCACGAGAATGTACTGAGATTTTTTAGAAAACCCTTCTTTTTGCTGTCTAGTGCAACAAATTATCAGTTTTCTTAAATAGCTTTCAAGTAGTACAATAAATGTTTTCTACATACAAAAGTTTTTGTACATTTTACAAATGCATGAGATCTTGGTCATACCAAAAAGAGACCAGAAACAGATGTTTTTTTTGTGTAAAGTTGGTCAGCCCCCTCAAAGGGGCCCTGATGTATTCCAGAAAATGTTCATTTTTGTTGTTTGCTGGTCAATCTATAGTAACATGTCTGAATTAATGCAAGCATATAGTGTAATACGGTCATATCAGATGTTTACAAAACAGTAAAACATTTACCTCTAAATAATTGTAAATTATTTCGCTGGGTAAATCTGATTTTGCTACCAGGGATGGATTACTGACCGGGCCAATGGGGCCCTTGACTGCCATGAGCCTGAGGGGGCCCTGGGCTTTAAGGTTGTGCCATCCAGTTCGGTACAGAGAACCCAACAACAATGAAAGCAAATGTTTATTTATGTTTAATATATGGGTCCCGTAGCCTATACAAGGCCTCTGTGGAAACCATGTAAAAAATTAAATGATCAACAAATCATGGCAACATATGTTTTTATGTTACTTTAACTTATTAAATGAAATGTAATTTATTAAAAATTTACTTAATCATTAAATTACAGCACATTTAAATATAATTTTCTGAATCTTTTGCTTGATGATTTGATGTTTACAGACAAGTGTCACAGGGGCATTTTATGGTGAAAAATCTTTTTTTATTTATGTGATGCTTTAAATACGTGTATATTTGAAAGTTTGTTAACTATGTGTGTTACCTAAACCTTAATTTGGTCCATTGTTGATTTTTCGCTGTGTAGAGAATATTTGACTTCTATAAACCTTGTACAGATTATTTTTAGCGTAGCGCAGGCAGTTGATGCAGAGTGAGAACAGTTTTAATATTCATTATCATCTTAACTTTCACTTTCTATAACTGGGAATACGCATGGAAAGAACTGAAAAATTGTGGGAGGGGGGCTTTGAAGGAACTGGCCCGGTGCCCTTCGAAGTAATAATCCGTCCCTGGTTGCCACAACGTTTTGTCAACTGTTCATAGCACACAAGATCATCTTTTATCCATTTTTATTTTCCAAAATTAAAACCTTGCATTAATACAAGTGTTCTGTCTTACAGCTGATTCAGACAAACACAGTGGACACCTTTGGAAGTCTAGCAATGTGGAGCTGCATGGTTTACAATGAGACAGACGACAGCGTGGACCTCAGGCTCTGCCAGGACTTTGGACTCATCCTGTCAGTCTTCTCTCTGGTGTACCTCATCGTATGCTTTCCAGTGGGGCTTTGCTACAATGCCTTGCTGGTGGTGGTCAACCTTTCCAACAAGGTCACCATGACCATGCCCGACGTCTACTTTGTGAACATAGCCATCGCTGGCCTGGTGCTCAACCTTGTGGCTCCGGTGGAGCTGCTGGGTCCCAGTTTTACGCGCTGGCCCATGTGGGAGTACAACAATGAGATCTACATCACCCTCCTGATCCTCTTTAACATTTCTTCCCTGGTCATCATGTACTCCACCACCTTGCTCAGTCTGGACTACTACATCGAGCGGGCTCTTCCACGCACCTATATGTCCAGCGTGTACAACACCAAGCACGTCTGCGGCTTCATCTGGGGCGGTGCTGTGCTCACAAGCTTCTCTTCGCTGCTGTTCTACGTGTGCAACCACGTCTCCACCAAGATCGTCGAGTGCACCAAGATGCAGAACAAGGAAGCCGCCGACGCGATCATGATGTTTATCGGGTACGTGGTGCCGGCGGTGGCCGTGCTTTATGCGTTAGTGCTGATCCTCCGCATCAGGAAGGAGTCCACCCCTTTGGACCAGGACTCTGGGCGGCTCGATCCCTCAATCCACAGGTTGCTGCTGGCCTCTGTGTGCATGCAGTTTCTGCTGTGGACTCCGTATTACATGACCTTACTGGTGCACACAGTGGCCGAGGCTCCTGCGAGCCATTCAAACAGGCACCACAAAATCACGTACTTCTTTCTGAGACGTTTAGCCGAACTGCTAGCGTTCTGTAGCAGCTTTGCTATTCCCCTCATGTACAGGCAAATGAACAAGAACTTCTCCCATAAACTCCAGCGGCTTCTAAAGAGGCTGCATTGCGGGGACCAGTCATGTCCCCACGAACGGACTGCAATCCAGCAGGTGGTCACATGAGGACTCCTGTCCAATCTCTCACTGGCACTTACTACGAAAGCCACGGAAGTCGAGCCAGCGCATGAACCTGGATATATTGTGTCCTGAAAGGAAGTATTTTGCTCACCACAAGGAGTGGAATGTGTCTCTGTGAAAATGTGGAACCTCTGTAACTCTTAACAACTTAACTTTATTTGTCCATCTCTGCGGTGAATGGGCAACCAAGAAGAAACCACTAAGTGCTGTTTTTGTGTAAGCTATGTCTGTTCTTTGGAACTTGAGTTCCTGGGGAAGCGTCAGCCCATCTATTGTCCCTTTTGGTGGATGAGGGAAAGTTGAACTCGTTTGTAATCTGTTACAGGATACGCTGCAGAGCCTTTTAATGGGATGCTTTTAGACCAATCCGTTCCCTTTTAGCTCAAGGCCATATTTCGCTCCAGGCATTCTCTGTTGTGATCCACAGCTTCATAAGCTCTTCAGTCTGGATTGAGTTTTCTGGTCACACTTTCCATAAAAACTCAATGGTAGATGCTAGTAAACACAATATAATTACCTCAATTTCACACACCAACGGGCATTACATTGGAACGGTCTAAACAACTTTTATAACACCCAGAAATACCCAGTGAGACTGATGTCAGGGTGCGGGGAAGGTGCGAGTCTGTTTTTGTTTTGTGGGTATGTTTCTGAGTGCTTGCTGCTAAGGTGATCATTACTGCACAGCTGCTCAGCCATTTTGTTCCCATCATTTTAAGATAAAGAAATAAATAAATCTGTATAGCTAACTGAGAAGAAGCTTAAGAAAATATCCAGGTTTTAGGTCAGCTAGTTAGAGTTTTAATCTATGTCATTCGTCTGCTACTTTAATTATTATGTGTGCACCATAAGAAAGTTATTTGCTCAAATGTTTGAGGATCCAGTTGTCCAGTTAATCATTATTTGGATAGCGAACAAAGTTCTGTTGATACAGTTCTAAAGTTCTATTGAAACATTTTTGAAAGCAAACAAGAGATTTGATTGGCAGTGACGGCTTTATGAAAGTAGATTATAATGTAAAACCATTACAATTTGTGCTGTATTGAACATAATCAATGATTTGTCAAAATATTGATTGGACTTCTATCTTCACACATTAAGAAAAAAAAATTCTGTGCACGCATACAAAAGAAACCTTTATTGAGATTAGTTTGCATGAAAGGTTTTATTGTATGCATATATAGAACGATATGCATAAATGCTCCCAAAGTGGGAGAATATCTTTTCCAGGAAATAATTCTCAGAGCGAGGATAAGGAATAGCACCGTTTAAGCTAGTAAATGGCATGTCATTATGAAAAATGTCTTTTATTTTCTTGGCGCTAAGCCGGTTGATGCAAAATGAGTATTTTGGAAAGAAAGCACTGTATGGGAGCGAAGGAGTGCAAAGTAACATTGAAATCCACTCATCTGAGCAAGGGAAAGAATGTATTTCAAGTCATGAAGGGGATTAAAAACGATTAACCCTCAATCATTAATGTGGAAATGGCAATTTAACGGCTGTAATTAACATGCTAATGCCAGTATGTATAATAATAAAAATATGTATATATTGTACTGCAGAGATTTACTGGAAGAAAACAGACATGCCATTTTAGATTACAGTATTATTTTCTCAGAGATTTATTTAGATACTAAAGTGTCTGTCATCCTTTGTCCCATACTGAGTCAAAGACTTGTTCAATAAACTAACATAAATATAAACCTGCTTGACTGTTTCATTGACTGACCACTTCTGACAGCGGCTTTCCGAATGACAAATGAAGCGTGTGTTGGTTTGTATCAGCAAAACAGGTATGCGTGAGTTCATTTATACCAAAGAAAATAAATACGGTTTGTGTTCCAGATATGTTTCTAGCTTAGTGTGAGCCTCAGAATAGTGCCAGGCCCGAGGAGCAAAAACCACACTGAAATGTTCCTTGGCAGAATGGATTTGTTCAGTTGTCCATCTGCAGAACAGCAGGAACCAGACACTGGTACTCTAAAAAGATGTTGTTTGCTTGTCTTTAATTGCCAACTGTCTTATTTTTGGCAAAACACATGTTAGTGCAAATTTTATGTTTAGACACTTCACTAAACCATTCTATTGAGGTTGTATTCTAATCGCTTGTTAAAGGTGAAGTGGGCTATTTGTTTGCCACTAGCGGCACCAAACGTAATTCCAAAAATACATGATCTTCGTCAAGGTTTCCGAAACGTTCCTCCCATCAGAAGCACATCTCCCCCAAACCGTTGGTTGAGTTAACATTTCTATGTGGAACTGAATACAAACAGAGAGGTGTTTGACACTGCCGCTTCATTTTAAGGAAAAGATGACACACTTCGCCTTCAACAATTTTGTTTTTCACTTTATTTTGTTTTCCACATCGTTTACTTGCCATTACATCAATGAGTCAAACATCTTTTAATGTTCTGTTTAAACAGGAGCGCCTTTTCAAACAACAGACTAACCACCATGTTGTAAATGTGTCATGTTGTTAGCCAAGCGTGCTGTTGGTCCAGTGAACCATTTCAAAGATCCTTCACCAAACGATTCACTGAGCTGAGCTTAGACGTTGCAGTGTTGACGCTAGCAGAATAAAAACTCACCTGGGTTTTGTTATATACTGACTCAGTGGGGGCACCTCCAGTCAACAGAGTCAGCAGTATGTGTGCGCGTGTGTGTGTGTGTGTGTGTGTGTGTGTGTTTGTACGCTTGGAACAGAGCGAGTCGGGTCAGAGGAGGAGAAGGTAGACCGAGGGGCCCCGTGCAGGCCGCAGCGCTGTGTGCAGTCTCTTTTAAGTGCCTACGGCGGCTCCAAACCAAGCCACAAAACCCTTGAGAAAGAAGAGCATTCTAGACATTCTGAAAATTGTTTCAGCTTCTTGAACACCCCCGGGGCTGCATATCTGTCGCAACACAACAACAACATTGTCCGATAAAGAACAATAGAAATGTAAGCTTCAGCGCAAATTCAGCCGGGAAGACTCAATCTTACGTCACTTACTAAGTACAGACCTAACCGATCATCACCTACAGTAAGTAGTAATCACTTGGAGTATATTAGATCGCCACTTACCCTTTGTTTGCGTTCGCAGTTGAAGCAGCCGATAATCACCCCCATCCTACCCAACACCACCAGGATGGTCCCTGTCCATAAACCCCAGAGGGGTTGGCTGCGCCCCTGCCTTCATGTTCAGGCAGGAATTCTTGGATGAGAGCTATGGACGGGGCATACACCAAAGAACTATACCATTTACCATATTCGCACCTTGTCGCTGATCAGTTGTCTAATAAATGTTCATTGTCAAGTATTCTTGCCTCCCGAGTCTCTGGTAGAACATGAGTCGGAATGTCATGATGGACACAAGGAAAGTTCAGCGTTATGTGCGATAATACTCACAAAGTGTATTGTCTAGATTTACAGACATGTATGTGTTAGGGAATTACATCTGCACTCAGTCCAACTGATCATGACTGGCCAGATTTGTAATTACTTGGATGAAATTTGAGCTTAACCAAATGGAGGCACCATTGCATTAAGGGCAGCCCTTTAATCTACTTTGAAGAGGAACCTTCATAATCATTTTAGTGCAGTCGTACACCTTCTGTTCAAATATGCATGTTATTTGTTTTATTTTTCAGAAGCATGCATGGTACTGCAATGATTCATGCAACAATTCACATACATGCTAAGTCTGCAAAAGTGTCAAACTCCACATCTGCTCAGCTGTGTTTTTTCTGTTAATAACATCTGTGTAGAATAAACTATACATCTGGATAGAATAAGAAAATAGAAGTGTTGGATGCCACGAATGCCTTTCTCTGTTTATAATTCATGAAGGGCGAGTCAGAACCGAACCGAACGCCACAAGCCATAATCGATATGCCTTCTCTCTCTCTCTCTCTCTCTCTCTCCTTTTACTGCACTACAGCATATTCTTTCAATCATTGGAATTCAACACATGCTTTCTGGAGACAGGTGGACGAGATGCTTGCCTCACCTCCCCCATCAAAACACCCAAGCATCACCCCTCTCTAACAAAGCCACACCTGCATGGTAGTTCCTGTTGTTAAGAGCCCTTTATGTGGGATTGAAAGGCAAACAGAGTTAAGACAAGTGACTGCCGCAGTTCGGCTGATGCTGAAATACCCCACAGCATGTTTGTTTTCCCCTGACCTCACGAAAAAATGACTTCACAGTTTCTTTATTCTATAAAGGCTCTTAATGCTGACATTGAAACTCACCACCACACAGGCAGAATTTATGACAACAGATTTAATCCTGTGCAATCCGTCCCAAATAATGTTGTAACTCCGGACATGAGCTCCATTTAGTGCTAAGAAGACTTTCGAATGTTCTCTGGTCTTGTTTCAAAGTAAACTTGGGTTGAGCTTTACAATTGTTTGGCAGAGCGGCTGAGCCCAGCTTAAAGCAAGACCACCAAGGTTGCGGCACATTTGGTTTGTCGCTTTAAGTTTTTGCTGTTTGACTTGGCGCTCGCCCTAATCTCCCGCAAAAATGAGGACAACGGTTCCTTCACAGGTTTAGGGTCGCACCAGGCAATGCAATTGATTTATTTAATCTCCTGCGAATCATCAGATCCACATAATCACTAAACAGCCCCTTTAACATACAAAAATCCAGACAATCACGACTAGACCCAGTCAAAGTTTTTCTATATAGGTGGCTTGACCTGGTTTCAAAATTGTCAAGTGTCTGAGATTCGACCCCGTTTTGCGAGTGTGAAAATGTAAAAATGGGTCAGGTGCTTTGTATTTGCATGTCTGGTTTACCCAACCCACCTCTTAACTGACAATAACTGAAAAATGGGATGTGGTAATTCAGTCATGGGAGCCAGATTTATATAAGATAATGTTATCCACCAAAAATGTCTATGATGGCACATCAAATGCCTTAGGCGATTACACACTCCCTTTCTCGTTTTGCACCGGCAGAAGGATCTGGCACGAACTGAACGCTTTGATAAATCAGACCCAATGTGGAAAGTCAGTCCCTCCCAGGGTCGATCTTGACGGAGAGGCCCAGACTACAGCAGATGGCTGAAACCCAATCCTCCAAGATCCTGATCCTGCCAGACCAGCTCAGTACTTGCGAATGTACCAAAGTTTTAGAAATACAACAACAATGAAATCCCGGTGTCAGCAGAACGTCTGAATCTGGACCATGGGAACCACACAGGGGAGAGTGGCCAGGTTGGCCATGTTTGACGCTGTGGTTGTGTGGGTTGGGAATGAAAGAAAGTGTCTATAAAACAGTTTACAGAGAGAGGAAGCAAGAATGTCTTTCAACGCTATGCGTTTCTACACTCCTGCAGCACTGCGACAAGCGTGTCTCCGCCACACCACAGGCATGAGGCTCAAAGTCTACAAAACATCATGAAAACATCATCCTGACACTCATCAAACGCACTTTCTAAATGTGTGTGCTTTCCAAAAGTGTTTCCAAAAACGCGTTGACAAAGCGAAGATGGAAAAGACATTTCAAGTTTGCTAAACGGATGTATAAAACCCTGAAGAGACATTTTCAATTCAAATGTATTTGTAATGTAGCAACTTTCACTTTGAGTGCAAAAAAAGTAACTATAGCGTGAGAAACTCACTAAAAATATACAAATACAAACAAAACTGAAAACTATGCGTGTTGTGAAAAAAGAGATAAACACGAAATGAAACAACTTTCCTGCGGAAATCTTTTGCGGGCCCTTAAAACCTTCTGGAGGCCCCCTGGGGGTTCCCGGACCTCAATTTGAAAACCCATCTACTAGGTATATTAAAGTATTGTACTACAGTAGATAGTTTAATTATTAAAGTGCAATGTAATATTCTGTAATATTGACTAAAGTTAATGGAAACACAGTGTGAAATGTAAATGCAGAATAATGTAGTTGTCAAGATCGTCCAAGAGAGAGAACCCAAGCGCATGGGCAGCGGTACAAAAACGTAAACTTTTATTAACAATACAAAGACCCACGATGGGGGAAAAAACTAAACTGAACAAAGAAACTGGAAAACAAAGACTTCCCCGGAGTGGGCAAAGAACTGAGAAACAGGATAACTTGATAGTAGGCAGAAACTAGACAAGGTAAACTGACAATGTAATTAAACCAGAGCAGACCAAGTAAAACGAAATAGCACAGGACAGCAAACACAAGGGCATTAAATAGGAGGACTAACAAAAGATAAGTACAATTGGCAGGTGTGGGGAATCAAACAATGGCGGGAAGCTAAACGAGGAAATGTGGGGGAGGTGTCAAAAAACGAGACAGGAGAAGCATGGCCACCATAAACAAACAATTACCGTGTGCTTCCACACAAAACGCGTGGGGCTGTCAAGACCCTGCCACAGGACTAGAAAAGTCAAACGAGACAAGGTGAGGCAGGATCATGACAGTAGTATTTACTATAGTATACCTATTTTATGTGGGAGGCTATATGTCATATAAATGGAAATCAATCTGCCAAAAAAGTTGGTATTAATCATTATTATTAATTATATTAATTAGACTATATTACTATATCATTTGTATGTATGTTAATTTGCATCGATAATTTCAAATCAATTTATTTATTTATTTTGGAAATCCTATTTTGTTTTGTTATAAGCTAGCAGAAAATAGTTTGTTGGGCCAAATGCTTTAATAAATAAATAAACAGTTGGCATTTATCATATCAACAGTTAAGTGTATGGCCAAAACTAGTTTTTTTCTAGTAATTTCTGCCATGTTTCTGCCATGTTGAAAGGTTGTGACTCATCCCAACTCAGTAATTCAAATATTTAAATGATCATTGATGTTCCCGGTCATAATTACAATATAAAGGGCCATTAATGATAGAACGTTGATGAAAAAGGAAAAAATTAGTACTGGATAATGTATGAATAATGTGAAACATGGAATAAGATAGCTCAGGGTTGAGGATGATACATGGTTAACAATACCAAAAGGCCTTAAGAGGGAAAGTAACCAGATTATTTAAAATACTTGTCACCCATATCCCAGAGGAGTAGGGGTCGGCCGAGTAGCACAGCAGGGGGACAGGCGTGTGTTTTGCTGCTTGTTTTTAAGGAGACAGCTGGAGCACAAGATGTGAGCTCTGCTCCCACAGGTGCAAAGATCTGTCACAACAATCTCTGCTCCACTGACCTCTAACATTGTCTTTGAGAAAACCAAGGCTGCTTGTTCTTCTCTATTAAAAACAGCATCCGACTAAACCATTATACAAACCATTAGAGAGGTAGACGGCGTAATGCATGATGCCGTAGCATGATGTTATTCATGCATCCCCAGGGAATTACATTTTGTACATTATTTGTTTAGGCAGTGATTTTTTTTAAATCTGTTGCTGTGTTTTGTGAGCTTTCTCATAATGTACGCTTTGACTCCCCCCTGTGTTAAAAATGAGTGGTGCAGGGAGACTTTGATTAAATGAATACTTGCATAATAAAATATATAAATGGGTCAAAAAGGGAGAAATCCGAACGGTTCTGTCACTCTCTTTAACTAAATTGAGCAAATATAAACTATTGTTCATTGAGGCAGAACATGTAATGCAAATAATATGATTCATTTATTTATGTATTCTCAACAATGATGGTTGTATCAACTCATTTCATGGATCCTCATACTTCACAGCAGGACGGACTTTTCTGAAAGAGTGTACTTCCAAGAACATCATGGCGTGCCATTAAAACACGACTGTTTGAGGGAAGATCGTGACATCCAATTTGCATTCATCGCTAATTTACGAAACTCACGGAGCACCCAGCTTCCACCACATGTTGCTACCTGGCAACTCTAATGCCTTCCCCTTAGAGGAACACGGTCAGGCTTGTAAAGTGAGAAAAGCAGTTTCATGCTGTCTGAACTCATCCTTTGTTCCCTGCATCATAATTAATCAGTTCCCTTTAGATTTTATGAGTCCCATGTGAAAATTGCACCGATTGGGCGCTTAATAGCGAGACACAAACAACAGCCTGCCCAACAGCCAAGAGGAAATGTTCCCTGGGAACATGTGAAGATAAGTAATTGAAAAGCATGAGAATGATCAAATAGATAAACAGTCATTATTTAAAAAGAACAGTGGTAATGCACACAGATACCTATCGACTTTTACACACTAAATGTTTGCCTTATTATAAAAGTTTAAAGGGGTCATATGACATTGTTAAATCGAATATTAACGTTTGTTTTAGATAAATTTTGGTATTAACTAACATGAACATGGATTAATACATGCTGAAAAACTATATGGCTTATTATTAGTTCATGTTAGTTAATGCATTTATTGAAAAAAACGGATAAAGTACTGGCAGAAAATTACGAGTACATTTTCCTTTATTTAACAGACATTTCCGTTAATGCTAAAATGCAATTAAATGCAGTGCAAAATGTAAAATACAGGTAAAACAGCTGTACAACGAAATATGTCAAAAAAAAAATCATATTATTGCAGTATATTGTGCCCTATTTTTACGAATTTTTTTCAGCAAGAGATGCCACCACCTATAATGAAGAAAGTACTGTAAGTACAGTAAATAGAAAGGGTAACGGTTATCTGGCCACACAGTGCGTCTCACCTTTCATGCAGATGAAAGATGAATTATAGATCAAGCCAGTAGGGCCGTCTTTAGTCTTTAGAGTGTCTACAAATGTCAATAGTGAAATACACTTGAATCTGTTCACGTCAATATAAGTGCCATTGCTAAATCCAACATATAGTACCTATAGGAGTTGCTTTGGAAAAAAATAATCCTAAAATGTATTGTATCCTTGTGTCATTTTTCTGTATTTGTTCATTTCCTTCTCTCTGAAATGTACTTTGTCCTTTCTAATATAACAAAGAGGATGCTTGAAAATCACAGACAGTCGTATTTCATGGATTCACACCGAACTATTAACTTCAGGGGATGTTCCACACAAACCTCTTTGAAGATGTAGTTGCCGACACAAAAAAGGGCCTTGAATCTTTTTGTGAACCCATCTTGACACAGAGAAACTGATATGGTGAACAGGATCCATCCCTGGTAAGAAAATCAAATTACAAGCGTAACAGTTTGTGACTCAGTAATTTCACAAGCAACAAAAGCTTTGCTACCAGTCATTCTGCCCGTGTCAGTCGCTTATCTAACATTATAATTGATAAAACAATAAACATTCCTTATATAAGTGTTGCATTTTCAAATATATTTGAATGTACATACACAGCTAAAAATAGTGTGTTAACTATAAAAAATATATAATAACTATACTGCGCAAATATTTGTTTATTTAGAACGACCATTAATTGAACACCCTACAAAGAGTTTTAAAGGTTCATTGTGTCATTTTTTGGAGGATCTATTGACAGAAATGCAATATCATATAGATGACTATGTGTTCAGAGGTGTATAAAGACTTTACATAATAAAGCGTTATGTTACGTTATGTAGAATGAGATATTTCTATCCACTTACACCGCAGATACCCGAATTTACCTTGTTGTTTCAGAAGTAGCCCTAAACAGACAATTTGTTCTACAGAGCGCATTTCGTAAATACATTTCCCCCTTTGGCAAAGAAACATAAACATGAAGATATCTTGGTCCTGTGCCAGCCACCCTAGTGCTTAAAAAAGAGGGGGAGGGGAGGAGTGAGCCGTTGGTTGCAATTTGCAACCTCACCACTAGATGTCGCTTCATTTCAAAGACTTGACAATAAAAGGTGGTAAATTAAATTTGTTTTAGTATTATTCAGCATTTCCTTTTTTATAGTGACTAATGTAACATTTATCTAAGATAAAAACATATATATTTAACAAACTTCTTATTCAAATAAATGTTAAATGATCTTGTATATAAGCACTATTTAAATGAAATGTATCATATTTAAAGGGATAGTTTCACTAAATATGAAAAATATCTGAATATCTGTCATCATCAACTCACCCTCATGTCATTACAAACCTGTATGACTTTCTTTCTTCTGCAGAACACAAAAGAAGATGTTTTGAAGAATGTTGGTAACCAAACAATACTGACTCCTATTGACTTTCATTGTTGCGACACAAAACCACTGAGACATTTCTCAAAATATCTTCTTTTGTGTTCTCAGAAGAAGGAGTCAAATTCAAGCGAAGAAATTATGTAAGGATTTGTCTTAGTTCAAACCTGACCAAACGTATTAAACATAGATTATCCATCAGGGTGCTTGATGAAATCATGGTAAAGGCACGTTTCATCCTCGGTCGGGGGCATTTCAACCAGCCTGCCCCCTGTTCATTTGTAGTCATTCTTTGATGTAGAAAAGACCACAGAGAGCACGAGAGCACGGATGTCTCTATGTTTGAGACCGAGATGAAATATGCCGCACCAGCACCTACTTGTCCGGTGCTAAGTAACTGTCATTGGTGGCTCTTCTGCTCTTGATGCTATCCACATGCATGCTCAGCTGGGAGTCAGAGAGAGGAGGAGAGATTAGACAAGAAGGTGGGGGGTGGCTAGTGAACAAGTGGCCATGAAAAACCAAAGCTATAGTGATAGTCTCCTCTGGACCTTCTCAGCTTCGCAGCTAGTTTTGCATTGTCTTGTAACAGCAGGTGGCGTAGATGGTGGATCTTGACCTGGTGAAAGGATTATCAATCTGTGGCAGCTCCTACCAACTTTACACTGACTGCATCACAAGTCCTCGCCAATAAAGTGAGTGTGGTTCGTTTTGGCTTTTTGATGTACATTGTTGTTTATCAGATGTATTTATTTTATTTGTAAAACGAGTACTGGCAAAGCAACCAGGACAGATTGTCAAAAACTGTTGTTTGTAACCAGTTTAACAATCAACATGTTTGTCTATGGTGGTCCAGCAGCTAGACCAGCAATAAACCATCACCACCATAAATCAGTCTGGAACATTCTAGTGTTTCCTGCTCTTTTCAGCAGAGAAACCACTATCTGAAATCTTCATCCAAGATGAGTTTAATGGATTTCAGACACTTTCATACAACACAAGTGTGCAAGTTTAGGCATTATTAGACAATTTCTGGATGTGTCTGAGCTGTGTTAATGTGACTGCTCCATCACTGAATATACTGATGAATTATTGATGTACATGTCATCTTGGACCTGTGAGAAAATGCAGAGATTCCTTTCAGGAAAGATTATTTTAGTATGGTTCAGATTAGGCAGACTTTATTTAATTTGGGTAATAACAAATGCTTTTTTAATCTATGATGGAGTGATAAAGTCTGAGTAGATCGTAGCTGGAGAATAAACTAGAACAACAGCTTGATTTCTCCGGAAGTTCTGTTTGTTATGTTCTTTCTGAAGTAAAAGCAAACCATGAAAAATGTCACTGGTTTAAATAAATTTAGAATTCATAATGGGTTCTCAAAATGTATGTTGTGTTTACATATCGAAGATAAGATTATTATCAGAATCTGTAAAGATTTATTTAAATATGTTTTTTTCAAACATTTTTCAAACTGTCAGTCACTTCACAGTAAAGATTTGATTTCTATGTCCAAATCCATTTTACGGTGCCCCAAGACTGAAACTTTTTTAGCTCTTGCTAAGCCATCTGCATAAATCTGAAAATAAGTGGTCTAATTTTGGAAAGCTGGCTGAACTTCTTAGAGTTTTCTGCTGCATGCCGCGTTTCATTTGGAATTTACCCAGGCTCACTCTTTTAAAGGTTAAGGTATTTAAAGTCAGAACCGGTCTCATAGACCTCAAAACTGCTGAGTTTCTTTCTGTTTCACATTGTAAAGTAAGTGTAGTTTTAAATTGAAATTATGCACATATATTTGGTTCTGGTCAATTTCAGATTGTTCATCAATAGCAAATAAAGTTTTAAAGCATTCCTATAAAGATTGATGCGTTCTGATTAATCTTAATTCTTACAAACTCAGCCAAATACATTTGGCTACGAATAGAAAAGGTTGAATAAATTATCTTAAAACACAGATCTAGTCATTAATATAGGCATGTAATTTCAAATAAGTGGCAATTGTTGCATAATACTGTAAAAAATCTAGTAAAAAAACGTAAAAAAAATTGGCAGCTGGGGCGCCAGAAATAAACTGTAAAATAAAACAATTATTGTAAAATAACATGTTTTCCCCGCTTTTATTGCAGTATTTTTCTGTAATTGTAAGTTTTTAACCGTATTTAAAAAGAACATGATAAATCTGTAAAAAAGTACAAATTAATAAAAAAGTTACAGAAAAATGCTGTAAAATTACTGTTTTTTACAGTGCAGGTTATGAATTTGTTTGGGATATTGGATTTTTAATTTTATACACGTCATACTTTGTGACAGTAATCTTAAATTACTAATGTGTTGATATTCTATTCTAAAAATCACAAAACATAAATGTAGTTATAATAAGCGATGAACATAATTGTATAATGCCATCATTCTGTTATCTCTGTGTAAGTGAGAACAATCTGGTTAGATCCTATCCATCCCTATGAATGAGTTGTAGTGGTCGTCTTTAAGCCGTTTATTAACTGTGAGGTTAGCACATGGGTTGTCTGACAGCTCAGGGCGCTTCAATGCATCTGTTTAAGACCTTGCTTTGCATTTTAATAAGCTCGTAGACACTCAATTCCTAGGAAGAATCAATTAAACCTCTTATGAAGGCTGCCATTAGGTGCGGAAGCAGATAATATTAACATAATATTTACATGATTTTTCAGTCTTGCCTAAATAGTGATGCCCACGAACTCATTGACCTCAAAAGACATTTATTTCCAACCTCAATGTTTTTTTCCTGAGATGATGTCTATCCTTTTCCCAAGGTGTCACAGTGGTGGTGTCGTAATCCGCGGCAGACTGAAAATCATACTCATGGCCTGGATGAGAACAAACTGGCCTGGATTGAACACGTGCGAGGAACAACATTCGCAAAGGAGAAAAAGAAAGCACGGTCCCTAAGGAGACGCTTGGTGTTTGGTACCATGGATCACACAAGTCCAGGCAGCTGAGAGACTGCCCTGATAATGGAGGAACTGGCTTGCGTCTTCTCCCCTCACTCCATCTCAAGAGCCGAATTTTCGTGGATGGTGTCTTAGAAACTTGTGGAAAGAACTGTCGCAATCAGAATGCCAATTCAGCCTAAATGACGGTTCATATCCGTAAAGTGAACTTGGTACAAATGAAGTATGTAGCACGATTTGAAACGCAGACTCGGTCAGTATGGAAGAGCAGACTACCGCTGTGATTCAGATTTACATGAATGGCACTGAGAGTCTGAATGCTTCTTATGACTTCAACGTCACTGATGTCAAAGAAAGCACCTACGAGTTCTACATCATCGGACTGTTTCTCTCCTGCCTTTACACCATTTTCCTCTTCCCCATTGGCTTCATCGGTAACATCCTCATTCTGGTGGTCAATCTCAACCACCGTGAGAAGATGACCATCCCTGATCTCTACTTTGTGAACCTGGCGGTGGCGGACCTCATTCTGGTGGCAGACTCGCTCATCGAGGTCTTCAACCTCAACGAGAAGTACTACGACTACGCCGTGCTGTGCACCTTCATGTCGCTTTTCCTCCAGGTGAACATGTACAGCAGCATCTTCTTCCTGACGTGGATGAGTTTCGACCGCTATGTGGCCCTCGCCAGTTCCGTGAGCACCAGTCCGTTGCGAACCATGCAGCACGCCAAGCTCAGTTGCGGCCCCATCTGGATGGCGTCCATCTTGGCGACTCTCCTTCCTTTCACCATCGTACAAACGCAGCACACCGGCGAGGTGCACTTCTGCTTCGCCAACGTCTTCGAGATCCAATGGCTGGAGGTGACGATCGGATTTCTGGTGCCCTTCTCCATCATCGGCTTGTGTTACTCACTGATCGTTCGCATCCTCATGAACGCTCAGAAGCACAGGGGGCTCTGGCCACGCCGGCAGAAGGCCCTGCGCATGATTGTGGTGGTGGTGCTAGTTTTCTTCATCTGTTGGCTCCCAGAGAACGTCTTCATCAGCATCCAGTTGCTCCAAGGCACGGCCGACCCGTCAAAGCGTAGCGAGACTACGCTGTGGCACGATTACCCGTTGACCGGACACATCGTCAATCTGGCCGCCTTTTCAAACAGCTGCCTGAACCCGATCATTTACAGCTTCCTCGGAGAGACGTTCAGGGACAAGCTACGACTCTTTATCAAGAGGAAGGCCAGTTGGTCAGTGGTCTATCGCTTTTGCAATCACACCTTAGACTTGCACATTCCCGTCAGGAGCGAATCAGAAGTGTAGAATCTCACAAGTGAGGGTGCTTGAAGTTGTCGACTGTCAAACGTGAGATCTGTGATTTTTCTTTTTTAAGTGAAGCTTTACAGAACTTTTTGAGTCAGGACAGACAATTTGGGTCAAGAAAGAGAGACTCGTGTGTTTGCTTTATTCTAAAAGTTGGCATGAGTAAAACCTTTATGAGCATGAGTATTCAGGGTACCACATGTGGGTGAAATGGAATACAAGGCAAGGATCCACAACTACGTTTTACAGATAATTGAAATGCATAGAGATGGCTTGACAAAACGCAGGCTTTTATAGAGCTTTTATATTCTCAATGAGCCCATCCCATGCCTTATTGTGATTTACATTTTCCTGTTCATATATTCATGTTATTGAGACTGATGGAGTCAACCACTTTGTGCTGTTTCAAGACTGAATAAATAAATATTTTGTAGAATTTCTGAAGATGCTAAACTTGGTGAGAGTTTTCTACAATTTCCTTGCGTTCATTTGACTGAATGTATAAACCCAGCTCCTCGTGGCGAACAGTGATGATGTCAAAATATACGTGGTTTACATGGAAAACATCATTAGGGAAACATTGAAGTAGATTCAGTTGAAAACAAAACATATTTGGAGGATTACAGCTCCTTTGGGCAAGTGTTATTGACGTTAACTCCAGGTGATGGCTCTTGTTTCCTTACGGCTGGAGCCGGTGGGCAGGTGGTGACCAGGGAGCACACGAGGATATAAACACATTATTCAAGACTTCAGAAATTGGTCCATTGATGCTGTTTACATGCACCACAGTAATATCCGCACAGCTATCATGTCCATTTATCTAACTCCTTTATAATGGTCGTAAGGTCATTCTACCATCCAAAACATTTGTCAGTAGATGGCATTGAGCAGTGGGAAGTAATTCAACAAAGATCTAATTCATTTAGAATCAAAGTGTCCGTTGTGGGTGGAAAGAAGGCGGATAAAAACAATGCGGATATTCAGTAAGACTCCAGATATATGGGCTGTCATTATGTGTCAAGATGAGATGCTGCTTTGAATGTCATTTGAGCCATTTCCACATTCAGAAATGACAAACAATTATAAGCTGATAAAAAAACAAGGGCATGTTCATGACAGGAAGCCGAGATTCTCCTCCAGAGAGAGCCCAGTCGTGCCCAAGGCTAAAATAATATATGAATGAAATTATTCTTAAACATTAGTGCAGTCTGAGGGCACTTTCCCAAGTATAATAGAATGTAGATAAACAAACAAAAGGAAAATGAGGATTGAAAAATAATCCCAAGGTTGGTCTTTTGGGAAATGCTTTTTGTAAGGGTCATTCTCATTGAGCTGCATACGGCATAAAAAAATGTTGAATCAATGAAGACAGGCTGGGTGAGGTATGATGTCATGTACTGTATCTGAGTCTGAATAGTAGATTCTGAAGAGTGATGCTGCTTTTATGAGGGTTTGAATTTCCCACAAAAATATAATAACATAAATGTTATAATCGAATTGTATGTCTAATCATATCATCGAAATTAAATATAAAAACATACAATATCATTTAAGATTGACATTACATTTATGTATTTGGCACATCCAAAGTGACACTACATACAGGGTATACATTTTCAACCTAATTGTGTTCATGACCTTTGGGCTGTTAACACAGTCCTCTACATAAACAGTCCATTAAAGATGAACCGAGATGAACACTGTAATTCTGTAATTTACAGAAATTAGAATCTAATGAGAATCATCATTCAAAATGACAAAAACTCAATAATAGTCATAAACAATGTTGGAATGTGGTAAAATTGTAATGTATCAAAACTATCTGTAAAATATCACTGCCCTAAGAAATCACACCTGTGTATGTGACAGATCTAGAAAAAAACGGACTCTTTTTCTTACCAATAATAAGAAACAAGAGAAGCATTATTTTGCAATTCAGACCAGCAGGTAGTTCATATACAGTAAGCCATATAATTCATAAATGTTTCCATGTTGTTTAATTAATGAATAAATTAATAAACAGTTTCTAACTATACAGAGATGTTTAACTTTGTTAGAGATGTTAAAATAAACACCTCCAGGCTGTTCAGCTGCACGCCAAAAAAGTTATTGTCGACCCAGCATTAAGTAAAAAACAACCGACGAACCCAACCATTGTCCCTTTTTGAACCAACGCTGGGTTGAAAATACCCCAACATTTTTGGGAGTGTGACTCTGTCTACTAAAATCTTAAAATCTGTCTATTTATATATTCGAGCAATTTCCAGTGGATGTGGCATTTTCAGTCAAAACTTGAAATATAGATTCTCAGAGAATGTTTTTATTACCAATATATTGAATTATTTGTTTATATTTTACTTAACCCCTGATGATATAGTCCAAACTTCAGAAAAAATAAAAGTCTATGTACAATTTTTATATTTAAAAAAAGATACGAATGTGTCATGGATGTAACATTTTTCAGAGATAACACTTTGTAAGATCTCTGTGAATTAAAAAGTACAATGCTGAAGCAATAATACCCAAACATGGAGAAGGGATGGCTCTTTTCAAAACATATATTCTTTTTTTATTTGATGAATATGGACTGTTTTGGGTGTGATAGTTCACTTACCAGACTAAAAAATGTGTTCTCTGGAATCAAAACCCATGATTCTATTATTGCTAACACAAAACGTTATTGACAGAAACACATTAATCATTAACATAGCTGATTATCAAAAACATATTTCGTTATGACGAGTTTTGTGTGGTGTGAATGATCTGCAAATATGGACCAGAGCAATATAGTATTCAGGCCTGGCGTGGTCTACAAAAAAAATATGTCCTGGTAACACCAAGAATTGTTTTTCCAGCTGTGATAACCCAGCCTGGGAAAGATATGCAAGCACTTTTTGAAAAACAATTAATAAATGCTACAGACATCAGGACGATTGTTGGATTCACATATCTCCAAAGAGACAGACTTGGGAGTCTGTGATGAGAACAGCCCGAGGATGATTTATAACCGTGGCCATCACAGAAAGACGCAGATAAGTGATGTAATAAATGATGCTATAATCAGTCAGGACCATTAGACCGCAGAGGTGGCGCCACGGCAGATGGAACCCACAACCCCTATAGAGGATCCTCAGGGGAAAAAGCGAACAAGCCATTCATTTTTATATTTGTGTAAATATGAATAAAAAGACAGGGGAAGATTGAGGCAGACAAAGAGCAAGAGGTGAGTGAGAGACTGTGAGAAGAGTGTGTGTGTGCAGCTGGAGTCGAAGGGTCTGACGTCATTGAGATCCACTGCATACTTGTATTCTATTGGTCTGTGAGATTTCACTTTCATGTGGTTTAATGAAACTGTTTATCAGATCTCCTGCTGTCTTACGGTTTTTAATGTTTACTGTTTGTATTCACACACATTGACCGTTAAACAAGTAAAACAAGTAATATGTCTTAAAAAACAAATCAGAATAAACAAGAGTTCCTTATACTTGCCTAAAAAAAGAATGGGTGTTAGAAAGCCTGAAAGCGCTTCAAGAGTGAATAAAACAACAGAAAAGACAGCATCCATCACAAAAGGGTCACGGCCGTTTGTCAGGAGTAATTAGTGGTGAGAGTTAATGCATATGCTTAGGAAATATACGTTTGAATAAAAGATCTTATGCACAATTACATTTGCATATTAAAATTCTCTCTAAGCTTAGGTAACATCAAGAATATTATGTTTAAAAGAGCAATAGTTTAAGAGACAACATTTATGAATCCTAAACAAACAAACAACAACACTGAGGTTACAGGCCAAGCAACAAGGGAAAGATAAAACATCCTGATCCTCCAGGTGCAAACTGGCCACTGACCGTTAGAGGGCGCCATCGTGTAGAATAATTTCAATAGCAAATGTGTGATAAAACTTTTTACTTTTATTTTTCTAAGCAAAGACTGGCTTGTGTATGTTTACAACGTGTTAAACACGGCAATATGGGAAACCCAGTTAATTTAGTTTCACCTCAATTTATACTTAGCGTTGACTTAAACAAAATGCTGCATCATTAGCATTAAGTTTTTGGATCAGCCCAAGGTGAATGGAAGCAGAATCATGGTAGACTTAAGTTACAATAAGATATCTATAAAACGTCAATTGTTAAATGACAGCTGCTGGTTTTGCTGCGAAACGACACCAGTTTGCCCTCTGGTGGCAAAAACGTGTCAGTGTTTCTCATTTTGGAGAGAGCCTTTTTAAGTATGACGTATGAATGTTTAGAAGACAAAACAAGCTGAACAAACAAATGTTGCCATGTTTGATTATACAGCTTTCTAGTTATCCAAAGATCTTTTTGATTTCATTGCGTAGAAACGGAGTGGGGGACATTAAATACGGTTGTGGACACGCGGTCTAGTGTGCTGGTTTTATGCAGCATCATTCAGCAAAACAGTCATTAAATGTGCTTTAGTGGACATTTAAAATGTGTTATAATAGTAAACCATAGAATTGCAATCCAATATGGTCTTTGTATAGTATACTTCCATAAAGCATTAGTCAAATCAGACTATTATGTTGCCATATTTAAAATGAGGCAAAAGATGGAACACAGAACTGAGGTAGTGTAATTTTATTTACAACTCATTGTAAAAAGATAAGTGATAAATACTTTGCACATGCAACTAAAGCCACTTTACAATGAGCTCTAAAATGGTTACTCTAGATACACTCACTTGAAAAACCTGAGTCTGCAAGGAATGCTTTACAAAAATTACTCCAATGTACAAATCCATTGCTTTTACTTTGAGTGTTCATTAAAAAATAATGTTTAAAAAATGAAAAGGGGTGGGGGATTGAATTATGCCCGCTCTCCTCGGATTCGTCGTGCCAGCTGGATGTCCTTGGGCATGATGGTGACTCTCTTGGCGTGGATGGCGCACAAGTTTGTGTCTTCAAACAGACCGACAAGGTAAGCCTCACTTGCTTCCTGTTTAATGAACAGATGTAGAGTACAAAGTTAATTTAAGCATATTGTACACACACACACACACACATATATATATATATATATATATAAATATAGTCATTGGTCCATAACAAATAAATTACCTGCAGTGCACCAATAGCTGCACTCTGGAAACGCAGGTCAGTTTTGAAGTCTTGTGCGATTTCCCTCACCAAACGCTGGAAGGGCAACTTGCGGATGAGCAGTTCTGTTGACTTCTGATAACGACGAATCTCTCTCAGAGCAACAGTTCCCGGCCTTACAAAAAAAACAAATTAAAATCATATACACATACTGAAAGCGACAATATTTCTTCAATTTTGAAAGCGTATTCACCTGTATCTATGGGGCTTCTTGACACCGCCAGTAGAGGGCGCGCTCTTTCTTGCGGCTTTGGTCGCCAGCTGTTTCCTTGGCGCCTTACCTCCAGTGGATTTACGCGCGGTCTGCTTGGTACGAGCCATTGTTTCTCAGTCTCTATAGTAAAAAAGCAACAAAAAACATTTGCTCTTTAAAGCACCGAATGCGTAATTTGCGGGAGAATTTGAACAGCAAATCAAAATGGCGGCATCGTCCGGATCTGTTGATCCTACCACTTCCGCTCCCACCGCATCTACATGCCAATCTTAAAATTAAAACGCCAGTTTTAAAATTAACATTGTTTGCCGGTGTCAACAAAGTTTAAATATTTTTTTTCTTTAAAACGACAAAAAAAAACCCAGAGAAACAATTTGCAAGCGCCATTGCCGTTACTCTATGACTAACGTTACCGCTCCAACATCACATCCATCAGCAACCAGCGCGGAAATACCCTTCAAGGCTCCAGACAAACCAAGCCCGGACTCAACGAGAAATAAACATTATACAATTTACAAATGAATGAGGGAATTTCGTAAAGGCAAAAGCGGAAGTTATATTAATGCAGCGTTTCTATCAACCGGCAACTCGAGATCTTCCAGCCCAAGTCGGATATAACCAACTACAGACTATTGTCCAAAATGGCGGGCAAATATGTATATTGATCAGACAGACCATGAATATCCGATACCACACACACTTCAAAACACTGCTACGAAGCTACAGGTTTAATGAGTTTTAAATAAAACCAAACTAATATCCTAACAGATGTTTAAATAAACGACGTCCAGACCATTTGATCGCGCATTGCGCTGCCATTTACAATTAAGCTACAAAAGAAATAAACACTCCAGCAATTGATTTGTTGGTTTCTTTCAAAATCTCTGCTTAAACTACTGGGTTATTATTCTTCAATACCGAAAAACATACAAAAGACAAAAGTCTTAACAAACCTGGTTAGGTGACGTCCCACGTCGGATACCGTATTTGAAAATACGAGGGTTGTGCTACAATTTATATCTACGTGCCGCTTCTAGTTAGACACGCCTACACTTGACGTTCTCATTTCTCATTGGTTTATCATAACACAGTCCTCCTCCTAGTCGTTTCGCTCCATTTTCATTGTTTACATGTCAGAAACAGAAAGTGCGCCCTGTTTTTAAATATTACTTTGTACTGTAACTGATGCAATTGTGATGAAATTGGGCGCTGGGCCGTATAAAGGTGTTAACCTCAAATCTCACATAAAAGATAAAAAATATTCCTAAAATGAATTACGTAATTATTGTAATAATAAGGAAATAAAACTTTAGAAATCAGGAATTACATAATTTGGTATTTGGGTTGCTTATGGAAAAGCACATTTAAATTCTTCTAAGTAGATACTTGTCTAGCACACTGTGTTGTATGGTGTTACAGTTTGCATTTATAAATTATAGTTATTTTAAAACGGTCCGTATTGAGTATCTTTTGTCCAAACAACCACATCGTATCATGCATAATTACATTATAGTAGTGCTGCTATGCAGCATGGTCAGTGTCCCATATTTGTTTGTCCCGCCCGTTGCTCATATTGGCCTGGCAGCGGCGCGCGAGAGCACGAGTAGACGAAAGGGGCCCCGCGCACGCGCTATTATTGTTTTGACTGAAAATGCCGTCGGTTTCGAAAACGGCGGCGAGCGCTTCTCCTCAGACCGAGAAACCAACCCACTATACGTAAGTAAAGTTAACATCGAAAAGACGAAAATACATGAATGTAGAATGCGATGCCTATCCGACAGTCGTTTGTCGGGGGTGTATTTGTAACGCTTGTTGTTTCTTCTTCCTTCGTGCGTTTAAAATGGTGCTTTTCCTTTTGTAAATTCTTTCGAATGCACGCGGCTCTCTCAGCTTAATGTTGATGAAATAAACACCTCGCCTTGGTTAAACAGTGCGTTGTAAGTTGTACCGACGCTTTTCTTGCGTTTTGTGCATTTTGCAACTTACAAAGGCGCTTTTCATTAATTCGCTCAAAGCCAGCTCGTCCAAACGCTTGAAGACATACACACTGCACAGCCGAGCGAGCGAGTCGAGACGCTCGCCAGATGTAGCTAGCAGGCTGGTTTGTTAGCTGCATCCGCCTCCTTCCTCCGCCTCGGCCCGTGTTTCTTTCTCTACGCTCCTTTTGCGCCGTACGCTCGAATGGTTTGAATGGAGCGTACGTCGAAATTTGTACGTAACTGCAAACGCTAATCGCGGAGTTCTTAGCGTAAGCTTGCAGTGTTGTGGAGAGCCTTGACAAATAGCTCACGGTGGCTAGAGTTGATGCTATTGTAATGTAATGGTATGAAACGCAATGTGGTGGTTTTGCCACTTTTTGAAAGCGCATAATAAATACATTTCCACGTTTATTGGATGATGAACAGGTGATGCATGAAGTATAACATTTATTTAGCGCTAGTTTCGCTGTCGTGTGGTAGCGTCAGATGAGCTACGCAGTGAACACAGCCACGACGGCTCTAAAGTTGAACTTATAACAGCTCGTCATGAAATGCAACTCGACACTGCCGTGATGCTTTTTTGTTTACATCGCTCGAGTTCGCTGTTTGTCGAGGTAAATGAACAATGATTTGTAACATCCCGTCCCCTTTTTATTGTAGATATTTGAAGGAGTTCAGGACCGAGCAGTGCCCACTGTTTTTGCAGCACAAATGCACGCAGCACAGACCCTTTACGTGTTTCCACTGGCATTTTCTAAACCAGAGAAGACGGAGACCCATACGGAGAAGAGACGGGACTTTTAATTACAGTCCCGATGTGTATTGCACCAAGTATGATGAAACAACAGGAATATGCCCTGACGGAGACGAGTGAGTAACTTTTTTCATTCAGACCTTTGCGTAAGGCAAGCTTGCAAGTAGAAGTCGTTCTTTACTAATGCACGTTTAAATGCATAACGTTACTGTATATTGCAACACACAGGTGTATCGAAAATACATGTGTTTAGGGGTCGGGATTAGACATTGTGGCTTTTTAATAAGCCCAAGCAACACTTTTTCGTGTTATATGTGCTTTCGCCACGTCTTGCGAGTGTGTGGCACGCCCCTTTAATAAAATGTGATGGCAGTCGGTCTGCTGCCAATGTAAATTCGCTGTTTGATCAGATGTTAATGTTTGACTCCCTCGTCGTTTACAACATGCGGATTGTCAAACCAGTACATATCTTTCTCATCGCGTTCGTGTTGTCTCGCGCCTTTATCTTTACAGTTTGTCCAATCCAGTCTCACTGCTCAGTTTGTCATGTGGTTTATCCAAATAAATGCTACGTTTGTAAATGAAGGTCTGCGAAGAGTCGTGTTTGTTGTTTTCCTTATGCGCTGCTCTCTGAGAGAACAGAAGGACACGCCCCCTGTTTTCTGGTTTGTGATTGGTCCTCCAGCCGCACGCACTAAAAACAAAGTGCTGTATGATCTTTGTTTGGAGTTTATTAAACTTTAGCTTAAGTTTATCAATTGTTTTAAATGATTAGTTTAAAGGTGAATACATTGTTGCTGTAAAACAATGTTCCATATAGATATATAGGTTCCTTATAGATCCCCAAGGGAAATTGCATTTATTTTTTATTGTTATTATTTTCTATGTATAACGTATGACTACAGTAGTTGAGCTCGAATAGCTCAGATACTATCTGTAGTGTCACCTCTTTAGTTCCCTAAAGATACTACTACTAGGCTTATAGGATTACGTGCATATGCACAGCAGTTTTCTTTTTATGGTACAAGACTTACTTGCTACATCCTGAGATATTGCATCTTTATTGTAATGTTATTTCTTCAAATGCAGCATTTACTCTCTTTGACATCTTTAGTGAATTGCACTTGAACTCACATGTATGCAAATGTGACAGTCTTTAAATAAGATTTGATCCATTCTCTGTCGTAGCTCCCAGATAGTGCATACTGCTCAATGTATGTCACATAGTTTCATAGATCACGCATCCATTCATCCAGTAGCAGCCATTCCCTGCTGACATCACAGCTGTTGCCATAGTTACTGTTGCTACCTGAACAAGATGCAGTTGCTATATTTTAGAAGATTATTGGGTATCTATGTAGCAGTTTCAGTGTAGGTCTGTGCACCTCCACAGTGCTGTCTGTATTAACACAACCCAATTTTTCGTGTGCCTTATATATAATTTTCTTTTTTAAAATCTGATCTGTCTACATTGTAGAAACAATATGCATTGCTCTTGTCTGTTCAGTGTTTATGATGATGATACCAAAGAAAGATTTATAATCTTAAACTTATAATTTTAATTAAACCAAAAACATATTCAGTTATACAATGCTGGAACATCAATTCTTTTGGTGGTGGTCTTATTTTTCTTATGTTTGATAGCATAAAATCTATGACAAAATTATATATTTCAAAAAAAGTCCTAAAATCTGTGGCTCTCCTTGGATTCATCTTCGGGCCCCCAGTTTGAGAACCACTGCCTTAGAGAATTATGTAGACATTATGTTTTTTTTTAAATCTGTTTATTAACCATTTTAAAGTATGTTAACTTTTTTGCACATAGCACTTGGGCTACAGAGGCTTAAAGTAGTGTTTACTACAGTTTATAACTACTACAAGTAGTTACACAAGTGTCTGACTGTTTTAAAGTTGTGAAATCAGGACATTTTACAACAGTAACTTTACAGCTTTGTTTTTTTCTTAATATTGCATCCCAATTTACAGCCCAAGAAACATTTTTTTATTTTTTTATTATTATTATTATATTGTTCAAGTTCTAAAAGGTCCTGAAAGGCCAGTAATAAAATAAATTCCATTCAGTGTGGCTGACTAGTGATTTAATGCGGGGATACACAGCAACATTTTTGTTGCACATAGCATCACTATAAAAAAAAAATGTTTTCTATATATATAATTATATATTACTTCATCAAATTGTGGTTTGTACGAAATGGCTGCAAGGCAGGAGTGTGTAGTAGTTATTTTGCAACATGGTTAGATACTTGTTTTTCTCCCCACCACTTTCTTTGGCTCCAGGATGTGCAGCCAGTCAGCAGGCGGGTAAATAATGAGACATGCCTCATGTAGTCATGTAAAATAAAGCATTCTTAAAGATATCAACCAACAGCACAGGGCCAGTGTTGCATTACATGCGTTGTGGTTTTATTGCCAAATCTGTGAGAATGAGTGGCTTTGTATTTATTCTGCACTTCTTTTACCCTTCACAGTTGTCCTTATTTACACCGGACCACCGGTGACACAGAGCGCAAGTACCATTTACGTTACTACAAGACCGGCACCTGCATCCATGAGACAGACGCTCGTGGACACTGTGTGAAGAACGGCCTTCACTGCGCTTTTGCTCATGGACCACATGATCTTCGTCCACCAGTTTATGACATAAGGTATGATTTCTGAGAGGAAGAGGAAGTCCTCAAGCTTGTTGCATTAGAATAGAGGGGGGAATTTTGCCACTGTGCCCCACGCCCAACTAATGTAAATGTAGCCCAATATAACAGCACTTAGCACTAGACGTCGTTTGGGTATGTCAATTGTTTTCAAATGCAAAAAACACATATTTTCGGTTAATTTACACACCTAGGGTATTTGCATTCCTATTCAATTCAGAAACGAGCAGCCAGAGTGATTAAATGGGGTGGGGTTTAGACCTAACCTGATTTGCAAAGAGATGTACTATTGTTGTTTGCATTGCAGAGCAGTTTGCACAGCATAGCTGCAAACAATTCTGATCCGTTCTTTGAGCGTGGCTCACAAGTGATTAAATAACAAGAAATATGCAATCTCAGCAGTTGCCTAGCAACGTATATGTGGAAATAGCTGTTACATCAAGACATGTCTTGTTTTTACATCTGCTGTTCAGAGTTGTTGGTGGTTTGAATGGATGGGCTCACTTCCACAAATGTATTCACAGAGAGATCCAGGCACAGGAAGCGCTGCAGAACGGACAGTTGGGATCCGGGGAGGGAATTCCTGACCTGCAGCCAGGTGTGCTGGCCAGCCAGGCCATGATTGAGAAGACCCTCAATGAGGACCCCCGCTGGCAAGGTGATACAAAACTTCCCACACAATAACAGACTAGGGAATAGCGATACACTTTTTAAAATGGTACATGACACTGGGTTCACAGTTATGATTGTATGCTAATTAATAAAAGCAAAATAGGTCTGTCACTGAAAAATAAAAGGCAATTTCAACATAAAATTATGAAAAGAATAAAGAAAGCTGAACCATTTGAAGTAAAAGCACATAATAAAAAACAAAACAAAACATTAATACAGGTCATGTATTAATAGGATTTTAAATACAGATCTTCCTTTCATCATGACACAATACATCTTTATACCCCAGAACGGCCCCAGTTTAGAATGTAACCAAAGGAGTTATTCAGTCATGACCCCTGATTCAATGCAGTTTATGATGGGTGTCAAAGGCAGTGATCTGAAGCTTCTGTTCCCCAATTGTGTTTTTTTCAGATACTAACTTTGTTTTGGCCAATTATAAAACGGATCAGTGCACCAAGCCTCCGCGTCTGTGCAGGCAGGGCTATGCCTGTCCCCACTATCACAACAGCAGAGATAGGAGAAGAAATCCCAGAAAGTTCAAATACAGGTAACATGGTAACGCTTAAAAAGTCTGTATACTGCTCCTAAAAAAATATATATATATTTTTAAGACTTCCATTCTTTTTTTTTAAATAACAGGGATGGCCATAATTCTCATTATGTTGGTAAAAATGCGTTATTTTGGTCTGTAACCTGTATGTTTGTTTTATGTGTAACAGATCGACCCCGTGCCCGAGTGTGAAACATGGCGATGAGTGGGGCGAACCCTCAAAGTGTGAGAGCGGCGACAGCTGTCCGTACTGCCACTCCCGCACAGAACAGCAATTCCATCCCGAGGTGAGACTGCCACACCGTAACACTGCCAAATGCATATAGTGACATCAACTTAAAATGTGTTCTCTATAAATGTAACTTTTTCATTCTCTACTTTTTTTGGCTATTTCAAGATTTACAAATCTACAAAATGCAACGACATGAGGCAAACTGGATACTGTCCAAGGGGGCCATTCTGTGCTTTTGCACATGTGGAAAGTAAGCACATTAACAATACTAATTGTCTATTGTCAATACCTGAAGTGTAATCATTTCATACAGAAACTCACACTTATTTATGCATGGATGTGTGTTTGTATGTGCAGGAATTCCCTCCACAGAAGAGACCATGAGCACGTTGCTCTCAGCCATGCAGGCGAGTTCTCAGTCCAAGCTGGGCTCGCAGCAATACCCGGAGTGTCCGATCACCGATTGGAGCAGCAACATGAATTCCATCACCAGCAGCGCTAGCAACAACGGCCAGACAGGAAACGTACGTTTTCACACACTCCGCATACACCTGCTATACATCTTTCTCACTAAAAACCGTTCACCTGTATGTGGTATTGGTTGTGCTGTGGTATGCTGCCGTTTCTCATTTTATTTCGGCCGTGTTTTATTCTGTTCATATTGTTTTGCTTTGCGTTTATGTATATTGCAGTCTGTGTTGAAAGGGGAGAATACCTCAGATTCAGTCCCGATTCAAAACACACCAAAATTAGATTTCTGAACCCTATTCTTGAGACTTGAACCCTCTCGCCTTCGGATCTACTGAATCGACAACGAAAAACACCACACAACTATTTGGCTGCGTCCAAAACCGCTTCATTAAGACCATCTGTGCTTTTCTTCTTTAGGTGTCTTGCTCTAATAGTCCGACTGTAACGCCAAGCTCAGGAAGCTACAGTTCTTTGTCCCCAATTGGACCCATCAGCAGGCCAAAATGCTTTACTAATGGTAGCTTATGTTCAGAGTCCACCACGCCCAGTGTTTCCTCTCCGACTTCTAACTATCCCAAAGCTCCGGGTTTTGAACGGGAGGATCAGGTACACATGACCATTTTCTCTAGCCCTTATCAAAGGGAATTCCTGCGGAACTGCAGGCATGACGCACACTGCTAACTTTCTGTTTCCATTTGATTTTGTGCCCTTGGGTCGTTTCATTTGCTATCACCGGTTTTCTGTTCTGGCTTTTTTATGTTTGGCCAACTGAAAATCATTACTCTGTAGCTGTCGGTGAAACAGACAAACACATTTGTGAGACTCAGGGTGTGGTAACAATGGCTACTTGGTATTATTACAGTGCCTTTTGAAACGCATTCCACATGAACTTGTATGTCAGCATATTTATTTTGCGCTTTAAATTTACGTACCTGAGATTGCACATGCTAAGTGATGATAGATCCAAAGTATAACAGACCAGAGAACGACATCCTAAAATAGCAAAATGCATCAATGTTATACTGTTACAGTGACAGGGATCAAATTGCTCCAAAAGTAAATTCTCTGTAATGTTGTTTCAAACCCGAAATACCTCAATGTTTCTGTAGAGTGTTTCATCTCGCTCACACGTGCCGAGAGTGTCTGTCTCCAACGTTCTGTCTTTTGTGTTCAGTGAAAGAAAGTCATAAGTGCTGGGAAAAAAAACGAGGGTGTGTAAATGATGACAATTTTCTTTTTGAGTGAACTATCCCTTTAACCGAAGGGGGTTTTATATCTTTGTTTTCTCTCCTGAGCAGGTAACAATTTCCTACATAATAACACTCCAGGTGGTCTTAACAACTTCTGTGCACATGATATGCCGTATTATCTGATTTCAGGCAAAGAACCAGAAGAGCCAGTCTCTGGAAAATAATCCAAGGTTAATGGACCAAGACAAGCAGGTAATGCAGCCCAGTCCTCACATTTACACGTTACAACTGCACAAATATGGCTTGCTGGTGCCATAACATGTTAGCGCAATGGAGGAAGTAATCTTAGAAATTACAGGCTTCTCGTTAGAACCCTGCCTTAAAGTGGTAGTTCCCCCCGAAAAGGAGAATTCTGTCATCATCTACTCACCCTGTTGTCATTTCAAACCTGTATGACTTTTTTCTTCAGCAGAACACAAAAGAAGATATTTGGAAAAATGTTTGTAACCAAACAACGTGAGTGCCCATTCACAATGCAAGTGAATGGGTACCACCATTTACAAACATTCTGAAGAAGAAAGTCAAACAGTTTTAAAGTAAATGATGACAGTGTTTTTCATTGTGGTCGAACTATCTCTTTAAATACCATCTAAACAGTGTTCTTGTAATAAAATCATGATTTTTTTTGTTTGTACAAATGTTGAAGTACATGCATCCCTTCAAATAGAACAGGGACATATCTGAGCTGCAGTGTAATAATGATCTGGGCAGTTTCTTTATATGTTCAAATAAGTTTTTTTAGGACGCTTGCTCACAGAAGTCCTTTGCGACCGCTTTCTTTCACAGGCTCACAGCGGCATGTTTTCAGTGGTGAACCCGCTAGCATCCAGCATAACATCGAGCATCACATCCAGCCTGGCTTCCAGTATCGGATCTGACAGTTCATCACCCACCACTTTATCAACCATGAATGCAAAAGCCACGCCTTTCTATCCAGGCAGCAATACCGTGGAGTCAGTAATAGGTAAGCAAGTATTGACCGACATATATGAGACCGACCGAAGCCAGATCTGAGTGTTTAGTTTGTTTTGAAATGCATACTACTTTTTGCTTTTAGGATCTGCACTCGACCTTAATTTTAGTGACATCAATGTTGCCTCCCTTGATAAAGATTTTGAAGACCAGGACAACGGCCTTTGTTTAACAAGTAAGACCCTACCTGTGCCCTTTTGTCACTAATCTCAGACACTTGTTACCAGTGTTGATGTTTTAACTTGTTCTTCCATAGGTCAGAGGTTATTAGGAGGCTCCGCTCCTGTCAATATTCCCGGCTCTCTGGCTCGGTCTTCCTCTCTGCATTCATCCTCCTCTCTTTCCGCCTCCCCGCTCGGCTCACTGTCCCATTCTCTGTCCCAGTCGTTGCTTGCTGGAATGGCCTCCCAGCAGAGCCAGTCTATAAAAACCGAGCATGGCCTTCTGGGAACACCCACGTCTGCGCAGAACTCCTTAGGTATTGGGAATTCCATTCCATATATATGTATTCAATATGTCAAAAAAAGTATTTGAGAGAGCTGATGGAATAATGTTTGACCTCAGGTCTGAATGGCGGAGCGGGAAGTATATGGGACTTTATGAGTGGCAGCTTCTCTCCCAGCCCGTCTCCAGTGTTCAGCAGCCTTACCTCCAGCACGGTCGGCTCCAGCAGCACAGACATATGCCGACTCCTGCGAGAACTGGATGAGGCCAAGCGCAAGATTAAGCAATGGGAAGATGCCTGGCACCAAGTCAAACAGGTCAGATGCTTACTTAAAAAAGATTGTTTATAAGAAGCAATGAAAGTCTCTCTTAGAAAAAGTGAGAGCCATTTGGGAAACTGTCTGAAATACATTTGCATCTATCTCTTCGAGAAAGTCAAAGGGATTCCAGTTTCATTGTAGGAAGGAAACAGACGCTGTGCTGATTTTTTGATAACACACAGCGAAACCTCAAGCTATTGTCCTGAAGCTTTTCTCCAAATGCAGGGAATTACAGGAAAGCCGCACGTGGTATAAAATCAATTAAGAAAATCGTAATTCTCATCAGTTCGCGCTTGTTTGTCATCCGTTTATCAGGCCTGCGAAGCGTGGCAGAAAGACGCTCACGAAGCGAAGGAACAAGCTAAATCGGCAGAGGCGGAGCGGCAGCTTACGGAGCAGAAGCGCGAGGATTCTGAGCGAAAGCTGAAGGAACTTCAAAGAGACTTTGACGCTTTGTGTCGCTCGCCGAACACGCCCCTCCTGCGCAGCTACGGCGAGCTGGACCAGCTCCCCCTGCCAAAGCTGCGCTCCATCCAGAGCCAGCTGCGCTCTGACCTAGACCTCATAGACGGGGTAAGAAGGAGCAGGTCCCAACACGCATACGTCACCCTGTCACATATACACACACTCTAATTAAAGCGCCGTACTCTTCTCGTCACCTAGTCGATGTAAGTGCGCGCCCATTCGGCGGCTTACGGGGGAAGAGTAACGCCCACACCAGTCAGTCATGCATGACGCACTGCATTGAACGACTTCCTGTAAGGTGTGACTGACGTAAACTCTTCTTTTTCTCAACACAGGTTATATATCAGCTACAGTCAAAGAAATGTATAGTTTGCCAAAAGCATGATCGTTCCATTGTCCTGCAGCCTTGCCAACATTATGTACTTTGTCAGAACTGTGCGTCTGGTAAAACGGAATGTCCATACTGTAAGACAAAAATCTTGAAGTGGTGATGTACAGCCATGAAAAGGTACTATTTAACGATTTAGCCCTTTGAAGAACTACTAATACATATTATGCTTACGATTTCTAAATAGCATTTTTTTTTGTGTCTTTCAGTATTTCATATAGTGATTAAATCCAATAGTTTTATTAGAATCTAATAAGTGGTGTTTGACTGATATGAATCAAGTACTTAAATGCAATATCTGCTAGATTTTCACGAAGCATTAATCGACTTCTCCTTGGTTATTATCGTATTGGTAGTTTGATGGCCCTGATTCGACTGTTAAAAATGATTTCATCGGTCAGACATCATTATCGCTAGTAGCTACGTGAAGACGATTCATTTCTTGTTTAAAGCACTTTGTCGACTTCTCTTGAGGGTATTTTAGAAATTTTGCTTTGAGCTGCTTTGTAGCTGTTTTCTCGTTACTTTTTATTTTGGTAGATTTATATATATTTTTCCCAAATACGCTAAAGTTTGAAGCTTTCGTGTGTACTGTGAAACATAATAGAATATTGCATTTTTCTTACTGTTAAATCATGGCGTAGTGTATATATCTTGTTAGTTTTCATAAAATAGTTCTTAATAGTAGTTATTACTTTCATTGTTACTTCAATTTTTCAATCAAATAAGTGCAAACTTTGGATGCATTTAGGCATAACCAGCAGCTGTAATATCAGTAAGGCACATACTGTATGCTAAGGCATTTAGTAAAATCAATTTCTCCGTCTTATAGTGACTATTATGTAGTTAGATGAGCACATGTGTTCTGAAGTCCTCAGCGACGCTGTCGTTTTTTGGACTTAAGGCTTTCAGATATGTTAGGACGTATCTGATTTCCGGCCACTCCCTCTTAAGTGCCTTGCCTTAAACATATTCAAAGCGTCTGTGAAGAGTTGAGGATTGTTGTACAAAACCCATAGTTAGTGAATGTGTCTGCAAAGTTTCGCAAAGTATGTCGTTTTCAGTAGTATCATAGATAACCGGAGCATATATTGGCCCAATTGAATACTAAAGTGTTTCCGAGGGTCGGCTAAAGTATCGTTCCTTCTTTCTTCATCAACGATGGTGCTTTTTGGGTGCAGCTTCATTATCCTTGAATCATCCTTAATTTAAACGTGTAGGGATATTCAAATCAGGAGATTGATGTATTTCTCCGATTGCAAAAACTAAACTGGCTTAGTGCATTTCTGTTTATTGAAATGTTTAGAATTGTAATGCTCTGTAGTGTTTACAGACAGAAGTCATCTGTTGTTTTTTGTTCGTCTCCAAATTCGACAGTGTAATGTGCTTAGGTAATCTAATTGAAATGACCTGCTACTGTGTTAACTTAGTTTCCTTTGACTTTTGTTTCTTGTTCCTTTCATATTTACGGCAGTGCGGTAAATTGTCAGGTACACGGAGGTGCGAGTTGTTTTTTCTTTTGTAGACGGGATATACGGTATTCTGCAAAAGGGATGGTTATCGAGGGTCTAATTGTCCAGTCCCTCGTGTTTTATTTCAGCTGCACGAGGAACAGACGGTGTATATATTATTTCTCTCTGCTTCTTGCGTTTGTATCTGAATCCACGAGGTCTGTATGTAGCTCATGTTCTCGACGTTCGCTCTGATTTGTCAAATGAAAAAAAAATGAATTGAAAAAAGTCCTTGCATGTGTCAGTGTGTGGATTTTGTTAACCAGCTAAAAGCTCTAGATCACACTGCCAAATGTATTTGTGCAGAGCTGATGTGTCCAGTCGATAGCTCAAAAGTATTTCAAAATATTTTTGTACGATGCTTCAAAAGCATTGCTTGTCTTTTCTAGATTGACCAGCGATGGATTTTTTGTAAGAGGTTCGACAGGTTGTAAATGGATAGCTCTGGAGCTTTGCTGATGTCACTTTGTTGGGGGACTAGTTCCATTGTTTGGTTATCGGACCATTACGCAGGATTTAATTGACTTATAAAATGTGGTTGAAATGTTTGGGATTTCACATTTACTTCTCAGATGAAGTCAAATGTGGACTTTATTCAAATGAACCAAAGTGGTATTGTAGTTTTTTTGTTTCCGAGTTTAAATGAAGTGATGTACAATTCCTATGTCAGTTTTCCATGTTTAGTTTGACAGGACAACTATGCCAACTGCTTTTGCTGACAATATTAATGGACTGAATGCCCATTTTTGTAGTTTCAACCAAAGACCTTTACTGTTATGCTTTGTTTTCTCTAGCTTCAATTTTATAACTGCGTTTTCATTTCAGCAGAGAAAGTAGTTAGGAATAGAAAATGACCAAATCATTGTACCTTATTTACACAATGTCAACAAAGTCCTAATGGTATCATAATTCTTATATATAGAGGTTGTGTTTTCTTCAGTTCCTCGGTGAAAACATACTATTGAATTGGCTGTTATCTACAATGGGGGAATGTCATAGTAATTCATGAATATTTGTGTTCATATTCTTAAGTGGCCATATGGAAAAGTGCTTATTTGAAGTATATATGATTTCTTTTTATACTAATAGTACTTATTTGTACAATTCTCAAATCAGTTTTGAACACATTAGTGGTTGTGCACTACTTGTATGCTGTCAGGAATTTAAATGAGTATACTTGGCCCGTAAGGTGCTCTCTTTAGTTTCCATTTGACTGGTGTTTGTTTTTCTGTTTAGTTGTGATTCTTCAGAATTTGGATATGAAAGGAGAAATCTAACTTATTTTTAACTTTGAAGTCTGTTATTGTATTGTTAAATGTTGTCTACCATGGCTTTGATTGTGATGTAAAACAAGTCCCTTGTTCACGCTAGTTGAAATGGCTGAGACAGACAGCGGGTCACATTTAGGAAAGCATTTCTTAGCCTTAAATCTCTAGTTTTTGGCCTAGTGGAGCTTGCCTTGTCATTTAGTGAGTTAAACAGATTTGTATGAGTTCAAAGTCATACGCTTAAAAGACACTTATGAACAGTTATGCTGCTTGTTAATGTTGTTGAGTTTTTTATTGATCATGTCTCTTTGGAACAAATTTGTGCCTTTAATAAACCATCATATTGAAAGTATTTTATTTGAACAAATTTAAGCTTACAAAATGAGCCGAATTTCAGTGCCTTGAGATGTTTTAACCTGTATTTCTCAAAGCACGAGCATCCTGTTACAGATTTCTGTAGGCTTTGCCGCTGTATTAAACGAATAATTTGCCATGTCTTTGAATAATATTAAAGTTATGATTCTAATTTTCGAAAAACAATTCAGCATGACGATGCATTTACACAGTACGACTGTCAGTTGTGATCCATTGATGTTATGCAATTGTATTTTTACCAAGAATGTGTTAATAGTAGCAGTTTGTCTCAATAGTTTGTGAAGCATGACAAAATTATAAAGGAATAATTATTAAAAGCTAGGCATTTCAAGTTTGGACTTCAAAGTGATGTTCTGTGTTATTGGTATTCCTAAAAGTAGCTTTTCACTACCATAAATATCTGTGTGAAAAACAGATAGTGAATTTTGTTTGGTACATCCAAACCACAGCCTGAATTATTATTTCACCTCTCTGTCTGCATCAGCCATTTTTATACCAACTGTAATCTTTAATCCAAAAAATGTCTATTTTCATTTGTTGATGTAAGACCAGACATCTGTAAGACCAAGAACTCCTTTGTTTAGCAATGTGTAAATTATATTGGAAATTTGTATCGGAAATGTCCCGCAATGCTCTGCGGTGGAAATAATCAAATTGTATTGATTTTTTTGCATTCATGTGGATTTTCTTTCATTTGTTTTCATTTTCTAATTTTGTTGTCTGTCGTTAGTGTGATTATTGAACCTAAGGATTTATGCAATCTTGTATATACATATTACAGATGTTTAAACTGGTTAAATTTAGCAAACAAGCCAGGGAAGATACCTATTACAACAGTGATTTTTGCTAAAACAAGCAAGGAAAAGCAGAATTTTGTACCACTGTTCCCTATAATTAATGTTACGCTTAATCGAACATTAAATCCCTGATTATTGAATGTACCATTCAAATTAGATATAAAAAGGGTCACTGGAATACGATGGAAAACAGTTAATCTATGATAATGTAGCACTAGTTTTGTGAATTGCGATACATTACAAATGAATAAATTTATAAGTTAAACACGTTTGCAGTTTTAAAGTTTGTGTCTTTATCGGTGTAACAATTTGATGGAAATGTGAGATGTATTTTTCTCAGGGTTTTACAGGAGAACTGTAGAATAGAGAGAGATGTTCAATTTTCAAAGGAAACTGCAACTCAGATTTATTTGTTGAGATAAGTCAAAATGAGGAAGACATTTATATTAAAAGAATGAAACATATCCCTTATTTTGGTACAGTATGCATCAATATATAGAACTGCTTATATTCTAATTAGTGTTAATACTATACAATTTGTTGTCATTTATAATTCTTTGTGTTTGTGTTGTCAACACGAGACCTTAAAACATTTACTGGGAGTTATGCGTTTAAGTTATGGAGGCTTCTTTATGGAATAGTTTGGATGACATGTATAAGGCCAGAGGGGTTTTTCTTCACTAGAATTACTTAAGATGGTATTATTTATAATGCATAATCTTTTTCTTGTAGTGTATCATTTAAAATTGTTAACACTTGTCTACACTACAGCAGTTATGAAATGGTTTACAGAATTCATGGAATTATTTTTATCATCTTGGGAATTAAATAATTTTTGATCTTTAACCCGGCTCAAGTGTTTTTGTTTTCTTATTTCTCTATTGTGCATGTTACTCATCAGCTACTTAAGATCAAATCTTGCAGGGGAAGGACGTGCGTTAGAATTTATGTAATGAACACAATATGCTAGTTTTCTTGTCACCACAGAAGAATGTTATATAATGACAATAATGAGTTATACACAATCATTGAACTGATTAAAATAAAGTAATTCATTTGATATTCACGGATAAGTATCATGGGATAACATTTGGTGGTACTGTCATGTGGTGACTGTGACAATGGAGAGCATCAAACGGGTAACTCAACAATTGTTCTGTCTGTAGACACGCACACATGAACATGTATAGGTATCATATAAAAAACTTAAATCATAATAGTCACTACTACTATTGTGATAAGTGTTTCTTTGTTTCTGGTGTGCAGAGCCAGCCGACCACCAGATGGCAGTCTGTCCTAAGCATTCAGTCCTGTAGCTGTGAGTAAAGAGCCTAGTTCTGTCTCAAAAGGGTCGAAAGGTTTCAACAAGGTGGTCTGGCAGAGAGCAATGAAGACTAAAGGCCCTGCCGGCACCAAAAAACAAACAAATACAGTTCCCGTCCTCATTTCAAAGGTCGTTTGCGGCAAGTAAAACATCAATAAGTTTTGGTTTATGTTTGTCTCGTTGGCACTGATTTCCAATGCATTGATAAAGGGTTGAGGACAACACGACCATCTTGCCTTGACAGAATCCTGATGTTGAGTTCAAAGACTCTTTGACAGCAGATTTAAAGTCACCATGAAATCAAACAGGAAAATCCTAAGTGTTTTACACAATGTTGCAGTGATTCATATAAATGATTTATCTGTGCACATCATTATTATTTTTTTTAATTAATTTGCACTTGTAATCTTTATTTATAAACGTTAAGCACCTCCCCCTCTCAACAACACCTCTTCACCACATGACGTCAGCAACAAAAAAGAGGTAGGACTATACTGACTGTCCAATGGCCAGGCATGTTTAGCCCTCCCCTCCAGGCCCAACTAAAGTTTCTGTGCTGCACACTCGCACTGGAAATACCAGTTTTATGTCTGCGAATGCCGTTTGATATAACGGATCCTGTGCCAAAACACAATTGGTGTCAGGAAGCTTTGTGCAGAGCTTTAACATCACATCTGCTCTTTTGTAGTAAGTAAGCAGAGGTGTAAAGAGTACCTGACAAGCATACTTGAGTAAAAGTACAGATACCTTTCAGCGAAAATGACTCCATTACAAGTTACAAGTCAACAATTCCAAAACGACTTCAGTAAGTCTTTGAGTATCTTATTTTAACAGTACTTGAGTATTTTACTCATACTGAATGTAGGACTAGTCCTCAACACTTACGAGACACGTCAGTGAAAAACAAGAAAAAGTCGATTCGTGACGAGAGCATTGGCATTTATTTTCTTAAATCATAATAAGACTGAACACCTCACAATTGCAACAAATCATGGTTGACACCCAAGTCTCATTTAAACTCAAGTGCTCATGAGTAAACCAAACTTCAAAAAGGTCTCTTCAATATGACGGATAAATAAAATAATGTTAACTAAAATTAAAAAGTCGAAGCCTTTTTGCACTGGACATGCTGTTTATGGCCTCATCGCCAGCCGCAGTCATGTCCTCATTTCACATATAAACCGCCAGCGAATGACAACTACCTGGTATTGCATAAAGAAGCCATGTTGACAAGTTTTAGTAACGATTATTGTACCTTCAAAGCCCTGTAAATGGCAATATTAATTATTCTGTAGCAAAAATAAACTGCTGCAAAAAAAGATACGTGCCATGCAAAATTGAATGTGTAATTGCATTAGTCATTACAAATGTAATGGAGTAAAGAGTACATATACTTGTTCAAAAATGTAGTCGAGTAGAGAGTACAAGTTGCTCATATCATTAATACTCCGTACAACTACAAAGTAGCCAAAAAGATACTTAAGTACATGAACTAATTACATTTACTCCAATACTTTACACCACCGGTAGAAAGAGTAAGAGAGAGAAACCTGTTGCTTGGCTGGATGTATTGGTGCATTTGCCACATCAGAAACACACATGGTATAGCTGTTTTGTTTGATCACCCTGTGAATTTGACCAAAGTGGTCTCTCCAGACCCCAGGGGCCTCATTTATAAAATGTTGCGTAGAAACCGTCCTAAATTTCATTTTACGACCATTTCTCTGATTCACAGAACGAACGTACGCACAGATGTGAAGTCTATAAATCGCAAATGATCGTGAAATAGCTCGCAGCTGAACAGTTTATGATTTCCGCCTTTTAATGATGTCTAGTTAATGTCATTGATATACGAAAGAGCACCTGTCAACGTCCAAATCCTTTACGAGCTGCAAGAATGCCTTTTATTTCCAAAAACCTGCAGCACTCGGACCAGCAAAAGTAAGTACGTCTGCTCAGAGCCTGACGTGACGCTAACACTTTTCCAAGTCAGAGATCTTTTTTATTAATATGAAAGTTGCCGTGGGATTTTTGCGTACGCACGCATTACGATCAACTCTGCGTACACACGTTTTAGTAGAGTACAGAGTACAGACGCAGAGAGGACGTTAAGAGAACAAACCATGAAGGACATCTCTGAGAAGGGCATGTTCTGAGGAGACATCACTTACAGGCTGTCATGTAACGGTAAAGCCTCTGACTTCTGAGAGGTGTTCGAGATTATCAGAGTCAATTATCAGAGTGAAGTTTGTAGGGAAACAGAGACGGTTCTGTACATACCACGAGTGTCAACTGGTGAATGGAATTTCAATGATGGACAACTGCTGTGATCTAAGAGAACGGAGAATAAAGTATGCAAAAAACATCGACCCTCTCCTACCGACATGTGGTTCTCAACATTGCATTTTAAGCATTGGCCCAACACAAATATAACCATTCAGTGATTTCAATTATTTTAGTCATTGAATATTGTTACCACCATATTATTGTTGTTTTGGTTCACCCGAAAATAAAAATTCATGTCGAACACAGAAGCAGATATTTTGAGAAATGTCTTGGTGGTTTCGTGTCCAAACAATAGAAGTCAATGGAGGCCAATGTGGGTTTGGTTTCCGACATTCCTCAAAATATCTTCTTTTGTGTTCTGCAGAAGAAAGTCAAACAGGTTTGGAATGACATGAGGGTGAGTTCTTTTTTTTTGGTGGGGGTTGAACTATCCCTTTATTACCCCGAGCACCTCCATACAGCTTGACATATAAGAGTGGTATGACGTGTACTATCCAGCGACTGAGTGCTTCACCTGTAGGCAGTCCTGAACAGTGATCTGCTCTCTCTCTCTCCTCATCAGCAGCATCGGGCATTGGAAGGACAGCTCAACCTGTTCTCCATCCAGAAACACTGTGGGAGCATGACAGAACGCAGATAGATCGAGTTTCCAGACAAACAGAATCAGCATCAATGTCGCGCTAGTGTCCCACTCTCACTCTCAATACATCTCTGTACTTGAACTTGCTCACTGTTTTACTGAGGCTGTTGAGAGAAAGCCAATTTGTTCTATACCTTTATGCAGTAGCACTGACTTGTGTTATGTGATTAAATGAAGCCAAACTCTGGGTCTGGGTCTGGGACTGGGTCTTTTTTGTCAGACTTTTTTTTGGCACTCTTGTTATTTGATCAGTAGGATAGTGAAGTCATCTTTACAGTATAGTCATCATCAGTTGAGTAAGTGAATGACTTCAGTGGATCCTGTAGCAAAGAGAAGTGTGATGTGAGAAAAGATTTGAGATGACAAACTCTCTTACACCATCTAGATGTCAGGCTTCTTCAGTGAAACACAGTCCAGATTCACCTCCATCCCCTCCGGCAAAAAAGACTTGTTTCTGAAAGACAGATATCTCCTCTTTATTGTCTGACTTCAGCGTGAAATGTGTAGTTCAGCAAAATTTCAGTTTCTCTTCAAACTTAAGAAATTGTATCTTGTAAGATTTCCACTGTAGTCTAGTATGTCTGCGACAGGAGAATGGTTGGTCACAGTCAATAAGATTTAGTAGCTATAATGTCGTCTTGACGTATATTCCTTTCCATTGCATCAAATGTACTCGAGGTATGCATACATTTCTTAAAAATGATCAAGTAAACGCTCAGAATTGAAAGATTAATTTCTTTGACTCTGAATGTGGTGAGGTGCCCAAGCAGCGAAACCTGTTGTCATAGTGACCGTGCACAACATGAGCGATCTGAGAAGTAAAAATGGCTGTTGACATGCATAATCAGGCTGCGTCCAAATACCCCCACTTGCGGTCTTGGCCACTTGAGAGCGCGTGGACGTGACAGGAAGTAAGAGCGCAAATCCAATGTCTTAAAAACGGCAAAGTGCAGTGGACATAACGCACACTAAACCCACACTATCTTCCGAGCGGTGTTCAGGGTTAAGTGTATCCCATCATGCATCACGTTCTGGATGTACTATGGGCATTTTCCAAATGGCATTTATGCGCCCTTAAAGGGCCCTTCGCGATGGGACGCCATTTGTAGGGGCGTTCCAAACGAAAGTGTACACCTGAATCCCTTCGCGAAGGGCCATTTCAAAAGTACGTTAGCGAAGGGTACATGCCATGTCACTTCAAGGAAGTGAGTTGCGTTTGTGATCACGTGATCTTGGATAACAAGATCTCGCGAGGCATTGGAGCAAATATGGTGCGGGATTTTGACGTTACCTACAAATGTTAGTACAATCATTTAGTTTGTATTTGTTTTAGACTATTTTTGTCAGTGATACGTATGATTTAACATATAATTTAGTTTATAGGAAAGTATGTTTAAAAATAGTATTACTGTCTCTTGTGTATGCGTTTGGAACTTCCTTCAAAAAGGGAATAGGCTTGTTCGGCTTGATGCGGCGCCGCAATGTCCGCCGATGACATCAAAGTACTGCGAGAGCGATTAAAAAAAACATAAAAAGTTTTCTTTCGAAATGCTCTCGCGGTACTTTGACGTCATCGTCCTGTCAGATCTTGTGTCGCCGCATCATGTCGAACAAGCCTATTCCCTTTGTGGAGGGAGTTCCAAACGCATAAATAAAGGATATAAAGTCCTCCTTCCGAAACGCTCTGATTGGTAAAGCTGACCCGGTCTGTCATGATTGGTTCCCCGCTTAGAGTGTGTGTGTGAAGATGTCCCACCCATACCATATCAGCGAGCTTCCCTCTCAGAATGTTGTGATTGGTCGGTGCCCCTCTCAGTGCACATGTATTCATAAACTTGAGCTTTTAGCAATAAACAGTAACAATGGCGTCAACTTCACTTCATCAGTTAAAAACATGCGGATCGATTGAAGTGTAACGGAGGTCTGCTAGTGCACGTGTAAACGTCAATCTTTGGTAGAGATCGCAATTTCTTTCCCCTACTATGGCGAGGGAAATGACACCGGACCGAATGCCGTCAGACCGGTTATATTAATTAACACTAATAACAGAAGCGTTAGTTTTGTCTTTTTATATTGGACCCGAGTTGGATAATACAACAAGCAGATTGACTAGGAGACATTTGCAAGCAGGACTTCAGAGGACGTTTCATAGAAGTGTTTAAGAGGTAAGCGCACACACACAATATCAGTGTATTACACAGAGCAGCTTTCACAGCCGATGTTAAAGTCATGGAAGCTGTTATTTGACCGTTGGTTATCTTACAATGTGAGTAGCTGAATTCTTATTACCAGCTGTAGGACTGTGATGAAAGTGGAAGTAGTTTAGCGCGTAGCTCAGTCAAATGTGTACAATCTCTGATAACCAAACACTACTCCAGTGGCTCTTCCTTTTCTCTAAGGAATGCCTCAACCATTTTTTTCGTATTCCTTTAAAAGCACTCGGAAAAGTCAGGTACTGATTTAGGTACTGATTTATCTTTAAATGTTTAAATAAAACTTATTTTGCAGAAGGCATGAAGTTTTGGTGGGTGATTGGCATACTAGACAAATAACAGTTTGATCATGCATTGCTAGTGTTGATAGGTAGGCCTTTGTTCTTGTTTATCCACGATTTCAAATAAGAATCCTCCAATGGCTTTTTAGTGCAAACCATTAGGCCAAATTATGCAGAGTACCTACTTGAGCACTAGTTAAACCTCAAATTACGCGAAATAACTTAGTTAAAAACATTTGCTGACAGCTTGGTCCCCCCCACCCAAAAATTTGTCGCCCCTGCTTTGCCCTACTCACTCCGAAGTAATGCTGCCTTCACTTCACATGCTCTCGGAAATTTAATAATTCCCACTCCAACCCGGAAGTAACATCTGGATTTAGTATCATCAAACGTATTTAGTAACATTACAACATTACTGTCACTAATGATTTACTAGAATTAAAACATTACAAGTATCGGCTAACATTAAAAGAGCACCGTTCCATAAATTATTTCCAGGTTGAGCTGGGAATTACGGAATGTCCGAGAGCACGTGAAGGCAGCATCAGTTACAGAAACAGAAGGGTGCAGCGGCAGCCTAGCAGGACATTACTGTGTGTTTGGGTACTCCTAAAGTGAGTAAAGAAAGACGTTGCTTTACGTTACATTTTCATTATGAGAAAATTAGCTTATCATGAAAATTATTTTTAAAACTATACTGCCATGTAATTCAGCTTTCTTTCACAAATTTGTATGAGGCCTTTTCAAGGAAAGAAACATGAAAATATGTAAATAAGTAAGAAGTATTAAAATGCTTTTAAATCCGAGCTAAAATAAAAACGTCACTTTGAAAATGTCACGTAAATAGCAAAACTACTTACTAAACGCATGCGCAAAATGCGTGAAAAAGAGATACGTTACGACAGAAAGGACAAAAGTAGAGTAACTCTCTTTTTCTTTGGTTGGCCAACATAGTTCAAAGCACTGCATAGTTTAAACTCTGAACCCCATTTTTTTAGTATGTCCTAAACACACTTGCTGGTAAGTTGACAAAATGACTGCGTTCATTCATTTCTTTGTTTATTGATTGATTATTTTTATTGATTGATCGACGTTTTAACATATTGGCGACCTTTCATTATTCTAGTACGGGTGTTTTTATGAAGCCATTTTGGTTTTCAGATATAGCTCGATTTTACATGGACTTAAATATTGTGACCAAAACTTCAGCTGCTACTATAACCAGATGTCAGCACAAAATGTAAGTAATTTTTCATAACATTATTTGAGTAGAGCTATTTTAATTGCTATGTTAATTGCCCGCTGTGACACATTTCTGTCTCTTTCAGAGGTGAAATAATCCAAAGCAACAGATTTCCTTATATTCAATGATGCAGTAAGTGTCAAGTTCCAGCTGTTCAACAGATGGGATTTTCTTATTATTTTCTCTTTCATTTAGGCCACACTCTAAAAAAAATCTGTAAAAATAGGGCACGATATACTGTATTAATATGAAGGAATTCAAACGATCTCCCAATCCAGCGTTATATCCACCGTTTATATAACATTCCTCACTGAAATGCAGTGAACAAACAAACACAGAACTGAACTGAACTTCGCGAACGCAGTGCTCTCTCTCTCTCTCTCTCTCTCTCTCTCTCTCTCTCTCTCTCTTGCTCCAGCTGGTTGACCTTGGGAGAATTGTCAAATAAGGGACCAAGAAAAGTTGTTCTGAAATAGATTTTGGTTACCTATATGAGCACTGGGAGAGTGTTTCGAGCACAGAAATACTACGTCATACGTCCAACTAGTTTTTTGACAAGTTGACCATGTCAAGCATGAGATACTAGAACGTTTAACATTGTAAAGACGTCAGAATGAATGAAACACTGTGGCACCCCACCTTTAAGTTTTAGTATAGGAACATTTATTCCCCCAGTTACTTCTTGATAGTTAAACTTCGAAAATTATTGTCATAAGGATTTGAGGAAAATGTATTTGACTTTTTGTATAATTGTGTTGTTGGACATTGCATGTAGCAGAGACCGTGTCATAATTTCTGCAACTAGATTGTTGGTACTGAGTTGGTACTTTTTATTACCTACTAGCATTTTTCATTTTGTTTTACTTGCTTGATTAAATGTTTAAATGTCTGAAATAGACTTGGAGATGTCATAGATTATCAGGCAAAAATTGTCACAATCCTTTTGGATTAAATAACTGCAAATATTTTATCAATTTATTAGATTAGGCTGTTTATTAAAGTGGGTTGGCTAAATAATTTCATAATGGCTGGTTGGAAAAAACCTTTTTTGGAAGTTTTGGAAATAATGCTGAGATTATTCTATATTAATAACTAGTTGCTAAAATCTAAACTAATTTCCTGCCTATTAGATATACATTTCTTTATTTTTAAATGTAAATATTTTAAAAAGTCACTGTTCTAAAAATGTGGTGACAAATGGAGTAATCAACATGTCCAGTTTTATTAAATGCTAAACTTCAAACCTGAAGGTGTTGCTCAGCAGGTCTTTGGACTGGGTCAATATTATGTAAATATCCACATTTTGGTTTGAGTTATCGGATCAAGCAGTGTTCTTTCCCTGCCTTATGTTTATTTAAAGACCATAATCAAACACAATCTGTTTATCCCTGGTGACCAGTGTTCTCTTTAAAAATCATGCTTCTTTTTTTAAAGGAAACTAAAACATTTATTAATCTTGCAGTCTTTTCTGAAGGATGCTAGTTGACAAAAAGTGGGAAGAAAATCCATGTTAGGTTTGTTTTAGTTGCACACAGTAATTTATTGCTCATAAAACTTTATTTTACACAAAACAAAATGAATAGCAATTTTAGTAGATTTGTTTAAAGTGATGTACACTCGCAAAAGTTTCCAGTCAAATCAGTGCACTCAGAAAACATCTTTAGTTTGCGTGAAACATTTTACATTTAATGCATCTTAAATGGTACCAAAGCATATGTGCCACTTTTTACTGCCTTTTCAAGTTTTATTTTATTTTATTATGTCTACAAAATGTGTTCATCTGAATACATCAACACAACCATTATTCGTGATTTTCACTTGCATTCAGGGAAGACTTTCATGTGTCCTATTAAGGTTTGTTTGCAAACGTAGGCAGTGCTGGAGATAAATAAAAGTCATAGATTAAAGCGCTTGCATGAGTTAGAACAGTGTTTCCCAATCCTGTTCCTGGAAGCACACAAACAGGACACATTTTTGGATGTCTCCTTAAACAAACACAGTTATTCAACTTATCAGCTGTACATAGAACACTTTAAGAACTAAAACAGGTGTGCCAGAATACCAAAATTTTAGTGTTGGATAGCCTCTAGAAACATGGTTTGATTAGGATCACACCAATTGATCAATATTTCTTAAGGTTTAGTTAGATTGGAATTAAGTTTTTTAACAGTACCGAAAGTGTTCACTGACAGTGTTTCGCAAGTCAAGTCCAGAAACACCGGGTGGGCTGGTACAAGTGATGTTATTGTATATTGTGACAAGTGTATGAGGGTCGTCACCATCCCCAAGCATTTCAACCTGCAGCGGAACCACATGTGGCTTCCGCAAAACAAAGTCTCTGAACGATTTAGCACTGCAGTCACATTTCCAGTTGTTACCCGAGAGCCAAAGTTGGTCCAAGGTTTCGGGAATAGACACTGGCAGGTTGATGAGTGCATTGTCTTTCAGGTTCAAGTAACGCAGGCGTGGCAGCATGTATATTGTTGCGTTGAGTATGGACTCCATCTTGTTTCCAGAGAGATCCAACCAAGACAGGTGTTGCAAAGGCAGCAATGCCTCAGCAGGAAGATGACGAAGTAAGTTGCCCGACAGAAGCAGGTAGTCAAGGTTCCTCAGGCCGTAAAACGTGTGAGATGTGATCGATGATAACTGGTTGAACCTTAGATCAAGCTGCTGTAACCCTTGCAGTTCAACAAAACTTTGCCGCTCAACCACAGAGATGTTGTTGTGCTGTAGGAAAAGACGCCGAAGGCCGGTTAGGCCAATTAAAACTTTGGGTAGAGACTTTTGCCAGACAACTTCTGTCCAGGTGAATGCTGTGAAGCTTCGACAGACCCTTAAAAACTTGATCTGGCAGGCTTTGGAAACAGCTACCGGTAAGTTTTATCACAGCAAGGTGATTGAGACCCAAACCCAAAAACGTGCCCATGCGTGCCTCTTGTAGCCGGTTATGCTCTAAATTGAGAACCTCTAAGTGACCCAACCCTTCAAAAACTCTGACTCCCAATGCACGGATCTGATTGTGAGATAGGCAGAGTTCCTCGAGGTACTGCAGGTCACGGAAAGTCCCTGGTCGTAGGCTGCTGATTGAGTTATTTGACAGACGCAGCACATGTAGGCTATGAAGGCCAAGGAACGTGTCATCATGAAGTATCGATAGGCGATTTCTGCTGAGATCCAACCACCTTAATGATTTAATTCCTACAAATGCCCTAGGTGCCACTGTTACTATCTGGTTTTGCGCCAGGTAAAGCTTCTGTAGCTTTGGTAGTTTCAGAAACACATTTGCTTTTATTACCTTCAGATAGTTTCCAGTTAGGTCCAATTCCTTGAGCTCAGTGAGACCCTGAAATAGCTGAGGTTGTAGATAAGCCAGTCGATTCCCAGCAAGAACTAACTCTCGTAATCCTTGCAGGTCCTGGAATCCCGTCTCCGGCAGGACAGAAAGTGAATTCCACCCCAAGTTTAACAACCACATGTGAGAGAGTCCCGCAAATAACTTTTCATCTATTCGAGACAGCTGATTATTGTTGAGACTGAGTGAAGCAAGGTTCGGTGTGCCTTGAAAGGTTATGCCGGGTAATGAACGAATGTTGTTTCTCTCAAGGTGCATGTGAGCAAGGGAATGCAGGCCTTTATATGCATGACCATCAACCGTTACCAGCAGGCCACTCTGTAGGTTTAAGAACTCCAGATTGGTCAATTTTTCGAAGGCACCTGCTGGTATTGTAGTGAATAGGTTTGCGTCCAGCCATAGCGAACGTGTAGATGGGGGGATATCGGAGGGCACCTGAGTGAAGTTGCGTGTACTGCAGTAGACGTTGAGCTCTAATGTGTAGTCATCATGAAGACAGGTACATCTCTTTGAGCAGGGCTCACTTTTTTGACCAGCAGGCTCTTCTGGAGGCTTTGGCTCCACAGAGAGCCTCGGCGCCTCTGAAGGTCTGGATTCCTCTTTGCTGTGGTCTGCCAGAACCACTGATATTCCCAGTGTGTACAAAAATAGCAATGCAAAGGGACTCATCCCAACTAGGAGACAATAGAGAAAATTTGGACAGACAATTATTGAAATGTTGGAGTTTCTGACCTAATCTGACAGATTTCACATTTAATACTGGCACCACCACTCAAAAGTTGGGATAGACTTCTTTCTTTATGTTTTTATTCCACCTTATAAGTAAACTCATAAAAAATATAGAGTAGCACAATTGAAACTGTGGGAAACTATGTTATCATTTTCAAAGTTGCTACCCTTTGACTAGAATTTGCTTCTTGAGGTTTAAACAGTATTGAAGGAGTTTCCAATCTTTTCAGGGCTTTAATTGGGTGATTTTTCTGTATTCTTTGGTCTACATTAAGTCATCCATTTGAAAAATATTTTTTTTAAAGTGTTTTGTTTTCTAATGAAAGAAATTGATATGTTGGCACAATTTAACTTTTGTCTACAAAAGTAATTTCAAACATTCAAGCATATACCATGAGATTGAACTACCAGTGTATGAAATTTAGTAGCATCTAGTGGTTAGGTTGCAAATTGCAACCAACGGCTCACTTCACCCATGCCCCTCCCTTTCAAAGCACTATGGTGGCTGACACAGAACTAAGATGTTGTGATGTTTTCACTTCTTTGTCGAGTGAGATAATGTATATACAAAACATGTTCCGTTTGTCTGCAGTGTATGTAGATAGAAATAGTGCATTCTAAGGTAATAAAAACAAATCCTTCATTATGTAAGATCTTTATACACCTCTAAAGACATAGTTATGTACAGTATATTAAAATGCATTTCAACAGATCCTCCGAAAATTACAGATTGGACCTTTCAAATATTTGAAACCAAAATATGATGGCACTGTATATCTCAGTTCTTAATTCTTCGTATTCTAAAACCTATAACAAAATATCAACATTCCCTATTAAAAATGAAAACTTTGTGGATTTGATGTTAGATGTTTTGATATTATAAAAAAATTCCAAGTAAAAGTTTTTGCTTTACCGTTTTTTTGTGACAGCAGTCCAGCAGGCGTTCACCAGAAGAGTGGCATGTGTGTTTGACAGGTCTAAACTACCTCTGCCCCTATATATCACCTAGAAAAAAATACAGTGTTCTGCACAGAGTTAACCTCTTCGTTTCTGCAGTTATTTTTAGCAATTTAATTGAACATTAATCCTAGCCAAAATATAAATGAATAATATAAAATAAATAATGAGTAACTATTAAAAATAGTGTTTGTTGAAAATTATGCATCTTCTATTTTTCTTTCATTTTTAGGCATGAGATAGGATTACCTTTTCCCTCAATGACACATTGACACTGCAAATTAAACTTCATTTTTCTCATCTGATTAATGTCTGCTTTAAAGTCGCAATGTGGGAATTTTAGCAGCCACTAGTGGGGAGTTTGAGAATTGCAACCAATCTCTCAGTCCTCCGCTCACCCCTCCCTGTCGAAGCACGACGGTGGCCGCCACAGTACAAAAAGATGCTGTCAGCTGAGACAGCAGATATTAGCCATTCAAGCAACGATGTTTCTTTACAAAAGTAAATAGATGGACAATGCCAATGTCCACTGCCGATGGCTGAAAGACATAACGATCTTGAGGCGGCATCGTCATTCCAACAAATGTTTCACTTTCGTCACATAGTTCTCGCTTCTCTTTGCTGCAAATCACGTTGTAAACAAATAGGAACAAGGCTTAGGTCCGTGTGTCCGCGCAGCCAGTGGTGTTTAAAGAAGATGCTTGTCTACACAGGCCACTTTGTATAAAGAGGACGCGTGTCCACGCAGACCGCGTTATTTAAAGATGCACCCAACCCTAAGAAAATCCCTTAACGCAAGTAACCATTTAACCTCTATGCTATTGAGAAGTTATTGTTACATTTCAATAATTATCTCAGTGTTTAACTCACTGATTTAAGCTAGATTTCTTGCATGCTACAACATATATACGAAACACACTTTGTAGAGCTGTTTGTCTGTTTAGGGCTACTGTACAAAACATGGCGGCGTAACATGGCGAATTCAGTGTATGTAGGCCCGCTCAGTATGTAGATAAAAATAGCTCGTTCTAAGGTAGGCTAATACAAACACAACGGTTCATTGCATAATGTCTTCATACACCTCTGAAGACATAGTTTTGTATATTATATTGCATTTCTGCCAATAGATACTCATAACAATCCCACAATGCTCTTTAAGAAATGTGTGACAGGAACATTATATATTTATAGGATGTTGTTGAACTTGTTAAAACAATTAATAATAACGTAACCCTAGTTTATACTATAACTTCAAAGCTGTATCACAGAATTTCTTTTTAACAAGCACAGGCGAAAATACTTCTCTGAATAGCGTTCCAAAGTTCATGTATATCTGCCGAGCTATCAGTGACATTTAAAGGACGGTACTTACTGCGGTTACAGTTATCTGTTGGAAGATGTCCAAGTCTAGAACATGATTCAGAGAAAGAACAAAGCCCAAGTGAAAGTGACATTGTCATGAACAAATGTCATGAAACGTGTGATATTGATAACAGATTAACAAGCAGTAATATTTAGAACACGAAAAAAGTGTTTGTATGAATAATCAGCGTTTAGTGGAATTTGAAGAATTTTAGGAAGTGACATCTACTGTAAAAGGAAACAGAGATGGGACCTTGCTCTGGCAAACAGTGCAGTCCCTCGTACTGATACTGAAATCAATACAGACATCTCATTCACAAACTGTACTATAAGTTTTCATTGTATGGTGGTTTTCCGTCATAGGGTTAAAGTGATACTGTCATTATCTACTCACCATTTATTTGTTCTTATGAACACAGAGAAAGATATTTGAAAGAATGCTTATAACCAGACAGCCCCCCATTGACTCCCATCGTAGGAAAAATAACTTCATCATTTTTTTGTTCTGGTGAACACAAGGGTGTAGTATCACTTTAATGACCACTAAAGAACCTTGAATCCTGTAGGCTATAATATAAATGCTCATTTGTATTGGCTAAATAATATAGTTGCGAGAAAAAAGCTTCTTAACACCATTGCCACAATTACTCCTAAGCTTACTTGCAAAGTATACTGGGTAATGTAGAGAAAGATCTACAAAAAGAAAAGTTTTAAAATTGGGTTTAGTTTGCATCATATCTTTTTGCATTTTGAATTCTTATGCATGGACAAGGAATGAGCACAAAATTGTATTTAAAGACATATTGCTCCAAAGTCACCAGTAGAGGGAGATGCAACCTCTTGCTCTCAGGACTTGATCAAGTTCGTTTTAAGAGCTATAAGTAACCCATACATTTTCACTTGTATGTCTATTTGAAATCCCACCCCAAAAGGCCACGTTTAAAAACAAGCAACACATTTTAATTTATTCTTATGTTAAAAGGCTGGTTATCTTCTTGTATTACAGTTGCTAAATTCGTTTTCTCTTTACGTGATCTAAACAAAGATAAATCTTCAAAGCACTACTGACAATTCCACGTCATTAAATTTGCGTTATAATTTCTGCCTCCCACCACTTACGTTGTTTTTCTCTCGTGGTCTTTCTTTATGTGGGATGATCATCTACTCAAGACAAAGAGATGGACTTCTCGTTCCGCCCATCGTACAATACAATTGTGTGAAAGAATTACAGTAAGCTACCCAGCAGTGAAACAAAGTTCCTTCCCTCTTAAAAATGCTTACATATTCAAGAAGAGTATGCAAAGGAACAGCTCAAGTAAGGAAGACACTCAGTACTGGAGGGTAATCTGCCACACTATGGCATTTAATGTTCGCTTCTCCCCAGACAAACAGCTCTAATTGGCTCATTCTCCGACAATCAATGATATACAAAGGTTTGGAGCGGTGTCATTTGGCTGAGGCTCGAGCGCAAGAGGTGTCAGTCTGAATGACAGTGCCAACTGCTTGAACACACTCCGCCTGTTCGACAGAGGTGCCGCTCAACGCTGCCAGAGCGCCTCACAAACAGCCTCGCACGTCAGCCGCCTGAGATAACTAGCGGTGGAAGTTGCTTCCTCAGCGCTCGGAGAGGTGAGCGAGCCTAAAGGGCATGATGTCACGTTGAGTTAGAAAAGCAACACCTGTGATTCGGATGTTCATCCCCCCTCTCTGGTCTTTCTTCCATCCGCATATTTCACCGACAGTCACCCCTCTGGAAGATTCTTTTTGTGTCTGCTTTCCGTTTTCTGTTTTCTCTTGTCACTGCAGATATCCATATATAGCTCAAATTAAAGCCTCAGCAAAAAATATAGCAGCTGTCCTTGTGTCATTTTCAATATGTTTCCATATATATCATGTACGCTATTTTTATGTCTTCTTGTTTTATGAGAGAAAATTGAAACTAAGTTTAACGTCCTCCATCTGAAGATATTGCATAAGTATTCTAATACAAAAGCTCTTGTCATGTGATATGAAAATGACCAAGAGTCTTCTCAGAGTCATGAAGATGACAGGGAAAACTGTACTTTAGAAAACGGATTACGTGCTGTTTCGCGGCTTTTCTAACTGCTTGATGAAAAAGTGCAAAGAAATGGCAAACAATTTTGTGAATTGGGTGGAAAGACGTTGACAGTCCTCTGGGTATTTAACTGTCTGGTAGATGTAATGCAACTGGAGTGAAGTTAACAACCTTTTACTTTTATAGAATGTAATACCGCGGAAACATAATCGACCACCAACTGCATGTCTCAGTACTCTGTATTACATTTACATTTAGTCTTTTAGCAGACGATTTGATCCAAAGCGACTTACAAATGAGGTAAACAATGGAAGCAATTCAAACCAATAGTATTGCTGTCCCAATTCGCCAACTTATACTATGCCCTTAAAGTATGTCCTGTTTTTGTCATGAAAAAGTATGTACATTTTTGTGCGCAGCAAAATGGTTTGGATGCACTGGGACATACTAATGCAAAACGGAAGTGACTGCTGTTGCCTTGATGACACTGTGATTGTTAACAGTCGCGGTTATAAAAATATAGCCCTTCTTTGCATTTAAGTATGTATTTATTCATTCTCTATTTCTTATGTAATGTTTACTGTATACTTAAATTGTTTTAATTTAGTGAAGAATTGCTTATTTAATTGTATTAATACAGTGTAGCGTCACTAAACTCCGCCCACTCGTGGTGCGTTGTGGGTAATATCGGAAAGCAGTAGACCATCCGGGTACTTTAAGAATACTTATTCTAGCATGCTATGATTTGGGACATACTCATTCTAATTTTGAATCTTATGGGATTAGTTTGCGAATGGGGATGCAGTATACAGTACATCTCTGCCCATTAGCAAGATTTTGCATTGCATGTAAACGTCTTTCTCTCAGATTTGTTTATGTGAGCATGTCTGATAGCGTAATGGTAAAAGACTCGAATGTAAGTAATGGTACAATAATGCATAAAACTCAATGTCACTGCCTGCAAGAAACCTGACTAGTCTCAAAATTCCATGTAAATGCGATTTTCTGCGTAGCCGGTTTATTGATATGCACTTGAAAACAGCTGAATTCTGATAGATATCCGCTTATTTTGTGCACGTAAAAGCACTCAATGAGATTAAATAGAGAACCGTTGAAAACTTAAATCTCGTTTTAGATATGTCTAAACAGACCCAGAAAACTCACAAAATGTCACCAGATTAAGAACCTAAAGGAACAGTTCACCTTAAGATACCAATTCTGTCACCATCATTTACTCACCCTCAAGTTGTTCCAAATCTGTATGTATTTATTTGTTTGGTTAAACACAGAGGAAGATATTTGGACGAATGCTTGTAACCAAACAGGTCTTGGTCACCAAACATTACCATAGTAGGAAAATGGTGCAATGGTAGTCAAAGGTGCCCCAGAAGGGTTTACCTTCCTACATTCTTCAAAATATCTTCTTCTTTTGTGTTCAAATGAGTCCAAGTGAGAATAAACCAATGGCTATTACAAATTTAATGTTAGATTACATCCTAATCAGTCCCACTTAAATATCTCTGAATATCACAACAATTAAAATTAAGACTGACATTGATAATAAAAGTAAATATTTTCCTCTACCCCACCTTTAATACAGCGAGTCTGAGATTTCATTGCAGGCTTAAACCTTTCATGCTGAGGAATAAATTGGAACCGCAGTTTGTTTCTCATCTTACAACAGCAGAACCTTTGTTGCTAGGCATGTACGCACCCAATACGATCACTCAAATTGTTTCCTTCATTGCCTCTGTGTGAATAGAGTTAGAAATAACCATTTGTATCTGACCTGTAACCACCTCCTAGATCCCCACATGTGGACGAGTGCAGTGTGTTATTACTTCAGTCATGTGAATAGTAGTTCTCTGTGCACTTCTAAAGCTGTGCTTCTAAATGAATGTCCAATATGGCAATACACATCCCTTTGGGAGCGTGACACAGTCTGTTAGTGACAGGTGAGGATTGTAAGCTCTTACCAAATGATCGCAGCATTATTTACAGAGCATGTAAGCTGGACGACCTCAATAATAGAACGAAAAACCCATCGTCCCCATTACCATCATTTAGATGTACTAACTACTGCACAAATGGTCAGTGTATCTCTGATCCCGTTCACAATAATCCCATCATCACGTCTCTGATCGTTCTGGTTATCTTGGTGCATGTTATGTCTCTCACATTGTATTGCACATTGTAGCTCAGCCTCAGTGAAGAATTGCTTTCACTTTAGATTCATTACATGATAACAAATGTGGCCTTTAGACCCGCTTTCCTATTTAAATGTGTTGAGACGCAGGCAGCTCTTTGCTTCACATGATCTCTCTGTAATAAGGTTCATGCCTTTTCGAAATCGGTGCGGTGAAGCTGCTAATAAAAGAGTGTGATTTATTCTGCAGAACCGCTCTGCCTTTTCGCCGTAGCACACGCAGGCCTAATAATCAGGGGGTCTATGCTGAACAATGCACGGGTGATGATTTGTAATATCACGTCTTATTTTTAGGCACAAGCAATGGGAAGCGTCATTTGAAACATTAGCTGAATCGACTTTGCAGGCCTTTCTTTGGATCTCCGTTGTCATGGTTTAGTCTTTTCACAACCAAGCGGCAGTGTGTCTTTCTTCTAAGTTACACAACGTGTCGGTCTGTGTGTGAAGATTGAAAAGCAATGCTCTGATTAGTCGGTCTGTGTAACTAAGAAACTCTCCCAGCTTTATGCTGAGGGTAGATATCTCTGATAAGATGAGAGATTGGCAGCGAAATGCTTTTAATAAGCATGTAGTGATTAAAATGTTCATTAGTGCAGAGTGAAGCAGATTGGATCTGCAAGACTTCAGGAGGCTAAACTCCCAAGTGCCATCCCACTTTTGCTCATTAATAATAACTGATAAGTTTTAATTGAACTGCTGTTGTGCTGGTAAAGCAAACCATTTCATACACTCTAAAAATGTTGGGTCGTTTCAATCCATGGTTGGGTAAAATATGGACAAACCCAACCGTTGATTTAAGTCGACTTTGAAAATGTCCATATTTGACACAGTCACGGGTTGAAACAACCTAGCATATTCATTTAAAGGGATAGTTCACCCCAAAATCATTTACTCAGATTCCTCCAAACCTGTATACATGTCTTTGTTTTGCTAAACTCAAAGGAAGATATTTGGAAGAATGTCAGTAACCAAACAGATGTCATCCCCCATTGACTTCCGTAGTATTTATTTTCCCTACTTTGGCAGTGATAAAGCAACCAAAAGTAATTCTCCTCATGGTTAAATTGTGCTTGTTTCACACCACCTTTTTTTAGGGCTGTTATTAATATGTCATAAGTCAAAGAGCATACAGGTCACATGACAACGAAAACATGGTGGATGTCTTTAATGTATTCATTACATTTGTGAGTCCCTCGCTCTCTCTCTTCCGATGAGCTGTGTGCAAATGGGCTATATGCATGCGTGACTTCCGCGTTTCACGGTCAGAACCCTAGGCAGTTTCCTGTTGGAGAGACTTAAAGCAGAGAGAAACGGAAAATTTGAAAATGGTGAAATTTACTAGATGCTGTTGCGGCACACAGCAGTGGTATATAGAAGTGCTGTTCTCCCGTATTTGAATGATACAACAAAAGGTTAACTTATGAAAGTATCCTTTCAAATTAGGGAGGCTATGGCGGTCAATGTGTGGTACATGGAACAACTCATTTTATTAAGAATCACAATCACAATCAGAAACGCTGAATTGCCGAGTGTGCTTGCACACACAAGGAATTTTCTTTGGCGTTGGAAGTTTTTAGTACAGACATTCAGTTCAATGACAATATAATATAATATTTACAGTCTAAAAGAATCTAAAATATGCATATATAAAATAAAAGACTATTATACAGAAAATGGGGGATAATAAAATATAAGAGACTTATGTTTTCCCGTGTCATGTCTGGCAGGGGACATTTAAGGTTGTTCATGTAAAGGCCGTTTTCTTTAGTAGGTTCTCATTGACAGAATATGTTATGAATCACGGGGGGGAAGAACCCAATTGCAGGCAGCGATTGACACAAAACAAAGGTTTATTGACAAAAATACAAAACAAAGACCCACGTGGGGGGTAAAACAATAATGACTGGGGAATAAAAGACAGGCAAAATCACACAGAAACGTAATCTTACTAAAACTGGACAAAACTACACTTGACAAGAACTTACACTGACTAGACTTAACTTGATATGGCACGTACAACTGGCAGGAACAGGACGCAATGTCAACAAAACATAGAACGAAACGAACTAGCACAGGACAGAAAACACAAGGACTATTAAAAGGGGAGCAAATCGAGAGGGGACAGGTGTGGGGCATGAACCAATTAACAAGCAATAACGAGACGAAAGGGTGGGAACAGAGACGAGACCAGAGAGAGAGTATGGAAGGCCCAATAGGCCGAAACGTTTCTATCACACAAAACAAGGGATCCTGCTCTGATTCTGCCTCAGGACCAAGAGATACCTGACATGATGAGGCAGAATCATGACAAAAATACATAGAAAATAGAAATCAGAATTATAAAGCAACCAGACAAGCATTATTTAGCAAAGAAACTTCACCTGGGTGTATTCAGAATAATGGATGCAAATAACACGCATTGTTAATGTATCTGAGCTGACAAATGTGTAGTTTCTGGTATAAACCGAATACACACTGGACAATTATTGCTCACCAATTTGCATTACAGTACTTCTGAGCAAGGCAAAGCCTCAGCTTGCTCGAGGGCAGATACCTGTTATGGGTGTATGTAAAAGAAATAGGAAAAACCTGTGTTCAGACCTAGTACATGTTCTGTAGCTCGGTGCTTGGTCACGTTGTCAGGAAGTACAGAGACTGTCCCTCCTGACTGTCAACAAAGCCATATTTCTTAATGTAAAGCCATCTCTTGTCGGTTTTATCGACTGTTTAACATGCAAATGACCATTTTATGGCAAATAAAATGCACATTGGTTTTGTGGGAGCTGAAGACAGACAGCTAGAAATGTTACACTGAAACCAAAGCCATTGAAAAGCATGGACCCTTCCATTTCATTTATGCTTTGCTTTCGGTCGTTGTAACATCAAAATGCTCAACATCTGTATGGAGACTGACGTTAAAGCCCCAGTGAAATCAAAATAAATGTTTTTGACCTTTTATTAAAAATAAGTTAGCCTTAAGGATGTCAATAAACAAAACGTATCTGACCCGTTTCAAGTCTACACAGAATGTTGTATGTTAAGGCTCTATGGAAGAGATCGTACATCAAAGCCTTGATGAGTAAAAGAGAAGACAAACGCCAGTGTCACTCACCAACGTAAATAACAAGCTTTCAAATGACATTTCACTGGTATCACTGATCTCCTATTCTTTTCAATAGACTTTTACACCACTGTGGCAATCACCCTGTTAAATGCAGCTTTGCCAGTCTGACTGCGCCGTAAACAAAACTCTATTGGTTATTTTAAAAGGGGGCGGGTCACTCGATATGTCTCGCGCTCTCTGCATTTTTCAGTTGAAATTTCGTCACCACATCAAATAATGCTGCACGTTCCAAGGCATTGCAGTGGGGCTTTAAGGGTTCAAAGGCAGAACTGGGAAAGCTATCAAACACAGTTTTCCTGAGTAGTTTTCCAAAGTAGCAGCTGTGGCCCCCTCTGGTTTCTAAGTTTTGCATTTCATCTTTGTACAAGTACGATTTGTTTTTCATATGTTTATGTACATCATAACAGCTTTGTTCATAAACGTGGTATAGGTCTCATTTTCATTGCATTGAAGATAATAAAACGGAGGGTCTTAAAAAACCGACTGCTCCATTCCACATGGAGATTTAGAATGACGTGTGCATGATTAAGTCAGTCCTTCTGACAGTCCAAGTCCTATGAATACACCCCATCATCCTCTACCTTATGGAAGCTTCTCAGAAGATTCTGGTCACATACTTTTGAAAGCTGCTCTCTATAACAATCCACAAAGTTTGTAAGGACCTTTCATTTAGTAGAAAATAGAAACCTTGCTAAAAGAACATGTAATCCAAAGGAAACCTGTTTATAGAACAATCAGTTCAATGCTCTCAAATGAAGAATGTTTAGCAAATTTCATTATCACAATTATCGCCTTGTACTTGTTAGATCAATTTGCCCTCATGTGTCTGGTTATAGAAACTGACTTTAATCAGCACTTCATATTTGATGTTAATGTTGTTTTTTAAAGTGCTTTTGTGATCTTCTCTGTTCTGTCCTCTTCTCTTCCGACTTTTTTACTAAGATTTCACTTGTCAGTTGTTTTGCAACGTTGTATCAGACATTTCAGATCACAGTTATCAAGAAAACAAACCTCTGATGTTGCTTTTGGAAAAGGGCTGTACACTTCATTATACAACAAAACAACTAACAGCATTAGCAGCTTAAGCTATTGAACTTTTCTTAAGTCAATAGTAACAAAAAGGATCAAAAGGGGAGACTGGGGCTAGTTGTCACAATTAGCTCTAGTAATTCTTTCTCGCGTTTAATGTTTAAATCAATAGGAGCCTAAGGTAATGATTTAAAAAAAAAAGCTATATAACATTGGTATTGCTCAGGAGCAACCTTTTGGGACAACATGCCCAAAACAACGCACAAAACAATTCACGAAACTAATACTAAACTTTTTGAATAGATTTGAATAATTGTATTGTATAAACATTTCGGAAAACGACATCTTCCACATGTGGTAAATAGCACGCTCTTCCCTATATCATAAAGAATAGATTTGATGCTTTTAATGAACTCAAGAGCCTTGTCCTGTGACATTTTGGTCCCGAGAGTCGTGTGGCAGAGGGATGGATGTGTGGATTCTGCGTATAAGGAGGAGTTTAAAAAGAATCCGAGCAGCAGGTGGAAGCCTGAAGCTGAACATCAATATGGGCCATGAAATCTTGTGGGAGCTCATATAACATCCTCTCTTTGATCTCTTTCCTTATTAGCATCCTTTTGCAACTCAAGCCCAACAATAAATGTTCCTGCAGACCTAATGCTTACAGTTGGCTTTATTAAAATTTGCCTGTCGGGATGCTCATATTTGATTAAAAATATATTTGCAGACGTGCACGTAACTCATAATAAAGGCTGTAATCCGAATGGAGCATATATATTTCATAAAACCCTACGTGGCAATGCCTTTTGTAGAGGCACTCCAAACACAGGCCCACATAGAGTTTGTCTGATGGTAAGTTGAACCACTTTCTCGTATCCCAGCAGAGTCTTGTTTAATTTGAACTTGATCCATACATTACATTCCCATATCTCAATTTATAGAGCATAGCATTAGCAACGTAAACATCATGGTATACCTTGAATGCACTGCTGGTTGCTTTGGATAAGCGTCTTCCAAATGCATGCATGTAATGTAAATGTACAACCTGTAACATGTTTTGCTTCTATTTATACATTCTTGTACCATTTTGGCCAAATGCAGACTAGAGACATGTGAATTACTTCTGCATGCGGTTGTCAAACTAGGCCATAGTGTTGGATTTAGTCAGGTAAGATGTTGCCACAGATGTCTTCACCAGTGCAATGGAGGCATGTAAGATTGTTCGGGATGATCTAATTATGTGGGCGTAATGGGGCGGCAGAAATCCTGGCAGCTGCCCCTTCAACCCCCTGGAGAGAATCTCTCTGCCACCAGGATGCCATCGGACCTGATGATACCACTGTTGTTGGCGGTCTGTCACACTGCGGATTATTTATGCCCAAAGCATTGCATGAATAGCTTCAAGATGTATTTCACACATCAAGCCGTTTCCTTTTTCTTGTCAATTTACAAAATTCACTTCAGTTTGTTGGCCATTGTAAGGAATCCATTTTATTTGTTTCCATTATTGGTAATTGGTGTTTTTTTTTTACTTTAGTATTAACCATGATAGGTCTACTTCACTCAATCTATGAAAATGTATCTATGCATTGTTCACAGCACCTTCATTGTGAGCAAGCCACTCACGGTATCACGACTGTTATTATTGTATAATATGGCCATTATTATTATTGTTACACCATTATTGTTTGAATAGTAAGGATTTGTCATCTTTTGAGTTTATAGTATACTCCAATGTACATGTATTACACTGTAAAACTTTGCTGTAGTTTTGCAGCAGGTTTGTCAATAACTTACAGTAGATTAAAAAAAATTCTTATATGTTCTTTCATGAAAAAAATACTTTTTATCTTAGGTCACATTTCTTGTTATGTAAATGTATGGTAATTTATGACGTCTCAAATATTTTTTACAAAAAAACAAGACAAAAATGCTTAGGAAGAATGTCATATTTTGCAGTGTTGCTGTGCTAATGCCAGTCTTATCTTGCTCATTTTGAATCTCAAAAGACAAAGTGTTAAAATTTTGGTTACAGTAACGTTCAACTCAAATCGAAAACATTACTAATAGGAAAATCATTAAATCTACAGTAAATTACTGATAAGTTTTACAGTGTACATAGTCAATGGGGTCCATGAACTGTTTGTTTACAAGCATTCTTCCAAATATCTTTCTCTATGTTCATCAGAACAAATGTATACAGGTTTGGAACCACCTTTTGGGTGAACTATCCCTTTAAAATGCTCTACCAGGTCACAGCAAGGTGGTTCAGTTGATCAAGCAGAATGGAACAGATAGCAACCACAGCAAAACTGATTTTAGCTAAACTGCATTTTCCATGTTTAAAGGTCTAAGTGATACTCAAATCTGACAGCCATCACATCAACAGCTCTCATGTCCTTGATAGCAAAACTGAAATAGTATTTTTTTGTGTAAAATGTGGACAATTTGCTGTTTGTGGATTCCGCAGTATTCTCGAGTCTGAATGGTTGGAAAAGATGGTTTGCGAATTATGCTAATGTTATTACCTTGCCAGGGATTTCGTCAAGACGCACGGGTAAACAAGATGTCAGTAATCAGCATGTTTTGGAATGATAATGATTCTGTTGACCCATCAGAGACCCAATTACGAGTGAGCACACAGGACTCCCCTTAGTACCATCTTGTTTCGTTTGCTCCATCAGCGCCCGCTGTTTGGTATTCCAGCTTTCAATTAGAAGCTGCACTTTGAGACCAGCAGGGTCCCGCTCAGACCCATCCGTGTCAAGCCTCACTAATCCAGCTCTGCTCAGTCAGGCCTGCCTTCACTAATTTAATTTCAGGCCTTTCTCACACTCATTTAAGTTGATCATAATGAGAATGAATCCCATATCAGCCTATGTCCACCAACCATTTTTTCCAATCTGGCCCTGATGTCATACGAAAATATTCAATATTGAGACATACATATTGTCAAAAGGCTGAAACATATGAGATGAGATGTATTTTCTAGTGTGGTGTGTATAGAAGCACTCACTTATTCTGGCTCATTTTTACCATCACAGTGACAGTAGATACATGCAGTACGAAACAATGTTCATGTCAACATTTACAAAATTGTGTTTTGAGATTCGGGATTTACAACCCACTGTGCTCCTGAGCGGCATCTTACAAGATTGAGATCTTTCATAAATTTGGTTTCTTGTGAGAATTCTGTGGAAGTAAATCCGACAATTTAACTGTTTACTGGCACAGCTTAGATACGCGAGAGTCACAGAGAGGAAATGCGCTATTAGCGGTAGACGTATTAGAAATCCTTTACATTGGGTGGTTGTTAAGCGTTATTGCGTGGGATACGATGTGTGAGGTTGACAATAATTAGTGCCTTCTTTCTTCTCAGGCTTATTTTAGATGAAGCTCCTCTCACATACAATGTGCATTCTCAATGAATCTATGTGTCTCTGCGTGTGTGCGCGCGCAAATATTTGTGACATTTTTATAACAGTACCTATTAATGATTTTATGGTGTTTATTTTTGCCAATAACATTCTTTACTTTTCTCCTCGGTCCTATGCGCCGGTACAAACACCATTTTATAGCCTTTTTTTCCCTACATAGCCTATCCTTACCTTTTTAATACAAATTGACATATATGATCAACACAATGAAAAATCACATAAAAATGTCATATTTATGCATGCTACTTTATTATTTTAAAATAAAAACAGAATATAATTCTCCCCAGTGGCTTGTGCAGTTGTATGGCTCAAATGTTTGTGGATATTATGGTGAGATAAATGCATTTGTTATCTTTAAAAAAAATTCCTACTGGTCGCACTGGTGGTACTCACTTTCTCAGTTGGTCGCATCAATTTACAATTTGGTCGCACCCTTTTTTATAGTTATCATAATGACCTCAAATGATGAATCGTTCTGTTCATTTGTCTTTTAAAATGGTCGGCTATAGAAGGCTTCATATTTGCGCTTTAACACTTGTGTTTGATTATCTATGCACTCTATGCTTATAGGAAGGGGCGAATCTAACCTGAATGGTTAAGAGGCAGGATCTTTCCTGGGTAGAAAATGGTCTTCAGTGGTGGGTGACAACCATGGTATACTCAGAGAGTCATACCGAGTGACCCCGCACCCTTTTAAAATAACCAATAGCGTTTCATTTTTGGCACACAGTCAGCCTGGCAAAGCTGCATTTAACAGTGTAATAGTCAGAGTGGTGTAAAAGGCTATTGAATAGAATGCGATATATATGCGATATATTATAAATGCGAATGCACGCAACGTGAATGCAGAAGACACTTATGCATGCCACTCCCGGTCGACAGACCCGACCATGCTACCCAAGCACCCCGTCGACAGAAATGGTGAAGGGCCGATGTGGGCCAAAACAAAACAAGGCCGATTTTTCTTCCCAATCCAGCACTGGTAACTACTAGCTAGTTTGTAACTAAATCTGTATGTTATTTTGTTGCAGAGGTAAATTACTGTAAATGTCAGCATTATCGTGTGTAAATCATTGAAGAATGTCGAGTGAAACAATAGCTTATTCAGTTAGCTCAGTGAGTCTGCTATTTTATTCCCACAGTTGCTCCTGACGGGAGTCTTCCGTAAATATTTAGTATACGTTACATTACAATTCAACTAAGTTGAATGGTGCAAAAATATTTAGTAGTGCATAAGTTGTAACTTAGTGCCCGTTTAAGTCAAAACTAGGCTAAGTTGTAACTTAGTGCCCGTTTAAGTCAAAACTAGGATAAGTTGTAACTTAGTGCCTGTTTAAGTTAAAACTGGGCAGAGTTGTAACTTAAAGCCCGTTTAAGTCAAAACTAGACTAAGTCGTAACTTAGTGCCCGTTTAAGTCAAAACTAGGATAAGTTGTAACTTAGTGGTAACTAAAGTGCCTGTTTAAGTTAAAACTGGGCAGAGTTGTAACTTAAAGCCCGTTTAAGTCAAAACTGGGCAGAGTTGTAACTTAAAGCCCGTTTAAGTCAAAACTAGGCTAAGTCGTAACTTACTGCCTGTTTAAGTCAAACTAGCTAAGTCGTAACTTAGAACTAAAGTCGTACTTAGTTCCCGTTTAAGTCAAAACTAGGCTAAGTCGTAACTTACTGCCTGTTTAAGTCAAAACTAGGCTAAGTCGTAACTTAGTTCCCGTTTAAGTCAAAACTAGGCTAAGTTGTAGCTTACGCACAGCAGGTGCAACCGGCCCTGTTCCATTTGATCGTGGTGGCCAGCTGTTCAAGGTGAGTTTTGTTCTTTTCCCCCTACGACTTTATTTTCATAAGGGAATGAGGTTATTCGCTCTTTCATATTTTATTTGAAAGCTGCTTTTTCCTCAGTTCTAAATTTTTCTCTCTCACCTACAGTATATCATTCACTGAAGCTAAATTTTGGTTAAGGGACAAATTAAATGGATTGTTTAAGGTATGTCAGGCTGCGACTTTGACAACATTTTGACACCAACTCATCGTGACTCACACAGAATTTACAGAACAGAGGCATTAATATGCTTCAGACGTCGGAAGGTATTTAATTTTTAACACAAAACCAATGAAACCAATCCTGATCAAACAGACCTTTGTTTAAACTGTCTGCTATACCCCAGCTTTGTTCACGAGGGCCTGTCTGCTGTATTTTCCCCTACCGGGTTGTATTTTGTATCTGCAGAACTGTTTCATTGCCTCAGTGTAGCCTATGTGTCAGGCTTTTCAAGAAATGAACAGGATGGAAATGTGTATGTCACCCACCAAGTCTAGAGCAGATGTCCACCCTGTATTTAAACGCAGTGAGAGAATTAAAAGAGTTCAGTTCCATAAAGAATGAGTGGTAATGACCATGTGATCCTCACACTCAACAGAATTAGACACAGATTTTACAGCGCGTGTGAATCACTGCAAATCCTCCTGGAGGCAACGCTATTACAGATCTATAAAAATCTGTCTTGAGTCAACCGTGACATCTGTGTGCAGCGGCAACTAGAGATAAAGTCTATAATTATTGTGACTCATGGTTTGATTTAATTTAGGTTCTTTGTTAGAAAGACAGATTAAAAAAGCAGGTGGGGAGGACTTAACAGAGATGTAATTAACAGAAAGTAAATATTTGTGGATAGTAAATATTTTCTGTTGTTGTTCTTCTCATTGATAATCATATACAGTTGCATTGTGCTTGTCACGTTGGGAAGGCTATGGAGAACGCAGCTTTGCTAGAGGAAGAACTGAAAGTGTGTGCTGTGGAATTCTGGGATGGTTAAGAGTTAAGGGCTATCAGAATCGGTGTATATAAAGAGGGAGTTTACCCCCATAATTCGGTCATTATTTACTTGCCCCCTTGTTATAACATCTTATAACTACTAAATCCAAACCTATTAGAAAAACGAGCACTTGAACATTGCTATAAGATATTTAATGAATAAGGGATTTACATCATTTTTGAATGACATGATGAGTAAATAAAATGTCTTTTTTAAGAGATGACAAAGGTAAAGTGAGAGAGAGAGAGTCTTTTACGGTGAGCTGTGAGTCATTAGTCAATCTACTGACTGGAAGCTGTCACATCTGTACATGGAGCTACAGGACAGACCTCTCCAGAGTATGAGTTCCTATGAATAACACCAGTGTCCATGTCTGTGGATAATTAGAGGACCAATCACAAGACCCGCATCATTTCCACTCACACTGATGTATGCATGAATCAGCATAGGCTACATGCTTGGCCACTTAAACTCGAGACCATTGTGACCATAATATTCATTTTTGTTAGTGATGCACCGATTCGGTTGTTAAATTGCATCGCGGCGGCAAAACAGAAGTTCTTTATTCTTTATTTTTAGTTTATGAGACATTGCTTTGCGAGAAGGCGGAAGTTAAGTGACGTCATTGTGAAAAGGGTCTATAGTCAGAGATCACATGGACTCGTGCGTGTTTTAAAGCCAAGCCTTAAACGCAACATAGATGTGAATGATCAGTGGAACGATCTGTCAGTACCTGATGATGTAGCTCATGTGGACTGTCATCCGGCAGGTGCTGACATCACTGAGGCTCATTTTAAGCCTGTTTACATAAAACCGAAAAGACTCTGTTGTTTTCATTCAAATGATTGTGCAACAGCTGCTGAGTTGACTCAGACTATAACTGGACTACTGTTATGCATATAGTTTCTAGAACTAAAATGTTTAGATGATTGGTAAAAAAAAGTGATATTTGATTGTGTTGCAATGACCAAGGAAGAATAATATATTTTGAATTGTTTTAAAATATGTTCTTTTTAATTTTCTGGTTTAAGTGTGTGTAATTAATATAATTATATAAAAAATATTTTTAAACGTTTTTTATGTCATTTTCAGTTTCGGACCAGAATTTTCATTTCGGTGCATCACTCATTTTTGTAGAGTAGACTGGGAAGCAGCACAGGGTGATTTGTGACTATCAATTCAACAAAATAAAAATAAGCATCAGGGCATGAGTCATTTAGCACATAGTTATAGTTATACAAAAACACACACATAAAACTACCTATTTTTAGAACGCTTGTTTTTTGTTTGTTTCTTGTGCTAGGAGGATATTAAGGAGGATCTATTGACAGAAATGCAATATAATAAAGGCTACTTAACTGTGTATTCCAGTGCTCGAATTGAACCAAGTCTTATGGGGGTCCACCAAAATACTTTTATTTGGTGGGGGTTAGTCTCGCAATATACAATTTATACAAAATACACAATATATCTGATAATAATATGCATAGCTATATAGTATTTATAAAAAACAGGCTTACATGAAATAACAGGATTCTTTTACTGTATTTTGGATCAAATCAGGCTTGGTGAACAGAAATGACTTTTGAACAGTAGCGTACGTCCAACGAAATAATTCTAGCATTATTTACCAATGTAGTATTTACTATTTTCCCTAAAAACAACTGGATAATTGAAACTTTGTGATAATAATATTGTTCCAAAAGACTTGATTAAATGCAAGAAACTAGTTTATTAGATAATAAAAATATAAATTGTAACAAGATCTACTGTCAGTCTGTGTGTTAATGTTGTTGGGAAGCCTCCTCTTCCCGACTGCGAGTGTTATTATTCTCCATTTTTTAGCTGAAGTTATCTTCACCGTAGCGATGCCGATCAAGCAGTCTGTCAACGATGTCCTGCGCTTAGTGGTCTTTAGACGTGGGGTGGGGCGTTTAAAATTTAAAGAGACATGATAACTAGCACATAAACAAACTTAATATAAATTATTGTAAATAATTAATTCGCTAAATTTACCACATCCATTGCATGAATTTAATCACATTCATCATTTTTACTCAAATAAAAATATCTGATGGACCCCCTAAGTCTATTTTTTACTTCTTATGGGGGGTCCCGGATCCCCCCAGCCCCCCTTCAATTCGAGCACTGGTGTATTCAGAGGTGTACAAAGACCTTACATAATGAAGCGTTACGTTTTTAATATCTTAGAATGAGCATTTCTATCTACATACACCGCGGGTCCCCTTTGCATGGAATTCACCATGTTGTTTCTACAGTAGCTCTAAATGGACAAACTGCTCTACAGAGTCACAAACTGTTCCTTTAACACAACACAAACGTTAGAACAAAATATAACCACCTGAACATTTAAACTGAATAATATTAAACAAACATATTTAAGACTTCATTCGAAATTAAAATAAATAAATAAAAAACAGAACCGGGAAGTGCGTCATGACCAGTGTTGTTTACACTTTGCAAAATTATCTATATCGCTGCTCTCCTTCCAAAACCTTGTATGTCCAAATGTGCAGTTTTTCAGGAAATGGGAAAACACTGTTCTCTTGAAATGTTTACAATGTTTACGACAAGCAGTTTTAATACTTTTTATTGGTTAGATATTTGCAAAACATAAAGGGTGACAATAATGATTTATGATAAAAATGTACTCACAGAAATCACAAAAAATAAATAACACACAAATAAATCAATCACAAAATACGGAGAAATACAGAGTATTATATAGAAGCAGAAGGATAACCAGCTTTTTATAGCCCTGGTGTAGTAGTTGGCATGATTTTTATAATGTGCTTCTGCCAAACAATACAAAAGAACAACAATTTATCAACTACCAATGACTCATGACACATACATTAGGAACTAGACTAAAATTAAGGATCAGGAAAAATAATATTCATGTTTATTATTCATAAGCACAAGTGTGTGATTTCATCATACATTGTTTGTTTTGGCAATAACACACAGCAACAGACCAGTGTGCTTTTTTGGGGTAGGAGCCTGTGGCACGAGGTGCATGTGCTAGTAGGGCAGCAGGTGTCACGATTTAGTGTCACAGCCAAAACTCCACCCATTTCCTTCAGTTCCCATCTGTTTGGGTATAAGCTCAGAGAATCACCGCTAAAAACAAGACTAAATAGGTCACAATGCTAGTTCAAGAGATCTGAGGGGAATAAATACAAACACTGCGCACATCTTTCTTTACCTTGAACACTAAAGTTGGATAACACTCTGTTTAGGGTTGCTTGCATTCTCTAATAAAGAGGATTCTCAGATATGATCCGAGTATCAGTTAGGCTTTTCTTTATATTACTTTTCTGTTTGTTTTCCAATTTACTATAGCTGCATGGTTTTATGAGAATCCACACTTTTCCTCTTAGCTGTGTTTGTTTGCCTACTTTGATAAATACATTACTCAAAAGCGTACACCCTTGTGTTCGCTTCTGAAAGATGGATTTAAAATGTTTTCTTTATATCCGCCGGCAGCTTGTTTAATCTCAGATCACATCTGTAAATGCAGACAGCTGGGCGTAAACGCACTGAGCAATGAGAGTTCCTCTGTAATGGGACCGCGTTTCCAAGAGACCTCTAATCATCGCTAATGTGTGCCGGTACACTTTCAGAATCCCTGAAGATCATACTTTGCCACTCTTTAAGCATACAAAAGCTTTATCAGAATAACTGAGCTCTTTCTCCCCCATGGTTACCCTAAAGCTATTGGAACAGCAGGTTATGAATTTGTGATCAGATTTGATGATGACTGTGATGTTAATAAACGTGATTATTGATTTTATGTTTATATATGATCATATTGTATATAATTCAGTGGCAGTATCTGATTGACATAGTATCCAGTATTAACATAGTAGGTGGAGGTATTGCACCTGTTTATATGCTTTAAGAGCCAAAACTAACTTTGCCTCTCTCAAGGCCCAAAAACTTGACTGATCGCAATATTTTTCAAAGATTTTCCAAAGCGTGCCGATATCGCGACAATACCGTCATTGCAAATTATTTTGGCACAATAATTGTGCAGTGAAAAGCTAATACTGTGATATCACTACAAATCAATTTTTTTGGCACAATGTTTTTTTTGTGAAATGTATATCACCTTCACCTTTGGAAAAGTAAAACCACATCATATCGGACACAAAAACAGTCGCAAGTATCAGCTAGAATGCGCCTCTGACCAACTCATCGTCTGCACAACAGCGAGATTACAAATATATCCGTTTGACATTTGAGTATCATTAGGTAGCTGGAATAGTGAGAGAAATGGTTGAAATTTAGTTGTTCTGAGATTTTTAATGACCACGGGGGGGATTTGGCACCACACGGCCTGAAGGCTGGACCGTACATCACTACAGAAATAAATAGCTGTGTATTGCAGGAGCTCTTTTGTTTGTGGGAACACTAATGTCATTTAATGAGCACCCAGAGTCACAATTTCAGATTTGTGACCCATTTGAGTAACAAGCACCATTTAGGTCCACATCATTCCAGATAAACTGAGAATGGCAAATGCTATTGGCTAGAGGAATGAATGCCACTCTCTGACATTTCAAACACTCTTTTAGCTGCAACATGAACTGTCTCAGAAGATCTACCATTTAAATACCTACGTATCAGGGCCAGCATCGCATAGTTTCAGAAATGTTTGTACTCTTTTGGAACAGATGAATTTGCAGGTTGAAAAAGATGTTATTGTGAACACGTAGTAAGTCGATGCTCTTTTCCCTATTATTCCAACTATGATACAAGCATTACTTTAAACTCATATTCTATACCACCATTAGGAATAATTTACTTAGACCCACCAGGTAGATTCCTCTTACACTGCGCAATCTAAGAAATATAAGCATAAAGTTATCATTTTACGGGTTAATATTATGGGTTATATTATTTTGGTTATGGGTTTAATAGGATTTTTCAAAGTGAACCCTGCTTCAGTACCCCTGGTGTACATGTATCCCCACTTGGGAATCACTGAACTATGCACATGCGTTCATGAGTGAGCTAGATCACAGGTTCCACTTTATCACTATAGGGATTTTTCGTAGTTCCCTACTCATTATCAATGAATGGGACTTTAATCTGCTCTCAGATGGTTACCGCTCTCTAGAGACCCTATGTCCACCCGCCTCTACCCTTTTCATCTGTGGCTTTGATCAGATCCTAGCAGAGCATGCTCCTCTTTGCTTTTACTCTGAAACTTGTTTCTCACTTTGAAAAATTAGAATAATTGGTAGATAGAGACAGTATTGTGGTACTTGCAGCACCTTTGGCTATGAGATTGAAAGGCAAGATGTCATCCGATTTACTTAAAAGGGCATTCTTAAAAGCTACACCATGCGTTCCCGCTGCAGGCTGTCTTCTTCATACTCAGAATCGCTAAGAGACAAATGTTACGAAATCAGATGAGCAATTCCTGTGTGGTTTATTTCCTTTCTGCTCAGCTAAATAGAAGTGGAAAAGAAAAAAGTCCTGATCAAACTGTTAAAGGGGTCAAATGACACGGCTAAAACGAACATTATTGTTTGCTTTAGATGGAATGCAATGTGTATACACGATTTAAGGTTAAAAAACGCAGTATTTTCCACATACCGTGCATGTTTGTATCTCCTCATTGCCCCGCCTCTCTGAAACGCGCTGATTTTTTACAAAGCTCAAAGCTGAAAAGCGAGGTGTGCTATGATTGGCCAGTTAACCAGTGCGTGGTGATTGGTCGAATACTGCAAGCGTGTGACGGAAATGTAACGCCTCTTACCATATGTGAACATCAGGTTCAAAAGCAAATGTACTGACAGGTACGCCCACCTTACTTGCGTATACATTTGGGCGGTCTTAGTCAAATCATACCACGAACTGATGTAGATTTGTGGGGATGTGGTTACACGAGGCGTTTCAGGCAGGTCTGGGTGAATGCATCTTTTGTTCCCACACTTTCATTTTAGCAATTTTAAGTGTCTTATACATTCATGGGCAACACAGAATAAAAAAGATTTGCACCATATGACCCCTTTAAAAAAACCTGCTATAAAATATGAAGCACACATTCTGTTGTATAGCATTACTATAGCATCTGTGCTCACTGACATGACTAAAGTACCAGTTCATTAAAAGGGGGCATCTCAATACTTTTTCTGTATAGTGTATGTGACTCAGGAAACTTTTTTTTGTTGCGCGGTTTGAATGTCAACATTTATTCATTATTCAGCACTTGTAACCTAACTGCGCGCTGTACTTGAAAAGCCATGTATATTATCTTTGTTAAGAATAGCCCACACTTTGGGTTTTTGAGCCCCCCCACAGATGTCCTGCTGGTTCATTGATTGGTAAAGGCAGCAGACTTACATTTGATTGACATCATTGCACTCCACCGCACAGCTGTTGGTCTTCTAACTGATCTCTAACCAACTCCTGCTTGTACTCATAAACCTTTGAAAAGAAAGTGATTGAAGAGGAAATGTTTCACTTTGGTAGATTAGTGGTTCAATATGAAATCAATTTTTGCTTGATTTAAGTTTACATTGTGCACTCTTATAGTTTCATCAGGGATGAGCAACCCCTTGGAAAGTTTCCCTGAATTTGGCTAAAACCGAAACTTGGCGGGAGCCACAGCAATTTGTATTCTGCAGATAGGTCCAAATGTTCTTTCCTAAAACATTATATGAAATATCTGTGTGGTCTTGTAAACACAGATGGATTTACCTGGACAGGATCTAAAGATTCTCTCGCAGCAATTATGATTTATTTCACAGTTCCAAGCAGTGACGACAGCATATTCCACACCTACCTGTATATTTTTACAGCGACCGTCAGTAAACATCTTTGCTCTACATTTATGTTGTACCATTTATAACTGTGTCTTTGCACACTCCATTTCCTATTGTTTCCTGGCATACTTGCATATAGATTTATTATCAAGCATCCTTTGAAATGACTAAAGCATTTGGGTCTCTGCTGTCTCTTTCAAAAGTGTAAAAGTCAGAGAAACAATGAAAGGTTTTATAAATAGCCTTGGCAGACATTGAGGAAGGGACTTTCAGTAAGTCTGGCTGAGCTGCCGGTGGAGCATCAGCTGGGCTTAATACATGGAACAATACAATATGGATATTTCTGATATTTTGGAGCTTCACTGCATGCATACAATAATACCAAAGGTGACCCTATGTCTCAAAACTGCCACTAAAAATCTGCTGTGAGTCTGAACCGTGATACGTCAGTTGTGCAAGAGAGTGCACATGTGAACCTGGCTAGTGCTATTTTTTCATTTCTACCTATGATTTCCAAATGAATGTAAAATTCATTATAATTTATTTTATATAAGACCCACAGCACTGGTCACTATATAATTTCATACACTCTATGCTGGGTTATTTCAACACAATCTCACAACAATTTGTATCTATTTTACAATGTGGCTAAAATTTTTGGTACAATTTGCTTTCGTGCCAGTGACATTAGGTGCAGGGGTGGTTTTAGGGTGAGTGTTTATCTGCCTTGCCTAGCCTATGTACAGGGACAGTTCACCAATTGTATCACCTTCAAATCTGTATAAATGTCTTTGTTCTGATGACCACAGAGAATATTTGGAAGAATGCTTATAACCAAACAGTTCTTGGACCCCATTGACTACCATAGTAGGAGGAATTGCTTTTTCATTTGTTTTGTTCTGTTGAACACAAAAAAAGATATTTGGAAGAATGCTTATAACCAAACAGTTCTTGGACCCCATTGACTACCATAGTAGGAGAAATTGCTTTATCATTTGTTTTGTTCTGTTGAACACAAAAGAAGATATTTGGAAGAATGCTTATAACCAAACAGTTCTTGGACCCCATTGACTACCATAGTAGGAGGAATTGCTTTTTCATTTGTTTTGTTCTGTTGAACACAAAAAAAGATATTTGGAAGAATGCTTATAACCAAACAGTTCTTGGACCCCATTGACTACCATAGTAGGAATAATGACTTTATAATTTGTTTTGTTCTGTTGAACACAAAAGAAGATATTTGGAAGAATACTTATAACCAAACAGTTCTTGGACCCCATTGACTACCATAGTAGGAATAATTACTTTATAATTTGGTTTGTTCTGTTGAACACAAAAGAAGATATTTGGAAGAATGCTTATAACCAAACAGTTCTTGGACCCCATTGACTACCATAGTAGGAGGAATTGCTTTTTTTTGTTTTGTTCTGTTGAACACAAAAAAAGATATTTGGAAGAATGCTTATAACCAAACAGTTCTTGGACCCCATTGACTACCATAGTAGGAATAATGACTTTATAATTTGTTTTGTTCTGTTGAACACAAAAGAAGATATTTGGAAGAATACTTATAACCAAACAGTTCTTGGACCCCATTGACTACCATAGTAGGAATAATTACTTTATAATTTGGTTTGTTCTGTTGAACACAAAAGAAGATATTTGGAAGACAGTAAACAGTTCTGGGGCACTTTTGACTACCGGTAGTCACTGGGGTCCAAGAACTGTCTGGTTACAAGCATTCATCCAAATATCTTTCTCTGTGTTCAACCAAACAACGAAATGTATACAGGTTTGTCAAAACTAGAGAGTTAGCAATTCATGGCAAAACATTTTTGGGTGAACTGCCCCTTTAAGCAATTGTCATGTGTAGCATTAACACCATTTCAAAAATCATGATTTACTATCATCAATGTTATTCTCACTGCTTTATTGCATCACGCCAATTGCAACTTTGAAAGTCTATGAAAAGTTTGAAGAAAAAAGCACTTGATTTTTCTTAATTATTGCAATATCTGCCAAAAATGACCTCATTTTTGTTGGGCTTTGTGATGATGAGAGGGCTTCACTAGGGTCTTTTATTATCTAGTGAACTCATTAGTATCAGGGACAGAGAGGGCTCACCACAGAAATATGAATTCTTTAAATTTAAGCAGCACTGCTTAAAGTTCAATCCTTTGATGAAATATGTTTGTTCTACAACTACAATATAATTTAGACAATGTCCTAAAGGCATTTCAGGACAGGTCTACAAAGCAAGGCCTTTATTTGGTGTCATCCTCCCGCGGTGCAATTTCATTTCTTCACCCCACCAAAGATTACACACGAGTGAAAAATCACCAATTTTTTGGTATCTTCTCGAATGTATAATAAATAATGGCAGATTAATCTTGATGAATAGATTTATATGATGTGCCCAGCTGTAATGATTTAGCATAATATGGATCGCTCCCTGTTGTGGGTTATTACATTACTTACATTTGTCATTTTCCATCAGCCTCACATTGGGTCTCAGCTGTGCCTCGGGGCTGATGGGACGACATTGATTTTCGCCCGCTGTAACCTCATTGGCATGCCATAGGTGTGACAATTAGCCACCGAGGACCTCTGCCGGGATTGTTTGAAAAGTGTGGCCGTGGATTTCGAACATGGATTAAATATTTATCATGTGCCGGAGCATTTCATCAGTCTGAGGATGTGGAAGCACCTGGGGAGAGCGTACAGTCCCTTAAATGGTGAAATACCAGACAGACGCCAGAACCTCAAGGCCGTCTGGTCCGGTCTAACATCATCTATAAAACACAACTCGTCTTTCATTTCAAATCTGCATGACCTGGTCTATCTATCTGCTGCCTGAAAAATGGTTGGGCAATTTGCACAGATAGAGGTGAAAACAAAATGTACAATGAGTAAAATAGTTCACAGCTAATGGTGACACGAGACAGCTTATTTGGGTCACATATGCTGCGAAACAGTAAGATCGTTCTGAAGCCCACCGTCTGGTCGTGGGCTCATAGAACCATCTGTAATATTATTAATGCTATTAAAATGGTTTACATGCTACTCCCGTAGTCCTGATATATCATTTTTATGCATTTGGCAGATGGTTTATCCAACGTGGATTGAGGTATACATTTGAACAGAATGTGTGTTCCCTGTGAATTGAACTCATGAATCCGTAGCAGTTGAACAATACAGAACATATTGAGCGTAAAGATTCATTTTTACAGTTCAGAGCATCTCAAAAGCCTTTTCAGCACCTGCTTATAAACCCGGCTCTTTAGAAACCCTAAATGAGTCTGTCCATCAAGACTTCTCTGACATTTCCCCTCACATCATTTTGAACAAGCAGAAGATTTCCTCACATTCAGAGACTCTTAAAATGTCACAGCAAAATAAGGGCAAGATACGCAAAGCACTTTTGCAGTACTTGACACAAATGTGTTTAATCTGCATAAAGGTCATAATGTAAAGTCAAGCAGACATTCTGATAATCGGCTTCATCAGGTCTATCTTTTCACCCAGTGGTTTTGTTGGCCTTTTATTTCTTGTTTGTCTAGGCCGTTGATTTATTCTGTCGAATGTGTTGATGTGTTGAATCACAGTCTAATTGTAGCAGGCTGTCATAGACCACATGCGGTCTGGAGAGTCTTACATCACATTACTCCCGTGACAGTTTTAGGTCACCTATATTCCGGCTCCTTATTCTGATTTCTATAGACGTGAAGAAAGAAGGAGGCCTATTTTAGTGTAGTGGCATTTCATTTTCATTACATCAAACACATTTGGTTTGGTTTTCGATTTGTCATAGTTTGAAACGTCTTAAAATATACGAATACTGTTAAATTCAAGCGTTGTCAAAAAGGGACGAAATCAACCGTTGAATTAAATTAACCCAAGCAAACGGTTTATATTTGACCCAACAATGGGTTAAAAATAACCAGCAGTTTGAGCTAAAACATCCAAGGATAGGTTAATTTATAACTCAACGGTTTGGTTCACTCTTTTTTGACTTTCATACAATAATGAAGATAAACCATGAAAACCACTTTAAAATGATTGTGTTTTCTAGTACTCTTTTAAGGATATAAACGTGTCAACAAAGCGTTAATAAACAGTCTATTGACTCTGCAAATATTTGTATTTAAATCATCAATGAATAAACTTGTGTTAAAGGGGTGATTTTCTTCTAGTTTTACTCAAATGTATAAATCATAGGGGTCCACATAATGTGTCTGTGAAGTTTCAGCTCAAAAAACACCACAGATCAGGGGTCACATGGCGTGAGTACATGTTTTTCTGTGTCTTTGTTGTGTTATAAGTTAGTTTTGATTGCAAAAATGTAAGTGTCGGAACAAAAGATGCATTCAGTCTTAAAGCAAATGCTCACCCAGACCATTGCTTCACGAACGTAGGAGAGAGATTTAGGCTATGCACAAAAGCTTTGGTTAAAAAGTGGGGCCATTCCAACCATTAAAACTTTGCGATGACAATCTGGCGCTTCAGATTCACAGCCGTAAGTATATTTTCATTGTAAAAGACTTTGCTAGGGACTAACGCGGGTTGAGTTTGTCGTGTGCTTGTGATCTCCAAATGCAGACAAGCGCGCAACGTGAAATAAGACAACATAAGTCCTAATAATCAGTAATAATGTTCCAACTAGAGGCAACAAATGTCATGTTTATAATGGGGTTAATTGTCTTTGTTGAGTTGCGACGAGACGTGGCGTAAGACTGGTTGATCAAGAAGGGCAAAAGCGCTCGCGTTATTTATTATGTTACCATTCCCTGCTGTAATGCGAGCTTGTTTCTATCTCACACAAACTCTGTATGATGTATATGGTTGTTTGTTTATAGTCTTTATAACGTTGTATATAAAAGGTAAAACAGTTAGCTATAGTTTTAAACTATTTAACACAGGTTTTTAATAAAACCGCGCTGGCAAAGTTGATGTATCGGCTGGATCATTTTCTGGATCAGATTCTGGCTCGAATTGATATAAGGAAGTACCGATGACATTGTATCAACTGTAAGTACAATTGCTTTTGAACCTGATGTTCCGAATATGGTAAGAGGCGTTACATTTCCGTCAAACGGTTGCAGTATTCGACCAATCACTACGCACTGGTGAATTGGCCAATCATAGCACACCTCGCTTTTCAGAGCGATGAGCTTTGTAACAAAGTAGCGCGTTTCAGAGAGGCGGGGCAAAGAGAAGGTAAAAACATGCACGGTGTTTGGAAAATACTGCGTTTTGAACCCTAAATCATACACATTACATTACATCTAAAACAAACCATAATTTTCGTTTTAGCCGTGTCATTTGACCCCTTTAATATACCATGCGCAACATGCCCACTTTTGCATGTGAGGAGAAACGCGCTGTTTTGGTGTTTGTCTCTTTAAGTGCAAGTGAGCTGCTAGTCTCCGGCCCCTTTTCAGCAGAAAACGCAGGCAGGGCTGTGAGCCAAGGCTTCTAGCTAGAGGACTGCATTGGGACTGCACAGGTTTTTCGGTGTCTTTGGTGCGTTATAAGTTGCCCATGCATGTATCAGACACGTAAAATTGCAAAAGTGTAAGTGTCTGAACAAAAGAGCCATTCTATCTAAAAGCGAATGCTCATCCAGACTTGTCTACAGAAATATGAAGTAAATATGACTATATTTCCCCCAATATGCAAATTTTTGCACTAACAGCCCTGTGATCACAAGTAAACGGGAGCAGACGAGGATGACTATGTATGTCTCGTATCAATAACATATTATTTTGCTTGTTTATTTTGCACTCCTGACATAAATGTACATAACCTGCGTTTCATGATGCGCCTCTGTTTTAGCTGACGCTGGACAGCATTTTGAAAGTATTTTTACCGGAATGCGCTGCGCTATGAAACACATTCATTTCAATGGCTTACGGGCAAGGGCAGTTTGTTGTTGTGTCGACCAAAGCACCTGCGCAGCAGAGCGCGATCAAAGTTCAAAATAGTATTTTCTTTTTTTTTTCAAAGTTCAAAATAGTTCAACTTTTGCCGCTGCGTTCTGTGTAGAAACGAGGCATCCAAGCGCGGAAAACAGAATGGATGAACAGCTACTGTGTGTGTCGGAATTTTCAGAACTGCACAACACAAATTTGCGCTTGAATAGGGACATCGGGAGAAACGTTGGATCATGAAGAAATATGTCAATTCAAGTTGGCATGTCAGTTGTGTTTTAAGTCAGGTAGCTTGTGTAGGTAGGCAATATGCTTGTTTCCCCTCCCTCCACTACTTTGAAATAAAGCTCTTTTGCTATAGAAAATGTGTAGAACTCCTGCTGTTTTGAAAACTCCGCCTACTTTGCTCTGGCCGGCACAGCGCAAATTGAAGGGCTACACTGAATCCAGCGGCCAGCGGCGCGCATTTCGCGTCCTATGTGAAAGCCTCATTAGTAACGATAAGCTGGCACTTTTCAACGATAAAAAAATATGACATGATATTACTAACCGTTGGACGTTTTTATTGTGGTTTATCGTAAAAACAGTAATCGTTACATCTCTGTAGTCAATACAATAAAAATGTATGCAATGTTGTTTGATTTCACAACATTCTTCAAAATCATAAGGGAAAATCCTACTTGTTTGAAATGACATGACGGTAAAGGAACGATGAAAAATGTTTTGGTGAACTATCCTTTAAATATTGTATTTTCTTATAATAATAACATTGTCTTTGCATGTTTCACATAGACAATCATGAATTTTCATCCACGCTGCAACTCAAGTCAATCTTCCTCCTGCACAAACACATGTTGTATAGCGTTTGGAATTGGATTGCTACCCTATGCTAGAGGAGGTTAATAAGTTTGGCAGTAGCAGAAGCTGGGCTTCAGCCTGTGAAATAGACTTGTTAGTAGCAATGAGGAGGGCAATGGAAGGTAATTCAATCTCACACTGAGTTTAAAAGAAACCCTACCGCATCAGGGATGGCTGCTGGCGCTGGCTAAATGACTTCCATTCATGCTTGTTTCTACCAGAAGAAATGTTGGGAAATTCAAATGCTTCGCCCCGCGGTCAAATTTTTTACCTGCAGATTAGACTGCTGCTGGTACATGTTTCTTGTGTCCTTTTATGATGAATGTCCTGATGCGAGGAATAGTTCCAGTAGAGCGTAAAAGGTTTGTTTTTTGAAAACAGCAACCTTTATCCTGACTGTTTGTGTCCTGATTTTTAGAAACGCTGTACGTCTTGAATTATACATGGCATTACAGATGCTTGTCTTCTTCAGAACAGATGGGCACTTGTTTTTCAGTACCGAACCTCAAGATCACTTTCAAACTACTTTTATGGGCAATTTAGCAGCTTAGCTGTGGCTCTTAGAGAGCAAAGCTGCAAAAGGAAAAGCATTACATTCAAATTTGGTTGTCCCTTAGTGTTTCTAAACTGACAGACAGACAGATATGCTTGCATAAAGGATACAGGTTCCAGATTTATTTTTGCCATTTACAAGAACATTTCAGGTGGTTTTTGTTTTGTGCTCACTATATGGCGGACATTGAGTGTCATCTTCAATGTACAGCGCTAAAACAGATGCTCTTTAAGGATTTGGTACTGTCTGGCTCAGTCCATGTTGCCCTTGATGACAACAAGCTTGCCAGAGATCCCTTTGCTGAAAAGCCACCACAGAGTTTGATGTCTCATGGCTATTGGAATGGATGGTGTTACTTTGGCATTGAGTTTTCTTCTTCCAGGCCAAGTTGTTTAACTCTCCTGTTATTAAATACAATTTTCATCCAACAGTATGTGGTTTTGACATAGGCCTATGCTTTTGTAAGCATTTATTATACATGTTTTAGCTGTCTGGCCACTTAGTCTTTTCTCTGGCATTCATTTATTACACTCTCCAAAATATAGGTGCTTCACGATGCCAGAGAAAAAACGTTTTCGTCTAAATGGTTCCATAAAGAACCTTTAACATTCTTCAGATTATAAAAAGGAAAGAAAGAGATGTTAAAGAACCTTTGACTGAATGGTTATTTGTGGAACCAAAAAGGGTTCATCGCTGTGAAGTAAGCACCTTTATTGTTAAGAGTGTAGCCTTCGCAAGCTTTTAATAACTTCTTTAAACATATCCCACATCAGGACTGCAAAAGTTCACAAAGTCTGTGATATTGACGGTGTTGTGTACAATATTCACAATGAAACACATTTATGTACCGTCCATGATATATTTTTAGTCATCTTAATTCTTTAAAGGAACAGTTCATCCAAAAAGGAAAATTCTGACATGAATTAATCATCCTCTAGTTGTTCCAAACCTGCATAAACACCATTGTTCTGTTGAACACAAAGAAAGATATTTGGATGAATGTTTGCAACTGACATTTCTGTGGCACCATTGACTACCATAGAGGCAATAAATACAATGGTAGTCAAAGGTGCCCCAGAACTGTTTCCTTTCCTAAATTCCTCAAAATATATTGTTTTGTGTTTAAAATAACAACAAATTATACAATATTTTTTCCCACTATAGTAGTCATGGTGCCTCAGAAATGTCAATTGCTGACATTCTTCCAATATCTTTCTTTGTGTTCAACCAAACAAAGAAATGTGCAGGTTTTGAACAACTTGAGTGTGAGTAACTGAACACAGAGGTTGATTTCAACATATAATTCTATGTTTTTCAATATTATAATTCCTGATTGTGAGAAATGGCATGAGATCATTGTGTGTTGAAACAACCACCAGGCCATTACAACAGCAGCTGGATTTTGAAACTCCAAGGTTTCACATCCCATATAAAAGGACAGTTTAATTGTTTGTTTTTATTACGTTATACCATCGGAACTATTCATTGAATCATTATGGTCACTGCCGGTGTTATGTTTCCTTTATCCAAAATCCATTAGGTTTGTTGTTCATCCCCTGGTTAATGTTCCTAAGCTATGTTTATCTTGTACCGCTGAAACCCACAGCTGTTCATCTTATTCGACTCTTATCCTACAAGCTGCTGACAGCAAGAGAAGCAGCACTGATAATCACATGCTAAACTGTGGGTGAGAGTTTGTTTAATGCGAGACAGGCAAGGGAGAGATGTGTTTGCAAAACTTTTCCCCACCTTTGGGGAATATTGCAGATTGAAGTGAATGTTACTAAATAAGGAACAGCTGAGAAATCAAATAAAGATCTGCTAATGCGCTTTCAATGCAACGTGTCAATGCAAAATAATACAACAATTCAAAATAAAATAAATGGAAAGATACAGGAAAAGATCATATTACTGGAATTTAAAACGATGACATTTTTTTCAGATGGTAAGTATTTATTAGGGAAGGTGGTATTTGTTGTAGGGGATAAGAGGGACGAAAGTAACAAAGCGATTTTCTCAGAGCCCTGACTACATTCGCATTCCAAGCTATGACAGCATGTTCAGCACGTAACCCTTGACTGAGCTGCCGAATATAATGTGATTTTATCATCGTTTCCAGCAGTTAGTTGTGTTTCTCTTTTCATGATCAATCGACAGGTTATTTAGTGCTGTGACACATCCTTTGCCTTGGTTTTTCAGTATAAAAGTAAATCAAGTTTAAATTTAAGGAGTTCCTGTCAGGATGAAAGCAACACTAGTACGTTTGTCCCGTTGCTAAGGGTATTATTAAGATGTATTATGCTAATTTAATTTAATTTAATTTTCATATTGTTCGTACTGATAAAATGTTTTATAAAATGCATTGACATTACCAATCACATAATATTCTAAACAATTCACGTTTGTACTGCTGGGTTACTTTTGAAACATTTGATGATACTGAAAGTTTATATGAAATGTAATATAATAATTTCTTTGCAAAGATAAAAGACAAAACGTGTTTGCAGTTACATATAAGCAAGGTCATAGTCAGATACGTTTAATAAAAACAAGAGTAACACAGAAAAGTCAAGCTTTTATTGTTGTGTTAGTTTTGCTCCAACTGACAGGGTCGAAATAGATTGAAATGATACAGAAGTCGCTCTACTTTTGTACAAAATATATCACCTGGCATTGATAGACCACACTTGTGAGTTATTGACCACGGAAAAATATATCGGTCTGAAACATTATCTTTTAAAATAAAAAATGTATGAAAAATTGTACTTTTACTATATAACATTAACAAAAATCCAACGACAAACCCAAATGATATTTTATTTTTGTTTTTAATACTATTTAGTTTTATTTTAATGAATGTAAAAAGTCAGAATAGTGCTAACAAAAGCCTTGTTTCTATTATTACATATCATGTTTAACTCATTTTTGCTTTCCTGTGGCTCAGTGGCTAGAGCAAGGCACTAGCAACGCCAAGGTCATGGGTTCGATCCCAGGGGATTGCATATAGTAAGAAGCAAATATATATTACAATGAAATGTAAGTCGCTTTGGATAAAAGCGTCTGCCAAATAAAAAAATATTTTAAGTGTAATGTATAATGTTCACACACCGAAAAAAACTTAATTTCAGTTTGTTGGGAATCACACAGTAGGTTAAGTGTAAACTGAAATTTAGTTTCAGATTATTTGGACGGACATACAGGTATAATAGTACTGAGATGATGATTTTATTGGGCTCTCAAGGTGCAAAATGGCCTTTTAAAACTAGAGGGAACTGGACCTTTTCAAATATTCATCACCTTGACTTTAATTATTCTGCTCTATATTCTCACAAGAATAGAACATGTTGCTCTCGTAACAAATCCCTTTCTTATCTTAGAACATGTACAGTGCATTTTGTCATAATTTTGGACAGAGATAATCTAAAAGTGTTTAGGGTTTGCTTTGATATCTTTGATTTCTGCACTTCTTCACATTTTACAGCAAGATGGACATATGTCTACATGTAGAAAGTTTCCAGATTTAAACAGATAGCTCACCCTAAACTGAACCGTATTTCATCATTTTGACTTTTATAACTGCAGAACACAAAGGAAGATATTTTGAACAACATTAGTTAACATTGGTCCCCGCATTGACTTCTATCTTATAAACACCAAACAACTGAGACATTTCATAAACTATCTTCTTTTGTGTTCCACGTGACAGAATCTATTGATTTATTTGGTGAATTGTCCCTTTGATGTGAAGACTGGAACAAAAATGAGGACTTCTTCACCTGAATCCGAGCTGCTGATGTCCGAATTGCAGATTTGTGGACTTGAGGAAAACCTGACAGAACTGATTCAGAGGTCTTCCCGTGTGATCTCTCAGTGTGGTAAGCATGCTTCACAGGGGCTCACAAGTCCCTTGGGCTGAGTGAACTGGGATTCCCTGCACACAGAGATCTCTTATTAATACTTAACATGCTATTTATTTTCAACGAGAGCAAATGTCAGCCCTGCTCTTGCAAATAAAAGTGAATCTTGTGCCCTCTCCTGCGTTGAGTTCATTACAAAGAAATCACTGCAGGTACAGGAAAGAGGTTGGCGTCTCGAGGACCTTCCTCTGTGATTTTTATCTTTTGAGACACACAAAGCATCTCATACTCAGCAGAAAGGGACGTATGAATTATTAAATAGTCCTACGCTGCAGGAGGACTCATCATTGCACATCAGGGTAAGGCTATCTGCAACGTTTTGATCAGCGGGGTTCTGCTCTTACTGTCCCTCCCGGTGGAAAATCAGTCCCTCTGTGGCTCTGGCATCTCTCGGAGGCCTGTCAGGACGGTAATGAGGCACTTTGGAGTCGCGGAAGTGATTCCCAGTGCAAATGAATCATTATGGCCGGTGCTGCCAGACTGTCCTACTGTAGCTGTCGCATGAGGAATAAGTGCTGTGTTTGAGTTCTCAGACACCTACAGGTATGTGTATTGTATGTAGCTGATTTTAAAACCTGTTTTTCATTTCAATCCCCCTTAAAATCTGTGATTGTGGGATTTTTTCATGTGTATTGGAATGCCTTTTGGCGGATGCTTTTATCCAAAGGGACCTACAGTTACAGTGGTATTCACTTTTTTAAATATTTTTTACTGTATTAGTTTTTTGTGTTCCTTGGTGTTGTCTGGAATTATTTAACTCTAAATTCTTAATGTATTTTCAGCAACCACCCACCGTTAACCTTTTTTGCCCTCCATGAATCTTTTCATGTGTCAGTACTGTCTCCAAAATGTTCATTTTGAATAACAACATAATATTTTACTGTTCTTAAATAACAAAAACAATCTATTTATATAGATTTGAACAGAGATGGATGAAGAATCAGAGGATGGTTGTTAAAGGAATAGTTCACGAAAATAAAAAATATTGTATAATTTACTCACCTTGATATGCTAGATGTAAATTAATTCCTTTCTTAAGTCGAACACAGTCTGAGAGAACACTATATGAAGGGGTCCACTTTCTTGATGTTTCAAAAAGCTCATCCACCCATCATAAAAGTAATCCAAACGGGTTAATAAATGTCTTCTTAAAGGTATAGTTCACCCAAAAAATTTAATTAAATTAAATTGTTACAAGTCTGTATAAATTCTCTTTGTTCTGAAGTACACAGTGAAAGATATTTGGAGGAATGCTTGTAATCAAAAATAAATTTGCTTTCCTACATTCTTCCAAATATCTTCTTTTGTGTTCAAAAGAACAAAGAAATTTACAAAGCAATTTTTCCTACTGTGGTAAGGTTTCAGAAACCCAAAACATTTTATAGCGCCAAATGAAATATTTTGCATGTTTTTATTGAACAAAAGACAAAAGAAAAATGTGAAAGGGCAATGTTTCTTTGGGCACTCAGCCTTATTTAAATGGATCCCGTGGTCTTGTAGGGCTCCTATTGTTTACCTATCGATTTCATGTCTTGAATCAAAAGTGGTAAATATCATGTGCTGTCTGCTTGAATGGTTGAATCACTTATGGAAGTTTCACAGTCATCTCTCTAGCTGTGAGATGCATAGTTACAACCGATCTGAACCCCACGAGGCCTCTGCAAGGGCGAGGCTTTGTCACGCTGTCTTTGTGAACGTCCTCCGAGAGGGGCATCTTTTAAAGATCAGGTTTTGTTATCCGGTCTGATGCAGACCAACAAACCTGTTTCCCTGTGCATGTGTTAAAGATAATTGTGCCACAGGAGACTCCAGTGCTGTAAGATTTCAAGACAAATCACAGCGTAAATACATTAAATCGACAGTCATTAGGTAACAAATCATGCAGTTAGTGATTCACCAGACCCACACTGTATTTGTCATTTCTTATACTCTGGAGAAAAGCGAGGCATTAAGGATTGCTATGGGACAGCTGTTGTTTCACCGAGGGGAATTAGTACAGTTTGAAATTCCATTAAACTACTTAATACTGAAGGCAAAATACATAAAGAAATAAAAATCCCTTCTCAACAAAAAAAGAACAGATGAAACGTGTTTAATTCATAAGTACACTGGAGTGAGGCTCTCCACCAGACACCTTTCTTAATAAAATATCAACCTCTTGCATGCTTAAAGAGTAAATTCAGCCAAAAATGGAAATTCTGTGTATTCTCTTTCATGTATAAAGTATAAAAGGACTTATAGTATAAAAGGACTTATAGCAAAATGGCTTTTCCTTCTTTCTCTGTGTTGTCTACAAACAAAAGACTTCTCATGTACTGTATATTGTGAATGAGCTGTGACAGTTATAGTATCTAAAGTATATAATTATATATTATCATAAATCTTACATACATCCGCTGAGAGAGCACAAAAATAAAAATATTGTTATTTACTTGCAGACAAAAAGACGCAATGTTTGCAGTTCTGTCAGCATTTGCTAATTTTCTTGTTATTTTAAACCTGCATGACTTTCTTCCGCAGAACACCAAAGAAGCTTTTTTAAAGAATGTTGGTAACTGTACAACACCGGTACCCATTCACTTCTATTGTATGGACACAAAACCAATGCAAGTCCGTGGGTACTGCTGTTGTTTGGTTACCAACATTCTTCAAAATATCTTCTTTTGTGTTCTTTCAAGTTACACAAAATTCTCCTCTAAAGAATTTTGTCCAACTTTTGTAACACACTAGCGTTCTGCTTTACATTTTCCTTTTGTGTTCCACAGGACATAAGGGAGCTTTTTTGTAGAGGGATGTCCCACCCACTGACACCCAGTGTTTTTGCTAAAATATTACCTCCTTCTGTCCGAGGTTGGTCACACCCATCAATAAAAAATGTGTGAGTAGTAATAAATTGAATGAGTGATTATGGACCATGGAATAAATTCATGAAATTAAAACAGGAGCATTGCGCAGACATTTTTGTTGTGGACTGAATTATTATGCAGTTCATAGCGTGATTGCGTATTTATCAAAAGTTTTTGCGCATTTATGTATTCGCATGTTTGTATATTTTCAACATCATCTATCAGCCTTTATCTATGATAAGAACTTGTTCTCTAGTGGACCAGACAGAGGTGAAAGCCTAGAAGTGTAATATAGGCCAGGGGTTTTGGTGACTTTGATGCGGTGTGTCCCAGTTCTGAGCAACAGTTGGGAATGGCAACTTCCATTTATAGAGCAGCCTGCTGGTTGTGCTACTCGAGGAGATGGACTATCTGACCACAGGGACGTAAAGGCGTAAAATGAGTCATTCTTTTATGTTCGTTATCGCAGTTTGTTCTTGATAACGCATGTACAGCCACAATAAATGAGGACAAACAAGAGGAGGCAGGACAGTCAGTGCGTGACATGGTGAAAATAGATGGACTAGAAACAAAGTCAAGAACTCACACAGTTTAACTCGACAGTTTTGGCCGGGTCTAGATTGAAATTAACTTCAAATAGGAGACAATCTGTGAATGAGCCCGTTTTAATAAGTATAAACATATAAAATGATTATAGTGTTGTTTTCTGTGATGTTGGTTTACTGGCCACATTGTGTTTTATATAGTTTTCTCATCTTTTATAACGATCTCATATTTCCTTCAGTGAGGAAACCCATCAGTGAGATAATCTGTTTGTTTTGTATTTCACTAAAACAAGTCATTCATTTTTACATGATTTGGTTCATCATTTAGCAAAGTTTACATGAAGTGGGTAAAATGTATCTTTTCCATAGACGATTAAAGTGCTGACAGCATTTATAATTCCTCTGAAGGCTACGCTCAATACCACACAGAGGCTTCTGCTGAATGAATATCAGACGCTACAGTTCAGATACAAGTAATCTCGTCTCGCCAAAGAAAATCCTCAGCGAGAAGCACAAAGCAATTCTTTGTGACTTATGAAAGGTTTTTTCACTATCTTTGAAAAAGGCTTCAGTAAATTCTTCAATAAATGCCGTTTTATTGTCGTTGTCAACGTGGTTGCTGTTTGTGTAGTTGCCGTTTGGTTGACAGTAATGATGTTTGTGTTGCTGTTGTCATTGTTTGACATTAAGGGACAGTGGCTCTGCTGAGCATTTTGATTAATGCGATGTTCAACCACCACAGTCATATTTATTAGAGGAAATCAATTTACTGCATGCAGGTTAGAAAAAAACACAAACAACAAAAATCAATTGGACCTTCAAGTGCTCCCTTGAGACAAGACAGCCTTGTTTTTATTGCAGATTACTTGCATGTTTTCTATTCATTTCCCCCCACAGTCATGGTCATATAAATATGTACACGTCACCCATGCTTTCACTGCTGGTGTGGTACGAGCTTAGAAGACGTTACTAAAAACTGGATATGAATTAAAGGCGGGTGAAATCATACATGTTTTCCAGTGCATTCAAAGAGTATGTGGTATGTCTGTGCCCTGAATATCAAACCGTCAAACTTTGACATTGCACGCATCACTGAACTAGAGAATCTTTACAGATGCATGCTATTACATGAATATGTCTATTAGGCTTTTTGCACTAACTAGCACAATTCTTTATTCAGTTCTGGACATTTTGCCATATTGGCTTTGTGTAAAAAAGCAACTAGGGTGAATTCAGGTTGATTGGGACACGTTTTGACATTGATATGAGTGTCAAAAAGTGTCCCACTCAACCTGAATTCACCCTACTTGGGGCATGCCATGAGTGTAACTCAACCAACTTCTGATTAACTCCTATATTTAGCTTATTTACTGTGTGTTAAAAAAATAACAGCTATATCAAAAAATATCTTTCCTTAAACTAAACTAATTCAATTATGGACAGTGGTTCCACATAATGAAAACATGTAAAAATACTCAGTTAAAAAACGGATGAAGTACTTTCCTTTATTTTACGGACATTTTTGTTATTGCTAAAATGTAATTGATTGCAGTGCAAAATGTAAAATACAGGTTACACAACTGTAAAAAATTAATACTGAAAATTCCTTCATATTAATACTATATATTCTGCCCTATTTTTACGGTTTTTTTAAGAGTGTATCTACTTAAATACTTTTAGTAGGATGAGTTTAATTATTTGGACATTATTTGCACATAGTTGTTAAAGTTTACTCAATTCCGTTTATCATAAATTAAGTATTTGAGTAGAGACAACATATATTTCTGTTATGTGGAATCACAGTCCATAATTGAATTAAGTTAGTTTATAGTATATTTTTTTTAGTTTTGAGATATCGAGCTTCAAAGTTTTGCATTTTATAGCAAAAATGTTATAACGTGCAAGTATCTTTCTCACGTGAAAAGACAGAGACCCTTAATGTATTCTAAATGTACAGTCGTGGCCAAAAGTTTTGAGAATTACATAAATATTCGTTTTCAAAAAGTTTGCTGCTAAACTGCTTTTAGATCTTTGTTTCAGTTGTTTCTGTGATGTACTGAAATATAATTACAAGCACTTCATACGTTTCAAAGGCTTTTATCGACAATTACATGACATTTATGCAAAGAGTCAGTATTTGCAGTGTTGGCCCTTCTTTTTCAGGACCTCTGCAATTCGACTGGGCATGCTCTCAATCAACTTCTGGGCCAAATCCTGACTGATAGCAACCCATTCTTTCATAATAACTTCTTGGAGTTTGTCAGAATTAGTGGGTTTTTGTTTGTCCACCCGCCTCTTGAGGATTGACCACAAGTTCTCAATGGGATTAAGATCTGGGGAGTTTCCAGGCCATGGACCCAAAATTTCAACATTCTGGTCCCCGAGCCACTTAGTTATCACTTTTGCCTTATGGCACGGTGCTCCATCGTGCTGGAAAATGCATTGTTCTTCACCAAACTGTTGTTGGATTGTTGGAAGAAGTTGCTGTTGGAGGGTTTTGGTACCATTCTTTATTCATGGCTGTGTTTTTGGGCAGAATTGTGAGTGAGCCCACTCCCTTGGATGAGAAGCAACCCCACACATGAATGGTGTTAGGATGCTTACTGTTGGCATGACACAGGACTGATGGTAGCGCTCACCTTTTCTTCTCCGGACAAGCCTTTTTCCAGATGCCCCAAACAATCGGAAAGGGGCTTCATCGGAGAATATGACTTTGCCCCAGTCCTCAGCAGTCCATTCACTATACTTTCTGCAGAAGATCAATCTGTCCCTGATGTTTTTTTTTGGAGAGAAGTGGCTTCTTTGCTGCCCTTCTTGACACCAGGCCATCTTCCAAAAGTCTTCGCCTCACTGTGCGTGCAGATGCGCTCACACCTGCCTGCTGCCATTCCTGAGCAAGCTCTGCACTGGTGGCACTCCGATCCGCAGCTGAATCCTCTTTAGGAGACGATCCTGGCGCTTGCTGGACTTTCTTGGACACCCTGAAGCCTTCTTTACAAGAATTGAACCTCTTTCCTTGAAGTTCTTGATGAACCTATAAATTGTTGATTTAGGTGCAATCTTAGTAGCCACAATATCCTTGCCTGTGAAGCCATTTTTATGCACCGCAATGATGGCTGCACGCGTTTCTTTGCAGGTCACCATGGTTAACAATGGAAGAACAATGATTTCAAGCATCACCCTCCTTTTAACATGTCAAGTCTGCCATTCTAACCCAATCAGCCTGACATAATGATCTCCAGCCTTGTGCTTGTCAACATTCTCACCTGAGTTAACAAGATGATTACTGAAATGATCTCAGCAGGTCCTTTAATGACAGCAATGAAATGCAGTGGAAAGGTTTTTTTGGGATTAAGTTAATTTTCATGGCAAAGAAGGACTATGCAATTCATCTGATCACTCTTCATAACATTCTGGAGTATATGCAAATTGCTATTATAAAAACTTAAGCAGCAACTTTTCCAATTTCCAATATTTATGTAATTCTCAAAACTTTTGGCCACGACTGTACAATATCAACATTTTCTGAAATTTGTAAATGGGGATTTTTGGAACAGGTCAAACGCAAAAAAGAACCTTCTGAATCTGAAAAAATCACTTTCTGTTTAGAATTATGAGGTTCTATCTGCAAAACATTCATTAAAACACAAGCTACACAAACAATTCACTTTTCAATTAAAACATGAATTTAGTGTTGTAATAATGTGTTGACAAGTTACATTTGGTTACATGTATATGACATTTATATCATAGTTTAGGACTATTTTTCTTGATCAAATTAAACATAAAAGGACATGCTAATTGTTTTATCTAAATGGTGGGACAGGTAAAATTACTTTCTATTGATAAGTATGGCTGAAATAACATCATAATGTTAATTGTTATAATTAAGACAGTTAATATTGTTAACTATTTGGCCTTTAGGGTCTAATTTTGTAAAATTGAAGGCAATAATCGCACTATGGGGGTTCATGTAAACATATTTAGTAAGCTTGCGCTGCTGGCTAGTGTTGTGTCTATAAAAATAATAAAAACAATCTCAACAAAACAACAACAAAAAACTTTAGTTTGAGCTGCTTCTTGACAAGAGTATCAATAAAACAGTCAACCTTGAGGTTTCTTTTAATGGTTGTTTTGCGTTGCACAGATTTTCGCCACTATCACTAGCCGCCTTTCCACTATCGAGCCAGGGCCATTTGCGTTTCCACTTCCGGGGCCCAAGCGAGCAAGCTGGGGCTTGAGGAGTGGTGAAGGTTGAAAGGCAGAGAACATCTGAGTCATGGGGACCGTGGCAGCGGCAAGACGTGCGTTTTACTTTATAAAGACAAACAAATAACTGCATATTACATTTTTAAATAAAACAATAAAAACTATCATTTTAAACAATAAAAACACACAAAACTAAAAAAATGACAATGAAATGTGCTTATTTTAAACACAGACCTTACAAGACGAATAATCACAGCACACATCAAGCAAAAAAAAAATAAGATAAAAAATAATCACAATTAAAATTGATGCAATGACAAGGAAAATAAAAGCCATAATAAATAAGAAAGGAATAAAATTATTACAAAGACTGGGTTATTTAAAGATGTAATAAAAAACGTAATTCTTAATGATCACATAATCTGTAATGATTGTCTGATAGGACCGTTCACATAAGAACTATAATGCTAACTTTAACTATATTTATGTCCACACCAGAGGACGATAACGATAAGGTTATGTTTATTTTAAGCTTGTGTACTGCAGTGTTCCCAGTCACTAAAATGATAGATGACCTGCTGCCGATGCTTTTTTTTTCACTCCCGAACATCTCTTCTCCAAAACATGACAGCATAGGCTGGATGCTCTCTCTGAAGGATGAAGGTGTGCTCGTGTCCGGGATGTAAAGCATATATTTTGTCAGCTTGCTTGTTATATTCATATTCACTTTCCTGACACGTGACTTGTGAATAGCAGACAGGTAAGTATACACTGTATGCCCATTACATGTTTAAAAAAGCCCTTTTAAAACAAATCAAATACGAACAAAACGTATATTATAATTGAATGCACTGTCGCTTGTAAACATTTATTTTATCAGAAAACACGGCTACTTGTAAATGTCTGTCTGCAAAGAAAGCTGCTTTTATTCTGCCAGACACTGTACTTATGGCATCTACCAGCAAGGGGCTAACAGAGCCGGGGTAACCAGCCAAACCCTGACCTTCTGGCCTTAGCATCCAAGAGCATCCTCCTCTTTTAGCCTGTCCACACGCCGCTTGCAGCCTCAGAAGAGGCAGAGCGCAGCAGACCCGCTCGATGGAGCCAATGGAACTTGGCAGACAGTCAGTAATTGGAAACTTAATCACGTAAGACAAAGTCTGATGGAGGGAAATGAGGCCCTGCAGGAAGAGAGCGACAAGAGACACGGCCACAATTGACAGATGCCTTGAGTGGTGCTCTGCACATGTTTTATGCCACGCTCCCTTTTTCATTGCCATTAATATTCAGGGAAAAAGTCATCAGAATCGAAGTAATGCTCAAAATAAAACAGCAGGGTATGACCCATATTGAACCTTTTTGAAGCTATTTTTGCAAATTGCTCTATAATGTGAGTTTATTTGACCTGTTTTATGGAGTCACAAACAGAAGTTCGTTGACAAACCCTGAACACAGTAACAGGTTTTCTTTGACATTTGGGTACTTTGAAGTAGGTTACCTGCTTTCTTGTGGTCCTGGAAAAGCGAACCTCAAGAGGGAATCAGAAAATCGGCTTCTTTCAAAGAAGAAGCAAGCTGAAAGTTTCCGGTCAACGCTGTTTTTCTTTCAAGGGCACTCGCAGAACAATAGTGCCAGAATTATTTGATGGCCCTGATGGCAGACCCATCTTTCAGCCCGTCTTTTAGTCTGCGCCTGCTGCGTGAGGAATATGCACATCCTGTCATGAGCAGGGTGACCCAAAAAAATAACTCAGCCAAGCATACAGATATACGCCAAGAAAAAGAGGTTGGAGAAATGAGGATGAGCTGAATTTCTGTTTGCTCTTTGAAAGCTTAGAGATGGTACGGTTCTATCATAGCCAGGGGAGGCAGAACTGTCCATTCAAACATGTATATAAGAAAACTATTGAATGGACAAAAATGTCAAATAAACATTAAAGGAACACTCATTCTCCAACTCCCCCAGAGTTAATAATAATAATAATACCGTTTTGGAGTCTATTCAGCCGATCTCCGGGTCTTGCGATAGCACTTTTAGCATAGCTTAGCATAGGTCATTGAATCCAATTAGACCAGTAGCACTGCACCTGCTGCGGCCATGTTACGGCAGCAAACTTCCTTGATTACTAGCACACAATATAAGTACAGAAGAGTCAAGTTCTAAATAGGAAAAATATCGAATCTCTTTGGTCATTTTTGAACGCGATGCTACTGGTCTAATTGGATTCAATGATCCATGCTAAGCTATGCTAAAAGTGCAATTGCCAGACCCGGAGATCGGCTGAATAGACTCCAAAACGGTTAAGTGTTCCTTTAAACATGGGATCAATTAATAACGCTATTTTCATAAATCATGGGAAAATCATAGAATAATGTACAGGTGTAAGGTGAGATGAGAGGAGGCAAAAACCCTTTTTTGCTGACTTGTCAAACAATATAATAGTGGCCACCTATCATGTCATATCATTGTGCCTGCAAATTTTGTGTCAATCTGTTGGAAATACACAGATTAATCATTGAGTTAACATCTTGAATCCATATCTAAATGAATGTGAAATTATTTTAAACGATGAGGCAGGTTTTAGTGACCACACAGCTTGGTTACATTAAAGTTAGTGCTTAGTGCTCAACTCAGTGCCATTTAATATAGTAAGACCCTGATGTCTAATGTCCAAAATGGAATTTAAAGGTACAATGTGTGATTATTTTGGAGGGATTTATTGACAGAAATGCAATATAATATACATAACTATGTCTTCAGAGGTGTGTAAAGACTTGTTATGTTTTTATTACCTTAGAATGAGCTATTCCTATCTACATACATCACAGGTCCCCTTACATGGAATTTGCCATGCTGTTTCTACAGTAGCCCTAAACAGACAAACTGCTCACAGGGTGTTTCATAAATATGTGTATATGGTAAACATAAAATAAAACAATTAAAATCAAAGCGTGCGTATGCATATAAGTATGCTTACTTTCACCATATGGCACTATACAGTTCATATGCTTGTAAACAGGAATTATCGATCATTTTTAAACAGTTTCTAAATCTACATTACATCTGTAATAATGTGAATCGTTTTATTTATTCCTTCTCTTGTCTCTTTTATAGGACAAACTCTAGTCTCGAATCAGCGTTTGGCTGTGTGAACATTATATGGTGGGAGAATGGCAGGACAATTACGACTTTATCTTCAAACCAGAATTCCTACGCTGACCAGGCATGCGATAGCGAAATGTGAACTTTTAAATTTAGTGAAAAGAACCAGAGGGGATTTAAAAGAACACGCTGTCCAGTGGCAGTGATATTATGACCTAATATGCAGTGTGAACCTCATGCATTCTGAGTCTGTATTCTTAGGTTGCTTAGTGTTCAGACTGGCATTTCAATAGCGAACCAAAAGATAGCGAACCTAACAGCTACGTGTAAAGTCGCAACGTGATTGGACAGCATTTAAGATTTATATTTCAAAATGGAACTTACCGGACATCCGAAACAATGTTGTGTTTTTATTTAATTTAGTTTAGGGACCATCTCCAAAGTTACATACAGATTAATGTTCTAACTTCAATAGCATTTACAGGGAATGATTTACAGTCACAAAACCAGCTGTATAATGTTCATGTGAGTCTCCGCTATAATGCACACCACTGTATTTCATTATTTAATATGCCACATGTTATTGCTTGTTAGAAAAACACAAAAAATATTCACAAACCGTTGCTCTTAAATTTTCTTACATTTGAATCTCACCCCAGCCACGATGATCTGAACAGAGTGCTCATTGTTATTTTATTTGCATACTTGTGTTAACAAAGATTAAGAAGTAATATGTCATTTTTGTGTCATCGCATTTAGAGAATAATTGATTTGTTTTCCAATACTTATCTTATCTCCTGAGTAAACTTTATTTATTTTTATTTTTGTTAATCACCAGAGCCATGTGTTAATTTAAGTAAAGGATTATTTACATGGGAATCAAAATTTGAATTTTATTTTATTGCTGTCAATTTAAGATTTTTTGTCTTTCAGTTTTAATTCATTTAAGTGTGTTGATTGATTTATTATTTTTATTTCTTATAGTTTACAGTTACGCTTGTCGAATTTGAACTATTATGACAAGGGCCCATCACAATGATTTGCATAGGGCCCCCAGACGTCTAGGGTCGGCACTGGTTTCAGGGTTTAGTAACCGGAAGAGATAAAAGATTCTGAGTTGTCTCGTGGCCATGCGATGAATGTTCAAACAGAACTCTCTGTGAAAATAAACAAAGCTGGTTTCAAAATCAATCCTGTGGACATAATTGAAAGCCCTTCCTGTGCCTGAGGCTATCATCACCATGTCAAGATTCAGAGGAGCACCTTTATTCTCATGTGAAGCCTTTTTTGACTACGGAGGCTTTTGTGGGCCCCGTCTGATCGGGTGCTCTCCGCTCTGCCGTAATCTCTCTTGTTCTGCATGTTTCCATAGAGAGAAAGCGGCTGCCATCCCTATTGTTCCGCCAGATCCATTGGGCTGTGTCTCCATCTCCCCACTGAGGATTTGTCACTTCTACTGCTTTGGCGACCACACTCAGCTTCCCTACTGTCTGTTTACATAATGTCATTTCTCTCTCTCTCCTCCACGGTCTGAATGGCTGTTGTCTCTTTCTGGGATATTTACGGATGTGGTGCTTTTCATCTTCGCTGTACAGTCTGATCTCTGTAAGGGGAGAGACTTTGACTGAGAGCAATAACACGCAATAACTTCAGCAACATAATGAACATTGGGAATGGTAATTTCCTCTGTTGAACAGATTCTTCATTTTATAGTCTCTCTGTACCTTAATAACACTTAAGCAAAGGGTAGATAATGGAGCTGTAAGAGGGGGAACAATGAGAAGAGGCCAGATCAACTCATGTTAGGATCATTCAACACATTTAAATCTACCGTCACAAGTATTCGAGTGCCGTCTAGATGAATGAATCCCACAGAGATTCTTGTCAGAAAGAACATGGAAAATGACGTGCACTTTTTCCCTATAGTTCCCCTCCTGCTTTTAATAGACTGTCAACGTTTTCTTCCAAAGCTATTTCAAAGAACGGTTGCTGCGGTTGCCACGGCAACCTCAAAATCCATAAACTCCTCGGCACATTTTCCTAGCCGAGCGGTGCAATTCCCCACCCCGTAATTCTTCTCATCGCTGGATGTTTCGTGCTGTTTCTTTTATGGCATGAGAGGGTCTTTTGTACGTTTTACATGTGAACGTTTTACGTGACGTAAAGAAGCAGCGTCCACTTATAGCTCACAATGCCGACGTTGATGGAAATAAGAGCTGTGAGTAATCACATTAGAGTGCCAGCTGCTCCAGCAAACATATCCAGATATGGTTTCAGATTAAGATTTGTCTTTCATCGCAAAAGCTCGACATTGTTAGGAAACTAGCAGAAAGGGTTAATAGACATCACACGTTGAGATGGACCGTGGATGGTGCAGTCGAGCTACTTTATCATCCTGATGGCTTGAAAGTAAGAACATTACCCATTTAATATAGTTTATCCATCTCTGCTCTCAGCCTCAGATGGGATGTCCATAGAATGCTCACAGTCACTAACCATATGATATCGCATATATATTCTCATTAAATAATGCACAGAAAAGAGAAAAGTACTTTCTCAAATTGACAATCTCTAATCTGGCTGAATTAGGACCACTTTTGAGAGGAAGGGATAAAAAGTTTCACTAGGTTTGTCATGTTAGTGGCTTTGTTTTAATGGCTGTTTATTAAAAATGCATGATGAAGAATGACTGCTCCACATGAGAAAGTCATAAGAGGAACAAAAATGAATGTCAGTAAATCATGACAGATTTTTGGTTGCACTATTACCTTAATAAATAACCACCTGTTCCTAGTTTTCATTTCTCATATCCATTAGGAAATCCTTTCAGTAGGCATAGCGACTGGTTGAATCTCCTCTGTTCCTCCTTCAGGACACGATTGTATCACCGAAGGGAGCAGACAATTAATCCCTTCCTCCCCCTGAGCATTGACATGTATCTCACCTCAGTGTATGGTGAGGCCAGGAGCGTCACCCCAGAGGTGATTTTATCTGTGTAATCCTCACCGTCTCTTTCCATCAAAGGCAAACTTTTTACGCTCAAAGGCTTAATCCTTCAAAAGGTGATGTGAAGCGGGGACGGGACTTCCATCTAACTTTGTCTGCTGGGTCTTTATGGTTCTGACTCGCACCACCTACACATCTGAATTCGGCTTGGGTGATTTCGGCTTTGGTAATTCCTCTTCACATCTCACACTAGTAATCCATCATTGTTGCTGTGTTTTAATGGATGGATGAAACATTGCTGGGCACCAGGCTGGGGATAAGTTGCGGTGGCCCCAATATCAAAAAAGGTCTCTTGCTTCAGTACTGTATTTGAGAGTATGACAAGATTTTTCACTTATTGTTTACACATCCTTTATTTTTTAGTACGTCCGAACTGCCAAAGACCTTTTTGGTTAAATGGAGCGCATAGATATTTGCTCCTCAGTGTACTTCAAAGGGTGTTTAAACAATAAATCCATATCATAAATGCATATAAATTGCATCAGATAACAAAATATCACTGTCATTGGGGACAAATGTTATTGAACAGTTAATGGTCCAGTGTGAGTGCATTTTTGGAGGATTGACCGAAATGTAATACATTATACATAACTATGTCTTCATAGGTGTATAAAGACCTCACATAATGAAGCGTTATGTTTTTATTATCTTAGAATGAGCTGCATCCATATTCACATGCAACTTTACGTGGGTTTAGAGTCCGTCAAGACAGCAGTCTATAGTTTATAATTACAATGATATCAGGAAAATGAGATGCCCATGAGTTTTGAGGAGATATACAATAACGTGTAATGCTTCCAGTTGATTTATAATTTATAGATTATAATCGTGGTGGCATTTTATGTATTGCTTTTATCTATAAATGTTTGTTTTTATTTTAAAAAGTCTCTATTCTGCTTTTCTTTAACCTGTTTAAAAACATAATGAAATAGTTGTTTGCCAGAGGCAGACTAAATTGATAAAAAGGCCTCTTAGTGTGTCACCTTATGAATTTGTTTTGTTGTAGCGTTTAAAAAACATACATGCCATTTGAATGTATTGGTACTGTTTTATGAGGTGTACTTTCTGTGAATGTAAAGAGATGGGTATCATACTGTACATTCACCATGAGTTTAAAAAGAAAGATACAGTTCTTGACTTATAAGTGGACTTAGTTATTTAAAAGGAGACTGTATGCAAGAGCGACATCTTCATCCTCCTCCTCAGCTGGACACAAGTCACCCTCAGGTACATTTATGTAACCGACATAATAAAATCGCTAAAAATTTTAATCTCCGTACAGTATACAGTTGAAAGAAAAAGTATGTGAACCCTTTGGGCTTACTTGGATTTCTTCATAAATTGGTCATAAAATGTGTTCTGATCTTCATCTAAGTCACAACAATAGAGAAACACAGTCTGCTTAAACTAATACCGTACAAACATTATACGTTTTCATGTTTTTATTGAACACAACATGTAAACATTCATAGTGCAGGGTGGAAAAAGTATGTGAACCTTTGGGTTTGATAACTGGTTGACCCTCCTTTGGCAGCAATAACCTCAACCAAACGTTTCCTATAGTTGCAGATCAGACCTACACAACGGTCAGGAGAAATTTTGGACCATTCCTCTTTACAAAAGTGTGTCAGTTCAGCAATATTCTTGGGATGTCTGGTGTGAATCGCTCTCTTGAGGTCATGCCACAGCATCTCAATCGGGTTGAGGTCAGGACTCTGACTGGGCCACTCCAGAAGGCGTATTTTCTTCTGTTGAAGCCATTCTGTTGTTGATTTACTTCTATGCTTTGGGTCGTTGTCCTGTTGCATCGTCCATCGTCTGTTAAGCTTCAGTTGGCGGACAGATGGTCTTAAGTTTTCCTGCAAAATGTCTTGATAAACTTTGGAATTCATTTTTCCATCGATGACAGTAATCCGTCCAGGGCCTGAGGCAGCAAAGCAGCCCCAAACCATGATGCCCCCTCCACCATATTTCACAGTTGGGATGAGGTTTTGATGTTGGTGTGCTGTGCCTTTTGTTTCTCCACACATAGCGTTGTGTGTTCTTTCCAAACAACTCAATTTTGGTTTCATCTGTCCACAGAATGTTTTGCCAGTAGTGCTGTGGAACATCCAGGTGCTCTTTTGCAAACTTCAAACGTGCTGCAATGTTTTTTTGGACAGCAGTGGCTTCCTCCGTGGTGTCCTCCCATGAAGTCCATTCTTGTTAATGTTTTCCTTATTGTAGATTTGTCAACAAAAATGTTAGCATGTGCCAGAGATTTCTGTAAGTGTTTAGCTGACACTCTAGGATTCTTCTTCACCTCATTGAGCATTCTGCGCTGTGCTCTTGCAGTCATCTTTACAGGACGACCACGCCTAGGGAGTGTAGCAACAGTGCTGAACTTTCTCCATTTGTAGACAATCTGTCTTACCGTGGACACATGGACATCAAGGCTTTTAGATATACTTTTGTAGCCCTTTCCAGCTTTATGTAAGTCAACAATTCTTGATCGTAGGTCTTCTGAGAGCTCTTTTGTGCGAGGCATGGTTCACACCAGACATCCCAAGAATATTGCTGAACTGAAACACTTTTGTAAAGAGGAATGGTCCAAAATTTCTCCTGACCGTTGTGCAGGTCTGATCTGCAACTATAGGAAACGTTTGGTTGAGGTTATTGCTGCCAAAGGAGGGTCAACCAGTTATTAAACCCAAAGGTTCACATACTTTTTCCACCCTGCACTATGAATGTTTACATGTTGTGTTCAATAAAAACATGAAAACGTATAATGTTTGTGCGGTATTAGTTTAAGCAGACTGTGTTTCTCTATTGTTGTGACTTAGATGAAGATCAGAAGACATTTTATGACCAATTTATGAAGAAATCCAAGTAAGCCCAAAGGGTTCACATACTTTTTCTTTCAACTGTATATACAGCAATTTTTTCATTTAGCACAACCCAATAATCTGTAACGTGTCTTTATTGGATGCTATATAATGTATATAACAAGTTGTTCGTTCCTTTTTTAGAAAACAATCTTAATACATGTACATGAACAAAACTTATAGCGATTTTCTTTATTATCTGAATTACATTCCTTGATGATGAGGAAGACGCTTGGATCCACTGCGCGCATGACTTACCAACTTCAAATACCAATTACTAATATACTAACTAAATAAAAAAAAGTAGTTTTAAGTACAAACAATAAAGATAACAGCATGCAGATCGTTCTCTAAAATTCGTTTCACTGCACTGTCTTCAGTATCGACTTCCTGGTCAGGGAGCTGTCAATCCAAATCTCACTAACCAATGAGAGTAAAGAGGCCACAAGTCCCGCCCACACGAGATTTGTGCCAGAAAGGCGAACGAAACTTGAGAAGCGTAAACGAAAACTCGGAAAGCGCAAATGAAAAATCTAGCAGCGAATTTAAAACTATTATTTGCAAAAACGAAACTGAGAAAATTGTTAAGAAAAATAGAAGTTTATTGGAAAATCATGTCACATTCTTGCAATTGAGTTTATTGTTTTCATTATCAAATAGTTTTTTTTCTTTCTCATTGTATATTTTTGTTCGTTTTTTTTAAGTTTACGTACATTTTTATTGACACATAAGTAATCCCATAGAGTGAGCCGTTGGCTGCAATTTGTGATCTCGCCACTAGATGCCGCTACATTTCATACACTGGACCTTTAAATAGTTTTTGAGTGAGTAAGTAACAACAACCAGTGTCACAATACATTTTGAATTAATTTGTCTTTTGTCGTAAGGGGTGCCCAGAGCTAGGATCACTCTCGGGGCTTGAGTTTAACTGAAGTGAGCTAATGAAGATGATAAATAACTGTTGAACCCAAAGGCAGAAGAGTAACAGGCTTAGATGATTTGAACAAAAAGGCTTTACTAGATATCCCAAAAAGAACAACAAAACAGGAGCCGAGCTTCCTCCAAAAATTACAAAAAACAATAGGAAGGTAACAACCCAAACCCAAAAACCTTTTATGTGATGTTAACACATTCAGAGAAGGCTCAAGACTGAACACAACTGAATAAAATAGGTTAAGCTTAAATTGACCCAAACACAGGTGTAGCTAATAAACATAATGAGCAGTGACACAATGAACTCTGTAGCAGCTAAGGCCACCTTGAAGCCGGGAGAGGCATTACGATTCAGAAGTGGTGATGCCAATTAATGGTTAGGAGAGTCATTACATGCTAGAGCCTTACAGGTGTTTTAGAGTTTAGCAGCTTGTGTCTGTTCTTTGTTGCTTTAAAATAAAGCAAAGTATTTAATAATTTGTAATATAATGCAATGACAGTCATAGAAGTTTCTTTTCTTGTCTTAAGTGTGCTGACACAATGAGCCATGACGCTCACGTAAGCGATCCTAGTTTAAAGTCGGCATGACGTATATCTAAGTGAAAAAATATTCAACAGAACAAGTTTGCTTCAACTTCATTGCATTAACTAATATTTTTAAGTTGAATTAACTAAACATTTTAAGGCACGAAGCGAGGTGAACAAACACTGAGTTGCAGAGTAAGTTTTAAGTTGACAAAAACAGACAAATACAACCTGGTTTGGATCGGGGGCCTGTACCATGAATGTTGCTGAACAATTACAGGATTAGTTTTGAGAGAACTGTTTCAGAAGCACTGCTGATTGAGTTAATGCGCAAGTTTACATTTACATTTAGTCATTTGGCAGACGCTTTTATCCAAAGCGAATTACAGATGGGGTAAACAATTGAAGCAATTCGGACAACTCAAGTACAACAAAAAGCAAAAGTGCAATCAATAAAACTGGCTTCATAAAGCCTACCACAGTATACAGTGCCAAGTTAAGTTAGAAGTGTTTTTTTTTTTTTTTAAGAGTAGAAAAGAGATAGAAGTCAGAACTGATCGGTAAGGTGTTGACGGAAGAGATGCGTTTTCAGACGATTCTTAAAGATGGCTACAGAATCTGCAGATCTTGTTGCCGCGGGCAGATCGTTCCACATAAGTGGAACCGATCCAGAGAAGATTCGTGAGATCGATTTTTTACCTTTTTGGGATGGCACCACAAGACGCCGTTCGTTTGCAGTTAAATGACTATATAATACACACATTAACTGTAGTATACTATAGTAAGGTATATATTACATGAATGTAATATGATGTATGGGTATAATGTGTGCGTGTGCTCCCACAGTGGAAGAAAATATCCTGCCTTATATTAGTTATCATTTAGTTTACCTTTATTAATGAGGATGAAGCGCATGATGAAAAGAAACTATCTGTGCGCTCTGACAGAGTTAAAGAGGGCGATGTACTGTATGTACATGTACTGTAGATTAGAGATCTCTAATCTATATCATAACCTGCTCCGGAGCAGGTAAACCGAGTTACAATGGCGATGAACACCTATTAAAGCTGGGTTACTTTCACGGTACCTAAAACCAAGGGTTGGCGCAAACTAATCCTATAAATTAACCTGGCTAGCCACCTAAACCGGCTTCATGGTACAGGCCCCAGGTTCAGCTGTAGCACAACGCTTGGTATAAACGTTCTCTGTCAACTCAGGTTAGATCCAGAGTTTGTGAGGCGTGCACCTGAATTGTGCATGGAAAGTGCACGGAGCATCATCAGTTTGATTGACTTCTCGCGAGTATCAGCACAATTCACTTTTCTGTTAAAGATGAAGAGATCATTATTGAAAAATGTCAATACAATATTGACATACTATATAATATATCAATGCAGAATCAATTGAATTTAAATTATTTATATAGGTTTACAATAAGATCAAAATATAATATGTATGCTTCATTACCTTTAAATGCTTTAAATATTCAAGTTTGTTTTTATACAAATATAGTGATATTCATTTAAATGGTATTTTTAATATTAATTATTAAAATTGATTATAAACTCCTATAATAATTATGTGAATGTGTTTTTGAATTATTATCAACAAATGTAAATATACAATACAAATGAACACTTAACAGCAAAAGAGTTTCTCTCTAACATACTGTTTTTTAATTTGGAGCGAGAGATACATGGGGAGTGGCTTCACTGCGTCAGATATACGTCACTTTTCTCAGAGCTGATTGGTCCAGTTTTAGTTTGCGATCTCTAACCCAGAATAAAACCAGCTCCGGAGCAGGTTAGCGTAGTAGCGTAAGTTACCATGGCGACGAAACCCACTCAAAACCAATCCACCTTCTTGAGTATGCTCAAACTAAACGCGAACTTACCTGTCTAAAAACAGAAACCGACTTTGTGATGGCCACAGGTAGCTTCTTTTAAGTTTAACCCCCCCAAAAAATGTGACAGTATACTCGTGACAGGAAATGAAGAGTGGTCATTTTGAGAGGTGGGGAGTTGTAGGGTTTTGTACCTGAGCTACAGTGCATGCTTCAAAGAAATGAAAGGATGCCAGACGTGCCTCTTTTCTACACTTTGTTGCTCACTTTTCTTGGAGACCTGCGGTGTGCGTGAACATCCTTGTGGAATGTCAGAATAATTACACTAATTAAATGTTTCTGAGCTCTTAAACAACCACAATTACTGTAACAGGTACCAAAGGCCCCTACAAAGGAGATCTAGTGTACTCCTGCTCCTCACTTCGAATCGTCTCTTAAGACCTACCTGCATTTTTAGAGATTCATTTATATTTATTAACTAATGAAGTGTGGGCATCTTGCCCTTTTAACATTCTCCTCTTCATTCTAAAACACAGTAGTGTACACTTTCCAAGCGTAAAATATAAGTTAGCTTAGTAAATAAAACCACCAAATCTATGAAGAATTCAGGAGGATAAGTCATGTACAGTGTTGGGTAAGTTACTCTGAAAAAGTAATTAATTACAAGTTACTAGTTACATATTCAACAGTGTAATTAGATTACTGTACAAATTACTCTCTCCAAAAAGTATTTAATTACTTATTACTAATTACTTTCTATATCCTATATCAACCTTGATTAGTTAAGTGATTCAAGGATAGACATGAAACGGCTCTTTTAACTCATTCAAATCAATAATATAAAACTACATAAAGTAGTATTATTAACTGACCAAATTATTACAAATGTGAGAATAATACATTAAAGCATGGATTTTAAAGTTAGACTTTGAATTTTGATGTCAATTCCATGTTTGCACACACAAATATTACACAAAGTATTTAGTTTAATTACATCAGAAGTAACTGTAATTCAATTACAGGAAAACATAGAGTAATCCCTTACTTTACTTTTTCAAAGGAAAAGTAATTTAATTACAGTAACTAGTTACTTAGTAACTAGTTACACCCAACACTGGTCATGTATTTGTACGTTTTAGTTCTATTTAATTTGGTGCCAGTGATGTCAGGTTTAGGGGTGGGGTTAGAGGAGGGGTTTTAGTGTCTTTTTGTTTTTTTTTGACTTATTTTTTATTAACAGTTTTATTTATTTTGTTTACAACATGCCCAAGAACCGTCCAAGATGACAGTTATACATATATTTCAAAAGATAAAAGGTATGTACATGTAAATAAAGAGAAAATTATACAAGTATGTCTTTTTTAACAATTATACATTTTTGTACAATTCAAAAATCCTTACATCAAAACTTTGTAAAGGGTTCTTGTGCAACTTTGAAGGTTTCGTCCCCTGAAGATCACTGCGGGAAGTGGGTGAGCTCAGATGGAATGATAGATGTCACTTAGGAATGCCAAGTACATGGATCGGGAGCTTAAGCGTATGCGTTAAATGGAGCAGAACGTTCATTTCTGTCTGAATCATGCACCGGCCTGCATGACTGCTCAGCGGGCGGCAGAGGTGATCAGCCATGAGGAGGCTGCATGGGGAGGGAGTCGTTTGGGACTCATTCAAAGGATCCCACACCCCAGATGACACAGTTTGCGCGTGTGTTATAGGTGGTTCGTGGCTGACGTTAAAGGTCCATCTCTCATAAAAGCCTCGGTCAGAATGTATTCGGTCTGTTTTAGAGGTGAAAACGACTCTGGAATCTCACATTAAAACAGGACGGATGAGCTAATGCATTTTCTCGAAGGCATCTGCTCGACTTAACATTCGGTCTAGTGCTCCCAGCTGTGTGCTAGTCAAGTTTACGCCACTTGTCATTGTGAAATTAGAAAGTTAATTTATTAGGCGTGAATGTGCATGTGCGTGTGTGCAAGTGTTGCATTTGTCAGTGTCTCAGGAAAGCATCTTGTTGTTTTCTGGCTGGTTGGATTCATGGAGTCCTTTAAATTTGACTGGTTACTCATTTGTTGTCTAAGTGTAAATGTTTTCATTCATTGAAATGTGTGTTGTTTGAATAACATTTGTGCGGACAAAGCAACATTTCAAGATATTACAGTGCCCGTATTAAATTATTTTGCATTTTTTTATCTCATTCTTAACTGGAAAAAATAAAAAAGTGCAATCGTGTACTTAAAGTGGCAAATAAGTCATGGCTATGCACCTGCTTTCAAATATCCATATCCATGAATATGCACAGCGTGAAGCATGCAGAGAGGAAGGAGGTTCTGATTTAATCGCAATGTTTCAGGTGGATATCCTGTAACTCACTAAGAGCTAAACTACATCAAACACACACACACCTGTTGATTCAGATACTTTTATTTTGTGCTGAAGCATGAGTGGAGTGATTCCCTGCTGTGGTCCCAGTGTCAAGTACTGCTAAATTCAGGATCTTGATTTGCACAGAAGGCTTTTCAATCCAGCGGCACTTTGCTGGGATAGATGCTTGGCATTACTGACGTAAATGCCCAAAACGGAACATTAGATCTCTTGTAGATGACAAGCAAAGTTGAATGAATCATGTTGTGACAATGTTGTATGTGCTGCTGTGTGCTTTCTCTTACTAAGCTACATCAAGTATACTTCAAGTATATTCTTAAGTATACATTATGTTAATTTACTAATATCAATATAATGTACTCGTAGTATACTTTTACGTGTATTATTTCAATATACTGGAACTGAATTAACCCACTTTTTACTTTAAAAGTATGCTATACACTTTTAAGTAAGTTTACAGGTAAATTTTTCGATTGCATTGCAACTACTACAAGTGAACTTAGAGGCATATTGAACTAACAGTATTAAACTACAATTGAACTAGTATTGAACTACTACTGGTTTACATTTTAGCTTACACTTTGAAGTTTACCCTCATACAATAAACTATTAGTACTTTTGTATACTGCAATTACACGTTTTTTATGAACTCAAAATCAAACTTATAGTTTATTATTTATATTAATTTACATGTTATTTACTATTTAGGTATGATTTTAATAACTGTAATATACCTTTAACTTTACTTAATTTTTTTTGTGCATTGCAAGTGCTTTACTATTTATTCTGCTGTAAACTGTAAATAAAAAAATGAATGGATAACAATATTTATATCATTGTTATAATATATTTAGTATTATAAATACTACGTGACTAAAAAGCTTATACTGAAAACATGTACAAAGCTGTGACACGAACTTTGCATTGAGTGTTAAGCACTTCCTGATATGTCTAAGAAGTACATAAAAATACTAAAAGCGTACTCTTGTATGTTTAGTTTAAATAAGTATATACTGATACTGATAGCCCACTTAAAGGGATAGTTCACCCAAAATTGAAAATTCTGTCATCATTTACTCACCCTCAGGTTGTTTCATACTATGGGAGTCAATGGGGGATGAGATCTGTTTGGTTAATGAAAGTCTTCCAGGTATCTTCCTTGGTGTTTGGCAGAACAAAGAAATGTAAGCAGGTTTAGAACAACTTGAGGATGAGGATGCATAAATGATGAAAAAATGATCACTTTTGGGTGAACTATCCCTTTAAAAAAGTTTGACATCTTACATTATATGTATACAACATACAATGCAAAACAATTCAAGGAATTTTCCACTTTAAGACATTTATACACAAAATTGATTTGGTACAAATAAGTGTTTTAAAATGATATACACTCACATAAGATGAACACTTAGGTGGCCTAGAAAAGCTATTGGATTACATGAATAGTGTTCATGGTGAGCACTCTGTAATCCTCAGTGCGCTGAATTCCACTCTATACAGCTCCATTAGGACCTTTTAACTGTTAATTACACAAGGTCTTGCTTCCATACGCAATGTAATATTTTCAACCTGAGGTCACAGAGAAAAACATGCTGCTAATTCCATGTTAATGTCCTCTAATCAGCTTTTGATTCAATAGTGCAATTAAAAGCTTTTACCTTATTATGATTTTGGTCTGACCTGAATTGAATATTGACAAACAACTAAACTCTCATTTAATCGCATAGCTTGTTTCTTACTCCCCTGGTCCAGAGCTTACTGACCGTTTAGGCTTTGACTCTGCAGTTGCTTTCTATCCCAGATGCTTAAACTTGTAGAACACCATTCATGACTTCTGATGTTCATACACCATGAAATAACCTTAAATGTCAGAAACAACCTTGTAGCGGTCATGTGTAATTGTGAATATTTGCTATACTCACTCATCCGCGGAGAAGCAGACACATAAACCACATACGTTATTAGAACACAGAGCTCTAAATGGGTATTAAAAGACATGCAGTCACCTGGTGTCATACCCTCATTTGTAAAATACTGTACCTTTGTCCATATGTACATGAACCAGTCTGAACCATATGAGCATACATTGATGATGTCATTATTTTCAATCTCATGAGGCGTGTGGTAATAAAGGTTTGTGGTTTCAAAAAACTACAACAAAATAACCTTTGGGAGATGAAAAAGCAAAATTCGTAAGAATGCATATAAAATACTAAACAGTCTCACAGAAACTGTTAAAGGTCTAGTCTCTTCACATCCCATGGGAGGGGTTGAAAAGTAAGCATGTCGGGAAAAATACAAAGTCATTTCAGAGAGAAAGCAAATAATTATACTTAATTATATACAGTATATATTCTGGTAAAATCATGTCCATTAAGAAGGTTACAAAGGTCAATTTTGATTTCACATTGACATTCAAATGTATTAATGCCACTGCATTTTGTTTCCTTGATGACTGCTAATTTAAGTCAAGCTACCGTACAGCAAAACAGTCTTGTTTCAAAAATAAAATATAAAAAAATAAAATTCTCTCAATATTAACTTACCTTTATGCTATCACTGATATAGTACTTTCTACATGTCATGATGGCAAACTTACACCAGAATATATCACTTTGCCAAGACGCATCTGCGCTCCACAGACGTTAAAGGGACAGTTCACTCAAAATTTAAATTCTGTCATCATTTTCTCACCCTCAAGTTGTATCAAACTTGTAAAAATGTCTTTGTTCTGTTGAACACAAAGAAAGATATTAGGAAGAACGTGAGCAATTTTCAGTTCTGGGACATCAGTCAATACCATAGTAGAACAATTTCTCTATTTTTTATTTGTTCTGTTGAACACAAAGTTAGGAAAGCAAACTGTTCTGGGGCACTTTTGACAATCATTTTAGTTTTTCCTATAATAGTCAGTGATGTGCCGGAACTGAAAATTGCTCACGTTCTCCCAAATATCTTCCTTTGTGTTTAGTAGAACAACGTACATTAAACAGGTTTGGAACAACTTAAGGGTGAGTAAATGATGACCGGATTTTCATTTTTGGGTGAACTAAGAATTTGGGCATATTCATTATATGCAACCGGAAAGTGTAAAGTCGTGTTATTTATATGCAGACTGATAAACTCAGTGTGAAAAACTCCTGTCAAAATGTCTTCGGAGTAAACCAAGCACAACATGACCAACGAGCTCCAAATGCATTTATAATTTAATACTTGAGTAGCAGCTTGTCCTCCCACCCTTCCATCTGCTATCTGGCTCTGTGCCGTGTCCTCGCGGCTTAAAATGACCAGGTCAGTCCAGCATCACTGTTAAGATGACCACAGGTACACACTATTGTTAGGGTTTGAATATCTTATGTGTTTACAGATACCAGGGTAACTAAGGTAAAGTTTTGACATAAGTAGAAACATCAGACGTCTTGTTGAAGACATGACTGGTGGCTGTATAAATAAGGTGAGAGACGTACAGTATTATTTGTGGTAAAATGGTGACAGATGTGCTAAAAAGATGCAGCAATGTGGTGTAAAGAGGAGACATATGTTTGAATTACTAATAGAGTTTTGTGTTATTTAAAATCCCTCTATAGGGATTTAGAGGAAAAATACACTGTAAGTAGAAGAGGTTAAAGAAGTATATGGATTAAAGGGGTCATGACATGTTTTTTAGGTATCTTGGGGCTTAATTTTAATAATACTAAGATCATCCATGTTATCCACAGAGGCCCATGAGCCAGAGATGTGCTGATTTCTTAGAGATGATCCTGCTGTGAAAGAAAGATGAGAACAGCATAGAAACACCATAGAATAAATCTGGCTTTTCCTAAATCACAACATGTTATTACTTTATTAGTGTAGACATTCTGTGTCTGTTTGACAGTATGTACCTGAAATCACATAACATATAGAGATAGTTCAAAGTGAACAAAAACAAAATCCAATTCTTTCAAACCCTGTGGACTGTTTCTAATTATAAAACGGTCAGTTCTGGTCCTTGATTCTGATTGGCCGAGCCAAGTTCAAAGCTGTTATAAAATACCCTGATATATAACGGCTGACCGCATTACATAGCCTAAATATCACTTTATTTACTTTATTTTATGAAACCTTGCTTCACATACCGTTTTATAAAAGCAATAAGCCCGCGAAGCAGTAAAATGCACTGTAACCCACTGCTTCTTGGGGCTTATTGCTTTATTTTAGCTTTATTTAAGGTTTTGTTCTGTTTTTATAAATCCGCTTGACAGGGGTATAATACACATGCGGTCAGTGACAGGCTGTTACAGTAAAGCCCCAGTTATTTTAATTAACTTGTATGTTATAGTTGCATGCGATGTAGTTCACTCAAGCACAAGGTTCAAACCAAAAGCTGCTAATCGAATGTACGTTTTCCCATCGCTGTGACGCTGTGAGAGTGCACTGCATGATGTGCATTAGGGGAAGATCACTTGCACAAGTCAATGGCAAACAGGCGAAAGTAGGTTAACTGCAGGAGACAATGCGATCATAAATACTCTCTTCCCACTTGTTTGAAAGGAAAGCAAATCAGTGGCACTGGCCCATTTACAGTTAATGCACCTCACCTAAATGCGTTCAGAAGTATTGACTTCATCTAATATGGTGTGTGACCCATTACATTGAGTTTGCCATTTCACAGAGCTTCACCAATGCAAGTGAATGGATGGCGGTAAACAAATTTGTCAAAAATGTCTCCTTTTGTGTTCTGCAGAAGAAAGAAAGTCATACAGGTTTGAAATGACAAAAGGGTGAATGAATAGTGACAGAAATGTTATTTTGTGGTGGACTATCACTTTGACAGGCTTCTATTTAGTATATTGAAGCTTTTATTGAGGCGTCTTGGTGCACACACATAGTATTATCTTTATTAATTTTATTTAGTATTTCTTTTTAATGTATTTACCCTTTTTGCCATTTTATGGAAACTGTCGTGGGGAATTGAATCGTGCACATGCACCGCCCACTAGATTCATAGTTTGTTATGCATTTCAAACAGAAACAGATGTCGTTGAGCGTACAAAGTATTGCCAATCAAACGGTTTTAAAATATTTCAAAACGCCAAAAAATATGTGTAGCCCAACAGTTGCGTTTCCATTTGCCTTTCATCCGAATTCAACATGTCACTTTCTTCTCTCGGAAATGCACCAGACAGCCGAGACAGATGCCAAATAACAGAAGGCGCTTTCTTCCCCAACATGAAAATGCAGCTGTGGCACTGTACCTGTGGACCGTGAGATCAATTGGACCTGCTGCTGGCAGAGGTCGAAAACAGTGACCCCTCCCCTTCCCATCCCTTCCACCTTTAAACTCGGATTGTGAAACCAGAGGATTGGTTCACTCTCGTCTTTCAAAAGAAAAAAATGAATGTGGATATTTTTGTCCTCCTATAGTCAAACGTTCAAGTGGAGACATTCAGATGTGCGTTTTTACGTTTCTAGTTCTATTCTGAAGGCGACAGGCATGTGCGGCATGGGGAGATCCTGTCTGCTCGAGGGCTGGGAAATTAGCATAATTTCTAAAGAGCTCGCTCTCGGCTGGCCTTAATTACTGAAGGGTTTAATCAGCCATAATGACGAGGCCGTGCTTTAGGCAGGTGAGAGACTCTACTACTACACCTGAAGCTGCGTATGTCACCGGAGACCAAAAACGCCTATATGTCCTTGCCGCTGTCGAGGGGAACTTCAAAAAAATTATACCCGCCCGTCGCGCTGTTGATATGCAATTTTACCTCGGTTTCTAGGTCAATACTCCTGTGTCTGAGGCAAAAATAGCATTGCTTTAGGACGAAACTTTTTTTTTTAATTACAATGTGTTTGCAGATGGTCCAATTCTCATGTCATTTGGCGGCGGTCTGATAATGCCTTCCTGAAAGGTTTTTAGCCTCTACGTTTTCGGTGGGAGATAAGCCGTTATTGAGCGCGTCCTCAGAAAGAAGCGGTTTCTGTAAGGGTTGTGTTAACGGCTGTCGGTCTGCTCTGAGGCCATACTCGGCATGTCAATACTTTAATCCCAACACAATTTAAGAAAAGCCACCGTTCTCGCCCCTCAAGATCCCCACGCCCACCCTGGTCAAATCTCCCTAATAATAAAAATAATTGACATTGAAAATGATCCCATTTTCAAAACAATTTTTTAACTGACTTGCAAAATAGTCTAAATAATGTAATTTAGTAACAGTGTGATCTGGTGTGTTTGCTTGAACCTGTTCGCTTCAGACACAAATCATTTCCTATTGAAGGTCAATGAGGTCTTTCTTCATTAAACAGCCAGGAACACATTAGAAAATAATAAAAATCCTTCACCTCCCCTGAAAAAGGGCACATACTAATACAATGAAGTATAGCTGACGGCGATATTATTGATTATTGTTGAAGATAAGTCGGATTATGTCTAATTTTAGAGATCATGTGATTGAATATCAGCTTTTTGTGAATGATCACAGTTGACTGCAAAGCCTTGGGCTTGGAGAAAATACCTCCAGCACAAAATTGATTCTTCTGCATATCAGTGACGCAAATCTTGGGTCATGACGTTGGCTTTTCCTACGGATAAAAATGACCTAATGCTCTAAATAGAATTTGTTCAACATTCATAGTCATTATTGTACTGAATGGCAGCGGTTAGCTCAAGATTTAATTGTGATTCCTTCACCGGGGTTCTGTAGGGGTTGTTGATCTGTTAGGATGGGTGTGGGTGTACGGCTGAAGATCTGAAAGTCAAATTTGAGAGAAATATACACAAAAGAATTTCTGAAGGATTTCTGTTTTTGGGTGGGCCAGTAAGAAGTCAGGCTCTGTAAGACTTAAAATAATATCAGAATGCTTATTTTCTTTGTATTATAGACGGTTTCATCGGACGCATGCGCCTGGCCGGAACTTAACTTCCGGTCTGTGTTTGGTTATAATATAACGGTTTCTATTAATATTAATTAATACTAATAGTTTATTGTACATTAATTGTAGTAAATTAAATTGAATTAAACTCACTCAATCATACTAAATCTATCTAGGTCTTCTGTGTGTTAAAAATTTATTTTAATTTTTCGGCCGAGGGTCCGGTCCACATACCGTTTGTTTATGTTATTGCCGCTGAAACCGCCTGTAATGCAATCTTCCCTTAGAATACAATTCGATACAATTTGAGATTCACATAGCATTCCTCTCTCACAATATCTTCTACATAACATTTCTTATTTCTCAACCCAAATATACACAGAAGGTAGACAAGAGACATTTATTGTAAATACATATTGTGATGTGAACATTACAACAGTGCTTAAACTTTCA